>CM060709.1:328078724-329503724 GCA_030686995.1 Artemisia argyi
ACGTTTTCGTCTGTTTTTTTACGTATTCGTCCATTTTTTTAACTTTTTTTTACGTTTTCGACCTTATTTACTTTTATGTCAGTTTTTTTTTATGTTTTCATCCGGTTTTTTACGTTTTCGTCTGTTCTTTACGTTTTGACCTTTTTTACATTTTCGTCTGTTTTTTTACGTTTTCGTCTGTTTTTTACGTTCTTGTCTGTTTTTTTACGTTTTCATCCGTTTTCATATGATTTTGTCTGTTTGTACTTTTTTACGTTATTGTACGTTTTCTTACGTAAGAAAACGTAAGTAGAAGGTCGAAAACATAAAAGAAATAGACGAAAACGTAATTAAATACGAAAATGTGAAAAAGATATAAGAAAAAGTAAAAATCGGTTGAAAACGTAAAAAACAGACAAAAACATAAAAAAAATGAGCATACAAAACCGTAAAAAATGGTCGAAAACGTAAAAAAAGTGGCAAAAACGTAAAAAAATGAACGAAAACGGGCAAAAACATAAAAAAAAAAACAGGCGAAAACGTAAAAAAACGGGCGAAAACGTAAAAAAATGGATGAAAACGTAAAAAAATATGAGAAAACGTAAAAATATAGACAAAAACGTAAAAAAAACGGACGAAAACGTAAATAAACGAACGAAAACGTAAAAAAACGGATGAAAACGTAAAAAAATGGACAAAAACGTAAAAAACGGGCGAAAACGTAAAAATTCGGTCGAAAACGTATAAAACTGTCGAAAACGTAAAAAAAACTGACGAAAACGTAAAAAAATAAACGAAAACGTATAAAAACGGATATTGAGAAAGAGATGTAAGGTTTGTGAAAGAAGAGGCAAGAAGTGAAAGAAGAGGTAAGAAGTGAAAGATAATGTCTGAAATTTAGAAGAGGAAAGAAGTGAAAAGAAGCACTTATGTCTGCAAAAAAACAAACAAAAACCTCTGCCCTCCTGCAGACAAAAGAAGTGAAAAGAGGAAGAAAGTGCTTATTGTGAAAAAACAAACAAAAGAAGTTGATACTTTTGGTCTTTTTCTATTTAAGAAGAAAAAACACTTGAAGAGTTAGTATGGTGTTCTATTTCTGTTTCAAATTAATTATTTGTATATATGCAACAATAAACAAATTATAGATTTTGGATTGGCAAACTAGAAACATGAAATAATTTAATTTGAACATTTAAAAAGACATCAACTTACAAAAAAACCAAAATTATCATTCATATATAATATGGTCTCTTGTATCCTCGACAGATGGCTTTATGAAAATCTTAAATGAAGGATCACATTTCTAATTCACTTTGGGCAGTTCTAATTTCTGGTTTGTGACAGACTATGAACTGTAAGACTTACCATTATGTGTTATGTTAACGACTAGGTGTCCTCTTATTTGCTGTATAATTGCCGAAACCATATAGGATGATCTAACCACAATACATGTATTTGGCGAACTATATCTTTGAAACCCAAAATCATTGCCCTGCATTTTAGATTTAATAAATTGTCCCTTAAAATCTTTTACCAACAAATAACTTTATACTTATTTGCTATCTTAAAATATAGTTGTTGCGAATGTGACCTTGAGAGAGTCCAATAATGAGGTACAAAATGGGATAAAGAAGGCCTACCTATGGGTTCACCCCTAGTACCAATAAAGAATATGAAGTGGATATGTTGCCAACTATGCAAATCAACAATAGGTGAAATTATATCAATTCAATCATTTTGATAACAATAGAAAAACCAAAATATATAAGCCACCACATAGGAATGTGGTACACATCTCAAGTACTTGTGTGGCTATTAAGCATGACAATTACCACAATTTAATGATAAAATCGACACTTAAACTGCTTTGACACATCCACCAATTGTTTATTTCCAATGATTAGTTATTCAATCATTGTTTCTTTATTTTGAGATAGTTTAATCACCGTCTTAGTAAATCATGATGAAAGTGTTTATTACATTTGTAAAACAAATGTGTTTATCAATTTAGTTCAACTTACAATGTTTTTTTTATACAAAGTTTTATTTACAATATTTACTGAGGCACAAGTATTCATTTCTTTTCAATGTGGGGATACTAGAATAGTAGGAAGTCAGCAAAAGTCATTGTCAAATTATACTTTGTGTTTTAATCTACTTTTGTTAAATACATTTTTTTCTACCATTAGGGCAAATGACATATTAGTGTCACTTTGTTACCGCAAATGTTTGATTGACCGACCTTCAAGACTTTAAAAGATATTAACATCTGATTAAAAGTCATTAGAATAGATTCTAAGCTCAAGATTTAACCGTCAATTGAAAACTTTTTGAGAACATAATTTATAAACACTTTGTCATGTTGTCATGACAGAGCGTTTAAAAGAAACTAGAAATAAACTAAAATATATCTCCGCCGTTAAAAAAAAACTAAAACAGATTATATATCTTTCTCAGAAGTTTTAAAAATCAGGCAACGAAAGGAGAAAGAGATTCAAAGTTCTTCGTGATCATTCTTTGGAGATAATTAAAGGGAAAAAAATCTAATTTAATATGTTGTTTATGGTATGAAACTTGCTAAGTAGTTTCCAGAGTTTTAAATTATAAAGTCTTAAACAATATATTAAATCAAACAAGTAATTCCATGGAAAAGAATGTGTGGGTTCTATAACAAAGCAATGCATCTTCTAGTTTTGCTTATGGTAGAGGCAAAGTACAGTTTCTAACCTTTTATTTATTTATTTATTAATTTAAATATTTAAAACTTTATGTCAACTTTACATGCATAAGTTTTTGCTTCATTTTATTAGAAAAGGAAATAAAATTGCTTAGACAAGAGAATTTCGCAAATAAATAGTCAAGTTTACAAAATGAGCATACATGGCAAAGTTATCGTGAACAGTGGCGGAGCTAGTAGAGTGACTAGTGGATCCGGAGTCACCCCTAATCAACTTACTTCATTCATTAGTTGTTTAGAACTTTATATTACAAGCCACTTTTCTACTAATTTTTATATTCAGTCCACCTTATTTTATAGACACGTCTACAAAATTTATAAAAAGTAAATTGCATAAATCGTCCCTAAAGTTTGGCCAAATTGCATATTTCGTTCTAAATGTTACGAAAGTGCAAAGATCGTCCCTATAAGGAAACCTTTGGTGCAAGTATCGTCTCCACAAAGACGATACTTGCACCAAAGATTTCCCAAAAAAGACATAAGGTTTCCCCAGAAATGCATATATTAAAAATAGGTTACTCAAAATGCACATATATACATAAATTTTCTTGTTGCTAATTGTACCCTCAAAATCAAAATAAAGATACATTTTTGTCGTGTTGACCAAGTCTTATACTGAATTGTACGTAGCTACAAATTTGCCAAGATCGATTTATGAGCATCCAGAATAATAACTACTAAAATCAGAGCAATTGTGGCATAGCGACTTGTATGCTGCCAGTAAACCTAACATGCAATTGTACCATTATTAAGAACACTATTTTGAATTATTCAACTACCAAAACGCATAAAGTATGAACCTGCTGTACGTACGTAGTCAATGCGTACAATACCGTTCGTCGTACTATCTTTAACAAGATTTTTAGTTTTTTACCCATGGTATTAATATAGTCATTTTGCATATAATTTTCTAACTTGTGCTTAGGCACAAGTTAAACACTCCAAAAGGACGATGGAACCTATAAAAAGGACAACGGGACCCATGTTTTTTATTTGAAAAGTTTATTTTTGTGTAGGTCATGTCGTCCTTTTACACATTTTTTGGTTTGCTTAACTTGTGCGCCTAAGAGCACAAGTTAGAAAAACCGTTTTTACCTTCGAGTAGAAATACGACTGTCTATTTCATAGCTAGTTCACCCATATCTAGAAACGCATCCAGAATTTTAAGTCACGAGGTGCACAGTTTCTTTTACAAGTATAAATGAAATAAAAATTAACTAAATGATACGGTTTCATTAAAATTAGTAAACAAATAAAGAAGACATGTATTTCTATTGATATATTAAGTTGACTAACTAAACAAGATATGTATTTATGTGACATAAAATTTCGAGATCAAATTTATTTCAAAGTAAAAATACACTAGAAGGCAAACATCCATTAGGTTTAGGTCAACCCCCGAGGACCTAGCTCCGCCCCTGCTTATATCCATCCCGTTTTACCGAGATCGAGTGTTTTTACTGTTGTTCCAAGCATGTCATTAGATATTATACGTTTAACAAAACCTTGAATAAAGTCTAGATGAGCATTGGCCCTTGCCCATTGGGATGTTAAAAATTGCAAAACAATGGACTTTGTAATACTTAGGGGTGTGCACGGTTCGGTTTGGGTCGGTTTTTGGCTAAAACCGAAACCGAACCGAAATGTTCGGTTTTTATATAACCCGAAACCGAAACCGTTCGGTTTTTGGCGGTTCGGTTTTTTCGGTTTTTCGTCGGTTTCGGTTCGGTTTTTCGGTTTTTTCGGTTTCTAACCGTTTATATTTGGGCATGACAAATTTATACCAATAAACTTGTATTTATTTATTTATTATTATTATTATTATTATTTTGTCAATGTAAGCATAATAATGTTTATCCCATAATTATATAATTACACACATATAGATGAGACACACACATGTAAATAAAAATACAAATAAATAGTACGATCATCGTTATATATTTATTGATATATATTCTCAAGTAAACACACGACACGACAAACACGCATATAAATATAAAAGTTAAGATAAATATATTATATATCTACCCACAAATGAATATCAACTTATAAATTTGATTTATTTAGTTAGTTATTTATATTATATTAATTATATATTTTTATATAATAAAATCGGTTCGGTTCGGTTTTTACGGTTCAGTTTTTGGACGAAAACCGAAACCGAACCGTATATTTCGGTTTTTGAAAAATTAAAAACCGAACCATCGGTTTTTATTTTCGGTCGGTTTTTTCGGTTTGGTTTTTTCGGTTTTCGGTTCGGTTTCGGTTTTTTTCGGTTTTGTTTGCTCACCCCTAGTAATACTACGTAATAAATTGGGGTCTAAGTAATCAATAATATAATGAATCTAGTTAATATTTAATTTTTGTGAAATTGACATTTCTCCTGTTTTAACTTTTCACAAGTGTACTTTCTATTATTAAGTTGTGTGGAGTAATTTGGGGAGAATCATCATAAACCAAAACACTAGTTAAAAAGTTAATGCACTTAATGACTTCTTACGTTAAGTAGATGAATAGATTCAACTGTTTTGAACTAATTTTTGGACAAATATAATTAGGTAAATGCATGTCCACTTGAAGCAAGTAGGATTGCAAAAATATTTCAAGTTTCTAAAGAGCAAGAATCGAATTATCATCAAGTTATAACTCAAGAAACCGCAACGAGACAGGGTTTTGTCTATCACAAGCTAATAATTTAAGCTCGTCGGCATTAAGTGTATATGGTTCTCAAAAATAAATTAGTCATACATCGTATCGTCACACATATTTAACTTTGAAGAAAGACAATGGTTGTAAAATTAAACACTACAAAGGATATAAACCAACCTAATTTATTATGAACAAAGTGTAACGGATGCCATAAATCAACATTGTTTCAATTGTACGTAAAATGTACCAAACTGTCTAAATGCCAATTCAAACTTACCATAATCCAATGACTAGTTTATTTTTTTAACAAGATAGGACTAATGTTTTATTTTTGTCCATTAAAATATTTGCTTTCATAACTCACCTAAATTAACTATAGCATTAATGAATCTTTTATGTTTCATTTCCTCCCAAACAACCTTTATATAAACGTACACACCCTCTCAATATCCATTTCCTACCCAACACTCTCTCCTACATCTCTCTCATTTTCTCTCTCAAAAACACACACACAAAAATGGAGATAGAACAAAGAGCACCTTTGATATCCAAGAAACTATGGTCCATAATCCGAACACTTCTCTACATGATGAAAAAAAACATATCAAAAAACATCCCATGGTTCGAACTCCACATGCTCCTTAAAAAAACCACCAAAATCGCGACAAAACTACTTCTCGAACACCAAACCTTAACAAACACACTCACATGCCGACCAAACAACATCCATGACACTTTCATCCCACCACGTGACTACCAATTCAGTTGTAGTAGCACACCTAGTTTTAACCCTAAACGTAAAAGTTACTATCGACGTAAAAGTGTTCATGATCATGACCATGCACATGCATTAACGGTGACTAATGTTAAAAGGGTGTTTGATATATTGAATGAATATGAAACAGTGTCACTTGATCATCATCACCATCATGAAGTTGAACAGTCTCCGCTGACGTGGCTAGGGTTTGGTGAGAGAAATAAAAATGTTAGGCAGCTTAGGGTTACTGATTCACCGTTTCCTGTTCAGGAAACGGTGGATGATACAGGTGTTCAGGTGGATAAGAAGGCGGATGAGTTTATTAAGAATTTTTATAAGGAGTTGAAGATGCAAAAGAAACGAGCTGCCATTGAACCACCCACGCCTTCGCCGTCACGGTATCAATGGTGGAATGAAATACGATGAGTTAAATTAGTTGATTGTGTTTATTCTAGTTTAGGTTAATGTTTTTATGTTTTGTTACACTTTTTAGTTTCTTAATGTTGATGCTAAGAATAAGATGGATTGGGGTACAAGTTTTGTTTTGTTTTTTATGTGTGCAAGTTTTGATTCATATATAGAATCATAGGCTATAATATTCCATGTTATTATATTCTTAATACTCTATGTTAAAATTTTGATGAATAGTAGTGTAATATGTAAATTTGATTTTGATATATTTATTTGGACTTATGTAAGTGGTAGAATCTATAAATACATATAAGCTATGTTTGACAAACTAGTTAAATCTGTAGCTGAAAATATGTTTGGCGTGCAAAAATCCTCACAAGAAATGGCTGTTTATTCACGACATGATGCGGATTCACCAAAAATGTTACCGAGTTTAATAAACTTGTAAGAATATAATGTAAAGATTTATAAATGCTTTGAGATATTTGAATCGATTATTTTTGTTTAACTTCTATAGGAGTAATAAAAGTACAATAACTGATTTCGACACAAATGTTTCATTAGTTACGTTATAATTATTTGGCAGAGAATCAATGGGACCAATGGGATAAATGTAGATAATCATTACTCCCTCCGTCCCAAAATTATTGTCTCCCGACAAAAAACACACAGTTTAAGAAAAGTACATTTATTACAACTTTCTATTTCTTACTTTTTGATAGAATGACAATTTTGCCCTTAGGTAATTAATTAAAGTCTTCTTTAAAGTATGTAATAATAATTTTAAACAAGGGTAATATAGTAAACTTGGTCAAACTTCCATATCTATTTTTAGTAGTGGATAATTAAATTGGGACATACCAAAAAGGAAACGTGGACAATAAAATTGGGACGGAGGGAGTACTATAGTTTGGTACTTTGGTCTTTAAGATGGTTGTTTAACTTTTTCTTGGTGGTTATAGTTGTCAAAGTAGTTGGGATGCATTTTCTTACCAATTGACAATTGCTATTAATGTGTATCATTGGCCGGGTAAAGTCGAGTCGAGACTAAAAATAACATATTCAAACCCGATTTTATTTGAACTTAGGTTAGTAAGGTTTAGGTCAATTCAGGTCGGGACAACTTAGATCGTGCTATTTAGGTTTGGGTCAACTCGAATATGAGCAGCTTTAATCTTTAATCTATACCCACTTAATTTCTTACACTCTTTTATAAAAATGAAACCATGAACATAAACAAATATCATGTATGACAATTGGTAAACAACCTCTAAGTTTCTCTTGAACTTACCAAATATTATGTAAGAAATGCTAATGTCAAAGTCGCAAAATAATTTGAAATGGCAATACCAAAAATGAAACTTTAATGAGTAAGGACTAAAGGAGTAAGGAAAAAGTGTTTCCTTTTATAGCAAAAATGGATTTGGCTTAGCCAACAATATTATGATGGCTGTTTGTTATGCTTACTAGCTACAGCTGGTAGTGATTATGGCGTGATGATTTCAACTGTACCTTTACATCTAATTAAGAGTCATTAGTGCCATCATTAGTTACCAGGATAAAGTGTGTCCCTCTTCCATGTGGGGTTGGTTTGTTACATAGAATTCTCTAAAAGATTTAAATCGGCGGGAAACTCTGACCTCGTGCCCCTGTTTTGAGTGGCGACTGACCTTTCTGTAATGACGTAGGTGCATTGACTCGTTAGTCAAAAAGTTGTTGGTTTAAGTCATGCCATGTATAGTAAAGGAAGGTATATGCGTATTAACCTTTGAAAAATAAATGTTTTTAGTTAACTCGAGTTTCATTTAAGTTGGTTCCCACTTACCATATAAATAGTCGATTTGCTTGCTCGATTTTTGAAGTCGACATATGTCGTCGTCAATAGTAATGACATGATTAATCAATAATGACCCATACAATATACGACTCCATAGTACTCGGAACGCGACATGTCATTGTACAAGTGTATGTATGTATCGATTAATTAGCTAGCTGTCTAAAATTGATTACAATTATTTATTTAACTTCGCGTATTTTCTTCAAGTCGTCTCGGATTAAGACAAGTGTCCCACGAGTTTAATGCATATCTTAACTTAAGTTTTATATTAAGAAGACTTATACGTAATTACTTCGAATGATTTGTGTAAGTCAATTGCGTTCACAAGTTTTTATCTAGTATACTAATCATACTATACATCAATACATGCATATGATGTTAATTAAGTAATTGTGTTCGAACTTCGAGAACATTTACAGTATATTAATTTAAACATGGATATGAGATTCTAAATTTTAACGCTAGTTCAAAAACGTTCATTCAAATCGCTAGCTTAATTAATCATAGTGTTACGTGATTTATCTCATGTTTATCGTAAATCTCGTAGATGAGGTGCCAAATGGTTGGTTACCCTAATCATATGGAAAACCAGTTAGACCCTCCATAGTCCATAATAGGCCATTCTTGGACGTGTATTCATCTGATTTAGTACTAGTTTGGACGCGTTGGTGTTGCTACGGAGACTTCAGTAGCACGCGTCTTCCACATCAATTTTGCAAGACTATTTTCAACCGAGTCTTCGAGTTTTGTGTGTGTGTGTTTTTGGGGTATATATATATATGTGTTTAAGTGAGATATGTGTTGTTGGTGACCGCAGATGTCTTATTACAGTAAGTTAGTTTCTAAATTTAGTTGTAAAGAAAGAAAGTTGAGTTAACGTCGATTGGCATTGATGATGGTGATCATGTGTGCTACTTATTACACTTAGTCTTATGCAACTACTACAAACTTTAAAAAATACATAACTTGAAAGTTAAACTTCGTCTTGAATTATGAATTTGAAAATTTATTTCTACGAATTTTCATGGATGTGTCTAAAGTTTAGAGTCCAAAAATAGCCCGAACAAAAGGAAACGAATGTCACAACAATATACAGATTAAAATGATTAGGGTGAATAATTGTGAAAGTGTCGTCAATCATTAACCATAAGTCGTACCTAGATATTTATACTTCTGAAAATGACATTTTTCTATTGTTTATGTATAATGTCAAGCTAACAATGCGTGTTACACACAACAAAAACAATGATATATTAAAGACGAGTTTCATAAACCAAACCGATGAATGTCAATATTTAACCAAGTAAAGGGATTACTATATACGTCTAAGCAATCGTATACAATCATTTGGCCAAAGAGTGCAGACGTGCACGTATCGCACATATAACACGTGTATTCGTTGACATTTTTTACTCTCGAAGCTGAAAAATAATACAACAGATGAACATCAGAACTTAGAACAACTTGACGGGTTTGTCAAAACAAGATGAATGTGTGCATGAACCTTTAATTTATTTTATTTTTTATTTATTTTTTAATTTTTTTTTTTTTTTTTTTTTTTGGAATTTATAAAATATGCTTATTCCATATATAAATTTGTACTAGCAAAGAGTACCATAAGTAAAACAAAGACCAAGTTCAAACACATTGAGTACTATATTATACTATGTTAAGACAAGAATTATCTTTCCCCATATTTATATTGGATGAGAGAATTGATCATTGTTGAAGCCAACAACTATATATGTCTAGAGGGCTTTTTATATTTATACCAAACATCTTTGTGATTTGTTCTTTGAGAATGTTAATCCACGATAATCTAAACATTTGGCACTGAATTTCCAAAAAACTTCGGTAAACTTTTTAGTTATGAACACTTGATTGACTTATGAAAAAGAAAAGTGGCTACGGTCACAAACCACGTAGTTAAGAGGGTAACTTAATTAACAATGAGGCATTCATGCTAACTGTTTTCTCCTGTTGCCGTTTCTGACGCTTCTTTAGCCATCCCTCGTGTGCACTTAGTGAGGTTTAAACGTTCAACCTCTTGTGAGAACTAGACCACGAAGGTTTGATCCTTTCTTGTTTTGTTTATAAGAATGCTACCTTGAATATAGTCGATTGATACAAATACTTGATTCTAAAACTTATATTATCATTAAAATGCTCTGAAACTACATTTCATTTTTGAACTTTGTCCTACACACACTACCAACAACAAAGTTTAATATATTATTGTGATCTTAACAAGAATCCATCATGTTTTTCTTATTTCCCCATGTTGTTTATTTAAAAAACATACATATACAATGATTGCATATCAAAGATACCCAAATTATGTTCTTTCGTACGGCTGGACTAAACCACATATAGTATTCATTCATCTAATCAATACATGAAATGTGACTTATACACAATACTAATGGGTATTTCTAATCAAACAAATTATATTTATATGAATAAATTAGTGTTGTATAAATCCACTTTCAAGTTGACTTGTTCACTCGGCCAATCATCAGATCATTTATTTGAATACCCAATAACCCTTTTTAAAATTAAAGTGTGTACGCCGTATACAAATCTAGGCCTATACAACATATACTCTGTACAACAGACTGTATTAAACTAAAATTGTACTTAACCACTTCTGTAAAACTCTAAAATTACAGTATAAAGCGGCTTCAATATGTGACCTAGACATCTGCACTTGGAAAGTATGTAGGAAGTTGTTACCATAGGTTAAATATTTATGGCTTTTCTCTTTTCATCTCATATATTGATTGGGCTGGTGGATAATCTTCATAGGCCCAATGTTTCTATTCTGTCTATAGTAATAAACATTTAAACAAGTTCTTTTTAATTTTTAATTTTTTAACAAGCCTTTGGAATTTGGATACTCAAATTTTGTGATTAATAATTTTAAAACAACAGTTTACACATTTTTCATCAATAAAACTTTGTAAATGTCTAAACATTTATTTCAACCGTTAATTTTGTTCGTTAAATTTTTCTTCATAAAAATTTCTCACTGTTTTTTGTGTACATCAAGTGTCGAACTCATGATGAACAAATTTTTTATTTATTAGCAAACTAATTAACAAAATGCACAACACATCAAGAAACATTGGTTCATCACATTTAGTCACGTTGTTCAATAAATTCAAAAATATTGTTCATAAAAGTTAAAAGTTTTACTTATCACAATTACATTGTTCATCAAAATTAGAAAACATTGTTCATCAGACGGTTACCTTGTTCATCGAAAGCTTGTGACTAGTAATTCTGGAGGTCAGAATTGTTGTTGTTGAGAGTAAGTGATGAGAAACCATAATTTAGGGTTTGATCGACGTCAATTGACGGCAGTAAGTTGTAACTTAATGGAGATAACGGCGTTTGATTACTCATTGGAGAAAAATGGGAGAAAAAATAGTAACAAGATTTTTAGAGAGGACTGAATTCCAATTTGTTTCTTCTATGATGTTTTTGTATGTTTGAGATGAGGTCAGACCGTCCGAAGCATGTTTATTAATCCTTTTTGAATTCATTGTAATAGTTATTAGTTGATTATTAACATATTCTTCACATTTAAAAAAAATGTTTTGTTCGTCACAGTTTTAGTCTGTGACTCTGTGTTCATCACTCTAATAACAATATTTTATTAGAGCTCCTAATACATTGTCGTTCGGAAAATGGGAATAATTTACCTCATGCGTGCCCACAGGTTTATGGCATTAATGTAGATTCAGTTTAAAAATAATAATACAAATATTATTCAAATAATAATAATAATAATAAGCGACTAATAAATAAGTATATCAATTTCTTTCGAGAGATATATAATAAACATAAATGTAACAAATTATGAAACAGGTGACGAAGACGATTTTGTTTAACCACATATACAGTACGAGGAACTTATCGCAGATAATATCCGTTTAGTGCAAACAATGGGAATCGAAGAATTTGTGAGTGATTTTATGGGCATTGAAGATTCACATGTAGTTGTTGATGCAGTTGACGAGTATATCAATTCGAAGAAAAAATTCATGAAAAAGGGAGAGTAAAGAAAAGCTTTGACGGAATAATTAAAAAGCAAAAAGCATAAAAAAGCATGAAGAAGAGCCACTAGACAGTCTTGACTTAGAGATGAAGCATCGCAATCTCTTTACCATAACGAGCATATGCTTGAAGACAACTACATAAACTACCAAACAAGCATATGCTTGAAGAAGACTACATAAAGTACCAAGACGTGGCTTCTGTGTTTGATCTAACAAGTGAATTGTGAGGGAAGTTTTTGTGATTATATATTTTACCGGGGTAATCAATCTAGAGGGAAGTTGGTTGAGAGGTTTGTGATACTATGTTCTATCTACTTGTTTGATTTTCTTATAAATAAAAATATTATAAATTACAACAATAATTATAAATGTTGTTTTTGAAAAACAGATACAGAGTTTATGATGTATTTGTAATATAAATTTTATTACTAAATACTTTATAATATTTTTGGCTTAAATGTAAATTTTATTAACCAATCATAGAATAACGTTATTTCAAATTTATCTTTTAAGTTTAATAAATTACCTCATCATTTCTTTAAAGTTTTTTCATTGTTAATTTGCAGCAATTCTTTATAGATTGTTTTATACATTAAATTACTTCATTGAATTTATTAATATTTAAACTTAAATATTAAATTTTCAAGAATAACCCCTCCCCTCGCCCTCCTTTTTTATTTTATTTTATTTTATTTTATTTTATTCATTTTACAATTTTGACACATGTACTGTTTTGCACTTTTTTAACTAGACGAAAATTAAAAAATGTTGAACAAAAAAACTCAATTTTGACTTTTCAGTTGGCAAATAGGAGGTCTCGATTTTGAAATTGAGTTCTCCTACTAGTTGATACGAAACACCTATCATTATTTTTTTTACAAGCCTTTAACTACTTGTGAAATTAGTTGAGTAGGTTTTGAGAATTTCGTGATTGGCAATGTAAAATCTCAAGAAGTGACTTATATATTAACTGATCGTCGTGATTGACGATGTGGATTCACCAAAGACATTGTAATAAAAAAAAAATCCACAACATTCAAGTACATTCTAAAACAAATACTCTAGCATTTTTCTAAGTAGATTCTAAGTTTCTAACCTATTTTCAAGTTAGAAAATAAACTTTATTTGACCTTTTATAATAAAACTATAATCTATACCTTTTTATAATTTAATTATACTGATATAATATATGTACAACTTTTTTCAACAAGGTTTGAGAATTTCGTGTCCTCTAAAATTATTTGTACTTGTAAAAATCTGAGTAAAGTAACATGTATAAGTAGCTTTATTAACTGTGTACGTCGCATAATAATAAAAACGCCTATTCAGTGATTTTGACATAAATGTCTTTATTAGTTACGTTACGTATAATTATTATGGCAATGGGACCAATGGGATAAATGTTAGATAATCATTACTACAGTTTGGTACTTTGGTCTTTAGAGTACGTGGTAAGGTGACCTTGGAGTTAAGAGTTAACGCTTAACGCACTGCCACCTCAGCGTCACGTCAGCTTTTTCATTTTAACTTCAACTCTTGACTTTCCACACCGGTAACATAACTCACCTATAGCTCACCTTAACTCACCTCCACCTCAAATATTTTCAATTTCAACCTCAATTTTTACAAACACTTCATTTAAATAAAACATAAACATTTATAAAACACAAATTACATAAAACATCTTATAAAACACAAGAAGCGAGATATTTTTGAATTCAAAATTCAAACAGAAGGTGGAATTAAAACGTAAACATTACATAAACGAAACGATACGGAATTAAAACAACTAAAAATTAAACGCAAACATTACATGATAAAACACGATACGGAAAACAAATAAAACACGATACGCGATAAAACACGTATAAAACACAAATTACATGATAAAACACGCATTATACCTACGACATTCAGCATTCATTCTACTCCATATAGTCGTAATACTATTTTTATTACGGTTTTCACCATTGGTCTGATTGTTGAACCTTTGTGTAAATTCATTCCAAAAAGAACATCCATTCATAAGGTCTCCGGAATCCTGAACTTCAAGCCAGACGCGAGCTAGCAGATCTTCTTCTTCCATTGACCACCGATTGTTCATTGTGAAATGCTTTAGTAGTGTGTGAAGAAAAGTGTTGTATTGTGTGGTATTTATAGGGGATAAAATATAAGAAGCGGTATATTTTTGAATTCAAAATTTAAACAGAATGCGGGATAAATTTTAAATTCAGAAATTAAATACAAGGCGGGATCTTTTAAATTCAAACGTTTAATTTTTTTTTTTTTTTTTTTTTTTTTTTTTAAGTCACAACGGCTATAAAACGTTTAAGTTGTGATTTGACTTTTAAACCGTATGGGTTGAATTTGTAATTTTTTCATTTTGGTATTCAAAAAAGGAACTAATATTACAAGGGCCAAAAGTGTAATTTTTTTTTAAATGTGTTGCTTAGCGCACGTTAAGCACTTAACGTGCCGAGTTAACGTGCATTTGACTTTCATTCGCGGTAAAGTAACTCGATCCAAACTAGAGGTGCGTTAAAAGTCAACGTGGGTGACAAAGTCACCTTACCGTTAGCTCTTAAGATGGTTATAGACTTTATAGTTGTCAAAGTAGTTGCGATACATTTTCTTACCAATTTTACCTTTAATTATGAGAAATGATAAATACTCTTACTAAAACCTCGTACTTATCCTTCTACTCACAGGATCCTGACAAGTGTCAGAACGGTTTTGATACAAAGAGATAATGAGTGGATAAAAATAAAATAATATTGTTGTGTATGCAGAAGAATTAGTAGGAGGATATTGTAGGATACTTTAGCAATCCTCTTAATTTATACGCACTTTCTTATACTTTTTTATTAAAATGAAACCATGAACATAAACAAATATCATGTATGATAATTATATATATACTAAAAGGTAAGAGATTACTGTAGCAAGCACTGTGTTTGCTACAGTTGTATCTACAGTAACTTTTTTTTTTAATATTAACGGTCGTTAGTTATTTAACGGCTGTTAACTAACGACCGTTATCTTTAACATTTAAAAAAAATTTGTACACACTTTGTCCTTCATCTCAGTGCTTCATTGCAAATTTGGCCCTCAAATAATTTACATAAATGGTCCTTCATGTTATACATCAATTGCAAAGTCAGTCCTAGGTAACTAACTTCACGTTAAGTAGCTAACGACAACAAAAGAATTCCGCAGTAACGCGCGGGTACCAAACTCGTTGGTACTAAGTTTCTCTTGAACAGTTGAACTTACCGAATATCATATGTAAGAAAAGGCAATACCAAAAATGAAACTTAATGAGTAAGGACTAAAGGGGCAAGGAAAAAGTGTTGCCTTTTAGCAAAAATAGTTTGGCTTAGCCAACAATATTATGATCGCTATTCTTTTTATGCTTACCAGTGATCATGGTGTGATGATGTTGTGCTTTGGATCATCTTAAAATTGGCAAATTTCAACTGTACCTTTGCCGCTGGTCAAGAGTCAATAGTGCCATCATTTAGCTACGAGGATAAAGTGCGTTCAAATTAAATGTCGGGTTTCAAGTTGGCAAAAGTTTGTTATAGCCGTAGGTTTGTTACATAGAAGTCTTCAAACGATTTAAATCGACGAAGAAACCCCCTGGCCTCATGCACTTGCTTTGAGTGCTGACTGACTTTTCCTTACGGATGAGTTCATGCCTTCAAAAGTTCAATAGCACATTTGGTGCTTTACAATTGTGATACACGTGTAGCGACTCATCAGTCAAAAAGTTATTGGTTTAAGTCATGCTACACATTATGCAAACAACGTCAACGGTCAACCTGTATATTTTTGTTTTATTGAATTAACTTTTGAATTTACATAGAGGTGGAAATCAAACAGGCAACAAGCTCTATACTGTATTAATAGCAAAGTATAAGCGTATTTACCATTGAAAAATAAGTGGAAAAAATGTTTTAGTTAACTCGAGTTTCATTTAAGTTGGTTCTGACTTACCAAATAAACTGAGTCGATTTGTTTATTACTCGATTTTTGAAATCGACATATGTCGTCGTCAAATAGTAATGACATGGTTAATCAATAATGACCTATACATGATACGACTCCATACTACTCGGAACACAACATGTCATTGTACAAGTATATGTATCGATTACGTAATTAGCTAGCTGTCTAAGACAAGTGTCCCACGAGTTTAATGCATATCTTAACTTAAGTTTTATATTAAGACATACGTAATTACTTCGAATTATTTGTATATAAGTCGTACCTAGCCATTTATACTTACTCTGAAAATGACACTTTTTTTAATTATGTATAATGTGAAGCTAATAATGCATTTCGTGTTACACACAACAAAAACAATGATATATAAAGGAGTAAATTGCAAAAATCGTCCCTAAAGTTTGACCAATTTGCATGTTTCGTCCTACAAATTTCGAAACTGCAAGGATCGTCCCTAAAGTTTCGCCCGTGTGCATGTGTCGTCCCTAAAGTTTGGTCCGTGTGCATGTATCGTCCCTAAAGTTTGACCAATTTGGGACGATATATGCCTCAAAAGGACGATATTTGCCCCAAAAGTTTGCCACAGGGACGATTTTTGCAGTTTCAACAGTTCTGGGACGAAACATGCAAATTGGCCAAAGTTTAGGGACGATTTTTGCAATTCCCTCTATATAAAGACAAGTTTCATAAACGAAAACGATGAATGTCCATATTTAACCAAGTAACAGGATTATTATATACATCTATGACGTGCATGTATCACACATATACCACGTGTATTCGTTGACATTTTTTACTATCAAAGTTCAATGATAATACAACTTTTTTCTTTTCTTTTTTTTTTTTTTTCTTTTTTTTTTTTTTTTTTTTTTTGAGGGGGGGTGGGGTTTTGAATTTATAAATGACTATAAACGATTGTACGAAAAAGAGTACTATATTATACTATGTTAAGACAAGAATTATATTTCTACATATTTATATTGGATTAGAGGATTGATCATAGTTGTAGCCAACAACTATATATGTTTGGTTGGTAGAAGGATTTTATATTTTATACCAAACATCTGTATGATTTGTTATTGGAATTTTAATCCACGATATTCTAAACATTTTCGCAGTATGATTACCAATAACTTAGGTAAACTTGTTAGTTATGGACGCTCGATAGACTTATGAAAAAAGTAAAGTGGCTATGTTCACAAACCACGTCGTTAGGACTTTGGGGTAACTTGATTAATAATGAGGCGTTCATGCCAGCTACAAATTCGTAGTTAACATGTCTATCTTGAATCCAGTATCTTTTCTTTATTTAGACGGACGAGGAGAAGCTGAGTTTTTTATGCGGATGTACATTGCCTAATTGATCCCTGTCTGTGACCGATTCTGACCCTTCTTTAGCCAAACCCAGTATGCACGTATTGAGGTTTGAACGCTTGACCTCTTGTGAGTAGATCAAGTGCCTCACCACTAGACCATTTGATGAAGGTTTGATCCTTTCTTGTTTTGCTTATCAAAAAGCTACCTTAATCCAGTCGATTGAAACAAATAGTTGATCCTGAAACTTATATAATCATTAAAATGTTCTGAAGCTACTTTGTCTTAAACGTACACTACAAACAACACGTATAGAAAGTTTAATATATTATTGTGATACTAACAAGAATCCATCATGTTTTTCTTATTTAACAAAGTAAGATTCCCTGTGTTGTTTATTTAGAAAACATACATATATACAATGATTGCATTTGCATATCCAAGATACCCAAATTATTAGTGTAGAAAAACAAAGTTCAACTAAAACGCCAGCATTTCTTTCGTACGGCTGGACTAAACCACATATAATACTCATTCACCAACTCACTACATTACAAAACAATACAATGGAATGTGACGTATACAAATATTAGTAAGTAGTAACTTTTTAGAAACACATTTATCTTTATATGAATCAATTAGTGTTGTGTAGGGCTGAGCATCGGTCCTGGACCGGACCGACCAAGACCGAGACCGAATTAGCTCAAAAGTCGAGACCGAGGACCGGACCGAATGTGATCGGTCCGGTCCGGTCCGGTCTCTGTCGGTCCGTCGGTATATATGCACAAACTACACACTACAGTTTACCATAGGTTAAATTCTTATGGCTTTTGGTGGAAGAAAAGTAACAACTAGCTCTCGTGACTTATGATGTATGGACTGGCGCAATTCCTTTATAATGGGCCACCGGACTGTAAGTAGGCCGAATATTCTGTTGTGCTTAAATGTCTATGAACTGTAGTCCATCACAATGAGCCCAACATTTGCTGTTAAGTAATGGATTGGGGACCTAACTTAGTTGTGTTTTGTACTTTGGTACTATTAAGCTATCAGTGATTGTTTTTGTTCCACAAAAAAAAAAAAAAAAAAAAAAAAAAAAAAAAAAAAAATAGAAGCTATTAGTGATTGTTTAAACTTTAAACTGCTTTGTTGTATAATACAACAAATAAGTTGTTTGGTAAAGTGTTATACATAAGTGTTTACGTATGGTATGTAAATTGGTTTAGAGATGAGATGAGGAAGGTTTTGTTGTTTGGTTTCTCGTGTTGAACGGTAAAGACCTGATGAGGTTGATATAGATCAAGAAGCTAGGGTAACACTTAAACAAAAACCATGTTGCGCTGCTGTGAGGCAGTATTTGCCCAAGGTCTTTATATAGGCACAAATAGATGAATGTTGAAGCATCTTATTAATGCTTCCGTAAGTTGAAAGGGTCTTAATAATGCTTCAGTAACAATATGAAATGAAGTTAAAAGGATTCTGCAAATTAATTGCCTCAGTAATAATATGAAATCAAGTTGAAAGAATTGTGCAAATTAATTAAAAACGGGTTTATTAACTCAACTTTTATATATTAAAATTATGTATTTGGTATATTGACATTTAAACTATAATAATATACATTAAATAATAGGACTTAATCTTTTAATATATGTGATATGATATAGATTCTTTTAACAAGTCTTTGGATTTTGGTTACTCAAATTGTTTGATTAACAAGTCTAAAACAATATTTTACACTTTTTTCATCAACAAAACGTTGTAAAGCGCTCTAAACGTTTATATCAACCTCTTATTTCGTTCATCAGTTTTTTCTTTCATTGAAATTTCTCCCAATTTTTTTTGTGTTCATCAAGTGTCGAATTCTCGGTGAACAAATTTTTCATTGATGAATGAATTTTTTATTTATTTGCAATAGATTAACAAATGCACAACACATCATTGTTCATCACATTTAGTCACGTTGTTCAACAAATTTTACAATGTTGTTCAGCAAAGTTAAAAGTTTTACTTATCATAGTTACATTCTTTATCAAAATAAGAAAACATTATTTTTCAGATAGTTACCTTGTTCAACAAAGCAAAATGTTTTGTTCATCACAGTTTTAGGTGTTCAACACTTAAAAAAAATTATTTTATTAGAGCTCCTGAGGTCGTTCGAAAAAAATGAGAATAATTTACCTCATACGTGGCATCAATGTAAATTTAATTTAAAAATAATGATACAAATATTAATTAAAAAAATAAAAAGGATTAAGCGACTAATAAATAATTATATCAATTGCTTTTGATGGATATATAATAAACATGAATGTAACAAATTTTGAAACGATCATTTTCTTAAACATGATTAAGAGAAAACAAAACTGTAAACTATGAGGACAATTATAGTAAATTTATTTAAAGAAATATAAACTACCTGTTACAAGTTTTAGTGTTTTTATAATTCGGAACTAAAGACCTTGCATGCCAATCAATGAACTAAGCTTATGTCGGTGATTACGCTATAAATATACTCCTATATCAACCAATATTACACATTCTTACAAACATCGATCGACTTTTATTGCATTCGATACCCAGTCGCGTACATACCCATATACATTCTCCAATGGCGTATATCACTGTCTCTCTTATACATACCTATATGCATTCTTACAAACACCGATCGGCTTATATCACTATCTCTCCAATGGAAAATGAAAGGAATAAAAGTCTTCAAGAAAATGAAGAACTAATGAAGCAACAAGTTGAAAAACTACTGGGAGACATGCCACTACAGGAAGTCCTTATTTTTATGCTCAGAGCATTATGAAAATGATGTAGAGGCAAAATAATGAAACGAGTTCTCACAAAGAAGAATTTGCTTTACAAGATATGGAGTATGATAAATTTATCGCAAACAATAACCATGTATTGGCAAAAATTGGAATCGAAGAATCCGCGTGTGGTTATCTGGGCATTGAAGATTCGTACGTTGTTGTTGATGCAGTTGAGGAGTATATGAATCCGAATTAAAAAAATCAAGAAAAAGATAGTAAAGAAAAACTTTGACGAAATAATTAAAATACAAATAGTAGAAAAAGGAAGAGCAAGAATAAGAAGAGCCACGGTATTGACTTAGAGATGAAGCATCACAATCTATTTACCATATCGAAGACGACGACATAAAGCATCAAGACGTGGCTTCTATGTTTGATCTAACAGGTGAAACATCGAATAAGGTGGTGCATTGGTCTATGATAGTGTGTTTTTGTATGGTCTTGATAATATATGTATGTAATCAAGATAAATTGATTTATTATTATTATTATTATTATTATTATTATTATTATTATTATTATTATTATTATTATTATTATTATTTATTTTTTTTTTAACATCACTTTATTGAAAAACAAATAGGATTATTATTATTATTATTATTTTATTTTTTTTTAATTTTTTTTTTAAATAATAAACACAACTTTTGTTAACAATTAATAGGATTTTACAAGAAATTAGTGGGGAGCCGAGAAACCAACTGGGCCCTCACACCTCTAGCAATAGCAAAACCTATCCTATTAAAAATATGAGCGGCCGCCCGTGCTCCAATGTCTTAGTCTAGCAATAGCAAAACTTATTATTATTATTATATGAGATGAATTAGTTTAGAAACCAAAAAAGTATGGAGATTAAGTGACCAATACTAACTACTCATTTTTAACTTAAATGTTCGATCTACTTAATTTATTGTCTTTTAAATAAAAACATTATAAACTACATCAATAGTAATAAATGTTGTATTTGAAAATCGAATAGAGAGTTATGATATATTTGTTATATAAAGATTAAGATTATACATTTTAAAATGTTTTGAGTTTAAATGTAAATTTTAGTAACCAATCAAAATATAACGTTATTTCAAATTTAACCTTTAAGTTTAATAAATTACCTCTTTTTTTATAGTTAATTTACATAAATTTCTTTATAGATTATTTTATATATTAAATTACAAGATCAAATTTATTAATATTTAAACATAACTACTAAATTTTTAAGAATAATTTTTTTTTTTTTTTTTTTTTTTTTTACTTTTCTCTTTTACAATTTTGACACATGTACTTTCATGCATTTTTTTTTAAATGAATGAAAAATTAAGGAATGTTGACCAGAAACTCAATTTTGACTTTTCAGCTGACCAATAGAATGTATTGATTTTGAAATTGAGCTATCCTATTGATTGATACGATTTTTTTTTTTTTTTTTTTTTTTTTGTTTTCCTTGTTATATAAGAGATGTTTGGTGACATATTAATTTGTTGAGATGCTAACAAGCCTTTACGTACTTATGAAATTAGTTAAGTAGGCTTTGGAAATTAAATTAGTTGAGTAGGCTTGGGAATTTCGTGCAAAATCACAAGAGGTGACTTATGCGTATACTGATCTCCGTGATTGATGATGTGGATTCACCAAAGATGTATTAAGAAAAAATCCATAACATTAAAGCGTTTTTAAGAATAAATACTCTAGTATTCTTCTAAATAGTTATAGATAATTTGGGCAATCCTTGAGATATTTTAACCATTTTTAAGTTAAACAATAAACTTTATTTGACCTTTTATAATTAAACTATAATCTATACCAATTTATAATATAACTATAATGATATAATCTATACAACTTTTTTTTCAACAAAGTTTGAGAATTTGTGATCCTTTAAAATTGATTGTGCTTGTAAAAATTTGACTAAAGTAACGTGTATAAGTGGCCTTATATAAAATCGTAACAAAATTGATATTCTCCATAAACTTTAAAGACATCCATGTTTAATGTTTATGAAGGTTTTTCAGTTTTTAAGATATAAAATGTGACTCATGTGAGTTAAATATTTTAAGATCAATTTGTGACAATGAATTAGCCTTTTGACATATCATATCAATTACGCTAGAAAATTGTAACGTAGAAAAGATTTGCCATAGGTTTAAAACTTCCATGGCTTTGAATTTTGGTGCAAGAAAAATAAAAACTAGCTCGATACTTTTATCTTATTCGGCAAATTGTCTTTTTCTCGTCTATGGTGATATAAATTAGTATCAGTCCACTACAATGAGCCCAATATGAGTTGTTAATTAATGGACTGAAGGCCCAAATCGGTTATTTTTTCGTAACATTATGCTATTTGTGCTTGTTAAAATTTGACCATCTGCTATCTAATATAACAAATAAGCTGTTTGTTAAAATTCGATACTTTTATCTTATTTGGTAAAACCGCAAATAATATAAAGAATAAGAAAAATGTTTAAAATCGCTTCCAATTATTTGTTTCATTAGTAGAAGTTTAGAGCTACTTGTATATGTTTTCTTATTTAACCTTTTGAACCATTTTTTTAAATACATAATACTACACTTGTAAAAGGTTTTAAGTTAATGCATAGAATGGAATTAAGTGAGGGTTATTAAATATGTACTTTTAGTGCAAAATATATTAGCTGTACGGTTAAGAATAAGTTTCTTACAAACGAGTATTCATTTAATTTTATTTCAGGCGAGGTTTCTCGGTGCAGGCTATTTGCATAAGACAAGTCTTTTACTCAATTGTACACGACTAACCGAGTTATTTTTGTGCTAATTTCGGACCTTTTGTTTAAACACCTCCATATGTACATTTTTAGTGTTGTTTGAAACTTAATCCTCTTGTTAGGAAGTTAACATTAGTCCGTTGATGGTTATTTTACATAGTTTTACATAATGATATAAAAATGGTTCAATGAAACTTCAATAATCACATATTTTTTTCAAAACATAAGTTTTTAATACATGATTTACAAAGCTATTAAAACAAGATTTAAAACATTATGTAAATATTAAAGTTTTCTGAGATACTCCGTATAAATTTATCACTTAAAAAGAAAAGTTAAATTATCACACTCCGTATTAATTTCAAAATGGAGCTATTGATTGATGTATATTCTGTACACTTTTTGAAAATGCACCCATTTTCGTACAAGAATTCTGAAGGATTCCTTTATTTCTTCACGCATTAAAGACAAGATTTGGTGAAGATATCTCGTATCTCATTATCTCGTACTGTATTTTCTTACAAATTTACAAGATACTCCGTAACGAAAAACTAGTAATACAGTAATTCATTTAAGTTAGTATATATGTTGTCAAGCAATACTACCACTCTCATATTCAAATGGGAGGTGATTTGAACACTCCCAAAAATAATTGGCACACTTAAAATATGAGTGTGTTGACATTTATACCCTTCCAGAATAAGAATAAGTCCAAACAATCTGAGGCATAAATGGCAACACACTCAAAATTTGAGTGTGCCAATCATTTTTGAAAGTGTGCAAATCACTTCCCAATACACACTCTGCTTATCATGATTCGATATCAAAAAACGTACTCATTTGCACCATATGTTATGTGCCCGCATATATTCTTTGAGCAAAAACAAAAAAAGTCAACTTCATAATTTAACTTTGTAAAGAGTTTAATAAAAAGCGCGTGCGCGTATGATTTGAAAAATTATAAATTCTCAACTGTTTTGTTGTAATATATGGGGCTTGTTGACCACTCTCTCCCCTAGATTTTAGCCACACCCCCCTTATTTTTTTTATTTTTTTTAATTTTTTTTTATTTTTATAATTTTTTTTATATCAAAAAGCAATAAACCTGAAAGTGCGGAACAGATAATGTAAAGTTTAATATGTCAAACGCTTAAAACTGTCAAAAATACGGAACAGAAACTGACAAAAAGCAGGATTACACTGGAAAAAAATAGGGGACAAAGAGGAGACAAGTGGGCCTGCCACCCCCTGCCACCTTGTCTCCCCCGTATGGTTAATACAACCCGTAATATATATCATAAAATTAATCGATTTTATCTTAAATTTGTTATATTCTATATACTAGTCGATCAGGATCGAGTCCAACGAGTTATGTATACTAATGTTATAAGACCTAGATTTACAAATGTAGTTTTTTAAAGAATTAGTTTAGCAATCTGTTGGCGTATGTGTCTGATGCGTGAGAATCGCAACAGGCTTTACCTCTCGAGGGATCTCAAGAAGCTTACAACCCCACCAGGCAGTGTACCTGATCGTTGTAGTATAGTATAGTGACAAGTACCGGGGGATTGATCGTTCAGCTTAGGAATAGTGTCGCTAGAATTAGAAAACCTAATTACTAGTTCTAAAGATGAGGGATGATTATTTTTGTATTTTTATGAAAGCAAGTAAAATCTCGGGTTTTGGAAGAGTGGGCGGAATTAGTTGCTATTCAACTAACCCAAAACTAATATATAATCAAAATAAAATACTGAAAATGAAATTAAACTAATTATTACAAAGGTTGTGAGCAGTAATTGGAGAAATTGTGTTTACTTAGACTTCACTACTCCCTAGATATCTTTTACACGTTAATTACTTGTTATAATTGTATGGATGACGGATTGTATTCCTTAATACCATTCATGGGGTGGCATACATAACTCCCCAATTCTATGAGCTCTTATCTCCTCATACACCATGACCCAGCACAACTATAGGGATTGTAAACAGTGGCTCATGCATTAAATACAACCAATAAACACCTAGTACGCCTCGGTTCATGTTTCTTAAGACGTTCAAGCATGTTACCATTTGGAGATCTGCCAGTTTTCTTAAGCCTAACATATAAAATTATTCATCCAAGACAAGAATAAACAAGTAATCAACACATAATCAACATCTAGGTTTCATTAGATCTAAGCAAACACAAAAGAGATCTAGCCTAGCATAATGGAATTGAGACAAGAACAAGATATAGACAACCAACACATAGACATATTGATTGAATTAGAAGAACACTTATCTCAATTACAATGCAAGGTATCAAGGGTTTGGAACCCTTGAAAAACCTGTAAAAGATGCACCAAATTCGTCTTTAGGGTTTCACTAAAACTTCTCTCTTTTTAATGAAAAAAACTAGAAAACTATATATGTAACACCCCCAAAATTCGGGTCCAGCGGAAGCATACATGCACTGGGGTGCTACTAAACTGGTATCATAATATTAGGTATAAAGAATGGTTTTTATCTCAACCGTTTAGAATAAATTTCACTATTAAAAATAATGAGTTTACATAATTCAAAAGTATTGCGGAAATAGGCCCATAAAATAACTGAAGTGGTCCCAATTGTTTATCAGAGTCATCTATGACCATGCCATGCCGTTTGCCAAGTGCCTCCAAGAGTAAGTTATCACCTGAAATACATGCTAAAAAGTGTCAACACAAAGGTTGGTGAGTTCATAGAGTTTATAAGTAAAACAATTGATTGAAAGAGTTTCGAATTTGTTTGATAATGTTGCTATACACCCATAGTTTGTTTGTTATTTGCCCTAACCGGGTCAATAGTTGAGTGAATCAATAGTGTTTGCATAAAAATCAATTGAACACAAGTCTCAAGTTTGATAAACAGTGGGCTACGTCGTTATACGCTCATAGTTGGTTTATAAATCAGTTGAACACAAGTCTCAAGATTTGGGCCACGTTGTTGCACCCATAAAGAAACATTGGGCCTCGTTGTTGCACCCATAAAGAAACATTGGGCCTCGTTGTTGCACCCATAGTAGTTGTGTAAAACATCTGAACACAAGTCAAGTAGCAATGAAACAATAGCATTGTAATGTAGGATATTGCACTAAGCCTCATGACACGCAAACCTTAACACTGTTCTGCAGCCATAAGAGTTATATAAAAGTCTTATGGGAAGCCTACACATAAAAATATGATGCAGGTAATAGTGCCCTCGGATACCAGGAGGTTGCCAGATTCCTATGATATTCAAATATAGTGCATTCGGTTACCATTCCAGGCTAACTTCAAATGGGGCGTCAACTGCCAATAGATCTATTCACTATATTCGCGTTCACTCGCAAGTGATTAATGGTTCATGAGATGAGGGACTTTTGGCAACAGCGGTAACTTAGGTAATATCAATCAGGATAGCATATAGAGAAATACTTGTGTTCAGGTTCGTAGCATTTAATACGTTGCAATAAACAAATTGAGTGTTTCATAAATCGAGTAAAACGAGTAAAGTGTTTAAGATAAACGAGTAAAGTGTTTAAGATAAACGAGCATGTATCTCCCCCAAAGAGTTCGAAATAGATAAAAGGGGCTATGACTCACCTTAGCAATAGCAGTCTGAATAGAGTAAAGTCAAATAGTGATAGTGAGCGGCACCGACACGCGACCTAAATTAGTATGGCAAGTTTAGCTTACAGTTTCAGGCTTAAGACTCGATAAGTTTAAAAGTTTTAAAGTGGTGTTATTGTTGCTTGTGTGGCAGCATTTAAGTTTGAAAAACAATTTTGTAACTATTGGCTTGCATTGGCTCTTGGAAGTGCATGAGTACACAAAAGTATCAAAGACGAATAAATCCCCGGTTCGACGGTAACAGAAAAACGATGTACGAAAAGAAATCACAAGTAAAAGATAGACGGATTCGGATTATAAGAATGTCGTTTAAAAGCTAAATATTAGTTAATAACAAAAGTAAGTAAAAAGAAAATTATACTTAAAGTAATAGTTTTATTCAAACGGTTTATGTTTAAAATCACGCTTGTAATTTATAAGTGTAAGGTTTTTAGAAAAATCAGGCATGACCCGTGTATATGTTTTATTTGTATGTGGTGGCTTGGTATCACAATAACTAATAAACTGTTGTTACATTATTTTTAGAGTATATAGGTTTGTAATATTTAGATAAGTTTCATTAAGTATAAATAAATCATTATAGGAGATTTATGAAAAAAAAAAAAAAAAAAAAAAAAAATGTCACATGTGGTATATATATATATATATATTCTTATAGTTGCTACATAACTCAAAATTATAGTTTTAATGATGTGAAAGAAAATTGAGTTTTTGATTACTAGTTACAATTTAGAATCCGTTTATAAAACAAGTTTAGTAGACTAGAGTATGTTATGGAATAATGTTAAGAACGAGTAAGCTAGTGAGTCGTAAACGAGCCATGAGATAGATTAGGGAAAACAAGTAACCGTGACTCGATTTGTATTACACTACCCCATTTTATTTACTTTATGTTGTTTTACAAAAGTTTTACACAATTGTTTTGTAAAATTTAAACTCAACGCACCTCTTTGTGGCCTGCTGGGCTCGACCAGACACACAGGCCCAAAAATATCAAATCTGGGCAAGCCCAACTAAAAATACTAGTTTTGCACCCACAAAAGACTAATGTATTACTTCTGCTTATGTTGTAGCAGCTTAAGGAAAAAGACGTGTTCTCCTTATCAACACAACTCTATTTAACCAAAAAGGAGGATAGTATTGAGTAAATGTGGCCACACCGACGCTCGAACTCTGGACCTCTCGGTGTGGTGTCGCAAAAATACCAGTCAACGAGGAGTCAGACTAACATGTCAATAAGTAATATCAACACTTCTTCGACGGCTTAAAATCAAGACAAATCATAACTACTTGTATCGGTGTTAACCAAAATCAAAACCAACGAAATTAAACCGAAAAAGTTATTATCAAGTTAAGCACTCCTTCAGCCAATCGGTTCTAAAAACTATGCCACACAAGTTTTAATATTAACCCAAGATCAATCCCAATAACTGATCGGTAACAATAAATCATCAGATTCATCTTCAGCCAATTTATCAATAATTAAACCAAAAGTTTATCAAGATTAATAACAATAGACAAGAAAAGAAATTTAAGGAAAACCTTACAAATGGAAGGATTAATTAGCGAAGAAGACAAAACTCAACACGAATCCACCAAGCCCGAATCCAAGCAGGAACCACCATAAACCCTGTTACAATTTTTGATGAAAGTGGTGTCTCCCCTGTGGATCGGTGGTGGTTTAAAAAGAAGAAAAATTAGATGTTTGGCCTTCATCTTTCGCTAGATTGATTTTTGGTGTCATCCTATTTGAGGAAAAATAGCTATAAACCCACCCCTTCAAAGCAAATCCGTGACACTTCATAGGCAAGAGAGAAGCTGGGAAAATGATGGATCAATCCTGATGTCTCTTTCATCCTTGTTGGCTTGCGTGGGGGGGTTTGAGATGGATTAGTAAGTATCACAAAAAGATGGGGTGATGGTTTTGAGGATGGGAAAGAGAGAGAAGCGTATTATCAAAAGAGGAAGTGAGAAAATCTGTGAAAGAGATAGGATAGGGGGCATGGGTTGGTGTGTGATTTTTATATAAGTGTGCTTTATCTTATCCTTTATTAGAGTATTGTGTGTACCCCGTGTCCCGTTGAGTTAAAATGTAATTGTGGTATCTCGGTTCAGTAAATGCGAAAAAATATATCTCTGGAATGTTTTATAAAAATAGTACAAAAACAAAATTATCGACTCCGAAAGTTAATTATAAAATTTGCGTCATTAATAATGCGATGTCGGTACGCGTGTGAGCCTGTTCTAATTGAGGGATGAGATACGTCACAAAGTTGTTGACGAGTATAACCCGTTGATGTAATGTTTTAAAAAAAAATTTACTTGTAAAAAGGGAGTTAATTAAGCCTTCAAATTGATTACTCGGTATTTGACATTAATAAATGACTCGGTAAATTACGGGGTGTTACATTACCTACCCCTCAGACTGGATTCCGTCCCGGAATCCTAAGTTGTAGTAGTGGTCAGGGTTGTCTCGGGAACTAAGTGTGGTTATTTGGCACGAATTTGATCCTTACGCTTCCAGGTGTACCCAGTCGGGGGATATTTGTCTTGTTGCAGGTGGAAGTTAAAGGTCTACCTAAAATAGATATATAATTTTGTAGTGTGGGTTTTTAAGCATGGTGAAAATAAAAATAACATCACAAAAATTTACACTTAGCCGCGCAAAAGTTTTGATATAGTTTGACCAGAGAAAATTTTTAACTCCATAAAATGAGTACCTTGAAAAATATTTTTGTAGTTTATATGGATGCGTTTTTAAAGGAAGATCTTGGAAAGTAAAATCATTGGAGATGAAAGTATAGTTGGGTATGACCTTTACATAAGTTTATGAAGGTTCCAGGATAAAGTCTAGTTTCCAATGCTTGGTAGTGTTTGGTGGCTAGATATCGGGTGAATCTTATAGTTGTGGTACTTAATTTACTTAGGCAGTACTGGGATGTATCATGACTTATATTGTTGTGCTAGTGGCCTGAAATGAACGAATCAATCGGATATTAAGTTGTGGGGTGTTTTCATTGTTTACAAGTGAGAGTTGTGTATCAATAAGGGGATCTAATTGTAAGGAGTGAGTGGATAACTGGTTTAGGGATGAAACGGCGTCAAGGCTTGGTGGGTTGTTGTCTATAGTTTCTGACAGAGGTACGTGATTCTCTTCTAGGGTTTAGTTTATTTCCAAAAGAAAATGTTGGTTATTCTGTTTGTGAGGTAATATCATAAAAACATTTTTCATAGAAGTAAATGATCCATAAGATGGTTTGTAAAAATATTTCATAAGATGATTTGTAAAAACAATTTATAGAGTAATAGGAAAACGGTCTATTATTTGCAAGATAATAGAAAGATCGTAGTATAGTTGGTGATACCATAAATTGGGTTATATAGTAACTTGTGAAATGAATTGTAAAATAGTTTATAAAACGTTTGGAAAATAGATTAATTGTTTATAAAAGAACAGTAAGGCTGAAATTTTGATTTCATAATATAGTAGTAAAACATTTCATAAAGAGTATTATAGGATAACTAAAAACAGCTTGTATGTTACTAGTGGCACAGGGTATTATTTTATAAGAGGGTAGAAAGGTAGACAATCGGTATTCCCTAGGGATGAGTGAAGGATTTTGTGTTCTGAAGCTAGTGGTTCAGGTTACCCCGTAAGGTCTTAAGGTTTCCGTTGGTTCACAAGTCTAACTTCTTTTATGCTTAAAGGTTCATGGTTTCTTTCGTTGCTTACTTTCATTAGAAGGTTTTCCTCTTTAAGTACTATGGAGAGTCGTTCCTATTACGGCTAGTGGTTTAACCCTGATTCGTCAATTGAGTGTGGTTTGGGGAAGAGGTGACTGTAACACAACCCGTAGTAGTAAGTATAAGTCATTAATATATGTTATGTAATGTTTAAATGGTTATGCATCATCTGCTAAGCAAATCTCAATGCCAGGTGTCTAATATTGGTGCATCATCTGCCAAGCAAATCTCTATGCATGATGTTCGATAAAGTGTTGGTAAGGTGTAGGCACGGGGCGTGACGTAATAAAGTGTAGAATGGTCCGTTTTGAGAATAAAGGGTTTCGATTAAAAGATAAAGTGTTGTAGTGAGAAAGTATTATGAGGCCAGTGTGTTGTGAGTCGAAGGAAACCTTTATGATATACAATGCTCGTGAACATAGGAAGACATTATAATGTTCTCAGAAATCAAATAGAAAATCAAACGGACATAACCCCATTATAACTCCTCCCAGTATCGCAAAGTTCACCTTTGAGTCAGACATAGGTGATCAGACTATGTCCCACTGTCCCTGGTTGAATATAGGTGATCAGTCTATATTCACCCGAGGTTCAATGAACTTTAAAATACTCGGCTTAGTCATACTAGTACTATGCCCTTTAGAAAGTTGTTTTGAAAGGATAAGACAAGTGCCAAACTCAAGGTCGAATGATGGGATTACGTAAGGAAAAGACGTAATGCTGTGATAAGTATGATACGTAAGCATAAGTATATCGGAAAATACTTATAGTAAATAGTGAAACAAGTGGATGTAAATCATTCAATAGTAAGACACACATATCATCATGTATATTAGTGAGCAACATCACAAGAGAGGAATCAGCTTGGCAGGCAGGCACGTGGCGGTCATAGGGTTAAGTTTTCAGAAAAATGGTTATAGTCTGGGTTTTGAAAATACCAGTTCTCTATAACCTGTGGCTCTGATACCATCTGTAACACCCCCAAAATTCGGGTCCAGCGGAAGCATACATGCACTGGGGTGCTACTAAACTGGTATCATAATATTAGGTATAAAGAATGGTTTTTATCTCAACCGTTTAGAATAAATTTCACTATTAAAAATAATGAGTTTACATAATTCAAAAGTATTGCGGAAATAGGCCCATAAAATAACTGAAGTGGTCCCAATTGTTTATCAGAGTCATCTATGACCATGCCATGCCGTTTGCCAAGTGCCTCCAAGAGTAAGTTATCACCTGAAATACATGCTAAAAAGTGTCAACACAAAGGTTGGTGAGTTCATAGAGTTTATAAGTAAAACAATTGATTGAAAGAGTTTCGAATTTGTTTGATAATGTTGCTATACACCCATAGTTTGTTTGTTATTTGCCCTAACCGGGTCAATAGTTGAGTGAATCAATAGTGTTTGCATAAAAATCAATTGAACACAAGTCTCAAGTTTGATAAACAGTGGGCTACGTCGTTATACGCTCATAGTTGGTTTATAAATCAGTTGAACACAAGTCTCAAGATTTGGGCCACGTTGTTGCACCCATAAAGAAACATTGGGCCTCGTTGTTGCACCCATAAAGAAACATTGGGCCTCGTTGTTGCACCCATAGTAGTTGTGTAAAACATCTGAACACAAGTCAAGTAGCAATGAAACAATAGCATTGTAATGTAGGATATTGCACTAAGCCTCATGACACGCAAACCTTAACACTGTTCTGCAGCCATAAGAGTTATATAAAAGTCTTATGGGAAGCCTACACATAAAAATATGATGCAGGTAATAGTGCCCTCGGATACCAGGAGGTTGCCAGATTCCTATGATATTCAAATATAGTGCATTCGGTTACCATTCCAGGCTAACTTCAAATGGGGCGTCAACTGCCAATAGATCTATTCACTATATTCGCGTTCACTCGCAAGTGATTAATGGTTCATGAGATGAGGGACTTTTGGCAACAGCGGTAACTTAGGCAATATCAATCAGGATAGCATATAGAGAAATACTTGTGTTCAGGTTCGTAGCATTTAATACGTTGCAATAAACAAATTGAGTGTTTCATAAATCGAGTAAAACGAGTAAAGTGTTTAAGATAAACGAGTAAAGTGTTTAAGATAAACGAGCATGTATCTCCCCCAAAGAGTTCGAAATAGATAAAAGGGGCTATGACTCACCTTAGCAATAGCAGTCTGAATAGAGTAAAGTCAAATAGTGATAGTGAGCGGCACCGACACGCGACCTAAATTAGTATGGCAAGTTTAGCTTACAGTTTCAGGCTTAAGACTCGATAAGTTTAAAAGTTTTAAAGTGGTGTTATTGTTGCTTGTGTGGCAGCATTTAAGTTTGAAAAACAATTTTGTAACTATTGGCTTGCATTGGCTCTTGGAAGTGCATGAGTACACAAAAGTATCAAAGACGAATAAATCCCCGGTTCGACGGTAACAGAAAAACGATGTACGAAAAGAAATCACAAGTAAAAGATAGACGGATTCGGATTATAAGAATGTCGTTTAAAAGCTAAATATTAGTTAATAACAAAAGTAAGTAAAAAGAAAATTATACTTAAAGTAATAGTTTTATTCAAACGGTTTATGTTTAAAATCACGCTTGTAATTTATAAGTGTAAGGTTTTTAGAAAAATCAGGCATGACCCGTGTATATGTTTTATTTGTATGTGGTGGCTTGGTATCACAATAACTAATAAACTGTTGTTACATTATTTTTAGAGTATATAGGTTTGTAATATTTAGATAAGTTTCATTAAGTATAAATAAATCATTATAGGAGATTTATGAAAAAAAAAAAAAAAAAAAAAAAAAAATGTCACATGTGGTATATATATATATATATATTCTTATAGTTGCTACATAACTCAAAATTATAGTTTTAATGATGTGAAAGAAAATTGAGTTTTTGATTACTAGTTACAATTTAGAATCCGTTTATAAAACAAGTTTAGTAGACTAGAGTATGTTATGGAATAATGTTAAGAACGAGTAAGCTAGTGAGTCGTAAACGAGCCATGAGATAGATTAGGGAAAACAAGTAACCGTGACTCGATTTGTATTACACTACCCCATTTTATTTACTTTATGTTGTTTTACAAAAGTTTTACACAATTGTTTTGTAAAATTTAAACTCAACGCACCTCTTTGTGGCCTGCTGGGCTCGACCAGACACACAGGCCCAAAAATATCAAATCTGGGCAAGCCCAACTAAAAATACTAGTTTTGCACCCACAAAAGACTAATGTATTACTTCTGCTTATGTTGTAGCAGCTTAAGGAAAAAGACGTGTTCTCCTTATCAACACAACTCTATTTAACCAAAAAGGAGGATAGTATTGAGTAAATGTGGCCACACCGACGCTCGAACTCTGGACCTCTCGGTGTGGTGTCGCAAAAATACCAGTCAACGAGGAGTCAGACTAACATGTCAATAAGTAATATCAACACTTCTTCGACGGCTTAAAATCAAGACAAATCATAACTACTTGTATCGGTGTTAACCAAAATCAAAACCAACGAAATTAAACCGAAAAAGTTATTATCAAGTTAAGCACTCCTTCAGCCAATCGGTTCTAAAAACTATGCCACACAAGTTTTAATATTAACCCAAGATCAATCCCAATAACTGATCGGTAACAATAAATCATCAGATTCATCTTCAGCCAATTTATCAATAATTAAACCAAAAGTTTATCAAGATTAATAACAATAGACAAGAAAAGAAATTTAAGGAAAACCTTACAAATGGAAGGATTAATTAGCGAAGAAGACAAAACTCAACACGAATCCACCAAGCCCGAATCCAAGCAGGAACCACCATAAACCCTGTTACAATTTTTGATGAAAGTGGTGTCTCCCCTGTGGATCGGTGGTGGTTTAAAAAGAAGAAAAATTAGATGTTTGGCCTTCATCTTTCGCTAGATTGATTTTTGGTGTCATCCTATTTGAGGAAAAATAGCTATAAACCCACCCCTTCAAAGCAAATCCGTGACACTTCATAGGCAAGAGAGAAGCTGGGAAAATGATGGATCAATCCTGATGTCTCTTTCATCCTTGTTGGCTTGCGTGGGGGGGTTTGAGATGGATTAGTAAGTATCACAAAAAGATGGGGTGATGGTTTTGAGGATGGGAAAGAGAGAGAAGCGTATTATCAAAAGAGGAAGTGAGAAAATCTGTGAAAGAGATAGGATAGGGGGCATGGGTTGGTGTGTGATTTTTATATAAGTGTGCTTTATCTTATCCTTTATTAGAGTATTGTGTGTACCCCGTGTCCCGTTGAGTTAAAATGTAATTGTGGTATCTCGGTTCAGTAAATGCGAAAAAATATATCTCTGGAATGTTTTATAAAAATAGTACAAAAACAAAATTATCGACTCCGAAAGTTAATTATAAAATTTGCGTCATTAATAATGCGATGTCGGTACGCGTGTGAGCCTGTTCTAATTGAGGGATGAGATACGTCACAAAGTTGTTGACGAGTATAACCCGTTGATGTAATGTTTTAAAAAAAAATTTACTTGTAAAAAGGGAGTTAATTAAGCCTTCAAATTGATTACTCGGTATTTGACATTAATAAATGACTCGGTAAATTACGGGGTGTTACAATATATAGGAAAACCGAGGTGACGGCGTCAAGAGCAATGGTGTGACGCCGTCATCTCGCCGCCAAATACTTCCTCGGACGGCCTTGATCTACTTATGACGGCCTATGTGACGCCGTCACCAACCACGGTATTTTATTCTTTGGACTCTGACGCCGTCAAATGCAAGTCTTGACGCCTTCATGCACTGTTCACAGCATAGAATTTTGAGACTTTGCCGTTTTCTTCACTTTTATGCTCCAAAAACGTCCAAAATGGCTTCTTTTCCAGAATTCACTCTCCAAGTATCTAAAATCACAAAAGGAACGATTTAGGGCAATATTTGATCAAATAAGTTCGGATTCGGGCTTAAATGACCCCCTAAAAACGGATCATTTTTTGCCTCATCATATACCCTTACACTTGAGATTTGCTTGTCCTCAAGCAAATGAGCTTTTATTCTACTCAAAAGACAAGTTAGGGGTCATTTAACACTAATATAAAAGTAATTACAATAAATAATCGTTCCACTAAAGACCAATAGACAAGCACGGAGGTCATACACAAGCACCTCACAAATAGTGTTTAGATACTCACATCTCTCGGGTGTAATAAAGTAATATAACATTATAGAAATGGAAGATATCTCTCACTACCTGTCATAGCAAAATAGATTACCATATGCTTGGGAAAGGATCAAACCTCCACCACATGGCGTAAGCAGCTAGGATAAACTATCAAAGAGGTCTTTTAAAGGGTTGTAACGTTAGGTATAGGGATATGAATTACACGGTTTTGTTGGATAAAGGAAGTTTTACTGGTGGCGAGTTAACAATCTTGGTTAATTACATGTACAAGATGGCGTTGCTAAGCCAAGACTAAACTCGACTTATGCTAATAAATGAAAAATAACTAAAAACATAAAATGAACATAGAATGAAACGGGATGGTAGTCCGTATGTTTTTTCTCTTTTTCCTTTTTTTTTTTTTTTTTTTTTTTTTTTTTTTTTTTTTTTGCATACACTCTTACCCTACCATCCAAAATAATACATCATAGGGGTATGAACATTCCCCTTACACTTGAATCTTTACATACTTTACATTAAACTATTCTAATGACTCGAATTAAGAAAATCAAAACACTTGTAGCACTTTTAAGATTAACGTACATATGGGGGTAATAATATTATATTCTTCCCCATTACTCCATAAAATAAGTACTTACCCATGAGTCCCAATCGTCCCAAAACAATATGTACAAGGATATGACTCGACTTAGCAACCATGTAATCAATTAGAAAGTTAACTTAGGGTTTAACAAATAACAATAATGCACTAAAAATGAGCGCATACACGGAAGGCTAAGGCGATTTGGTTGTACATTTAAGTGGCGTGTAACAAATTCTTCCTTTAAGTAAGATGCTTAAAGTTAGAAACGAAAAGATAGGCTCGGAGGGGTGTACTAGAGGTTTCGTGTACTAAAAATGAGTACAACGCTAAGGGTGTGGGAAAAATTAGTTGACTTAACTAGCCAAGTAATATGACTTAAATGGTCAAGTAATTATAATACGGGTTTAACACAAGGGTGATCCTAATGCCTCTTATCATGTAGTAAATCCTACCACACGAATGTAGTCTCACTAGCGGTCTCGGGATGCATCACTAACGCAAGTTCTAGAATCTAAATGCTACCGGTACACTCATAAGCATTAATAATGAATGCTTTTCTTATCAAATCTAAAGGCGAACCTCACATTTTTGGGTGGAAAATTTTTCTGAATATACGGTTATGTGCTAGTCATACAATCTCCTATCCATGAGACGCTTGCTATGACTAAAGTTTCACTCCTAAATGTTGTAAAGATATTTAAATTTGGCGCTAAAATTACACTAACAAGTATTTCTCATAGTTTTATTACACATCTACTATCAAACAAAACAAACGCAAGCGAAAGTGCATATGTAAAGTATCATCTTTTTACCCTCCCCTTACACTTAAGATGAACATTGTCCCCAATGTTCAAGTAAAGAATGTAAACGTGAAAAAGTAAAGAGAATGAAATCAAATACTCCCCTGATTCGCTCGGTATGGATTATAGGTTGGCCAGGTTAGATCTTCCTCCAAGAAAACGAACAATCAAAGCTTCCCTTCCAGAATATAAATCATCTTCTTGTCGAACATAACCTGTAGATCCTGACAACAATAGACAAGACAACCTTGCGTAAAATCGGCGGCATCCTATATAAGTTACTAAATCCTAGAAAACAAAGTAAGATATAATGCTTGTGGAATGAAGTTTGCAGATTTCCTGGAGATTATAAAACTTAATAATTCACAAAAACCATGAGACTCCGTTAGAAAAACAAAACCGGTAAAATTTCCAGATTTTAACTCCGGACGCCGTCAAGAGTAAACCCCTGACGCCGTCAGAATGGACCTGCAGAAATTCTTATGTTAAGTTTCCGGAAAATTTCTGGAAAAACTTGGTCCTACTTCCTGGAAAATCTTGCAAAACTTCATTATGACTCAATACAAGCATTTGACTCTAACAAATACGAATATACATGTTCATTTAATATTGTGGAGAATCATGATCGGTTTGTTTCTTGAAAACATATTTGGGGTTTCCCCATACACTTATCTTTTGCAAAAATACCTTTAGGTTGGAGTTAAGACTAAGCCAAACAACATAGTAAAGTATTTCCACATTTTAATTGAGAAACATGATCAACCAACAATAAAAACTAAGCATGCATACGGAAGCAAATAACAATCAAACAAATAAAATCACACAAAACATGGGTTGCCTCCCAAGAAGCGCTTTTCTTTATTTACGAGTCTTGTAGCTAGAATCAAAGTCATGGGTTATCACGTGATCTCATCATTGGTTCCACTCTCTAGGTCGTCTTCTAAACCAGTTTTGTATTCCGGACCTAGTTGCAAGCACTCTTTGTAGAAACCAAGCATCCTATTTCTAACATACTCTACTCCTCTACGTCTATCCTCCTCATTCCTATAATAAGCCGCTTGCTTATGTTCCTTTTCGAAATTAGAGAGAAGGCGGTATTGTTCGATCTTGTAGGGCATTTGATAAGCAACCTCATCATTCTCTTTCTTGAACCTAACTATCCCTAAAGTCGGATCATAACTCATCCTAGTGGCCTCAACAAATGGTTTTCCGAATATTATTTGGCTTAGGCTAGCATCTATCACCGGACGAGTGTCTTCCACTATCATAAAATCAATCTCATAGGTGAGATTCCCTATAATCACATGTACTCCCTTAACTCTTCCTGCAAAATTACTTATCCAATTTTTACCGGGCATCATCCTAAAATTGAGTTGCTTCTTCATCACCCAATTGTAATAGGTCCTAGTCATGATGTTCACGGGGGATCTAAGGTCGATGTAAGCTTTCCATATATGCATGTGCCCGATATTACATGGGATGTTAATGTTAGAGGGGTCTCCCATTTTGATCAGGGGGTCGCCAAAGATATATGTTTTCTCGGGACTATCGAATAAATCCTTATGGTATTCCCGTTCTTCCTTGGTTGGCAACTTATCAAAGTATTCTTCTATAGGTTCTACCTCCTCTAATTCCTCATCCTTATTAACCTCAACTTTCCTACTCTCATCCTTACTATCGGCTTCTACTCTAACTTCATCCTTGTCACTCTCCTCTATCTCCTTATCTATCGGCTTAATGGTGACAACATTGACAAAGTGGACATGTTTGGATGATGAGGGGTCCTTAATTTGGATTCCACTATTGGTGTCCCTAGTGTCCTTCCTAGGTGTGATTAATGTTTGGTTGTTGAGGGCTTTCAACAAGTTGTCAATCTTGCTGGTCATCTCCGTTTGTTGTTGGTTGAATTCGGTTTCGAACCTAGCTATGCGGGCGTCTTGAGATGCCATGAATTTTGACATCAATCCTTCAAGATTGTTGGTACTACCATAGTTGTTAGAAGGATTGTTGTTGAAAGTACGGTTGGATGGTGGACCGTTTGGTTGATAACGATTAGGCGGATTGGAAGAATTGGGTTGATTTTGTTTCCACCTAAGGTTTGGGTGATTTTTCCATGAGGGGTTGTATGAATCACCGTATGTGTTTGGCTCGGGCTTGAAAGTGTACCACTTATCTCCCGCTTCGTCGGTACGCGTGGATGCGTAGTCCGCAAAAGCTGTTCCGGGGAGTTCCACACAATCACGAGTGTCATGGGGACCACTACATAATTCGCATGAAGAAGTGATTTTGTTCACTTGGCTTGAATGCTTCGGAGCTTCGTAAGATTTCATGAGAAACTTGACTTGGTCCTCAAGTTCCATGATCCTACAGTCGGGAGTGCTAGAATTGTTCGAAGGCAAAGATATTGCCTTGACCATTTTGTTCAAATCACGGGGATCATTCCAACTTTCGTTGTCATAAAGAGCAAGATCTTCTATGAGTTCCCATGATTGTTCCGCACTAAGATCACGTAGCTTACCACCGGCCGATTGGTCAATGGTTCGCCTCGTGGAGATGTCGATATGGTCATAAAAGATTTGGACTTGGAGCCAAAGATCTATGCCATGATGAGGGACTTTTTGGAGTAAGTCCTTAAAACGAGTCCATGCTTCATAAAGAGATTCATTTTGACGTTGTTGGAACATCAAGATGTCATTCCTAAGCTTAGTAGTTCTCCCCGGTGGGAAAAATTGAGCAAGGAAACGAGTGGTGAGATCATCCCATGTGGTGATGGATCCCGCGGGTAAACGCTCAAGCCATTGACTAGCTTGATCCCGTAGAGAGAATTGGAATAGGCGTAAACGGGTAGTCTCTCTAGTTTCAACACCTAGGTCTATGGAGTCTACGATTTTGAGGAAGTCTTTAAGGTGTTGGTTTGGATCTTCGGAACGAAGTCCATGGAATGCACATCCGCTTTGCACCAACCGGATGGTGTCGGATCGCAAGGGGGTCACATTGTCTCCGGTGAGCTCAATGGTGTTTCGGTAGCCTTGGTGGCTAGGTCGGGAATACTCTCCTAAGGTTCGGGGCCTAAGGGGTTCTAGTGGTGGGTTTTGTTGTGGTGGGATGACGGGTTCAAAGATGTTACCACCTTCCATGATGTCGGATGGTAAAGAGTTACGAACAAAGCCACGAAGAAATAAGATAGACTAAAGAAGACCTAAAAATAAAAATAAAAATCTTACTAGAAAGGAATCTAGCAAGTAGATTTAATAAAAAGAAATCCTAACCTAGACAATAACTATTCCCCGGGCTGCGGTGCCAAAAACTTGATGCGTGGGAATCGCAACAGGCTTTACCTCTCGAGGGATCTCGAGAAGCTTACAACCCCCACCAGGCAGTGTACCTGATCGTTGTAGTATAGTATAGTGACAAGTACCGGGGGATTGATCGTTCAGCTTAGGAATAGTGTCGCTAGGATTAGAAAACCTAATTACTAGTTCTAAAGATGAGGGATGATTATTTTTGTATTTTTATGAAAGCAAGTAAAATCTCGGGTTTTGGAAGAGTGGGCGGAATTAGTTGCTATTCAACTAACCCAAAACTAATATATAATCAAAATAAAATACTGAAAATGAAATTAAACTAATTATTACAAAGGTTGTGAGCAGTAATTGGAGAAATTGTGTTTACTTAGACTTCACTACTCCCTAGATATCTTTTACACGTTAATTACTTGTTATAATTGTATGGATGACGGATTGTATTCCTTAATACCATTCATGGGGTGGCATACATAACTCCCCAATTCTATGAGCTCTTATCTCCTCATACACCATGACCCAGCACAACTATAGGGATTGTAAACAGTGGCTCATGCATTAAATACAACCAATAAACACCTAGTACGCCTCGGTTCATGTTTCTTAAGACGTTCAAGCATGTTACCATTTGGAGATCTGCCAGTTTTCTTAAGCCTAACATATAAAATTATTCATCCAAGACAAGAATAAACAAGTAATCAACACATAATCAACATCTAGGTTTCATTAGATCTAAGCAAACACAAAAGAGATCTAGCCTAGCATAATGGAATTGAGACAAGAACAAGATATAGACAACCAACACATAGACATATTGATTGAATTAGAAGAACACTTATCTCAATTACAATGCAAGGTATCAAGGGTTTGGAACCCTTGAAAAACCTGTAAAAGATGCACCAAATTCGTCTTTAGGGTTTCACCAAAACTTCTCTCTTTTTAATGAAAAAAACTAGAAAACTATATATAGGAAAACCGAGGTGACGGCGTCAAGAGCAATGGTGTGACGCCGTCATCTCGCCGCCAAATACTTCCTCGGACGGCCTTGATCTACTTATGACGGCCTATGTGACGCCGTCACCAATCACGGTATTTTATTCTTTGGACTCTGACGCCGTCAAATGCAAGTCTTGACGCCTTCATGCACTGTTCACAGTATAGAATTTTGAGACTTTGCCGTTTTCTTCACTTTTATGCTCCAAAAACGTCAAAAATGGCTTCTTTTCCAGAATTCACTCTCCAAGTACCTAAAATCACAAAAGGAACGATTTAGGGCAATATTTGATCAAATAAGTTCGGATTCGGGCTTAAATGACCCCCTAAAAACGGATCATTTTTCGCCTCATCAGTGTCCGGACGAAATACACCATTCCGGAAGGTACAACTGAAGCGTCAAGACCGAAGGACATCAAGGTCTCCTCTTATGGTCCAACGCGTCCTTCTATCCTCTGGATAAAAGGATTACCCGTCATAACACCGTCATTCCAGATTTCACGGGATTGTGTCCCACGTGTGTTCTGACACCTACTCATTAGACTAGGCATAGCTCGGCTTGTTTGGTCCCTAGGCAAAACAGGTAACGTGGTGTGGGTAGTATAAATACCCCCACCTCATTTATGATTCTCAACAAACACACACAAATAGCATTTACTCCTATTTATTATCTTACCCCTCGTTTCACTATATATTTACTCTCACGCCGGAGGTTGGTCTTAGGATAAAACCCAAGGAGAGTCTAACGTGCGTGTTTTTTGTGTGTAGGAATTCATCACCATCCGAAGGATCTTCACAGAAGTAGGACCCAATTACAAGGTTTTACTTCAAACGATCTAAAAAAGGCTAGCGCCGCATCTTGTTACCCGTTTTGACTTTTAGTAAATCTAAAAGTTAATTCAATAAAATATCAAATTTCATTCATTCTTACAACTCAAGAATAATAACAAAATTTTAACAACTTTTTTTTCTCTCCCCACCATTTTTATACTTTACTCTTCTTTCAAATAAAAAGAATTTAAGAACACATTACTATATATATTAAAAGTGAAATGATACGACGTCGTTCAAAATACAGTAACCTTAGCCCATTGTTGAGTCTTTCCCCTTGGGCCTAACATTGTCGCAAGATCCAATGTCTGGTCCAATCCAAAATTTCGCCACCTTATACTTTGATAATCTCAAACATTCCAGATTTTTCTCACAGATACACCTGTGAGATCGAAGAGCGTGGGTTTTGATTTTAGGGTTCTTTTCCGACCGAATATTAAACGTAGGCTGCACCCATGGTTGATCAAAATAGAGGACTTTGGGTTTCAGTTCTGACGGGTTTTTTTGGCGGTAGATTTTTTGGGGTTTGTGGTCGATTCGTGTTTAATAATACTTAATAAGGTATGTAAATTTAATTCTGGTTTTCTTGAATATTATACGTTTATATGTATTATGTTTCTATATTGATTGACCCTGTTTAAAAAAGTGTATTGTCTTTGTGAATCCCTTTGTAGCCTTTGAACAACAAAAGAAAAAGTGTGGTGTGTTTGTGTTTGGTAGTTGCGGTTCAAATCTGTTAGCAAAAAATGTGGGTGCAGATTTTGTGAAATTACATTAACAAAAGAAAAAGTCTGTTGTCTTTGTGTTTGGTATTGTGTTTGTGATATATATGCAATGTTTGGGATTACTTATATATTGTGCTTATACATTCTTTACCACAGCCCGTATCTTGGCAGGGCAGCCACCCCAGGATTGTGGTTGCAGGCTTGCAGCCACCTGATCGTACTTACCCTCAGCTATAATAGATATAGATGGTTTGATTGTTGGTAGTACGTTTCACTTGGCTGTGATGATCAATTAACTATGTTGTCTTGCCGCGAAAGGTGGAAGGAAGGTAGAGTGCGACAAATAGTCGCCTCAGCAACCTCCACGTGCGCAGGCAGGGCATCAACTAATCTGAGCTAAGTTGTCGTCGGAAATGAGTACCAGCGTCAGTATCTTGGCGGGCCAGTCTGACCTTAACTATGGTTTGGTTGCAGCCAAGATCGATGTTTGGTTTACATTTTAATGGTGGGGCGACAAGATCTTAAGTTTAGTTTACATTTTAATGGTGGGGATGGTGGGGCGACCAGATCTTAAGCTAAATTAGATGAACCTAACCATTTCTCTGAATTGATGTTTCAGAGGTCTCCGCTATCGAGGACGAATCGTTTTCTCTTAATGCTGGACTTGGGACACACCTGGGCCGGAGCCCACCAAGTGGCAGCTGCATCGAATTCTCATCCACACTCACTTTGCGTAAGGAAATGTGTGGCACAGGAATTGTAGTTGGTAAGCGTCTCATTATTGTATTAACTAATGGTAACATTCTTAGTTCATGGGGTTTAGAACAGGTTTCGTCAGCAGATGCACAAGTTATATGAATAAGTTAAAGGTGGTGCATACAAAGAAGTTAAAAGTGATGCACAGAAGGTCTGTCTTCTTAGCATACGTAATTGTGTATATACGAACTTGCAATGAAATGACCCTCAAATGTTAACGAAGGTGGATATTCTAAATTAAAGGTTATCTTATATGTTAGGTGTGTATTCAAATTGAAACCAAAGGATATACAGATGTAATCCTTTGTTATCTTTAATAAGTAGCAAACCTATAATAATTGTATGAAGGTCTGTCTTCTTAGCATACTCATTACCTATGCCTCAGCTTTTGAGAAAAGTCACACGGTGACAATAGGGTACTTGCCGCCTTTTATTTTTTTTTCTAACCGTCTTGCTACTTCATGCTACCCGTCTAAAATCTATCCATATGTAAAATAGTTGCCGGCAATGATTGGAGGAGTTTTAAGTGACATTTTTCATTGCTTTTCATCTAACGTTGCACCATTGTTTAGAGTTCTTAATAATTAATCTTTTTATAATTTAACCACACTCATGGTAAACCTAATAAAATAAGAAAAACATAGTGATCAAAATTTTGTACTGGCTGAAACAGTTGGATCGGGTTGACCTAATTTTTTTTTTTTTTTTTTTTTTTTTTTTTTTTTTTTTTTTTTGGTAAATTGTTAGTGTACTAATCATGATAGAAGTGTTAATTCATTGAAAATGCCCTTTGGTCGGTCCTTTGATCCATTTGATCTGTTTCTTTTCCAGCTATGCTACAAGTAATTTGAACCTAAATTCTCAAATATGATTGCAGATATTATATCTAATGAGTTTTTTTCTGTAGATTTTCGAAGTTTGGTGTCAAATGCAGCTATGCCGATGCAGGGGTGAGGGACACGGGCTCTTTCGCTATAGACGTTGAAGCGGATGTCAAGGCTGAGAGGGTCTGATATACACACAACGATTATTTTATTTTAAACTGGTTTTATAGTTATTCAGAATATCAACACATATAAATTAAGCAGTATTGTTGGTTAACGTCATTAAGATTCCTTTTATTCTTATTAGCTTTTAGTGTTGGGAGGTAGTGGCTTCGTTGGTTCGGCAATATGCAAGACTGCAGCATCAAGGGGAATTGAAGTCATTAGTCTAAGCAGGTGCACTGATTTCTTTATCTAATCAATTCACTATAACTACATCATTAGAACCTTATAGTTAAGTCGCAAAAAAACTTGATCCTTTTTCGTGTACTTTAGATAGTGTAAATAACTGAAAATTGATACATAATTAGGTTGCAAATAATTAAATGTACCATTAAAGCTCATTTTTTATATTGTTGAACCTTTTCTTTAATTTTTAATTTTCAGGTCAGGACGGCCAACATCCTTGGATTCATGGGAAGATCAAGTAACTTAGATTACGGGTATGCTAAAACAATACTTGAAAAGAAAATTGCGTGGGATGATTGATATCCATTTGATATTAATCAAATACCTAAAAGGCTAAAATACCTCTTAGTAGTACTCCATAGGTCCTATTAACTTGTTTCAAACAAATACCTAATACACCCTTGAATACTACTCCCTTCGATTTTTTCGACACCATTTTATAATAGAAGTCCTTAGCTATATGCCTATATTTCATATACCTGCAATACCCCTCAAAAGTACTCCCTTCGTTCATCCATTCATTTTTATTTGCTTTTTTTTTTATGCTGAGTTTGCTGACCACTAAAATATTAAACTTTGCAGGAGACGTTTTCTATGTAAATTGGGATGAAGTACTTCCTGGTGCAACCGCAGTGATTTCATCTCTAGGAGGCTTTGGTAGCGAGGAACAAATGCAGCGAATTAGCGAATTAACGGTGAGGCAAACATCATTTCAGTAAACGCTGCCAAGGAATATGGTAAGACACTTACGAATCGTGATCTTTATCCCTTTGAAAATTAATGATAGTATATACACATGGTTTAACTTCTTATTCTATGCAGGTATTCCCAAGTTTGTCTTGATCTCGGTGCATGACTATAACATACCGTCGTTCCTACTTACGAGTGGATACTTCACAGGAAAACGAAAGGCTGAAGCCGAGGTTCTTTCCAAATATCCGGGTTCTGGTATGGTCTGCTCTTTTAGTTTGTACTTTTTGGCAGCAGTAAATGTGAGTAACGGGTTTGTGATATGATTATGAGTAACATCTGAAATAGAAGTTACTGTTCATTGGCCGGGTTTCAATAGTACCACCAAAACCTTAGATTTAGGGAGCAACTGAAATACCAGAAACATATAACGAGACGAGCTCTTATGGAGCCTAATCTAATATGTATTTACTGATTAGAACAATTGCATTTGATTCATTTTCACTTTGTGATTGTTGTACTTGATAATTTTTATGGATGATCGTTTTGTGTTTGTATTCTTGATTGCAATATTTTTGCAACTTCGGAGAGTGTAAGTGAAAGTTTAAGGGGGTTGGCAACACTCCCCTCACCCAAAATCCCTTCACTCACTTACAACCAATCCTCTCATGCCACATCATTCTTTCACTTTTTACTTCACTCACACATTTTTTGTTTGCATCACACCACTCACCCTTCACTCACTTTTTTTTTTCTTTTTTCTTTATTAAATTCTATTAAAATTTATTAAAAGACTAAAATTTCATTAAAATTAAATGAACATTACATAATATTATTAAAAAACATAAAATAGCATTACATAATACTAAAGTCGAACCAATTCTTTTATGCTCAACTATCGTTAGACCACTCGAACAGCTCATCTAACAATAAAGTCGAACCAATTTTTTTATGCTCCATATAGTTTTTTTGAATCGGGAGAATTTTTTTGGGATCGATACAATTTTTTTTGGTCGGTAAATTTTTTTTTTGTGTGCAGTTGGTTTTTTTTTTTTTTTTTTGGTAAACTTTCACTTTTGATCTACAATATATACTAAAAAAAAAAAAAAAAAAAAAAAAAAAAAACACACTATCCGTTACAATTCCCCAACGGTTGAAATTTACTCCCCAACGTTCCAATTTCTTTTCTTTCTCGTGCGGTAAACTTCCCCGCAAAACTACCTCCCCGTGCGGTACTGATGGAACGGCGGCGGTGTTCTCGCACGGGAAACACCCCGTACTGTGCCTCCACGCATGTGTTGTCAACCCTCTAATAACTCATGAGATTCACTTAGCACATGGGTTTAAAAGCATTTTAAAATGATAGTATTGTTAGAATTCCATCAAAAAATTATTGTAATATAACTAATGTGTATTTAGACCATGAACAAACTGATTTGGAAGAGTATTGACATATCAATAATGATATTGATTCATCTGTAATTAAATAATTGAACTATTTTTATGTTCGTGCCAACGGCAATGGCAAAGGCCATCTTTGGTAACCACAAGCGATGACATTGAATTCATTTTTGCTGTTTCAATGACATGACATTGTGCAATCTAAAAAAAAACTATCCATTATAATAAAAGTAACGAATCCGATAAAACCAACAATTACGAATAACATTTTTTAAAAAATAACCGCCAACTACGATGTCCTGTCGCAACGCGGTGGACCGATGCCTAACTCTTTATATATATCTAATAAGAAAAGGAAGTATAAGATTCTTTGTTTGGATAGGAAGTTTGAAATATGATACAAAACCACAAAAGCTGGAGAAGATTATGACGTCTTCTTCTTTTAGTCTCTTTTCCTGCTTTTCGGACGGCTGTCATTCTCTTTTATCATTGCTAGATCCATTTTCCAACTTTTCCACACACATTTTGACTCTTTTGTTGAATGAAGGTATCTTTGACGAAAATAGCTTAGCAAAAAATAGCAGGAGTAAGCAAAGCAGCAGCAGTTAAAAGTAGTATGAACGAGTAGTTGTTTGTTTTGATGTTTAATAATTGTTTGAATCTTTTCCTTAAACAATATTAAATTTTTAAAAGCAATCCTTAGATTCATTACTTGCTTTCTTTCCTTCCTCCCCTTCTATAAAAAGTGGAAGACATTTGCTTTAACATATATCCATCCCACCCTCCTCAAAACCTTCTAGTTTTAAAACATGAACCATTTTAACATTAAGTGACCGGAAACTTTACTTTCTGAAAGTGCTTGCGAAATTACATGGAAACTTATTAAAACCTTTTGAAAGTGCTTGGACAAAATACTTTTCACTTGTACGACATAAATAATCACCTTTGGATAATGTCTTGTCCCATCATGTTCCCTACTTTCCTTAGTTACCAAGTAGCTATGATTTATCTACAATGTCATTTCACTCTTGCAACTTCTAAAACAAAATATTACTCTCCCCATCCTAAAATATAAGTGCAGTTTGACTTTTTGAATCTAACTTTGACCTTAAATATATTTTTTTTACTACATATTGCTTGATAAAAATTATAACAAATGAAAATACATTGAAAACACAATTCATTCATATATTTTATATAAATTCTTATATAATACAAACAAAAATATTTAAGGTCAAAGTTCGATTCAAAAAATTAAATTGAACTTATACTTTTAGACCGGGGTAGTAGTATTAAACTTGATACGAGTAAGGGCACTGTGGCTGCGGGGCTTGCAAAACCGGATACACGGAATTGGGATCTCTATCGCATGCAAATCTTTCTATCGGGAAAGCCTCGCTTATTCAATTCAAAAGGCTGATTATTTAGAACCCTTTTTGCTCATAAGATAAGGAGTGCTTAGTGAATAAGATATTAAGCGGAAATAAGGCATTGCAGAGACTGTTTGATTAGCCAAGGTAACTTCTTTTTCAAAGCACCACTCCTGCAAGACCAGATTGGTGGGCAGAAGAAGCATGGAAAAACCTCTTCCTTCGACGAGAGTAGGGGATTTCCAATAGCACAACCAATTGTTTGCGCAAGGAAAGAAAGACTTTCAAAGCCAAAGCAAAGGCATTCATTTAGCGGGAGTGGGTGAGTGAGGATGTGGGGCGGGATCCCTCACTCACGGGAACACCGCCGCCGGCTATTCTCTCATGCACAGGGAGGGTTTTTTGAGTGAGTATCTCACGCACGGGAAGGAAAAGAAAAAGTGAACGTTGGGCTAGCCGTTGGTTTGCAACAGTAATTTTTTTTTTTTTTTTTTTTTTTTGGTATATAAAGGAGTGTATTGGAGGGTGGAAAGCGCAAAAAAAAAAAAAAAAAAAAAAAAAAAAAAAAAAAAAAAAAAAAAACCGCATATCCAAAAAAAAAATTCCGAGAGAAAAAAAAACATACTGAGAGATATGTGCACAATACGGGTGGCCGTGCAGTTTGTAGGATGTTTTTTTAATAATATTATGTAATGTTTATTTTATGTTTTTTTTTTATAATATTATGTAATGTTTATTTAATTTTAATGAAATTTTAGTTTTTAATAAATTTTAATAGAATTTAGAAAAGAAAAAAGAAAAAAAAAAGTGAGTGAATGGTGAGTGAAGTGGCGCCTCTAAAAATATGAGTGAGTGAGGAAAAAAGTGAGAAATGATGTGGTGCATTTCGATTGGTGAGAGTGTGTGAAGGGAGGGAGGGTGAGTCAACCACTCCCCCTTAGGCTAGTAGGCAAGGGAGGGAATCCCTCACCAAATGAACCCACTTCATGCACATATGCTCTTGCCTTCTAATCTTCTATCATCAATCACGCGGTATGCACAAAAATTAAGATAATATTTGGTGAAGCAGTCACCTAGCGGAAAAGAAGAAAAACTGGGCCCCATGTTATAGCTTTCACTTTTGAATATTATAGCTTTGAACGTTGAATATTTATTACAGTACTTCGTATAGCCCATTGAATATTAGCTTGCACAAGAATTAAATGTTTGAATATATACGTTGCACTTTAAATGTTCAGTTTAAATGTTTCACTTTAAACATTTGAATATATACGTTGGGAGTTAAAAAAAAAAAATCATACCACCCCACTATTTATATATCTCATTCATTTTATTTTCCAAATGAATTCCGATATAATTATATTCACCGACTTAGAAGAAGAACGAGAAGTTACAAGTCGGAATTTGAATTTTATTGCAAGATCATTGTCGTTTATTAAAAATAGACGAAAAGCAAATCGCCCCGCGATAAAACGCCTTCATCGAGATCATTATGGTGCTCATGAACGTTTAGTTGCCGCCTATTTTTCTGAGAACCCGTTCTACGACGAAGATACTTTTCGAAAGAGGTTTCGAATGAGTCGAACTCTTTTCAACTGGATAGTTCGGGAGTTAACTATTCATAATCCATTTTTTAGTAGTAATGTTGATTGTACCGGGAAAGAAGGCATTTCAGCGTTGATGAAGTGCACCTCCGCGATTCGTCAAATGGCATACGGCGCGATTCCTGATGCTTTAGACGAATATATGCAGATGGGTGATAAAACTTCTCATCGATGTCTTGATCATTTTTGTAACTATGTTATGGAAATTTTTGGTCAAGAATATTTGAGGAAACCTACTATGACTGATGTAATTTATGTAACGTTTTAATTTCGTACGTTTATGTAGTTTAGTTTAAAATCGTAGTTTATGTAGTTTAGGTAACATTTTAATTTCGTACGTTGTATGTTTTTAAATTTGAAGTTTACGTATTTATACTTTTACGTTTATGTTTTTAATTGTGTAAGTTTAAAAAAAAATAGAGTTAAGGTGAAAAAACATATCCCTTGCACACTAATTGGTGAAGAGTGATGAAGGGGAGTTAGAGGAGTGACAAAACTGACGTGACGCTGATGTGTATGGTGAAAAATTTTGTTCCTTGCCTAGTACCTAACATAACCGTATTTAAGCACGCTCAAAACAGATGTTCTTGAGTCTTGAGTTTTATGAATAAAAAGATATATTTTTCAAAATCAAATCAATGACACAAATAATTAGTAAACCAGTATTAAAATGGGTTTATAAATGCAAGTTTTAATAATAATAATAATAATAATAATAATAATAATAATAATAATAATAATAATAATAATTTTCAAAGTCATACGTAAAGTCTTAAGCTATAAAAGGAAGGCAATTACTTAATATTTACTTAAAGTATTAAATTATAAAAAGGAAGGCAATTGCTTAACTTTATTGGCTTAGACTGCCGTAATAAGCCTCGCAAGACTCGTTCTTCGTCTTACACGGCAAAATAACACGTATAGTGCTTTATTACGGCTCGAATAGAGCACCCGTCATCAAGATTCAAAAAGGAAGACTCGATCTCGTGGACGACCGAGCTGTCTAATGTATGCTTTTGTGTGAGTGTGTGTTTTGATGGGTATACATGTGTTTAAATGTGATATATTTTGAGTGAACTTTGTTGTTTTATTACAATAGATATAGTTGGTTTTAGAGAATAAAGCTGAACAGACGATAATGTCAGGGTGATATATACGCTCTTAAGGTCGTTATTCCACCCAATTTTAAACTCTTATATAATTTTATAAGCATTCTTTTCATCTTTTTTATTATAAACTAGGTCAAACACTTATTCTTAACTTTTTACCGTATTCATCATAAACCGTAAACTACTTATTTAACATAATCCTAAACTCAATTATTATGTTTATACAAACACCTTTTTATTTCTCTTTAAACAAATCTTAGATAGTTGTTGGTGTATATGTCCGAAGGACACGTGCCGAACGACAAGCTTCTCCACGTGTCTGAAGGACATGGATCCAAAGGAACACATATCGGACGACAACAACAGAGGAAGAACACTCTTTATCTAGAAGACCATTTTACCTAGCAGTTTGTACCGAGGAACATGCACAAGCCACGTAACATGAATATTACAGGATATTAACCACCATGTGGACTAACGCCTAGCACCTAGGCTAGATATAGCTTGGCTAGCTCCATTTCCATGTTGTCAGATACAATAGTTGTGGTAGTATAAATACCCAATCTCATTCAACATTCAACAAACTAATGTACCGCGTATTTACTCTCACATTTAACCAACCGGTTTAGCTCAATTGGCCACCTAGGCTCCTTCTGGAGCTTGGGGGAGGTTTTACCCAGGGTTCAAGTCTTGCAAGAGACAAATAATCCAGGTTTTTCTCTTAGTGCGAAGCCGTGAGTTTTAAGGGTTTTCCTTCGCAGGTCTCTCCTCGTGGTTCGGGTCCCGAGGCCTGTCCATTTGGATGATTTAACTCGGGGGTCGGATTTCAAGTATTGTGCGGTTATAAAAAAAAAATTTACTCTCACATTTATTGCTTAACCCTTTGGCTTAGTTTTTATTTATTTATTTATTATTATTTTAATGTAATAAGCACAAAAGTTTTAACAATCCCAATTCCCAAAGACACATAAATAAACAAGACACACTCCATCAAAGTATATTCTAAAATTGACCACACTCACCACCAAACCCCTACCAAAAAAACACACACACTCTCGTTAAATTATTACCACCAATGGAAGTAGTTAACTTACACCCTTCAGTAGAACAACTAGTTAGTAAAATATGCACAGAGAAAAATGTCGAACCGCCGGACGTCTCGGCCCGGCGGTTACTCTCCTCGATCGCGGAAGAGTCCGCGATCGAGATATTGAATAAAATATCTCTGTCGAGTAGCATTCGGTCTTTTTCTCGTTACATATATTTTATGGTTAATAAGCAGAATTCAGCTAATAGTGGTTTGTCGCAGAAGCGGCCGGGGTCGCCTTTGTCTGGTGGAACTTCTCAAAGTAATGTGCTTATTATTTTTATATAGTTTTTATGTTTCTTTAATTGCTTATTCAAGGAAAAAAAAAAAAAAAAAAAAAAAAAAAAAAAAAAGTTGTATTCTTGAATTGGGCTTAAACACCTCCTTATTTATTTATTTTTCTTTAAAGCCATAACAAGCATTTAAAATTTAAGGAGGTGTTTGTAAGCTTATATGTGGGTTTATCAGCTTATTTGATGTCGGCATGTATTTAATAAGCTCTAATTTTCTGGCTTTTTGAGGGTTTCTTGAAATAAGCCGGAAACTTCCGAAATAAAATAAGGTCATAAGCCCACATATAAGCTTAAACAAACACCCCCTAAGCTTATTTATGTATTTAAAGTAATGTGGTTGTTATTTGTGTATATTTTGTTATAGTTTTTATGTTTCTATTGAAATTATTATTTTTACAATTATTATTATTATTATTATTATTATTTTTAATTTTTTATTTATTTATTTTTAAAAAATATAATAAGCAACTCAAAACACTAGTTTATATTTTTAAGCAGAAATAATAAGCAATCTCATACACCCTCTAAAATGTAAGGTTATGTTTGTTTATGAGCTTATGAGGATATGTTTTCGGCTTATGTTTCATAAGTTCATTTTTCTTGGCTTATTTGGGGACTTTATATAATTTTTTTTCTGCTAAAGGGGTGTTTTGGATTGCTTATTGTTTCCGTTTATGCTTCTGCTTAAAAATAAGCACCTATAAGCCGCTTATCCACTTATGTAAGCAGAAAAATAAATGTACTGTATATTTGGTCTATGTTAGTTACCTCTAGATTAGGACAAGTATTCTAGAATTGGGAATATATGACTATATTTGAAGTAAACGCATAGAGTTTGGTGTATATCATGTACATATGTTAACCTTTACGCATCAAGTTGATGAAATTTTGAAGTTCGTTGAATTAATCAGCAATGAATGTTGTTAAAAAAGAAGAAGGAGATAGAGAGGGAGCAAGGTATAATGTTATAGTTAGGAGATGTTGTCTGTGTATGATTGCTAAGGTTTATTTTAGTTTGGTATTTTTGATTGTCTTTTTGCTTCGGGTCCCTTCCTCTTTTAAGTAGCTTGTTAATTGAGGTGGGACATCTTGTATTGTATCTTTGTTTCTCTCTTTGTGGTCCAATATATGTTGCCTTTCTAAAAAAAAAAAAAAAAATGATTGCTAAGTGTGTTTCTGTTTGGTTGCAGAATATGCGTGCTATGAATCTCCGAATTCTAAGCAGTTGGTACTCTCCCCTTGTTCTCCGTATAACTGTAAAACCATTCCCGAATATTATCCGTGTCAAAAACAAGTCAGTTTCGTTAACCCTCCAAAGACCTTCAATCCTGTTTCTTGTGTACCAAAACGACTCACATTCTCGTCAGTTTGTGGCACAGAGGATGCACATAATAATACTAACATAAGTCAGCAGCCTATTGCCACTCAAAATGTCAGCTATCGGTTTGTTGGTGTGGGGCAGACTCAACACACACTCTCGCCTTGTTCTACTTCAAAGCGTGCAAGTCCTACATACGTTTCTGAGTTTCCATTCGCCACCCAAAATGGTTCTCAAGTTCCACAGCAACATACTTTATTACCCAGTCAGGGTTTTGGTGGAGCCACTCTTGGCAATGTTGATGTCGGATGTGGTGCTATGGTTCCAAATCGTGTAGACGATGCAACACGGGTTAATCCTATGACCCAAAACCAATCAGACATTGCAAGCAGTCTTGCAATCAGTCAACAGTCGCTGCTTCTTGCTGAACTTGAGTTCAGGAAAATGTTTTTGGTATATAGTTATGTAGGGAGGTTAGTAAAATTTTCACCTTGTGATGTTTACGATATGTGTGTTTTGAATATTTGGTCAGAAATAAATTAGCCAAATCTTTGCACAGGAGAAAACTAGAAGATGTTGTATCTGTTCAAGATGCCATTGACATAAAATCGATGAAAACAGATACGATGATTGATTTTGAAGCTAAAATCTGGGCCAAGTATGGTAGGGCCAATTGCGAACAATCTGATAGGGCAATGGTACGTAAGACCTTATAAAATTTTTACTATTTGAAGTTCTAAAAAAAACGGGCTGGTCATTATATGATTGTAGAAGGCAAAATCTTATGCTTCAAATAATCTTCCATTTTGCAGCATCTTGACTGGGATTCTGGAAATACGCATCTTTATCATTGCTATGTCAGTATCGATGGAACTTACCGGTTGAAGGTGTGTATTTTGTCTCTTTTTGTAAATATCTTAGGCTCTTGATTTATAATATCTGTTTCTTCAATATCTTACTATTTTGATGTAAGGCTATTTCCTGTAACATTTCAGGGGCCATTTCTTAAGACGAGAAGAACACACCTACAGAGGGTACTAGGCGATGACAACGTGTTGATTGTGCAATTTACAGGCGATCCCGACCCTGACATGCCATTCAACCAGCAAAGCTGGATTGCAGCTAAACAGACGATTTCTGGCGGGATTTCTATCGGTGTGCGTCATTATAGCCTTTTTGGTGAGCAAATGATTTTTTTTTTTTTTTTTTTTTTTTTTTTTTTAAATCTATTCTTAGCACCGTGATCAGTAAAGCACTATTAAAGTATCAAGTTTAATCATGTTGCATGCCTATATTTACAGCATTCAAAGATGGTAGAGGAGATTACAAGAAGCCTAAGGAGTTCGATAAAAAAAAATTACGGTCTTCATGGGCCGTTAAATGCTATTGTGTGAGACATAAATCTGATGCACCATGGGATGAAAAAGACTATATTTTGTTTAATAAGACGATGCATGAGGCGAGGTGTCTATTCATGCATGTGCATACGACTCCTAGCATTGCTAAATACATCTCTAGGTCAGTGCACAAAAATATTCCTTTAGCTGATTCATATTAATATTAATGGCAAATTGCATGGGTCAAAATGGGTTGAAAGTGCCACATCTACTGATTCGGTATGTTTGTTTGCAGATGTTCACTTGCCCTGTCAAATACAATAAAGCTTCGAGTTGATCTTGCTACCGTGGATGTTCAAAGAATCGAAGACATCCCTTGTCGAGTATACTCTTTTTATATCTTACTTTGGGTTACGTCTCGCAGTTGTTCATCAAAGTTTATTTTACACCATGACTTGCTATGGATAACAGGATGAAAATGGGGATATTGTATGTGATAAAGACGGGGAGCCATTGATTCATACAGATGGGACGGGGTTTATTTCCGAAGATTTGGCAATATTGTGTGGAAAACATTTCATTGAAGGAAAGGGCTCAAAGGATGACAGTTATGAGGTGATATTTCCGACATCTTTATACTTCTGTTGATTATATGTAAATATGTCTTTTGCTGGTTTATTCTTTAAGTGTCTAACCTTTTGATGTTTTTAAAATTATTTCAAGTTTGTTGATCTTCTCAAGCTTGAGGAAGAATCACTTGGAATGGAAGGCGACCCGGTAAATGTTTACTGATACTTTGTTGTTTATAAGTCTGTTGATCGTAACCGTTGTTTTCTGCATCTGTACCAGCCGTTGCTTGTCCAGTGTCGCATTTTCAAAGACGGTTATGCTGTCAAAGGAACTCTGCTAGTAAATAAAAAGGTAAAATATCCGGCTTATATTTTCTTATGAATCAGTAACCTTTGTGCTGGTACTGAGATGGTTTCATTTGTCGTATATTATACAAGCTACAACCTCGAACAATTCAAGTTAGACCCTCCATGATTAAGGTCGAGAGAGATCCAACACTTTTGGGTTCATTTTCATGTAGTTCGTTGGAAATATGTTCCATAAGGTAATTTCACAATTAATCTTCTTCGCTTCTAATTTTTTATAAAAGAAGTATTAGATAAAACTTTCTATTCTTCATTTTACAGTCGCAAACCAAGGAAAGCTAGTTTATCAAAGAATTTGATAGCACTTCTAACCGTAGGAGGTGTTCCTAAAGAATACTTTATGGAATTACTTAACAAAGCATTGCAAGAAGCCCAGAAAGTATCTTCGAGTATGCGGGCAGCAATTAGAGGTAAGTACTGTTTCTTAAAAAGTACTAAAAATTAATACGTCAGATTGACCTATTGTGTTTCTTTCTGCAGTCGGGCTTAACCGTGCGCAAATGGACGATAATGCAACTTCTGTTGCAATGATAGGGTCTGGAATTCCTCTCGATGAACCGTACCTTCAGCATCGTTTATCAATATTGAAAAATGAAGAACACAAAGGGCTTCGTGGTGGAAAGATTCCAACCGATGACAGCTTCTACTTATACGGGACAGCTGATCCGACAGGAATCTTAAACAGTGATGAAGTTTGTGTTATTCTGTATGTATTAGCTTTCAACTTCATTTCAATAAGTTAGATAAACGGGTGTTTTATGTATGCAATTAGGTAGAAATATGGTATTTAACTCGTATTTCTGACGGCGCATGCAGTGAAAACGGCCACCTGTCAGGCGAGGTTCTTGTGTATAGAAACCCAGGCGTCCATTTTGGGGATATACACATTCTCAAAGCAAGATATGTAGAACCATTGAAAGAATTTGTCGGGAACGCCAAATATGGCATTTTCTTCTCTACCAAAGGGAGGAGATCTGTGGGAAGCGAACTTGCTAATGGTGATTTCGATGGAGATCAGTATTGGGTCTCTCAAAGCTCAAAGGTATCAATTTTTATTTTAGTTATTAGACTTCATCTCGTATGTATATAATGACTAATCTCAAAAAGAAATGATACCTTTTTGGTGACCAATTTCAGTTGTTGCATTACTTCAAAGCAAGTAAGCCTTGGGAAAAGACTTACTTTACGCCAAGTGTACCGAGTAAGAAACCAAGCGAGCTATCTCACAACGAGTTGGAGGAGGAGCTTGTCGATCAGCTTTTTGCTACACAGAAACAGAAGTATGGTTTCTCACTTTCTACCTATTATAATGTGTTGGTACAAAACCACATAACCCATTTCATTTTTACTATTTATTTGGATGACTAGCTTTGATCTAATGTGGTCATAGGAAAATGTTATTTTTACGTTTTTTGGTCAAACCTTTGTTGATTAGTTTTATATAAACATAAAAAAGAGGATCGGTACATATATTTCTAAGATCCAATTCGTTTCTCCTAACATTGCATTGGTATATTTATTGTTTTAGTATGGTAGCTGGTATATCAGCTGATAGCTTGCTGACATTCGAGGATCAATATATCGATTTGGGAACAGACGATTCTGAAAAGCAACGGCTTCTTGAAAAAATGCTGAAGTTGACTGATTTGTACTACGATGCTCTAGATGCGGGAAAAAGCGGGAAAAGGGTTAGATATTATCCCGACTGTTTTGTTATTGTTTTGTCAACAGACAACACTGACGTACATCCTCTCTTTTGTTTCGGAAACAGATCGAGATTTCCAAATGTTTATTGCCACAAAAGTATCCCCATTTTCTGGAAAAGAATGCCAATAAGTCCTATCATTCTGCTTCTGTTCTCGGGTTAATCTATGATACTGTGAAGGGGTATCAATCTGATAATGCATCAATAATAGGTAAGCGTGTTTCATTTATGCGCTTATATTTACTTTATACGTACTTCGTCCTATCAACATATTCTTATAGCAATCCAATTTCGTCCTTCCGCAATTCTGCTTTGGTGAGTCGTCTAAAACCTTCATTTTCAGAAAACAGAAAAGAGAAACGTTGGTTTTTGAGGTCTAAAAGTTTACTTTTTTCGGTGTCGAATTACATCACTTCCATCTAAATTCTGTATTAGAGTAGAGTATGTCTTGTATTTGGTCAGAAGATTGACATTTTTAGTATATGTGTTTTTTGTTATATGTAGATGTATGGAAACTGCCTTGCTTTGATGTTGAGATACCAGCGGCCACAATGAATTTGTGGAAGGATAGGTACAAATCCTACAAATGGGACATGGTAGATGCCTTAGAATCGGGAGATGAATCTAAAAACAACTCGGCAGATATAGTGATAGAAAAGTATAAGAAGGTATGTGTTTTTTTCGATGCAAGTATCACTACCAATGTTAATACTACAAAGATTATAAGAATTGTAATAATTGTAGGTCAACCTAACCCATCCGTACCAAAAATGGCCTGTTTTCACCCGAACCCATTTTGACCCTATACTTAACCCCCTGACACACACTCTCCACACCTCTGACTCTTATCTCTGACTCTCTGAGTCGTAAGTTAACTTGTATCTGTGTCTATTATTTGTTTAATGCAGATGTTGTATGAGGCCGAGGATTTTGCAAAAAGTACTAGGAGAATTGGTGATATTTATAATGAAGCACTTGCGATTTATCACATATGTTACGACACCGCAAACAGCTATACAATTCCAGATGTAAAGAAATGTGGATTTGCATGGAAGGTTGCTGGTGAGGCCTTATGTTCATTTTATGCATCGAAAGTTCCCGGAAGGTCAATTCCTTTTAAACTATCTGTATTATCTATGCTCTTTTAGCGGCAATGTATGCATCTGCATAACCATGTGAGCTTGTATTATATGAGTTTTAAGGTCTAATTGTAACATGAGTCCTGGTGTAGGTAGCTAAATCAGTGTATTTATAGGATTGACGACATGACAGTTCTGTGTAATATATTTGAGTTTCTTTGTATTGTTTATTCTCACGTTAACTTCCTCAACTCTTGTCCATTTTGTATCATTTTCTTTAATCAATTCGCACATGTGAGCTACATCAATAGAAAACACACATAAATAACTTTTATATGAAAATGCATTAACATAATACATATATCTATATATATTGCATTAGGTTAAATCATCAATTACTCTTGTAACCTTTTCAACTTTAACTCAATTCATAACCGACTTTTAATTGTATACTAATTACTAAATATCATGTGATAAATTCCGGCAAGCCTTGCATTTCCGTCTCGATGTTGTATCTACTTCACATTAAATGCACCGGTTCGATAAAAGTTTGAACTTTTGCTTATGTTTAAAACTCAACTTTTTTATTTGATATTATAATTTACAAACGAATTTAAGTCAAAATTATGTATTTTTTCTTTTCTATTCATTACTCAATGTGATATTTTTAATATGTCATATTTTGCTATTATGGAAAACTCATTTAATTGGTGTAAATATTGGTTTCTCACTAATGATTCTACATATAGAAAAAGAAAACACTTTACGATGCGCAACCTTCTTCTTTTCAATAATAATTCAATTGCACACGATAAATTCATTCTAATATTTCTCAAAGAGCATTCGAAAGCAACTACTTACATAAACTAATCACGCTAAAAAGTATCATTTAATCATTTAAATGTTGCTTTGCATACGTGCTCGTGCATATTTTCTTGAATCAATTCGCACATGTGAGCTACATCAATAGAAAACGCACATAAATTACTTGTATATGAAAATGCATTAACTTAATACATATATATATATATATATATATATATATATATATATATATATATATATATATATATATATATATATATATATATATATATATATATATACTAGACTTCGAAGCCCGCCCGATGGGCGGGCATGACTTATAGTTATTCTTTTGATAGCATTAGTTAATAACCAATATGTTCAAAATAAGCTCATTATATCCATTGCCGGTTTCCATATCTATCGTGTTTTTCATTAGTTGTCTACTCCTCTCAAACACCTTCACATTTGACATCTTCCCTAAGTTGTCAACTCATCTTGAACACCTGCACATTGTACAGATACACGATTTACAATAGATATATTTTATATACAAATTAAAATAAATTAAAAATAAAGAAGTATAACATGTAGATACCCATGTAGATACCTGAAGTGTTTGCCATGTCAACCTTTTTCTCTAACTCTTGTAGACATTTTGGGCAATTGTGCTTCCAATGGCCAATCTCGTTACAATGATGGCATACACAATCCTTGGCTACCTTGCCTTTGGACTTGGGTTCAAGTTCAGGCTTTGTCTTGGTCTTAAGGTTGGGTTTGGGCTTGGTGTTAGGCTTCTTAGCGAGTATCTTGCTATTACCCTTGTCCAAAATTTTGTTCTCCCTCCCTTGCCTAATCAGCACGCCTTCCTTTTGCTTGGTATTTAAACTCAAACTCTGTTCAAAATCATACAATGCGCATATATGCAGTGAACTATAAAGTATGCAATAACCCGAACATGAGACACTAATTAAAAGTACCTGATCACCAGAAAAGTTTTCTAGAAACTTTCCTGTAACATACACTTCAGCAAACACTTGTTCGTAACTCTTTAGTGAGGCCCTTTGGACCAACTTAGGAAAGAAATCAGAAACTTCAAACGGTAGAATAAAAGTCAAACATTTGAAACAATAATGTGTTATGTGATATGATAGTAGAAACTTGTATTATAGAGGGAACCTGTACCCTCTCTTGCACTGAATTAAATATACCTTTGGAGCCAAAGTAGCTTTCGAGTCATCTTGTTCCTGAGATTTCGTTCTTGTCGACCCGTAAAATATAGAAGGAAGCTACAAAAATACATGTCATATATCAACACCTTGCTATTACTTAATTATTTGTCCTACAATTACAAATAAGAAAGCAACACACTTGCTAATTAAGTTAACAATACTAACTTGAAATAATTATCACCAAAGTCAGGTCTGCTAACCATTTTGTGTTCTGTTTGTATCTAAGTGGTAACTAACAACAATGTAATGAGTTCTTCACTAAAGTAAACATGTAAGGGTTATATATAGATCGAGCACCATGGTTATCGAAAAAAATAGTTTATTATTTCCACAAGGGCTAACTTTGTCTTGCCGCCATAACTATTAGATTAAACTACATTATTTCCATTTAATTTTTCTTAATCTTCTGTTATGAGAAAGGCAAGGATCCACATACATGACAATAAACTTACTATTTTCCTTCTAACTACATGATTACTCTATTGTATGCTTAGAAATAGAATGCAAGGAAATCCATAACTTAATATGATCATCTACTTTCATTTTTCGCTGCAACCACAACCCCAGCATCCGGTGCTCAGACACAGGATGCCGATGATACACCAGTTTCTTTAACTCTATCATGAAAAATTAATGTTTATGTTACAGTGACATATAAACATTCTAATAGTTGCTTCAAAATGAGCAGAAAATTGAACTTGCAAAACTCTATGGGCAGGAGCTGCTACACGGAATAAAGGCAGTAAACTTGGGAAGTATTTGTCCAAGCAGGCCATGTACCATCATTGTAGTCTGGCCATAGTCCATATGTAGCATAAGATATCAGGGAGGAAGGTTGCTTGTGTGTTCACTTTATAAAGAAGGACAGACAAAGTTAAAAATTTGTAAATTGGAACATGCACACCAACATGTTCCTGTGGCAGTACTCCACACCTGATATTATCTACTCCAAAACATTGACGTAAGTATCTGAAGCTACAAATAAGATATTATTGCTCACTTATGAAGTAAGTACACGTCAAAAAACATAAGCATATGGTACAAATATGATCACCTGCTGGAATTATTAAGACCCTCATCCTCCAACAACCGGCCCTTCTCCATTCATGGACTGTGAATACTAATGGAGAATTTGCTCTAAACAATATAAAATAAAATAAAGAAGTATATCAGTGACATCGAGTGAGTTTTTCACTTTCATTTTCCTCATATCAAAACGCAACTTGGTAAAAAGATAATAATGTCAACGCATATCTTAATTGACAGAAGAATCAATTTAAAACATTGTGAGGTCTTCAACTGTTAATTGTCCTCACCAATTTCGATAACGCCAACTATGCCACTACATATCTGGCTTATCTACCCATTCAAATTCTTTAAAAGCTTGCCATGCAACACAAATCAATAGTATAAGCAATGTGCAAAAGTACAAAACCCATACACATTTTCAATTTCATTATTCAGTGTTTCAAGAGTGAAAATTCGAACTTACAGAAAGTTTTTTTTCCTTCTTAATTTCTTTCAACCAATATATGACCTAAACAATAATGTAATATTTTCAGTTAGATAGTGCAGATCATGCCATACAACGTGTTCTGGAACTTGGCCTTTTCATGCTAAAGATAGAGCCACACACTAACTTACTTCACGTATACTATTTTATGGATTTGTAGTCTATTAAAGTTAATGACAAAAGCTTGGGTGATCATGAAAAATAAAATTCACATAATGATTTTAGCATTTACCTTTTCAGTTAGATAGTGTAGATCATGCCATACAGCATGCTTTGGAACTTGATATATCTCCATACACAAGGTACCAATAAACGATGTTTGGCATCAGTCATCTAAGTATCACCAAATGATCATGATAATTACATGCAAGATAAACAAAGACCTCTATGGGGATTTGAACGGGTTGTGTAGACCATGTTTCGGTCTTTGCTCGATATAACACTTCCAAGGTCTGCACATATCATTTAATTTTGAGTTGTTTCATGAAATTCCAACATACTCTTAAGTTGTCCCATTTTTAGTCATTGTATGTTTTTCGGTCCATTGGGGTTCAGTTTATTTCTGCACAGGGCCACATTCCTAGTCTAACTCTGCACATATAGAGCAAATAATGTGATAGAATATAGAGATTATGAATGTGAAAATGTAACTTACACCCGCCATGGGGTCGAAAGATGTAGGTTCACCATCTTGGAAGTGAAAGAAACCACCACCAAAATCAACACTGTAACTATTCAAACAACATACTGTCTCTTGAAAATGCTAAATCTTAATTGGATTTACTTGTTTTTCAGCAAGCCATAAGTTATCAAATTACCTCACGTTGTTGAGCGTGCATGGCTGTTATTTTCATGTAAAATTTAGGATAGTTATTTTTGTTATGGTTACTTTGATCCTAAATATAATGGGTCAACCCATTTTTTTTTACCCTACACCAGTTTGTTAAAGTGCTCAATTTGACCCATTACACAACCCAAACCATATGTTTTCCAAGTTTAATGTGAGGTCTCATTAAGTAATGACTAAAAAATTCGGCAAACTGACATTAAGCTGAAATTTAATACGTACCACTGCCGAACAAACTACCAAGGCGTGTTACGTGTACTGATGTTCCCAACCAACCTACCAAAAAAAAAAAGTGAATTTATATTAACTTCCTCTATCATACCTAAACATCTACTGTATTATTTTCTTATCAAATGTAGTCACATAGTGTGATATAAACACCACTCTATACAAAAGAAACAACAGTTATATGAAACTAATTTTCTACAAAGCACAAATAAATGCAACATAAACTTGCAGGTACCAAACATAATTTAAGATGCGTGTGTCTAAGAATAACAGCGGATCAAGAATTACCCATCTTGCATGCTTTTCTGTTGCTACCATAACCGACTGGAGATTCCACAACAACTTTTACTTTCAGTGTGAGCCTATATTCCTTATAAGCATTACATTAGTACATTTAATTTACTAACAACGGCAACTGCATAACTCGTTGAACCTTGATGAATTCGTCTATTATAAAGGTGCGGGGTGAGTGCACGCACTTATGAAAGAAGCCATGAAAATGCAGAATGATCGCAATTGGTACTGCAATATAAACAGTAATTCAGCATTTGTGTGTTATAGTTAATAACAGCAGTTGAAAATTTACTCTTTCTGTGTGTGTGCGAGGGCAAATAGATTATAACAGCATTTCAGATTTCAAAGTGAAGACAAAACAGTTAAAGTTTAAGGAGATGTACCATCTGATTCAAGCTTACTGATCTATCAGCTGAGTTCAGGTTGGTGAAACTCTGCATAAGGATATGGTTTTAACAATATACTTAATTCTGAAAATAACAATATAAGTGTGAATGTAACGTGTATAATTTCGTCAAATTGTTTTTCAAGCATCCAGTAATTAATGCAAAAGTAACAGCCTAAATTGTAAGCCAAACATTTAATCACAGTATCATCAAACTAAAGAGCACGGTTCGAAGCCGATTTCTTTGAAGAGCATAAGACATTGCCTTCAGTTTCTTAAAAATGTTTATGAAGCCGACTTGTTGAGGATGAGCTCGACAAAGAAGCTGCAATGTTGGAAATAAAATATATATTGCATATAAAATTAGGAAAGTTTACTGAAAAGCATATAGAACCATTACAAACAATAACTTTCGGTTAATACAATGATATCGCATTATCTATAATGATAAAATTGACATAGCACAAAAACTCGCGACTTACGTTCAGTCCAAGAAATAAAGTCACCTATGACAATTCATGAAAAACTCGCGACTTACATTCAGTCCAAGAAATAAAGTCACCTACGACAATTCAAGGTAAGCCATTTTTTAAGTTGCAAAAACAAATTAAAGTTCCATTAACAACTTGATGTATTATGACTTCCATACACAATAGCTGTATAAAGCTTACGTGCAGCTTGTTTTGCATCTGAATTTCTTTTGACCTAACATGAGGAAACGGCAAACATAACCCACTTTAATTATGACGATATGATTTCTAGTAATGGGAAACAATATCAATACATATATAAGATAAAAAAAAAAAACAACCATTGAGATGAACTAATAATAATATGAAAGACACTTACTGATAGTATGTCGTCAATACCATTTACAGCCTCTAGTGTAAACTATCAATCAACTGTGAGTCATTCAAAGATCTCGTGAATAAAAGACTTGAATGTATCTGAAAATATGTCTAATCAAAATACATACTGATGTGCACTTTAAAATAAGAACACGAAGCATGTGTTTACTTACTTACACATGAAGTTCTGGAACGGTTTAATTGCTTATGTGAACTCAAAAATTATAATTGAAGGATTTTGGTGATTTACACCTGAATATTAAGATCAAAAGATGTTTGTAACTTTATTAATAAAAATCCACAATATTGAACTAAATATAATTGATTTTGTTGTCAATCAATCTAGTTCATGCGTCTACTCAACATCAGATGAAACTTCATAGCTGATTAGGTCCCCTCGGTCCCTTCATCAGTAAAGATAAATGCAATAAGCTCGGTTGGTAAAACACAGAAATTAGTTAATTAAAAATTTGTATTATATCTTACTTGGTAGAACACATCAAAAGTCATTAAAAGGTCTTTGGTCTACAAAACCTCATTAGTTATCAATGCATACCACAACCTGTCTAGTACAACAACACCATTCTTGGTCTCGATCACGCTTCTTTGTCTCCACCTACATGATATATGTCGTAGTGTGATTCATGGCAAGGGAAAAATCAACCACCAAAGTCAACTGGATTGATGTAAAATAGAGATGAAATACCATATTAACCTAGCCACTATGTACATGTTGTTTTTCCAATCATCACCAGAAGATCGTGGCATATTTAGTATTGTGTATACCTTATAGTTTTTGGAAGCGATTTTCTAAACCCTGCAAGATAAAAGGCCGAATAAATTGATCATGAGTTAAAATCAGGATGGATATTATGAGGAAAAAATGATATTAGGGTTTTGAGAAAAATATATTATGAATGACGTATGATTTTTTTATGTAGGTTTAAAGGTTTGATTAAGTTTAACTTACTTATGTTAGGTTTATAGATTTGGACTTGCAAGTTATAAATCAAAACATGCATTGGTCTAGTGGTTATCATGTTTGTTAATATTTCTACCATCCTAGGTTCGATCCTTGCAAGTGGCATAAATTTTTAAAATTTCCGAATTTTAGTCATTAAATTCGAATTTTATTAAAAAAATTATGAATAAATTATAAAAAAATGTAAATAAAAAAACAAACCCCATTTTCGAAATTAATTAAAAAAATGTAAATAAATAAAAATTAAAAGATTGCTTACATGGCCACAATGTGATGACATGGCTGATAATGAATTACTGGGCAATGAGGTGGCGTTTACGTGGCATTAACGCCTCCTGTTATATATAATATATATATATATATATATATATATATATATATATATATATATATATATATATATGCTTATCTATAACAATCACCTAAATATGTAAGAAACAAAGAAAATAGTTGGTATTACAATCTTTGGTTCCATTTATCTAAGCATGCATGATCTTGTGTGATTTTCATGGTACCTGCGTATAATAACTAAATTAAGAAAAAAAGAAGATCAAGTTAATTACAAAGATCTAAAAGATGTGTGAATCATCTACAAATGTACATACTAAATGTGATTTTGGCCGGTTTATATAGGCATGAATTAGGTTAAATCATTAATTATTCTTGCAACCTTTCGCAACCCTTGCACTTCATCTAACCGACTTTTAATTCTATACTAAATGCTATGTGATCAATTCGGGCAACCCTTGCACTTCATCTCCTTTTATGATTGTATAGTTATTATGAGGCTGCATTGAATTCCGAGCATTAGCTATCTTGTACTCTATGCATCTACTAAACGACTCCAACTTGTTTCTAACTCTACAAACTCTATCATCGTAACTGCACATTAAATTTAAGGACTGAATCTTGTAGTATTATAGATGTGATATGATATAGATTCTTTTAACAAGTCTTTGGTGTGACTAGCAAGTCTAAAACAACATTTTACACTTTTTTCATCAACAAAACGTTGTTAAGCACTCTAAACCTTTATATCAACCTCTCATTTCATTCATCAGTTTTTTTTTTTTTTTTTTTTTTTTTTTTTTTTTTTTTTTTTTTTTAATTCATTGAAAGAATTGTGCAAATTAATTGCCTCGGTAATAATATGAAATGAAGTTGAAAGAATTGTGCAAATTAATTAAAAACAGGTTTATTAACTCAACTTTTATATATTAAAATTATGTATTTGGTATATTGACATTTAAACTATAATACTCTACATTAAATAATAGGACTTAATCTTTTAATATATGTGTGATATGATATAGATTCTTTTAACAAGTCTTTGGATTTTGGTTACTCAAATTGCTTGATTAACAAGTCTAAAAGAACATTTTACACTTCATTCATCAACAAAACGTTGTAAAACGCTCTAAACGTTTATATCAACCTCTTATTTCGTTCATCAGGTTTTTCTTTCAATGTAATTTCTCCCAGTTTTTTTTTCATCAAGTGTCGAATTCTCGGTGAACAAAATTTTCATTGATGAATGAATTTTTGATTTATTTGCAATAGATTAACAAATGCACAACACATCATTGTTCATCACATTTAGTCACGTTGTTCAAGAAATTTTAAAATGTTGTTCAGCAAAGTTAAAAGTTTTACTTATCACAATTACATTCTTTATCAAAATAAGAAAACATTATTTTTCAGATAGTTACCTTGTTCAATAAAGCAAAATGTTTTGTTCATCATAGTTTTAGTTTGTGTTCAACACTTTAAAAAAATTATTTTATTAGAGCTCCTGAGGTCGTTCGAAAAAAATGAGAATAATTTACCTCATACGTGGCATCAATGTAAATTTAATTTAAAAATAATAATACAAATATTAATTAAAAAAATAAAAAGGATTAAGCGACTAATAAATAATTATATCAATTGCTTTCGATGGATATAAAATAAACATGAATGTAACAAATTTTGAAACGACCATTTTCTTAAACATGATTAAGAAAAAACAAAACTGTAAACAATGAGGACAATTATAGTAAATTTAATTTAAAGAAATATAAACTACCCGTTACAAGTTTTAGTGTTTTTATAATTCGGAACTAAAGATCTTGCATGCCAATCAATGAACTAAGCTAATGTCGGTGATTACGCTATAAATATACTCCTATATCAACCAATATTACACATTCTTACAAACATCGGTCGACTTTTATTACATTCGATATCCAGTCGCGTACATACCCATATACATTCTCCAATGGCGTATATCAATGTCTCTCTTATACATACCTATACACATTCTTACAAACACCGATCGTCACTATCTCTCCAATGGAAAATGAAAGGAATAAAAGTCTTCAAGAAAATGAAGAACTAATGAAGCAACAAGTTGAAAAACTACTGGGAGACATGCCACTACAGGAAGTCCTTATTTTTATGCTCAATGCATTATGAAAAAGATGTAGAGGCAAAAACAATGAAACGAGTTCTCACAAAGAAGAATTTGCTTTACAAGATATGGAGTATGATAAATTTATCGCAAACAATATCCATGTAGTGGCAAAAATGGGAATCGAAGAATCCGTGTGTGGTTATCTGGGCATTGAAGATTCGTACATTGTTGTTGATGCAGTTAAGGAGTATATGAATTCGAACTAAAAAAATCAAGAAAAAGATAGTAAAGAAAAACTTTGACGAAATAATTAAAATACAAATAGTAGAAAAACAAAGAGCAAGAATAAGAAGAGCCACGGTATTGACTTAGAGATGAAGCATCACAATCTATTTACCATATCGAAGACGTCGACATAAAGCATCAAGACGTGGCTTCTATGTTTGATCTAACAGGTGAAACATCGAATAAGGTTGTGCATTGGTCTATGATAGTGTGTTTTTGTATGGTCTTGATAATATATGTATGTAATCAAGATATAAAAATTGATTTATTATTATTATTATTATTATATGAGATGAATTAGTTTAGAAACCAGAAAAGTATGGAGATTAAGTGACCGATACTAACTACTCATTTTTAACTTAAATGTTCGATCTACTTAATTTATTGTCTTTTAAATAAAAACATTATAAACTACATCAATGTAACACCCCCAATTCATGGATGCAGCGGAATTCAATCTGGGTGTTACTTGACAGCACAATAGTCACAATAATAGAAAACGAACTCCAATTGAGTTGTTTTAAAAGATTTATCATTCAAATTGTATAAATATCAGAGATTACAAAAATGAGGTCCCAATTGGTTCCATGTTTACAAATCACATTAAGTGAGTTTTCGAATGATAATAAAATTTATAGCCCTCTTGAATATCCGTGCCCCTTCCGTGCCATCCTTGTTCATTATGAACCTGAAAATACATGCTAAAGTGTCAACACGAGGTTGGTGAGTTCATAGAGTTTAGTGACAAAATGTAATGTAAAACATTTGAATGATGATTTTCCAGCAAAGGCATCGTAAATCCACTCAGTTGCAAGTCCCGCCATAAGAGACTTGTAACCTGTGTGTTCACAACCCACTGCCAAGTATGATCTGGTTTATGTGAACAAAGGTAAAACTTGTATCTAGATTCAAAGATAAATGTAGCAATACCGTTATATAAACAATCTTTACAATGATGCCATATAAATAATGATGACAATGAAGTGGAAGCCATAATACTACGCTTTGTTGAATACTAGTGCAACGGGAAGGCAATGAAGTATGTAACATGTAAACACATAAGGCATTTGAGTAAGCCACAAACGTTGAGTAAGGCAATTGGTGTTCAAGCAAACAAGTAGCATGTTCAAGTAAAACAAGTATTGCATTTATGTAAAAACGAGCATGTATTCTCCCCCAAAGAGTTGGTAAAACAACTAAAAGAGTATGGGCTATGACTCACCTTAAGTTATGTAGCAAGTAGTGAATATGATGGTCGAATCGCGAAGGTTTTTACGAGCAACCTATAATAATCGTTGCAACTTAGGTTTGGAATAATGTCTAAGGAAACATAAACATGCCAATATATGTATGTCTTGCACTTAGTCCATGATGTGGTATGATGTATAGTGTAAGTCTTTGAAAGAAATGATTCATGAAACAAGTATGTTTATATATCGTTTACTACCGTTCGGGCCGACATAATTCAGAAGTCATATTAGTAAGCGTTCGAGGAGCCAGGACACTTTAATTCGTAAATCCACAACTCATCTCGACGGCTTACATAATGAACTCCTCACATGAGGCTCCCTACTATTGTAGTAGTTGATAAAATATATAGATATAAGTTTTGATCCGAAAAGTTACATGTCCGATATTTGAATAAACTTAGGAAAGTTTATTATTACATGAAGATTGTTATTAGGGTGAGTTTCTTATAACTTGTATCTCATGGTTCTTTTAGATGAAGTAGATCCAAATTGTATGTTCAAGTTATCGCCAACTTCTCTAGTTCATGTATTTGCCTTGGTAAGTTTATATGGTTGTTAGCTCATGTTTTCGCCTTGGTATGTTGATATGGTCATTTAGTCATGGCCTTGCCATGACCTTTGGTCATTGTTCCATGGTCTTGAGACTCAACCTTGGCTCTAGCCATGGTTGTGGTCTTGAATCTAGGTCATAAGACCTCTTGGTCTTTATAAACCATAACCTTTATATAATGACTTTGGTCTAAAAATGGCTGTTTAGAATTTGAAGAAATTATCACTCGGAAAGCGTTTTCAGGGCTCAAGCTTCTTTGTTCCTGAATGAAAACGTCGTTCCGGACAACTTTCGTGTTTTAACTTTTTGATGAATCGGACCAGAAGGGTGACTTTCAAAAAGTCAGAATGCAAAACAGTATGGTCTAGGCAGTTTTGCCGTTTTGGTTTCGCTAACTTCTTATGGCCATAACTTTTGACTCGTATACTCGTTTTAGATGGTTCAAATTGCTATGATTTCCTTGTTAAGTCCTCTACTGTAATATGTAATGATCCAATATCATAGTTATACTATTTTGGTCGTGGTTCTCCAAGAAAGTCACTAGTTTACTTGTTTGAATAACATAAGTTACATATATGTATCAATACTTGTTTTACCCATTTTTGTACATCAAGGACATGATCACAAGACAAAATATAGCATGAATGATATGTAAATAACATGAATATGATATTTAGCAAGAAGTATGTTAGGTTTGACTTACAACTTTTGGCTTTCAAAGATGAAAGGAAGTTAACATGTAAGGATAGGACTTTGATAGACTTGCTTCAACCCACTTCACTTCATGCAATCTTTCTACCCTTGTAATCTTGAAAGATGGATGATGAAGGTTGAGGTGACTTGAGTGGATTCAAACTCAAGAGAAATCACCAAGTATATGAGGTTATGGAAGTGTTTTGATAACCTAAAACCAAACTAGGGTTTCTATCTTGAACCTGCACTTGAACCTTGCTAGAATTTGGAAGAAAATAAACTAAGTGTGGAGTGGTTTTGGTGTTGGAGGTGCACGGCAACAAAGGGGGAGGGGGGGTATTTATATGGGTTTGAGGAGGTTACAAAACAAGACTTGTCAAAGCTTACATGACAAGCTTGTACACATGTATCTCATCCAAGGCATTTTAGCACAAGATCAAGCCACCTAGTGTGAATCCCCCCCTAGTGGCGGTTTGCCAAGCTTGGGGAGGAAGTATTGGTTTGTGATGATCTTATCCAAGCTTATGTAGTTAGTTTTGACTCCGGGAAATGCCAATCGTAAATGATTAAGCCACGAAACGTAAAACCGGGTATCGTAAAATTATGGAATTTGAAAGTATTGTTAAACATGTCCATATGTTCCATAATAAAATATAAAATGAGTGGTAGGTTCCATTTGGGTGGTAAAACCCTGCTAAAACTGGAAACACGGGTCTAAAACGCGTAATACGTAAAACGTACGAACATTGCGTAAAATTGAGAAAAGTAAAATGTTACTTTTCTAATAGGATAAAAATGATTTAAAATGACTTATAATGTCTAGACTGGGCTCAGTCTAGTGTCGGTTGGTATTAAATGTCTTTTAAACATCAAACCGTAAGCCTAAAAATCAAGGAATGACTTATAAAATCAAGGGATGATTTTTGGTCAATGGAGGAGGGAAAAATATGTTGACTTTTTCTAAAAAGTTGAAAACTTAAATTGTCTTAGAAATGCGTTGCAGGTATAGGCTAAGGTTACGGCTGAGTAAAAACGCTTAAAAACTGAAAATTCTAGTTTTTCACGGCCGAGGCTTATTTTGGTCATGTTTTTCACAGTCATGATTAATTCTCAAATAAATCATGAGTGTATCAAACATTTTTCTGATGCGGGGTCACTTAACGCGGTCGAGTTTCGTTGTGCGTAGAATTTCTGAATGACGTTTTACCCTAAAACGTGTAATTCCTTAATAACTTTCACGAAAATGAGCTTATGAAATTTAAACTTTTAATTTGCCATGGAAATGATTTATCACCCGAGGCCAAGAAACAAAAATCAAGTTTCGGGAAAATTTCGGGAAAATGAATAGTAAAAGTGAATAGTGAAAATTTCCGGGAATAGTAATTAACCTGAAATTGCGAATTGTTACAATCAATACTAATAAATGTTGTATTTGAAAATCGAATAGAGAGTTTATGATATATCTGTTATATAAAGATCAAGATTATACATTTTATAATGTTTTGAGTTTAAATGTAAATTTTAGTAACCAATCAAAATATAACATTATTTCAAATTAACTTTTAAGTTTAATAAATTACCTCTTTTTTATAGTTAAGTTACATAATTTCTTTATAGATTATTTTATACATTAAATTACAAGATCAAATTTATTAATATTTAAACATAACCACTAAATTTACAAGAATACTTTTTTTTTTTTTTTTTTTTTCACTTTTCTCTTTTACAATTTTGACACATGTACTTTCATGCATTTTTTTAAATGAATGAAAAATTAAGGAATGTTGACCAGAAAACTCAATTTTGACTTTTCAGCTGACCAATAGAAGGTATTGATTTTGAAATTGAGCTCTCTTATTGATTGATACGAAACATTTTTTTTTTTTCCTTGTTATATAAGAGATGTTTGGGGACATATTAATTTGTTGAGATGCAAAGAAGCCTTTACGTACTTATGAAATTAGTTAAGTAGGCTCGGGAAATTAAATTAGTTGAGTAGGCTTGGGAATTTCGTGTAAAATCATAAGATGTGACTTATGTGTTTACTGATCTCTGTGATCGACGATGTGGATTCACCAAAGATGCATTAAGAAAAAATCCATAACATTCAAGTGTTTTTAAGAATAAATACTCTAGTATTCTTCTAAATAGTTATAGATACTTTGGGCAATCCTTGAGATATTCTAACCACTTTTAAGTTAAACAATAAACTTTATTTGACCTTTTATAATTAAACTATAATCTATACCGATTTATAATATAACTATAATGATATAATCTATACAACTTTTTTTTCAACAAAGTTTGAGAATTTTGTGATCCTTTAAAATTAATTGTGCATGTAAAAATTTGACTAAAGTAACGTGTATAAGTAGCCTTATATAAAATCGTAAAAAAATGGATATTCTCCATAAACTTTAAAGACATCCATGTTTATGAAGGTTTTTCAGTTTTTAAGATATAAAATGTGATTCCTCTGAGTTAAATATTTTGAGATCAATTTGTGACAATGAATTAGCCTTTTGACATATCATATCAATTACACTAGAAAATTGTAATGTAGAAAAGATTTGCCACAGGTTTAAAATTTCCATGGCTTTGAATTTTGGTGCAAGAAAAATAAAAACTAGCTCGATACTTTTATCTTATTCAGCAAATTGTCTTTTTCTCGTCTATGGTGATATAAATTAGTATCAGTCCACTACAATGAGCCCAATATGAGTTGTTAATTAATGGACTGAAGGCCCAAATCGGTTATTTTTTCGTAACATTAAGCTATTTGTGCTTGTTAAAATTTGACCACCTGCTATCTAATATAACAAATAAGCTGTTTGGTAAGTCAACGCGAATGCTTATACAAACAGTTATATGATTATTCGTGAGTACATAAACTGTTTTTGATAAGCATATCCCAAATGGTTTGGTTTTGAGTCTAAAACCGCAAATAATATAAAGAACAAGAAAAATGTTTAAAATCGGTTCCAATTATTTGTTTCGTTAGTAGAAGTTTAGAACTACTTGTATATGTTTTCCTATTTAGCCTTTTGAACCATTTTGTTAAATACATAATACTCGACACTTGTAAAAGGTTTTAAGTTAATGCATAGAATGGAATTAAGGCTGTGTTCGTTTTTTTTGAAAAACATCTTAACAGCCTCTTAATGGGCTAAATGTCTGAATCGGTCAGACATTTGGTCGTACAGACCGTTTTTTTTTTTTTTTTTTTTTTTTTCGTTCAGACGCTTTGAGATGCAGTAAGATCTTAATGGTTTAGACTTGAGAGGGGTGTCTGAATGCGTCTTGTTGCCTCTTGCTGACACAAATAAAAACCAAAAAAAAATAGTACGAGCAAGCAAATGTGCGGTTCAAACATGAGTTTTTTTTCTCGTTCAGATGCGGTCAGATTCAGACATTTACGCATCAGATTCAGATTCAAATGTGCGGTTCAGATTCAGATTCAGACCCTCTTAACAAACAAACACCACCTAAGTTAGGTTTTTAAAATATGTACTTTTAGTGCGAAATATATTAGTTGTTCGGTTAAGAATAAGTTTCTTACAAACGAGTACTCATTTAATTTTATTTCAGCCGAGGTTTCTCGGTGCAGGCTATTTGCAGAAGACGAGTCTTTTACTCAATTGTACACGGACTAGCCGAGTTATTTTCGTGCCAATTTCGAACCTTTTATTTAAACACCTCCAAATGCACATTTAGTGTTGTTTGAAACTTAATCCTCTTGTTAGGAGGTTAACATTAGTCTGTTGATGGTTATTTTACATAGTTTTACATAATGATATAAAAATGGTTCAATGAAACTTCAATAATCACATATTTTTTTCAAAACACAAGTTTTTAATACATAATGTACAAATGCTATTAAACAAGATTTGAAAAATTATGTAAATATTAAAGTTTTCTAAAGGGGTTGGCAGTGCATCACTCACCTCAAATCCCTTCACTTACTTACACTCAATCCCATTATGCTACATCACTCTCCCACTTTCTTCTTCCCTCACTCACTTTTTGTGGGCATCACACCAATCACCCTTCACTCACTTCCAACGCTCACCTTTTAATGGCTTCCAACGTTCCAATTTCAAAAGTTTACATGCGGTGAAGATCCCCGCATCATTGCCTTGCCGTGCGGTAGGAGAGCACCAGCGGCGGTGTTCCCGCACGGGAAGCCTGCCGTGCCGTGCCTCCCCGCATGCACTGCCAAGCCCCTAAGATATAAATTTATCAAAAAAAAAGTTAGTTTATTATTATCATTTTTTTTAAAGACAGAAAAGTTAGTAAATTATTAGAGCAGTTACATTCGTAACGCAAATGGTGCGTTAAGTTGTTTTAACGTGCGTTAGAGGCACGTTAGTGTTGCACATTGTTGCGTTATTGTTGCGTTAACGAGCCAGGTTAACCCATTTACCCGGCGTTAATGGTGATTTGGCTAAAAAAAAAACTTTTTTTTGTCGCTTTTGGACCCTCTAAAATTTATAACATTTGGAGTAAAAGATAATGGAAATTGCAAAAGACCCCCTTAGTTTAATGCACGCAAGAAAAATGTTCAATAAAACGCAAGAAAATGTTCAATACAACGCAAGAAAAACATACAACTAATTAAGTATCTAGATAGATTTGTAATTGTCGATGAGATCTGATTTTTCCTCCCACACTTGCAACACTTGTTCTCTAACCATTTTCAAAGCGACTTGTAGTTGCAGATCCATTTCAACATTCCTTAATCCTTAATAGAGTTTCTAGGCCGACCCTGATAATTAGATCGTTTTGAGGCAGCTCACGTAATCGTTCGATCTCTGGAGCCCGAGTATGCATCTGTCGAATAGTACGAACTATCTCACCTAACAGGTTGTTAATCAACTTAAGTTCATTTTCTTGTTCATTGCGTAATCGTGTAAGGATTGCTCTTTGCACCTCAGCAGGTTAGTTAGCCATAGTGTTTGTGTGAAATTTAGTTTTAATTGTGTGACAATACGAAGTTGAGTAAGGATGGTATTTATAGGGAAACTAGCCGTTAGAGAATTTTATTGGAGAAACTAGCCGTTAAGCATTTTATTCAAACTTAAAGTTAAACTGACATAACAACACAAACGAAACGGAAATACTTAAAGTTAAACCAACACACGTTACAGGAATACAAAAGTCATTAATCCATATATCTTAGCCAGGTGGTGTTGTTTTTCAAAATCAACCACACTTGAAAATATTTGAAATCTTTCCCACCGTTGCGTTCTTTGAAAACGTTCATTGCATCTTCAAGACGAACATCTGGCTCATGTGTAAGCTGCAAATTCAGTAAATTTGATGAAATTTTTGGCAATCACAGTTCATTGTTGCCCACTTACTCGTTAGCTGGTTTTTGCTACGAAAAGGACCGTCTGATTGTTCATTGAACTTTTGTGTTACGACTTGCTAAAAAGGTCCTTCACTGGCATGGAATTCGTGAACGTTTTGCCACATCTCAGCTAGCCAGCTTTCTTATTCAATAGACCAACGATTCGCTATTGTAAATTTCTTTAGAAAGTGAAGTGTGTGCAATATTGTATGATAATGTATGCTTTATATAGGAGTGCATAAACGTTTAAGATTCGAATTTCAAAACCCGAGCGGGATAATTTTAAAATTTCAAAATTCAAATTTCAAATTTCAAACCTGAGAGGGATAATTTTAATGTTCAAACATGTATGATAATGTATGAAATATTAGTTTTATTTGAGGGTTGAATTTTAAAATATTTGAGTTAAAGATGAGTTATTGTTGTGGGTGTTTTTGTGTAAGTTAAAATTAAAGCGTTAAAGCTAATTTGGCATTGACGTGTCACTGAGTTAAAGTTTAACCTTGGTTATTGTTGTAAGTGCTCTTACACTCCGTATTAATTTCAAAATGAATATCCAAAGGTTAAAGCTATTTTGGAATTTGGAGCTTTTTGATTGATGTATATTCTGTACACTTTTTGAAAATGCACCCATTTTCGTACAAGAATTCTGAAGGATTCCTTTATTTCTTCACGCATTAAAGACAAGATTTGGTGAAGATATCTCGTATCTCATTATCTCGTACTGTATTTTCTTACAAATTTACAAAATACTCCGTAACAAAACACAATTACATGACCTTATACGGAGTAATTCATTTAAGTGTTGTCAAGCAAATGCTACCACGCTTATATTCAAATACACACTCTGCGTATCATGATTCGATATCAATAAACGTACTCATCGGATTAATATGTTATGTGCCAGCATGTTCTTCGAGCATTATTCGTAATTTAACTTTGCAAAAAGTTTAATAAAAAGCTCGTATGATTGGACAAATTATAGTAGTAAATTCTCAACTGTTTGGTTGTAAAATATATCATAAAATTAGTAAGTTTTAGTTTTGATGCGTAACTTTAAAGATAAAGGTTACATACCAATAAGTTACTCACATACTTAGGTATGCTCGGCATATTTGGCGTGAAAAATTATAGAGCACTAAAATTATTTTGTTGAAAAATAAGTTTTGGTAAAAAAAAAATTAAATGTCAATTTTAGTAATTTGTTATTTCATCAAATAAAAAACCACTTTCACCCTTTATTTTTAAGGGGCAATTCCATATTTACTCAACTTAAATATGATAATGTTATATTTATTCAAAACATGCTTTAATTGCATAGTACATCATGTATTCAAAACTTGTATTTTGAGTATATATAACAAATTTCATATTTAAATTAGGTAAATATGGAATTATCCTTATTTTTAAAATATAACATTTTTAAACCGTTAATAGTTAAGCAAATTAAATTATACTATTGCAATGAACATTTGATTATCTACCAATATACTTTGAAAGCTGACATAACATTGATGTAAAAAAAAATAATAAAAAAAATAACACTAATACTACGGTAATGAATACGGTCATCGAGCTTTCGTATTACAATGCCTTAGGGCTCGTTTGGTTTATAAATGGGTTTAGATTCGGATTCGGACTTGGATTAGGATTTGGATTTGTGAGGAATGAAAATTAAGAGAGAAAATATATTTAATTGATATAATAATTGAATTGTATTTAAATATAATAATTTAATTAAAGAAAAGAAAGTGTTGTGAGAGAGATACCATGGGTCCCACATGTTTTACATAAAACCCACCATAATTAAGTGGAATGAAAAAATAATGGACCCCAGTGCCCCACAGATTTCAAAGTATTACTTTGTTAACCAAACATCATTTATCATCTCTAATACGCAAATCCAAATCGTACAACCCCAACCAAACGGGCCCTTGTGTTTGATTGGAGAATTTGAAATTCCTGAATTTTAAATTCCGGAATTATGAGAATTTAAAATTCCGGAATCTAAAATATCTTGACATGTTTAGTTGACAGAAATTTATAAATATTTTTTTTATTTTTTAATATTAATTTTATAAATATTCTATTTAAAAGTTTATAAAAAAAATTATAAAAAAAGTTTATAAAAAAGTTATAAAAAAAAGTTATAAAAAAAGTTTATAAAAAATTTATAAAAAAGTTAATAAAAAATTTATAAAAAAAAGTTCATAAATAATATATAAAAAATTTATAAAAAAAAAAGATTATTAAAATTTTATAAAAACGTTTTATAAAAAAATTTAAAAAAATATATATAAAAAATTTCTAAAAATTTTGTAAAAAAAGTTTATAAAAAATTTATAAAAAAAGTTAATAAAAAATTTATAAAAAAGTTTATAAAAAAATTTATAAAAAAAAAGTTAATAAAAAATTTATAAAAAAAGTTTATAAAAAAAGGTTTATTAAAAATTTATAAAAAAAGTTTATAAATTTTTTTTTTCATAAATATTATATTTAAAAGTTTATAAAAAACAACAAGAAAAAAAATTTTACAAAAAAATTTTCCAAGTAAATTAAAATTTCTCACTTTTTGAAGGCATTTTAATTCTCTCTATTTTGTCAATTCAGGGGGTGTTTGGTATAGAGAAATAAAGACAAAGAAATGGAATTGATGAAATTTCTTTTGTTTGGTGAGCTTGAGAATTTAAATTGTGGAGAATTTCAATTTCTCGAGAAATAAAACCTTTTGTATTTTGAACTCTTTCATTTCCATCCAATTTGGCGGAGACATGTGAGGTCTTTGTAGAGAAATGTCCATAGCTTTATTTAAATTAAAAAATGAAAGGCTAAAATGGTGGGGATATAAAAGGATAACATCACGTGCAATCCACATGTTATGAACAACTCCAAACAAATCAATTAACCTAACCCCCAATATCACTATTTTTTTTGACAGCTTTCTTCTCCATTGTCGTCTCCATCAGAATCTTTGCTTTGATAGTCATTTACTTGTTTCTCATCAATATATATTCGACAGACACCTTCGTTACTTCATCAAAACATTTCAATTTGGTTTTTGTTCATGAAATAAGCACAAAATACAATATAAAAGTTCCACAATAAAAATTGGGTATTGCATATCTTTTTAATTTCGAAGAACAGGTGTTTATTTTTTACTTGTTTTCTTTTGCAGGTTTGTTTATATATACAAATTACTTGTAATTGAAATGAACCGATGGTATCATCATCATTGAAATACATATTGATTTCATTCTAGTTCTAACAAAAAAATAATAATAATAAATAAAAATAAAAAATAGATTTATTTTTAAATAATTTCTCTGTTGCTACCAAACAAGAGAAATCAACTAAAATTCTCAACCAAATTCATTTCTCTGATTTCCTGTTCTCTGCTTCATTTCTAATCTCTGAAATTCTCTCTACCAAACGTGCCCTCATAGAATTGTAAATTCCTTCAAATTCCTTAAAATTGTCAACCAAACACTATATTTAGGGGCAATTAAAATGCAAATTCCCCCAATATCCCCAATATCCCCGAACCAAACGCCCCCTTAGTCTTTTTGAAAGTGCTTGCGAAATTACCTGGAAACTAACCTTTTGAATTTGCTTGGCCCTTTGAAAAAGGTAGTTAATGGCCAAATACTTTTTAATTGTCTATATATTCACCTTTGCATCTTTAATAGTGTTTCTAGTGTCTTGTCCCATCATGTTTCCTTCTCTTCCTTAGCCATCAAGTAGCTACGTATGATTTATCCATAGTGTCATTTCACTATTTTTTTTTTTTTTTTGAAAGGTGAATTTCAACTTAGAATCGACCACTTTCGCGGACAGCGAAAGCTCCATCGCCACCCCGCCAGACTATGTTGTCTTAACCGGGTCCACGCTGATCTCAGGTGGTAACGGGTTTCCCCCGGAAACCGTACTGCCTCCACACAAGTTACCTTGCTGGAGAAACAGCCGGATGAAAACCGGGCCATGCTCAGGATTCTAACCCCAGCGGCTTGGTCTAAGGGCTTCGAATCCATCATTGCAATATATCTCCGGAACAAATGGTCTGCAAGTGGACCACAAGTGAGGACTTCCCGGGTGGTCACCCACCCGGTACTACTCCCATTTGTGGGTGCTTAACCAAATAAGCCCCACCCACTAGACCACAAGTCCTTTGATAGTGTCATTTCACTATTTAACTCTTTCAACTTCTTTTGAAATAAAATGTGAGCATTAAACTTGATACGAGTAATATAAACGTATTTAAGCACGCTCAATACAGATGCTCTTGAGTTTTATGAATAAGATATATTTTTCAAAATCCACAAAAAGGAGATTGGTGGGATGCTCTTGATCTCGGGTGTCTTTTGACACTAGCCATTATTCACCCACAAAAATAAAATTAATGACAAAAATAATTTAGTAAACCACTTTTAAAATGAGCGTATGAATGCAGCTTTTAGAAATAATAATTTGAGTTAATTGCTTAAAATGTACTATCATACTTGTTACTTTTTTGTTATTGTGTGTAATGAACTTTTTTTCTTCATAAACTTTCAAATTTCGATTATTATATGTATTTTGTGATCATTTTACCTCTACTTTTTTCAAATTTCCAAAGATAAAATAGCTATTTTACACGGCTAAATAGTCACAAAGTAGACATAATAATCGAAAATTGAAGTTTAGTACACACAAGAAAAAAAAAATCAATACACACAATAATAAAAAGTAATAAATATGATACATTTTCAAGTAATTAACCATAATAATTTTTCAAGTATATTTACTTAAAGTCTTAAACTAATAAAAAAGAAGGCAATTACTTAACTTTATTAGCTTAGACAAGCTGTAATAAGCCATGTAAGACTCGATCTTTGTCGTACATGGCAAAATAGCACGCATGTTACCTTGTTACGGCTCAAAAGGAGCACACGTTTTCAAGATTCAAAAGAAAGACTCGGTCTCGTAGACGATCGAGTTGTCCAATGTGTGTTTGTGTGTGTGTTTTGGTGGGGTATGTTATATGTTTAAATGTGGTATATTTTTGTAATGAAGTTGATTGTTTTATTACAATAAATTGATGGTAAAGTTGGTTTAAACAAATAAAGCCAAACTGACGCTAATATAGCATTGGTAAATACAGTCTTAAACTCTTATATAACTTCATAAGCATACTTTTATTCTTTTTTATGTTAAACTAGGTCAAACACGTATTCTTATGCTTTATTCATCATAAGCCGTAAACTACTTATTTAACATAAACCTAAACGCAAATAATAAGTTTATACAAACACCTTTTTATTTCTCTTTAAACAAATCTTAGATAATTGTTGGTGTATATGCACAGAGAACACGTGCCGGACGACAAGTGTCTCCACGTGTCTAAAGGACACGGATCCGAATGAACACACGGCGGACGACCACAATAAAGGAAGAACACTCTATTACCAAGAAGATCATTTTACCCATCAGTTCGTACCAAGGACCATGCTCGAGCAGCCTAACTTGAATATTGCGGGATATTGTTCCCCACGTGGACTGACGCCTAGCACCTAGGCTAGGTATAGCCTGGTTCACTCCATCCCCATGTTGTCAGGTGCAGTGGTTGGGGTGGTATAAATACCCAACATCATTTAATGTTCAACTAACTAATGGACCATGTATTTACTCTCACATTTATTACTTAACCCTTCGGCTGAATCCTATTACTTAATCTCACGTCGGAGCTTGATCTTGCGATCAAACTTGAGGCGAGATTAACACGTGTCTATCATTTTTGTAGGTGCTCAAAGGACATTGCTTATCCAATCCGAAGTAACCTACACGTAGGGGTGGAAACGAGCCGAGCTGATCGTGAAAAGCTCAGGATCAGATCGGTAAAACTCAAACGAGGCGAATCTAAACAAGTGCAGGCCCGCGCTTGAGCATAAAGTGGAGCTCATTTGATAAATGAGCTTTAGTATGTTTTGTGTATGTATACTATTGAACTCATTAACGAGCTCAAAACAAATAAACGAGCATTATATAAAAGAGCTTAAACACGTAAGCTTAAGAAGCCAAACATTTTTTTATAGGCACATCACAGACGAGCCGAATCCGATTCGAGCTTTATATATTATACCACGAGCCAAGCTGGAGCTCAAATCTTAAGGCTCGAACTGAGCCGAGCTCGAGCTTTCTGAAATATTAACAAACTGAACTTGAGCACCACCGAATCAAGCTCGGCTCGACTCGTTTCCACCCCTACTTAAACGGGCTTAAGCCGAGAAACAATTATTTACATTTACAATAAGGGAGATGATTTGCACACTCCCCCAATTGATTTTAACATTCCAATTTAATGTGTTTGGACATTTATACCCTCACAGTTATTCTTACATTTTTACTCATGTATGGTATAAATGTCCAAACAAATTAAATTGAAGTGTCAAAATTAATTAAAAAAGTGTGAAATCATCTCCTTTAGAAGGGTGGCAGTGGACAACGGCATCACCAACGGCATGGCCATGCCGCCGGTGAACACCGCCGCCACCTCGGCGGCATGGCCAGCGGCATTAGTGCAACGGCAAAGATTGCCTACGCTGTTTGGTGTTTTCGAAGCAAAAATGTATCCGTGGGGAGTTTATTGTCGAATGTTGGAGCACAAGAAACCAAAAAAAAAAAAAAAAAAAAATTCCCTATATATATTAAACACAAACTTTTTTAAACACATACATTTTTAACACAAACAATACAATTCACATATATAACTGGATGATTCTCGCTCATCCTCTCCGGGCAATGTCGGTTGAAAAGATTCGACAACTCGTTTATACGTGTATCATATTTCACAATATGATTTTAAAATACGATCGAGTTGCAATATCACCGGTTCATATAATGGATCTGCCAGTCGCGCCAGTTTATGACGATAGTGTATTACAGGAGTTACTCGACGAACAAATCCATTACCGACTCCTATATGATCTTACGGACCACGTAGAGGCGCAAAACTTAACATTTCTCAATGACTAGTTATTTCCCCTTTTTTTTAAGAATAATGTAATTTTCTTTTAATTTTTTTTAAGTGTTATGTAATTTTCTTTTATTTATTAATGAAATATTATGTTTTTATTAAATTGTTTAATATAATTTATGAAAATAAAAAATAAAAAAATAAAATTAGTTGGGAGGTATGAAAAAGGCATGGTTGGCACTAAAAAAGGGTTGGGAGGTATGAAAAAAGTATGAATGAGGTGGAATGATATTATTGCTGGATTTAGGAGATATGGTGATTTCGGAAGCATGACTGCCATTGTCCTTAGAATAATCATGTATGCTTGTAGTAATTAAGAGCATTATTTATTTATTTATTTTTAGGGTAAATTGCAAAAATGGTCCTTGACGTTTAACGAAATTGCAAAAATGGGACCGAGACAAAAAGTAGCGAAAAAAAGACACCAACGTTCCACATTTTTGCAAAATCGCCACTGAGAGGCCTTTTCCGTTAGCTTCTGTTAGTTTTCCTCGTTAAGTGCAGTGAAATGACTAATATACCCTCGTCCTCTTCCCCATTTGAATTTCTTTTTAATTTATACTACCCAGAAATGAAGAACATCAAGAACAAAAACCCAGAAATGCGAAAATGCAAACAAAGCCACCACCATCACCACCTTCTACCACCACACAACCAACACCACCACCCTTTACCGACATCAAGGCGCTGACCCAATCGGTACACGTCTCTGCTTAAAACTTGCTCCCCATTTCCACTTGCAATTTTTGCTTCAAACATGGAAATTTGATTCAGCCCGACATCTCGTCGTTTCCCTACCTGAATATATTCATGATGTCGCACGTTTCCTCCTCTTAAAGTGCAATTAAACCCCGCGAAAATGTCTTCACTTAAGTTGATCAGTCTCGATGCTTTACTAATCCCACCACGGGTCAAGAACCAGAATCTGTCAAATACATCAGGGTGCCCATAATGCAAACGTATTTTTAATGGATTTGCTAAAACCCGCTGACCCAATGTCACAAAGCTCGTTTCTTGGGATGACATGAACCAAGCAAGAGAATAAACAGAACCTGTGAATATATTTTCCCGCACACCTAAAATTGTCGGCTTACGGATACCATAATAGCTTCGATATTCTTCTAGTAAGTTCCTCATTTTAAGCGCCTCCTCAAAATAGGAGTCTTGATTCATATCGATAGTTTGAAGTGCATCTCCTCGAGTGAAAATCATGGCGTGATTCTGATTCTCCGGTTTTCCCTCTCCAAGCTTTAACGGACCAGGCAACTTGACTCGATAAATCTCGACTTCTCTTTGCAATTCTTGATCATATTTCACGAGAACAGAGTAATACTCTGTCCTGTCCCATACTGGCACCTCATCAACATACGCCACACGAAGAGCTTCGTTGTTTTTCATCAAATACAAAATCTCGTCGGCGTGTGGATCCTTTTTTGCCTTCTGTGTCCCATAGATCTTAACATTGCCTGCACAAGACTCAAATTATCAAAATTTATCTCAGATAGGCAAATTGAGAATTGCATAAAAATGAATATATATAATAAGCACAAACAGTGATCTGCAATATCTCCATTTCACTGGTCTATATAGCTCTAACTATTTGAAATTTATAAAAATCATCTTACAATATAAAAAATGTTGATGTGTATTTTTATATCAACACAGACAATGTAAACACATCCACCCACAAGAAAAACACACAATTCAACGAAAGTGGTTAGCTATTAGAAAGATGACCAACATATGCTTTGCATTTAGCTAGACAGTGAAACTAAGGTAAATCAAATGAATACAAAATAGTTACAGTAATAATTAATTCCATAACAGATATCTACAAGAGTAATAAGGGAATTCTAAAAAAGGTGATGCATCTTTTGGAAATTCTTGTAAACTACAATTTTTGTTAAACTTTTAAAAATTCAAAAATGATGTGAAGCTTGGTGTCATGATACTTCGGAGAGCAATAATAATACTGAGTGTAACATCCGCTCCAAAAAGAGAGAAAAAAATCATGTATAAAGAGATAACGATAATGAAAAAAAAGAAATCAAATCAAAATGCCCATTTAAATATTAAACAGAAAAAGAATCAATTTATGAGTTTAAGTTTGCAAAATTGCTTGACTTTGAAAGTGAGTTGTGAACTTTTTCCGAGACTGGATTATAGAGGTGCAAAGCTAAAAGAGAAAAATTACAGTAATGTGTTACTATGAAAAGAAGAGGATGGGTATGTGAACCGAGACAAAGCAAACAATAAAAGAAATTCCAAACTGGTAAGATAGAAAAAGAAAAAGAAAAAAAAAGTGATCGGAATCTGGGTGGTGGTGGCGGTAGAGGGGGGTGGTGGTGGTGGCTGTGTATGCATTTTCGCATTTCTGGGTTTTTGTTCTTGATGTTCTTCATTTCTGGGTAGTATAAATTAAAAAGAAATTCAAATGGGGAAGAAGACGAGGGTATATTAGTCATTTCACTGCACTTAACGAGGAAAACTAACGGAATCTAACGGAAAAGGCCTCTCAGTGGCGATTTTGCAAAAATGTGGAACGTTGATGTCTTTTTTGCGCTACTTTTTATCTCGGTCCCATTTTTGCAATTTCATGAAACGTCAAGGACCATTTTTGCAATTTACCCTTATTTTTAATGTACCGTTTGAGGCACAAACACATAAATAAACAAGAAGACACACTCCATCAATCAAAACTCAAAAGTATATTCTAAAATTGACCACACTCCACTCACTACCAACTTCACAACCAAGTTTCCCTTCCCAAATCCCTACCAAAAAAACACACACTCTCTTATTAAATTATTACCACCAATATGGAAGTAGTTAACTTACACCCTTCAGTAGAAGAACTAGTTAGCAAAATATGTACCCAAAAAAATGTCGAACCGCCGGACATCTCGGCCCGGCGGTTACTCTCCTCGATCGCGGAAGAGTCCGCGATCGAAATATTGAATAAAATATCTCTGTCGAGTAACATTCGGAATTTTTCTCGTTATATTTTTTTTATGGTTAATAAGCAGAATTCAGCTAATGGTGGTTTGTCGCAGAAGAGGCCGGGGTCGCCTTTGTCTGGTGGGATTTCTCAAAGTAATGTGCTTATTATTTTTATATAGTTTTTATGTTTCTCTATTTGTTTATTCAAGAAATGAAAAAAAAAAAAAAAAAAAAAAAAAAAAAAAAAGTTGTTTGGGCTTAAAATGTTTACTCCTTATTTATTTAATGTAAGGAGGCGAGTTCGATTCCGAAATCAAATAAGCTGATAAACCCACATATAAACTTAAACAAACAAATCATGGGGCTTTGTGGTCCACTGGGTGAACCTTATTAAGTTAAGCGAGCCTAGTTGAGAGTAGTACCGGGTTGGGTGACCAACGAGGAAGTCCTCACATGGGACCACAAGCTCTAATGATATCAACCAGCTACCTTAGAAGCCTTGGCCCAACCATGTGATGTATTGATCCAACTAAAGGACGCGATTTCGATTCCATTCCGCAAGCATGGTTGGGTATTGGGTGGAGGTATTTTACAGGCGTCAAACCTTTGCTGGGTAGGGTTGATGGGTACCATTATGGTACAAAGGGTTGAGGTGTCCCTGCCAATCTACACTTCTTGATCCAATCCAACATATAAGCTCATATGTCCATAAATAAGCTTAAACAAACACCCCCTTATTTCGTATTGTTTATTTAATATTACGCTAAAATTATTTTTTTCTTTCGTATTTAACCTAAAACCTTTTATAAGATGAATTGCATTCAAACACTAGTTCCAGAAGTACGTTGCTTATAAGTATTTGTTTCATAGCAGAAGCGAAAAACATAAAAGAATAAGCAATCTCAAAGACCCTTATAAGAACAACTTAGTTTCAAATTTTTATACAAGTGAAATTTTTATAAGAACCCATTTTTTTTTTTTTTTTTTTTTTTTTTTTTTTTTATAATTATTATGAACAACTAGCTTTCAAGTTTCACGTTGATATGATGCATTTTGCTGACGTGGCATAGGTATTTTGGTAATTGTTTAGGTGCTTGCACGCCAGCAAGCAAAATGTATCATATCAAGATGAAATTTGAAAGTTGGTTGTTCATAAGAGTAGAAAAAAGTAAGTTTTTGTTATATGGCTTTAACCCTGTAGATTAAGATGATTTATTAGCAATTTGATATACATTTTGAACTTTATGTGAATGATTGTATTAGAAAGGTGTTATTAGAAGTTTAGTATATGGAATATTCCGTGAAATTGACAGTTTGTTTTGGTATATGTTTTAGCTTCATGTTGAACAAGGATGCTTAGTTGTAGAATTGGGGATATTTAACCATGTAAAAGTACATTGCATGCATAAACTGCTAAAAGGGTGTTTGGGATTGCTTATTGTTTCCGTTTATGCTTCTGCCTAAAATAAGCACTTGTAAGCAGAAAAATATTAGCAGTCTGGAACACCCTGAATATTGCACGGCATGGGCTGTATATTTTGTATATGTTAGTTACCTCTAGAATAGGACACGTATTCTAGAATTAGGAAAATATGACTATATTCATTAACCTTTACGCATCAAGTTGATGAAATTTTAAAGTTCGTTTAATTAGTCAGCAATGTTTCGTTCTGATGCGAATTTTGTTAAAAAAGAAAGTGGAGATAGAGAGGGAAAAAGATATAATGTTGAATGATAGTTAGGACATGTTGTCTGTGTATGATTGGTAAGTGTGTTTCTTTTTGGTTGCAGAATATGCGTGCTATGATACTCCGAATTCTAAGCAGTTGGTACTCTCCCCTTGTTCTCCGTATAACTGTAAAACCATTCCTGAATATTATCCGTGTCAAAAGCAAGTCAGTTTCGTTAACCCTCCAAAGACCTTCAATTCTGTTTCTTGTGTACCAAAACGACTCACATTCTCGTCAGTTTGTGGCACGGAGGATGCACATAATAATACTAACATAAGTCAGCAGCCTATTGCCACTCAAAATGTCAGCTATCGGTTTGTTGGTGTGGGGCAGACTCAACACACACTCTCGCCTTGTTCTACTTCAAAGCGTGCAAGTCCTACATACGTTTCTGAGTTTCCATTCGCCACCCAAAATGGTTCTCAAGTTCCACAGCAACATACTTTATTACCCAGTCAGAGTTTTGGTGGAGCCACTCTTGGCAATGTTGATGTCGGATGTGGTGCTATGGTTCCAAATCGTGTAGACGATGCAACACGGGTTAATCCTATGACCCAAAACCAATCAGGCATTGAAAGCAGTCTTGCAATCAGTCAACAGTCCCTGCTTCTTGCTGAACTTGAGTTCAGGAAAATGTTTTTGGTATATAGTTATGTAGGGAGGTTAGTAAAATTTTCACCTTGTGATATTTACGATATGTGTGTTTTGAATATTTGGTCAGAAATAAATTAGCCAAATCTTTGCACAGGAGAAAACTAGAAGATGTTGTATCTGTTCAAGATGCCATTGACATAAAATCGATGAAAACAGAGACGATGATTGATTTTGAAGCTAAAATCTGGGCCAAGTATGGTAGGGCCAATTGCGAACAATCTGATAGGGCAATGGTACGTAAGACCTTATAAAAATTTTACTATTTGAAGTTCTAAAAAAAAGGGCTGGTCATTATATGATTGTAGAAGGCAAAATCTTATGCTTCAAATAATCTTCCATTTTGCAGCATCTTGACTGGGATTCTGGAAATACGCATCTTTATCATTGCTATGTCAGTATCGATGGAACTTACCGGTTGAAGGTGTGTATTTTGTCTCTTTTTGTAAATATCATAGGCTCTTGATTTATAATATCTGTTTCTTCAATATCTTACTATTTTGATGTAAGGCTATTTCCTGTAACATTTCAGGGGCCATTTCTTAAGACGAGAAGAACACACCTACAAAGGGTACTAGGCGATGACAACGTGTTGATTGTGCAATTTACAGGCGATCCCGACCCTGACATGCCATTCAACCAGCAAAGCTGGATTGCAGCTAAACAGACGATTTCTGGCGGGATTTCTATCGGTGTGCGTCATTATAGCCTTTTTGGTGAGCAAATGATTTTTTTTTTTTTTTTTTTTTTTTTTTTTTTTTTAATCTATTCTTAGCACGGTGATCAGTAAAGCACTATTAAAGTATCAAGTTTAATCATGTTGCATGCCTATATTTACAGCATTCAAAGATGGTAGAGGAGATTACAAGAAGCCTAAGGAGTTCGATAAAAAAAAATCACGGTCTTCATGGGCCGTTAAATGCTATTGTGTGAGACATAAATCTGATGCACCATGGGATGAAAAAGAATATATTTTGTTTAATAAGACGATGCATGAGGTGAGGTGTCTATTCATGCATGTGCATACGACTCCTAGCATTGCTAAATACATCTCTAGGTCAGTGCACAAAAATATTCCTTTAGCTGATTCATATTAATATTAATGGCAAATTGCATGGGTCAAAATGGGTTGAAAGTGCCACATCTACTGATTCGGTATGTTTGTTTGCAGATGTTCACTTGCCCTGTCAAATACAATAAAGCTTCGAGTTGATCTTGCTACCGTGGATGTTCTACCAATCAAAGACATCCCTTGTCGAGTATACTCTTTTTATATCTTACTTTGTGTTACGTCTCACAATTGTTCATCAAAGTTTATTTTACACCATGACTTGCTATGGATAACAGGATGAAAATGGGGATATTGTATGTGATAAAGACGGGGAGCCATTGATTCATACAGATGGGACGGGGTTTATTTCCGAAGATTTGGCAATATTGTGTGGAAAACATTTCATTGAAGGAAAGGGCTCAAAGGATGACAGTTATGAGGTGATATTTCCGACATCTTTATACTTCCGTTGATTATATGTAAATATGTCTTTTGCTGGTTTATTCTTCAAGTGTCTAACTTTTGGATGTTTTTAAAATTATTTCAAGTTTGTTGATCTTCTCAAGCTTGAGGAAGAATCACTTGGAATGGAAGGCGACCCGGTAAATGTTTACTGATACTTTGTTGTTTATAAGTCTGTTGATCGTAACCGTTGTTTTCTGCATCTGTACCAGCCGTTGCTTGTCCAGTGTCGCATTTTCAAAGACGGTTATGCTGTCAAAGGAACTCTGCTAGTAAATAAAAAGGTAAAATATCCGGCTTATATTACTTTTCTTATTTTCTTATGAATCAGTAACCTTTGTGCTGGTACTGAGATGGTTTCATTTGTCGTATATTACACAAGCTACAACCTCGAACAATTCAAGTTAGACGACGCTCCATGATTAAGGTCGAGAGAGATCCAACTCTTTTGGGTTCAATTTCATGTAGTTCGTTGGAAATATGTTCCATAAGGTAATTTCACAATTAATCTTCTTCGCTTCTAATATTTTTATTAAAAAAAATGTTAAATATAGCTTTCGATTCTTCATTTTACAGTGTCAAACCAAGGAAAGCTAGTTTATCAAAGAATTTGATAGCACTTCTAACCGTAGGAGGTGTTCCTAAAGAATACTTTATGGAATTACTTAACAAAGCATTGCAAGAAGCCCAGAAAGTATCTTCGAGTATGCGGGCAGCAATTAGACGTAAGTACTGTTTCTTAAAAAGTATTTATAATTAATATGTCAGACTGACCTATTGTGCTTCTTTACGCAGTCGCACTTAACTATACGCAAATGGACGATAATGCAACTTCTGCAGCAATGATAGGGTCCGGAATTCCTCTCGATGAACCGTACCTTCAGTCTCGTATGTCAATATTTAAAAACGAAGAACGCAAAAAGCTTCGTAGTGGAAGGATTCCAATCGATGACAGCTTCTACTTATACGGGACAGCGGACCCTACGGGAACTTTAGAAAGCGATGAAGTTTGTGTTATTCTGTATGTATTAGCTTTCAACTTCATTTCAATAAGTTAGAAATATGGAATTTAACACGTATGTTTTTTACGGTGCGTGCAGTGAAAACGGACAGCTATCAGGAAATGTTCTTGTGTATAGAAATCCAGGCGTTCATTTTGGGGATGTACACATTCTCAAGGCAAAATATGTAAAATCATTGGAAGAAGAGTTTGTCGGGAATGCGAAATATGGCATTTTCTTCTCTACCAAAGGGAGGAGATCGGTGGGAAGCGAAATCGCTAACGGTGATTTCGATGGAGATCGGTATTTTGTCTCTCATAACAATAAGGTATCAATTTTTATTTTACTTATTAGAATTCATCTCCACGTCGCATCGATTTATGCTTTATTATCCATCTTTTTGGTTATCAATTTCAGTTGTTGCATTACTTTAAAGCAAGTAAGCCGTGGGAAAGGACTTACTTTACACCAAGTGCGCCGAGTAAGAAACCTAGGGATCTATCGCACGACGAGTTGGAGGAGGAGCTTGTCGATCAGCTTTTTGCCACACGAAACCAGACGTATGGTTTCTCACTTTTTACCTATTATAATGTGTCGGTACAAAACCATACAACCCATTTGATTTTTACTAGTTATTTGTTTTAGTATGGTAGCTGGTATATCAGGTGATAGCTGGCTGACATTCGCGGACCAGCATATCGTTTTGGGAAAAGACGATGCTGAAAAGCCTCGGCTTGAAGAAAAAATGGTTAAGTTGACTGATTTGTACTACGATGCTCTAGATGCAGGCAAGAGCGGGAAAACGGTTAGATATTATATTATCCCGACTTTTTTGTTATAGTTTTGTCAACAGACAACACTGACATCCTCTCTTTTGTTTTGGGAACAGGTCGAGATTTCCAAATGTTTATTGCCAAAAAAATATCCCCATTTTATGGAAAAGAATCCCGATAAGTCCTATCATTCTTCTTCTGTTCTCGGGTTAATCTACGATACTGTGAAGGGGTATCAATCTGATAATGCATCAATAAAAGGTAAGCGTGTTTCATTTATGCGCTTATATTTACTTTAGAGCATTGATTGGGATGCCTAACTCATATGCCTAATAATATGCCTAAACATATGTGTCATCATCTTATTGGGGACAGCAAGGGGACCCACTTCTTCACAAACCAATAATTTATTGCCACGTCAATTAGGCACACAATTAGGCACATTTTTTAGGCCTCCAAATCATTTTCCTTTACTTTATACGTACTTCGTCCTATCAACATATTCTTATAGCAATCCAATTTCGTCCTTCCGCAATTCTGCTTTGGTGAGTCGTCTAAAACCTTCATTTTCAGAAAACAGAAAAGAGATGCACGTTGGTTTTTGAGGTCTAAAAGTTTACTTTTTTCGGTGTCGAATTACATCACTTCCATCTAAATTCTGTATTAGAGTAGAGTATGTCTTGTATTTGGTCAGAAGATTGACATTTTTAGTATATGTGTTTTTTGTTATATGTAGATGTATGGAAACTGCCTTGCTTTGATGTTGAGATACCAGCGGCCACAATGAATTTGTGGAAGGATAGGTACAAATCCTACAAATGGGACATGGTAGATGCCTTAGAATCGGGAGATGAATCTAAAAACAACTCAGCAGATATAGTGATAGAAAAGTATAAGAAGGTATGTGTTTTTTTCGATGCAAGTATCACTACCAATGTTAATACTACAAAGATTATAAGAATTGTAATAATTGTAGGTCAACCTAACCCATCCGTACCAAAAATGGCCTGTTTTCACCCGAACCCATTTTGACCCTATACTTAACCCCCTGACACACACTCTCCACACCTCTGACTCTCTGAGTCGTAAGTTAACTTGTATCTGTGTCTATTATTTGTTTAATGCAGATGTTGTATGAGGCCGAGGATTTTGCAAAAAGTACTAGGAGAATTGGTGATATTTATAATGAAGCACTTGCGATTTATCACATATGTTACGACACCGCAAACAGCTATACAATTCCAGATGTAAAGAAATGTGGATTTGCATGGAAGGTTGCTGGTGAGGCCTTATGTTCATTTTATGCATCGAAAGCTCCCGGCCGGTCCATTCCTTTTAAACTATCTGTATTATCTATGCTCTTTTAGCGGCAAGTGTATGCATCTGCATAACCATGTCAGCATGTATTATATGAGTTTTAAGGTCTAATTGTAACATGAGTCCTGGTGTAGGTAGCTAAATCAGTGTATTTATAGGAGTGACGATGTGACTATTCAGTGTAATATATTTGAGTTTCTTTGTATTGGTATATTCTCACGTTAACTTCTTGACACATGGTGTTTGGTCTTGTAACAACTACCAAGGAACTATGGGTTTGAGACGAGATGGGTATGGGAATGAGTACTGGTTATTTGTAAACCCAACTTGTAAGTTAGGGGCGGAGCCAGGATTTTTAGTTAAAGGGGCCGACTCTGCTTAAGGCAAGTAATAGTGATGGATATTGTTTCAGAATTTAATCTATAGTGTTGTTTTTTTATTGTTTAAGTTATTCATTATTGAATTTTGTAGGCATGCCTGTAAAATAAGGGTGGCTGAATGTAAAAAACTAGTAGAAAAATGGCTCGTAGTTTAAGTAAATAATGAATGAAGTGTGTTGATTAGGGGTGGCTCAGCACCCACTAGTCACCCTACTAGTTCCGCCTCTGCTATAGGTCACTAATTTTCTTGAACAATATTAGCGATGTTAATACGACACTTTTTTCATGAAAATTGGCAAGACTTGCATTGCTTTTTTTTGCGAGAATGGAATGCAAGTATGCAACTAAGATTTTTATGACTTTTGCTATAGGTATTTTCATGTTCTCTATTTTGACTATTTCATTTAAAAAATGTCAATTTATGCTCACACATTTTATATGTTACACAAAAATCCCAAATATCTATCAAGAATAGAGATCGGTTCGATCTTGACATAGCTTTGACCATAGAAGATCACATAACTGTCATATCGAAAGCCAAAAAGTTGGAAACATTGTCACACGAGGAAGCTCGTGACATGGTTTTTGCTATGCCTACGTACGCTCGTCCCTGCATTAGGCGTTTGTTCCATTTGCATTGCAAAGTTTGCACTCGTCATGTAAGCAAGCTCCATGTGGGTATTTGTATCATGATGCATGCATCGTACAATGGCTTTCCTTCCCCAACTCTTGTCCACTTTGCTGGTCGAAAGTTCCCAAGTCCTTTGGTTGTGAAGTTGAATTAAAGAAAAGATCCATGTAGTTTTTAGTTGTTATCGTTATTATAACTCGGTTTTGATGCTCGTTTGTAGTAAAAAATCTTCTTACAAATACAAAGTATGCGTTGATGTATAGTTTTCAGTTTGAATTTTAACCACTTTCATAATGTTCCAACAAACAAAGTTATAGAGTAATATAGGGAATATGTCATCTAACACTACGTAGTAACCGAGGTTTTTAAAACCGAGCCGGATTTTATACGGTTTCTGTTTTGTTCCGATTGCAGCTTTTTTTTTTTTTTTTTGGGTTGAGCCAGCTAATCGGTGGAACTGGTTTGGGTTCTTTTTCAGATTGAACCGGCCGGTTTGATCTGGTTTTCAAATAACTGATACTCCTGATAGTAACAAAATTTCATGAATGTTCTAAATATGTCACTCAAAGTTTATATCAACCATAAAAAACCTTTCATGTTTCGATATATTGTTACCTTACTAATAAATACACACCTTTAAATATAACTACTCTAACCAACTTTGAGTGATTTTTATAATCAAAATAAAGTTAGAAGTGTATTTTGATGTCTTTTAGATTACGTGCTATTTCACTAATTCTCTTGTTTTTACCCGGGGTGGGAATACCAATACCTACTTTCTTCCTTTAGAAAGAGGCTTCTCCATTTTATCCCATGTTTTGAAAACTGGGTTCAAAATTGACCCGATTGAGTCACCGGGTCAACTGGTTCGACCGTCGGGTCAACCTGGTTTTTAATTTATTATTTTTTTATTTTTTGACCAGGTCAACCGGTTCAACCATCGGGTCAACCGGTTCAACCATCGGGTCAACTCGGTTTTTATTAAAAACTTTTGAAGAAATGAAACCCGGCTGGGTTTCGAGAACCAGGTTGACCTGGGTCACTCAAAACCCGGTGGGTCTAACCGGTTAACCCGGTTTTAGAAAACCGGGTTTTTTGACTCGTTTTTTGGCCGGAACCGATTGAACAGGTTAACCCGGCCGGGTCAACCCGAGTTTCAAAACACTGATTTTATCTCTTCGCATCCGAATGTGTTACATAGTGGACCATTACTTGGAAAGTAAGTAGGCGTTTAAAGCGACTAAATTGAAACGAATCTAAAACATGATTACTATTTAATAATTTTAAACGATTAACATAAACAAAGAAACATGTGATTTTAACATTCTTTTGCGTTTCTTTACATTAACATTGATTGACGTACCATCTTAGTGGTGATGACAGTGATACAACTTTTTCACAAACGGATAAATACTTGTCATGTTCTTTATAATTTTATTCTAAGTGCCATTTAAAAATAAATAAATAAATATAACTTCATGTACCTAAAAAAATTCAACCAATCTTTACTGTTTGACCAAAGTTGTACCTAAAACAAAAAATACTAAAAAACGCGGGAAAAATAATTTGAAAATATAAACCAAACACAAACACAAAAACCCCAAATCGACAATGAAAAATCTCGACAAATTTAACTCGGCTTTCGTCCGAGAATGCGAAATCCCCGACACGCAGAAAGCGAACTTACAATCGCGCCCTTTCGCCACTGACGGAAATATAATGCATTCTGATAATGAAGAAGCTAATGACCAAAACCAAACACCCCCAAATGATCATAATTCCAATACCCATAACGCCGAAAACAACGATCACCTTCGTTGGGTCTTTTACGAAGAAAACGAGGCGCAAAAAGTGGACGTGTGCAATGTGTTTGTTGAAATGTCTAAGAGAGAAAATGTGGCTAGTACTAGTAGTACGAGTAGTACGAGTTTGAAGCGTAAATTGCCCCTTTCGATGGAGAAAGAAGTGGAGGGTGATGAGAATGTGGATCCTAAGCATGATGCGTTTTCAGTTATGATAAATCGTGCGGCGAAGTTGTTGCAAAGGGAGGGAAACAATGGAGGTGGTGAGGGTGGGGAGGATAAGGACGTTGATTTTCTTGAGACTGCGAAGAAGCGGGGTGTGACTTTTCCTCGGCCTAGATGGCGGTCACCCGAAACGTCGAAAGGTTAAACATATGTGCCTCTAGAATATGGTATAACATCTTCATAAGTAAGTACATAGGTTGAAATTAGCTTCGGTTGTTATGGTTTTGTGTTGGCTAAATAATAGGTATGTGGAGTTAGGAAACCATGGTCGGAAATCTGTATCTCATACCATCTTCATCAAGTGCGGCTATTGAGTTAAGTGGTTCTAAAACTTACTAAGATCTTTTGAAGCGTTTGTATTATATATGGTTTAATGTAATTTCAGCATATTATGATCGTGTTAGTACTTTAGTTTTCACTCGCAAATGAAATGGGTATGGGCAGATTTTTCTTTCGTAGATCAATCAAATCTATTCGTTCTTCATAATGCCTATAGAATATTACACTTTGAGATCAGTATGTAGCAAATGAAGTAACATGTTTAAAATGTTATAGCGATCAAAGAACTGTATAAACATCAAAAGAGGTGAAATTTGCACACTTAGGCAAGTAACAATACAGGCAAAATTATCACTTTGACCAGTGGCTATAAGACTACCTGATATTATGGACTCACGACCGGCTCACCTTCACAAATATACGAGCTCGGCTAGATGGTCGTTCTAAAATCATTTACGTATACCTGACGCAAACGATCAATGCTCATTTGTGTATATTTCTATCTGTATTCTTTTAAAACTTCTGTTTGTTCAACTTTGTATACTATATGTTGACTTTTCTTTTTTTCTTTTAATTAACGAGATTATCCTTTTTGCATCAACTTATGGACTTAAGTAAGGAATTACAATGTTTATAGCAGTAAAATATTACACGGATGATAAAATTTTGATATTATCTATTATATTATTGTAAACTTATTACTAATCTTTTCTTAACATGACCAAGAAAGTCATGAAGCTTGTTTAAAAAGTATCCATGCATATTTCGTCTACCCATAGTTCATACTTCATGGTATGAACCAAAGCTCAAGGTGATCGGAATCACTTTTTTTAAAATAAAAAGAAAAATAGTAAAAGGATTTTTATTTATTTATTTATTTATTCTTATTTTTTTTTTTTAATTTTTAAAATGAATCATTTTAATGAAAACTAAGTTCACTTTCTACCTATTGATAAATAAGCAATAATAACTAGAAAGATAATGCAATTGGTCCGGATGCATTTTAAATATATAGGGCAGTAAACGAATCGAACGAACACGAACAAAACCTTGTTCATGTTCGTTCATTTAATTTTAACCAGACAAATAAACGGATACGAACGGACAAATCTTTTTGTTCATGTTCGTTTATTAAGAAAATGAATTGTTCAGGTTCATTTATGTTCGCTCATTAAAACAGTAAACGAATGCTAAAAGGACATAAACGATCGAATATAAATAAACATAGACAAATAAACATAAAATTTATTAAATAAATATTGTTTTATAAGTGTTGTTTTACTTAAACAAACCAATTTTAAAACTATACAATTAAAAAAAATATACGAACATAAAGAAATAAATGAACATAAACCAACGTTAACGAACACATAATCGGACGTTTACGAACATATTAAACGGTTGCGACTTTTGTTCATTTTTGTTCATTTAACTAAACGAACATAAAACATTGTTCATGTTCGTATAGTAGCACTAAACGTTCAGTTTGTTTACAGCTCTAATTTTAAAAAATTGATTATTTGTACAAAAGTTATCATCACAAAACAAAATTATATCAGGTTTCGTGATATCGCGAGAACCCCTACTTCCGTCGATGCTTGTCATGAATATCTTATCACGATAAAATACTTTTTAATAAACATGTAAAACAGGTAACCATATATAGTCTTTAACCGAGTTAAATATATAGATTAAAATTTCGTGAATAGTTTCTTTAATTATGTTAAATAACAAACATGCTAATTAGGAAACTAAAATAGCGTGTTACACTCTTCCTTATTTATTTTAGCACGTGTATTTGATTCCTATATAAACAAATCCAATATCGATTCTAATAGCGCATAACTTCAAAAGATCGATCAATTCATATTGAAAAAAGACACTGAAGATGAATATCGCAATGTTGATTTTCGTATTGTTAAACCTAGTTAACAATCTTGACGCGTCCTTGAGTCGTGTGATTAATCTTGAATCTAAATCCAAGGTCGATGAGGTTAATCACGACACTAAAGCAGATATTGGTTCGGTTGATAAGCTAGGAGATGAAGCAAGTGTAGGAGGAGGTGATCGTGATATTGGTTCGGTTGATAAGCTAGGAGATGAAGCAAGTGTAGGAGGAGGTGATCGTAGAGTCACCCATGGCGGTAGTAAGGTTGTTGTTTTTATTCCTGCTTATTATCATCATGATGATAGTCCTCCTGCTCATCATCATGATGATAGTGCTCCTGCTCCCAATGCCGGGAGCCAAGATATGGCTTCTCTTTTACAAGTGGGTGGTATCATCATCATCATCTTCATCATCATCATCATGATTTCATGCATAATCGATTACAGGCAGGGATGGAGCCAAGGGGGCAGTGGCGGACCCAGGAGTAAAACTAAGGTGGTTCCTTTACGAAGTTAAGAAGAGATAGCTAAGGGTTCAAATGACCGGGTCGGTTGGATGGGTCGGGTACGGTTTACATAAGTGTATGCGTAATATGTAACATAGCTTAATTTATAACTTAGTTTTCTTTGAGGACAGAATTTTAGAACTTACTTTGAACTTTAAGCAATAATTATATAGTTGTACACAGTAAGGTTTTGTAAGGCTATTTAAACCCGAACATGCAACCATGAACCATCCATCGCATCGACATCAATATAGTAACTAGTTCGAAAACAAGATTACTATCATAATTCAAATTATTTATGCCAAAAAAAATCATAGGATATACAAAGTCTCGTATCAACTTGGTTTCATTTTTTGAAATGCAACTTCACGAATTCGAGAATAGCCTTCTTTAATTATAACCACAATTAATAAAAAAAACTAAACTTTTTGATCTTTCATTTCATCTGACGAAAAAACAAAAAAGAAGTAAAAGTAACAGTTATATCACGTGAGAAAAGAAAAAAAACAAATCAATTTTCTCTCTTTCTTCTCTCATTTTTACCATCATCTACTTCTTCCATTTTTCTTCTTGGTTTTTACTTTATTTGTCATTCTTTACACTAAATTCATCATTTATTTCATCTCCTTGAGTCCTTCTAACTCGATCTCATCCCAAGGTGGTTCCTACTTATTTTGTAAGGTAGTCCCAGAAAAAACCAGTACATAACTTCTACATGGTGCCGATTCTTAAGGTGGTTCCTGGGCACCACCTTCGTAAGCCTTAGGTCCGCCTCTGCAAGGGGGTTTCCGCGGGTGCCCATGCACCCCATGGATTTTTTCAATGTAATGTTAATTTTTGAAAAAAACATCGATTTTTCCGAAAGTTATCTTAAATGCACCCGGTCCATTGAAATATGTTTCTAGTAATAGTGTTCATTTTTTGTGTGCACGCGATTATATTTAGTCCTGACTCCGTCCCAGATTACAAGCATAATCTCTTTGATAGAAAATTTCTGTTCCTTTGAGTAACATGATGAGATGTTAGTTCAAATTTATGAGTTTCATATTATATTAGTGAGTTCTTACTTAAATTTTATTACCTTTGTTTGATTCAGATCTGTTGAAGTGTTTGTATTATATTTGGTCTATTGTAATCTTAGCATGTTATGATCACTTTTGTTAATATATTTTAAATCGCTTTCGGTACATGAAAACCTTTGTGGCTGCTGATAAATCGAGCTTAGTATAAAGTGATGGGAGGCTGAACAATTTCATGCGGAGCCATTGTGGCTGCTGATAAACATCGCGCCCCTGAAATTATATAGTTGTGTCTGAAAATATAGATTCAGCTAGCAATGGACGCTGAACAATTTCACGACTCACGAGGATCAAAATATTAGTGCTAGTGTACCTTTTCAGATGTAAAAAGGTATCCGCATCCCGATCATACCTTCCAACCTCTATGGCTTAACAGATCTTTCTAAGTTCAGGGACGCGATGTTTGGTTTCATAACAAATCATTCTTATTCTAATTCACTACTTATGTGGTTTTTCCTTTGAACCAACATACAAGTATTTCACGTATAAGTTATTGTTCAAACCTGTAAAACCTAATTCCAAATATTAACTTGCTTGTAATGAGAAACACCATGCAGCACCAACAGTTATTGCAGGGTTCAGATTCTCGACTATGATACAGCAGATCTTCTTTTACAAAAAGTTAACACATAGAAACAGTCAGTTGAAAACCAGTAGTTATGAGTTATGACAATCATTCCTCAATGTTTTAAAACATATACGTAGTATCAAATTGCTAAAGCAGATTGACATGTTTCAAGAATGATAGATTTTCTGAGACAAGTTTGTCCCGTTATGAACTTTTACGTGCTTATATAGACTACTTAATATCATACTTACATGACTATACAAGTACACTAGATGGTTTATTATTAAAACAAATGACAAATGACGCCTTGGGAAATCCCTAAAAATAGCTATAACTTTAGTTAAATTGTAAGGTTACAGGAACTAGTAAGTCGGGTTGGTAAACAGATAATGAATAGAAACAGGTAAGGGTCGCTACAGATCGAGTTACTTGCCTCATAATTACAACCAAACCAGATGGAATTAAGATGAATGAATTGCTCATAAAAAAACCGAAATTAAGGAAAAAATTCAATTGTTGGTTAAACGTAGCCACCTATTTACATACAGGTAAGTAATAAACCGCATCTAAAATCAAGGAAAGATCTAATTCGACATAGGGTCGACAATTACTGATACTATTGGTACTCCCCAGCAACTCAGATGTCATATACATATACCTTGTTCACGCCAATATTGTCATATACTACACCCCAGACCCCTATGCTTAACTAGACTTTCTTATTAGATATAAATAGCATGCAACTAAAAGTTAGTTTGGTGCCGATATTTATAAAGTACATTCATGAACATTTTAAGAAATCAAAAACTAAACTATTTAACTATCCAATTCCATGTAGGGCCTGAAATTCCTAGTTCAAACATAACATATGAGTAAACTTCCTGGCAATGCCAACAAAACAAAGTTCTTAATACATGGAAAATTAATCACTAAACATGGATTATGAAACACATGCGATCATCTTATCATAAATGGGCATTACAAAAATTACACATTCATTCAAATATACCCTTGTAACTTTGGGTCCTAGTACTTTGGGTTTTCCAGATGGTTGTGGCTATTTCGCCATCCCTACTCATTATATCTGAATATTAGGTTGTAGCCTAATACCTTTAATTATCATATGAAAATTTGATCCACGATCCAAAACACCAAAAGAGCAAAACATACCTAATGTATAATCTGGGCCAAATTGCTGTTAGGAAAATGAAGTCTACTAAAACAAGAAAGACATACCTGGGCCGTAGCCTAATACCACTTGTGTTGATATTAAGATGCACGTGCTAATATAGACTACTTACTATATACATACATGACCAAACAACCTACACTCATGGTTTATGTTTAAAACAAATGACAAGGGAAATGCCCAAACATAGCCATAACTTTGGTTTTTTTAACTACAGGAACTCGTAATCAGCTTGGTGAACAGATATAACGAGGAATTTTTACCCGCGCTCCGTTGCGGGGTGCGAGGTTTTACGCTATTTTTTGTTACAAGGATGGTCTCTAGAGACGAATTAAGTAACTTCAGCTAAAACGTAGGGACTGGTTATGCAAATTTTCATTTTCTCTATAAAAATTTTTGGATAATTTTTGCAATGTTACGTAACATACAGGGACCATTTGTGTAACTTTTTTTACATGGTTGGTCGTTAAGGAATGATCTTTTCACGGAAGCTAAAACAAAGGGACTATTTATATAAATTTTCATTTCCACAAAGAGAAAAAGTTTGGGGATGATTTTTTCAATGACGGTTAATGACAATATGACATGGACTATTTCGGTAAAATTTTGTTAAACTGTTGGTCTCTACTTTCTAGGGACGAAATTTGCAACGACAGGGACTATTTTGTAAATATGCAAAAAGACAAGTCTGGAGATGATCCAGTTCGACATAGGGTCAGCAAGTACTAATTACTACGGGTATGACTACCCCACCACCACATACGTTGGTGTATTCATATACCTTGTTTACGCCAAGATGGTCCAATGTCCATTCCTGTGAGAATCTGTGTACCAATTTAACGCCAACAATGTCTAGAAAAACTCAAAAGACCATACGGGTTGTCATCATTCCTATAGTATTAGTATTTCCCAACCCCTATGTTAAACTAGACCTTTCTTTCGATCCGACTAACTTTAATTTTGCAGCACATATTAACTTAATAAACTTTATACTTTTATAGACTAACTTTATTAGATATTCAAATTCTTTCAAACAAATTAGTAACTAATTAAGATTTAGTTTGGTGCCAATATTTATGAAATACATTTAATGACCATTTTTAGGAAATCAAAAACAAAACTATCAATTTCCAACTAGTAGCACAAAACACATGGTTCTAACGTAAAATATGAGTCATTTGTCAGTTTGGGTTCTGTTTTATTATAAATATATGTCAATTGGGTAAAAGTGTTGACCAAAAAGATTCAACTAACAAAATATAACAGGTTCAAAGTTATCCAATATGTACCTCAATGCACAAAAGCCTCATAATTCGTCTTGTCAAAGAACTTTCATCACTATCTAACCAACCTGCTTCGACACACACTAAAACGTCACCATAATTTGATGGTTCTCAAAATCGAAGGACAATAAGACATCAAAATGCTTTTATATGTCCACGATTTATGTCTACTTTCATCATTATCTAACCATTAATATGTGTGTGCTCCTAGTAGCATAATTTAGTTCATGGACCAGAAAAAGATGCAAAACATATACGAAGCGATAAATCAACCAGCGATATCAACTGCATTCATTTTGAACCAAAAACAATTGCATTTAACAAAAATGAAAGAAATCATAAATACCAAAAAAGAATTACCCCTGAACATCAACTACAGTCTTGCTGTTCTTGGTTCCAACCAAGTGATGAAGAAGCACACCAGCTGCAACGCTAACATTCAAACTTTCGACAGCAAGAAACGACTGAAGCCCCTCAGTCTCCGCATCTTCTAAGCCTGGACTCAAATGTACTGGGATATTCCCAGGAATCTTAACTAATTGAGTACACGACCTCTCGACCAATGGTCTCAGACCGGTCCCTTCACTCCCCAACACAAGGATCGTGGGCTCACCCGTTGTCACTTCATTCAAACCCACAGCCCGTGGAGCAACAGAACCACCAATAACCCTCCAACCATTTTCTGCAGAAGAGACCAAAAACTGCATCATATTCTTACAAGACCGAAGTTCAGTCAACTCAAGTGAACCAGCACTTGCTTTACTTACAACCCCGCTAAGTGGTGCAGAATTCTTGGCACAAAGTACAACCCCTGATGCACCAAAGAAGTACGCCGACCTAATTATAGCTCCTAAATTTTGAGGATCCATAACTTCATCCAAAGCTAACCAAAGAGGAGATTCTTCATCTCCATCAGTCACTACACGATCCAATTCACGAATATTCACCATCTCTAAAGGTGAAGCATCAAGAACTAAACCCTGATGAGGCCTGCTATCAACAACCATATTAAGATCGTGTTTCGAGATTTCTTTAACTGTTAACCCGATTTTCTCGGCCAATTTCAATACCTTCTCAAACCCTTTCTTATCTTTTTTCTTTTTATTATTTCCACTCAAATCGATCCCTTCTTGAACATACAAAACATAAAATTCTCTTCGATTTGCTGATAATGCAGCGAAAACAGGCCCGACTCCATACACACATTCACCAACCATTCTCGGCACACTTGATTCACTCGCCTCTTTCCATACCTTCTTTCCCCATTCGTCTTGCCTATTAAACTTACGAAACTCGTTACCATTCCGTGCCACATCAATATCCTTATCAAACCTATCAAACCGTTCTTGAATCTTGTACCACTTCGGGTTCTCAACTTCTTCACTTTCAAAATCCGATTCATCGTCAGATATCCTCCTACTTTCCCTAAAATCATTCCATTCATCAAAGCTCCTACCTTTTTCCCTACTCTCAAAACCACTTTTCACAAACTTCCCATTACTTCGTTCACCAAAGTTCCTACCTTTTTCCGCAAACTTCCCATTATCTTCATACCCTTTCCTTCTTTCCCCAAAATCACTCCGCTCATCAAAGTTCCTACCTTTTTCCGAAAACTTCCCATTCCGTTCCCTAAAATCACTCCGCTCATCAAAGCTCCTACCTTTTTCCTTATCCCCAACCCCGCTTTTCACATACTTCTCAGCCGACACCTCCCAAGACGACCTAACATCCTTTTTAACACCCGAATCACCCTCAACGCCCTTACTCCCATTTCTAAAATCTTTTCGCCTAACTTTTTCCCTACCACTTTTAGTATACTTTTCACTCGACTCCCCGCGCCTCGCCTCACCCGGCTTAGCTAACCAAGGAAGTGCCCTATCCCTATCCCTACCACTCTCACTACTACTCTCAAATTCCTTACTACGCGAATACGAAGCCGAAAAAGTCCTGTTTTTTATAATCCTAACATCTGCAGGGCCTAAAAGACTAAAACTAAAAAGGGTTTTTCTGGGTTTTATGTAAAACTGTAAAAAACATTTTGGTGGGTGGGATAAAGATTGAAACTTGGTGAAATTACAGTACATGATTGAAAATCAAGAAAATCAAGAAAACTGATGGTAGTGACTTACAGTAGCTTAATCTGCCATTGTTGAAAGCTGGAAATGTTTCAGAAGAAGATAAGTTTAGGGTTTATCGGAAAAGACAAAAGGGGTTATACCCTGTTTGGATTTGGATCTCTTTTGGTGGTGTTTGGGAGTTGGTTTATTATTATATTTTGAGTTAACTACATTTTTGGTTCATGTGGTCTTTCGGGTGTTTCACTTTTAGTCCATTAGGTTGAAAAGTGTCGGGTTTGGTCCAAAATGAAACACTCGTTACGGGTTTGGTTCAAATTTTTGTTGATTACCTCTTTAACTGGTTAAGATTATGTAAAATGACTAAAATAACCTTATCAGGTATATAAATGAATAAACTGATCTCTGTTTAATTCTTTCATTTTCTTTAAATATGTTATTATTGTAAATGAATAAACGGCTCTTTGTTTGATTTTTTCATTTTCATTATTATTATTATTGATATCACTTTATACAATTCACAAATGATAATTGCTTTTCATTTATTGAATGACCAAACTGCTATTTTCTCCTATAAATTTGCAATGTATTTGTAGACATCGTAAACCACAAATATGCAAAAAGAAATTACTGACATTTAGTTGCAAACGAGATATCACAACTCACACAAATCATAAATTACAAATTGAAGATGTAAAAAATGAAGCAACAAGATGGGAATTGGAAGCGGAAAAGAGAACCTTAATCGACATCGAGAGAGGGGCGTGGATGGAGGCAAGGAAAATATGGGAGGAAAAGGAACGGGAATGTAGCAATATGATGCGACAAAAAGCAAGAGTTAAGTGGGACATTGAAGGGGATGAAAATTCAAAAAAATTTCATTCTTATGTGAAAAGGAGGAATAACAAATGTAATTTAAAAGGTCTCATGGTAAATGGGGTGTGGTGCGAGGATCCTAAGATTATCACGGATGAAATAGCTAGGCATTACAAATCCTTATTCGCTGAAAGTAGGGATACACGGCCAATATATTGTTGTGATAGAATTAGGAAAATATCTGTTGAGGATGCTAGATCGTTGGAGAAAGTGTTTAGCGAAGTGGAAGTGTGGGAAGCTATCAAGGGGTGCCGGGGGGGGGGGGGGGGATAAAGCCCCGGGGCCTGACGGTTTCAACTTCAAGTTTTTTAAGAAGTTTTGGAAGATTATTAAGGAGAACTTATTAAGAGCGGTCATGGGCTTTTAGGGTAAGATGGAGATTTCAAAAGGGTGCAACGCCTCTTTTGTCACCATTATTCCCAGGTGCCGGACCCCATAGGGCTTGGGGACTTTCGTCTAATTAGCCTTATTGGATGTTACTATAAAATTATAGCAAAAATATTGGCAGAAAGGGTCAAAAAAGTAGTTGGGGTGGTGGTGGGGGAAGAACAAAATGCGTTTATAAAGGGGATATACATTCTTGATGGAGTTCTTATTGCAAATGAGACTATGGAATTTCTGAAGAAAAAGAAGGAAAATGGGCTAATTTTCAAGGTTGATTTTGAAAAGGCATACTATATTATTAATTGGAGGTTTTTTTTTTTTTTTTTTTTTTTTTTTTTTTTTTTTTTTTTTTTTTTTTTTTTTAACATTATGAAAAGAATGGGGTTTGGAGAGAAATAGTGTAATTGGGTGGACGTGTGCCTTAGGTTCGCATCCATGTCTATACTTGTTAATGGATCACCTACGGAGGAATTCGGATTGGAGAGAGGCGTTAGACAAACGACCCACTCTCGCCATTCTTATTTATCTTGGCGGCGGAGGGGTTAAATGCAATTGTGAATGAAGCGGTGATAAAAGGCATATTTAGAGGGATCAAAGTGGGTAGGGATAATGTCACGGTGTCGCATCTTCAATACGCGGACGATACTAGCTATTTTTTCGGGGATTGGAATAACGAGGACGCTAAATCTCTTATGTGTATTCTTAAGTGCTTCGAAGAAGTATCCGGGCTACGTGTTAATTACAATAAAAGTAAGTTATATGGAATTGGGGTCATCGAGAGGGAAGTGAGGGAGATGGCGACGTGGATGGGTTGTGGAGTTAGGGAATTTCCTTTTACATACTTGGATTTACCTATTGGAGAGGATATGAGGCGAGTAAATGCATGGAATCCCGTGGAGGAGAAATTTAGAAAGCGGTTGGCCGATTGGAGAGCAAAAACTATGTCGTTCGGGGGGCGTTTAACACTGGTTAAATCGGTTCTAGGTAGCTTGCCATTGTATTATTTCTCGATGTTCCGTGTACCAATGAATGTCTTAAAAAAACTTGAGAGTATTAGAAAAAAAAATTTGGGGAGGAGGGTCGGGTGAGGGCAAAAAGCTTTCCTAGGTTAAATGGGATTCGGTTATAACTTCTTATGGGAGGGGCTAAATATAGGATCTTTAAGGGCAAAAAACTTGGCTTTACTAGGAAAGTGGTGGTGGAGGTTTAGGAAAGAGGGTGACGGGTTATGGGTTAAGGTAATTAAAAGTATTCACGGTGATTGTGGGGGGTTGAAAGGAAATAGGGTAGAGGATGAGGGTGAAGGGGGTGGGGTTTGGTATGATATCATAAGGGCGGGTGAAGTGTTGGATGAGGTGGGGTTAGAGTTCTCTTCGTCTTTTGTCGGGGTGTTGGGTGATGGGAGAGATATAAGGTTTTGGGTAGATAGATGGGTGGATAATCAGAGACTATGTGATAGATTCCATAGACTTTTTCATTTAGATAGGAAAAAAGAGGGTAGTGTGATGGATAAGGGGTCGTGGGTAAATGAGGGATGGTGTTGGGAATGGGATTGGGTGAGAGACATTAGGGGTAGAGTTAGTAAGGAATTCGATGGCTTATTAGGTGTGTTGCAAGATGTTGTTGTTTCTAATAATTGTAGGGACAAATGGAGATGGGATTTAGGTGAAGACGACGAGTTCAACGTCAAGGCGTTAACAAGATTGATCGAAGAAAAGATTCTTCAAGTGGAGAGCGGTTATCAAGAAACGATTTGGAATAAGTTTGTGCCTAAAAAAGTTAATATTTTCATTTGAAGGGCTCTTAAAGGTAGACTACCGGTACGCGTGGAACTTGATAAGGCATCAACTTGGATTCGGTCCTTTGTCCAAGTTGCACTAATAGTGTGGAATCATGTGCTCATAGCTTGGTCACTTGTGACCTCGATATGAGAGTGTGGGAAAAGATTTTTAATTGGTGAAAGATGGGGATTGTTAACGCTTTCTCTACTGATGAGTTTTTCTCATCATATGGGAACATTAACGTCCCTGGTGCTTTCTCTCGTGTGTGGCAAGCAATTATTTGGTCATCGGGATACTTCATTTGAAAAGAAAGGAATACTCGTGCGTTTGGTAACAAAATTTCAAGTACTAATAAAATCGTGCAAGATATTCAACTAAAAAGTTCCGAGTGGGTTACAAGAAGATCTAACAAATATAAAGTGATAGATTGGCAACAATGGATGAGGGACCCTCAAAAAATTTGGATACAATAAGGTTTTGGCTCAGGTTAATATATGTGAAAGTCCGCTAAAGGGTGTTGGCATAGTGAGCTGCTGCAAATTTTCTGCTATTGTGTTTGTTACAATGAGCTGCTGCAAATTATCTGCTACGAACTATCTGGATCTTGCAGTTATATGCGTGAAGATCAATATATTTTTTTTTGAAAAACAAAGAATTTTATTAACAGCAACGAGAAAGAAGGCAATAAGCCAAACACCTAAGGCCTCCAAGAAGAAGACCAAACCAAAAAGAACAACCCGAAAGCAAGAAAAGAACAACACCAACAATAGCTAACCTACACCATCATCCTACTAGAAGGATTTGAAATATGATGCAACTATCTGTGTGAATGCCTACTGCAAATATATGTGTGGGATATCAATTTAGGTTAAGTAAGGCTACTTGTCCTTATTGTTATTTCTGTGCATCTGTCATATGGTGGGTCAGTTTGGTATAGTCTTTTGTGTTGATGCTGTGGATACATGGTTTCCTTGTTTGGAACCTGGCATTTAGTTTTAGTTTTGTGAGAATTTATTTAGGGTCCGTTTGGTTTATAAGTGGGGTTGGATTAGGATTTCGATTTGGGGTAGTTTTAAGAGAAAGAAATTATATTTATAATAAATTTAAATAAAAAATATTATTTATATATTAAAAAAAATCTGCAATGGATATATAGATGTCGTACTATTCTTGTGTAAATGAAAGGTTAGGAAAAAAAATGGTCCCACCTTATAAGAGAAATAAGCTCAAAGTCATGTTACTTCTCTAGTTTTCTCTCTCATCAACTATTTGGGGTTCAATCTTGTTTTTAAATCCTGGTAATTTCAACCAGACGCATAATTGATGTCACATCACATATAAAGCCACTCCAAGGTAGGCAACCAAACACCCCCTTAGTTAGTCTCTTGTATCTTGGATTGTAATGGTCTTTGTATGGTTTGTTTTGTTTCTTTTTGGGACCCTCCTTTTTAAGCGTCTTGTTAAGAAGGTGGGTTGTCGTTTCTTGTGTATTTTGTTTGGTTTGGTTCCTCAATGTATGTTACTTTTCTAAAAAAAAAATCATAAATTACAAATATTTAATATTCAACTAAAAATTGAATAAGTAATGAGCTTGCATTATAAGATCGTTCATTATTGAATTACATGATTGATAAATTTGTTAATGAATAAAAGAAATGTATTATTTGCAACATGAGTACATGTTAAAATCAATAAAGAAGAAGAAAATAAGTCATGACAAAGAAAATAAGGTTAAGAGATGGAGAAATTCAACGGGGAGAAAATTAATCCTTTTGTGGACACGAATGTTCACTTGCACCGACTCCGGACTATCCAAAAAGATAGTCGTACTTGGATTAGTCGGCTCGTAATATCGAGTCAGAAAATCAAGTTACCTAAAAAAAGTTGAAAAGTTGAAGGTTCGAGTAGTGAAGAAATAGGGATGTGGAAAGGATTCGTAACAAGGGTTTATAAATCACAAAGGTTCGTAAAACGATAGTTGCTGCGAGTGGTTGATAGGAGATGATTCATTCCACTCAAAGTCAACTTTATACCCGACTATTTAATTTTTCATTACCAATATATTGCGATTTTTTTGATATTTTGCGAAAATATATTAAAAGCAAAAAGTTAAAGCTACAGTCATATTATCAAACACTTTTTAAAGCAAAATTTTACAACTTGCAACAAAAAACGGTTGTAATTTACAACTAGTTTTACCAAACATACCCTAGCTAGTTATAAGATAAAGACATACTTTTAGAAAAGTTTGAGCTCCAACATTAAAAAGAGAAATATTTAGTGGCTTTTTGTAAACTTCTTAAGATTAGTGTTTTTTTGCAAATACTTAAAACTTTAGGTAGCGGTATGCACACGAAACAACTTTACCCCTTACGCAAGTTTTATATATATTCTTTATAACAATCTCAAAATCCAAACAATAAAAAGAAAATTTCATAACCCTACTAAAACCCTCATCCAAAAAGCATCGTTCTAAATCATGGATACACCGGAATTCAAAAGAGCACCATGTCCAAACCGAATTGTAACCGACGCAGGTGCAGCATTCGCTATGGGCGCAATAGGTGGATCAGCTGTTTACTTCCTTAAAGGACTCCGCAGCTCCCCATATGGCTCACGTTTCATGGGTGCATCAGACGCTGTCCGCATGAACGTCCCAGGTCTAGCAGGGAGTTGGGGAACATGGTGCGGATTATATTCCACCTTTGATTGTGCTTTGGCATACATGCGTAAAAAAGAAGATCCATGGAACTCGATACTTGCTGGTGCAGCTACTAGTGGCTTGCTTTCGATGAGGCAAGGGTTTTTGCCCATGGGTAGGGCGGCTTTGGGTGGTGCTCTTTTTTTGGCTTTAATGGAAGGGATTAACCTTACAGTTACTAGGGCTGCGATTATTGCACAACAACAACAACAACAACAACAACAACAACAACAACAGATGATGCCTCCGGTTATGATTAGAGAGGCGCCCATGCCGCCTCAGATGGAAGACCCGGCGCCGTCTTGGTTTGATGGTTTCTTTAGAAAGAAGAAAGAGGAAGTGAAGTCATATGTGAAAGATACAGTTTTGGAGAGTTTTGATGCGCCTATGCCACCAACTTTCGATTTTGAATGAATGTGAACATGATTAGTGAGTAACATATTTTTTTAAGGCTAACTAGATAATATTAATGTTTTCGAGTACGTTAATTTGCTTGTGAGGTTCTTTTGATTTTTGCATGAATTAAGATATTGTATTAGATGATTTTTTTTTAGCATATTGAGTTTCAATTATATGAGAACTGAAGCATGTAGTTCTACTGGTCGATTTAGGTTTCCTACTGAAAACTTAACCATCAATCTTCTCAGTCTATGCAAAGTTAATACAGTAGTTGCTGCCAATGTAACATTTAAAACTAATTAATGTGTGATAGGGCTGAGCATGATAGACCGTAGACCGGACCGAATCGAGAAACCGGACTGACTTCGATTGATCGGATCAGATCGAATATTTTCCGCTCATATCCTTGGTCCATTCTTTTTGTCAAATTCGGCCCTTGATCCGGTCCGGTTCGATCTTACACAAAACTGGCCACAACCAAGGCAACACTATCCATAACAAAAAAAATACCAAACCAACAAATTAATCGACATAAAACTTTCAAAAACCCCAAATATGTTTTTTATAAAAAAAAACCTTATAAATTGTTAGGGTTTATAAACTTACAATTCGGAATAGGGATCAACATCTTACATGCAATCCAAGCTTTGTATGCATAATCTTCTTTTTCTCTCAATTCCAAAATTATGTGACAATATGTGTTTTGATCTTGTATCTAGGGTGGTTACTGTTCCTTTTTTTTTTTTATTTTTTATTTTTTATTTTTAATTAATCATAGAAAAAGTGATGATGTGAGGCATACATGTTTTTTAGGACTATGTATTTAAGACACGCATATTGCTACGGGATAAAAGAAAAAAAAGGAAAAGCAAAATCAAAACGACACCGTTTTCAACCAAAACTATCTTATAAGTTATAACACAAAACAGTGTCGTATTCAGGCAAGTAAGAAAGTAATAAAAAACAAAAAAAAAATGAAAAAAAAAGAAAAAAAAAATTAACGAAGTCGTTTTCATGCATACGATGAAATGTATAATAGAGCAATAGGAAGCGAAGATGAAATGGTGCTAAAACAAGATAAGGGAGAGATGTTACATGTTAAAAAAACCCATAATTTAAATAAATAAAAGACTTTTGTATATTTTAAGCCTAACATCTAATATTTTGTACCACCACTTATTTATTTATGTTATGATTTATATCAATATATACTATAACTAGCTTCAAGACCCACTCGATGGACGGGCTAGTTTTAAAATTTTATTTTATTAAAAATCGTTAGAATAGTAAATATGCACAATTGATTTATGATAATGATAGAACTTACTCTAAACACAAAGATGCATTGATCTGAATATACACGAATAAATTAATCAAGATTGCGTAAATCGACACATACATCCGTGAACGTGAAAACTTTTAATGTTAATATAATATTTCGTTGTACACAACATTAACGGTTTTGTCGGTGTAATTACCGATAATCCGACCCTATAACACCCATAATCGTAACACCTTATAAATATCTATTTAAGTCCATTGAAGTGTTGCCTAGAATGTATATTGAAGTGTGGTGTCTCCAGAGTTGTCCATCCATACTTGACTTTGACATATGATAATTGACCTAATTCGACAACCAAAACGTAATATTCTCTGCATACAAACTCATTCAGTATTCATATCCCTTGGTACACAATTACATTTGAGTTTACAAATACTCGCAAGTCTAATGCTTTTCCTATGGTTGTGGCAGTCAAATCCTGTATATAGACATTGTGCCTAATGTAGTCACTGTACAAGTTCTCCAACCCTGTATATAGACATATGGATTTCATGAGTTAGCTTTCAAAATCTTCTTCTATGAAATTTTAGAGGATGCAAAAAAGTAAGAGACCTTCCCAAGCAAGGTAAAAAAACAACATTCATGCGACCAAAATCTTCTTTCTCAAATACCTTTTCGAAATTACTTGTTGCAGTAGATAAAGATCTTGTCTTAGCATCCTATTTTACCACTTGAGAATGTCCAGAATTTTGTACGTAAAATAGCAAGAAATAGTCATAAAGCAGAACTTCATCAATCCTTACCACCATATTTTTACAGTTACAAACCTTTAGTATTTGATATTCGGGTATACTTTTGCTTGTATCTAAGTTAATACCCCTCATATTCCACATGCCAAATATGGATCAGAAGCTTGTATCGAATCCCGTATGCTGCAAAGTCAAAGAAAAAAAAAAAAAAATACCCATTCACAATAATAAAAGAATATAAGAAAAAACATGTAATGTACATATAATAAAACATAGGGCAAATACCATATTAAAGCACTATACTTGCATAGAAAGTCACTTTTGGGTATCAAACAAATTTTTTTTCTCATATGGGTACTGAACTTTTATTTTTTGGCTTTTTGATGCACTTTGTGACATTTTTGCCCATGAATTTTTAATAATTTGAGGGGCAAAAACGTCACAAAGTGCCTCAAAGAGGCCAAAAAATAAAAGTTCAGTACCCATATGAGGAAAAAAATTTGTTCGATACCCAAAAGTGTATTTTAGGACAAGTATAATGCTTTTTTATGGTATTTCTAATATAGATGCATCACTTATGTTTTCATAATATCTAAGACCAAGTAACATCTATTATTGCACCACACATAGATGAAAGGATTTGGACTTTAACCAAGTCAAGCATTTGCGACATTTGCAATTTTCTGTGTATAAACTCTTTGCAAAATGTAAGGTCCAATACTTCTCCCTCAAAAACTAATAGCCCAGCACTGACTTGAGAAGCTTGCTTAGTCCAATTCATAAGGCTACGACTAGAGTATTTGATAGATTCGATAAATATACTTGAGAGGTATAGCCGTATAGCACAAGCAATCGTATCAACGTGCTAGACTAATATCCACCATAACAACTTCAAACAGTCTTGTAGTTAAGATATATACATAAACATACATATGACTAAGCCACATGACTTTATAGATTTAGGTTTATGTATAAAAACTACATATGTATACACGCTATGCAACCAGGTATATAAAATCTAATAACAAAATAACCAAAGCACCATATGAGATCTCAATGTCAATCTAACTATGATTAAAGTCCAGCTAATAAAAGTCAACATCCCCCTGATGACTCATATCCATGTTACTTGTTACCCAACCCGAGTGTTTTACCACCTTTAAGTGTTGTATAAACCAGATTGAAGTTGCATGCTTCTAAATACAATGGGTCATTCATGGTAGCAAGCAATAACTTTTTCATTACATTTATAATATATTGGACCAACTTCATATTATGTGATTTAGCTCACCTACAATATCATACGTGATAGCTAGTTGTATCATTTTCACTGCAACTTTAATCTATCAGAAACTTTAGCTTCACAACAAAACGTTAGAACAATGACCTTCAAGGCATCATATAAAAGTTAAGAGAACAAAGACCTTCAGGTACACATGTCATTACACACTCACATTAAGGCGAGGATTAAGGAACCGTATTGGGGTTGAGATCCTATAAGGTTGTTAAAAGAATTAAGTACCAAATGAGGACATACCTGAGGTATATATTAAAACAATGGTGTCATGACTAAGAGAGTTGAGAAGATGATAAGGCCCATGATAATTCGTGATAGACCAGTTTTGGCACCACTTTCATGATAAGCTGCTGACCTTGAAAAGGAACCTATCCAACATGAGTAAATTATAGAAACTTACATAGCCTATCATGTATTAATAAGTGATAACAACTTTGAGCACACACATAAATTATATTTGAATACATTGAGATCGACAATTCGACATCAAAAGATCTCATCTATTGCAGGGTATGCTGAGAAAAAGGACCCAAAAATATTGGCAACTCGAAGGCAAAACAGCTAGTAACAAACAAAATATTTCGTTAGTAGGACGCATAATTAGGTACTTTGTTTCAACATAGATTTCCACATAACGAATATCACACTATGTATTTCTAAAAAGTAATCACTTAATAGCAACTCCACTTAATTAAACTAAAGTCTTACTGTCTAACTTTAATATTTACCAATGTAAAACATAAAAAGGTCTGATAACATATGCCAACGTTCGGAAACATTTATGTTTACAGTTACTTTGAACAATCTAAGCCTAGTCTCAATAGCATTTTTATGCTAAAGGAACATACCTGTAACAATTCGCAATTTCAGGTTAATTACCATTCCCGGAAAATTTCACTATTCACTTCTACTATTCATTTTTCCCGAAACTTTCCCGAAAGTTGATTTTTATTTGATATTCTCGAGTGATAAATCATTTCCATGACAAATTAAATGTTTGACATTCATCAGATCATTTTCGTGAAAGTTATTAAGGAATTACACGTTTTAGGGTAAAACGTCATTTAGAAATTCTACGTACAACGAAACTCGACCACGTTAAGTGACCCCGCATCAGAAAAATGTTTGACACACTCATGATTTATTTGAGAATTAATCGTGACTGAGAAAAACATGACCAAAAACTTCCCAGCAGGTCACCCATGTCGGTACTAATCTCACATGAGCACGCTTAACCGAATGAGCGATTAACCGTTAGACCACAAAACGAGTTTCTAAGACATTTTGAGTTTTCAAAATTATTAGAAAAAGTCAACATAATTTTCCCTCCTCCATTGACAAAAAATCATCCCTTGATGTTATAAGTCATTTCGTGATTATTAGGCTTACGGTTTGATGTCTAAAAGACATTTAATACCAACCGACACTAGACTGAGCCCAGTCTAGACATTATAAGTCATTTTAAATCATTTTTATCACATTAGAAAAGTAACATTTTACTTTTCTCAATTTTACGCAATATTCGTACGATTTACGTATTACGCGTTTTAGACCCGTGTTTCCAGTTTTTAGCAGGGTTTACCACCCAAATGGAACCTACCACTCATTTTATATTTTATTATGGAACTTATTGACATGTTTATCAATACTTTCAAGTTCCATAATTTTACGACACCCGGTTTTACGTTTTGAGGCTTAATCATTTACGATTGGCATTTCCCGGAGTCAAAACTAACCAAGTATCTTGGATAATACCAAGAAAAGTCCACACCCTTGCTCCCCAAGGTTGGCAAACCGCCATAGGGGGGGGGGGATTCACACTAGGTGGCTTGATCTTGTGCTTAAGGCCTTAAGATGGTTACAAGTGTTCACCTTGGTCTCCAAGGTGTTGACTAATCAAGGAAAGTAACCTCCTCAAAGGCATATAAAGCCCCTTCCCCCTCCTTTTGTGCCGTGCACTTCCACACACACAAACACTCTCATCTTAGCTTAATTCCTTCCAAGTTTCATGCAAGATTCAAGTGATTCTTCAAGGTTGAAACCCTAGATAGGTTATCATTCATCAAACATTTCCATAACCTTATATACTTGGTGATTTCTCTTGAGTTTGAATCCACTCAAGTCACCTAAACCTTCATCATCCATCTTTCAAGAATACCAAGGGTAGAAAGATTGCATGAAGTGAAAAAGGGTTGAAGCAAGTCTATCAAAGTCCTATCCTTACATGTTAACTTCCTTTCATCTTTGAAAGCCAAAAGTTGTGAGCCAAACCCTAACTTGATTCTTGTTAAATAATCATGTTCATGTTATTTACATATTATTTGTGCTATATTATGTCTTGTAGTTATGTCCATGATGTATAAAAGTGAGCAAAACAAGTTATTGTTATTGATTGTTACAACAAGTTACTAAAACAAGTAAACTAGTGGCTTTCTTGGTAAGACCTGATCAAAATGGTAAAAATATGATGTTGGATCATTACATATTACAGTAGAGGACTTAACAAGGAAACCATAGCAATTTGAACCACCCAAAACGAGTATACGAGTCAAAAGTTATGGCGATTTGAAATTACCAAAGATTTCCGGCAAAACTGCCAAATAGCTTCCTGATCAAATTTGGGTTTTGAAAGTCCTACTTCTGGTCCGATTCATCAAAAAGTTAAAACACGAAAGTTGTCCGGAACGACGTTTTCGTTCAGGAACAAAGAAGCTCGAGACCTAAAAATGCTTTCCGAGTGATAAAATTCTTCAAAATTCTAAACAGCCCATTTTTAGACAAAGTCATTACATATAGGTTATGGTTTATGAAGACCAAAGGGGTCTTATGACCTATAATCAAGACCACCACCATGGATAGAGCCAAGGTTGTGTCTCATGACCTTGGAACAAGGACCAAAGGTCATGGCTAGGCCATGACGAAATGACCATACCAACTTACATAGGCGTAAACATGAAACAAGGAATTGACGATAACTTGAACAAACAATTTGGATCTACTTCACCTAAAAGGAAACCATGAGATTTTACCAAGAGAAAATAGTCATTCAAGACTTATGAAACTACCCCTAATAACAATCTTCATGTACTAATAAACTTTCCTAAGTTTATTCAAATATCGGACAAGTAACTTTTCGGATCAAAACTTATATTTATATATTTTATCAACTACTACGATAGTAGGGAGCCTCATGTGAGGAGTTCATTATGTAAGCCGTCGAGATGAGTTGTGGATTTACGAGTTAAAGTGTCCTGGCTCCTCGAACGCTTACTAACATGACTTCTGAATTATGTCGGCCCGAACGGTAGTGAACGATATACCAAAACATACATGTTTCATGAATCTTTCTTTTAAAGACTTACAATATACATCATACCACATCATGGACTAAATGCAAGATATATATATAGGCACTCTACTCCGATCCTAAGTCGCGACATTCTATTATAGGTTGCTTGTAGAAACCTACACGATTCGACCATCACATTCCCTACTCACTACATAACTTAAGGTGAGTTCGTAGCCCCACTTTCTATTGTTTAACTATTTTACAAACCCATGGGGGGAATACATGCTATTATTTTTCTACTCGAACACGATGCTTTCTAATGTATGCTTCACGACGATGTTTTATTATCACTAAGTAACGATTGCCATGTTCGAAGTCCCTATATCATGAACCATTAGTCACTACCTTTAGTGAGCGCGAATATTGTGAATAGATCTATTGGGATTGACGAATCCCATTTGTGTTGAACAACGACGAGTTCACACAAATGCACTATATTTGAGATTTAGCGGTATAACGGCAAAAGTACCTTGATAGGGCTTCTATAATGCCAATTTTGTTGGTTCGATGTTAATGTTTTGGTTGCATGAGCTTAGTGAAATAAATAACGATTTTGTTTTCCAAACATTGGTGTGAGCCTATAACTCACACTACCAACATATTGTGTTCAAACGATTTAACTAAACTCTACGAATTCCACTCAACCTTTGTGTTGACCTCTCAAGCATGTATTTCAGGTTCATGACGATCAAGGATGGTACGGAAGGGCACGGATACTCAAGAGGGCTATAAATTTTATTATCATTCAAAACTCACTTAATGTGATTTGTAAACATGGAACCAATTGGGACCTCATTTTGTAATCTCTGATATTTATATAATTTGAATGATAAATCTTTTAAAACGACTCAATTGGAGTTCGTTTTCTATTATTGTGACTATTGTGCCGTCAAGTAACACCCAGTTCGAATTCCGCTGCATCCATGAATTGGGGGTGTTACAGATTGGTACCAGAGCCATGGTTATAGAGAAACGGGTCTAATTGAGACCTAAACTATAACTACAACTACAAGCAAAACCATTTTTATAGCCTTCCGCTCTCTGTGTCTTCCATCCTCCAGACGATTATGGACTTAGTAAGCATGTTATGCTACACAAACATATAAGTATATTGATATATACACACTAAGCATTTTATGCTACATGAACACATATAAGTATATTGATATATACACACTAAGCATTTTATGCTACATGAACACATATAAGTATATTGATATATACACACTAAGCATTTTATGCTACATGAACACATATAAGTATATTGATATATACACACTAGGCATTTTATGCTACATGAACATATTAGTTTATTGATATATATACTCGGTTTATTTTCAATCATTTATCTAAACAATGGACTAAACATATCTGCGTATGCCTATTCTAGGGCATTACGACACAACCAGATTCTCCCAATCATGTTCCTACTCCAACATTTTATGTCCAAGACATTGTAACTGATTACAATGGTCTTTTCTATTTACCGGACATTGTATGATACAATGGTCTCATTCATTTTTCAAGACATTGTGAGATACAATGGTCTCATTCATTTTTCAAGACATTGTGAGATACAATGGTCTCGTTCATTTTTCAAGACATTGTGAGATACAATGGTCTCATTCATTTTTCAAGACATTGTGAGATACAATGGTCTCGTTCATTTTTCAAGACATTGTGAGATACAATGGCCTCATTCATTTTCCAAGACATTGTGAGATACAATGGTCTCATTCATTTTCCAAGACATTGTATGATACAATGGTCTTAATCATTTCTCAAATGTTTTGAGTCACACAATGGCCTAACCTACTTCCCAGACATTGTGAATTGCACAATGGTCTAACCTACTTCCGAGACATTGTGATTTGTGCAATGGTCTCTGGAATTATTTCACGACCTCATCAATATCATTTCTTATGATATCAAAAACCCATCACAATCTAACGATTTCCAAACAAGAAATATGAGATTTCTAAAGGACAAACTAATCCATCATCGACAAAAGCTGAACTTTCTCTACATTCATCAAAATTTTCTGATGAAACCTTCATTATTAAAAGTTCGTGATCCTGGCCAAGTATGTTCTATTTTAGAACTACTTAAAACTTCCTTTCCATACGTACCTACCCTTACTATCTTCTATGCAATGGAATATGAAAACATACGTTACAAGTCTTGTATGGACGGGACTTGCAATTTAAGGGTTGACATCGCCTTTGTTTAATGAACAGTTTCCCAAAACCAACGGACATATCACAAGTATACCTAATTTAGGTATTTGAAAATTTTATCGAACCTTGGCTAAATATAGACTAGTCACCTATATTTAACCTAGGGACAGTGGAATATAGTCTGACTAACTATATTCGACTTAAAATTTTCAAATACTGAGAATAGTTGTACTAGGGTTATGTTTAGATTGATTTCCTACATGAACACGATAAACCACCAGAATACATTAAAACAATCTAGAGACACGATAGTGCCTTACCACTCAGCGAAATCTTAACACCTTATTTGTACTACCTAACTTCATTCTTGAAAGTTTTCATTTATGAGATAATCCGAACTACTATCTTGGGATAGTTATCAATTATTCTCTTCATCCTGTAGAAGTACCATCCTGTTTAGGATACCATTCCATCATAAACTTTTAATATTTTCAAAACAAACTCAACATCTATACCTAAGAGTATTAATGTTAAGCATACACTACATCAACATATCATAACATTATCTTCACAACCGTTGGAACCACAAGCTCATTAACAGATCTTGATGCACTTTTAAAGCTCAAATCATCCTTAGTTACACCACAAGTACCCTCATCAGCTTTACAAGTTTGAATATTCATCTTGTACCTTTGGAACACCAATATCATCTCATAATACACTACCTTGTAACTCACCGGCTAAGTATGAATGTTGTGTTGGGAATTCTTAAGTAGGATGATTTGTAATTATTTGAATGGATTGGGATGCCTTTTCATTTAAAGAAATTGTAAATCACCGAACCATAAGTTTATATTCCTCTATTTACATTGTTTGGGATGCCTCTCTATGTAAATAAAGAATTATAAACAAGTGGGCTTAATTATATCCGAAATAACATAAGTATGAAGTCAACCTACATTACATTGCTCGGGTATGGCTTGATACCTACATTACATTGCTCGGGTATGGCATGATACCTACATTACATTGCTTGGGTATGGCATGATACCTACATTATATTCGCCATAAGAAATCCTATCTTTTCACCGACAACGCTTCAAACCATGACATAAACACTAGGTACAACAACCGATTACCTACTAGACTATGATTGCGACTACTATCCCAATTTTCATTGATATTCCACTACTATATCAATTTCCATTTATTGGATTCCTATGTAAATTGCTATTGTTGTTCAACTGTTATATCAATTGCTATTGATACTTGACAACTATATCAATTTCCATTTTGATATTTAACTATATCAATTTCTGTACAACTACTATATCAATTTCTATTAATAATCGACTGCTATATCAATTTTCTTTGATATTCGACTATTATAGGGATCTCTACTGATATTCAACCATGTTATCAATCTCTATTGATACACCATACACTGAAACGACAAATCAAACTACATCACTAGTAATCCCAGACTTTAGTCCTCATAAGTAACCACACCTTTTCATCGACACCACTCCAACATATGACATACAAAGAACTTCGGGACGAAGTTCCCCGTAAGGGGTAGAGACTGTAACAATTCGCAATTTCAGGTTAATTACCATTCCCGGAAAATTTCACTATTCACTTCTACTATTCATTTTTCCCGAAACTTTCCCGAAAGTTGATTTTTATTTGATATTCTCGAGTGATAAATCATTTCCATGACAAATTAAATGTTTGACATTCATCAGATCATTTTCGTGAAAGTTATTAAGGAATTACACGTTTTAGGGTAAAACGTCATTTAGAAATTCTACGTACAACGAAACTCGACCACGTTAAGTGACCCCGCATCAGAAAAATGTTTGACACACTCATGATTTATTTGAGAATTAATCGTGACTGAGAAAAACATGACCAAAAACTTCCCAGCAGGTTACCCATGTCGGTACTAATCTCACATGAGCACGCTTAACCGAATGAGCGATTAACCGTTAGACCACAAAACGAGTTTCTAAGACATTTTGAGTTTTCAAAATTATTAGAAAAAGTCAACATAATTTTCCCTCCTCCATTGACCAAAAATCATCCCTTGATGTTATAAGTCATTTCGTGATTATTAGGCTTACGGTTTGATGTCTAAAAGACATTTAATACCAACCGACACTAGACTGAGCCCAGTCTAGACATTATAAGTCATTTTAAATCATTTTTATCACATTAGAAAAGTAACATTTTACTTTTCTCAATTTTACGCAATATTCGTACGATTTACGTATTACGCGTTTTAGACCCGTGTTTCCAGTTTTTAGCAGGGTTTACCACCCAAATGGAACCTACCACTCATTTTATATTTTATTATGGAACTTATTGACATGTTTATCAATACTTTCAAGTTCCATAATTTTACGACACCCGGTTTTACGTTTTGAGGCTTAATCATTTACGATTGGCATTTCCCGGAGTCAAAACTAACCAAGTATCTTGGATAATACCAAGAAAAGTCCACACCCTTGCTCCCCAAGGTTGGCAAACCGCCATAGGGGGGGGGATTCACACTAGGTGGCTTGATCTTGTGCTTAAGGCCTTAAGATGGTTACAAGTGTTCACCTTGGTCTCCAAGGTGTTGACTAGTCAAGGAAAGTAACCTCCTCAAAGGCATATAAAGCCCCTTCCCCCTCCTTTTGTGCCGTGCACTTCCACACACACAAACACTCTCATCTTAGCTTAATTCCTTCCAAGTTTCATGCAAGATTCAAGTGATTCTTCAAGGTTGAAACCCTAGATAGGTTATCATTCATCAAACATTTCCATAACCTTATATACTTGGTGATTTCTCTTGAGTTTGAATCCACTCAAGTCACCTAAACCTTCATCATCCATCTTTCAAGAATACCAAGGGTAGAAAGATTGCATGAAGTGAAAAAGGGTTGAAGCAAGTCTATCAAAGTCCTATCCTTACATGTTAACTTCCTTTCATCTTTGAAAGCCAAAAGTTGTGAGCCAAACCCTAACTTGATTCTTGTTAAATAATCATGTTCATGTTATTTACATATTATTTGTGCTATATTATGTCTTGTAGTTATGTCCATGATGTATAAAAGTGAGCAAAACAAGTTATTGTTATTGATTGTTACAACAAGTTACTAAAACAAGTAAACTAGTGGCTTTCTTGGTAAGACCTGATCAAAATGGTAAAAATATGATGTTGGATCATTACATATTACAGTAGAGGACTTAACAAGGAAACCATAGCAATTTGAACCACCCAAAACGAGTATACGAGTCAAAAGTTATGGCGATTTGAAATTACCAAAGATTTCCGGCAAAACTGCCAAATAGCTTCCTGATCAAATTTGGGTTTTGAAAGTCCTACTTCTGGTCCGATTCATCAAAAAGTTAAAACACGAAAGTTGTCCGGAACGACGTTTTCGTTCAGGAACAAAGAAGCTCGAGACCTAAAAATGCTTTCCGAGTGATAAAATTCTTCAAAATTCTAAACAGCCCATTTTTAGACAAAGTCATTACATATAGGTTATGGTTTATGAAGACCAAAGGGGTCTTATGACCTATAATCAAGACCACCACCATGGATAGAGCCAAGGTTGTGTCTCATGACCTTGGAACAAGGACCAAAGGTCATGGCTAGGCCATGACGAAATGACCATACCAACTTACATAGGCGTAAACATGAAACAAGGAATTGACGATAACTTGAACAAACAATTTGGATCTACTTCACCTAAAAGGAAACCATGAGATTTTACCAAGAGAAAATGGTCATTCAAGACTTATGAAACTACCCCTAATAACAATCTTCATGTACTAATAAACTTTCCTAAGTTTATTCAAATATCGGACAAGTAACTTTTCGGATCAAAACTTATATTTATATATTTTATCAACTACTACGATAGTAGGGAGCCTCATGTGAGGAGTTCATTATGTAAGCCGTCGAGATGAGTTGTGGATTTACGAGTTAAAGTGTCCTGGCTCCTCGAACGCTTACTAACATGACTTCTGAATTATGTCGGCCCGAACGGTAGTGAACGATATACCAAAACATACATGTTTCATGAATCTTTCTTTCAAAGACTTACAATATACATCATACCACATCATGGACTAAATGCAAGATATATATATAGGCACTCTACTCCGATCCTAAGTCGCGACATTCTATTATAGGTTGCTTGTAGAAACCTACACGATTCGACCATCACATTCCCTACTCACTACATAACTTAAGGTGAGTTCGTAGCCCCACTTTCTATTGTTTAACTATTTTACAAACCCATGGGGGGAATACATGCTATTATTTTTCTACTCGAACACGATGCTTTCTAATGTATGCTTCACGACGATGTTTTATTATCACTAAGTAACGATTGCCATGTTCGAAGTCCCTATATCATGAACCATTAGTCACTACCTTTAGTGAGCGCGAATATTGTGAATAGATCTATTGGGATTGACGAATCCCATTTGTGTTGAACAACGACGAGTTCACACAAATGCACTATATTTGAGATTTAGCGGTATAACGGCAAAAGTACCTTGATAGGGCTTCTATAATGCCAATTTTGTTGGTTCGATGTTAATGTTTTGGTTGCATGAGCTTAGTGAAATAAATAACGATTTTGTTTTCCAAACATTGGTGTGAGCCTATAACTCACACTACCAACATATTGTGTTCAAACGATTTAACTAAACTCTACGAATTCCACTCAACCTTTGTGTTGACCTCTCAAGCATGTATTTCAGGTTCATGACGATCAAGGATGGTACGGAAGGGCACGGATACTCAAGAGGGCTATAAATTTTATTATCATTCAAAACTCACTTAATGTGATTTGTAAACATGGAACCAATTGGGACCTCATTTTGTAATCTCTGATATTTATATAATTTGAATGATAAATCTTTTAAAACGACTCAATTGGAGTTCGTTTTCTATTATTGTGACTATTGTGCCGTCAAGTAACACCCAGTTCGAATTCCGCTGCATCCATGAATTGGGGGTGTTACAATACCTCTTAGCAACTCCACCATCTTCTAATGTTAATAATGCATTCAAACCATATTTACCCAATTTCATATTGCAGACACCCTTTAAATCAAATATGCTAATAGTCATAGTTTGTTGCTCTATCTAGCATTCACCTTGTGCTTTTCCGACTCAACTATCCATGTATATGCGCTTCTCCATCATAGGATTCGTGAGATACATTGACTTCTAGCCTTTTACTGTTACAAATTATTTGAATATAATTAGGAGTTCTTTTAGCTTGGCTTCATTTCTACAGGATTCGTGAGTCACAGTTTGTTACAAACCTTTAGTATTTGATATTCGGTGTACTTTTTCTTGTAGCTAAGTTAATACCTCTCATATTCCACATGCCAAATACGGATTAGCAGCTTGTATCGAATCCCATATGCTGCAAAGTCAAAGAAAAATAAAAAAATGCCCATTCACAACAATAAAAGAATATAAGAAAAACATGTAATGTATAAATATATATAATAAAACATTAAAGCATAACTAATATAGATGCATCACTTATGTTTTCATAATATCTAAAACCAAGTAATATCTATTATTGCACTGACTTTAACCAAGTCAAGCATTTGCAACATTTGCAATAAAACAAAATTTTGAAAACTTGCTATTTTAATGTGTTTGCACAATGATTCTAAGACTTTCCTGGCGTGTTAAAGCGTTGATAAGAATGTGACATAAAGTACTAAAATTGGGTGAGTTAAAAGTGTTCCCTTGTTATGATTATTTCACAAAGCTAAATTCACTAAAATCAAGGCCAAAATATATCACATAAAACTAATTGCAAAAAGAGAGTATCCAACATGTTTCACCAAAAGCTAAGTTCACCATGTTTCTAAGGTAACTAAAATACAATAGAGCATATGAGAACATCCAACATGTGTCATCTCTAATTGCAAAAAGAAGAGCATGTAAAGATTAGGTAGCTCAGCAAGCAATATACATCAATCATTATCAATTATTATTTTCAGTTTATATATTAGTAAAAACACAATCATGAATGACAAAGCCTTAAAACCAACATCGCGATTACTTATTCAAGTGCTCATTTACTTATATTAAGAAGTATCTTTGAGTGTTTGGTATCTGCTTATTTTTAAGCAAATACACACTTTAGATACATTGAGCTCGACATGTGTAAATTATAGAAAATTCTATAGCCTAGCATGTATTAATAAGTGATAACAACATTAAGTATACACGTAAATTATATTTGAATACATTGAGATTGACATCAAGGGATCTCACCTGTTGCAGGGTATGCTGAGAAAAAAGACCCAAAAATATTGGCTACTCCAAGGCCAAACAGCTGGTAACAAACAAAATATTTCAGTAGTAGGACGCATAATTGGGTAGCTTTGTTACAACATAAACTACCACATAACAAAATTCGCATTATGTATTTATCAAAAGTACACTTAATAGTAGCCCCACTTAATTAAACTAAAGTCTAATCGTCTAACATTAATATTTACCTATGTAAATCATTAAAAGGTCTAATAACATATGCCAATATATGAAAATATTTATGTTATAGCTACTTAGAACACTCTGAGTCTCATCTCAATAGTATTTACTAAAGGAACATAACTCTTAACAGCTCCACCATCTTCTAGCTCCACCATCTTCTAACTCCACCATCTTCTAATGTTAATAATGCCTTCGAACCATATTTATCGTAGTGCATATTGCATCTATTCACGACATGGCATCTCTTCAAGCTCTTAATTAGACTACTCTACCCTACATTAGGCAGGCCAACTATACCCAGCCTAATTGATTTTTATAAACTGCAATGAACATTTTGCTATTAGCCATATAATGAATAGGTATCGTGGTGGTGATTTTGAATTTGGTTGTGACCAAACTCTATTAGGCATCATATATGTTACAAATATTACTAAATAAGTCGTCTAATGAATGAAATTACCTAAAGGAAACATATGGGTTATGAAGAGTATACGATTAGTAGATGCTTACTACCATTTTAATAGAAAATAGCAACAAATGATAAATCTTCAATCCATTCAAGATGCCAACAAAAGAAGGAAAAACATTCATTCACCTTTGTCATTCATGATCTTCTCCTTTTTATTTTACGTTAACTGCTAGACACTCCAACTCGTGTGAGTTGTTACCATCATTAATAACCTCCATCACTATATTTGCATAAACACATAAGATCATGTTCATATCAAATGAAGAAACATCAAAAGCTACAATCATACACACATTTGAGTATTTCATAAATCACTTAGCATACATCATCAAACTCACAGACCCATGACCAAATAAAAAAACCCATCATTTATGAGTTTAAGAATGGTCCAAGTGATTTTCTTCATCCACAAGATTCTACCATATTAAGCAAAAAAATATATATACTAATAAAAACTTACACTGATTTGATAAATTTAAAAAAAAAAAAAAAAAAAACTAGGAGCCAAAATTGTAAATACAGGAGTAATAATAAATATAAAATTGAGCCAAATCAATATATCAATAATCATGATCTACAATTGCATACAGAACTAACCCCTAATTCGGTATACATTAAAAGTGATCGGCTAACCAAATTCATTGAATCGGAACAAAAGTTGAAAATAACAATTACCTCATAAGAATTAAGAGTCTAGTTGATTTCAGAGAGTGTGAAGGGACTTGATTTAAAATTTGGTTTTTGAATTGAGGCTCAAAACAAAGAGGAAATCCAAAATTTCTGAATCAATAATATGAATTATGATATGTTCCCTGTTTTAAGGGATTTTTCCGTAAATAAATGAACCGAATTTGATTTAAAAAAAATTCGAAAACTTGCTATTTTAGTGGTTAATGCCACATCTATACTATCTATAATGGAAAAATAGTCAAAAGTGAAATGTTGAGTTTTCAACAATTGTCAAATGAGAGAGAAAGTGAAATGTAATTAATACTCTTATTAAAACACCCCAATACTTAGAAGTACAATTATTTATTCCCATTGTACAACCAAATTAAAGCATATCTACCAAATTAAATACAACCAATTAAAACACAAACCGGGTTGACCCGGGACGCTTCAAACCCGGCGGGTTGACCCAGTTTAATTTGACCTGTTTTCGACCCAACCTAGCAAGTTGACCCGGTTTAAATCGACCCATTTTTCGACCGGAATGGTTCAACCGGTTGAACCACCCTGGTCGAACCGGGTTTCAAAACATTATGTTTAATTCCCAAATCTTCAAACTTTTATTATTTTTCGTTTATAACCTATAAACTGTTTTTTATCAATAAACTATTTGTCACTATAAAATCCCGTTGCTATGCACGGGTACTCGTCTATCTATAAATATGAGTGATGTTTACTTTTCAAGGTCAAAAGTCAATAGTAATTCAATTGTTGTTATGGTCAATGTATCTTAATAGGTTGTTGCTAACAACCTTCAATGTATTATCAATTGGATCATCAGATCCGTATCAATATAACATTCAAGTGATGCTGTATTATTATATAGTATAAGATTATAAGCCAATCGAAGATAATAAATGAAAACATAGAAATGTAAAACTGTTTTGTCAACTTAAAAATGAATACACACGTATATAAAAACAAACTTTTAAATAATAGACTTATCCATAGAAACGGAATTTTATAGCGGCAGATAGTTATAGTGATATTTTGGTTACACAAAACGTTACACAAATCACTTAACATGTCGCTATAAAATTTCGTTGTTATGCACGGGTACTCGTCTAGTGTAGTTTTAATAGAGTTTTGAAGAATTTTTTTTGATTTTTGCATTCTAAATTTAGAATCAAACTTGTGCTTTATATAAGTTGTGATTTATTAGTATATAATATAATTTCTATATTTTTCCATTGTAAAACTCAAGCCACTTAGGCCTCGCCCTTACCGATTACTAGTCAGGCGCGGTTGACTAACGCCTAACACTTTTGCAACCATGACTTAGTTAACTTATGTTTTGTGATTTAATTCAAACACTAAAACACATCAAATTTGTGTATGTTATTTTTATATGATTAACAGGCAACTTATAAGTGAGTGAGTCAGGTACGCCTCCCGCATTATGCATAGGCCAATTGTCAATTTTGAACTGGTTCGAATTACCGGATATCAACCTTTACCACCTAACAATCAATTTATTCTTCTTGAAGCGTAATGTTTGATTTTCTTATTGGCACATAAGGTTTTGTCCAGCTAGATTACAATGAGGTTTTCTTTAGTCAAGTAACTTAGTGACAACGGAATTTTAACTCAAATGTATGCGGTATAATCGGCCACATATATGTATTGTTTCTCAACTTTTCATTGACTTTGCCTAATATGTGCGTATCTAGTGAGTTTTGACCTAAATTCTCTAGTTGTCACCAAGGTTAGTTCCGAGATAAAGATCCTTTTAAAAAAGTTTGAGACGAATATTAAAAAAAGATTTATAGAGTGGTTTTTTGTTAACTTCTTAAGATTGGTGTCTTTTTGCAAATACTTATAACTTTAGGTAGCGGTATGCCCACGAAACACCTTTACCTCTTACGCAAGTTTTATATCTTCTTTGTTACAACCTCAAAATCAAAACAATAAAAAGAATATTTCATAAACCCTAAAACACTAATCCAAAAATCATCGTTCTAGAACATGGATACACAGAAATCGAAAAGAAACAAATATATGTGCCGAATCTTTGCCCTTGCAGGTGGAGGATTCGCTATGGGCGCAATAGGTGGGGCAACTTTTCACTTCCTTAAAGGACTCTACAGCTCCCCACATGGCGCACGTTTCATAGGTGGAGCACAAGCTGTCCGCATGAACACGCCACGTATAGCTGGGAGATATGCAACACTTTGCGGATTATTTTCCACCTTTGATTGTGGTTTGGCATACGTGCGTCAAAAAGAAGATCCATGGAACAAGATACTCGCTGGTGCAGCTACTAGTGGCTTGTTTTCAACGAGGCGAGGGTTTGTCCCCAGTGGTAGGGCGGCTTTGGCTGGTGCTCTTTTTTGGGCTTCTGTTAAAGGGGTCAACCTTACAGTTGGTAGGCCTGTGATTAGTGCACAACAACAACAACAGATGATGCCTCCGGTTATAATTAGGGAGGCGCCCATGCCACCTCAGATGGGAGACGCAGCGCCTTCTTAGTTTGGTGGTTTCTTTAGAAAGAAGAAAGAGGAAGTGAAGTCATATGTGAAAGATACAGTTTTGGAGAGTTTTGATGCGCCTATGCCACCAACTTCTGATTTTGAATGAATGTGAATTTGATTAGCGAGTAACATTATTTTTAAGGCTGACTAAATAATAATAAGGTTTTCGAGTTTGGTTGTGAGGTTCTTTTGATTTTTGCAAGAATTAAGATATTGTATTAGATTATATTTTTAGCATACCGAGTTTCAATTATATGTAAACTGGTGCATGTAGTTCTACTGGTTGATTTACGTTTCCTACTGAAAACTTTGTAGTTCAACCATCAATCTTATCAGTTCCATGCAAAGTTAATACAATAGTTGCCAATGTAAGTAAAACTAATTAATGTGTGATAGGGCTAAGCATGATAGACCGTAGACCGGACCGAATCGAGAAACCGGACTGAATTGGATTGATCGGATCAGCTCGAACATTTTCCGCTCATGTCCTTGGTCCATTCTTTTTCTCAAATTCAGCCCTTGGTCCGGTCCGGTTCGATCTTACACAAAACTGGCCATTATGCTCTGTGAGATCGATCCATTTCGCAAATGGTGTTATTTTATCTTTGACCGAAAATAGAAGTGGGTCCCACTGCTAGTCGTCACAACCAAGGCAACACTATCCCATAAGAAAATGAAGAAACAAAGCCGCATCATTTTCACCCAAGGTTATTTGCAGATATAAAATGGTGTCATACGCAGCGAGGCATTGGGGAAAAAGACAACAAAAAGTCGTCGTTTTTATGCAGCATTGAACGGCATCTCTTGTAACAATTGATAAGGCTCAGTTTCGTAAAATATCAGAAAAAGAGGATCAATTGGTCATGCCTGCAAAGTTAAGAAGTTTTCCCGTCAAAATGCAAATAATCTCACTTTTGCCAAAAGTCTAAAAAGCATTTAATGTCTATCCTATAAGGGCATAAGGGCAAACTCTATAGGATTAGTACGTATGAACTTTTAAAATACACGTCGAAATTAATAAAAAAAGGAAAAAAAAAACAACAACATCCATAAATACTTTAAAGATTATCATGAAACACATATGGGACAGATTATACAAAATTTATAGAATCAATGCTTATAAGCACAAAAAAGACTTATCCATAAATCCATTAACACAATATCTAAAATGATCACAACTTGTAGCACACTATGTGAAAATGAAATCACCAAAAGCTTAAACAAACAACATAGGGGTCAACACATTACTTACAGCCACATGTCAAGCTTTAAAAACAGTATAAAGCCCACACCTATAATACATATCAGCCTTTAAAAGGCATGCCAAAGTTTAAAACACATAATCATTCAACAAAAAAACACCAAACCTACAAATTAATCGACATAAAATTTTCACTTGACACTTCACTTTCAAAAACCCCAAATACTTTTTTTTATAAAAAAACCTTATAAATTGTTAGTGTTTATAAACTTACAATTCGAAATCGGGATCAACATCTTACATGCAATCCAAGCTTTGTATGCATAATCTTCTCTTTCTCTCAATTCCAAAATTATGCGACAATATGTTTTTTGATCTTGTATCTAGGGTTACTGTTCTTTTTTTATGAATCATAAAGAAAGTGATGATGTGATGCACACGTGTTTTTTAGGACTTATGTATTTAAGACAATATTGCTATGGGATAAAAGAAACAAAAAAAGGAAAAGCAAAATCAAAACGACATCGTTTTCAACCAAAACTATCTTATAACACAAAACAGTGTTGTATTGATGAAAGTAAAAAAAAAAAAACGACGTTGTTTTCATGCAACATCAAACAACGTCATTTTTTACGATAAATGAATGCTAAAATAAGATAGGGAGAGAGATGTTACATGTTAAAAAAATCTCCATAATTTAACTAAATAAAATACTTTTGTATATTTTAAGCTTAATATCTAATATTTTGTACCACCACTTATTTATTTATTTTATGATTTATCAATATATACTATAATTTATTAATATACAATGTAATGTCAATATTTATCCATTGTAAACTCAATCCACTTGAGCCTCTCCCTTACCGATTACTAGTTAGGCGCGGTTGACTATCGACTAACGCCTACACTTTTTGCAACCATGACTTGACTAAGGATCAAATGAGATTTATCCTTAAAATAAGAAGGATGAGAAATAATTATAACTACTCATTAGAGATGCATCGACTTGAATTAAATGCATCTCTAATCTTTTAGATGTATCATAACATATTTTTTAACTAAAAATTAGATGCATAAACATATATTAGATGTGTTTCATTAGGTTAGACGACTCCTATGTATTTTTCATCCTCTACGGGTCAAATTTGTTGCTAGTACTACTTTGCATCATTTTCACTTCAAAATCACTTTCAAAACTAATTGTGATGCATCTAAATGAATAGAGATGCATCTAATTCAAGTCGTTGCATCTCAAATATGCGGTTATAGTTATTTCTCATTCATCTCATTTTAAGTTTTATTCTCACTGGATCCTTACCCACCATGACTCAGTTAACTTATGTTTTGTGATTTAATTCAAACACTAAAACACGTCCAATTTGTGTATGTTACTATTGTTTTTATCTGATTAACAGGCAAGTTATAAGTGACTGAGTCAGGTACGCCTTCCGCATTATGCATAGGCCAACTGCCAATTTTGAACCGGTTCGAATTACCGGATATCAACCTTTACCACCTAACAATCAATTTATTCTTCTTGAAGCGTAATGTTTGATTTTCTTATTGGCACATAAGGTTTTGTCCAACTAGATTACAAGCATGAGGTTTTCTTTAGTCAAGTAACTTAGTGACGACGGATTTTTAACTCAAATGTATGCGGTATAATCGGCCATATGTATTGTTTCTCAACTTTTTATTGACTTTGCCTAATATATGTGTATGTGCGTATCTAGTGAGCAGGGACGTCTCATAGATTTCGGTGGCCCCGTGCCATCACCACAAAGAGGCACTTAAACACACATTCAAAATACATGCGTATCACTAGTGCATGAACTAATTAAACTCAAGCTTCATGTTGTGTATATACATATAATAAAGTGCATGAAATTTTGTGGCCATCGTTAAACGGTGGCCCTGTGCAATAGCACCTCTTGCACTCTCTTAAAGCCGGCCATGCTAGTGAGTTTTGACCTAAATTCTATAGTTGTCACCAAGGTTAGTTCCGTGATAAAGATTCTTCTAAAAGAGTTTGAGCTCGAATATTAAAAAGAGATTTTATTTATTTATTTATTTTTTCAACTTTTTAAGATTGGTGTCTTTTTTGCAAATACTTATTATTTCCAATTTTAGGTAGCGGTGGATCTGCCCAAAAAACACCTTTACCCCTTACGCAAGTTTTATATCGCCTTTATTACAACCTCAAAATCCAAACAATAATAATTAAAAAATATATATATATTTAATAAACCCTAAAACCCTAATCCAAAAATCATAACATGGATACACAGAAATCGGAAAGAAAAGACTGTGTGGAAGAAATCTGTTTAGGTGCAGGGGCAGGATTCGCTGTGGGTGCAATAGGTGGGACAGCTTTTCACTTCCTTAAAGGACTCTACAGCTCCCCACATGGCGCACGTTTCATAGGTGGAGCACAAGCTGTCCGCATGAACACGCCACGTGTAGCTTGGAATTTTGCAACATGGTGCGGATTAGTTTCCACCTTTGATTGTGCTTTGGCACACGTGCGTCAAAAAGAAGATCCATGGAACTCTATACTCGCTGGTGCAGCTACTAGTGGCTTGCTTTCGATGAGGCAAGGGTTTTTGCCCATGGGTAGGGCGGCTTTGGGTGGTGCTCTTTTTTTCGCTTTATTGGAAGGGATTAGCCTTACATTTGATTGTGAGCAGCAACAACAACAACCACAAACACAAAAACAACAACAACAACACCAGATGATGCCTCCGGTTATGATTGGAGAGGCGCCCATGCCGCCTCAGATGGGAGACACGGCGTCTATGGATACACCAAATTTTGATTTTGTTTAGAAAGAAAAAGGAGGAAGTGAAGTCATATGTGAAAGATACGGTTTTGATTTTGAATGAATGTGAATTTGATTTTTTTTTTTGTCGGTATTGATAATATTAATGTTTTAGAGTTTGGTTGTGATGTTCTTTTGATTTAGCATGAATTAAGATACTTTATTATTATTATTATTATTATTATTATTATTATTATTATTATTATTATTATTAATTTATTATTATTATTATTATTATTATTATTATTATTATTATATATATATTTTTTTAAGCATATCGAATTTCAAACTTCCAATTATATGTCAACTGAAGCATGTACAGTAGTTCTACTGACGATTTACGTTTCCTACTGGAAACTTTGTAGTTCAACCATCAATATTTTCTCAGGTCCATGCAAAGCTAATACAATAGTACTTTGCCAATGTAAGTAAAACTAATAAGCTCTTAGGAGTTACCTCCGAGAAATCATACATCTATAAGTAAATGCAACAGAGCGGTCATCTCCAACATCAATATAAATGCACCAGCAAATGGTGCTAATACTGATGGTATCGATATTTCTAATTAATACAAATTGAGTTCAAATTAAACTTTTAAAAATTATACAGGAGACGATTGTGTATTGCAATATCAACATCACTAATCCCTGGTCATGGCATGCATAAGGTTTGTTTACAGCATTTTATAAGCAAATAAATAGATTTACCTACATAATACTGTATGGTTTTGCCTAAATAACTTGATAGTCGGGTTTTTTTTTTTTTTTTTTTTTTTTTTTTTTTTTTTTTTTTTTTTTCCCTTAAAGTATCGGAAGTCCGATCAACGAACAGTGGTAGAGATGATGTTGTTGTAAGACGAATAATATTTGATTAATTGATTAATTGAATTGGTAGAATAATGAGATTAATACATATAACCCAATATTTATAACCTAACAACAATGCAAAGTTTCATGATTTTGAACGACAAATGCGTGAATGTAAGTTTGTGTTGTTGGGAGATGATGGGGTACCTTTATAACCTCCGATGGAGCTTTTATCGACTTTTGATGTAAAGAAAAAAAGAACGTCGAGAATAATAATAATAATAATAATAATAATAATAATAAAATGAACTTAATTTCTTCTTTAACCTATACTAAATTCAAACGAATCTTTAATCAAATGAACCTCCATATTTTTTTATATATATATTTTGTAAACCGTAAGACTTGAAGACTAGTTGAGCTTTAAGAGAGTACAGGTCGATCTCTAGATGATGTAATATCTCTATGTCACTCCAAATCAGAACTAAAAAAGGAAAAAACAAAAAAAAAACAAAACAAAACAAAAGCGTCACAACAAAACCAAACATCACCACAAAATTTCAACAACTTTAATCGTACTTCCGCGACCTATATCACCATGTAAAACCATCGAATGATGAATCCCTATGGTGAGATCGTAGATCAGTGTGTCTAAAAGCTAGATCAACATACCAGTAACATCCAACGGTTAACAAAAACCCTAGGCCAATGCTACCACAACAGTGCAAAAAATTACAAACTATATAGAGTAATAATTTTGACTGGTTTATGTGACTTGCTCGAATTTCAGATTGTGATTGTAAAACTGAATAGTCAAACGCTATAACTATGTATTTAGTACCTGCATTCTGATTTCCAGAAAGATCTGACGGTTGAAGATGCTTAAATCGTGTTTTCATAGAACGATGTTGTTAATGATGAACAGGAAAGAAAACGCGTCCAACCGGTTCACTGATAATTACCCCGTGAACGGAGGATGACAAGAGTCTGGTAACTTGTACCTAGGGCTCCAATACCATGTAAGAAGCCTTGGAGAATTTTTTTATCAGAAGTTGCCAATGTTTCTGTGAACAGCTCGCCAGATTCATGGCAATGGAGCATCGCTCATGATGATGTGTTTTCTGTGCTTGATACTCATGTTCATGTGGATAATGCCATTCTTCCGTCCCTTTCTCCAAGTACGTACTAGATGGTCTAAAATCTTACCTTGTAAGGTAAATATATTCATTTGGCGTCTTATATTAGATAGACTTCTGAATCGTTTAAATTTATCTTCGCGGGGTTTAGAAATTACTTATATTTCATGTCCTTTATGCAACGTGGGTGTGGAATCGAATGATCACATAATTTTCGGGTGTGATATGGATATTAACATACGGCGGCTTATTCATGTTTGGGTTATTGTTAATATGCCTCCGTTTCATTCTTGCTTTGATTGGTTGCAATGGCTCGAAGATTAGAGAGCTTCTAAGGTCGCTAAAGATCGGGTATATTGCATATCTTCGGCAGTTCTTTGGTCTATATGGCGATATCGGAATAGTGTCGTCTTTAATGCTCATCCTATGAAGAAAAGCGGCTTGTTTGATTTTATTCGTATGATTTCTTTTTCTTGGTTTAAGTAGAGGTCATAAAGTTCTATTTTGAAACTTTTGGATAAACAATCCTTTGTAATTCATTTTCTAGCTTCTTGCTAGAGTCTTAATAAATTCCGAAGTTCAAAAATAAATTTATATGTTGAATTGATTGGATAATGAGATAATACATATTACCCAATATTAATAATCTAACTGATGGAGGATACCGTTGTGAATTAAAGAAATCACATAAGAACAAAGAAATTTGATAAACCCTCAAAGACCCTCAAAGGGCGTCCAAACGGGACTTCAAGAAAAACACTCTTTTTAATTGAATTTATCATAATTTCTCTAAAACCTAAAAATATTACAATTATTAATAGTCTAAGGAAGTCTTAGAAAGAAAGTTACGAATCTCTACTAAAACAAAATTTAGGAAACAAAATAACTCTTATAAGTCTAAACAAATATCTAGCAAAAATTAGAAAAATGCATATATTAAAAGACAGATTACGACAACTATAAATTGTCGTTTTTTACCCTTCAATCTTTTCGAATCAGTCAAACACTAGACTTCACATGTTGACTGAAGAATCGGCAGTTAAGACAGAAGAGCTAGAGCTTGAACAAGCCCGGCGTCACTAACACTTGACATATATCACTTGACGTGTATCAGTATACCAATCTAATACAAATACTAATATAATTATTCTAACTTTAATACAAATCCAGTTTTTCATAATCTTTTCCCTAATAAAATAAAACCCCAAGTGGGGACTTTTACATTTCAAAAAAATCAAATCATTCCTTTTTAAGTATTAATTAAATTATTATTATTTTTCTCTAAAATTTTTAATAAAAAAAAGCTAAATATTTCCTAATTTGTCTAATGTTTTTGAAAATTCGTTTTTGTATAAAAGATATATAAAAAAGTGACAAATACACATGTACTTACCGGATATTTTTAAAAAGATTTGGGCTAATTTGTAAATTTTTTAAAGAAGCGCACCTTAGCTACAAACACACAAATCCATCCACACAATAAGCTGGAAAAAAATACACACATCTTATTCACTCTTTTTCTTCAATTCCAAAAATCCACACAACTGATCCATGTGATTAATCAAACCAAAAGCGTGTCCAGATGATTAATAAGATATGACAAACCGCCACTGTACAACAACCCATTGCTGCAGAGCTTCTGGTAGATGTAGCCACGCCAGAACAGGAAGAAGAAGAGTTTAAGGTTATTTCTTACTCCGTATTATAAGTTTATGGTTAACCACTAACATATATCAGTGATGTTTGTATTGAGATTTTAAACGGTGCTTATTGATTTAGCTTGTGTTTATATTAATGATTCACAATAGTTTATCTTGTGATTTCATGACAAGACATAATTGTTGCTACACTTATGGATCAAAGTTGTGATTACTTTAATTTGTTAGTGTAGTCAATTCATGATACATGCTTCTGTCGATCTTTTAAAAAGACTGAGATCATGTTTGGTTATTTTTTAGGGATTTCATTTTTTCTATTCTGCAAGGGCCCCTCTTTATTGAGTCCATGTGTGATTTCAAGCTATTAGATGTATGTACATAGATTATTAGGGCTATGAAAAGGATTTAATGATTGGTTCCTGTTGTGGAAAATTGCCTTTTGTGTATGTTTTACTTACTGTCTCTTTAGTAAAATAGCCTTCAGTGGTCATGTTCTCAAGGTAATGTTCTCAAGTACCTTGGATTATTGAGGTTTCTGACCGTTCTTGATTGTTTGTTTAGGTTTTAATGATTCACTCATCTAACACTTATATCGGTCATTGAAACAGACTGCGTTATAGCTATTAGTTTTAATATAGAAAGATGTAGAATATTGAGCTTCATATGTTGCATAAGCAGGAAAAATAAGTATGTGACTCTTACATTAGCCTTTTGCTACTTAAATGTTTTATATCCAGTAGAAAAAGCAAATAATGGGTTCGTTTATTGTGGTCGAGTAATTGTGCTTCGTACCTATTTACTGTTAAAGGTGGAAGGACCGCTGACTATGTACTACTCAAAAGTTCATGCATGGAAACCATTAGCAGCCTCAAAATGGGTGACTCAAAGTCAGCCCTTTATATATATTAAAAAAGAATCTAAGAGGCTTTCCCTAACGATAAAACTTCCTAAGAATGGTTAAAAACTCCAAGTGAATCCCGTTTAGATGTCATGTTAGCACTAAAGACCAGTTATCATCATGAGTGGTCATGTTGTTGATCAATTCAGGGTAACCCGAATTGTTCCTATTTTGTAAGAGTAACTTTATTTTGGACTAAACATCATTGGTAAGAGACATAGTATACTATACTTAACTAATCCTTGACTTATGTTTCATGTTGCAGGGTGACATTGGGCATTTTGGGGATGTTTTTGTCGATGCTAATGTAGAATCCGTTTATTTACATAGCAGAGATGGAAGAGAGTTTTATAAAACAACAACATACTAACCACAATATAAAATCTTCTAAAGGTATTAAAAGATGTTAGTTTGAGACTGTAATGTAATACACCATAGCAATCATTGATTTAAGATAGTAAGGCACAAGTTTCTGTTTCTTTAAAGCTTTTTCCATATTCTTGGACTAGAATGTAAATTTCAGTAAAAACTACATATTTCCTAATACAATACGAATTCGTATTGTATTGCAATTCTTAAAACCCACAATTAAACCAACACCTTATATAAACTCAATTCATATGCCAATTTTTTTATTTCATCAAATTCATCACAACTATCAATAAAAGTTTGCAGTTGCTCATCCAACAAAACTCAACAAATCAACAGGTTTTCTTTTTTCATCTCTATAGAAACATATTTATACGTGTTAAGCATCTTATTCATCAGGTTTTCTCACTGTTTGGATTAGCTTATAGTTTCAAAGTATGTTAAGTGAGAATCATCCGTACATAAGTTGCAACTTTTCTCAGAAAGCCATACCAAACGGATTCTCAAAAGTAGGTTTGATAAATTGGAACTCGAATGAGTAGCTCACTGTGGTTATTTTACCAGTGGATTAACAGAGTTGATATATGAATCTTCTGTTTTATGATATAAAGTTGGATTAGATGTTTACTATAGCCTAAAGTACTCCACATCGATACATAGTTAATCTTAAAGTACAGTTTTATTAAAAACAATAAAACATACTCCTCATTGATACGTAGTTGGATTTTGAGATATTTCTTTTGTGACCAGCTATGTGATAGATTCACTGGATAACATATCTTCATATGTTTTAAACAACTATAAAGCTTTCAATAAAAAAACAAGAAGCTATTCAGCTTTTTCAAGGTCGAGAGGGTTGGGTAATGGATTGAAACAAGTCTAAGCCAGAATAAAATTATTTCTAATACAGGTCCGAACAGACAAGGTCGGGTTGGGCTGCAAATACTTTTTTTGTCCCTCTTAAACTTTATATCTGGTCTTATTATATACTATTAAGATAACTATATAATTATATTACTAACCTCGATTTTTTTATATAAGGTAGGCACTTAAATACACTTATACACTACAGCCACTTTTGACCCATTCAACCTGCTCCATTTTGAACACATTTTAAAGAATTTACCAACTTGACTCTTTATGGGTGGTAAATGAAAAGATCAACTCAGTTTATAGTAAATGAGTTCAAATCGGTGACTCTTAACTCTTCATTATTTGGGTTGAACAAGTTTAAAATATTAATTTGTAAGTAAGCCTTTACGCGTGTTCACCTATTTAAGAGAATGTGAATGCGAGTTCTGGTGAAAGTTTAACTTATTTTTAAGCAATTGCCACAATTTATCACCACTATTTGTCTACTGATCGCAAGCTTTATTACATCTCAACTGATACACATTTTGATCATTTTTTGCAGGTCTTTAGTAACTAGAGCACTGCTTGAAGATCCAAATCTGATTCAATGGACCCTGTTGTTCATGGCGTTTCCAGCCTCATTGCTTTGATATGTGGGATGGTCATATAGTTTGCATCAATTAGATTTATTATATCGGGATTGATAAGTAAGCTTAGTGTATATATGCTCTCTTTTTCTTTCAGTAATGACAAGATACGACGCAGCTTTATTGATTATTTCTAGGTTTGACGTTGGTTTTATTTTTCAGGGTGAACAAACCTTACTTGCCTATTGGTGCGGCCCGTGGTAGACCTTTCTATACAACCATCATGGTTTTTGGTTCCTCTATGTATTGCAAAGTTTTCGAGGTATTAATGTAACTGTTGTTATAGTATATAGGTTTAGAAGAGATTAGTTGCAGACGACATAAAAAGGATTAATTATTAGGCTTACATGAGAATATTAGGTACTAGAGGAGCTGGTTTCATTAGGTCTCACTTTGTGGATATATTGATGCAAAATGAAAAAAAAAATGTGTATCAAATGTAGTGATGGATCAATTTTAGATTATTATGTGCATAACCTATTAACGGAGTGATTTCCCATGAGTATTTTATTCTTAGCAACATTATCATATAGGTACATTTACAAGCCACATGGGTTGAGCCCTACATACAAGGCCAACTATTATCAGTTAATACGAACATGTCAAGTTATGGTTTTGATATGTAAAGCCACCATTTTCCCCCATTTTCTGATACATGAATCCAATTAAACAAATAATTTTTTTATCATTTAGGTACATTTAGAAGCCACATGGGCTGAGCCCTGCATAAAATGCAAACTATTATGAGTTTTTCTTAATTACCTTATGAATTTAAATATATATAAACTAAGTTTTAACATGATGAACTCATATTGATGCCTTTTACTCTGAATGCAAATGCCATTCAATCATTATCAATACTGATTGCATATGTCATTCAATCATCATCATCATACAAGGTTATATAAATAAGCACATAAGCTTTATTTATAAAACAACCCTTTATTCAGAAAGTAAAATTTGAGTGCAATCATTAGCTAATTGTGTTTTGGTATAGTTTCAATCCCATTAACATGTTGAAGTGCTTTGTCAGGTGCACAAATGTAAGTAAAATTGACAAGGGTAACATAGAAAGAAAGGTATGATTACATCACTTTTTCTTGTGCATACCGTCTATATAATTATCTATGATAAAATAATGAATTTGTGAAAATAAGACACGATTTAAAAAGTAGAGACATGATTCAAATAGAAGGGTATGTGTTATATCATTGTTTTCTTGATTACCTTATGGATTTTGATAAATATAAGTCAAGTTTTGACATGATGAAGTCATATTGATGCCTTTTCTTGCAGCAGATCACAGCTATGTGACATGTTTTGGCGTTGATTAATACACTATATTTTGTGATATTATAATCTCAAATGGTTAGGAAATGTTGTATTACAAAAATAGTGGTAAATCAAGAAGTGTTTTTTTACCAACAGTGGTAAACTAGCAATTGTTGTCATGAGAAGGGTGTCGACTATCTAAGTGAAGGTAAATTGTTCTGTATATTCTGAAAGTTGTTTTCTTACACAATATAAATTATGCTAACAAGCTAAATTATGGTGATTGACGCAGTTTTGTAAGTTAAAGGTTATTTGTTTTCAAGAATATATTGTGACAATTCGTTATCAGGTAAAATACCAACTTGTAGTTAAAAGCTATTTGAGCCTTATACATGGTATGAAACAAAAATGAGAAGCAATACCAATAACTTTGATGTTCAACTGTATTCTTAGATTATGTTTTTTTACTGAATGGTTTTCGATAAATAGTCGAACGTGAGATGAGTTGACGTTACTCTTTTTAGGCATTGTTACCTATGATTGATTTTAGCCACAATGAATATGGTTGCATTACTACGGAGAAAAATTGATTTACTATGCCTTATGAAATGGGTGGCCTAATGCGGTATCGTGATGACTTAGTGAATGTTTGCAAAATGATTGTTCTGTCTAAGAAGACATGAAGGATTAGTTTGGTTTTGATTCGTGCAATATAAAAGCTTCACACATGACCATCAATGGTGCTACTGAAACACTGGTTATTCAAAATAAGCTTATGATTGGTGAGGGTTGGAGGTTGGGTCAAAACGGGTCATTTATTTTTACTGGGTATGAATTAGATTATTGTTTCAAGTTTGAAAAAGGTAATAGTGGTCATGGTTACCATGGTTGATAGTGGTCATGTTGGAAGATACTAAGAAGCTAGCGGAAATGAAGCTTAAGCTCGTGGCATTATATCAACTATTATTGGTGGAAAGAATAAAGAGATCAAACAGGCGTGGCATATTTTTTATGAAGTTCCATTTTGTCGAAATCATAATGTGTGATGTTGCTAAATTATCAATACACAAACAGTGTCTATGAAAATACTATTATATAAATTCTTATCACGCTCATCAAACATAATTATAAATCAAATTAAGAATCATAATTTAAACAATTCAAACAGAATACAAAAAGTAAGCTATTTGTTTATTAATAAATAACAATTACATTTTGAAAATTTTAGAAAAAACCCTGCGCGTGCGCGGGTATTATAACTAGTGTTTTATATAATAAAACAAAACCCTTATTGGGAATTTTCAATTTCAAAAAAATAAATTCAAACCTTATTTAGTAATAATTTTATTAAAAAAAAAATATTTTCTTATTAGGTAACATTTTATATTTGTTCATAACATAAGTAGAAGATAATTACAAAAAATATAGATAAGATGCAATTAATAATAGGATTAAAATTTTTAAATAATTATCATTAATAATAAAAACTATAATTAAACAGAATAAATCAAACAAAATAAAAATTAAATTATTTATTTTTTAATAAATAAAAATATATTATTCAAAAAATTTTAAAAAACCCGCGCGTGCGCGGGTATTATAACTAGTGCGGTAATATGAATCAATCTTGACATGTTGCAATTGTTACAAAAAATAATAAATATACACATTAGTCGAGTTTTTTCCTTGAGGAGTATTCTTAAAGTTAATTTAACAAAGTATGTACTTCCAAATATATTTATAGAAAAGGACCTTTTACTGTTGCGCTTACTCACACACGCATCCATGCCAAGCGTTATCAAATGTTTACAACAATACTAAACTTAAATAAACCTTTGAAAATTCAAATCATTAATCTGTTCAAATTAGGAGTTTTTTGGTTAACTACTGTATTTTCAAAATTTATTTAACAAACTATGCACATCTAAAAATATTTAATATATAATATTATTTCATTTATTTTATTAGCTAGCAAAATATAAAGTCTGTGAAATAGGAGAAATTAAAGCAACTTGAGCATCCATTATCCATTGGTTCAGTGAATGATACAACAAAACTCCATAATCAATCTACACTTCTAATATCATCATGATGATAATGTATGACTTTTTCGACATCAGAGCCAGAAAATTTTGTTCGAGAGAACACACTTTAATAATTTTTAAAAACTATGTTACAAATTAATTTTTAATGGGTGAAAATTGCAAAAAAAGCCAAATTTTTTAGAAAATTTATACTATACCCTTTTTCGCTTGAGGGTCACTTGCCCTTTGTGACTCTTAGAGATGGAAAAAAAATCCGTACCCGACGGGGACCCGATCCCTAAATCCGATTTGACTGGGGAATCTCCGAGTTGACCGGAGATGGGGACGGGACGGGAAATCCTCGAATTATAAAACCGGGGATGGGGGCGGGGATGGGGATAAAAAAATCCCGACCCCGAACCCGAACCCGAACTTTTAATGTATAAGTATACACTGTATAAGTTATATGTATATTAATACTACATATACTTGTATATGTATATGTTAGTGAATAGTGACAAGTATTATACTTGAAAAATATATGTATGTATATATGATATTTAGTGGATCAAATACTTTAAAAATGTTAAGCACTAATTACATATTATTCTACCAATATTTTGTCCGAATACACACATTCGATACAGTTTATTTTGTATTATATGTGATGTTTCAGTATTTATGATATTTTAAAGTTGAATGACATTTTAATTAATCCGTCTATGTATGATGTATGCTTCTTAAGACATTTATAGATCGGTTCTTTATAATTTCGATTACTTATGTAATTTTTATGCTCAATTTATAAGGCTGGAAAATCCTCGAATCCCCGTGGGGATCTCCGATCCCCATTGGGGATGGGGATGGGGATGTAAAACGATTCCCCGATGGGGATGGAGGCGGGGATGGGATGGGGAGTGAGAAACGGGGATGGTGATGGTAAAAATAATCCCCGATAATCCCCGCCCCGTTGCCATCCCTAGTGACTCCTCCTTGTCTCCGCCCATGGATACACAAGACTCATGGAAGTATGGAACTGATTTTTAATCTCTGTTCGTTCACTTCGAGCTTCCCTCACGACATTTTTGATGAGTTTTAACAAATCAATATTTTGTTTGAACTGTGTGATGATCATATAGTTTTGAAGCAATTGGCTTGATATTAAAATGGGAAATAGCATTTTCAGTTTAATTTAACTTCCATCTAATTTAATAGAGCAGATTAATGATTGAAGTTCCAACTGGGCTAGATCAGTTGGCCACCAAGGGTAACCTTGGGGAGGTTACTTTGGAGAGGTCTCAGGTTCGAATCTCACCATGGATCTTCAGGGTGTTGGACGTATTAATGTCTAGTATGCCAAAGAAACAAGATGGGTAAAAAAATGCCTGTAGATAGATTTTTGGTTTGGGCCACAGGCCAACAAACCCAATAGGATAGAAACGGTTAAAAGCTAGAATTATGATGTTTAGAATAGGTATAACGTTTAGAAGGAAACGGCATGTCTCTTTGTGAATGCACCGTTTCATGTAGTATATATGGTTAGGAGTCTGTAATCATTCATCAACCCATTTTTCATTTATAATATATCATATTTAAGAGGGTTCAACCCATTTTTTGTTTCTATTATTGATTCTTGTTTGATGAACACATGATGTTGTTATGATCATATTCGATCCTGGATGTGGCGATGCAAGACTTGTCAACAGTGGCATCAGAGCTTCAAAGGATCACACAATATCCAAATCATGTTTTACAATCATCACTCAAGATTAAACCTGCATTTTTTCACAAAAGAAAAAAGAGCAGCCATGGAGAAAGAGATGTCGTTCGAAGAGAAAGAAAGAATGGAAAACAGTTACCACAAACCGGGGTTAACCAAGAACAGAAAGGAATGATTAGATGATGGTTACATCTGCCATTGAACCGGCGGTTAACCATCAAGGCAGAAGCAAACATTGTCTCAAGTAAAAGAAACAGAGATATGGAAAAGTAAAAGGCATCGCAGGAACTAATCATGCATAAAGAAAGGGCAGCGGGTCAAAAAAAAAAAAAAAAAAAAAAAAACCCCAATCAGAAAAATAAAAGGATATTATCCCTAATCAATTAAAGATAGCAAGTTTAATCGAATCCTTTGTGATTCATAGCAAGATCAAACCGAATCCTTTGTGATTCATAGCAAGATCAAACCGAATCCTTCGTGATTCATAGCAAGTTTATTCCAAATCCTCGTGGTTCATAGCAAGAAAAACCTTAGAGTTTCAAGCAAGAAAACACAAAATATTGATTAGCAAGTTGGTCAATATTTAGCAAGAAAATCTGGTTAGCAAGTTGGCCAGTAACAAAAGCAAGAATTTTGATCTTTTGATCACAAAAGCAAGAACTTTTGATCTTTTCGATCAAACACATAAGCGAGAAAATTAGAAACCATCTCGGTTCTGATTATAAGCAAGCAAGAAACGCAAGCAAGAAAGCAAGCAAGAAACACATGTAAGAAAGCAAGCAAGAAACAAGAAGAGTATGTAGAAAATGAAATACTGCAGATTGAAGACTTTGGCATATCGACATTAGGGGGGAACTATTGGACGTATTAATGTCTAGTATGCTAAAGAAACAAGATAGGTAAAAAAAAGGCCTATAGATAGATTTTCGGTTTGGGCCACAGGCCAACAAACCCAATAGGATAGAAACGGTTAAAAGCTAGAGTTATGATGTTTAGAATAGGTATAACGTTTAGAAGGAAACGGCATGTCTCTTTGTGAATGCACCGTTTCATGTAGTATATATAGTTAGGAGTCTGTAATATCAACCCATTTTTCATTTATAATATATCAGATTTAAGAGGGTTCAACCCATTCTTTGTTTTTATTATTGATTCTTGTTTGATGAACACATGATGTTGTTATGATCATATTTGATCCTGGATGTGGAGATCCAAGACCTGTCAACACAGGGGCCCTAAATAAATAGAAGCATGAGTGGGGTTTATCCTTTAAGGAGAAAGGTTCGAGGCTTGCATACTGCCAAATTAGATGTCACTGTAAACTAGGATCACTAACTACTAACTCGTTGTTAAAAAAAATATTGTGTTAAACATTTGATAACGCTTGGCATGGATGCGTGTGTGAGTAAGCGCAACAGTCCTTTTCTATAAATATATTTGGAAGTACATCTTTGTTAAATTAATTTTAAAAATACTATGTTCAAGTAAAAAACTTCATTTGTGACAATGAAAGGTTAAAAAACTTGAAACTATTAGAGAACTTCTCATAAACTTGAAACTATTAGAGAACTTCTCATAAACGACCTACCACTGTGATACCTTATTGGTTTCTCGTACATCATGGACACTGCTTCTTAAGTAAGTAAGCCCTTCTTTGAATAAATCATTCGTAAAAATTTTTGTTTATATTCGTAAAATATTTGGCTACTAAAGATAAAAAAACCTACCTCAACTAGAAAACAATTTTAATTCAAAAGCTTTGTAAATTACTTAACTTTCTCTCAAAGAAAACTATCTACTAAAAAACTTCATAATTCTTAAACACTACTAAAACCCTGATCCAAAAACTATTGTTCTAATTAAATCATGACGGATTCGTTACTAGAACCATGTCCAGACCGAATTATATTCCACACAGGTCTCTATTTCGCTACGGGCGCAGTAGGTGGGACAGCTTTTCACTTCCCAAAAGGACTTTACAATGCCCCGCGTGGTGCACGTTTCAAAGGTGGAGCACAAGCTGTCCGGATGAACGCGCCACGTGTATAATAAATCTGGGGATTCGAATGTTCATTCTTATTCTCTGGCCAAAAGGCAACTTAAATAATACAATGTACAGGACCATCTATGGGTAAAACAAGTATGAAATCATGTACTAAATAAAACCTACCTAATATAAGTTTCCTGACATATTTACATAGCATATCATTATACACAATGATTCTAGTATCCTTTCCTAATACCCCCCCTCAAGTTGGAGCATGTGGATTATGAATGCCCAACTTGCTAAGAATGTCGTGAAATTGTTGGTTTCCAAGTGCCTTCGTAAATATATCAGCAAGTTGTGTCGAAGTATGCACATAAGAAGGAGCAAGATTACCGGACAAAATTTCATCACGCACAAAGTGACAATCAACCTCGATATGCTTTGTGCGTTCATGAAAAACAGGATTAGCGGCGATGTGTAAAGCCGCTTGATTATCACAGAAGAGATGCATAGGCTCAGGATGTGCTACACCAAGAGAATTCAGTAGTCCTTTTAACCATTTAAGCTCGCATGTTGTAGTAGCCATCGACCTATATTCAGCCTCACTAGAAGACCGTGACACAGTATGTTGCTTCTTTGTCTTCCAGGAAATGGGTGAGTTTCCAAGTAAAACAAAATAGCCAGTAAGAGAACGTCGGGTCACGGGGCAACTAGCCCAATCGGAATCACAATAACCATATAATTGAAGATCATTATCAACACGAAGCAAAATCCCTTGTCCAGGATTATCTTTAATATAACGAACTACACGTACAGTAGCTTGCCAATGTTCCTCAAGGGGATGTTGCATAAACTGTGAAAGAACATGAACACAATAAGAAAGTTCAGGCCGTGTAATGGTTAAATAGATTAAACGTCCAACAAGACGCCTGTAGCGCTCGGGGTCTCGCATTTCCTCACCATCTGCTAGTGCCAAGCGATGATGTTGCTCCAAAGGAATATTAGCAGGCTTAGCTCCCAACAAACCCGCCTCGGAAATAATATCTAATGCATACTTCCGTTGGCATAAAAAAATACCTTCTGAATTTCTAGCAACTTCGATGCCCAAAAAATATTTGAGAACACCCAGGTCCTTCATATGAAAGCACCGACTCAAATATGCTTTAAATGTTGTCACTTCATTACTATTATTACCTGAGATAACGAGGTCATCGACATAAACCAACACATTTAAGTGAGTGTCACCTCTCCGAAGAGTAAACAATGAATAATCAGAAAGCGATTGGATAAAGCCATAATTTTTTAAAGCCATTGCCAACTTGGTGAACCAATTTCGTGGAGCTTGTCGTAAACCATATAGAGATTTCCGTAAACGACAAACCTTACCAGCTGATTTTTGAGAAGAAAATCCAGGAGGAATTTTCATGTAAACTTCTTCGTTTAAGTCACCGTGCAAAAAGGCATTGTGAACATCCATCTGATGCAATTCCCAATTCTTAGCAGCTGCCACAGCTAGAAAAGTTCGAACTGTCACCATTTTTGCAACAGGTGCAAATGTTTCATTATAATCTATCCCCTCGACTTGCTTGTTTCCAAGAATGACCAATCGAGCCTTGTGTCGTTCAATAGTCCCATCAGAGTTGTATTTTGTTTTATAAACCCATTTGCAACCGATAACTTTCTTTCCAGGTGGCAAATCTGTTATAGTCCACGTCCCATTATTTTCAAGGGCCTCGATTTCCTTTTGCATAGCAACCCTCCAACGCTCATCATTAATAGCTTCAGCAAAAGTGTTGGGATCACTTTCCGCTGTAATTGCTGCTAAGAAACACCGATGACGTAGAGAAAACTTATCACAATTCACATAATGTGCTATAGGATAGGGCGTACCTGAAGATGTTGACTGAAGAGGTGGCGCTGCAGAGGGGCTTAAACGAGTGGTGTGTATCAAGAAATCCTTCAAACGAGTGGAAGGTTGTCGTTGTCTCTGTCCTCGACCTAGTTGCTCTTCACTTGTATGACTTGTACTAGGATTATTTCCCCCCCTCACGTCCTCACTTATGGTATCATTCACATGCCCATGACTTTCTGAATTTTCATCAACATTTTCACTATCATTTGAAGGACTATGGGGAGAATGACTTTCTACACCCATCTGACATACTTCATCATCATCAACATATAATGAATCACTTATTTTCACATCACCAGAATGAGCCTTTGTATCATCTATAGTTTTAAATGGAAATTCATTTTCCATAAAATCAACATCTCTTGACACAAAGAAGTCCCCACTTTCAACATCATACAATCTCCAACCTTTTTTTTTCATAAGGATAACCAACAAAAATACAACGCCTACTTCGACTTGCAAATTTATCATTATCTCGGTTTTGTTTATGTGCATAACAAAGGCAACCGAAAACTCGAATATGATCATATGATGGGGGCTGGCCAAATAGGATTTCATAAGGTGTTTTTCCTTCCAAAAGCATAGAAGGTGTTCTATTGATCAAATATCCAGCTGTCAAAACACATTCACCCCAAAAATCTATAGGTAAGTTTGCTTGAAAACGTAAAGCTCTTGCCACATTTAGTATATGGCGATGTTTTCTCTCAACACGGCCATTTTGTTGGGGTGTACCAGGACACGAAGTCTGATGAATCATACCATGTTCAGCAAAATATGATTTCAAGCAAGTAAATTCCGTACCATTATCACTCCTAACAATTTTCACATCCTTGTTATATTGACGCCTAACCATAGCAATAAAATTACGAAGCTTATTTTGTGTCTCATCTTTTGAATTCAGCAAAAAAATCCAAACACCTCGAGAAAAATCATCCACAATAGTAAGAAAATAACGGCAACCACAAGAGGTAGAGGTCCTATAAGGACCCCATAAATCACAGTGAATTAACTCAAAACAATCGGTGGCTTTATTATCACTTAAAGTAAAACTTTCTCGAGTTTGTTTTGCTCGAAAACATATATCACAAGCTTTGTTCTTCAAACTATTACCAGTGCTAGTACCATTATTAAACTTAGGAAGTAAATCAATTATTTTACTAGAAGGATGTCCCATTCTTTGATGCCATAAATCATAACTTGTAATACCACCTATTTTGTAAGCTCTAACCGGTGCCACTCCTTTAAGAAAGAAAAGCCCCTCGCGTCGCTCACCCGCTCCAATCACCATCCTCGAAGTGCGGTCCTGAAAATAACAATACTTAGGAGTGAATATGACATTACAATTTGAATCGTCAAGTAATTTTGGCACTGAAATCAAATTGCAAGTCAAATTAGGGACGTATAAAACGTTTTTCAGTCTCAAGTTTCCCCCAAATGAAATTGTTCCTTCTTTGGATGTCGATGCCACCTCTCCGTTGGGCATGTCGACCATACATTTAAGTATGTCATGTAACTCTGTGAAATAATCAAGTGACCGTGCCATATGGTGAGAGGCACCTGAGTCGATTATAAATGGGAAATAGTTTTGATTACCTGTCAATTTCTCATTACCGTTTTTATGAGAATTCAAAAGGTTAACTAGCACATTCCACTGATCTTCACTTAATGCTCCAATTCCAGCCTTGTCTACATTAACTTCTTGAGTTACACCAACTTGTGGTACTTGTGCAACATTAGCCCTAGGACCGATGTTACGTCCTCGACCTCCACTGCCATAACTTTTAGATCCTCCTCGACCTTTTCCAGCTCCGCGTCCGGTCGTCTTAGGTCTATCACCCCACCATTCTGGATAACCAATAATCTCAAAACAACTTTCTGAACTATGACCTGTTCGGTTACACTCAGAACAAGTAATAGTGCGATCTTTTGCTTCAACTCCAGTAGTTCGTCTTCCATGGTTTGCGTGAACCGCAAAACTCACCGGATCTCTTTCATCCTTCACTTGTGTAGCAGCCTGAACCCGCTCTTCCTGAATTGTCATGGCATATACCTTATTCAAGGCTGGAAGTGGTTCAGTACTTAGCACATTTGAACGAAGAGTTCCATAAGCTTTTGCATCTAAGCCCATGAGAAACTGATGAACTTTTTCTTCTTCGCGCTTCTTTTGGAGTTTGATTGTAAGTTCACACTCACAACCTGCACATATACATGTTGGGATCTGGTCGTAATTTGCAAGTTCATCCCACAACATCTTTAGCCTTCCATAGTACGAAACAATCGATTGGCCTCTTTGTTTGCAATCAGCCAAATCTGACTTCAATTGTTGCACCCGAGGTCCGTTACCGATAGAGAAACGTTGCTTAATGTCATCCCAAAGGTCCTTTGCGTTTTCCATATGAGTGATAGTGGAACGCAAAGTTGGTTCAATCGTATTAAACATCCATGCAACAAGCATAGAGTTTACAGTCCACCAATCTTCTAGATCAGGGGACTCATCATTCGGTTTCTTCATCGTCCCGTCAATAAAGACGAGTTTCTTCTTGGCCCGAAGCGCCGTTCTTATCGCCCGAGACCACTCTTCATAGTTTTCCCCTTTAAGTTGAACATGGGTGATTAAGTTTCCAGGATTATCGTTTGATGACAAAAAGTACGAAGATGTTGTTTTTGTTCCACTAGCATCACCGTTCTTTTTGCCACCATTATCATCTCCTCCACCGGTCATTGTTTTATTAGGATCAGAGAATCAAGGCTCTGGTACCATAATAAATCTGGGGATTCGAATGTTCATTCTTATTCTCTGGCCAAAAGGCAACTTAAATAATACAATGTACAGGACCATCTATGGGTAAAACAAGTATGAAATCATGTACTAAATAAAACCTACCTAATATAAGTTTCCTGACATATTTACATAGCATATCATTATACACAATGATTCTAGTATCCTTTCCTAATAGTGTAGGTGGATATTTTGCAGCATGGGGCGGATTATGCTCCACTTTTGAATGTACTTTAGTTTACGCGCGCCAAAAAGAAGATCCATGGAACATGATACTTTCTCGCGCAGCTGCTAGTGGCGTGCTAACGATGCGACAAGGGTTTGGGCCTATGGCTAAGGCGTTTTTGGGTACTGCTGCTTTTTTCGCTTTAATGGAAGGGATGTCTTTAACGTATGATAAGTTTGTTGCGAAACTGCTGCCGCCTGTTATTTTAGAAGAGGCGCCACAGATGTGAGACAAGGCGCAGCAAGCTGCTGCACCGTCGTGGTTTGGTGGTTTCGGACAAAAGAAAGAGGAAGTTTCGGAGAGTTTTGATTCGCCTATGCCGCCAGCTTTTGATATTAAATGAATGTGAATTTGATGTAGTGAGAACTTATTCTTTGTTATCGAGTTTGGTTATGATGTTATCGAGTTTCAATTATATGTGAGATCTGTAATATGCGGTATTATGAATCAATATCTTGACATGTTGTAGTTTTCACCAATACAACAAACTAGATGAGTACTCTCTAGGTAATAAATGAAAAATAATAAAAATTTAAGGATTTGAGGATTAAACATAATGTTTTGAAACCCAGTTTGACAAATAAATCAATTTTTAAACGTTAGCTCAGTTCTTTCGTGTTTTATAACTCATTTCAAAGACTATAATATTTTTAATTTTACAAATGGAATACATTCAAATTTTAAATGAAAAAAGTGCACAAATAGATGTTCTCAAAATTAGTTTGAAAGTCAATTAATACTTTTCAAATGCCACAAGTTGTCAAGTGTGTTCATTTGACATGTTTGACCAAATTAAGTTTTTTCACTTTTCAATATTGAGTATTTTTGCATTATAGATAGTATAGATAAGAATAAAAGCAATTACATTTATATCTTTACTAAAATTAAATATTACATCAATATGTCATTCTCACTTTTGTAATTATGCTACTATCTTTTTCAAATATTTGTAATTACATTAATATCATTCCTAAACTTTTGTTATTACATGAGTATCTTTTCGAAACTTTTATAATTAAATCAATATCCTTCACAAGCTTTTAAATTATCATAATCAACATGTTCTTTTATCACTTGAGGCAAAAAAAGAATATATGAACAAATAAACATATATAAGTAATATGTTCGTTCGTATCTATATCAAACTTTTGTAATTAAATCATCATATTTTTCATCACTTGAGATCAAAAGTACCCATGAACAATATAATATTGATCAATAAAAGAGATAAATAATAATTTTTCATAATTTAAAATAAATATAAATATGATTTAATTAATTTTTAGATATACACGAGAATTTGACAATGTGAGAAGAATATTGATGTAATTACAAAATTCGTGAAGGAAATTGATATAATTACAAATGTGGGAAGAATATTTATATACTATTGAACCTTAAGAAGGATATACATGTAATTATCCATAACAAAGATTACACATTTGTTGTCATACGGATGGAACACAAAAAATATTTATCTTTGGTGCCAAGATTTTTAAGTTAAAGGTGGCTTAACTTAACTTAAACCCCTCATGAAATGAGGTAGGGGTGTTCATCGGTTCGGTTAATCGGTTTATTCGGTTCGGGTTGTTTGGTTAAAAACAAATTTTGGGTACCGAACCGAACCGAAGTTCGGTTCTGTTATGGGTCAAAACCGAAAACCGAAAACCGAATTGTATACTTGAATTACACTATATATATATACATATATATATATATATATATATATACATATATATATATATATATATATATATATATATATATATATATATTAATTTAATTATATATATTTTTGGCAAAAGAAATATTTCAAGAATAAAAAGTCTTTTTTATATTAGTATAAAATTTTAATGGACATTTTGTATATATAAAATAATATAAATATATATAAAAAATATATATTTACATAAATTCGGTTTTCGGTTCAGATAGTCAAATCTATATCCAAACCGAAACCGAATTTTTAATTCGGTTCGGTTCGGTTTTGACAAATTCGGTTCTGTTTGGTTTTTTTCAGTTTGATTCGGTTCGGTTTTCGATTTATTCGATTTATTACCCGAACCATGAACACCTCTAAAATGAGGTCGTTTCATGGAGATATTTTATTAGTTCTTTTTTAGCCCAAAATTCAACCCGGACAAGTCTAAACATAAGCCCAAAAAACAATTTTACATCCCTCAATTATTCTACAACGTCATAAAACAGCTTTGTGAATGAAATATGCATGATTCATATGAGTAGTATTGAGTTGGTTATATTGTATGAAAATTAAAAGGTCTTAAATCTCTTTTCACTATAAATGAATGCTTTATTAATTTCTCTTACATCATTAATATTGATTCGTGAAGTATTTTCTTTCGCTACATCCACTCCTCGACACCATATTTGTTTTTTCCTTTAACCTTTTAAGATGAGATGTAGTAGAGTGGGAAAGCATAAGGAATCTATACCATGTCAGCGGAAAGAAAGCAAACCACCCCACCCTCTTATACGGGAAAACCCAAAAAATACCTGAGCAGCACTCTCGTCTCGTAAGTTTTTGGTAGAGAGAAATTTTAATTTGGGGAAAAGGAGTGTATTTAATTTATTGGTTGTTGCGTGTGATATATGTGTTTTTGAAGTATTTTAAATGATTTAAATTAGAAAATAGTGAACGGAAAAGAGAGAAAAGTTGCAAATGATAAGAAAAGTTGAAAAAAATTTAAAGTAGCGCTTTTTTAGTGACGTAAAGCTGATAGCGAGAGAAAACTTCTCACTACACGCTCCACCTTAACTCTCGCAATAACTTCTCTTTTTCCCGCAAAGTGGGTGGTGTTGGCGTATGTACCCTCCGGATTGAGGCCGAACGATCATATACCTTCCGGATCTATATCAAATAAGACATACGCAAAAGTATCTAAACAAGACAGACCAATATCCGAAGGGTTGAGAATGTCCGCATGAGGTCAACCCTTCAGAGATCAGAGCCATCCGGATAAACCAGTAAGTACATGAGTTAAAGTACAAACAAGTACATCAAGTATATGATAATGGAGCATAAATTAGCAAGCATTAAGGAACTAAGTACATACCAGCCTGGCACTCCATATTGGAGGCCTATAAATAGAAGAGAAATCTTCACTTAAAGGTTAACTAATTCTCTCTCTCTCTAATATTGCTTATACTTTCTTTCTCTAAGAACATATACTTACTCTCACGCCGGAGGTTGGTCCTGGGATACATTCCCGGGGCGAGACTAACGGACGTATCTGTTTTGCAGATATCCGAAGCAACCAACCATCATCAAGGATCAACCTGAATCCGGAAGACCATTCCATAGTTCGAAGGATTCATCTCGCTTGTCCGAAGTAGAAGCAAACTTTTACTTCAACAAATTGGCGCCATCCGTGGGACCTGTCATTCACTCTACCCTAGCTTAGAAATGACAGGTCCTGCCCTAACAACACCCGAAGGAAGTGGGAAAAACCCGGAAGTAACTCCAAATAGCATTGAAGAAATCCACAACCAACTCACTGCATTGAAAGCCCTGATCCAACAACACAACGCCACAGGAGTAACACCAATCAAACCCATTCAGCTCGATTTCGAGGACGAGGAACATCAGGATATCGAAGCTCAGAAAGCAGAAGAGGAAGTGATGGACGATCTGTCCAAGCCTTTCAAGGCAGCGTCTAAGAGCCCGTTCACCCGAAGGATAATTGATTTCACCGGACCTAAAAATGCAAAATACTCAATGCCCTCCCACATAAAGTTATATGACGGAGCCACCGATCCGGATGATCACGTCACAAGGTTCGAAGGAGCTGCCAACCAAGGTGCTTGGCCTATGCCCATATGGTGTATGATGTTTCAACAAACTTTGGATGATGCAGCTAGAGGATGGTTCGATAACCTTCCCCGAGGAAGTATCGACAACTGGTACACTTTGTGTGAACAATTCGTGCAAAGGTTTGCCCTACGAAGAAAATGTATTTGAGACCCTATGGAGATAACTAAGATCGTCCGGAAAGCTAACGAAGCCCTGTCTGAGTTCAAGGAACGTTGGACCGATGAAGCTAGTCGTATTTCCGGAGTTCCGGAGGTGATGCAAATATCTTCTTTTATGGACGGTTGCAAATGTCCAGAGCTGGCAAAGAGATTCTCTGAAAAAATCCCCCGGACGGTAACCGAGATGATGATGAGGGTAGACGATTTCATTCGTTCCGAGAGAGCATATCGGTTGACCGAGGTGCCAAGGGGAGAACGAGCAGATAACTACAGAAAAGATTACAATTCCAACTCATATAACCGGAACGACCAGAGCACGCAGCGATCCTCCTTCCGAGGGAATCGCAGGCGAGATACTCATCAGGAAGAATTCCGACCCCGGTGAAATGATCACTATGTACCTTACAGGCAAGCAAGGAATGAAAATCCAAACAGGAATGAGTACGGAGCGGATTACCGCCGCAATGATGCAAATCGGAGGGATGTCCGGCCCTTAGACTTAAACGTACTCTCGAAAGCTCCCAAAGAAATCCTCGCAACTGAACACCATCTTAGACTTCCGGCACCACCTCCGTTGAGGGGAAGACCTGCCAGAGAAAACATGGATAAGTATTGTGACTATCATGGGGAAAAGGGTCACCTCACTAACGATTGTCACAATCTAAAAGAACAGCTCAAAAAAGCTATGGAGACGGGCAAACTAGACCACCTGATCAGAGATGTTCGGCAAAGGGAGAGAGCACCTCAGAGAAATAACAATCACACCAACCAAGGGCGAATCATCAATATGATTCGATATCCGGCAAGAAAGTATAAGCGAAAAATCATGGATCAGGAAGAGGATTGGATGAACGCTCCCATAAGTTTCCCTCCCATACTCCCCGGGGATGTTTCCGAAGAACCATTGATAGTGGAAGCAGAGATCGAAGGGTATACTGTACGTAGGATATACGTAGACCAAGGCGCTTTAATAGAAGTAATGTATGAACATTGCTTTCTAAACCTTGACCCCTCTATCCAGTCCCGACTGACAAAAACGAACACACCGCTAGTTGGATTCGCCGGAGAAGCAATAAATCCATTGGGTAAACTAGAGTTAGAAGTGTGCTTCGGAAATGAAGGTCTATATCGTCGGACGACTATGGTATTTGCAGTAGTAAGATCCCCCTCTCCCTACAACGTGATACTGGGACGCTCTGGAATGAAGAAATTAAGAGCTATCCCTTCCACAATACATGCCATGATGAAATTCCCAACACCAAGAGGTATAGCTACTTTGGTCACCCGATCTGTCATCATATCGGAATGCAGGAAGCTAGAAGAAAAATTCTTGACGGAAAAAGAAATGAAGTTTGAAGGTCTTCCGGAATCCGCGACAGAAGGAGGAACAACGGAAACAGAAGAGATATTGGATCATCAGGCTTACCCGGAGCAACTGGTGACAATAGGAAAAAAAAATTCAAAAGAAGGAAGAAGGCAGCTAATAACGTTGCTCAAAAACAGCCAAGACGTTTTTGCATGGGAACCTTCGGACATGACTGGTGTTCCCCGATGGGCGGCGGAACATAAACTCAATGTGAATATCCAAGACAAGCCCGTTGCTCAAAAGAAGAGGTTCTTTTCGGAAGAAAAGAACCAAGCTATAAACAAGGATGTAGAAGAATGGTTAAAAGCAGGGATAATCAGGCCCGTCCGATATCCAACCTGGATATCCAATCCCGTGCTAGTAAAAAAGCCGGACGGGAGCTGGAGGATGTGCATCGATTTCAAAAATCTTAACTCATCGTGCCGAAAGGACTACTATCCGCTGCTGGAGATAGATTGGAAGATTGAATCAGTAATGGGATTCCGATATAAGTGTTTCCTAGATGCTTACAAAGGTTATCACCAAGTACAAATGGCAAAGGAAGACGAGGAAAAAACAGCCTTCTATACTGATCATGGGACATACTGCTATGTCAAAATGCCGTTCGGATTGAAAAATGCCGGGGCAACCTATCAGAAGCTGGTAGACTCCGCCTTCCGAACGCAAATTGGCAGAAATTTGGAAGTGTATGTAGATGACATGGTCATTAAAAGCCAAACGGAGAAAGAGCTTCTGGCCGATATTGTAGAAACATTTAATAATCTCCGGGAAATCAATATGAAATTAAACCCTAAGAAATGTTCTTTCGGAGTTGAAGAAGGTAAATTTCTCGGATATATGATAACCTCCGAAGGGATTAGAGCAAACCCTAAGAAAACCCGAGCAATCGCCGATATGCAATCTCCAAAATCACTAAAGGAAATGCAAAGTTTAAGTAGCAAGTTGGCTGCATTAAACCGCTTCTTATCAAAATCTGCCGAAAGATCCTTGCCCTTCTTTGAAACTTTGAAGAACATTGCCAAAGAAAACAAAGAAAGATACCAATGGACGGAGGAAGCAGAAAAAGCTTTTCAAGAAATGAAGAAGATGATCCTGGAACTACCATGCCTAACAACCCCAAAACCGAAGGAGGACATGTACCAATACCTATCGGCAGCAACGGAGGCAATAAGCGGGGTAATGATGGTCGAAAGGGAAGGACGACAAATCCCTGTCCATTACGTAAGTGATGAGGCGAAAAATGATCCGTTTTTAGGGGGTCATTTAAGCCCGAATGTGAATTTATTTGATCAAATACTGCCCTAAATCGTTCCTTTTGTGATTTTAGGTACTTGGAGAGTGAATTCTGGAAAAGAAGCCATTTTGGACGTTTTTGGACCATAAAAGTGAAGAAAACGGCAAAGTCTCAATTTTCCATGCTGGGAACAGGAGGTGACGGCGTCAAGAGTAATTCCCTGACGGCGTCAAACCTCAAGAATTAAAATCCGTAGTTGATGACGGCGTCACACACAGGGCGTCAAGAGTAATTTGTGTGACGGCCTAGTACTTGACGGCGTCAGAAGTAGATCAAGGCCGTCCGAGGAAGTATTTGGCGGCGAGATGACGGCGTCACACCTTTGTTCTTGACGCCGTCATCCCTATTTTCCTATATATAGTTTTCTAGTTTTTCACATTAAAGAAGAGAAGTTTTGGAGAAACCCTAAAGACGATTTTGGTGCAACTTTTACAGGTTTTTCAAGGGTTCCAAACCCTTGATACCTTGCATTGTAATTGAGATAAGCGTTCTTCTAATTCAATCAATATGTCTATGTGTTGGTTGTCTATATCTTGTTCTTGTCTCAATTCCATTATGCTAGGCTATATCTCTTTTGTGTTTGCTTAGATCTAATGAAACCTAGATATTGATTATGTGTTGATTACTTGTTTATTCTTGTCTTGGATGAATGATTTATATGTTAGGCTTAAGAAAACTGGCAGATCTCCAAATGGTAACATGCTTGAACGTCTTAAGAAACATGAACCGAGGCGTACTAGGTCTTTATTGGTTGTATTTAATGCATGAGCCACTGTTTACAATCCCTATAGTTGTGCTGGGCATGGTGTAGGAGGAGATAAGAGCTCATAGAATTGGGGAGTTATGTATGCCACCCCATGAATGGTATTAAGGAATACGATCCGTCATCCATGCAATTATAACAAGTAATTAACGTGTAAAAGATATCTAGGGAGTAGTGAAATCTAAGTAAACACATTTTCTCCAATTACTGCTCACAACTTTAGTTTAATTAGTTTATTTTCATTTTTAGTATTTTATTTTGATTGCATCTTAGTTTTGGGTTAGTTGAATAGCAACTAATTCCGCCCACTCTTCCAAAACCCGAGATTTTACTTGCTTTCTAAAAAATATAAAAACACAAAAATAATCATCCCTCACCTTTAGAACTAGTATTTAGGCTTTCTAATCCTAGCGACACTATTCCTAAGCTGAACGATCAATCCCCCGGTACTTGTCACTATACTATACTACAACGATCAGGTACACTGCCTGGTGGGGGTTGTAAGCTTCTCGAGATCCCTCGAGAGGTAAAGACTGTTGCGATTCCCACGCATCAAGTTTTTGGCGCCGCTGCCCGGGGAATAGTTATTGTCTAGGTTAGGATTTCTTTTTATTAGGTCTACTTGCTAGATTCCTTTCTAATAAGATTTTATTTTTTATTTTTAGGTCTTCTTTAGTCTATCTTATTTCTTCGTGCCTTTGTTCGTAACTCTTTACCATCCGACATCATGGAAGGTGGTAACATCTTTGAACCCGTCATCCCACCACAACAAAACCCACCACTAGAACCCCTTAGGCCTCGAACCTTAGGAGAGTATTTGTTGGATCGTGTACACCTTGAACTTGTGTTGATAATGATACTTTGAGTGATATCACTAAGTATGCGGAATCTACTTAATGATACTTAGAAGATTAATTGTAAGTGAAACAGATTAATGTGTGAACAATGAATATAACAAAACAACTAGCTCCAATATTATTAATAATAATAATACGAGTGATCTGAGATATCACTAGGGTTACACCTTGAAGCTCTAAGAAAACGTATATCTAAGTTATCATCTAGGATCTCCTTTTATAGAACAAGGAGTCCTCTTGTACAAGATAAGTATAATACTAATAGAATAAGATATACACAAAATCTTTTCTATGTTTATCAATACGCGTTTCTCTAACAGCTAACAAGTGAGCAGTGGTAATATTTGTTCTTGCAGTGGTAATGAGTTTCCACTGCAAGTACAATCTTCTTGCAGTTGTAATATCTTCACTCACCGTGGTAACTAATAGAATAATTCCCAACAATCCTCCCCTAAACTTATGATTTATTAGTAAATCAATAAGTTTCTTCAAGTATACAATAAACCTGAGAATATGGGAATTCTTCCAAACACTTATCTTGTTTTTCTTAATCTTTTATCTGCTCTTATACTTTGATCATATATCCTTTGCAGCAAATCATCTATGACTTCAGTTCTTTCCCAACACCTAAGCTTCACAGTTCTCATTACATCCAATACTCCAGCTCTCAATGGATATTCTTTCTCAACCAACATAAAGACATCAACTCCATCTTGAGTAGAAACATGATGCACAAAACTTGAATCATAGAATTTCCACAAAGTTCTTTGATCATGAGCTTCAAATCTCCAATATCTATCACTTGGGTCAGGTTCATATAGTCTTCTGAAGTGAACCCATAATTCCTTAGCTTTGACATCAACAAGTTCTTCCTTCTTAAACTGATCTTGAACTATTTTCCACAAAGTATCCAGATCTTCTCTATCACAAGATCTAATAACATCTTCAAAATCTCTACAAATATTTGTGACACTTCCAGTTCTGATGATCTTCCAAGCTGAACCAAAACTATCAGAAAAGATTTCCCATCCAACTACTGGATATTTTGCTTGTAAAGGTTCAATATTCAGCACATCAGTTTCTATGAATAACATGTTTGTAACTTGTTCTTCAGTCAACTTGCTAGGACCTTCTTCTTCTTGAGATGGTTTCTGAGTCTTCAACTTCTTTGCTTCTTTTGATTCAAGACTCACTCCAGTCCTTTTTGTCTTCATAGATAATGGTTCTTGATTCATTGGAATGAATTTACTATCTTGTCTTTTGATTCTATAGTAAATACCTTCAATCTGATCATGTGACATTCCTTTGAATTGACCCATCTTCATATTACCAACATGACAACAATAAATCTTCATCTCAGAAATAATTTGTGCCTTTGTAAGTTTCCTTGGCACCTTTTGACCTTTTCTTGCATCTCCAATAATTTGATCAAGAGCCTGCTGATTTTTCATGAGAATGAAATCCTTAAGTTGAGCAGACCTTTGTTCTTCATTCAAAGTTGTATTAGCAATCAATTCAATAGCCTTCTTCCTAATTATTTGATCATTGTTAATCAAATAATCAATTTCTTCTTCTGTAGGCACATATGAAAATTCTGGAGGTTTCTCATACATAATTGTTGGAGAGATACTTGAAATAGGTTCTGCTACAACAGCTTCAAGTTTATCCAACCTTGTTGCTTCCATGAAACTAGCAACTTCATCTTCCTTAATCTTTTTAATTCTTTCATACTCTTCAGCTTGTTGTTGTTCAGCTAACTTATGATCATAGTCAATCTGAGCTTGTTCAAACTTAGAAATCTTTTTTGTCACTTGATCTGAAGCAATTTCAATAGCCTTTCCTTTAACTAAGCTTCTTCTGACAGCTTCTTCCTCTGCAGTGGTAATACCTTGACTAGCAGTGGGAATATTTTCACTCGCAGTGGTAAGTTGTTGATCAGTGGAAACTTGTTCTGCCTCAGTGGAAATTGGTTGAGCAGTTCCAACTAAATCATCAAAATTAAAACCTGCATCAGCATCCATATCTTCAAAATCCAATTTCCTCCCCTCAGACTCAGCATCATCATCTTTTACTTGATCATCATCAGAATCAGGAAGCTCAGTAAACTCTTTATCAAAATTTTTACTCCTCTCCTTAAGTTCTGCATCTGGTTTCCTCCCCTGTTTGGAAGAAATTCCCAAATCATAACCAGATCCTGTAGAAAGACCATCATGAGTGGATGATGGAGAAGAAACCACAATTTGAACATGTCTTTTCTTCTTGAGATCCACAACTTCAGTCTGCAACTTTTGAATCTCAGTCTTCAATTGATTCAACTCTGTGGCATGTTGTACTTTGGTCAGTGCCAGATCTTTCTCCAGAGTTTGAACCTGTTTGGTTAATTTGGTACATAATCCCATCAATTCAGTTAGTGTCACACTGCCTTCATCACTTCCAACTGTGTTACCTGTTGGGAGAGGTGAATCATAAGGCATTGATTCAGGCTCTTCTCTAGTTGGACTAGATTGAAGCCTTGAACCACCACTGCTTGTTCCTAAACCATAAGGATCAGCAACATGCAATGTTGTCATGGAAGGAGTTGGCTGTTTTTGCCTCCTTTCATATGTGTGAGTTATAGCAGGAAAATGTTGAATTTGTGGAACAGAAATAGTGGGTGTGTGATGGGATACAACTGGGATTGTTGCAGCTTCACCCTGTAGTTGAGAAATCTTTGCAAGCATGTTTGGTAAAAGAGGATGAGTCACTCCATCCCAAAGATCTGAAGCCTTACTCATGTTTTGAAATACTTTTGGCTTAAGATATGGAGTGTCATAAATCCTATTATGATTATGCAGTTGAAATTCATTTAACACTGCTTGCACAAACCTTGGATACATCAAAAATTTGTATGAACTTGTTACATTGCCTTTCATGTTATTAAATATAAACTTTGAAAAATTGAAAGTCCTATCAGAAACCAAGCAAACTAAAGGGTAAGCCATGGTTGATCCAAATTGTTCATAAGAAGTTTTCTTAGGACTTAGGCAATGCAACATAGTGTGTATCAAAAATCTCCAATGGGGGCAAAAACATCCTTTCTTAAAGGTTACTTTTTGATCAGATGTATCATACCCCATCAGACCAATGTAGTGGAATATGTCTGAATTAGGTAATGTGATGATACCATTGAGATCATCTAATTGGAGAATTCTCCTCAAAGATGACTCAGTAACATCAATAGTTACCCCATCAACTGTGGCTCTAAGAGCTTCCACAGGTTCATGTATGTCTCCCTGTTCAAGTGTCATGGACTCCGCAGAGTTCCAAAACTGTTTGATTTGAGAAACAAAGATTGTGGGATTCATAGTTAAGGCATACCTTATATGAGTTGAGTTGAGAAAGTCCACAATCTGATGAAAAGTAGGTCCACTCTTGACGTTTGACTTTTGTAGATAAGCCACTTGGTTGTGTTCGTCTGCAAACTTGAGAGTCACCATGATTTTGTGATTTGAGAGATGAAAGTGTTAGTAATCGTGAGTAAAAAGCAAGCCGTATAAAATTAATTTATATTAATAGGGTTTTGAGAAAAACGCGGATGGATAATTATCTATAGAAAGATGTATCTTTTGAAGAAATACAATTTGGTAAGTAGATAATTTCCAAAAATTTAACCCTATTAATAAGGAAAGACAGTTATTTTTGGTAACGGCTAGTAAAAATACAATTACTGACACACAGTTGTAACGGCTAGTTCATCAGTGGTAAAATTTACACTTTCAGTGGAAACAATGAACTTGCAGTGGTAAAAATCAACAAAATTTCAAAGAGCAGTGGTAAGTAAAATATGTAAAATGTGCTGCTCTTATCATAGTTTTTAGCAAACTATCAGCTATCAACGGATTTGATATGTCTTTACCATGAGCCGTTTGCTATGGACTAGCCAACTCTTGATCACAAAGATGTATGGTGAGTTGATAACCTAGTTTTTGGTAAACTATCAACCATGAACGGATTTGATGTGTCTTTACCTGTAGCCGTTTGCTCAGGACTAGTTGATTCTTATGTGGATTAGACATGGTGAACCAATAACCATTTGTTATGTGTCTTAAGATACACATCTTATAACTCCATTCAAAGTAACCATCACAAAATAAATCTCATCTTAACTCACAAATATTAACCCAAGTAACTTTTTAACTGAGTTACTATACACAAAATATCTTCTCAAAAGTCAAACCACAGTTACTCCTCAAACCAACCAAAACAGATGGAAGTAAATAATCTTCATTAATTATTGTAACACCTAACCTTGGCTTATTTAACCTCCTCCAAACACAACATCTTAGTCACCAACAATCTTTCAACCCTAATAGCCCACAACAAAATCTCAAAAACCAATTTGCATTCAAAAATCATGTCATCAAACCCTGAGTCCTCTAATCAACACTCTTCTGTTCCAACATTAGAAGAAGAAGTACCACCATATCCATGGGGACTTGAAGGTTCTGATATTGAGAGAGAAATAAAGAACCGATGGGATGTGGAAGACAAGAAATGGAATGCATACATAGAGGGTGAATCAAGCCATAATACAAATCCTGCTGAGCTTGTCTCTCCCTTCATCTGGACATCTGATGAAGAATCTTCAGAGGAAGATAATGAAGAACCAATCTTTCTTCCTCCTTCCACACCAGAGAGATCTCAACCAAGATCAAGTATGAGAGATCCATCTCTCCCAACATCATCAAACTTGATGGTGGATCTTTCTGCTCCAGAACCTTGTCTTCTGCATCAAGAACACATTGGACAGAGCAATAAAGCTCAAATCACACCTAAGGGAAAGGAGAAGCAGAAGTAAATAATTGATGAATGTTGCCAAGGACCAATGTTTGTGAGTATTTTCTTGACTTTGGTACTTGTGCATCTTCACAGTCTTCCTTCTCTTCTTTTTCCATTTTCAGCTTCAGCTTCTTCATTGTACTTGTCATAGCCTCAAGTATTATGTAATAATTGATAGAAGCTAGTAGTACACAAGTAGCCAAATGTATTAGGAATGATCTTTGTAATCCAATTGGAACCTTGAATGTAAACTGTATCTTATGTCTTGAAATGAATGAAAAGATCTTCTTAAGAAGCTTAATATGTAAGACCTTCAGCATTATTTTGTTTGCAATTAGAGATTAAATACAGCTCATTAGACCACTTCCTTGGCTATATCTCTTGGTGACTGTAACACACTTCTTGCAATTTCATGAACATTAGCAGAACAGACATATATCAAACAACTTGAAACCATATTAGTTCAACTCAGAAAATATCATCAAGTCATTCATAGAAAACATTAATCTTTGACTGTCCCTGCACACATCATAAACAAATTAGTACCTTTTGGGGACCCAAGCCACAAATGACTTGGATCTGCCTCGTGTATCAATATAATTATATCTATCAAAGGTCATTGATACACCATTGGGATTGTTTGTTGTTCCTTTTGGTTTCCATTCCCAACGAGCTGAGGCCTTAACAGCTTTTCCCAATTTTACCCTTTTCTTTTGAACATCAGTGGAAACAATTGGTCTTGCAGTGGTAACTGCATGCCTAGCAGTGGAAACTGCTGGATTAGAAAATTTTGGTCTCCACATGTGGTTCTTGTGATCATTCTTTTCAAAATAAGTCTTTTTCCCTATTTGGTAAGATTTAACAAAAGAAGTGACAGGGGACTTAGGATAAACTCTGTTATTACTTCTGGCAGTGGTAACTGCTGGTCTAGCAGTGGAAACATGTTTAATGCCAGTGTTAAGCATAACAGACCTGGGAACCATTTTGCTTAGGGGATTTGGGTGAGTCATTTTATTAGAATTTGATCCATTCACCCTTGTAAAAACTTCCCTTCTTCCCATGTGGTAGGTACAGTCTTTAGCTAAATGGTCAAAGCTACCACATATGTGACAAGCCTTATTGTAAAACACAAAGTCACTACCAAACTGTCTAGTTTTAACATGATTCCAACTTCTCATGTTACCTCTAGGAGATTTAGGCCTATCCCTGTACATTTCAGCATACCTAGTAGTAGACCTAGTGAAATTAGACTGTGTTCTAGGCTTCTCTTTAACTTCTTCAGGAATGCTTTTACTCTCCTTAACTTTAACATTTTCAGTAACACTAGTTTTAGACTCAACATTCAAACATTCATCTTTAAGAGATGAGTCACTAGCACTATCAAAAGTCTCAACCTCAACCTGAACCTTTTCAGTTTCAACTGGTTTAACAAATTTTGGTCCATAGGTCATGGGTGGATCCTGAAACTCTTCTAAGCCTGTGTGAGCAAGATCAATACCAGGAGGTGCTGGAACACCTCTTAGAGGTGGTGGAACAGTATTGTATCCAAGACCTGATTTAGCTTTGCTCACAATTTGGGCTTCCCAAATTTTGTCAATGCTCTTGGATTGATGGTCTAGAGTTTTCTTAGTAATCTCAATATTCTCACTAGCCTTTTTAACTTTCTCAATCTCTTCCCTAAGAGCTTTATTTACTTCAAGATAAAAATCTAAGTCTCTTTTTAAAACAGCAATATCATCTCTGAACTTAGATTCATTAGCCCTATAATGCTCTATCTGCTTTTCTAAAACACCTAGACCTCTTTTATGATTTGCTAAATTATAATTAGTATGATGTAAATCTAGCATCAGTTCATCATATTGTGTTTTAGAAACCTCTAACTCTTTAGCAGCCTTACAGTTTTTAGAACAAGCATTATCAGTATATACCTCAGAGTCAGAGAAAGCCATGAGTGCATGCTCAGTGGCTAGCATTGCAGATTCTGTATCATCTTCTCCATTCTGACCCATAAAGCTCCAATCAAAGCTTACTCCATCAATAGCCAATAGCACCTTTGGCTCTTCTGTTGTAGGTTCTTTGGCCTTTTCCTTCTTGTACCAAGTTGACTTATTGTCAGATTTCCTTGGTTTTCTGCATTCTCTTGCAAAGTGCCCCTTCTTGTGACAGTTATAGCACTCCACCTTCTTTTTATCAAAACCTACAGTCTCATCTCCACTTATATGAATCTTTCTCCCTGTCTTCTTCCAGAACTTCTTTGATCTTAAGCTGAGCAATGCTACCTGCCATTTGATGTCCATCTCCTCCATATCATCTTCATCAATTTGATCCAAGTCCTCATGATTGAGGATTGAACCACCCACATGGCTGGATATAAAGGCATAGAAAGTAGCATCACTTAGTCCTGCAACCTGCTTTTTAGAGCTCCTAGTGGAAACATTTCCATTACCAGTGGAAACAATCATGTTACCACTGTCATCATCACTGTCACTTTCATCATCAGAACTGTCATTACCTGATGATGATATGAGTGCAACTCCTGCAGAACTTGTCTTTAACTTGCCAGCTTTCTTAAGTCTTTGTTCAATAACTTTGAAGTTATTGTACACATCATTAAGCTTCATTGTCTCAAGATCTGACTTGTCCTCCCATACAGCAACATTTGTATCAAACTCAGCAGGTAAACTTCTTAAAAATTTAAGATTGAGGTCTTCCTTTTCTACCTCAATTCCAAAAGCAGTTAGCTGAGTCACAATCTTTTGTAGCCTTGTGAATATGCTATCAAGAGATTCATTGCTTGATGAGCCAAAATTCTCATAGGTCTGCTTCAGTAAAGTCTTTTGAGTTTTCTTGGTATAGTCATTACCACCAAATACTTCACATATCTCATCAAAGAGGGTCTTTGCATCCTTGTATTTGGTAAAAGCCTGGACTTGTTCTCTGGGTAGAGCCATCAATAGCAAACCTCTAGCCTTCAAATCATTCTTAAGTTGGTTTCTTTCATCATTTGTAACTGGACCAGCATTTACTTTTGTTACTGGCTTGCCACCAACTGTCTCAACAGTTGTACCAGGTTTGAATGAATTTCCACACGTTATGATCTCCCATAATGTGTAGTCTTGAACCATAAAGAATTGTTCAATCATAAGCCTCCACATCTCAAAGTCATTAATTTTAAGCTTGGGAAGCTTTGCAGCAATATTAGATTGGCTTGTTTCTGTCTCCATTGTATCTTTTGAATCTGCCATAGGATCTTCTAAATCAAAATATCAAAGCCTTGCTCTGATACCACTTGTTGGATCGTGTACACCTTGAACTTGTGTTGATAATGATACTTTGAGTGATATCACTAAGTATGCGGAATCTACTTAATGATACTTAGAAGATTAATTGTAAGTGAAACAGATTAATGTGTGAACAATGAATATAACAAAACAACTAGCTCTAATATTATTAATAATAATAATAATACGAGTGATCTGAGATATCACTAGGGTTACACCTTGAAGCTCTAAGAAAACGTATATCTAAGTTATCATCTAGGATCTCCTTTTATAGAACAAGGAGTCCTCTTGTACAAGATAAGTATAATACTAATAGAATAAGATATACACAAAATCTTTTCTATGTTTATCAATACGCGTTTCTCTAACAGCTAACAAGTGAGCAGTGGTAATATTTGTTCTTGCAGTGGTAATGAGTTTCCACTGCAAGTACAATCTTCTTGCAGTTGTAATATCTTCACTCACCGTGGTAACTAATAGAATAATTCCCAACAGTATTCCCGACCTAGCCACCAAGGCTACCGAAACACCATTGAGCTCACCAGAGCCGATGTGACCCCCTTGCGATCCGACACCATCCGGTTGGTGCAAAGCGGATGTGCATTCCATGGACTTCGTTCCGAAGATCCAAACCAACATCTTAAGGACTTCCTCAAAATCGTAGATTCCATAGACTTAGGTGTTGCAACTAGAGAGACTACCCACGCCTATTCCAATTCTCTCTACGGGATCAAGCTAGTCAATGGCTTGAGCGTTTACCCGCGGGATCCATCACCACATGGGATGATCTCACCACTCGTTTCCTTGCTCAATTTTTCCTACCGGGGAGAACTACTAAGCTTAGGAATGACATCTTGATGTTCCAACAACGTCAAAATGAATCTCTTTATGAAGCATGGACTCGTTTCAAGGACTTACTCCAAAAAGTCCCTCATCATGGCATAGATCTTTGGCTCCAAGTCCAAATTTTTTATGACCATATCGACATCTCCACGAGGCGAACCATTGACCAATCGGTCGGTGGTAAGCTACGTGATCTTAGTGCGGAACAATCATGGGAACTCATAGAAGATCTTGCTCTCTATGACAACGAAAGTTGGAATGATCCCCGTGATTTGAACAAAACGGTCAAGGCAATATCTTTGCCTTTGAACAATTCTAGCACTCCCGACCGTAGGATCATGGAACTTGAGGACCAAGTCAAGTTTCTCATGAAATCTTACGATGCTCCTAAGCCTTCAAGTCAAGTGAACAAAATCACTTCTTCATGCGAATTATGTAGTGGTCCCCATGACACTCGTGATTGTGTGGAACTCCCCGAAACAGCTTTTGCGGACTACGCATCCACGCGTACCGACGAAGCGGGAGATAGGTGGTACACTTTCAAGCCCGAGCCAAACACTTACGGTGATTCATACAACCCCTCTTGGAAAAATCACCCAAACCTTAGGTGGAAACAAAATCAACCCAATTCCTCCAATCCGCCTAATCGCTACCAACCAAACGGTCCACCATCCAACCGTACTTTCAACAACAATCCTTCTAACAACTATGGTAGTACCAACAATCTTGAAGGATTGATGTCAAAGTTCATGGCATCTCAAGAAGCCCGCATAGCTAGGTTTGAAACCGAATTCAACCAACAACAAACGGAGTTGACCAACAAGATTGACAACTTGTTGAAAGCCCTCAACAACCAAACATTAATCACACCTAGGAAGGACACTAGGGACACCAATAGTGGAATCCAAATTAAGGACCCCTCATCATCCAAACATGTCCACTTTGTCAATGTTGTCACCATTAAGCCAATAGATAAGGAGATAGAGGAGAGTGACAAGGATGAAGTTAGAGTAGAAGCTGATGGTAAGGATGAGAGTAGGGAAGTTGAGGTTAATAAGGATGAGGAATTAGAGGAGGTAGAACCTATAGAAGAATACTTTGATAAGTTGCCAACCAAGGAAGAACGGGAATACCATAAGGATTTATTCGATAGTCCCGAGAGAACATATATCTTTGGCGACCCCCTTATCAAAATGGGAGACCCCTCTAACATTAACATCCCATGTAATATCGGGCACATGCATATATGGAAAGCTTACATCGACCTTAGATCCCCCGTGAACATCATGACTAGGACTTATTACAATTGGGTGATGAAAAGGCAACTCAATTTTAGGATGATGCCCGGTAAGAATCTGATAAGTAATTTTGTAGGGAAAGTTAAGGGATTACATGTGATTATAGGGAATCTCACCTATGAAATCGATTTTATGATAGTGGAAGACATTCGTCCGGTGATAGATGCTTGCCTAAGCCAAATAGTATTCGGAAAACCATTTGTTGAAGCCACTAGGATGAGTTATGATCCGACTTTAGGGATAGTTAGGTTCAAGAAAGAGAATGATGAGGTTGCTTATCAAATGCCCTACAAGATCGAACAATACCGCCTTCTCTCTAATTTCGAAAAGGAACATAAGCAAGCGGCTTACTATAGGAATGAGGAGGATAGACGTAGAGGAGTAGAGTATGTTAGAAATAGGATGCTTGGTTTCTACAAAGAGTGCTTGCAACTAGGTCCGGAATACAAAACTGGTTTAGAAGACGACCTAGAGAGTGGAACCAATGATGAGATCACGTAGTAACCCATGACTTTGAGTCTAGCTACAAGACTCGTAAATAAAGAAAAGTGCTTCTTGGGAGGCAACCCATGTTTTGTGTGATTTTATTTGTTTGATTGTTATTTGCTTCCGTATGCATGCTTATTTTTTATTGTTGGCAGATCATGTTTCTAAATTAAAATGTGGAAATACTTTACTATGTTGTTTGGCCTAGTCTTAACTCCAACCTAAAAGTATTTTTGCAAAAGATAAGTGTAAGGGGAAACCCCAAATATGTTTTCAAGAAACAAACCGATCATGATTCTCCACAATATTAAATGAACATGTATATTTGTATTTGTTAGAGTCAAATGCTTGTATTGAGTCATAATGAAGTTTTGCAGGATTTTCCAGGAAGTAGGACCAAGTTTTTCCAGAAATTTTCCGGAAACTTAACATAAGAATTTCTGCAGGTCCATTCTGACGGCGTCAGAGTCTTACTCTTGACGGCGTCAGGAGTTAAAATCTGGAAATTTTACCGGTTTTGTTTTATCTAACGGAGTCTTATGGTTTTTGTGAATTATTAAGTTTTATAATCTCCAGGAGATCTGCAAACTTCATTCCACAAGCATTATATCTTACTTTGTTTTCTAGGAATTAGTAACTTATATAGGATGCCGCCGATTTTACGCGAGGTTGTCTTGTCTATTTTTGTCAGGTTTTACAGGTTATGTATGACAAGAAGATGATTTATATTCTGGAAGGGAAGCTTTGATTGTTCATTTTCTTGGAGGAAGATTTAACCGGGCCATCCTATTATCCATACCGAGCGAATCAGGGGAGTATTTGATTTCATTCTTTTTAACTTTTTCACTTTTACATTCTTTACTTGAACATTGGGGACAATGTTCATCTTAAGTGTAAGGGGAGGGTAAAAAGATGATACCTTACATATGCACCTTCGCTTGAGTTTGTTTTGTTTGATAGTAGATGTGTAATAAAACTATGAGAAGTACTTGTTAGTGTAATTTGAGCGCCAAATTTAAAATTTTTTACAACATTTAGGAGTGAAACTTTAGCCATAGCAAGCGTCTCATGGATAGGAGATTGTATGACTAGCACATAACCGTATATTCAGAAAAATTTTCCACCCAAATATGTGAGGTTCGCCTTTAGATTTGATAGGAAAAGCATTTATTATTAGTGCTTATGAGTGTACCGGTAGCATTTAGATTCTAGAACTTGCGTTAGTGATGCATCCCGAGACCGCTAGTGAGACTACATTCGTGTGGTAGGATTTACTACATGATAAGAGGCATTAGGATCACCCTTGTGTTAAACCCGTATCATAATTACTTGACCATTTAAGTCATACAACTTGACTAGTTAAGTCAACTAATTTTTCCCACACCCTTAGCGTTGTACTCATTTTTAGTACACGAAACCCCTAGTACACCCCTCCGAGCCTATCTTTTCGTTTCTAACTTTAAGCATTTTACTTAAAGGAAGGATTTGTTACACCCCACTTAAATGTACAACCAAATCGCCTTAGCCTTCCGTGTATGCGCTCATTTTTAGTGCATTATTGTTATTTGTTAAACCCTAAGTTAACTTTCTAATTGATTACATGGTTGCTAAGTCGAGTCATATCCTTGTACATATTGTTTTGGGACGATTGGGACTCATGGGTAAGTACTTATTTTATGGAGTAATGGGGAAGAACATAATATTATTACCCCCATATATGCGTTGATCTTAAAAGTGCTCCAAGTGTTTTGATTTTCTTAATTCGAGTCATTAGAATAGTTGAATGTAAAGTATGTAAAGATTCAAGTGTAAGGGGAATGTTCATTCCCTATGATGTATTATTTTGGATGGTAGGGTAAGAGTGTATGCAAAAAAAAAAAAAAAAAAAAAAAAAAAAAAAAAAAAAAAAAAAAAAGAAACAGAGAAAAAAAAACATACGGACTACCATCCCTTTTCATTCTATGTTCATTTTATGTTTTTAGTTATTTTTCATTTATTAGCTTAAGTCGAGTCTAGTCTTGGCTTAGCAACGCCATCTTGTACATGTAATTAACCAAGATTGTTAACTCGCCACCAGTAAAACTTCCTTTATCCAACAAAACCGTGTATTTCATATCCCTATACCTAACGTTACAACCCTTTAAAAGATCTCTTTGATAGTTATCCTAGGTGCTTACGCCATGTGGTGGAGGTTTGATCCTTTCCCAAGCCTATGGTAATCTATTTTGCTATGACAGGTAGTGAGAGATATCTTCCATTTCCATAATGTTATATTACTTTATTACACCCGAGAGATGTGAGTATCTAAACACTATTTGTGAGGTGCTTGTATATGACCTCCGTGCTTGTCTATTGGTCTTTAGTGGAACGATTATTTGTTGTAATTACTTTTATATTAGTGTTAAATGACCCCTAACTTGTCTTTTGAGTAGAATAAAAGCGCATTTGCATGAGGACAAGCAAATCTCAAGTGTAAGGGTATATGATGAGGCGAAAAATGATCCGTTTTTAGGGGGTCATTTAAGCCCGAATCCGAATTTATTTGATCAAATATTGCCCTAAATCGTTCCTTTTGTGATTTTAGGTAGTTGGAGAGTGAATTCTGGAAAAGAAGCCTTTTTGGACGTTTTTGGAGCATAAAAGTGAAGAAAACGGCAAAGTCTCAATTTTTCATGCTGGGAATAGGAGGTGATGGCGTCAAGAGTAATTCCCTGACGGCGTCAAACCTCAAGAATTAAAATCCGTAGTTGATGACGGCGTCACACACAGGGCGTCAAGAGTAATTTGTGTGACGGCCTAGTACTTGACGGCGTCAGAAGTAGATCAAGGCCGTCCGAGGAAGTATTTGGCGGCGAGATGACGGCGTCACACCTTTGTTCTTGACGCCGTCATCCCTATTTTCCTATATATAGTTTTCTAGTTTTTCACATTAAAGAAGAGAAGTTTTGGAGAAACCCTAAAGACGATTTTGGTGCAACTTTTACAGGTTTTTCAAGGGTTCCAAACCCTTGATACCTTGCATTGTAATTGAGATAAGTGTTCTTCTAATTCAATCAATATGTCTATGTGTTGGTTGTCTATATCTTGTTCTTGTCTCAATTCCATTATGCTAGGCTAGATCTCTTTTGTGTTTGCTTAGATCTAATAAAACATAGATATTGATTATGTGTTGATTACTTGTTTATTCTTGTCTTGGATGAATGATTTATATGTTAGGCTTAAGAAAACTGGCAGATCTCCAAATGGTTACATGCTTGAACGTCTTAAGAAACATGAACCGAGGCGTACTAGGTCTTTATTGGTTGTATTTAATGCATGAGCCACTGTTTACAATCCCTATAGTTGTGCTGGGCATGGTGTAGGAGGAGATAAGAGTTCATAGAATTGGGGAGTTATGTATGCCACCCCATGAATGGTATTAAGGAATACGATCCGTCATCCATGCAATTATAACAAGTAATTAACGTGTAAAAGATATCTAGGGAGTAGTGAAATCTAAGTAAACACATTTTCTCCAATTACTGCTCACAACTTTAGTTTAATTAGTTTATTTTAATTTTTAGTATTTTATTTTGATTGCATCTTAGTTTTGGGTTAGTTGAATAGCAACTAATTCCGCCCACTCTTCCAAAACCCGAGATTTTACTTGCTTTCTAAAAAATATAAAAACACAAAAATAATCATCCCTCACCTTTAGAACTAGTATTTAGGCTTTCTAATCCTAGCGACACTATTCCTAAGCTGAACGATCAATCCCCCGGCACTTGTCACTATACTATACTACAACGATCAGGTACACTGCCTGGTGGGGGTTGTAAGCTTCTCGAGATCCCTCGAGAGGTAAAGCCTGTTGCGATTCCCACGCATCAGTAAGCCGAACATTGCATGAAGCCGAGAAAAGATACGCTCCGGTTGAAAAATTGGCTTTAACGCTGCTACATCTATCTAGAAGGCTAAGACGATATTTCGAAGCTCACCCCATCAAGGTCATAACGGATCATCCTATCAAACAAGTGCTAAACCGCGCTGAGTCTTCCGGACGGTTAGCCAAATACACGGTGGAACTAGTAGCTTACAACATCACCTACGTGCCCAGAAATGCCGTCAAAGGACAAGTGTTAGCTTTCATCAACGAAGTACCCATCGGAACTGTTTATCCGGATCCAAAAAGGAAGGGCAAGGAGATATGCAATGTCTCCTAAACTGGAGAATGGATCTTGTATACTGACGGAGCCTCCAGTAAAAAAGGTTCCAGAGCGAGGTTAGTGTTGATTAGTCCAGAAAAAGAAGAATATACGTATGCCCTTAGACTAAACTTTGAAGCTACTAACAACGGAGCAGAATACGAAGCACTCCTTTCCGGACTACGAATCGCAAGAGAAATGCACATAGAAGCGCTAGACGTAAGGGTGGACTCAAACCTGGTGGCAAGTCAAATCAACGGAGAGTTCACTGCATACACGGAAAGCATGACCAAATATCTCGCTAAGGCTAAAGAATATATTGCTTGCTTCAAACGTTTTATGATAAGGAATATTCCGAGGGCACAAAACCGAAAAGCAGACATACTAAGTAAACTAGCATCCGTAGCGTTCAATCACTTAACAAAAGAAATCTTAGTGGAAGTGTTAGAGAAACCATCCACCAAAGAAGAGATAATCAGTGCAATAGTTGAAGAAGAGGAAGAAAACTGGATGTCACCCATACTCCGATGCTTAAAAGAAGGGAAATGGCCGGAAGACCTAAATGAAGCCCGAAACCTTCGTATGAAAATAAGCCACTACACACTGATCGATGATGTACTATTCAAAAAATCCTATCTAGGACCCATGCTACGGTGTGTAAGACCTCTCCAGGCCAATTATGTCATCCGGGAAGTGCACGAAGGAGCATGTGGCATGCACTCCGGACCACGATCCGTTGTAGCTAAATTAATGAGGCAAGGCTATTATTGGCCAACCATGCACCGGGACGCCAGAGAAGTTATCCAGAAGTGTGACTCATGCCAGATACACGCTCCAGTCCCTAAATTACCAAAAACTATGTTAACCTCCGTCATGGCTCCGTGGCCGTTCTTCCAATGGGCAATAGATGTGTTGGGACCTTTACCCGAAGCCCCAGGTAAGGTCAAATATGTGATCGTAGCCATTGACTACTTCACTAAGTGGATGGAAGCAAAACCCCTGGCCAAGACGACCGGAAAAGAAGTGAAAAAATTTGTGTGGAACAACATCGTCTGCAGGTTCGGCTTACCCAAGATAATCGTCACGGATAATGGAAGTAATTTTGTGGGAGATCCATTCAAAAGTTGGTGCGAGAGATTGAATATCACACAAATCAACACGGCTGTAACTCACCCTCATGCCAACGGATTGGTGGAAAGAGCAAACAAAAGCCTGATGAAAGGATTCAAGTCACGACTTGGAAGGGAAAGAGCCGGATGGGTAGATGAATTACCGAACGTATTGTGGGCATTCCGCACCACCCTAAAAACTAGTAACGGAGAAACCCCCTTTAGCCTGACTTATGGAAGCGAAGCGGTCATCCCAGCGGAAATCGGTATGCCTACCTTTCGGACCATGATGGCAAACGCGGAAGACAACGATGATGAAATCGGTTTAAACTTGAATTTGTTGGAAGAAAAGAGAGAAATGACAGCAATAAGAGAAGCTAAGTACAAAAAGAAGGTGGAACAATATTACAACCGAAGGGTCAGGCCTGAAGTGTTCAAGGTAGGGGACTTTGTGTATCGGAAGAACGAGGCAAGCAGAGTAGAAGATCAAGGAAAATTAGGGCCAAACTGGGAAGGTCCCTATCGGATAACAGAAGCATACCAACACGGAACGTACAAACTACAAACCATGGACGACACAAAAGTACCTCGAACCTGGCATGCAATCAATTTGAAAAAATGTTTTATGTAATCAGTAATTCCGATAGACTTATTGTAAGGCATGAGCCATCCTCTTATTTTCAATAAAGCATATTATGCAATTGGGCCGCAAGAAAAGTTGTTCTTATCTAAATGTAAAACCACTTAGCATGAAACAAAACCCCAAGTAGGTATAATCTAAGGCCAAGAGCCGAAGGACAAAAATTGTCCGTAATAACAGAACCCCAAGTGGGTATAATCTAAGGCCAAGAGCCGAAAGACACAAGTTGTCCAGTATGATAAAATCCCAGGTGGATATAATCTAAGGCCAAGATACGAAGGACACAAGTTGTCCGTAATAACAAAACCCCAAGTGGGCATAATCCGAGGCCAAGGGCCTAAGGACACAAGTTGTCCGGTATAATGAAATCCCAGGTGGATATAATCTAAGGCCACGAGCCGAAGGATACAAGTTGTCCGTAATAACAAAACCCCAAGTGGGTATAATCTGAGGCCAAGAGCCGAAGAATACAAGTTGTCCGTAATAACAAAACCCCAAGTGGGTATAATCCAAGGCCAAGAGCCGAAAGACACAAGTTGTCCGGTATAATAAAACCCCATGTGGGTATAACATATGGCCAAGAGCCGAAGGGCACAGGTTGCCCATAATAACAAACCCCAAATGGGTATAATTTAAGGCCAAGAGCCGAAGGGCACAAGCTGTCCGATATAATAAAACTCCAAATGAGTATTGAATAAGATAAAAATATGAAGGTATAGCCATTATTGACCAAACTCAGACGAATACAACATAAAACCAATAGTTGAAAGGCGCAAATGCCCCGGAACGCACATAACACAAAAAAGCATAGATACAATAAAAGTAGCAAAGATAAACGATATATATTCATCCGATCAAAAATTAGTTACATCAAAGTGTTTCGAAATAACGGAACAATAAAAGATGGAATGATAATGACCTACACTATTACATCCAAATAGTTCCGAAGGTAATTGTTCTACAAAATAACGGAACGACAAATACCCTACACTATTACATCAATTGAAATGGAGAAACGAAAGCTTCACTAGGAATCCGGAATACCTAAATCCATAGTCAAAATGGAGGTATCCGGACCCCGGAACATGGTTCACAACGGGTAGAATTCAACAATAGCTTCACAAAGGATTTGCAATACCTATACCCATAGTCAAAATGGAGATATGCAAACCCTTAAAGACATCACTCAAAGGAAGGCTGAGGCAGTCTTATCCGTAGATGGATTACCGGAAGGATTCTCGGTTTGAGATTCAACCTCCGGTTCTTCAACCACCAAAATAGGAGCGGGATCCGGAACCAAGGCAATAAATTCATCAAACTTCCTGTAAATGGTTTGGCGGATCTTCTGGATGAAAGGATAATCTTGGGAGAGGGCCTGATCATATAACGAACCATATTTCTCACCGGCCTCGAAATCCATCCCTTCAACTTCCCCTAACAATTTGGCCGCTTTCTCCGGCTCCTCGAATAATCCAGCCCCATCTATCAGTCCGGATTGATAATATAAATTGAACGGTTCTGCCAAAGTTGACCGGAACTCATGACTACCAAGGAAACGATGAATAGCTTCCGGAATGAACTCATTAACAATTCGGTTTCGCTCCATTTCTGCATTTCCGGCAGCTATAGCAATTTCTTGCTTCTCTTGGTGAAGCTCCTTATAAGCCTTTTCTTCATCGTCTAACTTCAACTTAGCTTCGGACAAACTGCCCTCCAACAACTTTATCTTCTCAGCCTGCCCAGCAGAAACCTTTCTCCACTCCTCCTTTTCCACCACAAGTTGGGAGACCCTATCCTCCAGACCAGCATTCTCAGCACGCAATTTCTGAATCCCCTCCGGATTCATCTCAGCACATGCCGCATGCTTACCCTTCAACTCATCCAACTCCCCAGCCACTTCATCCAACCTCTTACACTTATCCTCCAGAACCTGGTCACACCCTTGATGAGTCTCGGACAACTTCTGATACTCACGCTTAAGAGACTCAAAGCGGAAAATGACGTCCGCTTGAGCCGTAACATGCTTACCCATCAGTAACCAAGACCTTCGGATAGCCTCAGTATCATCCTGACCATCTAAGTGCCTCTCTTCAGCCGGGGTGGCCAAGTTAATCAACATGTCTCGGCAAACATTCGCATTGTTTATGCGAGTCCCCCTCTTCACCACCCAGGCTGGAACAAACGTGTCATCATCATCATCATCTCCGTCTATATCCACCTGGATATCCTCCTCATCAACATGCCCCTTGCCCGGACGGCGGGAACCGTCCTTTGAACTCCCTGAAAATAAAGAACATTCGTCAAATAAATAAGAAACAAATCAAGGAAAAGTTATGAACAGAATGTTTACTAACATACCAGAGGGGATATCCTTCGGATGAAACGAGCGGATTGGCTCCGGCTCCTCAACTTCCTCCGTAGTATCCAGGTCAATAACGTGGTCAGCAGACTGCTTGAACCTCTTATGAACCTTGGAGGAGATACTCCCTCCGGCTCTTTTGGACGGAGGTTTCTTGGAGCCCAACTTAGCTGCCTGCTCCTTCTTCTTATCTTTGGCAGCCAGCACCTTGTCATCCGGCACCTCAACCCTCTTCAACTCCTCATCCTTTTCAGGAACTTCAGCATTGGAGGCCAAGGGGCGAGTGATGTGCATCTCACGACCTTGCCCCTGCGGCAGCGGATCCCCCTTGACCACATTCACCGTCTTTCGGAGAGGAGGTTTCTTCAAATAGCTTGACATAGTTACACCTGCGAACAAACAAGACATCATTAAAAATAAAAATAAAAAAGAAAGAGGTACAATTTGAAAATTCGTATTTATAATAAGGGCCATACCCCTCCCCTGCTCATCCCTCAAAGCCGGACAGAAGCCGGTAAATTCCCAATGGTCCGAAAGACCCAGCGCATATAAGAAAGACTGGGGAACTTGGCACGGCTCGATGATCGTCTCAGCCAACCTTTCGGCATGAGCAACATCGTATTCACTCCTCTTGGGAAATGGATCGGACACATCCGAGTCTGAATGCCTCCAAGGCATGGCAAAAGGAATGGCTCTCCTATCGATCAAGAAAAAGTGATATTTCCAGCCCTTCAGGCAGGAAGGAAACTCTCCGAAGCAAATCTTTCTATCCTTGTGCACACGTTTCTCAAAGGAAAACCAGGAACCTTGTTTGCTAAGTTTGTAAAAGACACGAAATAGAGGGGTGGTAGGAGGAATATGCATGCTCCGGCAATACACCTCAAAAAGAGTAGCACGGTGCATTCCCAACGGAACCAACTGAGATATATGAATTTTAAAATACATAATAACATCTAAGAGAAAGGTAGAAAAAGGGACAGTAAGACCTCCGTCAAAGAAATATTCTGCGTATAAGCCAATGGCATCCGCAGGAAGTCGGTCCATCGTCATACCCGCTGACATGGCCTAGTTTCTCTCATGTTTCCGGCATGCACACCGCAGTCCTGCACACTAATTAGTTAAGCCCTTCCATGAATAAATCATAATGCATAAAAGAAATCTTTTGCTTTCGTAAATATCTTGTTACAAAAATAAGAACCGACCTCAACTCCACTATATATCTATAAAAACAAAAATTAATTTAAAAGGTTTGTAAATACTTAATTTTCTTCCAAAAAAATATTTACCTTCTTTACAAGTTATATAACTTTCGATCTACTTCCCAAAAAAAACCCTCATAATCCTTAAACCCTACTAAAACTCTGATCCAAAAACCACAGATCTAAATCATGACGGATTCGTTACCGGAACCATGTCCAGACCGAATTATAATCAACACAGGTAAAATGTTCATTATGGGCGTAGTAGGTGGGACAGCTTTACACTTCCCAAAAGGACTTTACAACTCCCCGCGTGACGCACGTTTCATAGGTGGAGCACAAGCTGTCGGCATGAACGCGCCACGTCTAGCTGGGAGTTTTGCAATATGGGGCGGATTATATACCACCTTTACATGTGGTTTATGTTACGCGCGCCAAAAAGAAGATCCATGGAACAGGATACTTGCTGGCGGAGCTGCTAGTGGCTTGCTTTCGATGCGACAAGGGTTTGTGCCTATGGCTAGGTCGGCTTTGCGTACTGCTGTTATTTTCGCTTTACTTCATGGGATGATTTCAACGTATGAAAAGTTTGTTAGTGCACAACGACATGAGATGCGGCTGGTTACGTTTGAAGAGGCACCACCGATGGAAGACAAGACGCAGCTGCAGGCTGCATTATCGTCGTGTTTGATGGTTTGTTTGGACAAAAGAAATAGGAAGTTTTGGGGAGTTTTAAATGAATGTGAATTTGATGTTAGTGAGAACTTATTCTTTAAGGTTGATTGATGATGATAATACGGAGTATTAATGTTTTTGAGTTTGATTTTTTTTTTTTTTTTTTTTTTTTTTTTTTTTTTTTTTTATTATTATTATTATTATTATTATTTTGAATTAAGATATTCTATCCTTTTACCAAAAAAAGAGTTTCACCAAATAACAAATAGATACATAAGTAAGATATTATTGGATTATATGATTTTATATGTGAGATCTGTAATGCGGTATCATGAATCAATCTTGACATGTTGAAGTAGTTGTCACCAAAATAACAAATATACATATTTGTCGTCATACGGATGGTACACAAAAAATTACTGTATTTATCTACGTTTTTGTAGGGGTGGAGCTTAACCTAAAAGCTATAAGAATATATATCGCATAAAAATGATTTTTTAACTCATGATAACCTAACACCATCCATAATAATTAGAAACTATAAACTAAATTAGAAAAAAAAATGGTGTTATATCATAATGGTTAAGTTATTCGTATTTGAATTTTGAACAAAATTATCGATATGAATAAAGAGGTATAATTGCAAAAACTATTAAGAAAATAACTTACGTGCTTAATAATTATGGCCAAAATGCATATTAGTACCTTAAATTTGTCTAACCGGGTCATTTAGTACCTTAAACTCATAAGGGTGTAGAGTAGTACCCTCAACTTGAAAAATTGGATACCTTAGTACCCTGACTTAGTTTAACCCACTCACATGATTTCCATATGATGTTCCAGTTAGTTTTTTAGCGAGAACAATACAAACACGTTACTTAGACACGCCAAAGTCACAGTTTTCTGTAACCATGTTTTTTAAAGAATATTTTGGCACGAACAAATATGTAATGGCATGAAATTTGGGCACTCCTTGATCAAGAGATTTGGCAGTATAGAAATGTTTCATCAAAAATATTAAAGAAAACAGGAAGAATAAAAAAAAAAAAAAAAAAAAAAAAAAAAAAAAAAAAAAAAAAAAACTACTAGGTGAAACAGGAAGAATAAAAAAAAAAAAAAAAAGCTAGGTGTAAAAATAATGCAATTCAAAGCAAACAAAAAAAATGAAAAAACACAAATACGAGTACGTGTCTAGTATATTAGAAAGCTAGGTGTAAAAACCTTATATTTTATTATTAAAAAGCCTTTAAATTATAGTAGTATGTTTGCAAAGGAATTGGACATAAAAATGTTTTAGTTTTATTGTACAAATACAAAATCCAAATCTCATCATCATAACTCATCTTTCACGAGATCGGTTTTGATTCACAAATGGTTTATTGATTTTTTTTGCGTTGCAGATCCTTGGCAATTGGTGGTCCGTCGTTTTGTTTTTGTCTCTTTTTCTCATTTTAATAGTTTAATAACGTAATGTTACTGTTCTCGTAAAAAAAACTAACGGAGAAAGTTACATGGAAATCCTGTGACCGAGTTAAACTGAGTCAGGGTACTAGTGTATCCGATTTTCCAAGTTGAGGGTACTACTCTACACCCTTAAAAGTTTAGGGTACTAGAAGACCCGGTTAGACAAATTCGGGGTACAAATATGCATTTTGACCAATAATTATTTAACAAAATGAGTTGATTAGGGGGTAAGCGTGTGATCCTACGGGTTCCATTATTGCGTTTTGGTCTTTTTGGTAAATAATGAAATTTCTCATGAAAAACTTTGTCAAAAAAAGTTTTAAAGACAATGATTTACCAGAACAACTTTAAAAAACACTTATTTGTATCTTAAGAATCTCAAATGATGAAAACCTTTCACAAAGTTTTTCAAAAGGTTTATATAATTGGCATAAATAAATTATTTATAGAATTTCTTTTGTCGAATACAATGTTTTTGGATAAAGGGGTCTTTGTCCTTAAGACTATGTCAATTTTTTTTTTTGCCAAATACAATTTTCTTGTCAATTTTGTCCTTAAGACTAACCAATTTTTCTTGTAAAGTGAATTTTTTCACTATGCACAAACGTCATAAAGGCTATGTTTGGCGACACGTAGCAGTAAGCAGTTGGCAGTAGTTGTTTATTTTAAAAACATGTTTGGTAACGTAGCTGTAGCAGTAATTATAAAGTGTAAAATTACGAAAAAGGTCATATACGCATTAAAATAAAATAAATGATTAAAAAAATGGGGGTATATATGTAATTTCAGTATCTAAACGCCTGGAGCAATTCTGGAAAGCTCATTCAAGAAGCATTTCATTTTAGAGCGGTTAGGATTTCAACCGCTATTAGAGATGTTGCCAAACAAACTTTTCATGTAAATGTTTACCGCTTACCGCTAGTCCCTCCTAAACACTTACTTAACGCTTGTTGCCAAACATGACCAAAGTTTTGTAAATGAAACATAATTCAGATGAGTATTGATGACGTATAGTCCATATTCGGGTCACGAATCCGATTAATGAACATTACTAACGCCCAAGCCCACCACGAGTGGGCTATTATAACAATGAATTGGGCTACCATGCTAACTGTTTGGGCTCACAAAAGCCCAAACCCAAATACATTATTTATGGTATAGATAAAGATATCTTATTTATGGGATAAAGATCCATAGACCGGATAGGCATTATACGCCGAAGAGTGAGGAGCACGAAATCTACAAGGATTTCATGCCTATATAAAGAATATCATAATTCTCATTAAAGGTACGACTTACAACCCTAACTCTTCTATACAACCCTAAAATCGATTACTTACTCTCACGCCGGAGGATAATCGTGAGAGACAATCCCACGGTAAGCCTAACAGTGTTTGTTTGCTTTCTTAGTGCGCAGGTCTCAAGCATTAAGATCTGATTGGTACAAGAACAGGAACCCAAACAAGGAACGCCCAACTTTTGTATCAACAAGTATTATTGAGTTCGTTAGATTTTATGACAATTAAAAGGATTATGAACTTGAAATTATTTCATTCCATTCCATGTTATCTTAATACTGACTGGTTAAAGGTTTTTTCTCAATCACATCACTTCCACGACACTATATTGATTTTTCCCTTTAATTTTTCCTTAAGACTATGAGGTGTAGAGCGGGAAAAGTATAGATAATCTATGCCAAGTCAGTTGAAAAAAAGCGAACCACCCCACCTCACAGTGTGGGAAAACCCAAAATACCCGAGCGGCGTATTCTAGTCCCGTGAATTTAGAGGAGTGAGAAAAAATAATTTGGGAAAAGAGAGTGATTTTATTACTTGTGTGTGGTATGTGGTTTTTTGAGTATTTTTAAATGATAAAAAAAAAGGAAAAAAAAAAAACAAAGAAAAGAATGGAAGAGATAGAGTGTTACAATGGTTTGAAAGAAAGTTGAAGGGGAAATTAAAAGGAAAGTTTTTTGGTAACGTGAAGCTAATCTAATGAAATAAAACTATCACTACGCTCTTCACTCTAAACGTCACAACAACATCTTTATCTTTTCCTCAATTTTTCATATTTTTTATCATTTAAAAATAATTTTAAAATACATGTAAACAACAAAATCTAAATAACACCTTTTCCCGCTCACATGACCTAGTTTCCCGCATGTTTTTGAGTATGCACACCTTGCACAGTGGTGTTTGTTTTAAAAAAAATGTCTTTTAACATCTTAATCTGATTCGTTCAGACGCGGTCAGACATTTAGGTTATTAAGACTGTTTGTTATTTTTCCTATCATTGAGAGGTAGTAAGAGGCAATCTTTGTTAATTTTTTTTTCCTCCAACCATTAAGAGACCATAAGAGACATAACCTCTTATTGATATAGATGTGGAGGGGGTGTCTTAACCCTCTTAATGTCTCTTTTTTTATTCTTAATTTTTATTCTTTTTTATTTTATTTATTTATATATTTATTTATTTATTTATTTATTTATTTATTATTATTATTATTATTATTATTATTATTATTATTATTATTATTATTATTATTATTATTATTATTATTATTATATGTATTGTTAGATAAAAAATGTATAAGACGAGTGGTTGAACCCGCGCGTTGCCGCGGGGACATTGTGTCAAGGATACATCCAAGGAAAACTGAAACGAATACAATATTAGTGACATGCTGCTAAAGTAAGCAACAAAGACAATCAAACACTTATCGTGATCGTCTTTTGAGAAACCTTTCATTGCATTTTTATGTCTCCATTTTCTCCCTATTCAGGTCCCCAAGAGTTATTGACTATCCAGTACATCAGCAAGGAAGTCGAATCCACTAACCTGCAACATTCATTGCAACACTTAATACTAAGGTACTAATAATTTTTGGAGCCTGAAGTTATTGCCACATTAAGGTTAAAGTTAAAACTTTTGGTTACAGTTTATGAAACACATTTGGTCGAAAGTCGATCCAACTTCTTTCAATCTGTACTTATATTTTACTTGCCTTGACTTAAACCGGTTGATCCATTACCAGAGTATCTATAATAGAAGTAGTGTATAAAATTAACATGTGATGCAACATCTACACCAATGTCACTATGCACCTAGACAAACAGACTAAATCTGGGTTGTTCGTGGCATGTACAAAATTTCTGCCAATCGACTTAGTTTTACTCTAGTTTAAACGGAATAAGCAATCCCAAACACCCTCTTATTAGTCAAATACTCGAATTTGTAAAGACAACATACAAAGCTAAGTAACAGTCTAGTGTCTGGGAGCGTACCGGCAATACATATGGTTTGGATGCAAAGCTACCCGGTTGCATAGGAGACATATATGCTATGCCATTCGGTAATTGCCTCGCTAATTAAGGGCCAGAACTTCTCGCTCAAATCACAACAATCATCACTGCCTGAAAATGTAGTCGCCCCACTGTAACAGTAGTTAACCGAAACATAGAGCCAGCGATAAAATGAAAGAATCAAAGCCCACCATGGCTGCAAAGGAACATAGTTGCATAATCATGGCATCCAGACCTTGCCTGGCCAAATTACGGACCAATAGGCTATCAAATAAAGAGGATACATCCGCCATGGCTGCAATGATAATAAGCGGCCCCGCCAAGATGCGGACAATCGCAGCTTCATCGAACCAATTATGTCTCTGTACTAACCATTAGGCATGGCTGCAGAGGAACACAATTGCATAATCATAGCATCCGGTCCTTGCCTGGCCAAGTTACGGATCGATAGGCAATCAAATAAGCATGCCATCTGGACCACACATTCATTAAAAAATTTCAATATCACTGTGCAGGAGGCTCAAAAAGGCAATCAAATAAAGAGGATACAATACCTACAATTGTATACAACATGAAAAAAACCAAAACGGATGTCCTGATACATTCATCAAAAACTTAAAAAACATTAATCCTAAAACCCTGGATTTTGAACAAACACCCATGAAAATTAAAAACATAATTCATACGTGCAGGATCCCAGAAACCCCCAAAATTAACGAAACCCTAATGTGAACGAAAGCAAAAATTAAAAGAAATATCCAAATTAGGTCATCAATTAAGCAGAGCTAAACCATAACTATGTCGTGTAACCTGTTTGCCATTATGGATTTCAATTCATTGTAGCAAAAACAAAATAACAAACACATAAAGAAGCACCAATCTTAAGGCGTAACCCTAGAAACTGAAAACCTAATCTACTTAAATCAAAGGTGTCAATAAAATTAAACACAACTTAATCAATCAAAACCCTAGATCAAACATGAGCAAAATATCAACAGGCAAAACAAAATAATAATAATAAATAAATAAAAAGAGGGAAGCACAATAACGAATCCAAACCTTATCACAATGACGATGTTTTTTTTTTTTTTTTTTTTTTTTTTTTTTTTTTTTTTTTTTTTTTTTTTGACCGCAAAATGAAACACACATGGGTTTATCACATCAAGTAACTCCCACATGTGGCTGTAAAAAAGATCTAGATAGAACCATAACACATGGACAATCGAGAACCACACACGGAATAAAAATAATAATATACAACTCTAGTTGTCACCGGATCGGATCAGGTAAGCGTAAAATGACATTGGATTTGGTGTTCGGAGGTGGAGATTTCAGATCCCAAAACCTAACTACGATTGTGTGGGGGAGTGAACAGGACGGGTTGTGTATATCACCGGTTTTGCAAAATTGGACCTCCTCGGGTCGGGCTGGCAGCCACAAATGGGTTCCAAAGTCAAAGGATTAGTATATAGAGGTAATTATATGTGATAATTCATATTTTTTTTTCAAGTTGAAGGGTTCGGTCTCGGACTCATATATCTCAACTCTAACGTGATCAATATAGTTAATCATTTTGAAAAGTTCAATTTAAACTCTAACACGTTTATTCATTTATTTATTTATTTATTTATTTTGTCAAGTAAACATGAAATTGCATGTTTTGTTTAAAATACTTGTAACTTTAAATTGATTATATTATAAAATTTGGTTTTTTATATTTAATAAAATTCATTTATTGTGTAAATGCAATAGTTTTATATTTAAATTATAAAAATAATAGTTTAACACATCCATATATTTTTAAAAAAGCAAATGGTTTTATTTAATTCAGATTTCTCAGCCACTTATTCAGATTAAGATGAGAATCAGAATCATACTTTTTTACCGCAGTACGATTCATATTTATATTCAGAGTCTCTTAATAAATAAAAAGCACATTGCCTTTCATGATAAAATCATAATCCGTAAAAAAAAATAAATCTTAATTTACTTTCGTAAACTAACTTGTTAAAAAAATAAAAACCGACCTCACTGGACTATATGTAAAACAAAGGGTTTTGCTAATGGCAGCCCTAAGAGTTGTTGTTAAGAGTTTAATTTTATTACATTTTAACTACCTATAATGTAAAAATGGTCAACCTTGAAAGTGAACTCTTGAAACTTTGGTCAATCTTGAAATCTTGAAATATTGGCTACACATTTAAGTACACGGATATGGCATTCACTAAAAGAAAGGAAACTATTTATGGTTGTCTTATAAAAGAAAGGAAACTATAAAAGAAGGAAATATTGAAATATTGGCTACACTTTGCATGGCTGGACAAACATTTCGCATGGCTGGACACACATTTTGATTTCAAACCCATGTTGAAAGTTGAAATTGTTGAAAATGAATATTTATAGGAACTTTGCATCAAAACGTAATGCATAGCAACTTTGAAAATGAGTACTCTATGAATCAAACTTTTAGATATAGCAACTTTGAAAATGAGTTGTAAAACACTAATTGATATGAAAATCTGTACTCTATGAATCAAAACGTAATGCATGTTTAATAGTTATAGCAACATTGATAATATTTAATGCATGTTTAATATAATAAGAAAACGATAACCATTTGTACTCAATACTAATCAACGATTTGGTCAGAAAATAGTTTTCAAGGAAATGATTTCTTTGGTTCATCTATGAGGGCGGGAAAACTCAAATTCGAAACAAACCTAACGTATACCTTCTTGCCTATATAAACAACACATTGTTTAAACAAACCATTTGTACTCAATACTCAAAAGAATGTCGATGATGATTTTGAGGTTTGTTCTAATCTTTCATTTGATTTTGAGGTTAGTTCTAATGTGCCATGCATTAATGCATTTTGAGGTTCTTCCCAATCGATTAGTGGAATCAGTTGAGGTTCATTATATTATTTCTTCTAATACATTATATACGCCATTTTTTATAATGCATTTTATAGCAACTGATTCCATCTTCAGTAGGTTCTTCCCAAAATGTGTTGTTCTAATGCGCCATTATTTCTTCTAATGCATTATTTTTTTTACAGCTTCACAATCCGAACCCTGCTCCACATCCTAATCCTTTTTTCAACCCTAACTTGATCAGTTGGAATTGGGATGATGTCATTGTCATATCAAGTGATGATGAAGATGATGAAGAAGAACCAATTCCAACACCAATAACCGTTGCGAGTCAAGTATTCGTGCCCAGTCGGAAAAGAGTTTATTGCTTGGTTGATGAAAGTGAGACCGATGTATAGGTGATGTATCAATAAGAAATATATAAATATCAAATAAACGCAGCGGAACAACATCACCCACACGGATCCATACGGCCATATGATCAATCAAATGAAAAAACAAATTAAACATATAAGTTTTATACCTTTGTAGCGTGCACCGGGAATCACCAACAAAGTCACCACCACAAATGTTAATAGAAACCCAAGAGATCAATAAGGTTGATCTCCTCTATGTGTGAAACACACTACACCTCACCGTATACCCCTTGGATGCTAGTCCTTATACCGGTAACCTTCAAATGGCCTTTGATTAAACAAGAATCAAGGATTTGATTATGAAAAAACAAAACCCTAGGAGAGGGTGTTTGTTTGCCGTGAGTTAGAGGGAGAGAGGGAGGAGAGAATTTTGGAAATTGGTTATCTAATTGTGAGGAGATATCTCACATATATCTTGACCAAATTCAAAACCAAATCTCCCCTTTGTAACTCCCTATGGCCGGCCACCCTATGGGCCTTATGGGCCTCCCATAAGTTTTTCCAAGTCCAATTAATTAAGTCCATTACTTAATTATTAGAAGCCCGATAGAGTTTCCTAGTTACGAAAGGTTATTTACATGTCGTAAGTACAATAAATACAACATAAAGAGGTACCTAAGTGTATATGTGTGTGACCCCATAGGCTCACATATGACTAGCCATATAATTATTTATTATGACACGAGCATACTCCAACAGCTCCCACTTGCGACGTCATAATAATCAAGTAATTATACAAGCAAAGGTTAGCGTCTAGCAACACGCCAATGCCCCTAGAAATATGTGAGGGTAGTTTCTTAAACTTCTCAATTAAATGGTTTTAATGCCATCTTTCCTTTTGTTACAGATACTATGTTGAACATTAGACATGGATCAAAGTCATTCCATTTGTTCAACTATTCTGTTTCTCGATCTAGATATTGAACAAGATTACCAAGTGAATTAAGATTCATCTTAATCTCATTTGGGTACGGCCATACAAACATCTGTTCAATTCATCGAGGGGCCCAATAGTATCTAACTCCATGACATGTGGAGGAACAAATCCTGTTTTGACTGCACGTGTCATTCATGTGTTTCAAATTACTCCTGAAAATGGTTTTTATAACTACCTTATTCAGGACAGCGTTTAACCATATCAAAGAATAAAATTCCACACATGCAAGACCTACTTGCATCTCAAGTCTAAGGATAAGAGACATAACCATTTGCGAGATTCACTATTGACGCCGATCCATGCAGTGAAATCTCGAAGGTTGGGTCAGTCCAATGTTCATCACAATGAACAACATATGAGTTTGGCAAATAAATCACCAACACGCTCACATTTGCCTTAATTCGATGATACTCCCGTATCGTCAACTGACAATGGACAATTTTGAATAATTAAATCATTCATGGATTAAACATGCAAAAATGGAATACAGTTGATATGTATGAAAACGACTATAACCATTACATCAATTCATTAAAGATATAAACTGTTCAACATTCCAATTATTTAAAATACTAAAAACAGATTTACATGAGACTATTAGCAGGTCGCAGCCCAATGTTCCTAGCATGCTCCACATGTTTGGTACAAGACATTGGTTTAGTAAAAGGATCAGCTAAATTGTCATCTGTGTGAACTTTGAGGAGACGAATATCACCACTTTCGATAACTTCTCGAATATAGTGAACTTTCCGACGAAAGTGTTTGGCACCCTTTAGAACACCTGGTTCATTAGCTATGATTATGGCACCGGAATTATCGCAGTACATATCCATAGGTCGTTCATTGTTGGGAACAACGCCAAGCCCAGAAATGAATTTCCGTATCCAAACTGCCTCCATTGCAGCTTCTGAAGCAGCTATATATTCAGCTTCTGTAGAGGACATCGCAAGTGTGCTTTGTTTGGCACTCTTCCAGTCAACAGCACCTCCATTCATGACGAAAACATACCCAGTTTGGGATTTGATGTCATCACGATCTGTCTCCCAGCTCGCATCAGTATAACAAGTAACACTGAGCTCACGTTCGACATCACCACCATAAACAAGAAACATATCTTTAGTATTCCGCAGATACTTCAATATGTTCTTAACAGCAGTCCAGTGACATTCTCCTGGATTCTGTTGAAATCTACTCGTTAGGTTCTGAGAGAACGCTACATCAGGTCTAGTGCACCTAACCGCATACATGATGGATCCCACAGCCGAAGCATAAGGGATTCCCTTCATCCTTTTCACCTCGGCGGGTGTAGAGGGTCCTTGAGCCTTGCTCAATTCCGTATTTGGTTGCATTGGAAGACTTCCACGTTTGGAATCTTGCATTCTAAATCTCTTCAGGATTTTTTCAATGTATGCACTTTGACACAAGCCGATTAACCGCTTTGATCTATCTCGATAGATCTTGACTCCAAGTATGTACGATGCTTCTCCTAAATCTTTCATTTCAAAACACTTTCCAAGCCAGGATTTTACATCTTGTAGCATTGGAATGTTGTTTCCTATGAGTAATATGTCATCGACATATAAGATTAGGAATGCGACTATACTTCCACTAGTGTTTATGTATACACATGGCTCATCGGGATTTTGAGCGAAACCAATCTTCTTGATTTCCTCATCAAATCTCTTGTTCCAGCTTCTAGATGCTTGCTTCAACCCATAAATGGATTTTTTAAGCTTGCATACTCTGCTAGGATACTTTGGATTCACGAAGCCCTCGGGTTGCACCATATAAACGTCCTCGTTTAGGTGGCCGTTCAAGAAGGCAGTCTTGACATCCATTTGCCAAATCTCATAGTCATAATACGCTGCTATGGCTATAAGAATCCTAATTGCTTTAATGTCTGCAACAGGCGAGAAGGTTTCATCATAGTCAATTCCGTAGATTTGAGTGAAACCTTTTGCTACAAGACGAGCTTTATAGGTGTGTTCATTTCCATCCACATGGGTCTTTATCTTGTAGAGCCATTTGCTCCCAACGGTTTTAGCATTGGGAGGTAGTTCTACTTCGACCCAGACATCATTGTCTTCCATGGATTTCATTTCCACATTCATAGCATCGTTCCACTTTTCGCGTTGAGGACACGATATAGCTTCCCGATAGTTAGCGGGTTCACAATGATCCCCTAACTCATGTTCCTCAGCATCGATATAAAAACCATATCGTTCAGGTGCTTGAGGTATCCTTTCGGATCTACGAATGGGAGCAACAGCTCGAAGAGGCTCAACATTTTCATGCTCAGTCTCATTTTGATGTTCACTAGTGTTACTAGAAGGTTGTGCATCTTCGCTTTGAAGTTCATCAAAGTCTACTTTGCTCCCACTTGCTTCTTGTGAGATGAGACTATTCTCAAAAAACTCAGCATATCGAGCAACAAATATTTTGTTCTCGGTTGGGTAGTAGAAATAGTAACCCATCGTTTCCTTTGGGTATCCTACAAAGATACACTTGATAGCTCTAGGCTCAAGTTTGTTTGGCGTATCTCGTTTAACGAGAGCCTCACAACCCCAGACTTTCAAGTAAGACAGATTAGGGACCTTCCCATGCCATATTTCGTATGGAGTCTTATCAACCTTCTTAGTTGGAACCATATTGAGTATGCGTGCAGCAGACTCTAGAGCATAACCCCAAAAGGACATTGGCAATGTTGTTAGACTCATCATAGATCGAACCATGTCTAGCAAGGTTCGATTTCTCCTTTCAGACACACCATTATGTTGTGGTGTATATGGAGGAGTGAATTGTGAGACTATCCCACACCTTTTTAGATGATCTAAAAACTCTTGACTCATATATTCACCTCCTCGATCGGATCGAAGAGCCTTAATGGTCTTGCCAAGCTGATTCTCTACTTCACTTTGGAAGACTTTAAACGTTTCAAAGGCTTCATGTTTATGTTTAATCAGGTAAACATAACCATATCTACTGAAATCATCAGTAAAAGTGATGAAGTAGTTAGCTCCTTCTCTAGACATTGTTCTAAATGGGCCACATACATCAGTATGAATGAGTCCAAGTAGATCTGTAGCTCTTTCTCCAACATGGGAAAAAGGCTTTCGTGCCATCTTACCAGATATGCAAGAAGTGCATTTATCAAACGACACATTGTCGATTGACTCTAAAAGCCCATCATGTTGTAGCTTCGTAATGCGTTTGTTGTTTATGTGACAAAGACGACAATGCCATAAAAAAGTGGAATCCAAATTACGTTTGGATTTCTTATTGCTAACAGTATATATAGAACTATTGTTTGAAATAGGATCACGCATATCAATTTCAAAAATGCCATCACGTGGAATAGCATTAAAATAAAACACATTATCCTTAGAAACAGAAATGCCAAAATCCGTAAAAGTATGAATGAAACCATCATCTTTCAAACGCGAAAGTGAAACAACACCTCTAGTGATAGTAGGTGCAAAATGGCAATTATTTAAAACAATAACTAGTCCATTTGGGAGGATAAGATCAAAGCTCCCAATTGCTTCCACAGCTGCACGATCGCCATTACCAACGTACAGATGTAAAGCTCCTTGCTTCAGCTTTCGACTTCCCCTAAGCCCCTGCACATTATTACAAATGTGAGTACCACAACCAGTATCATATACCCAGGTTTTGTTAGGAAAAGTATAAAGTTCTATAGTGAAGATACCTGATGTGCTAGCAACGCTAGCTTTGTTCTTCTTCAGCCCTTCTAGGTAGGCGTGACAGTTGCGCCTCCAGTGTCCTACCACTCCACAATGGTGGCAGACGGTGTCCTTGGCTGGGTGCTCCTTCTTGGCAGGTGGGGGGATTTTGGGTTTGGGGGCATAAGCAAGCTTAGCCTTGCCTTTCCCTTGTCCCTTGCCAGGTGCCTGCGGTTTTCCCTTGTTCTTTTTCTGAATTCTACCTTGGTTGATAGCTAGGACAAGTGGAGCCTTCTTGGGCATGCCTTTCTCTGCAAGTTTCAACATGTTATGCAGTTCGGCAATGGTTTTTCCCATGCTGTGCATGTTGTAGTTCTGCACAAATTGGTCATAATCCTTCGACAGTGAGGTAAGTATCATGCTCACTCCAAGGATTTGAGGCATGGGGTATCCCAGTCGCTCCATATGATCCAGATAGCTTTTCATTTTCATGACATAGCTACTGACCGATTGCCCTTCCTCCTGCTTGCAGGCATGAAAAGATTTGACCGTGTCAAACAATTCTTGCTCTGCTTGCTGCTCGAACATAACTTTCAGTTCTCGCAGCATGTCAAATGCTGAAAAGTTCTCTAAGTTCTTTTGCAACTCAGGGATCATGCTAGCCAACATAAGACAAGCCACCTCCTGCTGTTCGTTACTCCTACGTTGGTGGGCGTTACGAACAGCAGCAGTAGCATTAGCAGCAGGTGCTTCAGGTAAAGGTTCTTCCAGATGGTAAAACTTTTGTTCAGCCTTGAGGACAATCCTCAAGTCGCGGTACCAGTCCAAAAAGTTGTTACCATTCAATTTCTCTTTCTCGAGAATTGATCTGATTGACGAGTTGTTCATGGTTGAATTTGGAGTTGTCATCTACAAAATAAACAAAGTTCAATTTTAGTAATTTATCAATAATTAATCCTTTTTAAAATTAACTACCCAAGTTTACAATGTTAAAACAATTAATTTTACGAAAAGGCTAAGATCCTCATTGAGGTTCCACCATCACATCAGTTGATCTGCTAGCAATGGAGGATTCAATAGGTAGGTAACGTCGACCAATTGCATTACAAGTGCAACTCTTAGATCTTTATGGGACCCATGGCACTAGTGAACAAGCAACTAGTGTCAAGCTGGCATGTTTACCTACCTATTCTCTATGCGTGAGACCTAGATATATTCTCGCACGTTCTCAAATTGGATGACTTAATCGAGTTAAGCGATGAAAACCTAGACCACCTGTGCATTGGATGGTTGTGATGTTGTTTAATTTCGTGTTTTGGGGTTTTGCCATTGTTTCGGCATTTATGTGATTATATTCTTTTGGTTGTAGCCATTGTTTGGGCACTTTTACAGTAGATTAAAAGTAGATTAATTGTATTTTACTTTCAATATAATGTAATCGTAGCTTGGTGGTGAAAGGCGAAAGAGTTAAAGACGTTTTTGCCGAAAAATGACTGCTGGAACACCAGTTGGTAAAACGGAGTTTCCCGGTGATTGGTAAGGTATTTTTGGCTGAAATTTTTTTTGCAGGTACCCAAGACATGGGCCTACAACTTTCTAGTTTTGAGCTAAGCCCGGGGAAGCCTCCTTCATGGACTTTTGGGCCCTCTAACACAGAAATTCTGGAAGGACAGAAACTGTTATTGTGAATGTCTAAAGTAAGTGTTTTGCTAGCTTCAAACACACTATGGAATGTATTGTTGCAATACTCGTATTGTACTTGATTGCACACATACAAAAGGACAATCATCATTCAAAACATTTTTTGAATTTTGAAACAAGTATTCTCAAAGTTTACTCAGATGACTACTTGTTGTCTTGTACAACAAAATTGATCATGGTGGAAACATCGGATTCCGATCTATATGTAGTCTTGTGCATATCTGTTTTTTAGTATTTGGATAATGGAACTGTAAGCAGTCGTATTGTATAATGAATTGATATACCGGGTATTATCGTCTTCATTTATACTACTGTGTTCTATATTTGCATGTTTAATCCATGAATAATTTATTTATTCTAAAATTGTCCATTGCCAGTTGACGATACGGGAGTATCATCGAATTAAGGCAAATGTGAGCGTGTTGGTGACCTAGGATAGAGAATAGTCACCTTGGGTTACAATTCAACCTAGGTCCCACGCATAGGCAAAAAGTAATTGCAAGTGTTCTCAAAATTGGACGGCGTGACTTAAATTTTGACGGGTAAAAGTTTTGATGTGGATCAAAAGGTGTACGAAAAGAGCATGCATTCACCTTTCGTAGCACAAGTTAAAAACATTTCTTAACTTAAGTCTAATCATTGTTTTAATTTATGTGTGTCAAGTTGTCCATTTTCATGACTAATATTAATCCTACATGGATAATAAAGTTTGGACAATACATAAATAAAATAACATACATAACAAGTTAAGGTGTTATTATAAAACAATGACTTTAAGTTTCAAAAACTTAGTAAAACTAAATCATAAGACTTAGTTTTAAAAAATGGTTTGTGTTTCGTTTTAAGTTTTATCAAAAACAATTTGCAATTTAACATATGAAACAAGATATATAAAAAGCAACACAAACACACAACCACAATATGCAAAGCCTCAACCGATGAAGAAACCTATGCTTGGTCTCGTGAGCCATCACAAGAGCCAAGAGTCAACTAGGGACAACCACACAACCACACGGAGGACTCCCACTTGCTCCAAGACAATCAAGAGCAAGTAGGAAGCCCATGATGTACATGAAAAGCAGTTTCTGTCCTTCCAGAATTTCTGTGTTAGAGGGCCCAAAAGTCCATGATGGAGGCTTCCCCGGGCTTAGCTCAAAACTAGAAAGTTGTAGGCCCATGTCTTGGGTACCTGCAAAAAAAATTTCAGCCAAAAATACCTTACCAATCACCGGGAAACTCCGTTTTACCAACTGGTGTTCCAGCAGTCATTTTTCGGCAAAAACGTCTTTAACTCTTTCGCCTTTCACCACCAAGCCACGATTACATTATATTGAAAGTAAAATACAATTAATCTACTTTTAATCTACTGTAAAAGTGCCCAAACAATGGCTACAACCAAAAGAATATAATTACATAAATGCCGAAACAATGGCAAAAACCCCAAAACACGAAATTAAGCAACATAAACAACCATTCAATGCACAAGTGGTCTAGGTTTTCATCGGCTTTGCATATAAACATAATAATACCATAATATTATGAATGAAACATGGTGTTGGCTAACTCCATGGACAAACATGCATGTATTTGCCATGAAAAACAAAATAATAACAAGAATTAAATTGTTAGCCAACGAAAACGAAGAAATTAATTGACAAGAATTAAAACCCCGTTAGGTACCCGTGTCAAATGGCCTTAGGTTCAAAACCCACTGATGTTAGGACCTTTTAATTATCTTTTTACCACAGAAAATTAAGCCATAGGGCCTGATTTGAAATCGTTTCATAAATCGATCAAAAACATGCGTTTTAGGCCATTTTCACGTACCCGATCAAGAAACCAATTGATGTATGCATAACAAATGACCATAGGATTAAAAAGTCCAGATCTTAAGACCTCATAAAGGTCAACATATTCAGAATATATAAGCCCTAGGGGCTGTTTTAAGATTTCACTTTTAAATCCATTAAAAAAAACACGTTTTTAGCCATTTTTACGCATACAAGATGATCATATGACATCATATGATGGCTCGTGATACCACTATAGGTGATGTATCAATAAGAAATATATAAATATCAAATAAACGCAGCGGAACAACATCACCCACACGGATCCATACGGCCATATGATCAATCAAATGAAAAAACAAATTAAACATATAAGTTTTATACCTTTGTAGCGTGCACCGGGAATCACCAACAAAGTCACCACCACAAATGTTAATAGAAACCCAAGAGATCAATAAGGTTGATCTCCTCTATGTGTGAAACACACTACACCTCACCGTATACCCCTTGGATGCTAGTCCTTATACCGGTAACCTTCAAATGGCCTTTGATTAAACAAGAATCAAGGATTTGATTATGAAAAAACAAAACCCTAGGAGAGGGTGTTTGTTTGCCGTGAGTTAGAGGGAGAGAGGGAGGAGAGAATTTTGGAAATTGGTTATCTAATTGTGAGGAGATATCTCACATATATCTTGACCAAATTCAAAACCAAATCTCCCCTTTGTAACTCCCTATGGCCGGCCACCCTATGGGCCTTATGGGCCTCCCATAAGTTTTTCCAAGTCCAATTAATTAAGTCCATTACTTAATTATTAGAAGCCCGATAGAGTTTCCTAGTTACGAAAGGTTATTTACATGTCGTAAGTACAATAAATACAACATAAAGAGGTACCTAAGTGTATATGTGTGTGACCCCATAGGCTCACATATGACTAGCCATATAATTATTTATTATGACACGAGCATACTCCAACACGATGAAGAATAGAATTATGTTTTATGCCTTTTGTTAAAACAACTTATTTTACATCATTTACAAACTATGTCTTGGTTTACTTTGTTTCTTTTCTTATAAAAAATGAATGAATTACTCTTGCTTTGTTACGTATTAAGGAGACATTCTTATTGTTTCTTTTGTCTAATTTTTTGTTTCCTATAATTTATCCTACTGAAGATGGAATCAATTGCTATAATTTATCCTACACAATGTTTAAACAAACCATTTGTACTCAATACTCAATTCGATTAGTGGTCTTATTACTGTAGTACAACCTTGTGTTTAGGGTGTTTGGCATTGAACCATACAGAAAATATTTAACCTGAATTAACCCATTCGTAAGTAAACTATGGGTGGGAATAAAACAAACAGTTTGAGACTTTCCTCATAAAAATATTATAAGATACGCATATAACTATAATACATTGTTTGTGACGTTACATTATAATTACAAATCATGTGATGTTTTGACTTTGGTTGCTAATTTAATTTGGTGTAGAGATTCAATAATAAAAATAAAAATCAATCTATTTGTGGAACATATTTTTTGGTCGTAAAAGCCCTAATGACGATAGATGAATAATATTTTCATTAGGCAAGGTCACCATTTTTTATTTATTTTTTTATTTTTTTATTTTTTTTTTGTAAGCGCTTCATTTTATCTTTAATACTTATAATGCATGTATATATGCATGCTTAAACTTAAAAGTTCTTAAATTTTGAGTAATTTCTAATGCCTAATATACCCTTTACAAAACAAGTTTACATGGAACTGCTTTTTAAATGTGGCAAGTATTACTGTTTGGTCTATCAATAGAACACACTAACAAAGGAAAATCTATTTATAAACGACAACCAATCACACGGTTGTTGATAAACTTACGAAAAACACACACACACAGTTTGCGAGGGTATTCGTCTAGGATCACAAGTTTGCAACCGGTTGCATCAATTTAAAAACATAAACACACACAAAAAAAATACACGGTTGCATCAAGAGTCACACCAGAACCACAAATTTGCAAGTATAATTATTTGCCGCTATACACCGTCGCTTTGCACGGGTATTCGTCTAATATAAACAAATGAATGATTCTTATTAGATGATATTTTCGATAAAAGTGGATGAAATCCATAAAAATCTGGATATATATCAAATACTTCATTCTCATTGGGTGATTTAGTTTCTTACAACAAATTGTAATAAAAATATCGTATTAATGACAGCTCTAAGGGTTGTCGTTAGCAAAACCCTAAAAGAAATTATAATTCAAAAGCTTTGTAAATAGTTAACTTTCTTCCAAAGAAATATTTACCCTTTTCACAAGTTATAAATAATCCTTAAACCCTAAACCGTGTTCCAAAAACCGTCGTTCTGGATCATGACGGATTCGTTATTAGAACCAGGTCCATACCGAATTATTTTCAGCACAGGTCTATGGTTCGCAGGAGGCGCATTGATCGGGACAGCTTTTCACTTCCCAAAAGGGTTTTACAACGCCTCACGTTTCATAGGTGGAGCACAAGCTGTCCGCATGAACGTGCCACGTATAGCTGGGAGTTATGCAGTATGGGGCGGATTATATTCCACCTTTGATTGTGCTATTGCACACGCGCGTCAAAAAGAAGATCCATGGAACTCGATACTTGCTAGCGGTGCTGCTAGTGGCTTGCTTGCGATGCGACAAGGGTTTGGGCCTATGGCTAGGGAGGCTTTGACTACTGCTGCTATTTTCGCTTTATTTCATGGGCTGTCTTTAACATATGATAAGTTTGTTGCAAAACCGGTGCCGCCGGTTATTTTGGAAGAGGCGCCACAGATGCGAGGCAAGGCACAGCAGGCTGCTGCATCGGCGTGGTTTGGTGGTTTTGGACAAAAGAAATAGGAAGTTTCGGAGAGTTTTGATTCACCTATGCCGCCAACTTTTGATTTAAATGAATGTGAATTTGATGTAGCGAGAAATTATTCTTTAAGTTTGATTGATAATATTATTGTTTTCGGGTTTGGTTATGATGTTCTTTCGATTTTTGCATGAATTAAGATATTGAATTAGATGATTGTTTAGCATACTGAGTTTCAATCATATGTGAGATCTGTAATGCGGTATCATGAATCAATCTTGACATGTTGCAAGTGTCACCAAATTAAATAACAAATATACACATTTGTCGTCATACGGATTGAACACAAAAATTTATTTATCTATGGCGGAGCAAAGATTTTAAGTTAGGGGTTGAACTTAATATAAAAAATAATATATATCGCATTAAAAAATGATTTTTTTAAACTTATCATAAACTAACATCATAATAATAAGAAACTAAGCTAAATCAGAAAAGAATAGTTTAGCAAGTAATTTTTTTTTGATGTTATATAAACTATTAAAAAAATAACTTATGGATTCATTAAATACTTAACATAATGAGTCGAGTTATTTAAAAAACCAAACATTACGTACTCATCTCCACCATCTATCTAAAAAGAAATCAATGGTTGAGATTAAAAGTATTTTAATATTTCACCCATTTTTTATAATTTAAATATCACTTAAACCGTTAATTGTTAAGCGAAAATAATTACACCATCGCGACGAGCATTTAATTATCTTTCTATAGATAGGCTATATAATACATTTTCAACAATTTTTTTTTTCATTTTTTCCACGTTCTTTTTTTTCGTGACCGAAAAAACTCATATATGATATTACATATCGTATCATATATGATATATCATATATGATACGATATGTAATATCATATATGATTTTTTCGGCCACGAAAGAAAACGAGAAAAAAACGAGAAAAAAAAATTGTCGAAAATATATCATATAGCCTATCTATAGAAAGATAATTAAATGCTCGCCGTAACGGTATATTTTTTTTCGCTTAGCGATTAACGGTTTGAAAGATATTAATATTTGAAAAAAAAAGGATGAAAGTGGATTTTTTAAGTTATTGAGATTAATCTCATCTATTAGATCAAATAAAGATGGAGGGAAGATGAATGGTGGAGATTAATACCTTGATATGTAAAAAAAGTTTGATACTCAAATGATCTTTTACCTAACATAATAATGATTGATTAGGGATGAGCATCAACTAGTCACCTTATTAGCTTCGCTTTTGCGTTTTGGTCTTTTCGGCAAATAATGAACTTTCGCTCATGAAATACTTTGGAAAAAAGTTCAAACATGTTAAGACAATGTTTTACGAGAACAACTTTAAAAAACACTTTTTGTATCTTAAGAATCTTGAATGATGAACGTTTCAAAAGGTTTATAAAATTGATATAAATAAAATAATTAAAAAAAAAAATCTTTCCAAATACAATTTTTCACTATGTACAAACGTTATAAAGCTTTATGAATGAAATATGATTCAAATGAGTGGGTAATACCCGTGCGTAACAGCGGGATCATAATCGGTGGAAGATATTAGCATTGTAAGACACAACGAACGTATATCCTCATAATTATTGGAACATAATAAGGGTGAGCATCGGTCTGGGACCGGACTGGACCGACAAGAACGAAAACCGAATTAAGGTAAAAACCGGGACCGAGACCGAATGTGGTCGGTCCGGTCCGGTCTAAATAGACAAGATTTGGCAAGTTTTTTCGGTTTTTTTGTCGCTCCGGACCGGATCGAAGACCGAATTAGCCAAAAAGCCTAGACCGAGGACCGGACCGAATGTGGTCGGTCCGATCCGGTCCGGTCCGGTCCGGTCGGTTTTGTCGGTCGGTCCAGTCCATCCGGTCCGTTTGCTCACCCCTAGAACATAATGTTTACCATACGTTATTACCGGGCTTAATAGTATACCTTTTATTGAAACCGGAGTTTTTTTTATGTACTTTATTTCATAAAAATTAAGGGGAGAAGGAAAAAAAAAAAAAAAAGAAAAAAAAAAAAAAAAAAAACTTGAATGAAATTGTGTTAGCCAAGGTTTGAACTTTGGTTAGTTCAAAAGCAAGAATTATAACAATGGAAGCAACGACAATTGATAATTACTTTGTACTTAAAAAAATTTATGTCAATATAACTCAAAAGAAGACTTTGGGTGTGTTTGGTTTGTCTTTTTAGGCTGAGATGTGAGATTCACACACACGTTGGGTACGTTTGACGAAATGGGTTGGGACTGGGGTTAGGACTTATATTATAAGCCGAAATTAAAATTTGTATTTTTATAAACTTGTTTGGCAAATAGGCGGGGGTTGGGGCTTATTATTGCAAAATTACTAAAAATGACATAATTAAATAAGTTTTTGTATATGTTAAATTTTTCTGGGTTAATAAGTAATTTATTTTTCAAAAGCCCCGGGCTAAAGTTTTTAGCCTCTTTTATGGGGCTAAAGTTTTTTGCCGGCTTATTTTATAAGCCTCATGACAAACGAGACTTATTTAATTAGCCGGCTTATTTTAAAAGCTCAAGCCCCAATAAGCCTCATAAAAGCTCTCGCCAAACATAGCCATCGTACTTAATTGGTTATTTTTTATTTTTTTAAGTACTAATGTTTTACCAAGCTAACCATTTTAACAAAAAAAACTCAAAAGAAGACAAAAGAGTTGTTGTTTTGGTGAATAGTAACAAACATAAAATTAAGGGAAAAAAACATGAATGAAATTGTGTTAGCCAAGGTTTGAACTTTGGTTAGTTCAAAAGTAGAAAATATAACAATGGAAGCATTACCAACTGATATTTACTTTGTACCTAAAAACATCTATGTGAAGATAGGGTGAGGATCCACAAATAATTTGAGTCAAGTTAGAGGATTCTCAAGCATTAGATTAAAATCAAAGGTTAAGAACCCGCATATTTTTAGGCTGAGGTGTGAGATTCACCCATGCCCATTGTACTTATTTATTTATTTATTTTTGAGTACTAATATTTTACCGGGTAAAATATTAGTACTCCAAAAAAAAAAAAAAAAAAAAAAAAAAAAGTTCTGTTTGGTGAATAGTAACAAACATAAAATCAAGAAAAAAAAAATGAATAAAATTGTGTTAGCCAAGGTTTGAACTTTGGTTAGTTCAAAAGTAGGAAACATAACAATGGAAGCATTACCAACTGATATTTACTGTGTACCCAAAAACATCTATATAATATTGAATCTTAAGAAGGATAAACATGTCATAACAAAGATTACACATTTGTTGTCATACGGATGGAACACAAAAAATATTTATCTTTGGTTTAAGTTAAAGGTGGCTTAACTTAACTTAAACCCCTCATGAAATGAGGTCGTTTCATGGAGATATTTTATTAGTTCTTTTTTAGCCCAAAATTCAACCCGGACACGTCTAAACATAAGCCCAAAAAACAATTTTACAACCCTCTAGGGGTGTTGATCGGTTCGGTTTTCGGGTATTCGGTTAATTCGGTTCGGTTAATTCGGTTAAAAGTTTTTTTAGGGTCAAATCGTGAACCAAACCAAACCGAATTCAAATTCGGTTTTCGGTTCGGTTTGGTTGAATTCTAGTTCGGTTTTCAGTTTAACCGAATTCCACACTTTATTTAAAAAAAAATAAAACTATACAAATATATTTAGCCAAAAAAGTTATTTCAAACATAAAAAGTATTTTTTAATATTAGGTTAAAATTTTATTGTTATTTATATATATATAAATATAAATATAAATATATATATATATATATAGCGTTTTATTGATTTTTTTATATATATAAATATATAAAAAATATATAAATTTATATGAATTCGGTTTTCGGTTTGGTTTTCGGTTTTGATTACCAAAACCATATCCAAACCGAGAACCGAATTAAAAGTTCGGTTTGGTTCGGTTTTGGCAAATTCGGTTCGGTTATAAGTTCGATTCAGTTATTTTCGGTTCGGTTCGGTTTCGGTTTTCGGTTTATTCGGATATTTCGGTTTTTTTGCTCACCCCTACAACCCTCAATTATTCTACAACTTGCGAAAATTACCTTTAACCTTTTACTACTATTTACGACTTTATATATATCACAACTTATATAAAGTACAAGTTTGATTCCTATATTTAGAAATAATAAATCAAGAAAAATCCCTCAAAACTCTAAAAAAACTACACCTGGCATTTTCTCTTGAAATAGAAAGATTGCAAAATTTTAAGAACTAATTTTTCTGTGGAAACATTCAACCAAATGGTTGAAGATATTCCGTAGATCAAATTCAAAACAAAAACACCCAGGGAAAATTAAATCCACTACAATAAACAGCCCATAAATCACTACCAGTAATTATATTGATTTCAATTCCGTTTCTCATGATTTCAATTTGATTGGTCGTTTCTATTTTACAACTCGATCATACAATCGCATAAATAGTACATCATCACAAATCAACCATATTCAATTTAAGGTATATTTTATTTTTACCTTTTGTTTGTATTGTAACAAAATTATGTATTTATGGATTTTGATTATTGGATTCAGTTTTGAAATGAATCCCGACTCCATGTGAAGGTGCCTGAATCATGCCCGCCAACTATTTGTTAATTTGTTTCAAAAATAAATCAATAGCTTCTGATTATTGAGATACATCATTTACTTTTGTGGTTGATTTTTATGTTGCTAATAAATTGTCTAATGTGATTTGTTTTGAGCAAGTTATGTGCAAATCAAGTGTTCGATGAAATGTTTTTTGAAACAAAAAAGTCTCAATTTTATTTTTATTTTTGTTTTGATGCGTCGTTTGTTGTATAAACTATTTTGCAGGGTGTTGTATAAACCATTGGAAGCCGAACTCAGGCTGTATTGAATGGAGGTATATACACTTCAGTTTGTTCGATTAACATGGAGGTTGTAGCCAGAATGGTTCCAACTAAGGATATACGTTTTCCAATAGTAACTATATTATGAGTTTTTGGACAGTAGAGTAACTTTGAGTTAAGGTAGTTTGGACAATCTTCAACTTCTTGGATTCAAACTTATTAATCTTTTAAGGTATGTATGTATCTCTTATGCTCTTATTATCATTATAGTTATAATTGTCACTACACTTAATTAGTATATGATTATGAATGATTGTTGTAGTTACAATAAGATAATGTATGGTTGTAAATTGTAATATGAAACATATAACTTATTATTGCAATCACGTGTTTATTGAGGTTTAAGATGATGTGGTTCTAAATATTTTGTCATCATAACAACAGAAACTTAACAAGGTGTTACACAGTCAATAATTCGAACAGTTGTAGATTTTAAGAGGGATCCTTGGCCCAACGTAACTGATACTGCAAAAAACATTGTCAAGAAGATGTTTAATCCGGGCCCGAAGTTACGCCTAACTGCTCAGTAAGTTCTAGGTGCAATACAAAATTATAGTTCATGATTTTGTTTCATTATCTTCATCTTTTATGTTCAATATACTCCATTATAATGGGTTTTGTTCAGAATTTCTAAATCAGTTTGCTTTTGCTAAATTCTTTCAAATCATCCGTGGATACAAAACGCCAAAAAACTTCAAATGTTTCTTTAGGGGTAACAGTTAAAGCATGTATCAAGCAATTTTCTATCATGAACAAGCTTAAGAATAGAGCTCTAAGAGTTAGAACATGCATTCATGACTTTTGTTTTTAAGACAATTTACATTGTATCGTTATTGTGAAGTTCATGATCTATTTGTACCACTAAGAAGACATATATATGCTACACCGATACTGATAACTATGTGAATATCTGATTGAAAGTGCATATGTAGATATAATTTTAGCTCAACCTATTGTTACTTTCAATTGTTTGTATTCTCTCCGGTAGCCAATAAAGTCCTGTACCCATCTGTGGTGATATTAATGGGCAGTTTCATGATCTTGCTGAACTTTTTCGCATCGGCGGGAAGGTACTTTTTTCTGCCTTATTTAAAATATCTTGGATCTCATAAATAATGACAACTTGACAAGGGACTGGGTGGCTATTTAAACATTGACCATGCCATTTTGTTTTTGACATAAAAAGTGATGAGAATGAAACATGGTAAGTAAGTTCGATGGTTTGATTAGTATGGATCAAAGGATAGTTACCAAGAATGAAGAAGTGGTAGAATTACGTACTTACTCTTAATGTCAAATACTATAGGTTTGATTTGAATAAACATGTGATAGCTTGTCCATTAATTGTTTTGATTATCAAAAAAATAATATAACTATTTTAAATACTATAGGTGTAGAGCCATAAAAGAGATACGTGCAAAACTCCAACAAGCAAAGACAAGCTACCTCACCGAGGCATGAATGGTACACTATACATGGTCAATAGCTAGAGGCCTGCAATCTTGGTTTAATTACATGGATAGACACAAGTGTTTGATTAATTCCATGATGTAGGCGACGTTTTTTATAATACTCATTGTTATGTAACCTCATGAAAACTTAAAAATTTAAGCTCTATGTATCCAATCACCTCAATGATTACCAAGGGGCCAAATAATTGCTACGGGCCTGCAAGTCAACCTAAGGCGGAAGGTATAGATTAAATTATTAGAGTACTGTGTTAGAGGAAGATTTATAATGGATTACTAGACTTCAAAGAAGGTATGTTTTGGAAATTAGTACACAATTTTATATACAAAGTTCACTATTCACTTTTGCTGGTATGTCTTAACTTATTTGACTCATTTTTTAAGCACTTTTTTTTCCTTCTATTTTATCTGGTTGAGCTATAAAGATACACAATATGAATACACAAACGAACTGTAAATGGTTTTACCATTAATTAGTGAGTTTAGTGAATATATTGTTGATACATTACAAGACTTTCGTTATTCATCATCTACAAGTCTTGATCCCATGTATTCTTCTACAAGTCTTGATAAGATGTAACATTATGACAGAATTTTATTAGCAAAATTCTCGGAACAATCTAATAGGACATGGCATTTAAAAACGGGTATTACAAGTAGATACATCAAAGTAAGTTTCTTCATACTTTACAAAATGTGATCTTAATTCTGTTGTCAAAGATTCTTATTATGGTAGATTCTTATAAGCAACTTTTTGGAAACAACCTAATTGAACATGAGGATGAAAAATGGTTATCACATGTAAATTTACGTAGAAGTAGTTTTCTTCATCTCTAACATGTTATACCCATGTAATGTTAACTTAAAAATAATAATAATAAAATAAATAAATAAATAAATAAAAAATCCTAACCTCTTTAGGCTATTTTTATATAATTAAAAAAAAAAAAAAAAAAAAAAAAAAAAAAGAAAAAAGCAATTTTATACCACATTTGTTTAAGTCAACTCCCAACCGGGTCTGCTTATACTTCTTGGTGTATATATGCTCTCTTTCGATTTTATCAAAAATTTATGATAATAGGTATATTTTATTAATATATATGATACTCGGACGTTTTCTTTTCCAACATCACAACAAATTTTGAGTTTCGATTTTCTTTGCATTGAACCATTAACAAAAAACGATGGTAGACGTTGGCCAGGCTGGTTTGATTTTAATTTGCAACGCCTAAATTTCTCGCATGACGAGTTATATGTAGCCGTGTCGAGAGTAAAGACCCGGTAGAGACTTAAAGTACTATGTTGTGACAAAAACGGTAACTAGACCTCCAAAACTACCGATGTTATTTACAAGGAATTATTGCATAGTTTAGAACTTTTTTATTTAATGGATGTATGTGTTAGAATGACTCAAAATGTGTTTATATATTCTTATGAATCCATTTGCAATTTATATATATTTTGTCATTTGTTTAGTATGCTTAAGCATTATAAACAATCACGTATATATTTAATCTTTTAATAATTAATAAATTAAAATCATGGAACTAGCCCGCCCATCGGGCGGGTCTTGAATATATATATATATATATATATATATATATATATATATATATATATATATATATATATATATATATATATATATATATAGTGTAACTTTCAAACGAGAACCATTTTAACTGCGAGAACTGAGAGAACCATAAAAAACATACATGCACGCCTTCAATAATTGTATTTTTGCACATATGTTTTAAAAACAACACATATGTTTAAAAAAAAAACATAGTTGTTCTAAAGAATTTGATAAGAAATTGAAAATACAAAATTTTTCTTTGAAGGTGTGCATGTATGTTCTTATAAGACGTGCAACGACAATATTGCGGCCGTGGGTAAGGTTTTTGTGAAAAAAGATGATGAGTTCATAATGATATTGAAGAACATAGGTGGATGCTTACGATTATTGATGATTTGCATGTATTTTTATTTTATTTTAAAAGGCGTGCATGCATGTTTTTGGTGGTTCTCTCAGTTCTCGCAGATAAAATGGTTCTCGTAAGAAAGTCCCCCTATATATATATATATATATATATATATATATATATATATATATATATATATATATATATAGTGAGGTTCTTTTCAGAACCAAATGAATTGCGAGAAATGCGAGAACCAGAATCAACCAATTAGATTTTTTTTTGGATATTAATTTTATTATTTAATTCAAAAGGGTATAAAATTACTTTTTTTTTACTATTTTTTACTATTTTTTTTATTTAAAAAAAAAATCTTTTTTCAATTCCTAAATTATAGGATTTTTATTTATTTTTTATTTTTTTATTTTTTTATTATTTTTTTTTTGAACATGGTTAAAAATATATTATGTGCATATGTGTTTTGTAAAAAAGAATGTTAACTACTAACAATTGTATTTTTCGTTTATGCATAGGTATTTTGTATATACACATGTATCTTTAAAAAATATCAAATAAATATAAATACAAACAACAAAACTTTAACAATAAATTTATGCAATTTCAAAATGTACAAATTGTATTACTCTAGTGATATGATATTCAGCTTTATCACAAACGTCATTATGTTTACACTTGTATTCAATTTTATTACAAATATATATAGCGTGCACATGTGCATAATCAAATGTCTTTAACAGTTGGTTCATCTTTTAGGCATGCACATGTATTCCTCGCATGTTTCAAGAACCCATGAAATCTGCACATGTGTTTTTAATCCTTGTGCACATGTGTTTTTGTCGTCTCGCTCATCTTGACTGATATAAGTGTGTACCACCATCCACAACGTCAAGTACCTTCCACCATCAATTATCATTCACCACATCAATACATGTGCAATCACCATCTTCGTAATCTTGAACACAAAGCAAGAAATTTGCATAGATGCATTTGTGTCATCGACTTCATGAATCAAATGATAACCTGCAAATTCATGTAAAACTTCATAAACTTTAAAAACACATATGCACTAGTATATGAGTTTTATCACCACTCAAGACTAATACTGGTAACCTCAAGTAAGCATGTTTAAAAATTAGTTTTCATCAACGCACCCACTTAACATGTTTAAAAATTAGTTGTTACCTAAAGTCCTAAACTAACAATTATGTATATGGTGGCCCAATGATTCAATTGAGTATTCAAGGCCCATGTGCAAAATTAACAATAACAAATTGTAGCCCACTAAATACAAAAATTGACAGACCAAAATAACTAGTGAAAATCATCCACAGTACACACTTAATTTTGATATCAGCGAGTCAACGACACTTGATTAAAACACTGGTAAAATTTGAATTTATCAAGATTGGTGATGTAAATTTCCGTTTCAAACAAATTGGTTAAAACTTAAAACTGGTAAAACTGATTTTTCCTCTTATTAATAATATGTTTAAAAACTGGTTTTTCATCTTTCTATACAAAAAACAAAAAAACGCCCCCACTTAAACATGTTAATTTTGCAGATGATTTTTGAGTTAGAGATAAATAATAAGATGAAAAATCACATACACCCACTTAAACAAAAACCAAATCTTAAAAATAAAGTCAACAACATAAAGCCCACATTACTACACGAAAAAGAACATATATCAATTAGCATTTGTTTTCTCCAATATCATTCGACATACACAAGCTTCATCAATTAGATCGAAACAAGCTTAAGCAAAATATATATATATATATATATATATATATATATATATATATATATATATATATATATATATATATATATATATATATATAAAAATTAAGATCGAAACAAGATTAATCTAAAAAAAAATCTCATGTCAAATTTATGATGATACTGAAAAATATATTTTTTCAGATAAAAAAGCAATTTTTTTAGATCAAAACAAGATTAAAATATATATATTGTGCACATATGTTTTGCTATCTACAATCGTTTAATGATGCTAACTTTCTTCTCCTAGAAAAAAAAATACAATATACAGTTTTAGATCGAAAGTTTTATCATTTCAAAAACACATATTAGAGATCGTAACCGAATCTTAAAGGTCATACTTTTCGTACATATTAAATCCAAAAAACGAATTACAACGAAAAAAACTTACATAACTGAAGACAGTGGAGATAAGTCGATGCTATTAAAACTTGTTTAATGCTTGTTAATGTGTGCTAGTTCTAGCCATGGAGATTATGGGCGGCTAGGGGCTTTTGTTTGAGATAAGGGAAGAGGATGATGAATATTAAAACCGAATTGATGAAGAAAGATATGTTTTGAAAGAAAAATGATTTTGTAACCTAAAACCTACACCTAAAATTAGACTTAAAGATGTGATTGGTGCATTTCAAAAATTGATTGGTGGGAAATGATGTAAGAGAAAAAGTGTATAACACTTGTCAAAAGAAGAATGGAGTAGGTCTATTGTTAGGTCTCATTGTTAGGCCTATATATCACTAAAACTATTGTAACTGCTCCACAATTCAAGGATTCACTCTATTTTTGTGTTAAACCTAAATTACTTTAATGCCCTTTATTTATTTATTTTTTCTGAAATAAGTTGGAGATATTTTAAAAAATGCCATCCTGCATTAATATGATGTATAATATGCATTATTAGGAGTAAAAATATGGTTCTCGCAGTTCTCGCAATTTATTTGGTTCTGAAAAGAACCTCACAATATATATATATATATATATATATATATATATATATATATATATATATATATATATATATATATATATATATATATATATATATATAGGGGTGTGTTATATGCAGTACCATTCTTAGATACAGTACTTTACAGTACCATTTTAGACAAATATTGACCCTTGGATCATTTGATCAACGCTTAAGAATTCATGATGGCACATCTGTAATTAATTCAAATATTTTTTGGCTGGAAATCTATTAAAAAGGGTACAATTGGTATTCAACAAAATATAAAAACCACTAAATGAATGAGTAACCAGGAGTTTGAAGTTGCAGAAAAGACGGAGCAAGTTGAGTACGTGATTAGATAGAATTTATTTCCACTATTTTCTCATAAATATGAACAACAACTTACATTATCTTAAACCCAATTCAAAAAACACATTTACGCACTATAAAACTCACACAATATTTGGGGGTTTTTATGATCGGCTTCAAAAACACAATTGTTACAGTTGAATCGATTGAAAATAAAAGATCAATGGAAGGTAACATACTCATTATTTGATTATACTTATAATTGAAGTTTTATTTTAGTTTTATTTACAATGAGTAACATGGATTTATATTTTAGTTTTATTTACAATCGATTTTTTTTTTTTTTTTTTTTTTTTTTTTTTTTTTTTTTTTTTTACAATGAGTAGCATAAATTTATATTTGGTAAATTATTTGAAACTGAAATTGAAAAGGGTGATGCATGTGTGTTAATGTACATAGGTGTTTCTATATGGTTAATTTGTTATTGATAATATGAAAGTGGTTGTTAAAGGTTTGATTCGATATGGTTTAAAGTTTATGAAAATGATCAGTAAGGAATTAGAACATGGGTGTTTGGGTATGGGTATGAGTAATGGACATCGGTGTTTGGGTATGGGTATAAGTAACATGCATGTTTGGGTATGGTTATGGGTAATGTACATGGGTGTTTGAATGAAGAATTTGGGTGTTTTGGTAAGAATGAGTAATGGGCATGGTTGTTTGGATATGAGTACAAGTTATTGAAATTTATACTTTTAATTGAAGTAACATTGATGTTTATAGTAATCTAGTTATGCTTTTAAAGGGGTTAACTTTGATGGTAATGTGCATATGACAGATTTAATGAGAACCGGCAAGGTAGTTGTTGAAGAACCAGATGACACTATTAATGTAGAAGAAGAAGAGATGGACGACGATTTTGTTGACACAGCGTGGGACAATTCAGGTAAATTGTTTACAGTGGTTGTTGGAAAAGTTATAAATATCATTAAAATTTAAAAATAAGAAATGAAAGTTAACATTGGAAAAGTTATAAATATCATTAAAATGTGAAATAAACGAAATTGTTGTGGTATGAATCGAAAGTAATTGGGATACTAATGTGGTGGTGCACACATGTTTCTAGATATAGATGTATAAACTATGTTGGATCTGATATTAGGCAATTTGTGTCTAGACATAAATACGTGTCGGAATTAAGAGGAATCATGCTTGTTTGAGTTCTCCATAGGTGTTATTTAATGTAATTTCAAATGAATCAGCCCATGTGTTGTATAATAAGTAATAGTGATGGGTTCACATACGTGGTACAAATAAAAAAGAGGTGTTGGTATACAAATGTGGTGTGTACACACATGTTTATGGATACAAATGAGATTTCATTACTACTAAAAAATGGTTGGCTTTATATATAGCATATCATGTGTGTTAAATAAAATATGGTTGTTCGGACATATATGTTTTTTTATATGAATAAGCCCATTTGTGTTTAATATATAAGAGTGATGGCAAACATTTCAATGATATGTGGCCATTTGAATAAAGTTCAATGAAAGTTGAAATGATCATGTAAGAAGGAGTAACATGTGTGTTTGATATGGGTAAAATAACATAAAACATAGTATATAATGATTAATGTACATCGGTGTTTAGATATGCTTTAAAGTTTATGTTTATCATGGAAGTGGATGTAACAGGGGTATTTAGATATGGGATAAAAAGAATAAAACAGATTGTTAACGAGTTAAGTACATGGGTGTTTAGATATAGGTTAAAGTTAATGAAAGTGTTTTTGTTAATTGAATTGACATTGATGTTTAGAGTGAACAAACCTGCTCAAAACTTGAAATGAGCATGGATGAAGAAGTAACATGGGTGTTTGGATATAAGGAAAATAGCATAACAGATATTATGAATGAGTAATGTACATGGTTGTTTGGATATGGGTATAAGTTTTTGAAATTGTTGTTGTTAATTGAAGTAACATTGATGTTTATAGTAATGAATTGATGAAAAAGTGTGGATTATTGTAAAAAAAGTCAGGAGTAACATGGGTGTTTGGATATTGGTAAATGTTAATATAAGTGTTATTGTTAATTAATAGTAAATCTGGAAAATCTTAAATGTGTTGTAAGGATGGTAAAAATGTTTCTCCATGTGCCTACATGTTTTGATGACTTATCTTTGTTGCAAGGGAAAATGACAAAAAAAGGGACAAAGAGATCAAGAAATTGTGACAAAAAGCATTCATATCATTCTTAATATGAAATGTCAACATTAAAGGTTGTTTGATATAACTGTCACATTATAATAATGCAGGTTTTTATGCCGATGGATAATGAAGGACATCAATTTCTTCTGGCTTTTGATCTTAAATATGGGGCTGTGGTAATTTTTGACAAAAAAAAAAAAGAATGCCAATAACGCCAGAAAACGCAAAACTAAGAAAGGAGGAAAGATTAGTAGCGTGACAGTCGCAGAGATGCTCGTAAGTACAATTAGTACGACAATGTGTTATTCAAATTAGAATTAGAAATAAATTGAATTTCTACATGATATTACGATGCTAACCATAAACGGTCTACAATGCAGCCTGCTGATTTTGGGCGATATCTTTATGGTTTAAATCATATTAAATCCGGAAACATAATTAGAGCAGAACTGGAGATTGGTGAGTTTGAAGCCCAAAGTGCTAGGGTCAAAGATTATGTTGGTTTGTTTGTGATGCGTTAGATGGAAACGTACATGGGAAAGGGAAAGAGTAAATGGGATTGGAGCCTAGATTGAAATCCAGCTAAACTAAAGAAGCAAATGCTCGTCTTAAGAAAGAAATATGATGCATGTATCCTTCTGTTCAAATGCAGCTTGTTAATGGCAAATGTGAAGTCGAATATTTAGAAGATGGCAGGTGGAGTGTCAAATGTCCCTTTGATCAAAGAGTCGTTAAAGTCAAAGTGAATGGAACAGAAACTTAACTTGTCTTTTGGTTTAATAATTTGGTTCTTTAGGTTTTCTACTTAGGGTGTAAAACAATGTTTGGCTTTTGGTTTGTGACTTTATATCTGTGTCACGTTGTCGACTTTAAGGGATACTCAAAAAATGTTTGTGTTTTGGTAATTTAATCTTGAATGAATGGGTAATTGGTAACACCTATGTTCAGTTAGTTATTGTTTTTTTATATATATAACTATAAAATATGTTAATTGTGCTTACTATATAACATACCATAGTGGGTGTTAGTTTATAACATACTTGCACAATGGAAGAAACATGTATTTGGATAATTTTTCTTAAATGAACATTTACAGATTACCACTAGCATCTTTTGAATATCAACCAACCCAAAGGCACACTGAAAACCAACGTTTAAAAATGAACATGAAATAATGTCACAAACATTAACATATTTTTTCTTATCTAATTAGATACCATCCTCCTCTAACCAAAACATTAACCGGCTACAATAACGCGCAAACATTCACTAAGACCCCACAACCAACTAAACATAAAACAACCACTAAAACCTGTGATCACAGAAAAATACACTATATTAATAACATTACTATACAAAATAAAACATTAATGCTTCATGGGGAAAACATGACTGCAACGTATTAAAATGTAACATATGTGTGCAATCGAAGAAACATGTATATCGATGATTTACTTATAAACGAATAATGACACATTACAGTTAACTATACAAAAGTAAAACATGAATGCTTCATCGGAAAAAACATGAATGCAACGTATTATAATTGACGCAATGGTTCTGTAAATAAACTTTAACTTTTAATGATCAAAGAAAAGTTAAGTTAAACTACTAGTAAACCATAAAGTCGAAAACCTTATAAGATTATGTCCCACGAATAGCTCTCAAACGAATCTTTGAAGGACAATTGGTAGCCTTAGATACAGTTTTGCGTTTTCTCTTAATTTTACCATCATTTTCCACATCTCTTTCTTCAACGTATTTACTTCAACTTTCGTTCTTCGTTTACCAACTCTGTTGCATACTATTCTTTTTCTTTTACCATCATTTTTCACATCTTTTTCTTCACCTTCCTTCAATGTATTTACTTCAACTTTCGTTCTTCGTTTACCAGATCTGTTGCATACTATGTACCTGTGTGTGATTTCACCTTTGAGACGTTTGAGCTCTAACTTATGGATGTTGAACCTACCCTTCTGGGAGTAGACCATGTAATGCTTTAAAAAATTCTAACATATTAAACAAAACAAATAACAAATTAATATATACATAACATGTATGCAAGTCTTTGAAAAACAGAAAAAAATAATTCAATGAACAATATATGTACAGAACATGTATGCAACGCTTTCAAAAGAAAACAATTTAATATATACAAAACATGTATGCAACGCTTTCAAAAATAGGAAAAATATATTAAACACATTCAGCCATAACATATCAACCATTTATAAATTACTAAACAATTAAAATCGGAAATTAATCTAAGATTGCCAAAATGTCAAAACCATGTATACAAGGATTTAAAAAAATAAAACAGTTATAAACCTATTATTGGATAAAAAAAATTAAAACTAAACATACCAGACTGTTCTTGATGATCAGTTAACACGATCGATTCATTATTCACTTCTTGCACATCCTGAACAATCACCTACATTTGTCGTACCTTGTTCATTGATCTCAACCATTTTTTTCCTCCAATTATTAGATAACGAATTAGGGTTTTTATGTGATTCAATTCTGGAATTGATGAGTATATATAGGTATAAAAATTGTGATCATTAAGGATGCTTACCAATTTTGTGTCAATCTTTGATGAAAACATCGTGATCCTTTGAATTAGATAAAAACAAATCTAATTCAAATCTATTTGTGAAAATGTAAAATACCATATATAACCTTGGATGCTTTTATTAATTAAATAAATGGAAATTAATTTACTAAATTGTGATTGGTCAAGATTGGTACTGTAAAGTACTGTATATAAGAATGGTACTGCATGGAATACATCACTATATATATATATATATATATATATATATATATATATATATATATATATATATATATATATATATATATATAGTGTAACTTTCTTACGAGAACCACTCTTATCTACAAGAACTGCGATAACCACTTTTTAACCATTTGATTAATTGATCAATGGTCAAAAATGAATGTGCCATTTATGTAAATAACTAAAAGATAAGGTAGATTGGTGTAACTGCTGTAAGGGTAATTTAGACATTTGTTCTCCCCTAAGAAATTGCAGGAATCAGTTTATCTTTTTTATGACACTCTCCTCTCAAAACCTAAAAACCGCCTTCATCAACAATCCTCTCCCATAAACTTTCTCACAAACCCTAGCCTCCACCAACAACTCTCTCTATATTCATCTCATTATTTTTGCGAGATCACTACCACTTTTCCCGTATTTCAAATCGTTCAACCTAAATACCCTTAATCTTCCAATCTTTCATAGCTGTTAAACAAGAACCGATGCTCGATTCGTTTGCGTACTGCTTTTATCATCAACGGTAAAAAAAAAATTACATTCGTTTTTAGTAGTGATCGGTTCTTTATTTTATTTTCTCGGATCTAATTTAATCGATTCTTCTATCTTATAAAGGTTTTTTATTTTATTTTATTTTTTTAATTTTTTTTCTCATCATCTATTTTTATAATAATGTATTTTGCAATTTTGCATAATGGGTACATTGATTTTCTATTACTCGTTGTTGACTGTTGTGTCATATAAAGAAGATACAAGCTAGATTTATTAATCTTTTTTCTTTTGACTTTGTATTATTGAAACATTCATACTTATTTTTTAAAATTGTTGTTTACTGCTATGTCTTATAAGAAGATGGGGTAGGAGATTTATTAATTTTTTTTTTCCTTCTTCTTTTTAGTGAATGTGTCATAGGCTATTTGGGTTTTTATTTTGGGCCAGAAAATGAACGTGACTAGGGGTGGTCACAATTAGGTGGATCAAGTAAAGGATATTGTATTTGTTGGGATTAGTAAAGGTTAAAAAAATCATATGTTTTGTGTTTTGATTATAAAACATATATGTTTTGGAAAGATACATATATGTTTACGTATAAAACATACTACCTCCGTCCCATATTTATAGTCCATCTTTCCTTTTTCGGTTGTCCCAAATTAATTGTCCACTTCTATAAATGGATAGAGAATATAAATTAAGTTTACCATATTACCCTTATTTGTAGTTATTATTACAAACTTTAAAGAAGTTGGAAATTAATTGATTAAGGGTAAAACTGTCTTTGTGCAAAAAGTAAGAGAGAGAAAGCTGTAAAGTTGATACTTTTCTAAAACTGTGTGTTTTTTGTCTGTGAACAATAATTTTGGGACGGAGGTAGTATATGTTTTGGAAAGATACATATATGTTTACGTATAAAACATATATGTTTTGTACGTATAAAACATACATGTTCTGTGTTTTAGATTATAAAACATATATGTTTTGGGTTTATGATTAAAAAATATGTTTACATCATTAGTTTAATATACATAGCATTGTGCATATGCATTATGCTAGTTGTTGTGATTAATTTTCATTTCTTATTTATTTGTTGTTTAATTATTTTCTTGCATGCTTGTTTCAGATTGATTGATAAAGTTGATGATATCATTTAAGACCGCGAAGTGGATGAACACGAATATATATGAAGATAATTTGCGAATTTTGGAGATATATGATTATTGTATGTGTTTTTGTAGTTGTAATCAAGTGAAATGTAATATTTAATTTGTGTTTATAAAAATATTGGTAGGTTGATAAAAAAAACATGTATGTACACCTTGACTATTTGAAAAAAAAAACATGTATGCACTTTGACTATTTGAGAACATGTATACACCTTGACTATTTGGAAGAAAAAAACATGTATGCTGCCTATTTGAATAATAATAATTATTATTATAAATAAATAAAAAACATGCACGCACCTTGAGATTTCAAAAGAATAATGATTAGGAATAAAAAACATGTATGCACCATGACAATTTGAATTTTAAGAATTACAAATAACTGAAATTATAAAAAAAATAAAAAATAATATGAAAATGTCTTTTACTATTATACCCTTTTGAATTAAATAAAAATAACAAAATGCTATGAATTATTAAATAATGTACATTGAGTATTATTAGTTGTAAAAGTGTGGTTCTCGCAGTTCCCGCAGATAAGGTGGTTTTCGCAAGAAAGTGACCCTATATATATATATATATATATATATATATATATATATATATATATATATATATATATATATATATATATATATATATATCAACTTTTGTTGTCAAATATACGGTTTTCACTATGTACAAACGTCACAAAACAGCTTTGCGAATGAAACATGATTCATATGAGTAGTATTGAGTTGGTTAGTATGACAATTAAAAGGTTTTATGAAAATTAAAAGGTCTTAAATCTCTTTTCACTATAAATGAATGCTTTATTAATTTCTCTTACATCATTAATATTGATTCGTGAAGTATTTTCTTTCGCTACATCCACTCCTCGACACCATATTTGTTTTTTCCTTTAACCTTTTAAGATGAGATGTAGTAGAGTGGGAAAGCATAAGGAATCTATACCAATGTTGCAAAAATCGTGAATCGGTACTGAGGCGGTCTGGGGCCGATTAGCGATTTTTTACCAATTAATCGGCCGATTTTCTTGACTCGGCCGATTTCCGTGGAATTCTCTCCAAGGTCCTGGGCCGATTACCGATTAATCGGCCGATTCGGCCGATTTTTGCAACACTGATCTATACCATGTCAGCGGAAAGAAAGCAAACCACCCCCACCCTCTTATACGGGAAAACCCAAAAAATACCTGAGCAGCACTCTCGTCTCGTAAGTTTTTGGTAGAGAGAAATTTTAATTTGGGGAAAAGGAGTGTATTTAATTTATTGGTTGTTGCGTGTGATATATGTGTTTTTGAAGTATTTTAAATGATTTAAATTAGAAAATAGTGAAGGGAAAAGAGAGAAAAGTTGCAAATGATAAGAAAAGTTGAAAAAATTAAAAGTAGAGTTTTTTTTAGTGACGTAAAGCTGATAGCGAGAGAAAACTTCTCACTACACGCTCCACCTAAACTCTCGCAATAACTTCTCTTTTTCCCGCAAAGTGGGGTGGGGTGTTAAGCCTTTTCCCCGCTGACATGGCCTAGTTTCTCTCATGTTTCCGGCATGCACACCGCAGTCCTGCACACTAATTAGTTAAGCCCTTCCATGAATAAATCATAATGCATAAAAGAAATCTTTTGCTTTCGTAAATATCTTGTTACAAAAATAAGAACCGACCTCAACTCCACTATATATCTATAAAAACAAAAATTAATTTAAAAGGTTTGTAAATACTTAATTTTCTTCCAAAAAAATATTTACCTTCTTTACAAGTTATATAACTTTCGATCTACTTCCCACAAAAAACCCTCATAATCCTTAAACCCTACTAAAACTCTGATCCAAAAACCACAGATCTAAATCATGACGGATTCGTTACCGGAACCATGTCCAGACCGAATTATAATCAACACAGGTAAAATGTTCATTATGGGCGCAGTAGGTGGGACAGCTTTTCACTTCCCAAAAGGACTTTACAACTCCCCGCGTGACGCACGTTTCATAGGTGGAGCACAAGCTGTCGGCATGAACGCGCCACGTCTAGCTGGGAGTTTTGCAATATGGGGCGGATTATATACCACCTTTACATGTGGTTTATGTTACGCGCGCCAAAAAGAAGATCCATGGAACAGGATACTTGCTGGCGGAGCTGCTAGTGGCTTGCTTTCCATACGACAAGGGTTTGGGCCTATGGCTAGGTCGGCTTTGCGTACTGCTGTTATTTTCGCTTTACTTCATGGGATGATTTCAACATATGAAAAGTTTGTTAGTGCACAACGACATGAGATGCGGCTGGTTACGTTTGAAGAGGCACCATCGATGGAAGACAAGACGCAGCTGCAGGCTGCATTATCGTCATGGTTTGGTGGTTTGTTTGGACAAAAGAAAAAGGAAGTTTTGGAGAGTTTTAGATGAATGTGAATTTGATGTTAGTGAGTACTTATTCTTTAAGGTTGATTGATGATGATAATATTAATGTTTTCGAGTTTGATTTTTTTTTTTTTTTTTTTTTTTTTTTTTAATTATTATTATTATTATTATTATTTTGAATTAAGATATTGTATCCTTTTAACAAAAAAAGAGTTTCACCAAATAACAAATAGATACATAAGTAAGATATTATTGGATTATATGATTTTATATGTGAGATCTGTAATGCGGTATCATGAATCAATCTTGACATGTTGTAGTAGTTGTCACCAAAATAACAAATATACATATTTGTCGTCATACGGATGGAACACAAAAAATTACTGTATTTATCTACGTTTTTGTAGGGGTGGAGCTTAACCTAAAAGCTATAAGAATATATATCGCATAAAAATGATTTTTTAACTCATGATAACCTAACACCATCCATAATAATTAGAAACTATAAATTAAATTAGAAAAAAAAATGGTGTTATATCATAATGGTTAAGTTATTCGTATTTGAATTTTGAACAAAATTATCAATATGAATAAAGAGGTATAATTGCAAAAACTATTAAAAAAATAACTTACATGCTTAATAATTATCTATATATTACATTTAGCGTGGCTTCCCCCGACTTAAAGTAATAATTTCCGCTACAGTGCTTTTGTGAGGGGTGAATAGTAAATTTTTTAAATAATAATTTCTGCTACATATTTTTATATTAAGGGTACTGTAGCAATGGTACTGTTGCAATAATACTGTAGCAAACAGTTTTTTTTATTTTATTTATTTTTTTTTTTTTTTTTTTTTTTTTTTTTTTTTGTAATATTTGAAAGAAAATTGATATTTTGATTATTAAAAATTTTCATGAAGATACATTTTTGACAAGATTTGAAAAATCCATTAACAAAATTCATTTAGAGTGCAACAGTGGAAGCAAGAGTAGTTTTTTGCAATTTAGTCTCTGAGCCCTAAGGTGTGAAAAAAAAAAATAGCACGGCATTTCCGCAGCAACGCGCGGGTTCCTCCACTCGTTACTTAACAAAATGAGTTGATTAGGGGGTAAGCGTGTGATCCTACTGGTTCCATTATTGCGTTTTGGTCTTTTTGGTAAATAATGAAATTTCTCATGAAAAACTTTGGCAAAAAAAGTTTTAAAGACAATGATTTACCAGACCAACTTTAAAAAACACTTATTTGTATCTTAAGAATCTCAAATGATGAAAACCTTTCACAAAGTTTTTCAAAAGGTTTATATAATTGGCATAAATAAATTATTTATTGAATTTCTTTTGTCGAATACAATGTTTTTGGATAAAGGGGTCTTTGTCCTTAAGACTATGTCAAATTTTTTTTTTGCCAAATACAATTTTCTTGTCAATTTTGTCCTTAAGACTAACCAATTTTTCTTGTAAAGTGCGTTTTTTCACTATGCACAAACGTCATAAACGCCATGCTTGGCGACACGTAGCAGTAAGCAGTAGCAGTAAGCAGTAGTTGTTTATTTTAAAAACATGTTTGGTAACGTAGCTGTAGCAGTAATTATAAAGTGTAAAATTACGAAAAAATTCATATACGCATTAAAATAAAATAAATGATTAAAAAAATGGGGGTATATATGTAATTTCAGTATCTAAACGCTTGGAGCAATTCTGGAAAGCTCATTCAAGAAACATTTCATTTTAGAGCGGTTAGGATAGTTTCAACCGCTATTAGAGATGTTGCCAAACAAACTTTTCATGTAAATGTTTACTGCTTACCGCTTGTCCCTCCTAAACACTTCCTTAACGCTTGTTGCCAAACATGACCAAAGTTTTGTGGATGAAACATAATTCAGATGAGTATTGTTGACGTACAGTCCATATTCGGGTCACGAACCCGATTAATGAACATTACTAACGCCCAAGCCCACCACGAGTGGGCTATCATAACAATGAATTGGGCTACCATGCTAACGGTTTGGGCTCACAAAAGCCCAAACCCAAATACATTATTTATGGTATAGATAAAGATATCTTATTTATGGGATAAAGATCCATAGACCGGATAGGCATTATACGCCGAAGAGTGAGGAGCACGAAATCTACAAGGATTTCATGCCTATATAAAGAATATCATAATTCTCATTAAAGGTACGACTTACAACCTTAACTCTTCTATACAACCCTAAAATCGATTACTTATTCTCACGCCGGAGGATAATCGTGGGAGACAATCCCACAGTAAGCCTAACGGTGTTTGTTTGCTTTCTTAGTGCGTAGGTCTAAAGCATTAAGATCTGATTGATACGGGAACAGGAACCCAAACAAGGAACGCCCAACTTTTGTATCAACAAGTATTATTGAGTTCGTTAGATTTTATGACAATTAAAAGGATTATGAACTTGAAATTATTTCATTCGATTCCATGTTATCTTAATACTGACTGGTTAAAGGTTTTTTCTCAATCACATCACTTCCACGACACTATATTTATTTTTCCCTTTAATTTTTCCTTAAGACTATGACGTGTAGAGCGGGAAAAGTATAGATAATCTATGCCAAGTCAGTTGAAAAAAAGCGAACCACCCCACCTCACAGTGCGGGAAAACCCAAAATACTCGAGCGGCGTATTCTAGTCCCGTGAATTTAGAGGAGTGAGAAAAAATAATTTGGGAAAAAAGAGTGATTTTATTACTTGTTGTGTGTGGTATGTGGTTTTTTGAGTATTTTTAAATGATAGAAAAAAAAAGAAAAAAAATAAAAAAAAATAAAAGAATGGAAGAGATAGAGTGTTACAACGGTTTGAAAGAAAGTTGAAGGGAAAATTAAAAGGAAAGTTTTTTGGTAACGTGAAGCTAATCTAACGAAATAAAGCTATCACTACGCTCTTCACTCTAAATGTCACAACAACCTCTTTATCTTTTCCTCAATTTTTCATATTTTTTATCATTTAAAAATAATTTTAAAATACATGTAAACAACAAAATCTAAATAACACCTTTTCCCGCTCACATGACCTAGTTTCCCGCATGTTTTTGAGTATGCACACCTTGCACAGTTGTGTTTGTTTTAAAAAAAAATGTCTTATAACATCTTAATCTGATTCGTTTAGACGCGGTCAGACATTTAGGTTATTAAGACTGTTTGTTTTTTTCCCCCTATCATTGAGAGGTAGTAAGAGGCAATCTTTGTTAAAAGCGTTTTTTTTTTTTTTTTTTTTTTTTCTCCAACCATTAAGAGACAGTAAGAGACATAACCTCTTATTGATATAGATATGGAAGGGGTGTCTTAACCAATGTTCTAAAAGGCGTGAGGCGTGGCGTGGCGGCACAGCCACGCCTCAAGCCTTACGCGCCTTTGCGAAGCCTTGGCGTTTCTTAAAGCGTGCTTAAGGCGACAATAAAATATTTATAAATTTATATATTTATAATTTTATATCATTTTATAAGAGCAATTTCAAATACTAAAGCCCAAATCCCAAATAGCCAGACCCAAATACGAGGCCCAAGTAGGAATTAAGTTTTGAAATTACGAGACCCAAGAAACAAATAACCCAAATACTTGAAATTCAAACCCAAATCCATAAATCCCCTAAATTCTTCTAAAAATGGTGCCACGCCTTACCAAAAAGGCGCGCCTTTGCACGTCTTTTCACGCCTTATTCCACGCCTTTTCACACGACGCCTAGACCTCACGCTTTGGTCCTTTTCGTGGCGTCGAGGCCACGCCTCGCGCCTTGGCGCGCCTTTTAGAACACTGGTCTTAACCCTATTAATGTCTCTTTTTTTATTCTTAATTTTTATTCTTTTTTATTTATTTATTTATTTATTATTATTATTATTATTATTATTATTATTATTATTATTATTATTATTATTATTATTATTATTATTATTATTGTTAAATAAAAAATGTATAAGACGAGTGGGTGAACCCACGCGTTGCCGCGGGGCCATTGTGTCAAAGATACATCCAAGGAAAACTGAAACAAATACAATATTAGTGACATGCTGCTAAAGTAAGCAACAAAGACAATCAAACACTTATTGTGGTCGTCTTTTGAGAAACCTTTCATTGCATTTTTATGTCTCCATTTTCTCCCTATTCACGTCCCCAAGAGTTATTGACTATCCAGTACATCAACAAGGAAGTCGAATCCACTAACCTGCAACATTCATTGCAACACTTAATACTAAGGTACTAATAATTTTTGGAGCCTGAAGTTATTGCCACATTAAGGTTAAAGTTAAAACTTTTGGTTACAGTTTATGAAACACATTTGGTCAAAAGTCGATCCAACTTCTTTCAATCTGTACTTATATATTACTTGCCTTGACTCAAACCGGTTGATCCATTACCAGAGTATCTATTTTACAAAGTAAAATAGAAGTAGTGTATAAAATTCACATGTGATGCAACATCTACACCAATGTCACTATGCACCTAGACAAATAGACTAAATCTGGGATGTTCGTGGCATGTACAAAATTTCTGCCTATCGACTTAGTTTTACTCTAGTTTAAACGGAATAAGCAATCCTAAACACCCTCTTATTAGTCAAATACTCGAATTTGTAAAGACAACAACATACAAAGCTAAGTAACAGTCTAGTGTCTGGGAGCGTACCGGCAATACATATGGTTTGGATGCAAAGCTACCCGATTGCATAGGAGACATATATGCTATGCCATTCGGTAATTGCCTCGCTAATTGAGGGCCAGAACTTCTCGCTCAAATCACAACAATCATCACTGCCTGAAAATGTAGTCGCCCCACTGTAACAGTAGTTAACCGAAACATAGAGCCAGCGATAAAATGAAAGAATCAAAGCCCACCATGGCTGCAAAGGAAGATAGTTGCATAATCATGGCATCCAGACCTTGCCTGGCCAAATTACGGACCAATAGGCTATCAAATAAAGAGGATACATCCGCCATGGCTGCAACGATAATAAGCTGCCCCGCCAAGATACGGACAATCGCAGCTTCATCGAACCAATTATATCTCTATACTAACCATTAGGCATGGCTGCAGAGGAACACAATTGCATAATCATGGCATCCGGTCCTTGCTGGCCAAGTTACGAATCGATAGGCAATCAAATAAGCATGCCATCTGGACCACACATTCATTAAAAAATTTCAATATCACTGTGCAGGAGGCTCAAAAAGGCAATCAAATAAAGAGGATACAATACCTACAATTGTATACAACATCGAAAAAACCAAAATGGATGTCCTGATACATTCATCAAAAACCTAAAAAACATTAATCCTAAAACCTTGGATTTTGAACAAACACCCATGAAAATTAAAAACATAATTCATACGTGCAGGATCCCAGAAACCCCCAAAATTAACGAAACCCTAATGTGAACGAAAGCAAAAATTAAAAGAAATATCCAAATTAGGTCATCAATTAAGCAGAGCTAAACCATAACTATGTCGTGTAACCTGTTTGCCATTATGGATTTCAATTCATTGTAGCAAAAACAAAATAACAAACACATAAAGAAGCACCAATCTTAAGGCGTAACCCTAGAAACTGAAAACCTAATCTACTTAAATCAAAGGTGTCAATAAAATTAAACACAACTTAATCAATCAAAACCCTAGATCAAACATGAGCAACATATCAACAGGCAATAATAATAATAATAATAATAATAATAATAATAATAATAATAATAATAATAATAAATAAATAAAAAGTGGGAAGCACAATAACGAATCCAAACCTTATCACAATGACGATGTCTTTTTTTTCTGACCGCAAAATGAAACACACATGAGTTTATCACATCAAGTAACTCCCACGTGTGGCTGTAAAAAAGATCTAGATAGAACCATAACACATGGACAATCGAGAACCACACACGGAATAAAAATAATAATATACAACTCTAGTTGTCACTGGATCGGATCAGGTAAGCGTAAAATGACATTGGATTTGGTGTTCGGAGGTGGAGATTTCGGATCCCAAAACCTAACTGCGATTGTGTGGGGGAGTGAACAGGACGGGTTGTGTATATCACCGGTTTTGCAAAATTGGACCTCCTCGGGTCGGGCTGGCAGCCACAAATGGGTTCCAAAGTCAAAGGATTAGTATATAGAGGTAATTATATGTGATAATTCATATTTTTTTTTCAAGTTGAAGGGTTCGGTCTCGGACTCATATATCTCAACTCTAACGTGATCAATATAGTTAATCATTTTGAAAAGTTCAATTTAAACTCTAACACGTTTATTCATTTATTTATTTATTTATTTTGTCAAATAAACATGAAATTGCATGTTTTGTTTAAAATACTTTTAACTTTAAATTGATTATATTATAAAATTTGGTTTTTTATATTTAATAAAATTCATTTATTGTGTAAATGCAATAGTTTTATATTTAAATTATAAAAATAATAGTTTACACATCCATATATTTTTAAAAAAGCAAATGGTTTTATTTAATTCAGATTTCTCAGCCACTTATTCAGATTAAGATGAGAATCAGAATCATACTTTTTTACCGCAGTACGATTCAGATTTATATTCAGAGTCTCTTAATAAATAAAAAGCACATTGCCTTCCGTGATAAAATCATAATCCGTAAAAAAAAAAAATCTTAATTTACTTTCGTAAACTAACTTGTTTAAAAAAATAAAAACCGACCTCACTGGACTATATATAAAACAAAGGGTTTTGCTAATGGCAACCCTAAGGGTTGTTGTTAAGAGTTTAATTTTATTACATCTTAACTAACTATAATATAAAAATGGTCAACCTTGAAAGTGAACACTTGAAACTTTGGTCAATCTTGAAATCTTGAAATATTGGCTACACATTTAAATACACGGATATGGCATTCACTAAAAGAAAGGAAACTATTTATGGTTGTCTTATAAAAGAAAGGAAACTATAAAAAAAAAGAAATATTGAAATATTGGCTACACTTTGCATGGCTGGACAAACATTTCGCATGGCTGGACACACATTTTGATTTCAAACCCATGTTGAAAGTTGAAATTGTTGAAAGTGAATATTTATAGGAACTTTGCATCAAAACGTAATGCATAGCAACTTTGAAAATGAGTACTCTATGAATCAAACTTTTAGATATAGCAACTTTGAAAATGAGTTGTAAAACACTAATTGATATGAAAATCTGTACTCTACGAATCAAAACGTAATGCATGTTTAATATTTATAGAAACATTGATAATATTTAATGCATGTTTAATATAATAAGGAAACGATAACCATTTGTACTCAATACTAATCAACGATTTGGTCAGGAAATGGTTAACAAGGAAATGATTTCTTTGGTTCATCTATGAGGGCGGGAAAACTCAGATTCGAAACAAACCTAACGTATACCTTCTTGCCTATATAAACAACACATTGTTTAAACAAACCATTTGTACTCAATACTCAAAAGAATGTCGATGATGATTTTGAGGTTAGTTCTAATCTTTCATTTGATTTTGAGGTTAGTTCTAATGTGCCATGCATTAATGCATTTTGAGGTTCTTCCCAATCGATTAATGGAATCAGTTGAGGTTCATTATATTGTTTCTTCTAATACATTATATACGCCATTTTTTATAATGCATTTTATAGCAACTGAATCCATCTTCAGTAGGTTCTTTCCAAAATGTGTTGTTCTAATGCGCCATTATTTCTTCTAATGTATTATTTTTTTTACAGCTTCTTCACAATCCGAACCCAGCTCCACATCCTAATCCTTTTTTCAACCCTAACTTGATCAGTTAGAATTGGGATGATGTCATTGTCATATCAAGTGATGATGAAGATGAAGAAGAAGAAGAACCAATTCCAACACCAATAACCGTTGAGAGTCAAGTATTCGTGCCCAGTCGAAAAAGAGTTTATTGCTTGGTTGATGAAAGTGTGACCGATGAAGAATAGAATTATGTTTTATGCCTTTTGTTAAAACATCTTATTTTACATCGTTTACAAACTATGTCTTGGTTTACTTTGTTTCTTTTCTTATAAAAAATGAATGAATTACTCTTGCTTTGTTACATATTAAGGAGACATTCTTATTGTTTCTTTTGTCTAATTTTTTGTTTCCTATAATTTATCCTACTGAAGATGGAATGAATTGCTATAATTTATCCTACACAATGTTTAAACAAACCATTTGTACTCAATACTCAATTCGATTAGTGGTCTTATTACTGTAGTACAACCTTGTGTTTAGGGTGTTTGGCATTGAACCATACGGAAAATATTTAACCTAATTAACCCATTCATAAGTAAACTATGGGTGGGAATAAAACAAACAGTTTGAGACTTTCCCCGTAAAAGAATTATAAGATACGCATATAACTATAATACATTGTTTGTGACGTTACATTATAATTACAAATCATGTGATGTTATGACTTTGGTTGCTAATTTAATTTGGTGTAGAGATTCAATAATAAAAATAAAAATCAATCTATTTGTGGAACATATTTTTTGGTCGTAAAAGCCCTAATGACGATAGATGAATAATATTTTCATTAGGCAAGGTCACCATTTTTTTTTTTTTTTTTTTTTGTAAGCGCTTTATTTTATCTTTAATACTTATAATGCATGTATATATGCATGCTTAAACTTAAAAGTTCTTAAATGTTGAGTAATTTCTAGTGCCTAATATAGCTTTTACAAAACAAGTTTACATGGAACTGCTTTTTAAATGTGGCAAGTGTTACTGTTTGGTCTACCAATAGAACACACTAACAAAGGAAAATCTATTTATAAACGACAACCAATCACACGGTTGTTGATCAACTTACGAAAAACACACACACACACACAGTTTGCGCGGGTATTCATCTAGGACCACAAGTTTGCAACCGGTTGCATCAATTTAAAAACATAAACACACACAAATAAAAAAAACACACGGTTGCATCAAGAGTCACACCAGAACCACAAATTTGCAAGTATAATTATTTGCCTCTATACACCGTCGCTTTGCACGGGTATTCGTCTAATATAAACAAATGAATGATTCTTATTAGATGATATTTTCGATAAAAGTGGATGAAATCCCTAAAAATCTGGATATATATCAAATACTTCATTCTCATTGGGTGATTTAGTTTCTTACAACAAATTGTAATAAAAATGATCATATTAATGACAGCTCTAAGGGTTGTCGTTAGCAAAACCCTAAAAGAAATTCTAATTCAAAAGCTTTGTAAATAGTTAACTTTCTTCCAAAGAAATATTTACCCTTTTCACAAGTTATAAATAATCCTTAAACCCTAAACCGTGTTCCAAAAACTGTCGTTCTGAATCATGACGGATTCGTTATTAGAACCAGGTCCATACCGAATTATATTCAGCACAGGTCTATGGTTCGCAGGAGGCGCATTCTTCGGGACAGCTTTTCACTTCCCAAAAGGGTTTTACAACGCCTCACGTTTCATAGGTGGAGCACAAGCTGTCCGCATGAACGTGCCACGTATAGCTGGGAGTTATGCAGTATGGGGCGGATTATATTCCACCTTTGATTGTGCTATTGCACACGCGCGTCAAAAAGAAGATCCATGGAACTCGATACTTGCTAGCGGTGCTGCTAGTGGTTTGCTTGCGATGCGACAAGGGTTTGGGCCTATGGCTAGGGGGGCTTTGACTACTGCTGCTATTTTCGCTTTATTTCATGGGCTGTCTTTAACATATGATAAGTTTGTTGCGAAACCAGTGCCGCCGGTTATTTTGGAAGAGGCGCCACAGATTCGAGGCAAGGCACAGCAGGCTGCTGCATCGTCGTGGTTTGGTGGTTTTGGACAAAAGAAATAGGAAGTTTCGGAGAGTTTTGATTCGCCTATGCCGCCAACTTTTGATTTTAAATGAATGTGAATTTGATGTAGCGAGAAATTATTCTATAAGTTTGATTGATAATATTATTGTTTTCGGGTTTGGTTATGATCTTTTGATTTTTGCATGAATTAAGATATTGTATTAGATGATTGTTTAGCATACTGAGTTTCAATCATATGTGAGATCTGTAATGCGGTATCATGAATCAATCTTGACATGTTGCAAGTGTCACCAAATTAAATAACAAATATACACATTTGTCGTCATACGGATTGAACAAAAAAATTTATTTATCTATGGCGGAGCAAAGATTTTAAGTTAGGGGTTGAACTTAATATAAAAAATAATATATATCGCATTAAAAAATGATTTTTTAAAACTTATTATAACCTAACATCATAATAATAAGAAACTAAGCTAAATTAGAAAAGAATAGTTTAGCAAGTAAATTTTTTTTGATGTTATATAAACTATTAGAAAACTAACTTATGGACTCATTAATTACTTATCATAATAATGATTGATTAGGGATGAGCATCAACTAGTCACCTTATTAGCTTCGCTTTTACGTTTTGGTCTTTTCGGCAAATAATGAACTTTCGCTCATGAAATACTTTGGAAAAAAGTCCAAACATGTTAAGACAATGTTTTACGAGAACAACTTTAAAAAACACTTTTTGTATCTTAAGAATCTTGAATGATGAACGTTTCAAAAGGTTTATAAAATTGATATAAATAAAATTATTTAAAAAAAAAATCTTTCCAAATACAATTTTTCACTATGTACAAACGTCATAAAGCTTTATGAATGAAATATGATTCAAAAAAGTGGGTAATACCCGTGCGTAACAGCGGGATCATAATCGGTGGAAGATATTAGCATTGTAAGACACAACGAACATATATCCTCATAATTATTGGAACATAATAAGGGTGAGCATCGGTCTGGGACCGGACCGGACCGACAAGACCGAAGACTGAATTAAGGTAAAAACCGGGACCGGGACCGAGACCGAGACCGAATGTGGTCGTTCCGGTCCGGTCTTTCCGGTCTAAATAGACAAGATTTGGCAAGTTTTTTCGGTTTTTTGGTCGGTCCGGACCGGTTCGAAGACCGAATTAGCCAAAAAGCCTAGACCGAGGACCGGACCGAATGTGGTCGGTCCGATCCGGTCCGGTCGGTTTTGTTGGTCGGTCCGGTCCATCCGGTCCGTTTGCTCACCCCTAGAACATAATGTTTACCATGCGTTATTACCGGGCTTAATAGTATACCTTTTATTGAAACCGGAGTTTTTTTTATGTACTTTATTTCATAAAAATTAAGGGGAGAAGGAAAAAAAAAAAAAAAAAAAAAAAAAAACCTTGAATGAAATTGTGTTAGCCAAGGTTTGAACTTTGGTTAGTTCAAAAGCAAGAATTATAACAATGGAAGCAACGGCAATTGATAATTACTTTGTACTTAAAAAAATTTATGTCAATATAACTCAAAAGAATACTTTGGGTGCGTTTGGTTTGTCTTTTTAGGCTAAGATGTGAGATTCACACACATGTTGGGTATGTTTGACGAAATGGGCTGGGACTGGGGTTAGGACTTATATTATAAGCCGAAATTAAAATTTGTAGTTTTATAAACTTGTTTGACAAATGGGCGGGGGTTGGGGCTTATTATTGCAAAATTATTAAAAATGACATAATTAAATAAGTTTTTGTATATGTTAAATTTTTATGGGTAAATAAGTAATTTATTTTTCAAAAGCCAACTTTAGCCTCTTTTATGGGGCTAAAGTTTTTTTCCGGCTTATTTTATAAGCCCTTCCATAAGCCCCATGACAAACGAGACTTATTTAATTAGTCGACTTATTTTAAAGCTCAAGCCCCAATAAGCCCAATAAAAACTCTCGCCAAACATAGCCATCGTACTTAATTGGTTATTTTTTATTTTTTATTTTTTTAAGTACTAATGTTTTACCAGAGCTAACCATTTTAACAAAAAAAAAAAAAATAAATAAATAAAAATAAAAAAAAAACTCAAAAGAAGACAAAAGAGTTGTTGTTTTGGTGAATAGTAACAAACATAAAATTAAGAGAAAAAAACATGAATAAAATTGTGTTAGCCAAGGTTTGAACTTTGGTTAGTTCAAAAGTAGAAAATATAACAATGGAAGCATTATCAACTGATATTACTTTGTACCTAAAAACATCTATGTGAAGATAGGGTGAGGATCCTCAAATAACTTGAGTCAAGTTAGAGGATTCTCAAGCATTAAATTAAAATTAAAGGTTAAGAATTTGCATATTTTTAAGCTGAGGTGTGGGATTCACCCACGCCCATTGTATTTATTTATTTATTTTTGAGTACTAATATTTTACCCCTCTGGTAAAATATTAGTAATCAAAAAAAAAAAAAAAAAAGTTTCTGCTTGGTGAATAGTAACAAACATAAAATTAATTAAGAAAAAAAAAATGAATAAAATTGTGTTAGCCAAGGTTTGAACTTTGGTTAGTTCAAAAGTAGGAAACATAACAATGGAAGCATTACCAACTGATATTTACTGTGTACCCAAAAACATCTATGTGAAGATAGGGTGAGGATCCTCTCAATTAACTTGAGTCAAGTTAAAGGATCCTCAACCATTAGATAAAAATCAAAGGTTAAGAATCCAAATTTTGTAGTAAATCTTGACCTTTGATTTGACAAAAATATTTTGTGAATAGTAAGGGTGCGTTTGGTATGATGTCATGAATGACAATAGTTATGAGTTTGATAGTAGTGATGGGTCCCTCACCTATGAAAGATCCATACTTAGTTCTCTTGATGTATATGGAGTATATATTATATATATCATTCATTATTATAGTGGTGAGCCCTTCATCTTAAACAAACACCTTTAATCACTTTCATAATTATAGTTTCATTATCAAAAGGATACCAAACGCACCCTAATAGTAGCAAATACGTAGTACTAAAATGTTTATGTTTAGAATGAGTATTATTGATTTTGTTGACAATTAAAAGGTCTATGAACTTGAAATTATTTCATGTCATGTCATCTTTAATCTCTTCTCACTATAAATGGATGCCCTATTATTTTTTTTAAATTATTAACATTGACAGGCGAAGAGTTTTTGCTCATCACATCAGCTCCACGCTAGCATAAAACACTCACTTTATTTTTCCCTTTAACTTTTTCTTAACACTATGAAGTGACATATAAGGAACCTATGCATGTCAGCGGGAAGAAGCAAACATCCCCACCCCACTTGAAAACCTAAAAAATAGAAAAAAGCGACACTCCTGAGTTTTAAGGAGAGAGAAGAATTAATTTGGGGAAAGAATGTTGTGTGGGGGCTAAATATGTGTTTTAAGAATTTATTTAAATGATAAAAATAAGAAAAAACTGAATAAAGAGAGAGAAGTTACTATAATGGGTGAGAGAAAGTTGAGGGATAAATTAAAAGAAGGGTTTTTGGTGACGTGTGTTGAATAGTGAATTCTCTATTGGTATCATATCTCATTGATCAAATATTTATAGTTGAATACATAAAACCCTATCAACCCTAACATACCCAAACCCATAACAATGTTTGGGCCAACTAACTTAATACGTTTAATACACACTCGCAATTCGAGCGACCAAATCACAAAAGCTCGAATTAGAAAGAAAACCATAATTATTAAAAATATAATAAAATCAAATATAGTTATCTTGATGAAAATTAAGACTTTGATAGTAATTTATTCGCACTAGGAAAACGTAGTATGAAAAAGAGAGATTTTTTTCTCGACGATTGTCTAGACTTACAACGGTGAGTGACGATGGGTCCACCTAGTGGACGAGGCGATCCCAGTATCATTTTCTTAGGACTTTAATTATTAATTCACGGCCACTGATGATGTCATCTGACTCTAAGCCGTGTGAGAGTTTTAAACAAAACAGTGAGCAAATGTTGATTTCGGAACCCGCTCGCTGGTTACGACACATGACGACGCGTCTTCAGAGATACGACAAGGATTTAAGGTTGAATTTCTTCAGAAATTTATGTAGGCAATGGAGCTGACGACGTTAGTTAACATTTTACAGTTTAGGAGTTAGGGTCGAAATAGTGATCGACTAGGGTTTAATCCGAATTGTTTTTAAAGAATAGATAAACGATGATGGCTAGGGTTTGACGGGGTGAATTGAGACGTCAGCTCAAGGTTACCGACTAGGTCTTAGGATAGAACATGCTCAGATACAATGTTGAATAATGAATTCCCCATCAGTATTGTCTCATTGTTCAAATACTTTTAGGCGAATACATAAAATCATAATAACCCCTAATGGATACAAACCACATCTGAGTTTGGGCCAACTAACTTAATACAGTACCTATAATAACATGGAGCTTATGTGGCTTGAAAAACCTCTCACCACACCCTCCCATCATAACCATCGCAACAACTTGTTTTAATTTTCTCAGTTTTTTATTATTTTTTATTTTTTATTTTTTATTTTTTTTAATTTATTTATTTAAAAATATCTCAAAACACACATATACACATAACAACCAATAAATAATAATCTCTGTCCTCTAAATATACATCCAATAAATAATACTTTTTCATGTGAACATATATATTTCACTTGTTTTTCTTTGGAGACTCAAGTGAATAAATCATAATGCGTAATAAGCATCTTAATTTACTTTCGTAAAATATTCTGTTACAAAAATAAAAACCGACCTCAACTGGACTATATATAAAAACAAAATTTGATTCAAAAGCTTTGTAAATTACTTAACTTTCTTCCAAAGAAATATTTACCCTTTTACAAGTTATATAACTTTCTACTTCCAACCAAAAAAACAAAAACATCGTAATCCATAAACCCTTCTAAACCCTTATCGATCCAAAAACCATCGTTCTAAATCATGGCGGATTTGCAAAGAGATCCATGTCCAGATCGAATTATTCAAGACACGGGTGCGGCATTCGGTATGGGCGCTATAGGTGGATCAGTTTTTCACTTCCCAAAAGGACTTTACAACTCCCCGCGTGGCTCTCGTTTCACTGGTGGAGCACAAGCTGTCCGCATGAACGCGCCACGTATAGGTGGGAGTTTTGCAGTATGGGGCGGATTATTTTCCACCTTTGACTGTGCGTTTGCATACACGCGCAAAAAAGAAGATCCATGGAACTCGATACTTGCTGGTGGAGCTACTGGTGGGTTGCTTTCGTTGCGGCAAGGTTTTGGGCCTATGGGTAGGGCGATTATGGGTTCTGCTGCTTTACTCGCTTTAATAGAAGGGGTAGGTATTACGCTTACTAAGCAGAGTGCACAACAAGAGATGCCGCCGGTTATGGTTGAAGAGGCGCCCGTGGCGCCACATATGGGAGACCAGGCGCAGCAGGGTGCTGCGGCATCGTGGTTTGGTGGTTTGTTTGGAGCGAAGAATGAGGAAGTGAAGTCGTATGTGAAAGATGAAGTTCTAGAGAGCTTTGATTCGCCAATGCCGCCAACTTTTGATTATAAATGAATCTGAATTTGGTCTGGTGACTTATTTTACATGATTGATTGGAAATTTTAATTGAGTTTGAGTATGTTGTTCTTTTAATTTGAAGAATAGCTGTAAGTTCCGTGCACGCATGATGTTTTCATATAAATCAAATTTATTTTAAAATTTTAGTTTAATATATGGACATATAAGAATTTACCCGTGAAAATTGTGAAATAAGTATAACTAATACTAGTAGAGTACCCGCGCGTTGCAGCGGTGGGTACCCTAAAATAAATATTAACACCACCAAATATCTAGTGGCATGTGTGTATGTCCGTCACGGACAAATAATCTGTATATCAAATGCTTAACGATATTTTATAAAGTACAATAATTGAATAACATACATTTATTGATGAGACTACAAATTCATATGATAAAGTCTTTTACAATATATGTATATACACCATATTGAAAATCCTAGACATTTATATTTTACTTTATACGAAGAACTTCTCGATACACAATGTTTGATATGTACACACCATCTTGATCAAATTTTTTGAAGCTTAATGTTTTGGAAGCATAATTAGACTGTATATTGTGGTTAAATATTTGTATATTTTGATGAACGGGTGTTTTTAATAGTGTATTAATTGTATGGGTTAAATAGTGTTTTTTTAGTTTTATTTATGCTTTAAATACTTGTAAATTATGCTTATTTATTTGTATTTACTTAAAAATCTATTTTTAGTAATCTTAAAAAATTAATATGAGAGAGGGTCAAAGATGTATTATAACTAGTATAGACTTGTCCAGAATTTTAAAATTGGACCAATAGGAGAGCTCGATTTTGACACATAGCGAAATCAAACAATATGATTGGTCAATAAAAAGTCAAAATTAAATTAATTTTGGTCAAATTTTAATAAAGTTGGTGGAGAATTTAGTTGAGGAAAAAAAAACATAAAAATATAGGTGTCAAATTAAATTTATTAAAACAAAAACTTAAAAAAGGGGGAGGTAATTAATAAAAGTTTAGTGGTTGAATTGAAAATATATTATATAGTTACTTGTAAAATTACAAGTCCTTATATTTTTTAATAACTTTATATAATAAACAAATAACCTTTACACTTTATACCCTTATACTTTATAATATATACTTTATTTATAATTACATGAGTATTAGTATTAGTTTGACACTTTTATCGATTAAAATTATAAAATTTTGTAAATAAGAATAAGATTTAATATACGTTAAATATTTTTTTAAATAAATATCAGTTTTAAACTTTCATCTATTATTATTATTATTATTATTATTATTATTATTATTATTATTATTATTATTATTTTACTATTTACGTTAAATTAGGACTCGTGTTATCCTATTTAAAAGTCCAGTCTATGCGTACGCGGGTTTGAATATTAAATACGGCTAAATTATTATAAACGGTAATATAAATATCAAATGGTAAGCACGAGTTAGTGAGATATGAAAATAAATATACGCAATTGTACTTATAACAACAACTTATATAATTATTATTTAAAGTTTATATAGATATCCAAAAATGTATATTTAAAAAATTTTACGGGGTATATTTTAACTTCATTAACGCTCATTATGTGCTACTAAATTCGCACATTTTTTACAAAATAATATCAATAGTTAAAGTTAAGCAAAAACATTCACTTTAACCTCAACATGTATTTCAGCTAAATAAAGTTAAATCTTTAATGCAATAAAATATTTTACAAAATATTAATATATATTAATGAAAAAATCATGCATATTTATTAGTTGTACTTATATCATAATTTTCACGGGTAAATTCTTATATGTCCATATAATAAACTTAAATTTTACAATAAATTTGATGTCTGTGTAAACCCCGTGCGTACACGGGGTTTATAACTAGTGGTATGATATATGATTTACAAACGGTACGTGGTTTTATATGTGCTATCTCTTACTGCTTATTGGGATTTCAGTAATATAGCTTTGTTAATCATTTGATTAAAGTTTGGGCGTTACAAAGTTTTACATATACCTAGTTTTGTGACTTTGTCCAAATCTTGTTATATTGGCCACAAATGATCATAACTAGTTTTATCGATTCTACAAAACTGATTATTGCAGCTCACAATTGCCAGTTTTGCAGCATATGTAAATACCCTCTTTGGAAACAATGTCTTCATTCAGTGATCCGAGTGTGAAGGTCTGTGCTACTTGATTTTCTATTGTCCAATACAACTGTTTTTAGTACCATAAGGTCATGTACCTAAAGATTGGCGTGGATTACATTAATGCTTCGACAAAGAAAATGACGATAACGAATAAAGGTTTTCAACGAAGCATTTAAAGTAGAACAACTAAACTTGTTGTCAGCTTACACGGTCTCATACTCTTTCGTAAATGTCTTATAACCAGTTATCCGTCGCTTGTTTGTTTGTTTTTGTTGCTGTTTTTTTGGTTAGGACTTGAGGCACTTGTATTGCTCATGCTCCAGCGCCGAATACTTACATGGTTTGGATTTTGAGTACCCTCCATAGACTTGTAATACTCAGAAAAAAAAAAAAAAAAAAAAAAGATTGACAAGATGCTAATACTATTAACATGTTTTTAAGCAATCTGCAAATGAAAAGGTTTTAGTTTAGGATTGAGATCCTTTCAAATGGTTCTTCACAAACATAACAATAGGGCCTATTGAGGGACTCACTTTTCTTTTTGATTGTGAAAAGTCATTACCGGTCATATTCATACATACTTGAGAAGATCTCCAATCATTTAATTTATTGGCAATAGTCGCCTTTTTTTATGGTAACTAATAACTATTCTGTTAGGCTGGGCAATGGTGACCCCGGATGACCCTGCTTTCCGGCTACCATGTCAGCTTTCTCTCTCCGACGACCAGACATGACCTAAGTGCCACAGTGGTGAAAGACTTTTTTTTTTTTTTTTTTTTTTTTTTTTTTTAAATTTTTTTTTTACGTTTTAAACAACAAATTTATAAAAATAAAAACGTTCAAATTTAAACATTGCATATATTTCTTGGAATTAAAAAAAAAACACACACACATTACATTAATTAAAAAAAAAAAGACTTGCATAAAAATAAAAACCTAAACATTCATAAACTTCTTGGAATTTAAAACATTACAGAAACATAACATAAACGTTACATAACCATTCAATTGTAATCCGGGTGATCCCAGGTTTGAGAGTTGTCAGATCGGTAACCATCGTCGTAAGGATCAAAGTTCGCAAACTTCTATGCTTTTAACTGAGCTTCCCACCAGCTAAGCTCCCGCTCCTTGTCATCGTTCCAGCCACCATCTTCTTCATAACCTAGCCGAAAGTGATCCAGATGAGGTTGCTGTTGTTGTTGCTCAACAACTCTTTGTGCATCAGATGAAGTTGATGCACCTTGCACTCTTGGTGCATCCGCAGCTTTCACATTTTCCTCAAAACCCCAACGTATCTTGTTGGAGATTTGGGCCTGTATCTCATTCACACAAGACCACAAAGTCTCAGTAACGGCAGCGTCTTTACGATATTCATCATACAAAAACTGATCGATCACAGCCTTGCGTTCTTCCGATATGTCTTTACAGTCAACGTATCGTTCTCTAAAACGTCTTTTGAGTGCCTTTGCGAGCTCAAACTTTTTAGTCACTTCGACAATAGCCTCTTTGCGTTCTTTGTCAGTTTGTTTTTTGACATAAGTTTTAAGTTGGTCGACGGTATGAGGGAGTTTACGAGCCATATTTTTGTGTTTGAAATGTTTGTCTAATTGTGTGTTAAAAGTGTGTTTGATGTAGTATGAATCGGTTGTAGAGGCAACCGATGTTGGGTTATGGTAGTTAGATTAGCCGTTATACGTGTTAGATTTATGAACACAAATTAATAGATGTGTGTTACCAAGAGCTTGAGTGATGTTCGCTCTAGAAGTATTTCCATCTTCATCGTGAATAATTGCATATCACTCAGATGTTCTTGCAATACCACAAGGATAATGCGTAGGACTCTAAATATATTATCTTACTTTTCACATTGTGAGAAACAGTAAGCATATTGGAAGTGTGTCCTAGTGAGATTTATGGATGATCTCTTTAGCTCTAGACTCAATAGTGCGTTTTGATCCGCTCCTGGAGACTGGGGAGGCGTCTCCTGTTTAGGTATCAACATAGCTCGCAATGGGCGGTCGATACATTGTACAAGGTTCCCTGTGAGATTGAAACAAGCTCTTTTAAGAGAACTTGAGTGGTTGGGAAGTTTAGTACAGTGCGTCACTGGGTCCATGACGTCTTGTCTTCAATACCGGTGTTACCTTAGTAACCGCCAGTAGCTTATGAATTGAACCCGGTTTCTGCCCTAAGGTTGAATAAATGAAGGGCTATTTCTTTTCACCCTTTCTCATTTCATTTCTTTTTCATTCTTCAACCCCTTCAGTGCTTACCGAGACTTCATCACTAGAACCTTGTTGGGTTTGTTCCAGTCCTAGCTCTATCTCAGTCGGCACTCTTCCCTTTCTCACTTTTCTCCTTTTTTCAATCATTCCTAAGGACTTCTACTCTATCTAGAGTGTAGAATATCAATCAAGTCACAAACATGATGGTTCTTTTGATTTGTGTGGCGTTAGAAATTAGAGAGAAAGAAGGATGAGAAAGCTTGGAACCTTGAGGGAGAAAATGTGATATTAGATTGAGATTAGTGTGAAGGTCCAACCCTCTCCACATGTGGAGAGGGGTATTTATACTAAGCTACAAAGAAATATAAGAACGCCCACACCCGGGCTGTGGATCAGGCATACAGTGGGTAAAGACCCGTCCTTCTTCCACGATGTTACTTAATCTAATACTAACTAACTAATAACTAAACTAACTACGTGCTAACTTAATGCTATTACAATAATTAGGTGACCGAGACTTTTACAGGAATATTTGTATTCCTAACAATCTCCCCCTAAGCGAGGTCACCTTGGAAATTAAGCTCTTTGATCTTTAAGCATTCATGAGTCTTTGTAGCACGTAGGTTCTGATTTTTCACTTTTCTGCACACTTTGTACTTCAAGCAACGAACTTGTGATTTGGATTCCTTTGTGATATGTGATCTTTGAGCTTCTTTGAGATCATCAGCCATAGTAAATCTCCAAGCTCATCCATAGTAGTAACGCCTTCATGTGATGTAGTGAATTAAGGACCATTATGCTCACACCCTACTAGATCAGGAGACTTAACATAAGAGTTGTGGATTAGGAGACTTTTCATCAGAGTTGCGGAAATGTTGTTGGTAGTCTCTCAACATTTGTTGTAGTAAGTCTCTCATCATCATTGATAGTGAGGAGGATGTGTGAGCATGAGGTATGTATTGACCCGATTCAGCTAGAAATAGGAGCCATCAACTAGATTAAATATATATAAGATCTTTACTACTTCATTTATATAGACTCAGTACCAAACGCCACTGCTGCAGCAACCAAACGCCCCTTGCTGCAGCAGTAAGTCAAGAACCAAACACCCCTTCTGGTAGGGGCATCACTAGATAAACAAAACCAGTATACATCTCTTTGACTTTCCCATATATCTAGTAACACTTTAGTTATTCAGTAAGATAAAAATAAAATAATATTGTGTGTATATGTTTGTCAAGTTTTCAAATGTCAATAATAGTTCAAGATTTGATTATAATTTAAGATTTATGATTAAAATTTATTTTACTTATACCAAAATTGAATATTACAAATTATAATCCATTGATCAAGTGATGAAAAATACATGAAAAAAGGTGAGCTGGGATGATGAAAAATACTTGATGAAACTTAAAATGCACAAGTGCTGAAAATTTACTAACTGTTGTAAAATATCATAATAAAAATGTCCTTAAGCACTTGTACTCGATAACTATTGTTGCGTGATTACGTTTATACCAAACCAATCATCTATACAAAATGGATTATTATTATAGTACGAGGTGTGAACATGAAGAATCACAATTGGATTAATAGTTAGGCATCATTAATATAAAGTATTGTATTAAATAGTGAACGAAATGCCAAGTTTTATATGATGAGCTAACTGTGAGTATACTGTATATGTTACCTTTCATTTACTTAAACCTAACACCACATTTGTTGTTATATGATGAGCTACTTAATCCTACTTTTGACACATAGGTTGCTGCATCACATATATAGACACCTGAACTTGGTATTCTGCACATATTAACTTTAATCCCATTAAAAGGTAACCATGATAATTTGGATGCACAAATAAATAAATCATCATGTGTGGATAACAAGTTAATTATGCAAGCTATTATTGACAATAACATCCAAACGCAGCAACCAAACATCACAACATGTTCCCCTGCTGCAGCAACCAAACACACCAAAAATGACAGCAAACAATGAACTACCAAACTCAGTACCTTGCTGAAATCTGTAATTCATATATAAATTCAAACGAAGTACCAAACTCAGTCCCTTGCTGAAATCTTTAATTCATATACATAATTCAAATGAAGTGCCAAACACCCTTTTTGACAGATTATGCATACAATTCTGCAGTAGTAGTACCAGCATTGTAACAAAAAGACTAATTGTATTCAACAACCATAACTTTCAACAAAGACCAAAGACTAAAAGTACTACTAAACTTCCAGTAGTAGTATGAGATGATTATGTGCTTGACTCATCCTCACGTCCACAAACAATTCTACTTGTACTTCCATATTCAATGGTACTACGTGCCATAATAGCTGAACAAATTTGAGACTAAACTCAAATAAATACTTAATATGATACATGAAAACAAGACGAAAAAATATATACACAGTGCATAATTAGCAAGCAAACAATTTGTAGTACAATTATCCAAGTATCAACTATTACTCCTTGTACAATTTGTACAATTAACAAGCAAGCATTTGAAAAACCGTTACTTATGCTAGTGCTCCAACTAAAGTTGAAAGCTAATTTAAAACATCCGCAACTTTAAAATAATTTGGATATAAAGATTGTTAAAGTCCCTACCAAACACCGTTGAGATGTTACCTATTGTAGCTTCTTTCCCACCTACATTGCAGTCCTATTTCAACAAACAATTGCAAAACTAATGCAAGGCACTACTTAAAAATCTTGAAAAAATCCCAAATCTGATGGAAGGCACCACTTTACAATTGATTTTTCGAGAAGCTGGTATAGTTATATTAAATTTCAATGCTTGGTAAAGTTGTACAAGTTTGAAAATGAATTAGAACATATCCTCAAATTACACAGCTAACATACATCAATGTGATTTCATATATGTAATCATGTAACTGAAAGAAGTAATCGACAATAATTGAAACATAGATACCAAATTGTACCTTAATTAGTGATGACGTATAGTCTATATTTGGGCCACGAGCCAAAATGATAAACATCACTAAGGCCCAAACCCACCATGAGTGGGCTATTATAACTTGGGCCGCGTTATTAACGGGATTGGGCTTACATAAGACCCAAAAGCCCAAACAAACTATTTATGGTTTAGATAAGGATCTTCAATCTATGGATAAAGATCCTTGGACCGGATAAGCACCATGCGTGCGAAACGTAAGGAGCACGAAACCTACAAGGGTTCTGTGCCTATAAAAGGAATGACATAATTCTCATTAAAGGTACGATTCACAAAACCCTAAACTCTTTACGAGACCCCTAAAACTGATTACTTACTCTCACGCCGGAGGATAATCATGGGAGACAATCCCATGATAAGCCTAACGGTGTTTGTTTGTTTTCTTAGTGCGCAGGTTTCAAGCATTAAGAGCTAATTGGTACGAGAGCAAGAGCCCAAACAAGGAACGCCCAACTTTTGTATCAACAAGTGGCGCCATCCGTGGGACCAACACTAAGAACTAAAGAACTAGAATGACGAAGAATAAAAACTCAAGCCAGCGGACTCCGCAGTTAGAGAAAACACGTGACCCCCAGAGGAAGAACCAACAAGATTCGACCTCTAGGCAGGCTTCTGGGACAACCAGTGCGCCTGGTCACCAAGAAATGGGACCAACCCTACCTCTCCCAGCGGTAGAATTGCATATAAGGACTACCCAAGCCACCACAGTAGTCCCAAGCGTTGAAGAACTTCAGCGCACCCTCTTCAATACTCCCCACCAAACGGCACCTATAGTGGACAAAACTGTGCCGCCTGGCGCACCTAACCGAGATAGGGTGCCCAATACTGAGGCAGATATTCTTGCAGCGAATGAGGACGTACCTGACCTAACATTGAGTAATTTTGTATCCCAAAATTATGAAATTCTAACCGCCCTCATGCAAGAAGAAGCGAGGAGAAGGTCAAGTACGAGCCTGCAAGCCCGGCTCAACTTTGGTCCTGAACGCGAAGTATCGCCACCGCGCCACCTACGAGGAAGACGTGAAAATTAAGAAAGACGTACCACTATCCATGATAGGCTGGGTACGATATCTGACTCACAATATTCAGAGGAATACGAAGACGGCGAGAGGCGCATCAATGTTCATTCCAGACTTGGTAGTCGAAGGATACAAGACAGATTAGGACCTCAACATTCACCAAGTGAAGGTTCCTCCAGGTCTGGGAGCAAAAGAATTCACGACAGATTAGGGAGGAGAATATCCCCAAGTGAAAGCCCTCAAGCTCTTCCTCTGAAGGAAGCCAGCGCAAGCGCCGCAAAAGAGATTACTCTTCCTCCAGTGACTCCTCGGACAACGAGGATAAGGAAACAGGACACTGGAAGTCTAGAGGAAGACGTCGCGAGGAAGAAGACGAAGACATATATCTTCCGTGGTGTCGCCAGAAAGTTGATGCCTTTACAAGGCATATCAGCGACTACTCGGATCATAAGAAAAGGCGCATGCCCACTAATGTTAAAACATATGACGGGACGGGTGATCCTGATGATCACCTAAAATTTTTTGAATCCGTCGTTACTATCGAAAATTGGCCACAACCTGTGTGGTGCCATATGTTTAACTCCACGTTAGTGAGGAATGCGCGCACGTGGTTTAGCAAGCTTCCACGAAGGAGCATTGGTGGGTTTGAAGAATTACGAAAAGCATTCCGTTTAAACTTCACCCAAAGAAAGAAGTGCACTAAAAACCCTGTGGAACTAGCTAGAGTAAAACAGCGCCAAGGGGAATCAACCAGCGCTTATATGGAACACTTTAAAGATGAGTGTATACACGTAAAGGCGTGTCCCGAGGTCCTAAAAATCTCAGGGTTCATGAATGGGATCAATAACCCAGAACTCATTAGGAAGTTAAACGACAAGGTTCCCCAAACTTTCGATGAACTAATGAAGCGCACAAGATCCTTCATCCAAGGAGAAGCAGCTGCTGCGAACAGTAAAAAAGGCTACTCAAATTATAGGCAACAAGAACAGCCTAGGAGACAACCTAATGATCAGAGCAGCAACCGCAACAAGAATTATTGCAGTGGACGAGACAATGACAAGTATACCCCTCTCACAAAGACTCCAAGGGAAATATTTGTAACAGAAGGTGCAAACTTCCCAAAACCTCCACCAATGCGCACCGCAGAGGACAAGTGTATAGGGAATGGATACTGCGAATACCATGGCCAAAAGGGCCACACAACCAATGAGTGTGTCCAGCTACGACAACTAATTGAAAAATAGTAAAGGAGGGTAGAATGGATCACCTCGTAAAAAACATTAAAGAAGGGAAGGACAAGCAAAGGAATGGAGGCAAGAAAGAGCCTCCCAAAGACAAAGCGGACATCATCTACATGATACAGTCATGGCAATGCAAGACAAAGCAAAAAGTCAGTCAAAAATTCTCTCCAGAAAAGGAGATGTCCTTACCCACTCTAGCTGCGGACAACGCAGTAATAGAGCCATTGACCATTGAGATACATACTGGGGGACATGACATCCGCCGCATTTATATTGATGGAGGAGCATCCGCAGATATTCTATATGAACATTGCTTTAAAAGAATACGACCTGAGATACAAAGTCAGTTGATACCAGCCACGACGTCACTGACTGAGTTCACAGGAGAAAAGATATGGCCTATGGGGCAATTATGCTTACTTGTAGTTGTGGGCGATGAACAACACTCTACAGCAACGTGGATAAATTTCATGATAATCAAGTCTCCCTCACCATATAATGGCATCATTGGGAGACCTGGAATATCATCCATGCGCGCTGTACCATCCACAGCACATGGGATGCTCAAATTTCCAGTAGAAGGAGGGATTGTCACCCTCTACAACACCACAGTGCCACCTAAAGAATGCAACGCAGTAACCAGTGAGGTGGAGAATATTCCAGAACAGCGCGCAGCAAAAATACCAAACTTAAAGGTCGCTATTCATCCTGATTACCCAGATCAACAAATATCGATTGGAGGATCTTTATCTGACAAAGGTAAAGCAGCTGTGTGCGCACTCTTGCAAAAGAACCTGAGTATCTTTGCGTGGGAACCAAAGCACATGACTGGAGTGCCACGCTCTATTACGGAGCACAAGCTACAAATCCGACAAGGATATCAACCAATACGACAGAAGAAGCGCGGCCAGGCCCAAGATCGTACAAAAGCTATCCTGGAAGAAGTACACAAACTTGTAGACGCAGGCATCATGCGCGAAGTATACTATCACGACTGGCTCTCTAATCCAGTGATGGTAAAGAAGAGCGATGACAGTTGGAGGATGTGCGTGGACTTCACAGATCTCAATAAAGCATGTCCACAGGACTGCTATCCACTGCCAGAGATAGACTGGAAAGTAGAATCCCTGTACGGATACCCTTTTAAATGCTTCCTAGACGCATACAAAGGGTACCATCAAATCCAGATGGCAGTGGAGGATGAAGAAAAAATGGCCTTCCACACAAGTCCAGGGGTATATTGCTACTCAAAAATGCCTTTTGGCCTAAAGAACGCAGGTGCAACATACCAACGATTGGTGGACATGGCTATTGAAAAACAAGTAGGTCGCAACTTGGAGGTCTACCTTGATGACCTTGTCATCAAGAGTCATACAGAGGAAGAATTGGTGCGCGACATCGAGGAGACGTTCAAAACACTGGAAAAAATAAACATGAAGTTAAATCCCAAGAAGTGCACCTTTGGCGCGACTGAAGGCATGTTCCTTGGGTATTTAATAGAACCTGATGGTATCAAACCTTGCCCAGAAAAAACAAAAGCTGTTATTGATCTCCCTTCACCGCGCACACTGAAAGAAGTCCAGTCATTAAATGGAAAGTTAGCTGGGCTAAACCATTTTTTATCTAAGTCAGCAGAAAAATCACTCCCTCTCTTTAAAACACTCACGAAGTGCACAAAAAAGGGAGACTTTCGTTGGACTGAGGAAGCAGAAGAAGCCTTCGAACAGCTAAAACAGCACCTGGCATCACTCCCCAAACTAGTCGCACCGCGACCAGGGGAAGAGTTAATCATGTACTTATCTGCAACCCACGGAGCAGTCAGCGCAGTACTATTGACAGATAGGAACTCCGTCCAAACACCCATATACTTTGTAAGCAACGCATTAAAGAAGACAGAGACTAACTATAGCGCCATGGAAAAACTGGTCTTAGCGCTAGTATTCGCAGCTAAAAGACTGTGCAGATACTTTCAGGCGCACCCAATAGCTGTGATCACGGACCAGCCAATCAAACAAGTTATCTCTAAACCAGACGCATCAGGACGGCAACAAAATTGGAGTGTGTTGTTGAGCGAGTATAACATCACGTATAGACCACGCACTGCAATCAAGGGGCAGATATTAGCTGACTTTATTGTTGAAAAGCCAGATACCGATACTCCAACATCAATAAGCAAGACAGAGTTACAAGAACCTTGGATTATATTCACAGACAGATCCTCATGCGTGGATGGATCAGGCGCAGGCCTCATCCTTACTAACCCTGAAGGAATGGAATTTACCTACGCACTGCACTTCGAATTCACAGCCACAAACAATGAGGCAGAATACGAAGCCCTACTCGCTGGACTGCGTATTGCAATTCAAATGGGTGTACGCAACCTAGATGCAAACGTGAATTCCAGGCTAGTAGCTAACCATGTGTTAGGTGAATATGAAGCCAAGGATGAACACATGATCCAATACCTTGAAAAAACCAAGTCCTTAATTCAGAACTTTGATAGGTTCACAATCAAACAAGTACCTAGAGGGAACAACAGGAAAGCTGACGCGCTTAGCAAGATTGCATCTACAAGATTTCGCACCTATCAAAACAGGTATTGGTAGAAACTCTAAAAAACAAATCAATCTTGGAGATGGAAGTATCCACGGTGATAGAAGAACAGGATCCCACGTGGATGACACCTATCATCGAATTCATTAGCAAAGAAATTTTACCACAAGATCATAAGGACGCTCGAAGAGTACGACGCACAGCGCAGAGATTTGAACTACGAGATGGCATCTTATATCGATGTTCATTCCTACAACCTTGGCTCCGATGTGTTGGGCCTCTTCAAGCAGATTATGTACTCCGAGAAATTCACGCTGGATCATGTAGCATGCACTCGGGACCATGGTCCGTTGTGGCGCGCGCCCTACGATCAGGATATTATTGGCCTACTATGCACCGCGACGCGTGAGATATGATAAAAAAATGCAGCAATTGCCAAGTACACAGGCCAATTCCGCGCCAACCAAAACAAGAGTTAACCCCCATCACCTCACCATGGCCATTCTATAAATGGGGCATTGACATCGCAGGCCCTTTCCCAGTTGCAGCGGGAGGGCTAAAATTCCTCATAGTAGCCATAGACTACTTTATAAAGTGGATTGAGGCAAAAGCAGTAGTGAGCATCACTGGCAACCAGGTAAAACGCTTTGTATGGGACAATATTGTGTGTCACTTAGGGCTACTTGGAGAAATTATCTCAGATAATGGGAAACAATTCTGCGATAACCCATTCAAAGATTGGTGCGCGCAATTGAATATTACACAACACTTTGCTTCAGTGAAACACCCACAATCCAATGGCTTGGTTGAACACGCGAACCGCAGTTTAGGAGAAGAGATAAAAGCGCGTCTTGACAGACACAAAGGAAAATGGGTGGACGAGTTATCACATGTTTTATGGGCGCATCGCACCACAATCAAAACCAATACTGGAGACACACCATTCTCCCTTGTCTATGGAACAGAAGCCATCATACCAGTTGAAATTGGAATGCCAACTATACGAACAGCAGAGGTAAACGTCACAACAAATGACGAGGAGCGGTGCATAGACTTGGACTTGCTGGAAGAAAGGCACGAACGCGCAGCTATACGTGAAGCAAAGGCTAAAGCAAAAATGAAGCAGTATTATGATGTAAAAGTCAAACATACTTCCTTCAGGCCAGGAGACTTTGTATACCGCGCTAACGACGCAAGCCACGCAGAAGACACAGGCAAGCTTGGACCCAAATGGGAAGGACCCTATGAGGTCACCGATGCGCTAGGTAATGGTGCATACAGGTTGTGCGATATGGAAGGTCACGAGCTGGCGCGCACTTGGAATATCTGCAATCTGAAAAGATGCTATCTTTAAGAAAGGCTACGGCCCACAAACAGACAACTTTGCACTTTAGTATGTGCCCAATAATTGTTTGTCGTTTAACTTTCTTTTCTTTATTAGGAATTGTTTTTTATTTTTCAAAAACTTGCAAGTATCAATAAAACGTTATGGTTTCCAGCTAACTCCATAACACATCTTACTTTATTACGTACATTCTTATATGTGTCAATATTGTTATTTTATATTTTTGCCTACATGGCGTGCATGCACTAATTAAGACCCACGATGGCAGAAAGGATGAGTAAACCTACTAACTAACTCGTTGAGTAAGAGGGTTGCAAACCCATCAACATTGGATCAAGCATCCTTGCTAAGCGCCTTACCTTCAAGACGTTGAAGTAAGTTTTCCTTGCGCACCCCACGAAGGATGCGCAATATCACGTACACTGTACAAGCTTAGCAAATTATGAGCCAAGACTCTTTGTCATTTAATACGCCTTTGCAAAATTGATGCAAGTCTATTTTCATACTTATGATTCATTTTAAGTCACGCACTTAATTTAAACATAGGTTCCAAAAAGAGTATCTTAATTGATCTTTTTACATAAAGGATAAAAATTTAAGAAGCGGATACCATAAACACATAAACAAAAGATACAACTTGTTATTTATACGATGCCATACATTTACAAGTTACAAAAAATCTACACGCTATGACGGTGCTCAGGACTATTTTCTGGGACAGCGGAGCTTCCTGCCTCTTGGAGCTTTCTCAAAACTAACGCATCCTTAGGCGATACGGTCGCTACGCTGACTGCAACTCCATCTGATCTGGGAATATGCGCAGCGCCCACACCACATAGGATGGCCTTACCCTTAACACCCTTTTCTTGGCTGCTCTCTCCGCGTGCAGTTCCAAGACCTCCTTAAGGGGAACCTCCTTCTCGAGAACGAAGGGGTTCAATATATCATGCGGCTGCGCAAAAACGGGAACCTGCAGCTGCGACTCGTCAGGCTTTAGAAACAAGTCTGGCTGCGCCTCTACATCCTCCAAGATGTGTCGCCCCAGGGTTAACCCCTCCATAATTAACTTTATGGGGTAATTCATGAGGCGAAAAATGAACCGTTTTTAGGGTGTCATTTAAGCCCGGAATTGAATTTATTTGATGAAATATTGCCCTAAATCGTTCATTTTGTGATTTTAGGTACTTTGGGAGTGAATTCTGGAAAAGGAAGCATTTTGGACGTTTTTAGAGCATAAAAGTGAAGAAAACGGCAAAGACTTAATTTTCCATGCTGAGAACAGTACTTGAAGGCGTCAAGAAGGAATTTGTGACGGCGTCAGGGGCAAAATCCATGACGACCCAGAGAAAACCTGAAGGCGTCAAGAGAAGGGCGTCAAGAGTTAATATGGTGACGGCCTGCATAAGGAGTACAGGTGACGGCGTCAAGCCCAGATCTAGGCAGTCCGAGAATTTATTTGGCGGTGAGATGACGGCGTCAGACATTTTCTCTTAACGCCGTCACCTCACAGAATCTATATATACTTTTCTATTTTTCATTCATTAAGAGAGGAACTTGTGTGGAGAATACTAGGGTCGAACCTAATAAACCCTAGGTCGTTTGTAACAGTATTTTCAAGGGTTTTCAACCCTTGAAACCTTTCATGTTCAATTGAGATAAGTCCTCTTTCAATTCATTCAATATGTCTATGTGTTGTTTGAATATATCTTATGCTTGTCTTGATTTCAACATGCTAGGCTAGATCTTTCATGTGTTTGCTTAGATGTAATGAAACCTAGATGTTGATTATAGGTTGATTTCTTGTTTATAGTTGTATTGGATGAACGATTTCAATGTTAGGCTTAAGAAAACTGGCAGATCTCCTTTGTGTAACATGCTTGAACGTCTTAAGAAATATGAACCGATGTGTACTAGGTTTTTATGATTGTATTTAATGCATGAGCGAATTCTAGTGATCCCATGTTAGGAGCTTCTTAGCCGGCTCGACATAGGAGTGAAGTAGGAGCTTATAGGATTGGGGAAGTAAGTACGCCACCCCATGAATGGTATTAAGGAATACAATCCGTCATCCACGCAACTGTAACAAGAAATTAACCTGTAAAAGATATCTAGGGAGTAGTGAAATCCAAGTAAACACAATTCTCCCATATATTGCTTACACCACTATCTTAATTTAGTTTATTTTCATTTTTAGTATTTTATTTTGATTGCATCTTAGTAACTGGGTTAGTTGACTAGCAACTAATTCCGCCCAACTCCTTCAAAACCGAGATTTTTATTTGCTTTCATAAATTATAAAGAATACAAAAAGAATCATCCCTCATCTCTAGACCTAGTCTTTAGGTTTTCTAATCCTAGCGACACTATTCCTAGCTGAACGATCAATCCCCCGGTACTTGTCACTATACTATACTACAACGATCAGGTACACTGCCTGGTGGGGGTTGTAAGCTTCTCGAGATCCCTCGAGAGGTAAAGCCTAGTGCAATCCCCACGCATCAAATTTTTGGCGCTGCAGCCCGGGGAATAGTTATTGTCTAGGTTAGGATTTCTTTTTATTAGGTCTACTTGCTAGATTCCTTTCTAGTAAGATTTTATTTTTATTTTTTAGGTTCTCTTTAGTCTATCTTATTTCTTTGTTTCCTTTGTTCGTAAACTATCTCGATGGATAACAATAACATTGATCGTTTGATTCCTGTTATTCGTGTTTTTCGTCGTAGGATTTTCCAAATGCCCGTCCCATTCCCTCTAGTGGAAAATGAGAACCCACCTAACCTATCGCCTAACCACCACTTTGACAATAATTCTGAAATGGAGGAGTCTGACCGCGATGATGACCATAGGGCTAGTCCTTTTTACTATTCAGACTCCGATGAGGATCTAGATGATGGTGATGTGATTAATGAGGATAGGATGGAAGATGAAGTGAACCCTCTTAGGTATGTCGACCCTAGAACAAGGATTGAGAGTGATAGCTCATTCAATATGCAATTTCCTTGTAAGATTGGATTTAGGAGCTTTAATGCCTACCTTAACTCATCTCTCCCAATGAACATAATCTCTCGTAGTGAATATAATAAAATCATGGTAGATGAGTTAGAATACAAAGGAGATAATGTTATTGCTAGGGCAATGTCATTGCATGTATTTGTAGGAAGCTTCGTTTATCTTGTTGAGTTCATGGTTATGGAGAATCTAGGAGAATTTATTGATGGAAAATGCTACATCCACTCACAAATCCCACACAAAATATCCACACGCTGAGGTGTCAGCCACTGATTGGTGGGATGAGATATACTTCTCTCTCATCCCACCAATCAGTGGCTGACACCTCAGCGTGTGAATGTTTTGTGTGGGATTTGTGAGTGGATGTAGCATCCCTCTTTATTGATAGTAAGTTAACCCAAGTTGTGTTTGGAAAACCTTTCAAAAGGTTGACCAACCTTGATGAAAAACTTATGGAAGGGTTAATTACATTCTCGGATGGGGATGAAGATTTTGTCTACCAAATGCCCCGTGCACACCCTAGGTTCAAGGATTTTTCCATGGAGAAGTGTAGTAGGTACCCGCCCATAGAAATGCTAAGTGAGAATGATAAGAGAAAAGGGCTTAAATATACTCATGAAAAGAATAAAAGGTACTATCGCGGATGTTTAGAGTTAGGAGATGATTATAAGAAAGATGAGGCGATTATTAGATGGCTCACGCTTGGTTATGTGAGCATAAACGACACACGGTAACCCATGACCTTGAGTCTAGCTACAAGACTCGTAAATAAAGAAAAGCGCTTCTTGGGAGGCAACCCATGCTTTGTGTGATTTTTGTTTTTGTTTGATTGTTATTTGTTTCCGTATGCATGCTTTATTTTTATTGTTGGTAGATCATGTTTCAAAACTAAAATGATGAAAATACTTTATTTTGTTGTTTGGCCTAGTCTTAACTTCATCCAAAGGTATTTCGCAAAAGATAAGTGTAAGGGGAAACCCCAAATACATTTTTAAGAAACAAAACTGATGATGAATCTCCACAATATTAAATGAACATGTATATTCGTATTTGTTAGAGTCAAATGCTTGTATCGAGTCATAATGATGTTTTGCAGGATTTTCCAGGAAGTAGGACGAAGTTTTTCCAGAAATTTTCCGAAAACTTAACATAAGAATTTCTGCAGGTCACTTTTGACGGCGTCATGTGTAAAATTCTGGAAATTTTACCAGTTTTGTTTTTCTAACGGAGTCTTAAAGTTTTTGTTGAATCATTAGTTTTATAATCTCCAGGAAATCTGCAAACATCATTCCACAAGCATTATATCTTATTTTGTTTTCTAGGATTTGTTAGCATATATAGATTGCCGCCGATTTTATGCGAGGTTGCCTTGTCTGTTTTCTCAGGTTTCACAGGTTATGTATGACAAGAAGATGATTTATATTCTGGAAGGGAAGCTTTGATTGTTCATTTTCTTGGAGGAAGATCTAACCTGGCCACCTTATTATCCATACCGAGCGAATCAGGGGAGTATTTGATTTCATTCTTTTTACTTATTTCACTTTTACATTCTTTACTTGAACATTGGGGACAATGTTCATCCTAAGTGTAAGGGGAGGGTAAAATGATGATACCTTACAGATACATTTTTGGTTGAGTTTGTTTGTTTGATAGTAGATGTGTAATAAAACTATGTGAAATACTTGTTAGTCCAATTTTTGCGCCAAACTTAAATTTTTTTACAACATTTAGGAGTGAAACTTTAGCCATAGCAAGCGTCTCATGGATAGGAGATTGTATGACTAGCACAAAACCGTACTATTCAGAAAAATTTTCCACCCAAATATGTGAGGTTCGCCTTTAGATTTGATAGGAAAAACATTTACTATTAGTGCTTATGAGTGTACCGGTAGCATTTAGATTCTAGAACTTGCGTTAGTGATGCAACCCGAGACCGCTAGTGAGACTACATTCGTGTGGTAGGATTTACTACATGATAAGAGGCATTAGGATCACCCTTGTGTTAAACCCGTATCATAATTACTTGACCATTTAAGTCATATTACTTGGCTAGTTAAGTCAATTAATTTTTCCCACACCTTAGCGTTGTACTCATTTTTAGTACACGAAACCCCTAGTACACCCCTCCGAGCCTATCTTTTCATTTCTAACTTTAAGCATCTTACTTAAAGAAAGAATTTGTTACACCCCACTTAAATGTACAACCAAATCTCCTTAGCCTTCCGTGTATGCACTCATCTTTAGTGCATTATTGTTATTTGTTAAACCCTAAGTTAATTATCTAATTGATTACATGGTTGCTAAGTCGAGTCATATCCTTGTACATATTGTTTTGGGACGATTGGGACTCATGGGTAAAGTACTTATTTTATGGAGTAATGGGGAAGAACATCATTTATTACCCCCATATGTACGTTAATCTTAAAAGTACTCCAAGTGTTTTGATTATCTTAATTCGAGTCATTAGATCAGTTTATTGTAAAATATGTAAAAATTCAAGTGTAAGGGGAATGTTCATTCCCTATGATGTAGTATTTTGGATGGTAGGGTAAGAGTGTATGCAAAAAAAAAAAAAAAAAAAAAAAAAAGAAAAAAAAAAAAAAAATCAAGAAAAAGGAAAAAAAATAGAAAAAGAAAAAGAAAAGAGAAAAACATACGTACTACCATCCCTTTTCATTCTATGTTCATTTTATGTTTTTTGTTATTTCTCATTTATTAGCTTAAGTCGAGTCTAGTCATGGCTTAGCAACGCCATATTGTACATGTAATTAACCAAGATTGTTAACTCGCCACCAGTAAAGACAGCCTATATCCGACAAAACCGTGTATTCCATATCCCTACACCTAACGTTACAACCCTTTAAAAGACCTCTTGGATAGTTTATCCTAGGTGCTTACACCATGTGGTGGAGGTTTGATCCTTTCCCAAGCCTATGGTAATTTATTTTGCTATGACAGGTAGTGAGAGATATTTTCCATTTCCATATTGTGATATATACTTTATTACACCCGAGAGATGTGAGTATCTAAACACTATTTGTGAGGTGCTAGTATATGACCTCCGAGCTTGTCTTTGGTCTTTAGTGGAACGATTATTTGTTGTAATTACTTTTATATTAGTGTTAAATGACCCCTAACTTGTATTTTGATTAGAATAAAAGCGCATTTGCTTGAGGACAAGCAAATCTCAAGAGTAAGGGTATATGTTGAGGCGAAAAATGAACCGTTTTTAGGGGGTCATTTAAGCCAGGAATTGAATTTATTTGATCAAATATTGCCCTAAATCGTTCCTTTTGTGATTTTAGGTACTTTGGGAGTGAATTCTGAAAAAGGAAGCGTTTTGGACGTTTTTGGAGCATAAAAGTGAAGAAAACGGCAAAGACTTAATTTTCCATGCTGAGAACAGTACCTGACGGTGTCAAGAAGGAATTTGTGACGGTGTCAGGGGCAAAATCCATGACGACCCAGAGAAAACCTGAAGGCGTCAAGAGTTAATATGGTGACGGCCTGCATAAGGAGTACACGTGACGGCGTCAAACCCAGATCTACGCAGTCCGAGAATTTATTTGGCGGCGAGATGACGGCGTCAAACATTTGCTCTTGACGCCGTCACCTCACAGAATCTATATATACTTTTCTATTTTTCATTCATTAAGAGAGGAACTTGTGTGGAGAATACTAGGGTCAAACCTAATAAACCCTAGGTCGTTTGTAACAGTATTTTCAAGGGTTTTCAACCCTTGAAACCTTTCATGTTCAATTGAGATAAGTCCTCTTTCAATTCATTCAATATGTCTATGTGTTTTTGAATATATCTTATGCTTGTCTTGATTTCAACATGCTAGGTGATGAGGCGAAAAATGATCCATTTTTAGGGGGTCATTTAAGCCCGAATCCGAATTTATTTGATCAAATATTGCTCTAAATCGTTCCTTTTGTGATTTTAGGTACTTTGGTAGTGAAATCTGGAAAAGGAAACAATTCGGACGTTTTTGGAGCATAAAAGTGAAGAAAATGCCAAAGTCTTAATTTTCCATGCTGGGAACAGTGCATGACGGCGTCAAGAGGAAGATTATGACGGCGTCAAGAGTAAAAGTCCATGACGACCCAGAAGAGATTTGACGGCGTCACATAGGAAGGGCGTCAAGAGTAAAAGAGTCATGACGGCCTGGAAGTGTATAAGTCTTGACGGCGTCAGAAGTAGATCTAGGCAGTCCGAGAAGAGTTTTGGCGGCGAGGTGACGGCGTCACCTATTTGGTCTTGACGCCGTCAGACCCCTTTTCCTATATATAGTTTTCTAATTTTTCACATTTAAAGAGAGAAGTTTTGGGAGAAACCCTAAGTATGATTTTGGTGTAACTTTACAGGTTTTTCAAGGGTTCCAACCCCTTGATACCTTGCATGATTAATCAAGATAAGTGTTCTTCTAATTCAATCAATATGTCTATGTGTTGGTTGTCTATATCATGTTCTTGTCTTAATTCTATCATGCTAGGCTAGATCTCTTTTGTGTTTGCTTAGATCTAATGAAACCTAGATATTGATTATGTGTTGATTACTTGTTTATTCTTGTCTTGGATGAATGATTTATATGTTAGGCTTAAGAAAACTGGCAGATCTCCAATTGGTAACATGCTTGAACGTCTTAAGAAACATGAACCAACGCGCACTAGGTCTTTGTTGGTTGTATTTAATGCATGAGCCACTGTTTACAATCCCTATAGTTGTGTTGGGCATGGTGTAGGAGGAGATAAGAGCTCATAGAATTGGGGAGTTATGTGTGCCACCCCATGAATGGTATTAAGGAATACAATCCGTCATTCATGCAATTATAACAAGTAATTAACGTGTAAAGGATATCTAGGGAGTAGTGAAATCTAAGTAAACACATTTTCTTCTATTACTGCTCACAACCTTAGTATAAATTAGTTTATTTTCTTTTCTAGTATTTTATTTTGATTGCATCTTAGTATTGGGTTAGTTGAATAGCAACTAATTCCGCCCACTCTTCCAAAACCCGAGATTTTAATTTGCTTTCTAAAAAATATAAAAACACAAAAATAATCATCCCTCACCTTTATAACTAGTATTTAGGCTTTATAATCCTAGCGACACTATTCCTAAGCTGAACGATCAATCCCCCGGTACTTGTCACAATACTATACTACAACGATCAGGTACACTGCCTGGTGGGGGTTGTAAGCTTCTCGAGATCCCTCGAGAGGTAAAGCCTGTTGCGATTCCCACGCATCAAGTTTTTGGCGCCGCAGCCCGGGGAATAGTTATTGTCTAGGTTAGAATTTCTTTTTATTAGGTCTACTTGCTAGATTCCTTTCTAGTAAGATTTTATTTTTATTTTTAGGTTATCTTTAGTCTATCTTACTTCTTTGTGCCTTTGTTCGTAACCACCCGACATCATGGACAACGGGAACATCTTTGAACCCGTCATCCCACCACAACAAAACCCACCATTAGAACCCCTTAGGCCCCGAACCTTAGGAGAGTATTCCCGACCCAGCCACCAAGGCTACCGAAACACCATTGAGCTCACCGGAGCCAATGTGACCCCCTTGCGATCCGACACCATCCGGTTGGTGCAAAGCGGATGTGCATTCCATGGACTTCGTTCCGAAGATCCAAACCAACATCTTAAGGACTTTCTCAAAATCGTAGACTCCATAGACCTAGATGTTGCAACTAGAGAGACTACCCGTTTACGCCTATTCCAATTCTCTCTACGGGATCAAGCTAGTCAATGGCTTGAGCGTTTACCCGCGAGATCCATCACCACATGGGATGATCTCACCACTCGTTTCCTTGCTCAATTTTTCCCACCGGGGAGAACTACTAAGCTTAGGAATGACATCTTGATGTTCCAACAACGTCAAAATGAATCTGTTTATGAAGCATGGACTCGTTTCAAGGACTTACTCCAAAAAGTCCCTCATCATGGCATAGATCTTTGGCTCCAAGTCCAAATCTTTTATGACCATATCGACATCTCCACGAGGCGAGCCATTGACCAATCGGCCGGTGGTAAGCTACGTGATCTTAGTGCGGAACAATCATGGGAACTCATAGAAGATCTTGCTCTCTATGACAACGAAAGTTGGAATGATCCCCGTGATTTGAACAAAACGGTCAAGGCAATATCTTTGCCTTCAAACAATTCTAGCACTCCCGACCGTAGGATCATGGAACTTGAGGACCAAGTCAAGTTTCTCATGAAATCTTACGAAGCTCCGAAGCCTTCAAGCCAAGTGAACAAAATCACTTCTTCATGCGAATTATGTAGTGGTCCCCATGACACTCGTGATTGTGTGGAACTCCCCGGAACAGCTTTTGCGGACTACGCATCCATGCGTACCAACGAAGCGGGAGATAAGTGGTACACTTTCAAGCCCGAGCCAAACACTTACGGTGATTCATACAACCCATCTTGGAAAAATCACCCAAACCTTAGGTGGAAACAAAATCAACCCAATTCTTCCAATCCGCCTAATCGTTACCAACCAAACGGTCCACCATCCAACCGTACTTTCAACAACAATCTTTCTAACAACTATGGTAGTACCAACAATCTTGAAGGATTGATGTCAAAGTTCATGGCATCTCAAGAAGCCCGCATAGCTAGGTTTGAAACCGAATTCAACCAACAACAAACGGAGATGACCAACAAGATTGACAACTTGTTGAAAGCCCTCAACAACCAAGCGTTAATCACACCTAGGAAGGACACTAGGGACACCAATAGTGGAGTCCAAATTAAGGATCCCTCATCATCCAAACATGTCCACTTTGTCAATGTTGTCACCATTAAACCAATAGATAAGGAGATAGAGATGAGTGACCAGGATGAAGTTAGAGTAGAGGCCGAGATTAAGGATGAGAGTAGGAAGGTTAAGGTTAACAAGGAAGAGGAGTTAGAGGAGGTAGAGCCTATAGAAAAATACTTTGATAAGTTGCCCACCGAAGAAGAACGGGAGTACCATAAGGATCTATTTGATAGTCCCGAGAGACCATATATCTTCGGCACACCCCTTATCAAAATGGGAGACCCCTCTAACATTAACATCCCATGCAATATCGGGCACATGCATATATGGAAAGCTTACATCGACCTTAGATCCCCCGTGAACATCATGACTAGGACTTATTACAATTGGGTGATGAAGAAGCAACTTAATTTTAGGATGATGCCCGGTAAGAATCTGATAAGTAATTTTGTAGGAAGAGTGAAGGGATTACATGTGATTATAGGGAATCTCACCTATGAAATCGATTTTATGATAGTAGAAGACATCCGTCCGGTGATAGATGCTTGCCTAAGCCAAATAGTATTCGGAAAACCATTTGTTGAGGCCACTAGGATGAGTTATGATCCGACTTTAGGGATAGTTAGATTTAAGGAAGAGAACGATGAGGTTGCCTATCAAATGCCCTACAAGATTGAACAATACCGTCTTCTCTCTAATTTCAAAAAAGAATACAAGCAAGCGGCTTATTATAGGAATGAGGAGGATAGACGTAGAGGAGTAGAATATGTAAAGAATAGGATGCTTGGTTTCTATAAAGAATGCTTACAACTAGGTCCGGAATACAAAACTTGTTTAGAAGACGACCTAGAGAATGGAACCAATGATGAAGTCACGTAGTAACTCATAACCTTGAGTCTAGCTACAAGACTCGTAAATAAAGAAAAGCGCTTCTTGGGAGGCAACCCATGTTTTGTGTGATTTTATTTGTTTGATTGTCATTTGCTTCCGTATGCATGCTTTATTTTTATTGTTGGTAGATCATGTTTCTAAACTAAAATGTGGAAATACTTTACTTTGTTGTTTTGGCCTAGTCTTAACTCCACCTAGAAGTATTTTTGCAAAAGATAAGTGTAAGGGGAAACCCCAAATATGTTTTTAAGAAACAAACCGATCATGATTCTCCACAATATTAAATGAGCATGTATATTCGTATTTGTTAGAGTCAAATGCTTGTATTGAGTCATAATGAAGTTTTGCAGGATTTTCCAGGAAGTAGGACCAAGTTTTTCCAGAAATTTTCCGGAAACTTAACATAAGAATTTCTGCAGGTCCATTCTGACGGCGTCAGGGGTTTACTCTTGACGGCGTCAGGAGTTAAAAATCTGGAAATTTTACCGGTTTTGTTTTTCTAACGGAGTCTTATGGTTTTTGTGAATTATTAAGTTTTATAATCTCCAGGAGATCTGCAAACTTCATTCCACAAGCATTATATCTTATCTTGTTTTCTAGGATTTAGAAACTTATATAGGATGCCGCCGATTTTACGCGAGGTTGTCTTGTCTATTTTGTCAGGTTTTACAGGTTATGTATGACAAGAAGATGATTTATATTCTGGAAGGGAAGCTTTGATTGTTCATTTTCTTGGAGGAAGATTTAACCTGGCCATCCTATTATCCATACCGAGCGAATCAGGGGAGTATTTGATTTCATTCTCTTTACTTTTTCACTTTTACATTCTTTACTTGAACATTGGGGACAATGTTCATCTTAAGTGTAAGGGGAGGGTAAAAAGATGATACGTTACATATGCACTTTCGCTTGAGTTTGTTTTGTTTAATGGTAAATGTGTAATAAAACTATGAGAAATACTTGTTAGTGCAATTTTAGCGCCAAATTTAAAATTTTTTACAACATTTAGGAGTGAAACTTTAGCCATAGCAAGTGTCTCATGGATAGGAGATTGTATGACTAGCACATAACCGTATATTCAGAAAAATTTTCCACCCAAAAATGTGAGGTTCGCCTTTAGATTTGATAGGAAAAGCATTCACTATTAGTGCTTATGAGTGTACCAGTAGCATTTAGATTCTAGAACTTGCGTTAGTGATGCATCCCGAGACCGCTAGTGAGACTACATTCGTGTAGTAGGATTTACTACATGATAAGAGGCATTAGGATTACCCTTGTGTTAAACCCGTATTATAATTACTTGACCATTTAAGTCATATTACTTGGCTAGTTAAGTCAACTAATTTTTCCCACACCCTTAGCGTTGTACTCATTTTTAGTACACGAAACCCCTAGTACACCCCTCCGAGCCTATCTTTTCGTTTCTAACTTTAAGCATTTTACTTAAAGGAAGAATTTGTTACACCCCACTTAAATGTACAACCAAATCGCCTTAGCCTTCCGTGTATGCGCTCATTTTTAGTGCATTATCGTTATTTGTTAAACCCTAAGTTAACTTTCTAATTGATTACATGGTTGCTAAGTCGAGTCATATCCTTGTACATATTGTTTTGGGACGATTGGGACTCATGGGTTAAGTACTTATTTATGGAGTAATGGGGAAGAACATCATTTTATTACCCCCATATGTACGTTAATCTTAAAAGTGCTCTAAGTGTTTTGATTTTCTTAATTCGAGTCATTAGTTTAGTTTATTGTAAAGTATGTAAAGATTCAAGTGTAAGGGGAATTCTCATCCCCTATGATGTATTATTTTGGATGGTAGGGTAAGAGTGTATGCAAAAAAAAAAAAAAAAAATCGGAAAAAAAATCAAGAAAAAATAAATAAATAAAAAATAAAAAAGAGAAAAAAAAGAAAAAGAGAAAAAAACATACGGACTACCATCCCTTTTCATTTTATGTTTTTGTTATTTTTCATCTATTAGCTTAAGTCGAGTCTAGTCTTGGCTTAGCAACGCCATGTTGTACATGTAATTAACCAAGATTGTTAACTCGCCACCAGTAAAACTTCCTTTATCCAACAAAACCGTGTATTTCATATCCCTACACCTAACGTTACAACCCTTTAAAAGACCTCTTTGATAGTTTATCCTAGGTGCTTACGCCATGTGGTGGAGGTTTGATCCTTTCCCAAGCCTATGGTAATCTATTTTGCTATGACAGGTAGTGAGAGATATCTTCCATTTCCATATTGTAATTTACACTTTATTACACCCGAGAGATGTGAGTATCTAAACACTATTTGTGAGGTGCTTGTGTATGACCTCCGTGCTTGTCTATTGGTCTTTAGTGGAACGATTATTTGTTGTAATTACTTTTATATTGGTGTTAAACGACCCCTAACTTGTATTTTGAGTAGAATAAAAGCGCATTTGCTTGAGGACAAGCAAATCTCAAGTGTAAGGGTATATGATGAGGCGAAAATGATCCGTTTTTAGGGGGTCATTTAAGCCCGAATAGGAATTTATTTGATCAAATATTGCCCTAAATCGTTCCTTTTGTGATTTTAGGTACTTTGGGAGTGAAATCTGGAAAAGGAAGCAATTCGGACGTTTTTGGAGCATAAAAGTGAAGAAAACGCCAAAGTCTTAATTTTCCATGCTGGGAACAGTGCATGACGGCGTCAAGAGGAAGATTATGACGGCGTCAAGAGGAAGGTTATGACGGCGTCAAGAGTAAAAGTCCATGACGACCCAGAAGAGATTTGACGGCGTCACGTAGGAAGGGCGTCAAGAGTAAAAGAGTCATGACGGCCTGGAAGTGTATAAGTCTTGACGGCGTCAGAAGTAGATCTAGGCAGTCCGAGAAGAGTTTTGGCGGTGAGGTGACGGCGTCACCTATTTGGTCTTGACGCCGTCTGACCCCTTTTCATATATATAGTTTTCTAATTTTTCACATTTAAAGAGAGAAGTTTTGGGAGAAACCCTAAGTACGATTTTGGTGTAACTTTACAGGTTTTTCAAGGGTTCCAACCCCTTGATACCTTGCATGATTAATCAAGATAAGTGTTCTTCTAATTCAATCAATATGTCTATGTGTTGGTTGTCTATATCATGTTCTTGTCTTAATTCTATCATGCTAGGCTAGATCTCTTTTGTGTTTGCTTAGATCTAATGAAACCTAGATATTGATTATGTGTTGATTACTTGTTTATTCTTGTCTTGGATGAATGATTTATATGTTAGGCTTAAGAAAACTGGCAGATCTCCAATTGGTAACATGCTTGAACGTCTTAAGAAACATGAACCAACGCGCACTAGGTCTTTATTGGTTGTATTTAATGCATGAGCCACTGTTTACAATCCCTATAGTTGTGCTGGGCATGGTGTAGGAGGAGATAAGAGCTCATAGAATTGGGGAGTTATGTGTGCCACCCCATGAATGGTATTAAGGAATACGATCCGTCATCCATGCAATTATAACAAGTAATTAACGTGTAAAAGATATCTAGGGAGTAGTGAAATCTAAGTAAACACATTTTCTCCAATTACTGCTCACAACCTTAGTATAAATTAGTTTATTTTCATTTATAGTATTTTATTTTGATTGCATCTTAGTATTGGGTTAGTTGAATAGCAACTAATCCCGCCCACTCTTCCAAAACCCGAGATTTTAACTTGCTTTCCATAAAATATAAAAACACAAAAATAATCATCCCTCACCTTTAGAACTAGTATTTAGGCTTTCTAATCCTAGCGACACTATTCCTAAGCTGAACGATCAATCCCCCGGTACTTGTCACTATACTATACTACAACGATCAGGTACACTGCCTGGTGGGGGTTGTAAGCTTCTCGAGATCCCTCGAGAGGTAAAGCCTGTTGCGATTCCCACGCATCACTAGGCTAGATCTTTCATGTGTTTGCTTAGATGTAATGAAACCTAGATGTTGATTATAGGTTGATTTCTTGTTTATAGTTGTATTGGATGAATGATTTCAATGTTAGGCTTAAGAAAACTGGCAGATCTCTATTGTGTAACATGCTTGAACGTCTTAAGAAACCTGAACCGATGTGTACTAGGTTTTTATGATTCTATTTAATGCATGAGAGAATTCTAATGATCCCATGTTAGGAGCTTCTTAGCCGGCTCGACATAGGAGTGAAGTAGGAGCTTATAGGATTGGGGAAGTAAGTACGCCACCCCATGAATGGTATTAAGGAATACAATCGGTCGTCCACGCAACTGTAACAAGTAATTAACCTGTAAAAGATATCTAGGGAGTAGTGAAATCTAAGTAACACAATTCTCCCATATATTGCTCACACCACTATCTTAATTTAGTTTATTTTCATTTTTAGTATTTTATTTTGATTGCATCTTAGTAACTGGGTTAGTTGACTAGCAACTAATTCCGCCCAACTCCTTCAAAACCAAGATTTTTATTTGCTTTCATAAATTATAAAAAATACAAAAAGAATCATCCCTCATCTCTAGACCTAGTCTTTAGGTTTTCTAATCCTAGCGACACTATTCCTAGCTGAACAATCAATCCCCCGGTACTTGTCACTATACTATACTACAACGATCAGGTACACTGCCTGGTGGGGGTTGTAAGCTTCTCGAGATCCCTCGAGAGGTATAGCCTGGTACAATCCCCACGCATCAGTAATCCTGATCGCGCTCTAGCCGCACAATATGGGGAAGCTCAAGCAGCTTCATCCCCTCCATAGCCTTCATCAGCTCGTCATAGGCATCGGCATTATAACCGGGTACCTCAGCAAGTGCCACGGTCAGCAACTTCACCTCATGGAGCTCCTCCATAGCTTGCGCCCTACCACGCTCCACGACGCACTGAACTACCTTTCCAAAGGTCTCCACTACCTCCGGGGACTCTAAGGTGCCCATCACAGCCAGGTTTAAGCCATGACTAATCAACCACCTACACACGCAGAAAAAGGATGCATTAGAAGCAAAGAAACAAATTAATACATATAGCAAGGCAGCATTGCGGAATATACAAAAAACATACATGCGCTCAGCTATTGTAGACATAAGATGAGGATATAATTCCTCATCATATTCTATACTAAGGCCGCGCAGGTTCTCCTCCTGCTCCTTCAGTATCTTCTCCATGCGAAGGTGAAATTCATCTATATGGACAAAATGCTCCGCCTTCTTTTCCTCCAGATACCATACCCCCCAAGTAAGGTTTGCCCTGAATTGATGCAGCTCCCCGTGCGCATGCTGCAACTCAGCCATCATGGTCAACTTTTCATCAGTGACCTTCTCAGCGTGCGCCTTGGCGGACCCTACCTCCGCCCGCGCATCAGCTAACTGCGCACGGAGCAGGGCTATCTCCTCGTCTTTCTGCGCGAGACTGCTGCTCTCCCCAACATACCGCGTCTTCAACTGAGCGACCAACTCAGTTTGACGCCCAGCAGTAGTAGCTAGCTCCTCTAACAACTGCTGTGCAGACACCTCTCCAGCCACCTTCACTGTCTCCTCCACGTTTGCATTTTGAGGAGGGACCACACTTTCCACAAAAGCCGCATCACCCTTTGCAGCTTGGTCACTACAATGAACAAGAAGAAGGTCAGCGCATATTACGACAAGTAATATTAAAAAAAAAAAAAAAAAAGTAAGAAGACAGGAAAGATATGGATATCACTTACAGAAGGGGTGAAGCCTTTGTCATCCCCTTATCCGCGCCAGTGGCGGATGTGTCATCTTCTGCAGATGACCCTTCATCCGCGATAAGATGGCGCCTCCTCTTAGAAGTGCCAGCGCCATCAGCCTCTCCTTTGCGCTTTAGACTCTGCCATACAATCTCAGGTTGCAGCACCTCCACGCTGTCAGAAGACTCAACCTGCAACTTCTCCACATGAGCGGGCTCCCCAGTAGGAGGCACGCTCTGCACATGCATCACAAGCAGAGGAGGTGAATCTTCAGGCCCAGCTTGCCCCAACACAGTTAGATGCCCAGCGGTCACATCCAGAAGTGGCTCCTCATTTTCCCTCAGAGGACGCACACCAACTGTCACCTGCTTCGGCTTCTCAAGTTTCACCACGGCGAACAAATCCATCTCTGCGCAACACATGAACAAATAACAAAAAATAGATTAGTTATTGAAGGTACGTATACAAGAACACTTACATTATTTGAAGCGGACAAATAAAAGGGACAAGCACCCACCCCAGCCGCTCTCATCAATAAAGGTTGGCACCTCGTCAGAACCATGGAAATAGTTGCGACTCAGCCCCATGTGAACCAAAAACTCCTCAGGGTAAGGGTTAATGGGGATGTGGTTGGCATCAATCGTACCCGCATCTGCTACGCTATACGAATCGGGTGCGGGGCGCCCATCCCTTGGCAGCGTCTCTTGAGTATAAAACTCAAAAGGCGAAGGAAATACTCTATCATTTACCCAGAAAATTTTTTCCCTCCAATCCCTAAGAGAATCCACCTTCTCCATATAACACTGAAGGCGTCCACCGCGCTTCGTGAAAGATACCCATCCATGCGACCACATTGTGCGGTAAAACGCACGGAATAGGTCAACAGTCGGGTTGACAGCAAGCAACCGACAATTTATTTCAAAATTGGATACTTTTGCCGCACCTATACAGTGCAGCTGGGAAATATGAAGGCGGTAGTGGTTGAGCACATTGCTAAAAAATATGGATATGGGTACGCGCTGGTTCACATACTCGAAGAAGCGCGTATACAACCCTATTTTTCCAGCAGGGAAATCCGCGATACACGCGTTGGCCTCCGGTACAACCGGATGCACGTCAACCGGAATGAAATAATCCGAGGAGAACTGACGCAGTTCGTCCTCGTCCATTTCAGATGGAAATTCATGAAGCTGGCGAACCATTTCTTAATGAATAATAACAAGGGCACGTATTCGCGGTTACCTAATAAACAGTTACTCTCTTTAAAAGAATGCTTGGAAGGTTTTTAAAAATGGCGGAAGTGTGTTTTTACTGTGTGTTTTTTCAGTAAAAGGAGGCGATGTTTATATAGGATTACATAAACCCTAGTGTACCAGCCACGTGGAATCCACTATCGCAATCGTGTGGCTAGAAGACGATCAGGTACATGCACTTTTTCCCATTTCCCGAAACACACGTGGATACAACCCCCTTTTCCCTAGGCATTTTGAGGATATTTGGGACTAGATACATGGTATTTAATATTGGGCGGTTACTTTTCCCGCCACACTTACCGTTGTTTTTTATAAGTCTAGCATCTGCGGCTACGAGTCGCGCACACTAGACTGGGGGGATATGATGACGTATAGTCTATATTTGGGCCACGAGCCCAAATGATAAACATCACTAAGGCCCAAACCCACCATGAGTGGGCTATTATAACTTGGGCCGCGTTATTAACGGGATTGGGCTTACATAAGACCCAAAAGCCCAAACAAACTATTTATGGTTTAGATAAGGATCTTCTATCTATGGATAAAGATCCTTGGACCGGATAAGCACCACGCGTGCGAAACGTAAGGAGCACGAAACCTACAAGGGTTCTGCGCCTATAAAAGGAATGACATAATTCTCATTAAAGGTACGATTCACAAAACCCTAAACTCTTTACGAGAACCCTAAAACCGATTACTTACTCTCACGCCGGAGGATAATCGTGGGAGACAATCCCACAATAAGCCTAACGGTGTTTGTTTGTTTTCTTAGTGCGCAGGTTTCAAGCATTAAGAGCTAATTGGTACGAGAGCAAGAGCCCAAACAAGGAACGTCCAACTTTTGTATCAACAATTAGGGTCGTAGGTTGCTGTTGTCCCTTAATTTTCTTTAATGGGAGAATGTATTAACATAACAGTTGAGTTTTTGTTGACACAAATTAGTAGGTAACTGTTACTTCCAATTTTTGTTTCGCGGGTTATTTATTTGACTAAATCAAAGAATTTAACCGTTGCCTCCTACATCCATTGGTTGGCGGGAAGTAACTGTTGCCGCCTACATCGTTTAATTGTTGCGGCCTACATCGTTTGTGGGTGAGTTATTTGTGTCGCCTAGTTTCATTTGAGCTGTCTTGTGAGTTACTGTATATATTATCCTCTTTTTATAATTGTTAATGGCTTAGTTGTTTAATATTTTTTATACAGTAATTTAATATGGTGTAAAATATCATTTTAAAAGATAAAAGCTAACAAGGTCCATAAAGCAGTTTCTTACGGTAGCAAATAGTAGTCTTTTAGTTGGGTGAAAACGAGCCAAGTCGCTCGTAAAAAGCTCGAAATCGAATCGGTAAAAAGTTCAAACAAGGCGAGCCTAAACGAGCTCTAGCCCGACTTCGAGTTTAAGTCTGGGCTCGTATAATAAATAAGGCTCGGGCTTGGCTTGGCTCGTTTCCACCCCTATCTTTTAGTTTAAATAACTGTGTTGCCGCAAATGAGATATACACAAGTCTATCGCTAAGGGCATCATAGATGAACCTATTAAAGGTTTATAAAATTGCTACCTCTTATAATGTCATTAGTTCTGAAGGCTTTTTATATTATAAACCTATTCCAACTATGGATAAAGCATTTAAAGTTTATAAATTGTTCCAACATTTAAATGTGATTTATTAATTATTTAGTTAAAAACAAAAAATAAATAAAAATAAACATTTCTTGAACCTCTCCAAGATCTTACACCTTTTTATGCCACCTAGGCTAGAAATGGTTTCTCACTATGGTATAAGATTTCTTAGACCTTTTCATAAGTATTTAGACCTATTCTTAAAAATCCATAATGAAAAAATTTTAACGACGTATTTGAGATGGCTAAAAAAAATCCATCGTTATGTCGTCAGAACTCTGTCACAAATATTTCCAACCCAAGTTTGTCGCTAACTTCGTCTCTTTATGATTACATTTAGCGATGGAATTATGACAGACGTTTAATTCGTCTCTTTTTTAGTTACTGATTTGTCACTAACTTGTCGCTAATTTATCAAAGCCAATTTTGTAGCTAATCTATCCCTAATCCGTCACTATGAACCATTTTTTTGCGATAGACAAAGTTGGTAGCTAATTTTCATCGTTGTTGCTCCGTATTCTAGTAGTGGCCGGTCATCTTCTTCCATCTCCAAGATTACGAAGTCAACCGGAAATTTGAACTTCCCTACTTTAACTAGCTCATTCTCGCATATCCCTAAGGGGTATTTAACTGATCTATTGGCTAGTTGGATGTTTTTGCGGGCTGGTTTCAATCCTGAATACCCTAATTTGAGGAACATGGAATATGGCATGAGGTTGATGCTTGCCCCTAAATCAGCTAGAGCATTCTTTACCGATAGAGATCCTATGGAACAGGGCAAGGTGAAACTAACTGGGTCGTCCACCTTCTTTGGTAGTCCTCATTGGGTCACCACCGAACATTCTTCTCCTAGGGTCACAAGACCCTCGAGTCTTTTTCTATTGGCAAGTAGTCTCTTGAAGTATGTACTATATTTGGGCATATGGTAGCATGCATCAAGGAGGGGTATGGTGACTATCAAATCCTTTAAGTATGACAAGAATCTTTTATTATCCTTCTCAATCTTTTGATTCTTGAGGCGAGACGGATATGGGACTCTCACAGGTTGGTTGGGTGGAGTAGGTGGAGAAGAGGTTATTTGAGGGGGTTGCTTGGGAATCTCATCGCTCGCATTACCTTCTTCTTCGTGAAGAACGTCCAGATCAATGGCGACGGGGTGTTGGCTCGGATAAGGAGGATCCTTAGCTGTTGTTCCGGCTCAGGTGGTAATAGCGAGTAATGGGTCTTTTTGGTTCACTTGGGGCTTGTTGTGGCCATCACGGGCAGCATTAAGTTCTAGGAACCATTTTTCTATGTTATTTTGTTGATCTGTGATGAGGTCGTCGAGCCCTTTTAACAATAAACCTTTTTCATGAGTGAAATGCCCAAGATCATCCTCAAAAGTGCTCCTGATTTTGAAGTCAGGACCTTTTTCCCCCTCATTTCTTCTTACAAGGTTTCCCCAAGGGGTGAAATCATCGTTTTAGTAAAAAGCTAAAAGGGAAGGATCATTGAAGATGTCATGGCTTGACAAACATGCATGTTCGGTGGTTGTGTCTTCTCTGCATTCTTCTACTTTATGTGGGCCCCCATAGTGGTCTCAAATCAAGTATGGGTTTGACAATCGTTTAGTTGCTCACGACCCTGCTAGGTATGATACCTTTTCGTAAAGCATCTCAGCTGGTTTTCAGGAGAGGGTGTTTGTACAATCTCGGATATACTCATAGTTGAATCGGGTTCATCCCAGGTATCGTCCTGATCTTGAGCATATTCCTCAATCCTATTCCACCTTTCCTCAGCGCTTAGATTGGCTATTTTTCCTTTCATCGAATTACTGATTCCGTTCTAGTCGTTTTGGGAGATATTGTCATAGAAGATTTGGACAAGAAGCCAAAGCTCGATGCCATGATGGGGAACCTGTCTTATTAGATCCTTGAATCTAATCCAAGATTTATAGATGGGTTCGTCTTTTCCTTTACAGAAACGGAGGATTTTGTCCCTAAATGTTGAGGTTCTTCCTGCTTGGAAGAATTTCTCATAAAATTTAGAGAAGAGTTGCTCCCATGTAAAAATGGACTCAGAAGGAAGTTTATCATACCTGTAGGACCTTAGATATACCAACATTATCACAAATATAGAAGATTAGAAAAAGAAAGATGGTGACTTGGTGAGAGTATATGGAGAAAGAGAGATGGAAAATGAGAGAATATTATTAAGAAACACACACACTTACACACACAAGCACACACAAGCACACAACTCAAATGAGCCTTTGAGGTGTTTATATAGTTCTTAACATGAGATGCCCTATGGGCTTTCTATGGGCTTGGGCTTGGACTTGGTTACATGGTTGGATAACTAGGCTTATGAAACATAGCACATAACATATTAGCTTGCCAAGTCCAAGGCCCAATGACTAAACTATTACTAATCTTAACAAACGACACAAAGTTACAATATGAGAATGACCATCACTTCATAATACATATTTTTAATGCTAACAATCTCCCCCTAAAGGGTGGTCATTCGAATGATGCTCCACGTGAGTGGTTCTTCCGAGTTCTTTGTCTTTAACTTTGTGTGTCGTTATAGAATAGTCTTTAGTCTTCGTTCCTTCATGCTTTGTGATCTTTGATAACTGATTTTTCATCGTTCTTTGTTCCTTTGTAATGTGGAGTTATCTGCCTTTTATTACTTCTGCGTCTGTGGTGGTTGTTTGCCATTCCAACATGCTCATACATCTTTGGACTTTGATATTCATATGCACGTAGTTCCCTTTCTTTCACTTTGATCTTTAGTCTTTATACTTTGTAGATTCTTCTTTTTGGCGTAGAATCTTTCTTTGAACTTTGTGTTGTATAGATCTTTGAGGGAGCTTTCTTTAACTTCCAGATGTATGTATGAGCACGTGGAATCTGTCGCCATGGAGATGAAGTGTCCCTGCATATAAACAGTTAGCAATAAAACATCCGGTACTTACAGATAAGAATTAGAGATCGTCAACAGCATAGTGTGAAGACTCCTTCTAACCCTTACCAAGGCCGTTCCCATATCAGATACTCTCGAGAGAGCTTACGAGACCTACTAAGTAGCTCAATGACTGGGTGAGTCGCTGGGGATCACTCCACGACTGTAGACCGTTTGAAACCACCGCGAACACTAAGCGTAACCCATAAAGAATTACCAAAGTGACCTGCTGTCAGGGCTGTTTGATGTTGACCCTGGCAGGAATTTCCATTCAATCATTGAGAATCACAAAAGTGAATCCTCTCATAAATGTTCTGGCAGATTGCTAAGATCTGCGTAGGACTCTTAAGTTTACATCTGGCGTCCTTAATGATGAACAACCAGTGTAGAAATATCATGTGTTCCTATGAGATCTTTTGATGAATCTCGGGGCTCTAGACTCGATAAGTGCACATTTGGTTTCCTATGCGGAGATTAAGGAGAGGTCTCCTGCTTCAATATCAACCATCTCTAAGAGACAAGTCGATAGATTATGCCGGTTCCCCGTGAGAATGAAACAAGCTCTTTTAAGAGAACTTGAGTGGTTAAGAAGGTTTAGTGCAGTGCGTCACTGGGTCCATGACGTCTTTGTCTTCAATACCGGAGTCACCTTAGTAACAACCAGTAGCATATGAGTTGAACCCGGTGTCTGCCCTAAGGTTGAACATTTGGAGGGCTATTTCTTTTCACCCTTTATCATAACTTTTCTTTTTAATTCTTCAACCCCTTCTTTCTCCTTTCTCATTTTCTCCTTTTTTCAATCATACCTAAGGACTTCTAATTCTACTCTATTGGATTTGTCCTTGGGTAGATCCCTCCGGCTCTGGCGGATCATAGGACGGTTTTTCCTAACCTTAGTCACCTTATAACTCCATGACTATCCTATTGTTGATCACATGCCACAAAACCTTTTTTGAAAATTTCTCAAAGTGCTTATGATAATAAAACACATTGTTGACACTTCGAGAGTTTTGCATTTCTTTTGAAGGACTCCCCCTTCACATGTGCTCATGAATATTTTAGAAATTTGCACATGCGTGAGGAGTTTGCACTTTTTGAATTGATCCACTTTCAGCGAACATGACCGATTCGAGACACGCTTACATCACTAGTTAGACTAGCTTGAAATTATTACCCGTCCTGGTCAAGTCCAAAGAGAGTCTCTCGATACGGTACTTTCTACTCAGACAAGTCCTATTCGAGACACGCTTACATCACTAGTTAGACTAGCTTGAAATTATTACCCGTCCAGGACAAGTCTTTTCGATTACTGACATTTTAAGCTTCGTCAATTCATTGGTTCATTCTGAGTCGAGCTCATTTGAGATTCAGTCACAAACTTTGAACATCTTTGATCACATTTTAATCATGTCTTCTCCCCCTCAAAAATAGCATATCGTGATATTTTTGATATCAACAGATTAAGAAAAAACTTTTTGGAGAGAAAGACAGATTTGTTGTTGCATGAAATCGGAACATTTTTATTTTTATGAAATACTCCCCCTCAAAACTCGCATATGTTTTTGAGAAATGTTAAACTTTTTAAAGTTTAGAGGGAAGGAGTCTTCTTGAAGCAAAATTCTGAAAGAGAAAGAAGTTTCAGATTTGTTGAATTTTGCATCAAGGTTTTATGAAAAACAAAGACTTCTCTTTGTTTGAATAGGAATGTCGCACTGAGGCGTACAACAGTGTCCATTTTTAGGATAAGTGCACTTTTTTGATGAAAATCATTTTTGCGTAGCACTTTCCTATCTTTGAAAACTTGAGTTGTGCACGGTAAGGTGTACACAAGTCATTTTGATGATGAGCACCGATTTTGATAGATTTTGAAAATCTTTTTGAAGAATCTTGAAAAGTTGGTGCTCAAAATAAAAGAGAATTATTGTTTTTAGGATAAGTGCTCGAGAAATATTTAAAACTTTGTTTTTGTTAAGCACTTTCCTTTCTTTGAAGAACGAGTCCTTAGCTGAAATACTAAGAAGTCGTTGTTGAAGTCCGGGTTTCGTACTGAAGTATACGAAAGCCATTATGAAGAAACATTTGAGAAACGACATGTTTTAGAAAAACAATTTAAAGAACTCCCGCTCAAGCATCTGTACATGTCCGTATCATTGTTGAAAGACATTTCTAGACACGTACAGAATATTGATTTATACGAGAGACATGTCGTGAGAAGAATATTTTTGGATTTTTTTGATTTTATATTGTTTTTGTATTTTTTTGAAATTTTGTATTTTTGTATTTTGTTTTTGTTCTTATAAAAGAAATGGAAAATCAAAAATAGAAGATTGAAAGAATGATTTTATAGAATTTACAGAATTTGAACCCTCTGAAGAACTGGGTTCTGAGATAGTTGAAGCACCTGCAACCAAAGATGAAGAGGTTTCACAAATAACGGTGTTAGAAGTACATGAATCATCACTTTGAGGGTGTTGACTATCAACGGTTGTTGTGGTTTCTACTTCCTTATCCTGAAGATTATCACTATTATTTGTCTTGGTGCAACTATCAAAAATCTTCCCTGTGGGAATCCATCTAAGACCAACAGTATTAAAAACTTTTCCCGTGGGAATCCACCTAAGGTAAGATTTAGACGTAGTTTCCTTATCAGATGCAGCGGAAGTCTCAGTTTTTGACAAACTACATCTTTTAGATATCCACCTATTAGGTTTCTTATCCCTTTTGCTTCTTATCAACGGGTTTGTTTCGATTTGGTGTCTTAGTGGATTGTGTCTTGACACTTGATTTGGAATTCTTTGTGTTGCATTCTACGTTCCTAGCATACTCTTTTGTGTCACTACTCTTAGATGCAAGCCAATCCCTAGTATTTTGTTGAAAGTTCCTAGGTAATGGTTTACTACTACTAGCGGTGCTTTGGAATCTTGTAGAATTTATCACACTAGGTTTTGCACCTAAAATTCCGTTTTTTCGATGTTGTGCCTTTTTTCTAGCTTCTTCTAGATGATGATTGAGGACCATGTCATTAGAACCAACAGACTCATTAACAGTTTTTGTAGTCTTATTTGGTGTACTATACTTGGAAGAGCCATGTGAAATCACATTTTTGTTTCTTTCAACAAACAAATTTTGTTTTTCAACAATCTTATCATTTTCACATTGCTGGGGCAAGGGTGTTGGAGTGACTGGTTTTGTCAAATCTTTTTTCGCATCGACTTTTGGAGCAAACCATGAAATTGACATTTTTGATTTTTGAACCGTGTTTGAAACATTTGGTTTCTCCGAAGTTGATGGTTTTGCAAACTTAGTTTCCTCACCCTTCCTTTTTTTACTTTCAAGCTGAGCCCTCAAAAGATCATTTTGCTCTTTCATGTTCTTGAAAGCACGCTCATACGACAGTTTGTCATATTTGCATTCTTCCTTTTTTCGATCAAGTTGTTTAAAACATGACACATTTTCTTTTTCAAGCTTTATAAGAGCATTTTCATATTTGGAAACAATTTTGGAGGTCTCAGCTCTCAGTCTTTCATCGTCTTGAACCGAATATGTTTGTAAAATGATGGACATAATATCAGTGGTCATAACAGCTTCGAAGAGAGAATCATTTAGGTTTTCCAAAACAATCATGTTTTCACGAATATCATTAGCTTCGGTTACCAGGGATTTTTGGTCCTTGACAAAGTCGGCCGTTTCTTTTAAGAAAACTTGTTCAAAATTTTTTACACTCGCGCTGATGTTATTCAGTGGAATAGTAATTTCGTTTTGAAACACCTTTTTCTGTTCGATGTGAAAACTAGAATGCCAGTTGTTAATATCGATGGAAGTTTTAGATTTAACAATGTTTTGAAGTTCTTGAATTCTCATTTTAACTTCATCGAGAATGTCTCTAGCCTCACTTGTTTTAAAAGTGTTGTTAGAGGACATTTGTTCTAATTTTGAAAGAGATTTGGAAACAACTTTCTTTTTAGACAAGAATTTCGCAAATGGTCGTTTAATGGAAAACACAGACGGTTCTGTTTGTGGAACAAAAGTGATTCCCGAAAGTTTGTTCAATTTGTTGTAATCAATGGGTTTCAAATCCTTTTGTTTCATTTTATTAATGCTCTCTTCGACATGTTCAATCGTTAGCACAGAATCCCGAACGACGGGAGGATCATGTTTGGTATAAATCACATTACCATTGTACAAAACATTCTGTTCTTGCTGAGCTTTCTTGAGATTACACGGGGTGTTGTTACCAAGAGCCATTTTATGTTTCGTATGGTAAATCGGATTAATTTGATTTGAAATCATTTTCATTGTTTGACTCGACTGACCCGACTTAACCACTAATTCTTCTAAATGAGCAATCATGTGTTCTGACTCTACGATTTCTTTCAAAAGTTTGTCTTCTTTCTTTGAAAATCCTTTTTCAACTCATCCATTTCTTTTTCAAGATTGGAATAAGCTGTTTTTTGTTTAGAAAGTTGGTTTTGTAAATCAGAAATTTCCGCGTTTAAAGATTTTATCTTTTTGAAAGAATTAACATCAAGTGTATCAAACTTGAGTTGCAATTGTTGTTTCTCTGAAACAGAATTTTGATAACCAGTTTCTAATTCAGACAATCTTTTGTTATGAAATTCAAAAGCTTTAACGGTGGATTTGTAACTCTCAAGCTCAGCGGTCAATTTAACATTCGCGGCCTTAACATCGCGATTGACCTTTTGCACATTCTCAATTTCAATACGACAATTATTCAATAATGATTCAAACAAAGCACGTGTTTCCTCATCATTCTCAGCATGCTGTGAAACGAAGCCTCCATTATGATTCATATCTGGAGTTGCTGAAGGAGTATTGCTACTACTTGGCGTGTCCAGGAATGTATCATAAGTGGGTGCTTGCTTCTCAAAATGCTGTTCCTCATGAGGAGACATAACAAATATATCATTATTGTGACATGTGTTGAAATTAGATACCTCAGATGGTGCATTGGTGTCATAAACAGGAAGTGTGTCAGAATCCGTGTCATACTTAGCTTCCTGAAGATTCGCCATGAATATGCAGTTCGCATCGATATCTTCTCTATCTTCCATGTCATCCATAAGAGCCATAAAGTCATTCTCCTCTGCATTCAACTGAAATCCTGCCTCTGCCTTTTGTGCCAACATTACTGCTTTCTGCAAGTACGCTAGATCTTTCTTGTTTGGCTTAGTAGGACAGTTCCTTGCCATATGACCTACACCCTGGCAGTTGAAACACTTTACCGGATTACCCTGATTCATATTTCCCAAATTCCCAACTACTGGAGCTGCAACATTTCTATTCTGATTACCCATTGCCTGATTACCAACATTCTGACCCCTCTGATTTCCAACAATCTGACCCAACTGATTCCCTGCATTCTGACCATACTGATTCCCTGCATACTGACCTGCATTCTGCATATTCTGATTGCCCATATTAAATCCCGTAGCATATCCTTGCTGATTCCCATAAACTTCAACCATTTGGCCTCCGTTGCCCATATTGAAACTCGGCTGAGCGATCTGCCTGTTGCGAGTATTCGATGAAATCCTTTGGTTGTTGTTTGTTGGTGGAGAATAGCGTCCTTAGAATGCCTTTGACAGAAAAGCAAACGCTTGAGTCAATGCTGCAGCAGCTTCATCATTGTCAGTGAATTCTGGTTCTTGGAATTGTGGGTATGTCTGTTGTGGAATAACTTCTTGTTGTTGTGGGTAGAATTGTTGTTGGTAGACCGGTGTTGGTTGTAGAATGCATGATGGTTGCATGTAGTTGTGAGTGGAAGATGATGATGGTTGTTGAGTGTTCACTGGTAATGGTGTTGGTGTATTAGCAATTAGTGCGAGAGGATCATGATTCTTTGCCAATCTTTCTTTCCTAACTTCATTAGCCTCAGCTTGGTTTTGCTTCAGAAAGTCATAGAGTTGATCATAATTCACCTGATGTAAGTCCTTTGTCTGATTAACAATTGTAACATAACGACCCCATTCTTCTGGAAGGTTATTGACGAATTTGATGTTTGTTGCAATTGTTCGAGGTGTCAACTTGTTTCTGATTAACTCATTCATCAACGTGCAAAACCTTGTGTAGTATGACTCAATCTGTTCACCTTTAGTGGATGTGAAGTTCTCCCATTCAGTAAGAAGTTTGTTCTCAACGTCTTGTTGTCCAATCTCTGTTCCATGACAAATCCTTCTAACACGTTCCCAAATAGCATGAGCAGTTTCACAGCTGTCGACCGCAGCAAAGATCTCCCGAGGTAATCCAAGTTGGATTAGATGCATTGCCATATCATCAGCTTTGATCTGCGCCTTGTCTTCATCAGTGTAATCTTCTTCTGTTTGTAAACGCATGTATGGTTCAGTAGGATTTGTTGAGTTTGGATCACCGGCAACTTGAACTTGTCTTGGCTGAAATGGACCATTCTTAATGGAGTTGAGCATGAGGTTACCATCAGTCTTAGTTTTGATGTAACAAAGCATGCGGCTTGTCCATGGGAGATATCCACCTTTTTCAAGCATAGGAGGTCGGTTTTCCACACCGGCTGCATGAATATCTTGCTGAGATGCCATTGATGAAGTGTAGATGGATAAAGTTGATTCTTGGATCGTTCCAACGAAATAGGAGTAGAGTTTGGAGTAAGTTGTTGCAAAATTTGACGGTGAAAAATTTGACTAAAACCTTAAAACCTCAATAACTTCTTCTCGGAGCGTTTTTAGGCCTCGAAACTTCGCCTAAATCGATAAATAATTTAGCGTGTCGTTCTTCTCTGTCTCACGGTCGTTTTGACAGCTGATTCGTCGAAAACGGAGTTACGGTTCAAAAGTTATGGCCGTTTGAAGTTCAGTCGTCAAAAGTCAACCAAAAGTTCTCGAAAATGTTGTATTCTCGATAAATCCCAAGATCTCGATAATATCTAAAGTTCTCGATAAATTCTGATGTTCTCGAAAATCTCTGAAGTTCTCGATAAATTCAAGATTTCGATAAATTGTCCAAGTTTTCGAAAATTTTCAAGTTTGCGAAAATTTGTGCAAGTTCTCGAAATTTTCAAAGTTTGCGAAAAAATTTTCAAGTTTCTCGAAAATTTTTCAAGATCTCGAAAATTTTTTCAAACCTTTCTCGAAAATTTTCACTTATCGAGAAAATTCAAAACTTATCTAAATTATACAATTTAGAAAGTTATCCCAAGTCGAAGTGTTTTTGCTAACTTATACAAGTAAGAAAAACACCGAGTAAACCACGGAATCGTTTGAAGATTACTTTAAGAAGGTTCTCGATAGAAGAGGGTTTGAGGTTCTCGATATATGGCAACAAAAATCGTTTGACTTAAAGCACTCCGAAATCAAGTTTGTGTTCCAAGATACTTGTACTTCTATGCATAAAATCACCAAAACTTGAAGAAAGTTCCAAGCTTGATGATTTTTTATGAAAAATTTGAGATCTCGAAAACAAGTACAATACCAAAGTCGAATTTTTAAGCTAGAAATTTTCAAAAAGATTAAAACTTTCTTGTTAGATAAGGTTTATAACACTAGTTTGTAATCAAAAAAGTGTTAAAAACCAAGAAAAACAAGAAAAGTAAGAATTTTTTATGAAAATAACGTGTTGAAAGCTAAAAAACACGAAAAACACGAACACCCAACACTCCTAAATCATTGTTAGGCGATTGATACCACTTGTAGGACCTTAGATATACCAACTTTATCACAAATATAGAAGATTAGAAGAAGAAAGATGGTGACTTGGTGAGAGTATATGGAGAAAGAGAGATGGAAAATGAGAGAATATTATTAAGAAACACACACACTTACACACACAAGCACACACCTCAAATGAGCCTTTGAGGTGTTTATATAGTTCTTAACATGAGATGCCCTATGGGCTTTCTATGGGCTTGGGCTTGGACTTGGTTACATGGTTGGATAACTAGGCTTATGAAACATAGCACATAACATATTAGCTTGCCAAGTCCAAGGCCCAATGACTAAACTATTACTAATCTTAACAAACGACACAAAGTTACAATATGAGAATGACCATCACTTCATAATACATATTTTTAATGCTAACAATACCAATCTTTGGCTTTTTCTTGAAGGGTAAAAGGAAAGAACCGTAATCGGGACGTGTCTCTAGTGGCCCCATCCATATGGAGGGTGTCCACTATCTTCAAGAAATCCCTAACATGTTGGATTGGGTCATCAGTTTCAACCCGTGAAACTTGCATACACTTTGGACAAGCCAAACATCGTTTGTACGCAAGACCCCATTGGTGGGTTCGTTTGGAAAAACAATAGCATTTGGAAAGCCGCGAGGGTTCAGGGAAGAGTAATCCTTAAGGCACTTAGGGGTAGGAATTTCTAGAATGTCCATATCGTGATTGGATTGGGGGCTAGGGGGTGTAAGGTGATGATCGGAGTCTTCCTCATAAAGAGCTTCATCAAAATTGATGGTTGCGCCAAACGGTTCGGATGTTGGACGAGATTGCCTTAGCCTATGCATTTCCCTTTCAGGTTCTGCATAGGGTGGAACAAGGTTTCTTATGGAACTACGACTCCTAGTGATTCTAAGATTAGAGAGATCTTCGTTTACCATGATGGCCAAGGAAGAATTGAGCAATGGGTTGGGCAGAAAAAAAGATAGACTAAAGAAAACCTATAAAAATAAAAATCTTACTAGAAAGGATTCTAGCAAGTAGACTGTAAGACCTTAAATCTATCAACTCTATCACAAATATAAGCAAAGATGAAGTAAAGATGGTGACTTGATATGTTTATGTATGGCGTTAAGATGAAGAGAGAATAAGATGAAATAGAAAGCTATTATTCAAGAGGCACACACACTTACACATACAAGCACACACCTCAAATGACTCATTTGAGGTGTTTATATAGTAGTTGTTGATATAAATAATGCCTAAAAACATTATTAACATATATCGATATCTCTATGTTTTGATAATCACAAAACGTAAACTCATTGAACAACAAATTATGACGTAAACAAGTATTAAGCTAGTTTATATCACTATATCCAACTTAATCACCTAAGGTATGGATAAACAAGTGCTTAATACATCTCATGATCAAAGGGGTATTTAATTAACTAACACAAAGTTTATTTAATTATATAAACATATTATATATTTTTGAAAAACACTTTTGGTAATAAAGAAAAATGTTTTAATCGTACTAAATATATGAATTCAAATTTTTAACCAAAATCAGTTAGTTTTTCACCAAATAAACTTTCCCCACTAAAAGACAAAGATTCTGGCCGTTTCAGCTGGGCGGCCCCCTTAATTATAAGGGGCGGTCCCCTAAAAATTAAGGGGACCGGCCTTGATTTAAGGGGACCGGCCACGCTCCTCTGTCGGAATCTTTTGCCTATAAATACCACCTTAAACCTGGATTTTTTCCTCACCTTTTGCACAAAAATTTTCAGATCCAATTCTCTCTAAACATCCTTCTAAAACCCTTTGATCATAAGATTATTAATCTTTGTTTCAAGTGATCCAATCTCTCATCATTCAAAGTGCAAGAGAAGAATCCTCCCTATCATAAAGCCAAAGATGTATTAGGATCTTGTTAGTGCTTATGTGAAGTTGTGAGTTAGGTATATGTAATAAGTAGATCAAGATGATCTTACTTAGTAGTGGTTCAATGAGTGAGTAAGAAGTAGTGGGAGGAAGTAGTAGTGTGGAGAAGATATGTAGTTGTGAAGATGTAGGTGTGTGATTAAGTAGTGGAGTTTAGAAGAAGTTGTGATGAAGTCGTGAAGTCGTGAAGCCGTGAAGTAGTTTAGAAGAAGTTGTGATGAAGTCGTGAAGTCGTGAAGTCATGAAGAAGTCGTGAAGTTGTGTAGAAGTTGTGTAGTGATCTAAGTTGTGTTGTGAGATTGGTTCTAGCTACTATTAGAACTCGACATTTAGCTTAGTGTCGTTAAATGGTGTAAGCAAAAGTTGTGTACGGTTTTCTCCGCCAAAAGGGAGCTTGTTGAGTAGTGAAGAAAACTCTCGAGTAGGTGACTCGGGGAGTGGAGTAGGAACAAGGAAGGTGTCCTTGTAGCCGAACCACTATAAATCATTGTGTCCGGTTTGCATCCTCTTTCTCTTATCTTTTTACATTTACTCTTGCACTTATCGCTTTATATCTATGCTTGCAAATATGTGTTAATTGTTGCTTATATTGATGATTGATTGTGGTGTAGTAACAAGTTAATATTGTGATAGGATATATAGTTGTATGATATGGTCTAATGGGCTTATATATATATATAAGATTAACACTTCTCATGTTGAGTTTAACTTAATCGATAATTTGATACAAATGCTTTTAAAAGGAAAACGTATTCACATATAGATCGACCAAAGCTTCATTCATAAAACTAAGTTTTGAAAACTAATCCAAAAGTCTACATATATAATTGATCATATTGATTATATATTGTTTTCATACTAAACTCAAATTGAAGGTTTTCAAACAAACAATTGAATAAATTTGAATCAACATTTTGCAAAACCAAGTTCTTATAAAACGAAAAAGAGGGAAAAACTATTCAAACCCCCTTCTAGTTTTCCACAGTAGTAACATGAGATACCTAATGGGCTTGGATGGGCTTTGTTTATGTTTGGATTGGACTTGGTTTACATAATATATAAATGGACTAGCTTATACATAACTTCTAACCTATTAGCTTAGACCAATCCAAACGCCCATTTACTTTTCTAATAACAAAAACTACGACACGTTACAACGTTACAATATATGAGAATGACTATCACTTTCTAATAAAATTTTTAATGCTAACAATCTCCCCCTAGGTAGTGGTCATTCGAATGATGCTCCATGTGATTAGGTCATCGTCTTTGTTGTTGTTGAACATTGTATGTCGTAGTAGAATAGTCATTAGTCTTTGTTCCTTCATGCTTTGTGATATTTGATGATTGACTTTTCATCATTCTTTGTTCTTTTGTGATGTGGAGCAATCTGCCTTTCGTCACTTCTGCGTCTGTGGTGGTTATTCGCCATTCCAACATGCTCATATATCTTTGGACTTTTACATTCATATGCATGTTGTTCCATTTCTTTCACTTTGATCTTTAGTCTTTGAACTTTATAGATTCTTCTTTTTGGCGTAGAATCTTTCTTTGAACTTTGTGTTGCTTAGATCTTTGAGGGAGCCTTTTTTGACTTTGTGACGTGAGTATGAGCATGTGGAATCCTTCGCCATGGAGATGATGTATAGCTGCAGGTAAACAGTTAGCAATAAATCAGCCGGTACTTACAGATAAGGAATTAGAGATCGTCAACAGCATAGTGTGAAGACTCCTTCTAACCCTTACCATGGCCGTTCCCATTTCGGATACTCCCGAGGGAGCTTACGAGACCTACTAAGTAGCTCAACGAATGGGTGAGTCGCTGGGGATCACTCCACGACTGTAGACCGTTTGAAACCACCGTGAACACTAAGCGTAACCCATAAAGAATTACCGAAGTGACCTGTTGTGATGTGCGGGATTGCGCCCTCACAAAAGGTTTTACCTCTCAAGGGATCTCGAGAAGATTGCAATCCCCGTCAGGCAGTGTGCCTGATCGTTGTAGTATAGTATAGTGACAAGTACTGGGGGATTGATCGTTCAACTCAGGAATAGTGTCGCCAGGATTATAAAGCCTACTAAACTAGGTCTAGAGGTGAGAGATGATTCTTTTTGTATTTTTATATTTTATAAAAAGCAAGTAAAATTTCAGGTTTTGAAGGAGTGGGCGAAATTAGTTGCTAGTCAACTAACCCAAATTAACTAAAGATGCAATCAAAATAAAATAAATGAAATGAAAATAAAACTATTATACTAATTTGTGGTGGAAACAGTAATGGAGAAAGCTGTGTTTACTTAGATTTCATTACTCCCTGGATGTGATGAGAATAGCTTGCAACTAATATGTTTTGATGTACATTTGGTCATTTGTTGCTGCAAAGAATGGTGTTTTCAAGTTTATGCTGATCATAGAGATCCTACTGATGACGATTCTTTGCTGATGATGTTCGATTTCAATCCTCTTGGTTTGTAACTTTAAAGATCTATCAAGAATCTTGAACTTAACCAAGTCAAATTCAAGATTAGGGGAGGATTGTTGGGAATTCTGCTAAATAAAGAATTCTGCTGAAGTTACTGCTGATGGTTCCTGCAAAAGAGCTGGTTCCTGCTGAATTGTATTTGTGCTGAAGAATAGATTCCGCGTATTGTGTTTCTGCGGATATAGATATTACGCATAGTTTGTTATTTAGTTAGGATATGCATGAGTTTTATTAGGAAGTGATAATGCATATCTCTTGAAGTTTATAGATGATACGTTTCTTGGAAAACATTTTTAGGAGTCCTTGTCTTTAAAAGGAACACAGTATTATGTATTAGGGATACGTTTTTAGAAAAACAATTCTCAGTATTATCAAAAGATCCATAGAGGATCAAAGCATTCTTAGTATTCAGTTGTTATACTTGTGTTTATTTCCGCTTTAGAATACAAGTTATTGAGACTTTCTATTAGTGTGTTTGTGATTACATAAGCAATACTAACGATCCACGAGTGCTCAAAGATCTATCAAGGTCTTAGGTTCAACACAAACACACACTAAACTTTAGACACACATATTAACTAACATGACATATGACATTAACATTCATTCAAATTGATAACAGAAACATAACAAAAACATAATATATCATTAAAATTCATTAAAGTTCAAACATAACATTGATAAAAAGGAGGGAAACATTAAAGGAACATTCAAAACATAGATGACCATGAAAGAAACTCTAAAGTCCTTTGACAAATGCGTGCTTGTTGAACAGCTTGAGCTTCGCTTCTGCCATCTTCTTCTTCAAATCCAAAAGCTCGATAACATCGGACTTTTGAAGCTTCATCAAGAACTCCAAGCATTTGAACATCTGCACCGAGGGACGCGTAAGTTCCATTTCAGCCATCATCTTGTTCCTTTGAACGACAATATGAAGCAACTCTTGATATGCCACAAACAGATCTTTGGTATACTTGATATCACGTTCCGTCTCCCTAGTAAAGAACACCGTCATCTGGTATGGTAACTCGGTTGAGTTAGCAGCTGCAGCAAGTTCCTCAAGAAGGACAAATTGAGACATTCTTTTGCAAATTTGATTCAAAAAAGTTTTACTGTGTTTGTTTACTGGATGAATTAGGAAGTTACTTGGGGTATAGGCTATAAATAGGCGTGGTAAGTACATGTGAAAATGTGTTTTAGGCGTGTTTTGGGTAATAAATGATAAAAGTTTGGGTTACCAACATACACATCCCAAAATTTCCTAGCAACATTAATTTATGCCTTGCAGCATTAAGTTATGTCTAGCAGCATTAACATAATTAAAGTAGATTACAACTTCATTTTGTTTAACTTGTTTTAACTTTATTTCGTTTGTAAATACAATAATTTTAATTAGATTATAACTTTTACATTATAGTTTTAAATGATTGTTACAAACATTTAAAACTACAATATTAAAACAGCAAATCTTTGTAAATTTTTAAAAAAATAAAACAATCCTATCTAAATTCATTTTTCAACTAACTTAATCTATTTTTAGGTAATGATTAACATAATTAAATAGACTACAACAACTTCATTTATGTTACAAGGATAAATGTGTACATGGTTAATGGTCACATATAATACCCTTATAACGTGGCCATAATCATGATTTAGATACACATTTGTGATATGGTGTGACTATTGTAAATCCTATAGTCACATGATCGTGCTACAAATATATGTGACTATACACATTAGGATTTGGAAAGCAAACATACACTAAACTTTAGACACACATATTAACTTACGTGACCATATGTATCGAATTTTCGTTACGCTTAATCATGTTTGTATGGTTTAGTGTGACCATATATGACATTTGGTCACACTCTTCAAGTGTGTGACATATATTTGTCACTCTTAAATGCATATCGTGACTAACGTTTCAAACTGAATTTTTACTTGTCACACATTTCAAATTCATATTTGGCTAACTATTCAGCAAAGAATAGCAGTCATGTTTATATAATGTGTGACAAACTTGACTATATAATTTAGCTACGTACGCAAGTACTTCATGTGACCAAATATCTTTTTTGGTCACGCTGTTCAATTGTGTGACATATATTTGTCACATATGTATATCTATAGTGTGACTAATGTTTCGAGCTGATTTGTATCAGTCACACGACCCAAATTAAAAGTGACTAAAAGGTCGAAAAATATTTACCAGTTACCCTCTAGTCACATATATACACCAATGTGTGACATATATTTTAGGAAATGGTCACACAAGTAGGATCAAGTGTGGCTGTTTATTTAAGGCTAGTACATTTAGTCATGTAAATATGTTACTATGTGGCCATTCGAAATACGCTATGTGTGACGAAAGGCCAAATTTGTACTAGTGCCCTTACACTTAAGCCGAACATTGTCTCAAATGTTCAATAAAAAGGATGTAAAAGTAACGAAGGTAAAAGAATGAAACAAATACTTCCCTGATTTATTCGGTGTGGATAATGCGATAACATGGTTAGATCCTCCTCCAAGAAAATGGCTAAGGAAAATATTGAATGTTTAATGCAATATATGAAATGTTGAATTTTTCCAAAATATTGAATGGTTAATATACAAAACCAATTTTCGAGAAAATATATTTTATTAATTTTAGTGAAAAATATACAAAACTAATTTTCGAGTTTAACTGGGTTTCGAAAATATAAAAACTGGATTTATTTGACCTGTTTTTCCGATCAAAATCGGTTCAACCGGTCGAACCGGGTTTCAAAACATTATGTTTAATCTCCAAATCCTCAAACTTTTATTATTTGTTGTTTATAAACCATAAAAATTTTTATCGCTACAACTATCTGCCGCTATAAAACCCCTTTGCTATACACGGGTACTCGTCTAGTTATTATCTGAGTTTTTAGGTAATAAACTTTATTTAATATAACTTTATTTTTCTTTCAATTTATCATCGAAATTTATAAAATTCGTTATATCATTCGACTTTTACTATTGTATTTGATTTATAATTTCATACTAATACATAACATTTTGTATATATGTTTCAACTCATCATGTAACCTTATAATATATTTATTCTATAATAAATATTATACCAAAAGTTTTAATTTGATTTAAAAAAAAAGGGAAAAAAAAAAACCTTTAACCCAAAAAGCTGCGTAAACCGCAAAACCGCACGAATGTGGATTCTCATTTTTTTTAAAACCACAATTGCAGATGCTAGTTGGTTTTTACCAAAGCCGCACCATGCTCACCCCTAGTGCCACTAAACAATAGTTTTCTAAGGTGCATGTAATGCTACTCTTGTTGGGTCCGTTTTGATATGAATAATATGTCCACCACCAAATGAGTACCTTTCATACTAAAAATATTGTATGTTTCTGCCCCATTGCCTTTTAGGCTAAAGAGAGTGGTGGTAACCGGGTCACTGTCCATCTCAGTGTCTCAGTTTTCTCTCTCCTCACACTTCCCCTCACTCCTTCTCACGATTCATCTGTTTTGGTCATCCTCCACTCACCTTTTAGTAAAACATTCACTTCATACAAATATACACTACTAAATATCTCATACACACTCACAAACAAATAAAAAACATTTAAAACAAAAAGAGGATCCCACAACTTTTGCAAGTCACCGTAGTGAGCCGGTCACCATAAGTAAACAAAATTGTCGTGACCCATGTCTTCCATTTTGGGTGTGCACCGTGATAGGGTGGTCACGGAGGGGGTTCTCACACCCACTCCGTCTGGCCTTAGTCGTACTGGTATCATGAATTTTAGTGTGAATAGTAATTTTGATGTGTAAATCAAAACGGCGGGAGAAAGATTCATTTTCATATCATTCGGAGTATCCTCGTTTTCCGGACATTTCCCGAACATCCCAAAATATTCATACAGGTAGATTTAAACTTGATCTTTTCAGAGATTTTAAAACACCTTAACACTATATATATCTTTTAAATGATGAATTTGAAAGTTTCATAACACGTAAGGTTTTAAAATGATTACATAATGTCAACATATTCATTTGCTATCAATTGAATGCCACAGAAATATCTACACAAACAAAACACACATTATTGTACCTAACAGAAAAACAAATATCAATATTTAATTTCATGTGCTATAAAGTGCCTGCCACATGACATAAATAGACAATAATATAACTGAAACGTGACTAATTGGTCCCATGACTCCCATCGTTCCAAGGAAGGTCTTTTCATATTAATAACATTTAGCCTACCAACCTCCTTTCCCCATTACTTTTGAATTATTTTAGCAGAAGAGTAATATTAGGAAACTAAGAATACACTAAAAGTACAGAAAAAACAATTAACAGAAGAACCCTACATCATTATAATTTCCTGGACGAGCTTGTTTACATTCAAGGACGATGAACCGTCAGGACTCGTTGCTATAATCGCCTTCTCCTTCCACTCCGCAGCCTTGATCCTCATTTTCAGACCTCCTTCTCCCATCAACTCTTGTACAAGCCTCTTAACTTCTTCCCTTTTCACATTCTTTCCCATTTCCAATCCAACCCCCCATTCCTCACATATATATCTACAATTGGTCGGCTGGTCCCACGCATAAGGCCAACATATCATGGGCACGCCAGCTGACAAACTCTCAATGGTCGAACCCCAACCACCGTGCGTCAAGAACCCTCCAACCGAAGGGTGGTTCAAGACCTTTTCTTGTGAGCACCAGCTTGCTATGAAACCTTTGGCTTCAGTAAGCTTCTCAAATTCAGGAGGCAAAGCTGTGGATTCTCCTACAACTAAATTTGATCTAATGATCCATAGGAAATAGTGGTTGCTATTAGCAAGTCCCCAAGCGAATTCAGTAAGGTCTTCTTGTGACATTACTGTATTGCTACCATAATTCACATAAATGACAGAGTTTGGTTTCTTGGAATCGAGCCATTGGAAACACTCGGTTTCTTCTTTCCATAAGCTGTATGACATTTCAGCCTTTTTTCCTTGTTTAGCTATCTGATTAAGAAGTAGTTGCATGGGGCCAACCGTGTATACTTTAGGATACATGGACGATAAAGCATCAACAATACTAGGTTCCAACGCGTCAAACGTGTGAAAGATATTGTGTGAAACACTGCGTGACTTTTGTGTAGCTTTAGTACAGAATGTAAGTTGTGGGTGATTGGGATCTGTGATCCGGACTATACTGCACATATCTTTTAGCCGGATTCCTTCCATTCCGGGTATCCAATCAATAATTGTGTCCAAGTAGCCATTTGTCAAGTAATTTTCATCTGTATACATAAGTGACCATCACTGTCACAGTTTTATATCGATATAAGCTAATTATATGTGACAAGGTTGATAAACTGAATGAGCTAAATAAAGTTGCGTATCAGCTTTACAGATATATATACTTTACTAATGTACACCATTAAATTTAGTTAGCAGTATCGAAGAGGTTTAATTTGAATCACTAAAGCTCATGCACAACTTTGTAAATCCCAAAAACAAATAACTTCTCACGAAACCTTAGTTTTTCATTACTAAATCTTATAAATTTAAAACACAATGAAAAGCAAACCTTTAGGTGGTGCTAGTCCCTTCTCGATTAGAGAGTGAACATGGAAAATACCCATGAAGCCACAAGCAGAAAGTGTCCAGTAAAGCATGATGGGGATTCCAAGCTTTTTTGCAGCATCAAGAGTGAAACTAGACACAAACCCGTCAGATACAATACAAGTAGGAGGATTCGGAAGTTTGGCAGCAAGATCAAGAAAAGGAGCCAAGAAGGTGGTTTCAACATACGATGGGAGTAGTTCTAAGTCATCGTCCTCTTCAGAATTCCGAGGGATGCTATCAGGAAAGGTTTCAAATCGGAAATCAGATGAACCATCAAGGCAGTGAGGACCACCAGATTTGAGCATAAGTTTGTGGATGTTCTCGGTGTTAACAAAGGTTATTTGGAGTCCTTTGTGGTGAAGAAGCTCAGCTAGTTTGAGCATGGCTTTTACATGGCTTTGTGCTGGAAATGGTACAAAGATGACATGAGGCTTCTTATGATCATTTGTGACCAGTGAGTCCATTTTTTTGTATCCGATTCTAAAAGAGATTGTGGTATTTATACATGAGATTTTATTTTCCCCATAGAGCTGTGGGTGTCGTGGAGCCAAAGACCTCGTGCCGTTGGCAAAAATCACTGCCACATAAAAAAAAAAAAAAAACTCTTTATGGCACTAGAAACCCTTTGTCACCACATTTTGTGCCGTTACCGTTGACACCAAAAAATGTGGTGCCGTTGTACATTTTTTTTTCATTTATATAAAAGAATTTATTTAACTAAAATTAAATTTCCTTAATAAATAACATACCACCAGTATTCACAAGGCCAAAGTTATTCAAGCCCCGGCCAACCTATAATATTCAATGACCAATGTGCAAGTAATTAATAAACAAACCATTACCAACATGGGCTTTTAAATATACAAAGACCATGGGATTTTAAATATACAAAGACTCACGTGTGTGGCCACACATCACAATTATTGAGTCGTCTTCTTCGTTTCAGCCTCCTGCAAAACACACACGCACACACAAAAAGAAAAAAAAAAGAAAAGAAACGCACACACAAAAAGAAAAAAAGAAAAGAAAACTCATCAAAGTATCACACAAACACAAACATAAACAAAAAAGAAACCAAAAAAGAAAAAGAAAAAAATGCTTGGCGCAGGCTAGTGGTGACGGCGCGAGCACCTTTGATGCCAGATGGGGTACGGTGTGCCATTCTTGAATCTCGGCTGGTACCTTGGCGCCAGGGAAAAATGCCACGGTACCCCGCTCTTAGTAAATTATTTATTTTTTTATTTAGAAATTTACACTACTACAAAAACGATTAATAAGATTGGTTAGAAAGCCTCACAAAGATCGGTGTCTAACCACTCTAAGGCTATGTTTGGCGCGTAGCTTTTTAAGACGATGAGCGGTGACCAATGAGCTTTTTTATTTTTACTATTCGTTTGACAAAGGAGCGGTGAGCTTTGCTATTTTTTAAGAATGCTCATTTTTTCAATGAATAATTACTGCTACACTTAATGTCTTTTACCCAATGATTTATGCTACCAAGAAAGTCGAACGATCACAGCTTAATTTATATTAGAGGTGGCAAAATGGGCCGTTAGCAGGCTGTATATCAGGCCGATCACTCTGTATATTAGGTTGGCAGAAATGACAATATAGTAACCAGGAAGTAAAAAAGGGTGAAGAGCAAACCTTTGGAGCACCACTAACTGTTACAACAGGAAGTGCAGAACGAAGGGCATCCCAGCAAGTGAGATAATTTTTGACCTCTTTTTGTTAGTTTGGTAGATTCCTCCTATCTGCTAAAACTATCAGAATCAGAATATGAAACTAGGATCTACATCCAATGACCAAGCAAACTTCGCTAGTAGAGACTTGTTAAAGATCTGCACCATGTTCATGAAATTAATTAGATTAAGCTTAAGAGGGTGTCAAATGCACTAAGAAATTAAGAATACACTTTAGACGAAATTTGATCTGTTTTTGTTACTAGCTAACTATTTTTATTAGTTCGTTTGACTCAAAAGGATAATGGGTAAATGGTTAGAAATTACCAGCTTTAGGGTTCAAGTTCCTCTTTTGTTTTCCATCAGAGTTATTTAATGGAGGCTTCCCTTTCATTGACGAGCCAAATCAGTTTCCAATTCTTTTATAAGGCCCTATAAACCATTAATATCTAGATGTTGTTGTGTTGCAGCTGCTTTCTACAAATAACAAAACTTTGTACAATTAATAACAACTTCACTAGTATTATTTTAACACTGTGCAACTTATGTGTAGCACAAAAACTTACTGCAAATCAACCATTAACTAGCGATTAATGGTTCTAGCTGGGGCACTATACAAGCGGGTGCCTAAAACATTGAGTTATGCTATCTCATACATGAAACGCAAAACTTATGTTACAACAACTACTACCAACATATATGAAACGCAAAACTATGTCTACTGTTATTATAATCATCAATAAAACACAATTCACGTGGTTCAAAAGTCAATATAAGCAAATAATGCGCTGTGTTACTGATGTTGATGTATGTTCAAAAGTCAAACAATGAGAAAGTGAATATATGCATATGTACAAATGAACAACACACATGTGCGATACATGCGCTGGTAAGAGTCTCATTTTCTTCTGAGGTGATTTGGACTTGTGTTTGGTTAATTGAAATGGATAATTTATTGTGTGTTTATGTTCATCTCTTTTAGTCTGCATTATTGCAGAACTGAATCTGACAAATAGGTTGAATTTTAGTTGTTCTTTAGTGAGCTGCAAGATTAAATTAGAACCTGATGGCTATGCTAAATTTGACCACATCCAACAACAATTTGGCTTAAAATACCTTTAGGGAGGATATTACATTTTGTTGTTAGCTCAATCCAGATGGTAATGGACTACTGGTTATGACAATTTAGCCAATAAATCTTTCTAGTTAAAAATCCGTAGCCTTCAGAGCTTTCACAAAGTCATTGCTTGTTAATGCACTTCTGGTTTTATAGCCAGATGAACAGATTGTAAAAGGAGCCTTTAAATATTCGATAGGAGATACAACATTAAACTTGCCACGGCTAACTGCATGGTACGATCCAATGGAGATGGCATCATTGAAGTAGTCTCCCTGAGGAGCATCAGGCTCGAGGGATAACGACACAATGTGGACCCCATCTTTAACTGCATCATCAAAAGCAGCTAATATATCAGCATCATAGCAGCCTGAATCCTAACATGTCTTGTATACTGCAATCCTAGCCATTGGTGCACCACCTCTTGCTCCTCCACCAGCCAACCCTTTATAATTCATGTTCTCCACATAGCGGCCAGCGGCGGTTGAGGCCGTGTGGCTCCCATGACCGAACTTTCTTGGATCATCATCATTTTCGTATTGTTCCAGTTTATTGTTCTCTTCTGCTTCATAGCCATTGTGGAAATATCTTGCTCCTATCACTTTCCTATTTGAAAATTAAAATATATATGAGACTAAAGATCTCATGTGGAATCATTCATGGAATTTAGAGTTAGCAATTGTGAATCATTTACTTATTTGGGCATAAAATGTTTGGTCAATCCGACTGACCCATATCAAAAAGTTGTAATTTGTAGAGTTGAACGCTTCCCCTGTCTGACATGTTCCTTTCCATCTAGCTAGCACAGGAGGCATATCCGCATCGTTAAAACTTGGCGATTCCGGACGAATTCCTATTTCAACATTGATAAATATCATAAATCCCACATCCTAATTACAATATAATACATCAAAATAAATCATTTAGAAACACATAGTTTGACTTATAATTTTCGTGACTTTCTACTGTATAAAAAGTGGTAGTATTTCATTATGCCACTCAAGGCGATATCTGCAATGAAGATGGCATTAATTGCAACCTTGAAAAACTTTTGTTGATATAAATAATGCGTTAAAAACTTTATTAATATTTCTCGATATCCCTATGTTTTGACGATCACAAAATGTAAAATCATTAAACGTAAAATCATTACGTAAATATGTATTTAGTGACAAAATATCATTATATCCAACTAATTTACTTAAGGTATGAATAAACAATTGCCTAATACATTTTATGATCAAAGGAATGTTTATTTATTAATTACAAATTATATAAAATGGTATAAACATTTTATATATTTAGAAAAACACTTTTGGTAATTAGAGGAAAATGTTTATTTCATAATAAATAAATGAATTCAAATTTTTAACCAAATTCAGTTAAATTTTCACCAAATAAACTTTCCCCAGAAAAGACAAAAGCTTCAAACCGTTACAGGTGGGCGGCCCCCTTAATTATAAGGGGCGGCCCCCATAATTTTAAGAGGGTCGGCCATGAATTAAGGGGGCCGGCATACGCTCCTGTTTCAGAATCTTTTGCCTATAAATACTGGTTCAAATCTGTAATTTTTCCTCACCTTTTGCACTATAACTTTATGTCCAAATTCTTTCAAATCATCTTCCTAAAACCTTTGAGCATAAACATATTAGTTCTTGTTTTCAAATGATCCTATCTATCCTCATTCAAAGTGCAAGAGAAGGATACTTCTCCAACATCTTGTTTAAAAGTATTGTAGAGTTGTGTATATTGTTAGTTGTTGTGTAAATTATTTGTAAAGGTGTAGAAGGTGTGTAATAGGTAGATCTAGGTGGGTTAGTAGTTGTGAATAGAAGTAGTGAAGAAATAGTTGTGTTGTGAAGAAGAAGTAGTGAAGGTGTGAGAAGTAGTGTAGTAGTAGTGGCGTGTATAAGTCGTGAAGAAGGTGTGTAGTGACTAGTGGTGTGAGATTGGTTCTAGCTACTATTAGAACTCGACATTTAGCTTAGTGTCGTTAATCGGTGTAAGCAAAAGTTGTGTAAGGTTTCTCCGCCAAAATGGAGCTCGTTGTGTTAGTGAAGAAAACTCTCGAGTAGGTGACTCGAGGAGTGGAGTAGGGCAAGGAAGGAGACCTTGTAACCGAACCACTATAAATCCGTTGTGTATTGGTTTGATCTTTCCATCTCTTGTTCATTACCTTATTTACATCTTTATTGTTTACATACTCATAAACATTTACATCTAGTTGTAGCTTGTGATATTGTGCTAAAATTGATTTCACACAAAGTTCAAACAAAAAGTTCATTCACAAAATAAAGTTTTTATAAATAACTTAAAAAGATATAATACATACATACACATATACAAGTGAAATTGATCATTTAGATTGAGTATATTTTTTACAACAAATCTTGAATTGAAGATTTTGAAAACAAAGTTTTGAAATAAAAATTGACGTAAAATTATTCAACCCCCCCCTTCTAGTTTTCCACAACTTTTACTTTCTTATAATGCTAAGGCCCCACTAATAACCAAAAGAATTACTCCCTCCGTCTCAAATTTATTGTCCACATTTCCTTTTTAATTGTCCACTTTCCTTTTTAAGTAAAAACTAAAGAATATTTTAAGGGAATATTCTCATTTAGTGGTTGAGATTTATAGGGGTCCCGTTTTTATTAAACTTTGTAATTTCTCTCTCATGACAATTAATTTGAGATGAAGGGAGTAATGTTTTGGAAAATAGTAAAATGAGGGGCATGAAATGAAACCAATACTTGTGTGGTTGTGGTGATGGCTGTGAAATAAACGATAAAACTTAACTTGCAAATTTAGTCCTTAAAGTAACAGTGCTATGACACGTGGACATATTAATCCTTAAAGCAATGAAATGACTATAATAACCCTAGTGATGTGGCACTTAACGAGAAAACTAACAGAATTTGATTCTCGGTGGTTTTTTTGTACTTATCCGTAACGTCAGTGGCATTTTTGCATGCATTTATGACTCGGTGTTTTTTTTTTTTTTTGCACTTTCGTGATACGTCAGTAACTATTTTTGCAGTTTACCCTTTTTTTGATTTTATAATACTGCAAAGCAAAAAACGATCCCGATCCTCTTTGCAAACTTAAGATTTTATGAAATCCTGATCTTAACTATAAGATTTTAAAATCTAATCCGATCTGATTTTACTTTTCTCGAGCTACAAACTAAAAAACTAATGTACAAATTTATAGATTCTATTTTGTAGAATTAAAAAAATATAAAAAATTAAAATATATATATATATATATATATATATATATATATATATATATATATATATATATATATATATATATATATATAGCATGTAATATTCTTAAACATTTCATAATTGTAATTTAAGACAACAATTCTATGAAACATTCATATGATTTTGTGTTTGTGATATATACTAGTAAAAATCCATAGCTTTATATAATATTACAAAAGTTATTAAGAAAATGACATTATAGTAAAATCTTAAGATCTCGATCTTGCAAAGACGAAACAGATCTTGAGTAAGATACCGATCTTGAAAACCTTGGTCCTAAAGATTTATAACGGAACTTCTTATAAATAACTAGGGATGAGCATTTTTTACCCGAATTTTGGTATCAAACAGGAACCGTACCGACTCTCAATACACGGTACGGGACCAGTACCATGAATCGAGCAAAAAAATATTTTGGGATCACTAATATGGTATCGGTACCAAAGCGTGAAAGTACCAAAAAAATTCATGAAATTGGAGTAGTCATGTTTCTGAATTAAACAACTCATCCAAATACCCGTTGATCCCGTTTCATTCCAAACAATAGTCATTGTGTAAAACATTAAGAAAGAAACCAAACGTCCTAAAAACCTACTGCGACAATCATTCAAAACCTACTGTTTTTTCTTGTTTGCACGACACAAAAACTGAAAATGCATTTCTTTTAAACTGGATATTCTTAAAGGAGTTATTAGTAATTACAATTGCACTACTCATGATACATATTCAGTGTAGTATTTGGTGTGTTGAAAGAAAAATAAATTGTGATCTAGACAAACAATCATTAGAAAAGAGAAACAGATATTTAAGCAACAAGAAGTGCAAAACTATGATGAGTTGATAAAATATCTTGTTTTCATAAGTAATCAATTTTCTTCTCTGGGCATGATCTTAAGAGCACTCGCATCCATAACGTGCCCCTTGCGTTAAACCCCTCTTAACTCGCGTTAAAGTCGCATTAACCATTGCGTCGGTCCAAGTTAAAGGTGCGTTAACACCGGAAGTTAACCCCTTAACGTTGAGTTAAGGTGGTGTTTGTAAAGTTAAAAAAAAATCACTCCCCCCCCCCCCCCCAAAATGAAGTGGTGTTTCTATATAAATTGTTGTTGAGTTATGATTGCGGGTGTTTTTTTTTTTTTAGTTAAGGTGAAAATGTTAAAGATGATGTGGTGCTGACGTGACACCGTGTTAAACTTTAACTCAAGTTATGATTGTGCATGATCTAAGAATCAAAATTACATAAAATTATATAATGACATATATAAAATCGAATGAAGAGTTAAAGCCTAGTGAGTGGTAACGCCTAAGCGGGGTTATTGCATATGTGGCAAGAAAACAACGACGTTGCCACGTTAGAACCAATTCCAGGTGTGAGGCGTTGGTAAGGTGTTGATGTTTACGTTGTTGTAACAACATGCGTTGTAACGCACAAGCATGCCAAGGAGGATTTTGCAAAACAAACCCCTCACCCTTTCAAACTCCTAGTTTTGATTTAAAAAAAAATGAAGTTTACCGTTTGAATTCAAATGGATAGTTTTTTTTTTTTTTTTTTTTTTTTTTTTTTTTTTTTTTTTAATTTTTTAATTAGACCCTTATAAATACCCGAAAACATATACTCATATACGACATATTCTCAACAAAAAAATAAAAAATAAATAAAAAAAACTCATACACTCATATTTCGCACACACGAAAAAAAATGTCGGGACGTGACGATCCAAGTTTTTTTAACTTAATGGGTTTTGGAAATGTTTTACCTAACCCGAACGCCGGGTCTTCTTCAAATCCTAACCCACTTAATTTAACACCCGAACAACAACAACAATTGATGTTCATGTGGTGATGAGGCGAAAAATGAACCACTTTTAGGGGGTCATTTAAGCCCGGAATTGAATTTATTTGATCAAATATTACCCTAAATCGTTCCTTTTGTGATTTTAGGTACTTTGGGAGTGAAATCTGGAAAAGGAAGCAATTCGGACGTTTTTGGAGCATAAAATTGAAGAAAACGGCAAAGTCTTAATTTTCCATGCTGAGAACAGTACCTGACCGCGTCAAGAGGAAGATCCTGACAGCGTCAAGAGTAAAAACCATGACGACCCAGTGCAAACCTGACGGCGTCACAACAAGGGCGTCAAGAGTTAAATTGGTGAGGGCCTGCATAAGGTGAATACATGACGGCGTCAGACCCAGATCTAGGCAGTCCGAGAAACTATTTGGCGGCGAGATGACGGCGTCAGACTTTTGTTCTTGACGCCATCACCTATCAAACTCTATATATAGTTTTCTATTTTTCATTCATAAAAAAGGAGGAACTTGTGTGGAGAAAACTAGGGCCGAACTTTGTAAACCCTAGGTCATATTTTACAGTGTTTTCAAGGGTTTTCACCCCTTGAATCCTTTCATGTTCTATTGAGATAAGTCTTCTCTTAATTCAATCAATATGTCTATGTGTTGGTTGATTATATCTTGTGCTTGTCTTGATTTTAACATGCTAGGCTAGATCTATCTTGTGTTTGCTTAGATCTAATGAAACCTAGATGTTAATTATGTGTTGATTACTTGTTTATGGTTGTATTGGATGAATGATTTCAATGTTAGGCTTAAGAAAACTGGCAGATCTCCATTGTGTAACATGCTTGAACGTCTTAGGAAACATGAACCGATGTGTACTAGGTTTTATTGGTTGTGTTTAATGCATGAGCAAATTCTAGTGATCCCATGTTAGGAGCTTCTTAGCCGGCTCGACATAGGAGTGAAGTAGGCGCTCATAGGATTGGGGAAGTAAGTACGCCACCCCATGAATGGTATTAAGGAATACAATCCGTCATCCACGCAACTATAACAAGTAATTAACGTGTAAAAGATATCTAGGGAGTAGTGAAATATAAGTAAACACAATTCTCCCACATATTGCTCACAATTTTAGTATAATTTAGTTTTATCTTCATTTTAGTATTTTATTTTGATTGCATCTTAGTATTGGGTTAGTTGACTAGCAACTAATTCCGCCAAACTCCTTCAAACCCGAGATTTTTACTTGCTTTCTAAAAAAAATATAAAAATACAAAAAAATCATCCTTCATCTCTAGACCTAGTCTTTAGGTTTTCTAATCCTAGCGACACTATTCCTAGCTGAACGATCAATCCCCCGGTACTTGTCATTATTAATATACTACATCGATCAGGTACACTGCCTGGTGGGGGTTGTAAGCTTCTCGAGATCCCTCGAGAGGTAAAGCCTGGTGCAATCCCTACGCATCAAGTTTTTGGCGCCGCAGCCAGGGGAATAGTTATTTCTAGGTTAGAATCTCTTTTTATTAGGTCTACTTGCTAGATTCCTTTCTAGTAAAATTTTATTTTTATTTTTAGGATCTTTTTAGTCTATCTTTTTCTTCGTGCCTTTGTTAGTAAATTAAATTCATTGACTATTCCGTTGACCATTATGGTAAACGCGAGTCCACCCCTTTCCCCTAGAGAAGTGGCTTTGTTACAAGAGCAGATTGAGAATGAGATTAGGGAACTTATGGAGCTTAATAGATTGATTAAGGTTGAGCTCGACCATGCATTTAGTGACCTAGCGACCGCCTTGTATTCAAATAAGGATCTAGGACCTAATGATTTTGAGAATGTTGTTGAGGAACTTGAAGAAGGGGAGATTGATCCAAAGTTAGATGATTATTTTAATCTGTACCCCACTAAGGAGGAGATTGCGTACTATAATAATCTTATTGATAACCCTCGATCTCCTTTTACTAGAATCGAACCTAAGATAAAGAGAGGCGACCCTAAGAATGCTAAGATATCATATATGATTGGGTATAGACACGTTGACAATGCTTACGTTGACTTTAAATCCCCAATCAACATTATGTCCTCGAGTGTTTATAATGATATAGTGAAAACAAGACTTGGACCTAGAAGAGATCCCAAATACCCCGGTGGAGTTTGTAACTTTGTCGGGAGAATTAAAGGTCTACATGTCTTTGTTGGGAATTTCACTTATATTACTGACTTTATGATTGTTGAAGATCTTGCTAATGTTATTGATTGTCGATTATCCAATGTTGTGTTTGGTAAACCATTTGTTGAAGAGTCCAAGTTGGAATATGATGAGATAGAAGGGACAATTCGATTTGCGAGTAACACCGATAGGATCACTTATAGGATGCCTAATAGAATGAAAGAATTTCGTTTTGTGCCCCGTTTTGACATGGACAACATTGGTGCTTTTGAGGATATCAATGAAGAGGACAAGAAAAAGGGCATGGATTATGTATGGGAGAAGAAGAGTCTTTTCTACAAAGATTGCTTGACTCTAGGACCAAAGTATAAAGTCGATAAGGAATTTACCCATAGAATTATAGGAGCAATTGAGAAAAAGGTGATTGGTTTCTACAAAGAACATTTACAATCAGAAAGTGAAACCGACGATGAGGTCACGTAGTAACCCATGACCTTGAGTTTAGCTACAAGACTCGTAAATAAAGAAAAGCGCTTCTTGGGAGGCAACCCATGATTGTGTGTGATTTTTATTTTGTTTGTTTGTTATTTGCTTCCGTATGCATGCTTTATTTTTATTGTTGGTAGATCATGTTTCAAAACTAAAAAAGTGAAAATACTTTACTTTGTTGTTTGGTCTAGTCTTAACTTCACCGGAAGGTATTTTTGCAAAAGATAAGTGTAAGGGGAAACCCCAAATATGTTTTTAAGAAACAAAACTGATCATGATTCTCCACAATATTAAGTGAACATGTATATTCGTATTTGTTAGAGTCAAATGCTTGTATCGAGTCATAATGATGTTTTGCAGGATTTTCCAGGAAGTAGGACCAAGTTTTTCCAGAAATTTTCCGGAAACTTAACATAAGAATTTCTGCAGGTCACTTCTGACAGCGTCACGAGTTTACTCTTGACGGCGTCACGTGTAAAAATCTGGAAATTTTACAAGTTTTGTTTTTCTAACGGAGTCTTAAAGTTTTTGTTGAATTATTAGTTTTATAATCTCCAGGAAATCTGCAAACATCATTCCACAAGCATTGTATCTTATTTTGTTTTCTAGGATTTATTAACATATGTAGATTGCCGCCGATTTTATGCGAGGTTGCCTTGTCTGTTTTCTCAGGTTTTACAGGTTATGTATGACAAGAAGATGATTATTATTCTGGAAGGGAAGCTTTGATTGTTCATTTTCTTGGAGGAAGATCTAACCTGGCCACCTTATTATCCATACTGAGCGAATCACGAGAGTATTTGATTTCATTCTTTTTACTTATTTCACTTTTACATTCTTTACTTGAACATTGGGTACAATGTTCATCCTAAGTGTAAGGAGAGGGTAAAATGATGATACCTTACAGATACACTTTCACTTGAGTTTGTTTGTTTAATAGTAGATGTGTAATAAAACTATGAGAAATACTTGTTAGTGCAATTTTAGCGCCAAATTTAAATTTTTTTACAACATTTAGGAGTGAAACTTTAGCCATAGCAAGCGTCTCATGGATAGGAGATTGTATGACTAGCACAAAACCGTACCATTCAGAAAAATTTTCCACCCAAATATGTGAGGTTCGCCTTTAGATTTGATAGGAAAAGCATTTACTATTAGTGCTTATGAGTGTACCGGTAGCATTTAGATTCTAGAACTTGCGTTAGTGATGCATCCCGAGACCGCTAGTGAGACTACATTCGTGTAGTAGGATTTACTACATGATAAGAGGCATTAGGATCACCCTTATGTTAAACCCGTATCATAATTACTTGAACATATTACTTGGCTAGTTAAGTCAACTAATTTTTCTCATACCTTAGCGTTGTACTCATTTTTAGTACACGAAACCCCTAGTACACCCCTCCGAGCCTATCTTTTCGTTTCTAACTTTAAGCATTTTACTTAAAGGAAGAATTTGTTACACCCCACTTAAATGTACACCCAAATCGCCTTAGCCTTCCGTGTATTCACTCATCTTTAGTGCATTATTGTTATATGTTAAACCCTAAGTTAATTATCTAATTGATTACATGGTTGCTAAGTCGAGTCATATCCTTGTACATATTGTTTTGGGACGATTGGGACTCATGGGTAAAGTACTTATTTTATGGAGTAATGGGGAAGAACATCATATATTACCCCAATATGTACGTTAATCTTAAAAGTACTCCAAGTGTTTTGATTTTCTTAATTCGAGTCATTAGATTAGTTGATTGTAAATATGTAAAAATTCAAGTGTAAGGGGAATTTTCAATCCCTATGATGTATTATTTTGGATGGTAGGGTAAGAGTGTATGCAAAAAAATAAAAAAATAAAAAATAATAAAAAAAAAAATCAAGAAAAAATCAAGAAAAAAAAATAGAAAAAAAAAGAAAAAGAAAAGAGAAAAACATACGGACTACCATCCCGTTTTCATTCTATGTTTATTTTATATTTTTGTTATTTTTCATCTATTAGCTTAAGTCGAGTCTAGTCTTGGCTTAGCAACGCCACATTGTACATGTAATTGACCAAGATTGTTAACTCGCCACCAGTAAAGACTGCCTATATCCAAAAAAACCGTGTATTCCATATCCCTACACCTAACGTTACAACCCTTTTAAAAGACCTCTTTGATAGTTTATCCTAGGTGCTTACGCCATGTGGTGGAGGTTTGATCCTTTCCCAAGCCTATGGTAATCTATTTTGCTATGACAGGTAGTGAGAGATGTTTTCCATTTCCATATTGTGATATTACTTTATTACACCCGAGAGATGTGAGTATCTAAACACTATTTGTGAGGTGCTAGTGTATGATCTCCGTGCTTGTCTTTGGTCTTTAGTGGAACGATTATTTGTTGTAATTACTTTTATGTTAGTGTTAAATGACCCCTAACTTGTATTTTGACTAGAATAAAAGCGCATTTGCTTGAGGACAAGCAAATCTCAAGTGTAAGGGTATATGATGAGTTGAAAAATGAACCACTTTTAGGGGGTCATTTAAGCCCGGATTTGAATTTATTTGATCAAATATTACCCTAAATCGTTCCTTTTGTGATTTAAGGTACTTTGGGAGTGAAATCTTAAAAAGGAAGCAATTCGGACGTTTTTGGAGCATAAAAGTGAAGAAAACGGCAAAGTCTTAATTTTCAATGCTGAGAACAGTACCTGACGGCGTCAAGAGGAAGATCCTGACGGCGTCAAGAGTAAAAACCATGACGACCCAGTGCAAACCTGACGACGTCACAACAAGGGCGTCAAGAGTTAAATTGGTGACGGCCTGCATAAGGTGAATACATGACGGCGTCAGACCCAGATCTAGGCAGTCCGAGAAACTATTTGGCGGCGAGATGACGGCATCAGACTTTTGTTCTTGACGCCGTCACCTATCAAACTCTATATATAGTTTTCTATTTTTCATTCATAAAAAAGGAGGAACTTGTGTAGAGAAAACTAGGGCCGAACTTTGTAAACCCTAGGTCATATTTTACAGTGTTTTCAAGGGTTTTCACCCCTTGAATCCTTTCATGTTCTATTGAGATAAGTCTTCTCTTAATTCAATCAATATGTCTATGTGTTGGTTGATTATATCTTGTGCTTGTCTTGATTTTAACATGCTAGGCTAGATTTATCTTGTGTTTGCTTAGATCTAATGAAACCTAGATGTTAATTATGTGTTGATTACTTGTTTATGGTTGTATTGGATGAATGATTTCAATGTTAGGCTTAAGAAAACTGGCAGATCTCCATTGTGTAACATGCTTGAGCGTCTTAGGAAACATATATGAACCGATGTGTACTAGGTTTTATTGGTTGTATTTAATGCATGAGCAAATTCTAGTGATCCCATGTTAGGAGCTTCTTAGCCGGCTCTACATAGGAGTGAAGTAGGCGCTCATAGGATTGGGGAAGTAAGTACGCCACCCCATGAATGGTATTAAGAAATACAATCCGTCATCCACGCAACTATAACAAGTAATTAACGTGTAAAAGATATCTAGGGAGTAGTGAAATCTAAGTAAACACAATTCTCCCACATATTGCTCACAATTTTAGTATAATTTAGTTTTATCTTCATTTTAGTATTTTATTTTGATTGCATCTTAGTATTGGGTTAGTTGACTAGCAACTAATTACGCCAAACTCCTTCAAACCCGAGATTTTTACTTGCTTTCTAAAAAAATATAAAAATACAAAAAGAATCATCCCTCATCTCTAGACCTAGTCTTTAGGTTTTCTAATCCTAGCGACTCCATTCCTAGCTGAACGATCAATCCCCCGGTACTTGTCATTATACTATACTACATCGATCAGGTACACTGCCTGGTGGGGGTTGTAAGTTTCTCGAGATCCCTCGAGAGGTAAAGCCTGGTGCAATCCCTACGCATCATGTGGCAACAAAATTTCCCACAAAATCAAACCGAGCAACAAACACTGCCAACACCACAAACCCAATCCTCACAAGCAGCGTCTGTGGATCCCGAAGCTACGTCTCCACAAAAACACAAACGTGGAGGTAAACGTATGTCAAAAAAGCCAAAGAACCAGAGGTTTATGATGAAAAAAATCCCGGCGTGAGCGGTACTATGGATTGTTGGACACCGGATGAGGAAGTTTTACTTGCCGTGTGTTACGTGGCCGTTTCCGAGGATAAGAATGTTGGAGTTTCTCAAAAGGTCACTACGTTTTGGTATCGGGTTATGAACGAGTTCAACCGGAAAAATTTTTAAGTTTGTAACAAAGATATGATAACAAGCAAGTGACATACATTGAACGCAAATTGCCAAAAGTTTCTAGCGGTTTACAAATGTGCTAAATGTTTGACAAAAAGTGGTGAAAGTGAAGTGGATTATATGAGGCATGCTAGACAAATGTATCGTGACGAGCATAAAGGTGTTTTGTTTGCTCAAGAGGATGTGTGGTTAATTTTGAAGAAATGTCCAAGATGGGACGGGCCGGACCCGATTGACTTAACCGGAGACATCCCCGGTCAAACCAGCCAAGAGCTATTCGGTGACGATGCACGACCACGTCCAGCCGGGAAACCAAAAAATCCTAAAAAAAATAAAGGTCCGATACATCGACTAGCACCGGGGGAAGTGCGTCAAGCAATTTGGAAACTATGTCATCCGAGCTTCAACTTAGATGGGAACCGGCCCAAGCGGCGTACGAGGCGGCTAGAGTGAAAGACAAGACGATAACGCGTTTGGAAGAATTTAAATTTCTCGGTATGAAAATGAGTTACATAGATCTGGCCGCGGCGTATTGGATCGAATTGGAAAGAAAGAGACTGCAAGAAAAATATAATTTGCCACCACCGCCAACCGACTAGTTTAATTTATTTACTTATTGTATTTTTCATTTCGTAATTTATTTCGTAATTTCTTTTATGTCGTTTTTTTATTGTAATGTTTTTTATTTTGTATTGTAATGTTTAATTTTATTAATGAAGTGTTGAATCTTTAATGAATGAAATTATTGAGGGTAAAATTTGTAAATTGTAATTTTAAAAAAATGTTAGGCCCCGTGCCCGATTTGATAGGAATTTAATACTTTTACGCGGAAAAGACTCATCTATAACAGACCTTTTGTTACACTTTAACAAACTGACAAAAATCTATAACAAATCAACCTTTGCAAGTATTTTTAGATGAAACTAGACTGATCAATTACCTTCGAAATAACAGGTAGCACAACCTCTGACGACTTACGGTTTAAAAGATATGATTTTTCTAACACGACCCATTTTGTGCACTAGTTGTTGTCCCAAACACCCATTTTTCTGCATATTCCTTTTATGCACTTTTGACCCATTTTTCGGAAAACAACTTCTATAACTCGACAATTAACGAAACTTTTCAGAAATCTTTAACATAACATAATGCATCATTTCCATAAATAATTGTAGTCTAAACGACTCGTAAACTCACACCTTACGAGGTTTGCCAAACACTCGTTTTGACCCACTTTCAAACACTATAACCCATTACTAAAATAACTCATTTGACACAATCTTACTTTGACAACCACAACACTCAACAAACAATATTATAACATACTACACGGGCTATAACCCCGTTGACTCTAAAATGGGTACAAGCAGACTATAATCCAAACACCTCTTTAACCCATTACATACACTTTAATCATTTCTATAACAACCCATTTGACCACCAAAACACTTGAATGACCAAGACATAGACTATGACACTCGACAACGCATAAACAACGATTGAAAGATGAACGGGGGTTCAACCTTGAGTTTGAGCTCGGTAACTACGACTAAGTTCTAAAACATAACCAATAACCTTATGGCATCCATACTTACGATCCTTAAGCTTAATACATGCCATAGCACTTCCACGATATCCTACAAAACATTGAAACACTATAACGTAAGCTTTCGCTTAGTAAGCAACTAGATTATCATATAAATATACTTCAATTCACAAGTATTCATCATGAACACAATAAGCCATTATAATCTCATAACCATCACCATAGCAATACCATAATCTATAATACATAACAATTACAAACATATCTTAATCCTTCCATATCATGATCTATCACTTGAATAGTCTCACTAGTCAAGCCTTCTATGGCACTAAACTTACTAATCGAAAACTTTATCTTACAACTCATTCATAATCACATAACATGAGAATATTCATATAAATCACATAATAATCAAAGTTACTTACCTTATCAATCCAAACTAAGATTACCCATCATAATCTTCATCATCAACCTCCTCTTTACATCCTAGGTTAAAATGATTATAACATAAACACTTAATACTCATAATCAAATAACTATAACAATGGTTTACATAACCATATCTCATCTCTAAACACGTCTAATAATCATATAATGATCATATGATAATTAGCCCATAAATTTACCAATTTTAAATTCAATAACCCTTATTCCATAATCACTATAACTTCTTTAATTAGCTTAAAATCATCTTTTACCCAATTCTTAAATTAGGTTTATGAACCCTAACTTCTTAATTGACTAATAACACAAGAAAATGATTACTTACTTAATGCGGAAATCTTTGCTAGGGCTTTATCTCTTTAATTATATTATAACACTTAAGCACCATTAGAGATCATAAGGCTTCCATGTTTCCCTCCTTTTTCTCTCCTAAGTGCTATAACAATTTGGTCATGGTACTAGAACAAGTTGGTTCTAGTGCCAGTTTGAGATTTTGGCAAGAATAGCCCCTCTGGTCCGATAACAATTTAGTGTTGGTACTAGATGGTTCTAGTGGGACTTTGAGATTTTGGCAAGAATAGTTCCTATAGACTAGAACAATGTGGTTCTAGTACTAAAATAAGTTGGTTTTAGTACTAGTTGGGTCATTTGGCAACTTAGGTCCCTCAAGTCCCTTTTCTTTCTACTTTGGCCACCTAAACTTTATAAAAGTAACATGTTGATCCCAGTTGAGCTTAAACGATCTTGTATAGAAGTTAACTTGATTAAACACTTAAACAAATATGCGGAATATAAAAGCTTAACTTAAGAAGAAAAATGATTCTCTTTCAACACTTCAATATTATTTTTTTTTCTCTTTCAACACTTCAATATTATTAATACGAGCACTCAACAATGCTAGGGTTTTACAACCTTGAAGTGAATAATAATACGTACATAAACTAACCCTAGGATCCACCTTTTGTAGACTAAGGAATCCTACTAGGTTTACAATACCTTTCTCTACACGATAAGAATATTCTAGACGTATATAATATTTACACAATCTATTCTATAATTATCTAAGTCGTATACATCCTTATCCCATCAGCAGTAGATTCTATCAGCAGCATATATCCTTAGCAGCACTTTGACATCAGCAGCAGAATCATTACCACTAGCAGCAGTTTCACTCAGCAGCAGTTTCAGACCCAATAATCCTCCCCTAAACTTATTATTTATTTCTAAATAAATAAGTTTCTTCAAAGCTCAGTTAATCACTAGGAGGATGCTTCCAAACACTTCAAACCTTGAGAATCCAATTGATCAAATATCTTCTTATACTTTGACAACAAATTGAATGCTTGATCATCAGAATCATAGTCTTTCTGCAACTTAAGTGATCTATCACCATTAACCATCTGATTGACAGTATTCCAGTATCTTACCACTGGGTAATCTTTTTCAGCTAACATATATAAGATAATTGGCCCAATAGTCAACATATGAATTCCAGAGTCTTGAAAAAGTCTCCATTGCTTTACCTTATATTGCACTATCTCTGTCCATTCAGAATCATCCATGGAGGTTCATACATGAGTTTCAGAGCTCTCCAGAGAACATTATCATACTTAGTAATTATATGATCCATTTTCTCTATTTCATATTTTTTACCATCAAACTTCTTAGCTCCAAACTTTTCCTTGTATAACTTCCACAAATCATCAACATCCTCTCTATCAAAGTAGTATAGCATTTGTTGAAATCTGATAAATCTGTAAGTTTTTCCATCAGATCTCATCACATCATGAAATCCTCCAATCTTTGTATCATATCCTGTAGTTACTTTGATGATAGGATATTTAATTCCAATTGGTTTAGCATCAAATACTTCAGGTTCCTCCATCTTTCCTACCATAGTGAAAACCGTCAATTGATCTTTCAAATGCTCAGAAAGAATGTGATCAAGATCATGTTTAAACTCATCTCCTTCAGGCATAGAACTACTTCCTTCCCCAATCTTTCTCTTCTTCTTTGCAAATGACTTATGAATAACACCTTTTCTTTTACCACCTTGCACAGAAGAAATAGTATTTGCTGCATCAATATCAAGCTGCTTAACAACATCAGCTTCTTGAATATGCTCTGCTTCAGCTACTTTTTCATGTACCAACTTCTTGTTGATCTGAGCAATTTGTTCCAAATCCTCAGCACATCCCATAGAATAAAAAGTATCTGTTCTCCTCTTAGCTTGTTGATATAAGTCAAAAACTTCTTTATCAGAATAAGGTTTCAACTGTATCAATGTCCATCCAGCCATATTCTTTAGATACCTTTCATATTCTCTTCTTTGTTGTTTAACAGTTGGACCTTTAAGTATCTTTATCTTTCTTCTAGCAGTAGCATTTTCTTTTCTCTTCTTTGTAGTAAACTCTCTTAACCAAGATTGTACATCAAAAGTTGGAACTTCATTTTCTTTAATCTTGATCAACTTATTGAGTTCAATATCAGCATCTATTCTGATCTTCTCATTTATCCATTCATCATACCTCTTTAAGTCTTCAGCCTCTTTCTCAGCTAACTGTTGATCTTCCATATCAATCAACTCTTGTGCTCTAAGTGCAGCAGCTGTATCATGTTCAACTTGTAATGCCTTAGGCCAAGACTCAAAAGGTACATCAGTGAAATCAATCCCCTTATACATAATCCTTGGTTTTTCAACTTGCTTGCCCTTGCCTTTATCAGTAGAAGATGAAGAAATAACCTTCTTTTGTTGAGCAGCAGGTTCTTTAATAACAATCCCTTTTTCAGGTTTTCTAGGTGCTGGTGATGTGATTGTTGTTGTTGTTTGTTGTGGTAGTGAAGGAGTTGATAATGGGGTAGTCTTCTTGCTCAACAAAACCATAGCTTCAGCAGCAGCATTGTCACCAGACCCAACAACAGAGTCTTGTGCATCAGCAGATCCACTAGCAGCAGAGTTAGTAAGATCCTTAGCAGTAGATTCTTGAGCAGCAGAATCTTGAGTAGCAGAGTCAAGACTTTTGTTTTTCACCAAATCTCCCAACTTCATCAATGTTTCACCCATAAACCCTGTTGCCTTCACTAATTGCTCAGGCTCCAAAGTATTAAGTTGTTCTACCACCTTTTCTTGAGTAGCAATCACCTTTTCCATAACAACCTCATTCCCTGATTTATCAGTAATCACAAAATTTTCAGCATCCTGAGGACTTTCAACATCCATATCACCAATCACTGGAACCTTCCCTGAAACCATTCCATCATACATACCCAGAGCACTATCAATCTTTTCCAAATTTGCCTCCCCTGAACCCATTGCCTCTTCATTCCTCCCCTGTTTGGAAGCATCCTCTTCCAAGTGAGTAGAGACATCAGGAGAACTAACAATCTGTGAAGTGCCCACTTTCTTCAATCTTTTCAAAGAGGTTGAAGATCTTGATTTCTGAAAGTTCTTAATCTGTTTTTGCAATTTGGTGATAGTCTTGACCTGATCAGCAACAACAGATGAGAGACTAAGAACTTTGTCCTCCAATGTAGTACATTTCACCCCCAAGTTGGTACAAGTAACCGTCAATTCCTGAATGAGTTGCATAATAGTCTCATCACTTCGACCTGTATTACCTGGTCCGAGAGGTGAATCATGGACATTGTCATCATGTACAAGAGTTTCCATCAATTCATTTGTCACTGGCCTGTCCTCATCACTTCGACCTGTGTAACCTGGTCCGAGAGGTGAATCTTGGGACATAAACTCAGTATCAAACCTAGTTTGATCAGCTGAGCCCCCTGTATTTGCCATTTGGCTAGGGTTACCATCCTGAGAATTTGATTCAGAAGAATCATCATCTCTAGATGTTGCCTTGGTTTGGGTCTTAATGATGTTATCACTATCCTGCTCTGCTGCTAAGCTAGAAGCAGTAGTGACAGCCCTTGCCAACATGTCCTCTCCATCACCTAGGACAGCCTCATCTGGTACAGCCATACTAACATTATCCTGAGGTAGATCGGTGTTCTTTTTGGTTTTCCTATGGGTATAGAGTATTTTAGGTTGTATAGCAGATGCAGTAAAATTGGGTGTGTGATGGGAGTCAGTGGGATTTCCTGATCCTTCACCCTGATTATTTTGCACAAGTTGCACCATGTAACGTGTAAGATTTGTATGTGTGCCTGAAAAACTTTTTCCATGTTTAACCAAGAAAGTAAAGGTTTTAGAAACCAATTTTGGAGCATTATAGGTAACAACATGTCCTCGAAACTTTGTAAGTTGATTTTGAACAAAGAGTTGTATAAACCTTGGATAAAGCAAATAGGAACCAGACTCTTTAACACTTTGAAACTTCCCTTCCAATATCATTCTTGAAAAATTGAATGGTTGACCTTTGCTTAAGCATACCATTGCAGAAGCAATAGTAGTACTAAACTCATGTCATCCAGAAGTTTTAGGACTCAAACAATGAAGGAGAAGATGTACCAAAAACTTGTATTGAGGACAGAGGAGAGATTCTTGAAATTTTAAATTTGTATGATTCCCCTCATATCCCAAATCTTTTAACCCAGCAAAAATAGAAGAATTGGCAAGACAAGTGGTCTCTGTTTCATCATCTAAGAGAAGGGTTTCTCTTATTAATGATTCAGTTACACGAACCTATTGCCCATCTACTAAGGCACTAACATATTTTTCCCCATTCATAGTTTTGATTTTAGCGGTAAGCCAAAACTGTTTGATGTGGGAAGCAAATATAGTAGGATTCACAGTGAGTGCATACCTAAGAGAAGTAGCATTCAAAAATTTTACCATGTCTGTGAAACCTTCATTAACTGATTCTGCATCCAAAACGACCACACTGTTGTGTTGCTTTGCCCAGGTACGAACGCAATCCATGAGTTAGGGTTTAGGGAAATTGGGAATAATTGACTTTGAGAAAAATGGAGTGTTAGGGTTTGTGATAACTTCAATTTGAAACATGAGAAAACCAATTAGGAAGATCAATTAGGTTTTAAACTGATTGAAGAAGTTACACATCCCACCCTCACACTTTCAACCGTAGCAGCACAATAACACTAGCAGCAGAGTTATATAACTAGCAGCAGAGTGAAATAATCCAGCAGCAGAGTTGACAAAATAAGCTTGGTCAAAAAGTCAAGAATCCTCATCAATTAATGTGATGATATTCCGTAATCCCTATAAAAACGGACTAAATATTTTCCCTAAATCATCACTATCAAACCCTAATCGCAATCAAAACGCCAATCAACCAAATCAAAACATCCAATTACCCAAATCCAATCAAATCATAATGAAATCTACACCCGAAATCATCAATATCTCATCCGATTCATCATCGGAAGATGAAACCCCTTATGAAACATATGTGCCTCCCTTCCGTCCTCCTCATAATGGTTGTAGAACCAAGGAGCAAGCCAGGAAGAGAAAGCATGATCTCCCTGTCTTTAAAGATCTCCTCAGTGTGAATCAAACCCCAAGCACTTCCAGGGGTAAAGCTGTGATGTCCCCCAAGTCTCCATCGTCTTCAAAATCATCAGAAGACCCAGCTTGGATCCCTGTTAGGCAACCATCTCCAAGGGAGCTTGTTTCCCCTTTCATCTACACTTCATCAGATGAGGATGAGCCTCCAAATGAACCACCTTCCACTCCTGAGAGGCCTCAGTCATCAAGGCCACGACCAAAGAAATCCACCAAGACAAAGAAGACAAAGAAGACAAACCCTCCTCTCCCTAAGGAAAGAAAAATTGTTCTTAGACTTCCATGCCCTAGGAAGTAGTGCTTGTAGTCTTTAATTTCATTTTAGTTTGTTGCACTCTTTTGTGGTTTCTGCAGTAGTCTTTGTAATTTTTTTTTTTTTTTTTTTTGATGTATGAACCTCTGAACTTGATAAATGATGAATGACAGATGTTCTTCTTTGTTGTCATAATTTTGTTATTGCAAATCATCATTTAGACTTATTCCTGCACAATATTAGACCAAACACCACAAAGCAAACAAACATATGTACTAGCAGTAGAGTTAGAAATAGCAGCATAGTACATTCCATCACAAACATATGCTTTAAGATAATCAGCAAAGTAACAAGCGGCACAATTCCTTTACATACTTGTACAAAAACAAAGAGATAAGTTTTTCAAAGATTTATCATACCAATGTTTGCAATTAAAAATTGAAACCTCCCCACATCAAAATGTTTAGTGAGAAGATCAGCAACATTGTTATCAGTATGAACTTTAACAATTTGGATCAACTTCTTTTCATAGCAATCCCTGATAAAGTGATGTCTTATCTCAATATGTTTTGTTTTAGAATGAAAAACAGGATTTTTAATTATGCAAAGTGTGCTGTTGTTATCAATGTGAATTTTGGTATTCATGAAATTGTACCCATAATCCAATAATTGATTCTGCATCCATAGAACTTGTCCACAACAACTTGAAGCAGCCACATACTCAGCTTCAGTTGTAGAATTAGCCACCACTGTTTGCTTCTTGCATTGCCATGACACCAATCTGCTTCCTAGAAATTGACAACCCCCTGTTGTAGACTTTCTATCCAAAGAAGCTCCAGCATAGTCACTATCTGAATAGGAGACCAAATCAAATGGTGAATCCTTAGGATACCAAAGGCCCAATTTTGGTTGATACCTTAGATATCTAAAAATTCTCTTCACTGCATTGAGATGTGATTCCTTGGGACACATTTGAAATCTTGCACAGGCACATACAGCAAACATGATATCAGGCCTTGATGCTGTAAGGTACATCAATGAGCCAATCATAGACATGTACAAGTGAATATCCACTTCCTTTCCATATTCATCCTTCAGCAATGGTTTATTGGTTTCCATGGTAGTCTTGGCAGGCTTAGCATCTTCAAAGCCAAACTTCTTCAAAATATCATTGACATACTTATCCTGACTGATAAATATACCATTATCTTTCTGTGTGACTTGCAGACCTAAGAAGAAGGTGAGTTCTCCCATAGAACTCATAGCAAACTTGTCCTTCATAAGCTTCTCAAAACTAACACACATAGCTTTGTTTGTAGACCCAAAGATGATGTCATCAACATAGATTTGAACCAGCAAAATATCATCCTTTTGTCTTTTGAGAAACAGAGTTTTATCAATCTTTCCTCTACTAAACCCAGACTCTAGCAAGTATGTTGACAAAGTGTCATACCAAGCTCTAGGAGCTTGATGTAAACCATGCATTGCTCTATTTACTTTGTAAACTTTATCAGGATGATCAGGGTCTTCAAATCCTGGTGGTTGAGACACATAAACCTCTTCTGTAATGGTCCCATACAGAAAAGCACTCTTTACATCCATTTGATACACTACAAAATCTTTGTATGAAGCATAAGCCAAGAATAATCTAATTGCTTCTATTCTTGCCACCGGAGCAAATACTTCATCATAATCAAGGCCTTCTTGTTGTGTGTATCCCTGTGCTACTAACTTTGCCTTATTCCTTATGACAATTCCTCTCCCATCTCTTTTGCATCTGAAAACCCATTTAGTACCAATCACTGTTTTTCCATTTGGCAGTTCAACCAAAGTCCACACTTCTTGCAGCTTGAATTGTAGAAGCTCATCTTGCATTGCTTCTAGCCAACTTGCTTCTTGTAGGGCTTTGTAAGTATTCTTGGGTTCTATTTTAGAAAGAAAACATGCAAACAGGCAATTCTGAAGATCTTTATGACTATTTCTTTGATGCAGAGATCTGGCAAAGAAACTTTGATGTTGAAGATCTTTTAGTGCTTTAGTCATCTGCCTAGTTTGAATAGATGATTGTGGATCACTTAAAATTTGGTCTTTGGGATGATCCTTGTGTACTCTTGTGGTAGGTGTGGGACTAACAGGAATATTAAGTTCCAAATTAGTAATGTCTGCATCAGCTCCAAATAACTTACCATCAACTGCATCATCATCTGTGTCATAGTAAATATTCTCAAGAGGAGGCATATTTGGATCATCAGGATAGATAGAATCAGCAATAGGTCTACCCTGAGTGTCCAAATTAGGAGACATAGAAGTAGCAGTAGAGTTAGTAGGCTTGGAAGCAGAATTTGTTGGAGCAGTAGTTGCTTCTTTTGGCCTAGCAGTAGAGTCTTCTGAGTCAGCAGCAGAGTCTTCTGGCTTTGTAGGAGAGACATCAACAACTACTTTTGGGAACCCCATTAGTTTCTTTTTCTGCTTCAATAGGTATTTCAATACCTTCTTCAGTTTCCTTAGGTTTCTCTTGAGTAACAACATCTTCTTTAGGACTTAGATCAGTCTGAAAGGGTAGTAAAGTAGGACCAACCTTTAGTTTCTCAACCAAAACAAATTCTTCTTGTGGTTTATCAACACTGGCAATAACTGGTACATAATTCATTGTTTTGGTAAGCATATCAACATTAAACAGCCATTCTGGTCCTTTTCCTTCAGGATTAGATGTATTCTCAGAAAACTTGATATGTAAATTCTCCTCTACATGTTTGGTTCTCTTATTGTATACCCTGAAAGATTTACTAATCACAGAGTAACCAACCAAATTTCCTTCATCAGCTTTTTCATCAAATTTGCCTAGCTGATCCTTAGTGTTCAAAATTGTAACAGGACATCCAAATGGTTTGAGAAAATCAATCATTGGCTTCTTTCCATGAAATAACTCATATGAAGTCTTATTATGAGGCTTGACTACCTTACTTCTGTTCTGCACAAAGCATGCAGTGTTCACAGCTTCAGCCCAAAAAGGTATAGGTAGTTTTGAATCAGATAACATAGTTCTTGCAGCCTCAATAAGTGTCTTGTTTCTTCTTTCTGCAACACCATTCTGTTGTGGAGTTCTTGCTACACTATACTGTCTAAGAATTCCTTTCCCCACACAGAATTGATTCATCACACTGTTCTTGAACTCAGTACCATTGTCACATCTGATTATCTTCACCTTGTGATTGTACAGGTTTTCAACTCTTGTAATGAATGCCTTGAGTATTTCTGGAGTTTCATCTTTAGTGGCTAGAAAGAACACCCAAGTAAACCTGCTAAAGTCATCAGTGACAACAAGACAATATGACTTCTTGTTCAAGCTTTTTACAAATATTGGCCCAAATAAATCCATGTGCAGTAGGTGTAATGGCTCAGTATTTGTGTTCACAGTCTTGGACTTGAATGAAACTCTGTGTTGTTTACCCTTTTGACAGGCAACACAAGTTTCACAATTCTCAAAAGTCTTTGTAGGCCTTCCTCTGACAAGGTTTCCTTTTACCAATTTGTTCTTGGTCTTGTAGTTCAGATGTCCCAATCTCCTATGCCATAATTTGGATTCATCAACAGTAGCCTTTGCAATTAGACAAGTCAAAGCCCTCTTAGGAACAATGTTCTTAATATGGTCATTGTATATATTCTCATTTCTAGGGACCTTCAAAAGCACAGATTTGTCATCTGGAAACTGATAGTCAGGAGAAAGGATCATACACTCAGTGTCTGTAAAAAGAACAAAGTTCTTTTTGTCACACATTTGTGAAACACTAAAAAGGTTAAACTTAAGTCCTTTCACAAGAAACACCTTCTCAAAGTCCAAGTTTCCAGTTCTTAGAGTTCCTCTTCCAACAATCTTTCCACCTTTTGGATCATTCCCAAAAGCAACATAACCACCATCAAAAGCCTCCAAGTCTTCAAGTTGAGACTCATCTCCTGTCATGTGTCCAGAACGTCCACTGTCAACAATAACCATATCCTTAAGCTCATCCAGTAGATTGACCTGCACATGAAAAATAGAGACATTAGTTCCTCTTGACGACCCAAGCCATTACTGACTTGGATCTGCCCTGTGCATCAACATAATCAAATTTCTTTAAATCACTTGATGCACTACTATTCTTGGAAACAGAATTTGAACCAATAGTTTTTGGTTTCCAAGTCCAGCAAGCTGAGGCCTTAACAGCATAAAAGTGATTACCAACAACTGTATTTGTTAAAACTTTTGGCCCAGAAGTAGAAAGTTTTGTACTAGCAGCAGGTTGCTTACTAGCAGCAGAGTGCATACTAGCAGCAGAATGCTTACTAGCAGTAGAGCTAGTAGAAGAACCAGTTGTGGTTTTGAAAACACCATTTGATTTAGCAGCATAAATAGATCTAGTTGCACCAGATCTCAATAAAATAGCTCTTGGAACCATATTCCTATTATGATGTGGGTGAGTTTGTTTAGTTACATATTTGTGATTCACCCTAGTGTATTGATTCCAAACAGGCTTTTGGTGTTCAGGACATCTAACAATCAAGTGGTCAAAGCTACCACACTTATAACAAGCCTTCTTTTGTAATTGAAACTGATTACCTAATCTGTGTGAAACTAGGTTGTTGAAGTTTCTCTGGTTACCCCTAGGCTTATTATTGAACCTTTCCATCTGTTCTCTAGGTACCTCATTGTACTCTACCATTTTCCTAGAGATGTTATTTCCTAACACAGGTTTGACAAACTTAACCTGTTCAATTTTAGGTTTAAACATAGTAGGAATTTCTTCCTTTTTCACACTTTGTTCTGGTTTAACCTGTTCCTCATCACTATCACTATCAGAATATCAATCTTCTATAATAGGAGCTTCAGGAAATTTTCTAACCTCAACCTTAGGTGTTTCTTTAACACTTGTGTTACATTCACCTACAGGTTTTTCAATATTTAGCTCACTAATGAAGGATAGTTCTTTTCCTGGTGGAGCAAAAGCACTTTTGGCTGGAGGAGCTACTTCATTATACCCAATTCCACTACCTTTTCTCATCAATGTACTCTCTATAGACTTATGAACCAAATCAGAAGCATATTGTTGTTTTTGTACTCTTACTACATGTTTATCTTTATCAGCAAGAGCTTCCTCTTTTTCTTTTTCTGCTTCTTCTAACTTATTTTTAAGAACTTCTACTTCACTGTTTTTCTTAAAAATTTCTATATCTCTGAGGTTAAGTTGATCTACATATTCCTTCTCACACTCTTTGAGATATTCTAATCTTCTTTCAACATTTTGAATGCCTACTTTGTAACCTAAGTTATCAAGTTTTAGGTGTTCAACTTCTCTATTTAAACTCTCATTCCTAGACTTAAGTTCTTCTATAGTGTCAGCACAAGATTTAAAAGAACACACAGATAAGTCTGAATCATTTGATACCTCAGAGTCAGAGCCTGATGATGAACCATAGGCCATAAGTGCAAATTTTGCACTTTGGGTTGAGCAGCAGCTACCAAAGAGAAATTTGGTTCTTCTTCAGCCATATCACTCCAATCATAATCTCCTAGTCCATCACAAGATACCAGTGCAGTCTTTAATTCTTCAGCAACCTTTTTTGTAACATCAGCATTCTTCTTTGGGGCTCTACACTCTCTGGCAAAATGTCCCTTCCTGTTGCAATTGTAGCACTCTATCTTTGATTTGTCAAAGCCTGGACTTTCCTTAGCCTTATACTTGACTTCTCTTCCAGTCTTCTTCAAAAACTTTCTTGCCCTCAAGGTCAACATAGCCATTTGCCATTTAAGATCAATTTCTTCAAGATCATCAGGATCAATATAATCCAAGTCTTGATTAATGACATGTGACCTTATAGTAGTTGTGAGCTCAGCCAAGAATGCACACAAAGCAATATCACTTGTAGAAATCTTATCATTTGAACTAGCAACAGATCCATCAGCAGCAGATACTCCATAAGCAGTAGAATGAGCAGCAGAGTGAGATTCTTGAGATCCTTTTCCTTTAGAGGATACAAAAGCAAGATTTTGAGTACCAGAAGATGAAGTAGAAGAGGTAGATAGTTCTGATTCATACACTCTTAAATTGTTGTAGAGACTCTCCAACTTCATAGTTTCAAAATCAGGCTTATTCCTCCACACAACTGTGTGCATACTCCATTCAGGTGCAAGACTTCTTAGAAACTTTAGGTTTACATCTTCTTGTGGAACCACATAGCCAACAAGCTTTAGATGACTAACAAGTTGGTTTAGCCTGTTGTATGTGCCAATTATCTTCTCTCCACTTTCAGAAGTAAAATTCTCAAACTGATGCTTCAGCATGTTTTTCCTGGATTTCTTAGTAGCATCATTCCCTCCAAACCTGAATTCAACAGCATCCATCAATTCTTTTCCAGATTCACAGTCATCAAAGTCCATTTGAAATTCATTAGGTATTCCCATTAAGAGAATACTATGTGCTTTGATTTCCATCTTCCTTACTGTGTTGGCTTCAGCAGACTTAATTGGTATCTCCTTACCATCAGCACTCTTCTCAGGTACAGAATCACCATTAACAATCACATTCCATATGTTGAAATCAATCGTACGAATGTACTGTCTGATTCTTCTCTTCCATAGCTCATACTCAGAAGGATTTAGCATGGGCACCCTTGAACCAGTCACCATATGAGTTTCATCACCCATCTTAGCAATAGATTTGGAACAGCAAACTTTTAAGAAACAAAATCTTCTTGATAATAACTTCTAGATCACAAGCTCTGATACCACTTGTTGATCCCAGTTGAGCTTAAACGATCTTGTATAGAAGTTAACTTGATTAAACACTTAATCAAATATGCGGAATATAAAAGCTTAACTTAAGAAGAATAATGATTCTCTTTCAACACTTCAATATTATTATTTTTTTCTCTTTCAACACTTCAATATTATTAATACGAGCACTCAACAATGCTGGGGTTTTACAACCTTGAAGTGAATAATAATACGTACATAAACTAACCCTAGGATCCTCCTTTTATAGACTAAGGAATCCTACTAGGTTTACAATACCTTTCTCTACACGATAAGAATATTCTAGACGTATATAATATTTACACAATCTATTCTATAATTATCTAAGTTGTATACATCCTTATCCCATCAGCAGTAGATTCTATCAGCAGCATATATCCTTAGCAGCACTTTGACCTCAACAGCAGAATCATTACCACTAGCAGCAGTTTCACTTATAGCAGCAGTTTCACTCAGCAGCAGTTTCAGACCCAACATAACACATCAATCTTTCTATAACCTTATTACACATTCTTGACTGTTAGTTTGACTATCATGTTTGACTTGCCACTCACATAACACCTTCAACTTAAGATTCGTTGACTAACCAATCATATCGAGTCTCCCGACTCATAAAAGTCTCAGTCAATTTCATCTAGAGTCATACCCATTTGAAAACGGGTTTCGGGTGTAAGAAAAAAGGTGGGTCCCAAAAGGTGGTGTTATTTGGTGTTATGAGTACCTGGTGTTTTTTAGTGTTATGTTATTTGGTGTTAAAATGATGTGGCCCTGACGTGGCAGGTTTTTTTAGTGTTAACACAAGTTACCACTCCCTTGGCTCTTAGGGTCATTTTATATCCTGGATATTTTATTTATTTATTTAGTTTTAACAAAATGCCGGAAGAATCAGGCAGGTACCGATTTCCAGGTACCGGTTCCGGTACCGGAATCTTTTCAGGTATGGTACCGGTACCCCTTTCCATGCTCGGGAAAAAAACGGTACCACCAATTCGGTACGGGTTGATACGAATCTGGTACCGTGTTCATCCCTAAAAATAACTTTGTTTGTCATGTGCGCTTACTAAAGTTATTTTAAATGTAAAGTCTTCGTAAGTTTAAGCCAATTAAATTGATATTACAGGAGTTTATAGTTAATTAAATTAGTTAAACATTTTACAAAAATATATTAGGTTATATCTAAATCAAATTTGATGTATTTTCAATTTTACATTAATAAGTTTTAGCTTCAATTAATTTGACAAACAACTTTATAGAAAAACAAGTTTTACCTTCTAACTTATAATAATATAAGTTTCAACTCCTGTATTTGATGACTTTATGATAAGCTTATAAAGGGTTGTTTTTTTGTTAAAAAATTTAGTGGATTTAAAATATGTCTATTTTAAGCTCTTTATTAAAAGATAGGTGTTTTTGTGAAAAACAAAATTTTTAGCTCACTCATTAAGTGAAAAAGTAACACCTTCTAAGATTCATTGTTATGACTTACAAGCGGGTGTATTAAGTTAGTGCATAAGCTATAAGTTCAAGATGATAAGCTAATAACATATCAACAATGAGCTTTCGAGTTTATTAAGTTTTACTACATTAATAATTATTAATCCATCTAACAAGTTTAGACAAACACACTTGGTAGGTAAATATCGAAATTTTAAAAGTCACTTTCCAATACTTATCAAGCCTGCAAATCATGATTTATTCGTGATTTTGGAAAACATAGCTAGAATAGGTGGTTACTACTCCTTCCGTCCCAAAATTATTATCCCGTATTAACTTTTTCGGTCTTTCTTTCTCAACTTTGACTATAAATATTTTTGTTTATGTTATACAATTTTTGATAAAAATTATACCAAATGAAAATACATTTAAAACTCAATTCGCTCATATATTTTGTATCAATTATTATGTAATATAAACAAAAATACTTAAGGTCAAAGTTAAAATGTAAAGACCGAAAAAGTAAATAGGTGACAATAATTTTGGGACGGAGGTAGTACTATATAAGAGATTGTGATAGTAGGCTCGAGTTTTTATGTGAGATTCGGTCCGTTAAAGTTTAAGGTTTATCAAATTTTGTAATCTATAAATATTTTCATTAATAAAACATAATACCTATGGGAAATTATATAATTTAACATGTGTTATTATCTCATATCGGCTAAGTATGAGATTGGTTGGTGTTATATAAAGTCTAGGTGTCCCCTTCTCTTACAAGCTAGCTTTTTGAGTGAGTTCTACACTTGAATTTATGAACCGATACGAGCCTAGTATGGGATAGGTTCGTATCAATTGTTATCAGAACTAGCCCTACCTTTCGAGGTTCCAACACTCGGAGTGGTGGCTTGGACCCGAAAAAAGAAGGGCACCAACCATAACCAACACAGCCGTGACCAACGAGCTCGGAGTGGTGGCTTGGACCCAAAAAGAGGGGTGCTAACCGTGACCAACATAGTCATGACCAACGTTTTGTTATAGGGACGTAACTCGTGTTAGATACAAGACATAACTCGTGTTATAGGGATGTAACTCGTGTTAAATACAAGACATACTTAACTAATTAATGAACTTTTGACCGGTATGCATGAACCATATCCATAATAAACTATTGATGAGAGTGACAATAGCCGTGACCAACGTTTTGTTATAGGGACGTAACTCGTGTTAAATACAAGACATACTTAACTAATGAACTTATGACTAGTATGCATGAATCATATCCATAATCAACTATTGATGAGAGTGACAATAAACAAGCTAGACTATGACAAGAAGTTAATTAAAAGGTACTGAGTAAGAGTAGTATATTCGATTGGTATATGACTTTCAGTTTGTAAATGAAAACTTAAAACATATGTGTCGGTCATCTCTTTGAACATGTAGGAATTCATGTGGGAAAATGAATACAATGATACACTACACATCCTTCTGAACAATATTCTTATATGAAAAATCATTATAAATAACACGACATAGGTAAAAATACGTGGGACAATTTTGCGTGAGTGAAGAAGGCAATGCTGCTTGTAGCGTGAAGAAAAAAAAGGCTAAATATTTGATTGAATATTTATACTTAAAAAAAAATGTTGAAGACAAACACAACAAATAAGTTGTTGTATCGGTCAACAATCTGGTTTTTTTTTTTTAAATCACACTTAGAGCACCCGAAATGGGTCAAATTGCAAAAGTTTTTTCCTATTCTAAGAAGCCTTTCAGAAGTGGTTTTTTGCATTGCATCAATAGCTTTTTGAAAAGCTTTACACAAAGACTTGACATACATCAAATCTTTCTAAAAAACTTTATTTAATAAATAGTATGCATTTAATGCATTAACGCTATGTTCTCCGGATGATTTTTTGACATAAAGGAAAGGAAAATGGAAAAAATATAAAGAAGGTTGTGTTCTTGAGTTATTTTTGAGAAGGAAAGTGGGGAGAAAAGAAGTGATGAGGAAGGAAAGTGTGTGTGTTTTTTGTTAACAACATCTTCCGCCCTGATATGGGAAGAAGTTGTTTCTTTTCCTTTCTTCTTTGCTTCTTTTCTTTTCTTTTAATGAAGATCTGGAGAACACACGGTAAATGCTTCAAGTCATTGAAGATTTGAAGCATTTTGGATGCTCTTAAGAGTTATATAAACAACTCACAAATCTTACTTTCTATATATGTGGGACAATTTATTCAAATACATAATGATCAAATCATGTCATACAATAAATTTAACTGAGATTGGATAAGAAGGACGTAACTCATGTTATTCCCTAAACAAAGGTACTTAACTGACAAACTTATATATTACAATTGTAAAACAAACCATAATCTTTACTGCCTCACTCTCCGAAACATAACGTCTTATTATTTGGTCAGGACACCTTCGGAATAAAAATGGTTCATCCCAGAAGTAGTATTTTAACTGTGAAAAGAACCTTTTCCTTTCGTACCTAGTCAGGTGTTCTGGAACGAGTCTGCTTGCGAGATAGTTGGCAAAATCGGCGTACCACGGCTCTGAATCAGTCATTGACATGAGTTGTTCATCAGGAAACGAATCCTGAATCTCACTTCTATCGTGCTCATCCAAGGGGTTTTCAAGACGAGATAGATGATCTGCGGCCAGATTTTCTGCCCCCCTCTTATCACGAATCTCAACATCAAATTCTTGTAACAACAAGATCCACCGAATTAGTCATGGCTTAGCATCTTGCTTAGCAAAAAGATATCAAAGAGCCGAGTGATCAGTGAAAAGGACTGTCTTTGAAAGGACAAAATATTGCCGGAATTTGTCGAATGCGAACACCACGGCTAACAATTCTTTTTCGGTGGTAGAGTAATTCTCTTGAGCGGGATTCATAGTTTTGCTAGCATAGTAAATAGGTTGGAACAGCTTGTCACGCCGTTGGCCTAATACAGCCCCGACAGCGAAATCGCTAGCGTCGCACATGATTTCAAACGGTAACTCCCAGTTGGGTGTAATCATGATTGGAGCTTGTGTGAGCTCCTTTTTTAAGAGATCGAATGCATCCTTGCATTCTTGGGAGAAATCAAAAGGAGCATCCTTCATTAGCAATTGAGTCATTGGCCGAGCTATTTTGGAGAAGTCTTCGATGAATCTTCGATAAAACCCGGCGTGCCCCAAGAAGCTGTGTATTGCTTTAACAGTCGTGGGATATGGTAGCTTAGATATAGCTTCAACTTTAGCTTGGTCCACCTCTATCCCATTACCAGAGATCTTATGTCCTAACACAATCCCTTCTTTCACCATGAAATGACACTTTTCCCAGTTTAACACCAAGTTGGTTTCCTCACAGCGTTTAAGCATTTTTTCTAGATTAGCAAGACATCGGTCGAAGGAATTCCCAAAGACCGAAAAGTCATCCATGAAAACTTCCATGCTGTCTTCCATAAGTTCGTGAAAGATTGCGGTCATGCATCGCTGAAAAGTGGCGGGGGCATTACATAGCCCAAAAGGCATTCTTTTGTAGGCGAACGTTCCATAAGGGCAAGTAAACGTGGTCTTTTCTTGGTCCTCAGGTGCTATGGGAATTTGAAAATACCCTGAGAATCCATCCAAGAAACAATAGTACTCGTGCCAGACAATCTCTCTAACATTTGGTCAATGAATGGTAAGGGAAAGTGATCTTTCCTTGTGGCATCATTGAGTTTTCTATAATCGATGCATACCCGCCATCCAGTAACTGTTCTTTGGGGTACCATCTCACCTTTGTCATTCTTAACTACAGTCATTCCACCCTTCTTATGTACAACCTGTACAGGACTAACCCATGGGCTGTCCGAGATTGGGTAGATCAATCCTGCATCCAAAAGTTTGATGACTTCTTTCTTTACAACTTCCTTAATGTTGGGGTTCACCCGCCTCTGGGGTTGCAGGGTAGGTTTATAATCTTCTTCCATGAGAATCTTATGCGTGCAAAAAGTTGAGTCAATCCCCTTAATGTCGGCTACACTCCATGCAAGCACTCCCTTATATTTCTTTAGGACCTCTAAGAGTTTACCTTTTTGTTCATGTTCGAGGGAAGAGTTTATGATTACCGGCAGTTGGTCCTCTCCTTGAAGGAAGGCATACTCTAAATGGTTAGGAAGTTCCTTAAGATCTAGCTCAGGAGGTTCGATAATAGAAGGCTTAAGCTTGTTTTCGGGTTTTCAGAGCTCGAGATGCTCCATGGCTTCTTGTCTAGGGTAGAAGGAGACTGCACCAACACCCTCCATCTTTTCCACCTCTAACAAAGGTAGAAAACTCTCATCCCGTAACCAGCCTTCCTCGATTTGTTTATCAACACAGCTATCAATGACATCCGTGAGTTCATCGACCTCTCCAATGAAATAGAGCCGGTTAGCTGCTTCGAGAGAGAGATCCATAGTGTCCTTATTGTCGAAGGTTATGTTATCGGTTCCCACTCGTAAGGTTAACTTGCCGTCATGAACATCAATGACTGCACGAGCTGTCGCAAGAAATGGTCTCCCTAAGATGATGGGTACCAAGTCATCCTCCTCCATCTCTAAGATTACGAATTCGACCGGGAATTTGAATTTCCCAACCTTGACTAGCACATTCTCGCATATCCCTATGGGGTATTTGACTGATCTATCAGCTAGTTGGATGTTCATACAGGTAGACTTTAATCCAGAGTATCCTAGTTTAAGGAACATAGAGTGAGGCATGAGGTTGATACTCGCCCCCAAATCGGCAAGAGCATTCTTTATTGATAGAGATCCTATGGAGCAAGGCAAGGTGAAGCTGCCTGTATCGTCTACCTTTTTTGGTAGCCCTCGATGGGTCACCACCGAACATTCTTCCCCCAGGGTCACAAGACCCTCGAGTTTCTTTGGGTTAGCGAGTAATTTTTTAAAGTATGCGCTATACTTCGACATGTGATAACAAGCATCAAGGAGGGGTATGGTGACTACTGAGTCTTTTAGATATGACAGGAATCTTTTATAATCATTCTCAGTTTTCTGGTTTTTTAATCGGGATGGGAATGGGATTCTCACAGGTTGGTTAGGTGGGGTTGATGGGGAAGGGGTCGCCAAGGGAGGTCGGTTGGGAGCCTCGCTACCCACATCATCCTCCTCTTCGTGAGGCTTGTTTGGATCGGGAGTGATGGGGGGCGAGCTCGGGTAAGGGGGGTCCTTGGTTGTTGTTTCAGCTCGAGTGGTTATCGCGAGCATGGGATCTTTTTGGCTTACTGACGGCATTTCAAGGTTATCAAGGGTGGAGTTAAGCTTGTTGAACCATTCTCCAATGTCATTCTGCTGTTCATCAACAAGTTCATTAAGACCTTTTAATTGTAAGCCTTTTTCTTGAGTGAAGTAACCAAGGTCATCTTCAAAAGTGCTCCTGATTTCGAATTCAGGACCTTCCTCGCCTTCTTTTCTTTTTACCAGATTTCCCTAGAGGGTGTAATCATCATTTTGGTAAAAAGGCAAAAGGGAGGGATCAGCATAGATGTCACCTCCTGACAAGCATGCATGTTCAGTCGTGGTTTCTCCTCCGCATTCCTCTACCTCATGCGGGCCCCCACTGTAGTCGTAGATCAAGTAAGGATTTGAAAGTTGTTTAGGTAGCTGCGACCCAGCTAGGTATTCCATTCTTTTGTTGATTTTTCTTAACTGATCTGAAGATGTTGAAGTGATTTCAGACATGCTGACAGTCGACTCAGGTTTATCCCAAGTGTCATCCTGGTCTTGAGCATATTCTTCAATCCTATCACATCCTTCTTCGGCACTAAGATTGGCTAATCTCCCTTTTCTGGAATTGTTGATTCCGTTCCGATCATTTGAGGAGACATTGTCGTAGAAGATTTGGACCAAAAGCCAAAGTTCGATGCCATGATGGGGAACTTGTCTTATTAAATCCTTGAATCTAATCCACGATTTATGGAAGGGTTCGTCCTTCCCTTTTCGGAAGCAGAGGATCCTATCTCTAAACGCTGAAGTTTTCCCAGGTGGAAAGAACTTCTCATAGAACTGGGATATGAGTTGTTCCCATGTGAAAATAGATTCAGAAGGAAGTTTATCATACCACTCTTGGGCTTTTTCATAATGGGTGAAAGGGAAGAATCGTAATCAAGACGTGTCTCTAGTAGCCCCATCCGTATGGAGGGTGTCCACTATTTTCAAGAAGTCCTTAATGTGTTGGATCGGGTCATCATCATCTAACCCACAAAACTTGCACACACTTTGGACAAGCCAAACATCGGTCGCATGCAAGACCTCATTGGTGTGTTCGTTTGGGTAGACAATGGCATTTGAGAAGCCACGAGGGTTTAGGGAGGAGTAGTCCTTAAGGCGCTTAGGAGTGGGAGTTGCGGGGGTACTCATCTCGTTGTTGGGTTGGGATCTAGGGGTTGTAAGGTGATTTTCCGAATTTTCTTCAGAAAGGGGTGCATCAAAATCGATGGCCATGCTAGATGGTTCAGGCGTTGAGTGAGATCGTCTTAACCTACGCATTTCTCTATCGGGTTCTGCATAAGGCAAGACAAGGTTTCTAGCGGAACTACGACTCCTAGTGATCCTAAGGTTAGAGAGTTCGTCGGTTGCCATAATGGCGGATGGTAAGGAGTTACAAACAGAAACACGAAGAAATAAGATAGAATAAAGAGAACCTAGAAATAAAAATAAAATCCTACTAGAAAGGAATCTTGCAAGTAGACCTAATAAAAAGAAATCCTAACCTAGACAATAACTATTCCCCGGCAGCGGCGCCAAAAACTTGATGCGTAGGGATTGCACCAGGCTTTACCTCTCGAGGGATCTCGAGAAGCTTACAACCCCCACCAGGCAGTGTACCTGATCGTTGTAGTATAGTATAGTGACAAGTACCGGGGGATTGATCGTTCAGCTTGGAATAGTGTTGCTTGGATTAGAAAACCTAAAGACTAGGTCTAGAGATGAGGGATGATTCTTTTTGTATTTTTTATATTTTTTAGAAAGCAAGTAAAAATATCGGGTTTGAAGGAGTTGGGCGGAATTAGTTGCTAGTCAACTAACCCAATACTAAGATGCAATCAAAATAAAATACTAGAAATGAAAATAAACTATATTAAACTAAAGTTGTGAGCAATATGTGGTAGAATTGTGTTTACTTAGATTTCACTACTCCCTAGATATCTTTTACACGTTAATTACTTGTTATAGTTGCGTGGATGACGGATTGTATTCCTTAATACCATTCATGGGGTGGCGTACTTACTTCCCCAATCCTATGAGCGCCTACTTCACTCCTATGTCGAGCCGGCTAAGAAACTCCTAACATGGGATCACTAGAATTTTCTCATGCATTAAATACAATCAATAAAACCTAGTACACATCGGTTCATGTTTCCAAAGACGTTCAAGCATGTTACACAATGGAGATCTGCCAGTTTTCTTAAGCCTAACATTGAAATCATTCATCCAATACAACCATAAACAAGTAATCAACACATAATTAACATCTAGGTTTCATTAGATCTAAGCAAACACAAGATAGATCTAGCCTAGCATGTTAAAATCGAGACAAGCACAAGATATAATCAACCAACACATAGACATATTGATTGAATTAAGAGAAGACTTATCTCAATAGAACATGAAAGGATTCAAGGGATGAAAACCCATGAAAAATACTGTAAAATATGACCTAGGGTTTACAAAGTTCGGCCCTAGTTTTCTCCACACAAGTTCCTCTTTAATGAATGAAAAATGGAAAACCATATATGGATTTTGATAGGTGACGGCGTCAAGAACAAATGTCTGACGCCGTCATCTCGACGCCAAATAGTTCCTCGGACTGCCTAGATCTGGGTCTGACGCCGTCATGTATACTCCTTATGCAGGCCGTCACCAAATTAACTCTTGACGCCCTTGTTGTGACGCCGTCAGGTTTGCACTGGGTCGTCGTGGTTTTTACTTTTGACGCCGTCAGGATTTTCCTCTTGACGCCGTCAGGTACTGTTCTCAGCATGGAAAATTAAGACTTTGCCGTTTTCTTCACTTTTATGCTCCAAAAACGACCGAATTGCTTCCTTTTCCAGAATTCACTCCCAGAGTACCTAAAATCACAAAAGGAACGATTTAAGGCAATATTTGATCAAATAAATTCAATTCCGGGCTTAAATGACCCCTTAAAAGTGGTTCATTTTTCGCCTCATCAAAGCTTTATATAATATAAGATTATTATACTGCTACAAATCAACATACCCTTTAAATTTCTCTGTAAGTTATCACTTGTTTATACTCCATTTATCTCTTCACCTTTTTTATGGTATTGTATTATCTAAGTAGTTTTGTTTACATGTAAGTTATGGAAAATGAATCGTTTAATGTAAAGGTGTAATTTAAGGTTAACTTAGATAGATAGTGTTTTTAACCGAAATATATCTCCCACTTTTGCTTTGGTTTGTGGTATATATGTTTACGTGTGTTCGTCTGTGTGACGGTGGGTTCAAATCTGTTGATTAGTCGCCCAAAAAGGTCGGAAACTATGGTTACCCAAAAAATAGAATTCCACTAAAATAAAATATAATCTAAACACTTAACTACTTTGGGCGGCCTAGTGGTAAAAGGCTTGTGACTATCATCACTAAAATATAAGAGTTCTCAAGTTCAATTTGTGCTTGGTGAAAACAACACTGACGTGACCACGTCAACTTTCTCAAAAAATGATTGGACTTTACCTGGTTTGTGTGGTAGCGGGCTCGGGAGAGGAGGAGATAAGGGCAGGTGGGTGTCTGTCCAACTACTTCAGTGATGATGAGGGCTAAAGCCCGTATCTCATGCAATTTGGCCAATGGGCCTTCCCTTACTCCTTTACGTGGCCATAAATTAAAAAGTTTACAGCTAATCTAAGACTTCAACTTTTCACATGCTGTTTATTTAAATGTTATACTTTTGGTTCCCATTTTCGTTAGTTTTCAATGTAGATAATCAATTATTCGTCCCCAATCTTTAATATTTTCATGTTCTTGTTTTATTCTTTTAAATATTAAACTTGTAGTCTAGTATAGCTTTGTAAATATTTATAAAGAGTAACTAGCTTAAGATTTAGAAATATTCATTTACACATGTATATTCATTTTAGTTGCACATGCCCTATGCAAAATAACATAACTTAAAGAATAGAACAACAAAAGTTTTCATGCTAACTGCTTAGACAACGATTCCAATATCTTCAATTAACTATATTCTCCATCTTTTATTTTGAGCATATTCATTAAAGCTAGAACAATGTAACTAGCTTAGAAAGTTACTGGTAATTTGTAAGACCAAAATTTTTTGTATGAATTGAAAAATCTTAGCATCATTTATTTTTGCTACACATATAAATTTATGTATTAGTATTAGTTACTACTAGTAGTACACATGAGTTTGTACTCTTATATAGCTTCAAAGATAGAACATGAACAACATAAGAAAAAAATATCTAATCAATATTTATGAATAAAGACACGATGTTATTTATAACCCCATAATCACAATCACATCTGCGGCACGACCTATAGGCTATAGAATTTATATTGGGACTACAGACTACGTGACATGGTAATTTATTTACATATAAAATCTATTGCAACTTTATTAGAAAAAAGTCGGCACCCCCTAACTTTAAATCCTGGCTAAGCCCCTGAGCGGGCTTAAAACCTTATGGATTAGGCGGCCAGGAGGTCGGAAATCATTAGCCTATTAGCGTAGTTATTATAAAGGTTGTAAAAATCACGAGTCGATAGTTGGTTGGTAGACCCCTTTGTAGCTTGTAATCGGTTTAGGTGACGATTAATCAGATTGGCATTTCCTGCAAGTTTTGGGTATTTCCGACAAAATCCGCCTTAATGAATAACTTTTAATATATATATATATATATATATATATATATATATATATATATATATATATATATATATATATATATATATATATATAAACAACGACTAAAAGTGATTAAAACAAGTTTCCAGCTAGTTTTAGGTATTTTTTGCGAGATTTGCAGGTTTATGGCAAGTTTGACCACCGTTGACTTTGACCATTTTTTGGCCTATTTGTGCTTGTGGCCGATTAGCGCCTAGGCGGTGATTAATCAGCCTTGTAGCCCATTTTTTGCAACACTGATTATTATAAATAAACTTAAGCCCAAAAACTAAGATTACACAAACACCCCAAAGAGGGTGTTTAGGAATGCTTATTATTTAATAGCTAATCTGTTTATTTATAAGCTGAAGCCATTTTGGTTTTGTGTTATCCAGAACGCATTTGCTTATATGCTTATTTTGTGGTAAATAATATAAGCACTTTTTGAAAAGCATGCCGGGAGCTCGTTCTTTTAAAGTGCTTATCTGAGATGAAATTGAAATTGTTCTCTTATTCTCATACTTAACCCAAAACATTAAATAAAGAAGCACTCATTCATCTAAACGGTATTTCCTAAAGTACTTATCGGGTTATTTCTAAGTAGCTATGTGGAAGCTGTATCCTTTCTCAAATTATGACATCATTAAATGATTATTTATGTCATTTATTATTTCTATTTCAAGTAGATTTACTTTACGAATAACCAGTTAAGCTCACTTGCGTGTGTATGTTAAATTTGAACCAAACGTGATCAATAACCACTCTGCACATTTCTAAGCTTTTTATATTATTTCTATATTATAAAGTGAGTTTTAGACAAGTCAAATCATTTTTATGATTTACATTACTTTTATTAAGAACCAGTAACGTCAAACGCGATTTAACACTTCCGGTTTTAGTCTTAACATACATTAAACACCAACCGACACTAGACTAGGCCCAGTCTACACATTTTAAGACTTTTAGGTTCATTATAATCATATTTGAAAAGTCACACCACTTTTTCCATGTTTAGGTAAACTTCGTATGTTTTACGTTTTACACGTATTTAACCTATGTTTTCAGATTTTAACAGCGTTTACGCACTCCGCTAAATTTATCACTCATTTAATATACTTAGATAGAGTATAATGATAAGTTTTAACAATTTTTACAAGTTTCATATTTTTTAGATACCCGGTTTTAATTTTCGCGATTTAAATACTTAACGTTAGTTATTACCGTGACCAAACAACACTCTGTAAAACAAGATATTATCAAAAACTACCTAGTCACTATATTTTATATAGTTGGTTGACATTGGAGATTAGTCACCAAGACACTTGGTTTCTTGGTGATAAATAAATACTTAGATGTTTCTATGTGTTACTATGACTAACCTAAGTTACAAAATATCTGAAGAAACTAGCCTCCTCATGATCCTATAAAGAAAACAAACTCATTCTCTCTTGTTCTATGACTTCTATCTCTAAAATTCTGGTCATCCATAAATCCCATACCATATTCATCTTTTGATTTCAAGCAACAAGTTCTATATCATTGTTAAAGATCTTGTCAAGCTTTACATGATCCTAGTTATAAGTTTCTTTATCCATTGACTAGATTGCAAGCTACACAAGTAATCAAGCTCTTTCATAAGTCCTAGCACAAGATCATAAGTGCACAAGAGGGTTGAATGATTCCAAATATTGAATTGTTTCTTAGTTCTTTGTTCTAGTTCTATAAGTTCCCTTTTTAAAGGCCAAAAGTTGTAAGATTATCTTGTGATCAAAATTTTCATTTCAATGATTTTTATGCTTGTTTATGTATGCTATATATGTTAGTATATTGATCTTGTTGTGTACAAAATTTAAAACAAGTAAACATACCTATAAATTTGCTTACAATTTTATGTGAAAGATTTTGTTAGTAAATTTGTAAAATCAAGCAATTTATGCTTGTTATTGTCACCAAAATCATGAATACAAGATCTTAATTTTATTTTTAGTTGAAGTGAAAAATAAAACTAGAACATAGCTATCGGATTTATGAAAAAAGAGTTTGTAGATAAAAAGTTATCACTACTTAAAGATTAGTAAATAAAACTTGGTAAATTGATAAAAATAAAATGTTTCTGAACCCAACTTAAACCACGATTTTGACCCCTTTTTTGTCCGATTCATCAAAGGTGTTAAAAACGAAAGTTGTCCGGAATGATGTTCTAAATCAGACACCCAAGGAGTTTAGCCAGAAAACGAAAAACAAGGGTTGTTTACCACCGAAACTTAAGTAGACAATTTTTTACTCGAATTTGTTGTACCAAAAGTAAATTGTTATAAACCATGTTCTTTTTCCAAACTAAATGATTTGCAAAACTTAATATTTCTTATAAAAGTGTAACATACCTCATTCTAAATAAACTTTCCTAAGTTTATTTGACCATTGGAATAGTGGATTTCACGATTTAACGAGAAATATGACCAAAGACCGGTTTATCATGTCATTACCATAAACTTATAAACTCTTGTAATTTTATAACTTGTGTTAAACACTTGTATTATATTTCAAACAATAAATACCCCAGCATAATTAAATGTGATAAACTATATAAAGCATGTGTTAACATTATTGATGTCATATGCAAGTGCAAATTATATGTTTTACATATTAAGAAGTACTACGTTACTAGGGAATTCCATATGAGGGTCTCTTTTGGGTGAACGCATTCACGAGTTGCTGGATTTACGATTTAAAGTGTCCTAGCTCCTCATACATTTACTACATGACCTCTTAATTAGGAATTTATGATAGCCTAAACAGTAATACGATATTTAACTAAGCACGTTTTATAAACTAGTAAACCATTTTTCATAAAGAAATACACCACTACTACTACTATGAGTTACAAGGTACGACATCATGATCAATATAATAGCTTATATAGACTTGTTATGTTTACACATCATTATTTAAAAACCTAAGACACTATATCATATTCTAGGTAGCACGTAGAGGTTGTCCCAGTTTATCCATCAATTTCGTTATACCCTTAACATTATTAAACTCACGGTGAGCTCATAGTCCCATTTTCAATTGTTTAATTGTTTTACAAACCCTTGAGGGAGATACATGCTATTTTTAACCGAACATAATGCTTTGAAACTGTATGCTTATCTGAATATTTTATTGGCACTAAGTACCGTTATTGCCAAACTTAAGTCCCTACTATCATGAGCCATTAATCACTAGTAAGTGAGCGCGAATAATGTGAATAGATTTATAGGGATTGACGAATCCCGTTTATTTGACCAAGTCCGACGAACAAACGCACTATATTTGAGAACTCTAGATATAACGGCAAATTACCTACTAGGGCCACTGTTAGTATTAAATCAATTTCTATTGATTCAGTGTTAACGTTTTGGTTGTCATGAGCTTAGTGCAATATTAACTGTTTTGTTTTCCAACCATTGGTGAATTATAATAATCCCATACAGAAAATATTGTGTTCAACTGATTAGTTATAAACCTATAAATTTTACTCAACTTTTGTGTTGACTTTTTAAGCATGTTTTATCTCAGATGCATAATACACGAGGCTGGCAAGGAAGGGCACGGATACTAAAGAAGGCTATAAATATATTTTATCATTTGGAAAAACATCAAGGACTTTATACTGATGTATTATGAAATCATGGAACCTCTGGGACCTATATTTTGTAAAACTCTGATATATTTGAATAAATCGAATGATAAGCCTTTTTAAACGACTCGAATGATAAGCCATTAATAACCACATACACATATTTATAAACACATAATCAGCAATGTTACCTAACTTGATAACGGTGACGACGACCGCCGACGGTTAAGGTGATGACAGTGATGGAGTTAGGGTTTCGGTGGTGGTAGATAATGACGGTGTCGGAATCAGGGTTTAAGTGGTGGTGGATTTGGAACGAAGTGTGTGTGAGATTTGGACGAGTCTTTTGGTTTATTTTATAAGTTTTATTTTAATATTTTGATTTGGTTACTTTTATAAGTTTTAGTGGGTAAAAGTTTTAGTGAGTATATGTCACAAATTTTGTAGTGAATCTAACACTCCAACAAGAGCTAACCAAACCAAACCAAACCAAAGGTCAAGTAATACCATTAAATTTTGCAAATGGGCTATGTGACATGGTGGGTAACTTGTTGGATGTGGCAAAACTGGTTGGAGAGGTAAAAAAAAATACAAAAGCACGAAGTTTGAAAGTTTGATATCACAATTTAAAAAATAAATAAATAATAAAATACTACACAAGACGGGAAAAAGTGACACGTAAGATTATCCCATCATTATTTAATAAATAGTCATGGGCTAGGCCCATATAACGTAATCTATATAAAGCATTAAACATTGGAAACTCCATCATAGATTTTCGTTTGAGGTTATCGTAAGTTCATAACTCAATTTACTGCTATTCTTTCTGGTGAGTAATTTATTAATCGTCCATGTAATATGTTTTTTTATACATGTAACTTGGCGCATGAAAACAAATCGTTTAGGTTTTAGGAATCTAATACACTTTTCAAACATAGATATTTGCTTAGGTGATGAAGAGTAACAACAGAGACCAACAGTCCACACGTGAAGACGGAATGGTAATTGATAGCAAAACCTGTCGAAAATCAGCAACTGTTCGGAGAAGAAAGACAAGACTTACTAAAAAGGTAATGTACAGTTGCAACTTCACTAGTAATTTTAGAAAAAAGGTTATCAATCAAAACATTGTAACGAGTAATAATTATATATTTTACTAGGTTTGCACTTCTTTATGTGAAGACTTGATTGCTGAAATCTTTGCAAGATTACCGCATAAATCCGTCATCCGTATGAGATGTCTCTCAAAATCATGGTATTTTCGCATTGCTAGCCCTGATTTCATACGTATGTACACTCTTGTTCGAACTTTGAATACTCCTGAAAAAGTCCTTATCCGACACGAGACTTGTAACGAAAATAAAGGTAATTTAATAGAACACATATGTACATTACATTCTAAAGACAGATTGCCTTTGCGTCCAAGACGTGGGTACATGGATGTAACACCAGTACTATTCCCTTTGTGGTCTATGAACATTATCGGATCCTGTAATGGAATTGTGTGTGTTCACCAAGAGACTATTGGTTTTATTCTATGGAACTTTTCAGTTAGGCGTCAAGTACAAATACCCGATCCTCCTTTTAAGCGAGCTGTACAATTCGGTTATGTTGTATCCCTAGGGTTCGGTTTCGATTCAATCACTCATGATTATAAGATTGTGGGTATATTAGCCGGTGAAAATGCAAATACTTCATTTGTTTACTCCTTGAAGACAAACTCTTGGAGTGAAATTGATTTCTCTAATAGTACGAGAAGATTTTATGGGGACCAAAGAGCATGTTTTTTAGATGGAGCATTGCATTGGGTAGAAACTAGGTATTTAGACGAAACAAAAAACTTACGCGAATATATTATATTGACATTTAGTTTGAATAGTCATGTTTTTGGCACAATTACGTTGCCAGAACCAAGTCGGAAAGCAAGGGAAGTATACCATTTTTTGATAGCAAGAGAAATAAGAATCGTTGATGGTTGTCTAGCATTGATATCTAGGGATACTTGTACTCTTAGTTATATAAGGATTTGGGTGATGAGAGAGTATGGTAATGTTTCATCTTGGTCCATGGTTCATGAATTCGATCTGATCAAACAATTCAATGGAGTTGGAATCGAGAAACTGCTCACCAATGGTGGTTTATTATTGGATTTAAGAGGAATAAAGGATGACGACGATGATGATGATGCTTCTTGGTATGAAGTTTATTATCCTGAAAGATCTTTTAGTTCGGAAGTTCTGAAATTTAAAGATACTAGTGACAAGGTTGAGATGGAGATGTATGTCGAAAGCCTTGAATTGTTAGACAAAGGGACTCCTTGTGGAGAAACCATCTTTTGGGAGAAAAAGAAACGAGAAACTACATCTAGGGGAAGAAAGAGAGGCAAAAAAAGAAATTTTGGCTCATGATTAGAGCCTTAGAGGGAAGATGTTTAAGAAGTTGAGTTTACGTGATTGTGGAACTTTTTATATCTTGTTTAAGTAAGTAGATTTTTAATGTCGCCTTGAATAACATTTGGGAGGCTATGGCATAAGTTGATTGATCGAGTTACTCCTATTATTCGAAATAAGCAACCAACATATAATAAAGAATTATTTGGGGATGTGCTACTTGTTAATTTTATCGTATCAATGATCCTATTTACGTGTGACAATTTGAACTTTTATTCTGGTCTAAGCTTGAAACAAAAAAGCACATTTGTTTGCCCAAGTTGTTTAGTTAACGATGTGCTATGTGTTTGTCTTAGCAGGTTAATTTCTCTTTTTAAAGAAAATTGCATATATACCCACTAAAACTCAAAAACTTGCATATTTCCTCAAAATACATGTTTTTAATGTATGATGTACAGTGCAAGTTAATGAAATGTGTTATTGCTGCGGAGGGTATTTTTGTTATTTTATTGTTATTGGGTATTTATTGATGTGACACACCAATAAAATGTTTTTTGTCTTTTTTTTTTTTTTTGTTTTTTTTTTTTTTTTTGAACAGCAACTTTTATTAGAAACCACTAGCAAGGAACTAGAGTAAAATTACAAGGAAATCAAATAAGGTGACACACCAATAAAATGTATTGGTGCCATAAGAATGTTTTGTATAGCTAATCCTGTCTTTAGTGTCTTATAATACATCTTTTACGAAGTACAAGTTTTTAACTATTCTTGTATCGTAACTTTTCAAGTAGATTAACTACCGTTTGTTATCTTCATAGAGCAGTAAAGGTATTAATTTGTCAACAAGATTTACAAGGGTAACTTATTGAGACTTTTTACAATAATCAAACAAGCGTTTCTGCTGGCATGTTGACGTCATTAAATCAATCAATGACGTGGCGTGGTATATACCTGATCGTTTAGTCAACGAGACGTACGTAAGTCAACATAGCTCCATGTATATGTTCTTTTGAGCTAGAACCAATCAATAGAATGAAGTGAAATCTAGGGTACGGCGACGAACATGGCGAAAAAGGACTGTCTATCCAAAGCCCTTTTCATCTTCACTCAAAGGGGAATGCACCAAGGCAGCCAGTGATATGCTTTGGCAATTTCTTTTATCACGCATCATTTTTATACTCAACTTTTTCCCTTGAAAAATTTTGTTTATTTATTTATGAAATCATGGTTTATACGTAATTTGCTATAACTATGAAAGTGACTCATTTGATATTTGATTCTCAAGATATATGGAAATGTCATTACTGATTATCAAGATATATAAAAAATGCATCATATCGATCAATATTATCTCTACCCACAAATGTTTTTTGATCTGAGAGAAATACAAAAACAGTCAGATATTTTGGAACAACTCAAAATAACAACACAAAAATAGGAACATGAATTCATAATTCGGGACGGAAAGAATTATGGGCTGGGCTAAAATCCCATATAAAGCAACTACATTATTATTTAGGTGCTGTTTGGTTTATGGGTTTAAAGAAACCGTGTTTGATCTGTACCAAAAAAAGAAAACTGCACAAAAAAAGAAACCGTGTTTGGTTTCTGCATGTACAAAAGTAGAAAGCCTTATTGATCATTTCTTGTTCATATGTTGCATCATTTTGTTACTTATACTGCTACAAATCAACATACCCTTTAAATTTCTCTGTAAGTTATCACTTGATTATACTCCATTTATCTCTTCACCTTTTTTATGGTATTGTATTATCTAAGTAGTTTTGTTTACATGTAAGTTATGGAAAATGAATCGTTTAATGTAAAGGTGTAATTTAAGGTTAGCTTAGATAGATAGTGTTTTTAACCGAAATATATCTCCCACTTTTGTTGTCGTTTGTGGGAGATAAGTTTACGTGTTTGTGTCTGTGCGACGATGGGTTCAAATCTGTGGATTAGTCGGCCAAAAAGTCTGAAACCATGGTTACCCAATAAAAATAAAAACACACTAAAAAATAAAATAAAATCTAAACATTTAACTACTCTAGGCGGCCTAGTGGTAAAAGGCTTGTGATTATCATCACCAAAATGTAAGAGTTCTCAATTTCAATTTGCGCTTGGTGAAAGCAACACTGATGTGAGTATGTGACCACCTCAACCTTCTCAAAAAAGGATAGGGGCTATACATGGTTTGTGTGGTAGCGGGCTTAAACCTTGTGGATTAATCGGCCAAGAGGTCGGAAATCATTAGCCTATTAGCGTAGTTATTATAACGGTTGTAAAAATCGCTTTTGCTTATCCGCTTATTTTGTGGTAAATAATATAAGCACTTTTTGAAAAGCATGCCGGGAGCTCGTTCTTTTAAAGTGCTTATCTGAGATGAAATTGAAATTGTTCTCTTACTCTCATACTTAACCCAAAACATTAAATAAAGAAGCACTCATTCGTCTAAACGGTATTTCCTAAAGTACTTATCGGGTTATTTCTAAGTAGCTATGTGGAAGTTGTATCCTTTCTCAAATTATGACATCATTAAATGATTATTTATGTCATTTATTATTTCTATTTCAAGTAGATTTACTTTACGAATAACCAGTTAAGCTCACTTGCGTGCGTACGTTAAATTTGAACCAAACGTGATCAATAACCACTCTGCACATTTCTAAGCTTTTTATATTATTTCTATGTTATAAAGTGAGTTTTAGACAAGTCAAATCATTTTTATGATTTATATTAATTTTATTAAGAACCAGTAACGTCAAACGCGATTTAACACTTCCGGTTTTAGTCTTAACATACATTAAACACCAACCGACACTAGACTAGGCCCAGCCTACACATTTTAAGACTTTTAGGTTCATTATAATCATATTTGAAAAGTCACACCACTTTTTCCATGTTTAGGTAAACTTCGTATGTTTTACGTTTTACACGTATTTAACCTATGTTTTCAGATCTTAACAGCGTTTACGCACTCCGCTAAGTTTATCACTCATTTAATATACTTAGATAGAGTATAATGATAAGTTTTAACAATTTTTACAAGTTTCATATTTTTTAGATACCCGGTTTTAATTTTCGCGATTTAAATACTTAACGTTAGTTATTATCGTGACCAAACAACACTCTGTAAAACAAGATATTATCAAAAACTACCTAGTCACTATATTTTATATAGTTGGTTGACATTGGAGATTAGTCACCAAGACACTTGGTTTCTTGGTGATAAATAAATACTTAGATGTTTCTATGTGTTACTATGACTAACCTAAGTTACAAAATATCTGAAGAAACTAGCCTCCTCATGATCCTATAAAGAAAACAAACTCATTCTCTCTTGTTCTATGACTTCTATCTCCAAAATTCTGGTCATCCATAAATCCCATACCATATTCATCTTTTGATTTCAAGCAACAAGTTCTATATCATTGTTAAAGATCTTGTCAAGCTTTACATGATCCTAGTTATAAGTTTCTTTATCCATTGACTAGATTGCAAGCTACACAAGTAATCAAGCTCTTTCATAAGTCCTAGCACAAGATCATAAGTGCACAAGAGGGTTGAATGATTCCAAATATTGAATTGTTTCTTAGTTCTTTGTTCTAGTTCTATAAGTTCCCTTTTTAAAGGCCAAAAGTTGTAAGATTATCTTGTGATCAAAATTTTCATTTCAATGATTTTTATGCTTGTTTATGTACGCTATATATGTTAGTATATTGATCTTGTTGTGTACAAAATTTAAAACAAGTAAACATACCTATAAATTTGCTTACAATTTTATGTGATAGATTTTGTTAGTAAATTTGTAAAATCAAGCAATTTATGCTTGTTATTGTCACCAAAATCATGAATACAAGATCTTAATTTTATTTTTAGTTGAAGTGAAAAATAAAACTAGAACATAGCTATCGGATTTATGTAAAAAGAGTTTGTAGATAAAAAGTTATCACTACTTAAAGATTAGTAAATAAAACTTGGTAAATTGATAAAAATAAAATGTTTCTGAACCCAACTTAAACCACGATTTTGACCCCTTTTTTGTCCGAATCATCAAAGGTATTAAAAACGAAAGTTGTCCGGAATGATGTTCTAAATCAGACACCCAAGGAGTTTAGCCTGAAAACGAAAAACAAGGGCTGTTTACCACCGAAACTTAAGTGGACAATTTTTTACTCGAATTTGTTGTACCAAAAGTAAATTGTTATAAACCATGTTCTTTTTCCAAACTAAATGATTTGCAAAACTTAATATTTCTTATAAAAGTGTAACATACCTCATTCTAAATAAACTTTCCTAAGTTTATTTGACCATTGGAATAGTGGATTTCACGATTTAACGAGAAATATGACCAAAGACCGGTTTATCATGTCATTACCATAAACTTATAAACTCTTGTAATTTTATAACTTGTGTTAAACACTTGTATTATATTTCAAACAATAAATACCCAAGCATAATTAAATGTGATAAACTATATAAAGCATGTGTTAACATTATTGATGTCATATGCAAGTGCAAATTATATGTTTTACATATTAAGAAGTACTACGTTACTAGGGAATTCCATATGAGGGTCTCTTTTGGGTGAACGCATTCACGAGTTGCTGGATTTACAATTTAAAGTGTCCTAGCTCCTCATACATTTACTACATGACCTCTTAATTAGGAATTTATGATAGCCCAAACAGTAATACGATATTTAACTAAGCACGTTTTATAAACTAGTAAACCATTTTTCATAAAGAAATACACCACTACTACTACTATGAGTTACAAGGTACGACATCATGATCAATATAATAGCTTATATAGACTTGTTATGTTTACACATCATTATTTAAAAACCTAAGACACTATATCATATTCTAGGTAGCACGTAGAGGTTGTCCCGGTTTATCCATCAATTTCGTTATACCCTTAACATTATTAAACTCACGGTGAGCTCATAGTCCCATTTTCAATTGTTTAATTGTTTTACAAACCCTTGAGGGAGATACATGCTATTTTTAACCGAACATAATGCTTTGAAACTGTATGCTTATCTGAATATTTTATTGGCACTAAGTACCGTTATTGCCAAACTTAAGTCCCTACCATCATGAGCCATTAATCACTAGTAAGTGAGCGCGAATAATGTAAATAGATTTATAGGGATTGACGAATCCCGTTTATTTGACCAAGTCCGACGAACAAACGCACTATATTTGAGAACTCTAGATATAACGGCAAATTACCTACTAGGGCCACTGTTAGTATTAAATCAATTTCTATTGATACAGTGTTAACATTTTGGTTGTCATGAGCTTAGTGCAATATTAACTGTTTTGTTTTCCAACCATTGGTGAATTATAATAATCCCATACAGAAAATATTGTGTTCAACTGATTAGTTATAAGCCTATAAATTTTACTCAACTTTTGTGTTGACTTTTTAAGCATGTTTTATCTCAGATGCATAATGCACGAGGCTGGCAAGGAGGGCACGGATACTAAAGAAGGCTATAAATATATTTTATCATTTGGAAAAACATCAAGGACTTTATACTGATGTATTAGGAAATCATGGAACCTCTGGGACCTATATTTTGTAAAACTCTGATATATTTGAATAAATCGAATGATAAGCCTTTTTAAACGACTCGAATGATAAGCCATTAATAACCACATACACATATTTATAAACACATAATCAGCAATGTTACCTAACTTGATAACGGTGACGACGACCGCCGACGGTTAAGGTGATGACAGTGATGGAGTTAGGGTTTCGGTGGTGGTGGATAATGACGGTGCCGGAATCAGGGTTTAAGTGGTGGTGGATTTGGAACGAAGTGTGTGTGAGATTTGGACGAGTCTTTTGGTTTATTTTATAAGTTTTATTTTAATATTTTGATTTGGTTACTTTTATAAGTTTTAGTGGGTAAAAGTTTTAGTGGGTATGTGTCACAAATTTTGTAGTAAATCTAACACTCCAACAAGAGCTAACCAAACCAAACCAAACTAAACCAAAGGTCAAGTAATACCATTAAATTTTGCAAATGGGCTATGTGACATGGTGGGTAACTTGTTGGATGTGGCAAAACTGGTTGGAGAGGTAAAAAAAAATACAAAAGCACGAAATTTGAAAGTTTGATATCACAATTTAAAAAATAAATAAATAAATAAATAATAAAATACTACACAAGACGGGAAAAAGTGACACGTAAGAATATCCATCATTATTTAATAAATAGTCATGGGCTAGGCCCATATAACGTAATCTATATAAAGCATTAAACATTGGAAACTCCATCATAGATTTTCGTTTGAGGTTATCGTAAGTTCATAACTCAATTTACTGCTATTCTTTCTGGTGAGTAATTTATTAATCGTCCATGTAATATGTTTTTTTATACATGTAACTTGGCGCATGAAAACGAATCGTTTAGGTTTTAGGAATCTAATACACTTTTCAAACATAGATATTTGCTTAGGTGATGAAGAGTAACAACAGAGACCAACAGTCCACACGTGAAGACGGAATGGTACGTACACTTGCAACTTCACTAGTAATTTTAGAAAAAAAGGTTATCAATCAAATATTTGTAACGAGTAATAATTATATATTTTACTAGGTTTGCACTTCTTTATGTGAAGACTTGATTACTGAAATCTTTGCAAGATTACCGCTCAAATCTGTCATCCGTATGAGATGTCTCTCCAAATCATGGTATTTTCGCATTGCTAGCCCTGATTTCATACGTATGTACACTCTTGTTCGAACTATGAATACTCCTGAAAAAGTCCTTATCCAACATTTATGTTCGAACTATGACTACATATATACATTACATTCTAAAGACACGTTGCCTTTGCGTCCAATAAGACGTGGTTACATACCGTACATGGATGTAACACCAGTTCAATTCCCAGCTGTTCAATTGCCTTTTCCGTTTATGGACATTATCGGATCATGTAATGGAATTGTGTGTGTTTACGGAAAGAGAGTTGGTTTTATTCTTTGGAACTTTTCAGTTAGGCGTCAAGTACAAATACCTGATCCTCCTTTTATGAGAGCAGTACAAGAAGATTATAATTATGTTGTATCCCTAGGGTTCGGTTTCGATTCAGTCACTCATGATTACAAGATTGTTGGAATATTAGCGGTTAAAAATGCAAATACTTCATTTATTTACTCCTTGAAGACAAACTCTTGGAGTGAAATTGATTTCCCTAGCAGTACAACAAGATTTTATGGGAACCAAAGAGCATGTTTTTTAGATGGAGCATTGCATTGGGTAGAAACTAGGTATTTAGACGAAACAAAAAACTTTTGCGAATATATTATATTGACATTTAGTTTGAATAGTCATGTTTTTGGCACAATTCCGTTGCCAGAACCAAGTCGGAAAGCAAGGGAAGTATACCGCCATGGTACAAGAGAAATAAGAATCGTTGATGGTTGTCTAGCATTGATATCTACGGATACTTATACTCTTAGTTATATAAGGATTTGGGTGATGAGAGAGTATGGTAATGTTTCATCTTGGTCCATGGTTAATGAATTTGATATTTGCAAACAATTCAATGGAGTTGGAATTAAGAAACTGCTCCCCAATGGCGGTTTATGGTTGCATAAAAGAGAAACAAATGAAAACGAGAAGGTTTATTATCCTAAAACAGGTTTGGGTTCGGAAGTTCTGAAATTTAAAGAAACTTGTTGCGAGGTTGACACGGAGACGTACGTCGAAAGCCTTGAATTGCTAGACAAAGGGACTCCTTGTGGAGAAACCATCTTTTGGGAGAAAAAGAAACGAGAAACTATATCTAAGGGAAGAAGGAGAGGTAAAAAAAGAAAATTTGGCTCATGATTAGAGCCTTAGAGGGAATATGTTTAAGAAGTTGAGTTAACGTGATTGTGGAACTTTTTATATATTGTTTAAGTGTGTAGATGTTTGATTTTACGCCTTGTATGACATTGGGAGGCTATGGCATAAGTTGATTGATCTAGTTACTCCTATTATTCGAAATAAGCAACCAACATATAATAAAGAATTATTTGGGGATGTGCTACTTGTTAATTTTATCGTATCAATTACTAGTTATAACGCCCGCGCACGCACGGGTTTTTTTTTTAAATTTTTGAATCATATATTTTTATTTATTAAAAAACAAATAATTTAATCTTTGTTTTGTTTGATTTATGATGTTTAATTATAGTTTTTTTATTATTAAAGATAATTATTTAAAAATTTTAATCCTATTATTAATTGCATCTTATCTATATTTTTTGTATTTATCTTCTACTTTTGTTATGGATAAATATAAAATATTACCTAATAAGAAAATAACTTTTTTTAAAAATAAAATTATTACTAAATAAGGTATGTATGCATTTTTTTGATATGAAAAATTCCCAATAGGGGTTTTATTGTATTATATAAAAGATTTGGGGATGTGTTACGTGTTTGTCTTAGCAGGTTTTTTTTATGTTTTTACTCCAGTAGAAATTACGCTCAAAGTTATTACTTATTAGCTTATTTTCAGTGTCATGCTAATATAAAAACATCTTTTAACGAATTTGGTGTTACCATCATACCATGCATAGTGATGCAATCCAACATCTAGCATTCTAGCTTATCTTAAAAACCTATTTAGTTAAGTTATTATGTGATTACAAGAATCCTTAATATAATATTATTGAAACGATGTATTGCATTTTATGTATAGTAAATTTTTAGTTTTATAGAAATGATGTATTGTATTGTATTTTTTTTTTTTTTTTTTTTTTTTTTTTTAGTTTAATGAATTGTGTTATTGCAGATAGTGTTATTACTGCGGAGGATATTTTTGTTATTTTATTGTTATTGGGTATTTATTGAGGTGACACACCAATAAAATGTATGGGTGCCATAAGAATGTTTTTGTAGAGCTAACTAGTTATAATACCCGTGCACGCGCGGGTTTTTTTTTTAATTTTTTTGAATCATATATTTTTATTTATTAAAAAACAAATAATTTAATACTTGTTTTGTTTAATCTATGATGTTTAATTATAGTTTTTTATTATTAAATATAATTATTTAAAAATTTTAATTCTATTGTTAATTGCATCTTATCTATATTTTTTGTATTTATCTTCTACGTTTATGGATAAATATAAAATGTTAGCTAATAAGAAAATAATTTTTTTTCAATAAAATTATTAATAAATAAGGTATGGTTTTGTTTTTTTGAAATGGAAAAGTCCCCACTTGAGATTTTGTTTTATTATATAAAATATAATCTCTTATAATACATCTTTTACGAAGTACAAGTTTTTAACTATTCTTGTATCGTAACTTTTCAAGTAGATTAACTACCGTTTGTTATCTTCATAGAGCAGTAAAGGTATTAATTTGTCAACAAGATTTACAAGGGTAACTTATCGAGACTTTTTACAATAATCAAACAAGCGTTTCAGATTTGCTTAGGCAATTTCTTTTTTCGAGCATCAGTTTTTTACTCAACTTTTTCCCATGATTTTTTTTTTTTTTTTTTTTAATGAAATTGTGAATTTATACCTAATTTGCTATAACTATGAAAGTTACTCATTCTTTATTTGATTCTCAAGACATATATAAATGTCATTACGGATTATCAAGATATATAAAAATACATCAATCAATATTATCTCTACCCACAAATGTGTTTTTTGATCAGATAGAAATACGAAAATAGACAAATATTTTGGAACTACTCAAAATAACAACACAAAATAGGAACATGAATTTATAATTCGGGACGGATTACAGGGCTATCGTTATTGTTATCGGGCTACAAAAGCTTTTAGTGGCTGGGCTAAAAACCCATATAAAGAAACCGTGTTTGAACAGCACCAAAAAAAAAAAACCGTGTTTGGTTTCTGCATGTACAAAAGTAGAAAGCCTTATTAATCCTTTCTTGTTCATATGTTGCATCATTTTATTATATTATTATATACTGCTACAAATCAACATACCCTTTAAATTTCTCTGTAAGTTATCACTTGTTTATACTCCATTTATCTCTTTACCTTTTTTATGGTGTTGTATTATCTAAGTAGTTTTGTTTACATGTAAGTTATGGAAAATGAATCGTTTAATGTAAAGGTGTAATTTAAGGTTAGCTTAGATAGATAGTGTTTTTAACCGAAATATATCTCACACTTTTTCTGTCGTTTGTGGTAGATAAGTTTACGTGTTTGTGTCTGTGGGACGATGGGTTCAAATCTGTAGATTAGTTGGCCAAAAAGGTCTGAAACCATGGTTACCCAATAAAAATAAAAATATGCTAAAAAATAAAATATAATCTAAACATTTAACTACTCTTGGCGGACTAGTGGTAAAAGGCTTGTGATTATCATCACCAAAATGTAAGAGTTCTCAATTTCAATTTGCGCTTGGTGAAAACAACACTGATGTGACCACGTCAACCTTCTCAAAAAAGGATAGGGCTTTACCTGTCTTGTGTGGTAACGGGCTTAAACCTTGTGGATTAGCAGGCCAAGAGGTCGGAAATCATTAGCCTATTAGCGTAGTTATTATAAAGGTTGTAAGAATCACGAGTCAGTAGTTGGTCGGTCGACCCCCTTGTAGCTTGTAATCGGTCTAGGTGGCAATTAATCATATTGGCATTTCCTACGAGTTTTTAGTATTTCCGGCAAGATTCACCTTAATAAATAACTTTTAATAGATATAAACAACGATTAAAAGTGATTAAAACAAGTTTCCGACTAGTTGGGTATTTTCGGCGAGATTTGCAGGTTTCCGGCAAATTTGACCACCGTTGACTGCCATTGAGATTTTTTGGCCTGTTTGTGCTTATGGCCGATTAGCGCCTAGGCGGCGATTAATAGGGCCTTGTAGGCCTTTTTTTGCAATACTGATTATTATACTCCTTCCGCCCCATAATAAATGTTCAGGTTTGACTTTTGAAGTCTTTCATATTTAACTTTAACCTTAAATATTTTTATTTGTGTTATATAATATTTGATAAAAATAATACCAATGGAGATACATTTATAATCCAGTCCATTCATATTTTTTTGCATCATGTATTATATAACACAAACAAAAATATTTAAGGTCAAAGTTGAAAATAAATATTTCAAAAAGTCAAACTTGACATTTAATATGGGACGGATGGAGTAAATAAACTTAAGCCCAAAAAATAAGGTTACCCAAACACCCCAAAGAGGGTGTTTGGGATTGCTTGTTATTTAATAGCTAATCTGTTTATTTTTAAGCTGATGCAGTTTTGGTTTTGTGTTATCCAGAACGCTTTTTCTTATACCCTTATTTTATGGTAAATAATATAAGTACTTTTTGAAAAGCATGCCGGGAGCTCGTTCTTTTAAAGTGCATATCTGAGATGATATTGAAATTGTTTTCTTACTCTCATACTTAACCCAAAACATTAAATAGAGAAGCACTAAGTCATCTAAACACTATTTCCTAAAGTGCTTATCGAGTTATTTCTAGGTAGCTATGTAAGCAGAAGCATAAGCAGAAAAATAAGCAATCCCAAACACCCTTTTATACATTCAACTTATGGAATGACTTGTTTAATTTAATGTAAAGTTAAAACTGAAGGTTAGCTACTCACTACAAGAAAAAGGTCTTTTAGTGACACTTGTTATAATGACACATGTTATAAGAAAAAGGTCTTTTAGTGACACTTGTTATAATGACACATGTAAAGTTAAAACTGATCGTAGGATTGTACGATCCTACGATCCTACATATAAAAAACGAGCAGGATCGTAATAGGATCTTAATTCTATCAGGATCGGTATAGGATCGTAGGATCGCACGCAGGATCGTAGGATCGTAAACGATCCGATCCTACTACAAGCCCATGTTTTTATCTTGAGGGAAGCAAGATCGTTGTAGGATCGTAGGATCGCACACAGGATCGTAGGATCGTGAACGATCCGATCCTACTAAAAGCTCATGTTTCTTATTGTTTTTTCTTTTATCATTCATTTAAATTCATTTATCATATAAAATATTCTATAAAAGTATAAAACTACAACTCTTATACAATAATATATACATTTTCATAGGATCTTACAATCCCGATCCGATCCTACAATCCCGATCTTGTGAAACCGAAAACGATCCTAGGTAGGATCCCGATCCTCACAACCTTGGTTTAAACTCACCAAACTTAACACAATATAAAATTCTTATTTTATCTTTTTATAAAAATCGTTTTTTAATTCCCTTTCAAAGGAACAAACTGCTCAAACACCCCCAATTAACAAACACCTACCAGATGAAGTAGCCACAACTGAATTCACAGAACGTTGATGAATAAGAAGGTCTGCACATAACTTTGTATCATAGCTCTCACATGCGCTTAACAAACCTGCGCTTAACTTGGTATTCGTTAATTACTTTATTTGAATTTAGTTATTTACTTTATTTGAGCTCTAAAATTGTTGTGTTAATTGTTGGATATGCCTAACTCAAATTAATTATTAAATTAGTTAAATCTGATGCAGGTAACGTGTTTGATGATATGCCTAACAAGTTACCTTATTTGAGGTCTCGTCTCGGTGCTGATTGTAATTGTATTACGGAGTATTAACTAATTGTATTAGGAAGATAGTTATATCTGTAAAGGGCAAGTATAAGAATGATACATTTGATTATTAATAGTTATAATGTTATATTGTCGTTTCGCGTTAGGAAGTAGTAGGCTTCGGTCTAACCGAATATAGGTGGAGATCTCTAGAGGATTAACTTATAGGATTCCACTTTGGTCTGACCGAACATGGCAAGTGATAAGCATCATAATGTTGAGCCCTCAATGCACTATCACTTGTCTTCATGTTGCTTTTGCTATATGTTTTGGGCTACGTAGTGTAACTAAATGAAGATATCAATACCACAATAAATCTTCAAAAAGAATTTTGTTGTAACAAATAAATCTCTTTGAAAATAATGACCCAAAAAGTTTGAGTTAGACCCCAAAAGGTTTTAAGTCAGGATTAACCATTAAAATATCTCTAGATGACAATGGGACTGCTTGTTTGAGTGTTACTAAGGTATTCATTTGTGAAGTGAATGAAAATTTTTGTTGTTAATAAGGCGTCCATGATTAAAATTTCTCATGACTGGCAGAGGAGCACAAAAAACTGAGAATGCCTTTAAAGGTGGTCTCTTCAGTCTCCTTTTCGAAGCTGTTGCCCACTTTCTCTGTTCCGCTGTTGCGCCCCTTCACCTGGAGTCACTGCTCTTAAGGTTTACTTTAAATTGTTGTTTAGTTTTTGTTTAATCTGAATTGAGTTACTAACTGAAATAACCTTCATAAATAATAAATTACTTATTGTTACTGATATGTTGTTTTATGTATAGGCTTATACTGATCCAAGCAGGCATCTTGGAAATGCTTGTAACTTTGCTGTTTTGAGGGGTGCTGATGCAGGCATAACTTGTACTTTAAATGATTTAAGAGGAAAAGAGGTTTTGCAAACAGAGTAAGTCCGTATTACTAATTGACTATCTGATTTTGGAAGATACGTAACTAATATATGTTACTGCAGAATCGTGGCAGGTTTTGGTGCTGGAGTCATGTACTCATTGGTTCGTGGTGATCGTGAACCTGTCACAATGATCTCACTTGGTGTTATGTATGCACTCTTGTCAGGTGGAAGATTTCAGGTGATCATTTGCTTCTTCATTTCCCTTTCACACAAGATATGTTATATGTGACAATTTGGATTTATATATATATGCCCCTTAATTGTCTAATGAATAGAATGAATACAGATGTAGTTATAACCTTATATATACACGCTTTAAAGTTACCCAAATAGTAGGTTTTGCTAAAGTATACAACCTATTACATGGTTGTATTTAATAAGTTAAGATTATCATATATACCCTTTTTTTAATCATCCTAAGCATACTATTTAATTATTTTATGGAAAAAAGATGGACGGCCCATTTCAACCCGTATAAAATTACCTGTTTTGACTTGAACCCGTGTACAGATAAGGAAGAGCAAGGAGGGTGGAGGGTGGTGGACAGATTGAGATGAGATGGTACCTATTCTATGTGAAGATCTTCATGTCTTGGTAATTCTATTTGGGCAAGAGTAGAATGATAGTCTAACTTATTGCAGATTCAAAACAGGTTTTATGAATTATATCCTTTTTGAATGTTAGAAAAAAAAAATCTCATTTGCTAGTGATTTACCCCTTATTAATTGTAAGAAGAAGATACACTGATTCCTAAAGTTCTAATTATGTATACTGATTTCTGGATAATCAGCGTTCTGAAGTTGTGATTTTGTATGATATTTTGGTATTGGAAAGTTCTAATTTCTGTATGATTATGGTATTGGAAGTTTTGAATTATGCTATGCTATGTAAAAGTATGTTTGGGTATATACTGACACAACCCTTGTGTAGACAAAGATCTGGATTTCTGCTGTCACTTATACACATTATGTGTCAGCATAGGTGTGTCACCATAGACCTTTACCGTTGGAACTTCTGCTGACACTTATTATATGTGTAGGAGAAGCTGATTTATCTTTTCCTGACATTTTTATGCTTTTCCTGACACTTTTTGTCTGTCACCAAATGCAGTATTTCTTGTAGTGACTGTTTCAAATGGAACTATATCCGCCAAAGAGTCTTATTGGTTGGTTTACTATCAGTAATGCATGCTTGCGTTGAATATGCTTCTGTGAAAGTTATTCAATATGCTCCTTTCTGAACTAATAAAACTTCTTGGTTTTTTGTTGTTTCTGAAAAACTTGTCGAACTAATTCATAGGTATTTGCTCAGCTTAGTTTCACGACACACACAAGGCGAAACATATGCCTAGTTAATAAGTCAGTTTACTGTTATTCTTTCACGTAACTAATTTATTGATCGTTGATGAGTCACTACTGTCGTATTTTTGTTCCAATTAGATGTATTACATATTATATATACAACCATATGTGACACTAATAATCAAATCCACAGTTAAAAAACCAAAAAGGGTACCTGATTTCATAGGCGTCAACATTTCCATGTTAGAAAGAATACACAAAAATAAATACCAAGTATTAACTAGCAATTAATTAATGTTCCAGGCAAGAGACCATGGATGATGATATAATGCTGAGGAGTACGAGCCGAGTCGAACAGTTGACTCTTGAAGACAAGACAGTAACAGAGCGCAAAATCATTGAAAAATCGATAGTGGTTACAGGAAGACAGGAAAGACTTACAGAAGAGGTATTGTACACTAGTGAATTTACTGAAATTTTATTACAATTTTTCATTTATATGTTTAAAAAAATCTGAGTTTTATTAACAGAAATAATTGTTAGTCTTATTATTTCTGCTTGAAAACATATTACTAGGTTAACGCCTGTCTGACCGAAGACTTAATTGATGAAATCTTTGCAAGGCTACCAATCAAAACTCTCATCCAATTCAGATCTTTGTCTAAATCATGGTATTCTCGTATTGCTAGCCCTGCTTATCCGTATGTTCGCTATTCTTAGATCGATGAATACTCCTAAGAAAGTCCTCATGCAACACTTGTCTGACGAGGTAACTTACAAAGTAAATTTAAGCCGTATCATATATACATTACATTCTGAAGACAAACTACCAGTGTGTCCAATACGTGGGTACACGGATGTTACACCAGTCCAGTTCCCTTTCCCTTTCCCTTTCCCTTTCTTGTGTATCGACATTATTGGATTATGTAATGGAATTATCTGCTTATATAGAAAAGAACCTGGTTTTATTCTATGGAACTTTTCAGTTAGACGTAAAGTGACAATTCCTGATCATCCTTTTATGAGAGCCTACGAAAAAGATTGTCAAGTATCCTTAGGGTTTGGTTTCGACCCTATCGCTAATGATTACAACATTGTGGGTATATTTTTCGATGGAACAGTACACACTTCGTTTATTTACTCCTTGAAGACAAATTCTTGGAGTGAAATCGATTCTCTTACCAGACCAATTTATTATGTGTTGTCAAGAGCAATTTTGTTTAATGGAGCATTGCATTGGGTGGCGACTGAAACATCAAACGTACGTGAACGTATCATGATATTGACATTTAATTTGAGTAGTCATGTTTTTGGGAAAATTTCGTTACCAGAACCAAGCCGGGGAGCAAGAAAACTAACAATCGTGAATGGTTGTCTAGGTTTGATTTCTAGGGCAAATTTTACTACATGGGTTTGGGTACTGAGAGAGTATGATAACGTTGCATCTTGGTCCTTGGTTCATGAATTGGATATGACACGATTTAATAGAGTCAGAGTTATAAAAGCGCTCAGTAATGGTGGTTTATTGTTTGGCAAATCAAAATATAGTAATTATACAATTTATTATCCAGAGACAAGGGTGCTCTCTGAACTTTTGAATTATAAAGGACTAGTAGGATGGTTGATATGGAAATGTATGTCGAAAGCCTTGAATTATTAGACAAAGGGACCCCTTGTGGTAACACCATCTCGTGGGAAAAGGAAAGAAGCAAAGGAAAAGTCAGTTCGTGATTATTTTCTGGTTCATCGTTATTAAATGTCTTGTTTAAAACTGGTATGTATCTTGTTATTTTTTGTATGCTTGGTGATGAAAGATTTCATACTCAAATGAATAATGATGGAGAAATTGTTAGGTGAAGAAGCTTCTAAGAACATCATAATTGAGCAGTCTAATGATGGTTCAGGTCTCGATGCTGCTCTTCTTGCAGCCTCTAATCCCCATATCGCAGAATAAAATGAGCCTGGGTAGACTTGTATTGCTTTTTGTATAATTGCAGAGGTTTATGATCGAGTCATTTGATTAAAAATGTATTGAGCTATACTCGTATTATACTTTTATGTGTCCAACTATAATTATTCTTACTGTATGAATAAACTTTGTAATTTGTTCTTATCGTATGTATGTGCTTTAAACTTCTTGGCTGCTAATGGTGTTTTTTTCTCTCTTCTGGAAAATTTATGAAAAAAAGTTCTCCTTTATGGTGATCATTCAAGTATGTATACGAGTGACAGGCGTTTGTTGAAACACACTTGTTGATGTCTCTTAGGAAAAACAAACAGTTCGTTGGCTAATATGGTGTCGTAACTTAATAGCATATGGTTTGGCCAATTGGCCTGTACAGATCATGATGATTTTAAACCTGAAAATACAAAGGGAGGGCATTTGATATTCAGCTTGGAATGTAAGTCTGGACAAAATATATAAGGTAGTGTGTGCTTTATGCTATGTTTGGATCTCAGTTTTGCGGTCTGCACTCTACAGATATTATAATATTAAAATAGTAAAATGGGTCATAGGGTTTGACTTGGTCTATGTCATGTTGATATTCAAACTTTCTAGAAAATTGGGTATAAGTAAGCTGCTTCTCAAAAGCAACCTGCGATAGAGATGGTTTGGAAGATCGGTCTGCCTGCAAATCCTGGTTGGTGATTTTTTAAGTTGAAAAGTGTCACAAGTATGCTGGAAAGGAAGTATCGCTAGTGATCCATGAAAGTTGGGGCTAATTCGCCCCTAATAAGTGGTATTCCTACTGGAGTATTTGGCTTTGAGAGTTGGAAGGGGATATATAGTTATATACAGCTGTGTTGTATGGACTGCCTAGGGCTGCAACCTGATCAAACTGATCTAGAATGGAAACCAAAAATAGAATTATTCACAATGCAGCCAAAATCCAAACTGCTTTGAACTAGTTATAGCAACATAAGCAAGCTCTATAGTGTGCTTTCCACAGTGATCTTCTGGCAAGAAACCACCACGAGACCCATAAGACATATACTACAATCTGCCCGTACGGTGTTTCTAAACAATCATATCAATAGAATGCCAAATAGTGGTTCTAAATATAGAAGGACTAATTGTCACAAGGTCTTCTAAACTCTAACTTAAAACAAAGTCATACACATTCAAGGCCTCTAACTTCACAGATTTTCGACAATATCTAACATTCCAACTAGAGCCACCAAACCAAACCAAACCAAACCAAAGGTCAAGTAATACCATTAAACTACATATTCTGCTACTTTGATTAATAGTCACATAACAACATAGTATCATTTAACATCATAGGCATAGGCATAGGCAAACAGCTTAATAATGTTTAAACTAATGTACATGTAAGATTGCAGGCAACGTAAAACACATCATTTATTCTAAAAACACGTACACTTTAACCAACTCACTGGCGTGACGACTCAAGGCTCGTATTATTCATCCTCTCAAGAGCCAAAACAAGAGCTTGAGTACCCAAATCACCTTCACCATGCGCCTTAAGCGAAACATAAAGCTGTTGCGCAAGTGCTAAACCCGGCAACCCAATGCCCATTTTCTCGCACTCCTTTAAACATATCCCTAAATCTTTCACAAAATGATTCACATAAAAACCAGCCGCGAAATCCCTTTTCAATATCCTTTGTCCATATAATTCCAATGACTTAGACCCAGCTGCACCACTAGATATAGCATTCAAGTAGTCATTCAAATTTAACCCACTTTTACTAGCATAAATTAGCCCTTCTATTAACCCAACCATAGTTGAAGCTATAGTTACCTGTAGGGACGGAACCAGAAAACAAAGTTACCAGGTGCATTTATGAGAAATCAAACAAGACTACATGCACAAATTTTTAGGACCAGGTGCATTTATACAAAAATAGAGGTTTTTTTAATAAAATTAACCTCATGGGTGTCCCGGGACCCTCAGGACTCAGGACACCCCTGGTGGTTACCTGATTAGCCAATTTACAAAACTGCCCCTTCCCGGGCCCACCCATATAATTCACCTTCCCTAGCAAAGTCAACACAGGAGTCAACTCCTTAACCACCCCCTCATCACCCCCACAGAATATCGAGAGCGTGCCCTCACGCGCGCCCTTGTCCCCACCGGACACCGGCGCGTCGAGCGCGTGAACACCTTTCTCACTCGCCACGCGCGCTATCTCAACAGCCAAAGAAGGCTCTGAAGTTGTCATGTCAACCACCACCCCGTTGACTTTCAACCCAGACAACACCCCGTTGACTTTGTCAAGGATGACGTGGCGGACGTCAGATGGGTATCCTACTATGGTGAAAACTATGTCGGACTGTGAAGCTACTTGGGCCGGGGATGAGGCCCAATGGGCTCCTGAGTTGAGAAGGTTTTGGGCTTTGGATTGGGTTCTTGTGAAGATGGTGAGCTTGTAACCTGCTTTGAGGAGATGGGAGCACATGGATTGGCCCATTACTCCGGTGCCGATCCAGCCTATGGTGGTGGTGGATGGGCTGACGGTGGTGGTCATGACGTGGCGGCGGTGTACGGTGGTGGTGGTGGTGAGTTTAAGGAGGGTTTTGTTGGTGTGGGATAATAATATACGGATGAGTGGCTTGGTTTTCATTGTTTTTTGTTTTATTATCCGATGATAATATATGTCTTGTATTTTTGTCATCTTTACTCTTTTATTCTATAAGTTTTTTTTTTTTTTTTTTTTTTTTTTTTTTTTAACTTGCGGTGTCCCAAGACCCCGATAAAATTCTGCTACATCCGTCTTATATTAAATGTCCACTTTGAATTTTTAAAGTTTTGTTTTATTAACTTTGACCTTAAATATTTTTATTTATCTTTACTCTTTTGTTGATATAAATAATTGACTGAAAACATTATTCATATCTTCCGATATCTCTATGTTTTGATAATCACAAAACTTAAACTAATCAAACCAAAGATCATGACGTAAACATGTATTTAGTAATAAATAATCACTTTCACCAACAAATCACTTAAGGTATGAATAAACAAAGTGTTTAGTGAAATGTATGATCAAAGGGGTATTTAATTAACTAATACAAAGTTTATTTAATTATATAATCTTATTATATATTTTTGAAAAACACTTTTGGTAATAAGGAAAAATGTTTTAATCATACTAAATATATGATTTCAAATATTTAACCAAAATCAGTTAGTTTTTCACCAAATAAACTTTCACCACTAAAAGACAAAGTTTCTGGCCGTTACAGTTGGGCGGCCCCCTTAATTTTAAGGGGGCCGGCCATGCTTTAAGGGGACCGGCCACGCTCCTCTGTCAGAAACGTTTGCCTATAAATACCACCTTAAACCTGGATTTTTTCCCCACCTTTTTGCACAAAAACTTTCTGTTCTAGATCTCCATTTCAATCCTAAAAATCCTTTGATCATTTCATAAGCCTTTGTTTCCAAGTGATCCAAAGCCTCATTCTTTCAAGTGCAAAGAGAAGAATACTTCTATTAGAAGTATTACAACTTAGTATCATCTTGCTATCTAAGTTGTTTGTTTACATTTCCTTGTACATCTTTCATACTTTGGTGAATAAGGTGTATGTATTAGTTAACTAGATTTAGTTGAAGAATCTAGAATTGTTGTAAGTGTGAAGTGTGACTTGAAGTGAAGAAGAAGAAGGGTTAGATAGTAGTGGTGATAGGAGATTGTAACAATAGGAGCTTGTAGTGAAGAAATTAAGGATCTCTAGCGGAGAAGACTAGAAGACATTTGTAGATTGAAGTTGTGAAGACATTAGTGGCTTGAAGGTGTCAAGACATTAGTGCATTGAAGGTGTGAAGACATTAGTGGCTTGAAGGTGTCAAGACACTAGTGCATTGAAGTTGCAAAGATATTAGTGACTTGAAGGTGTCAAGACATTAGTACTTTGAAGGTGTGAAGAGAATAGAAGATCGGTGTATAGAAGATTGGTGTGTAGAAGATTGGTGTGAAGAAAATAGTAGATTGGTGTGAAGATTGGTGTGTAGATTGGTGTGTAGATTGGTGTGTAAATTGGTGTGTATATTGGTGTGTACGGTTTTCTCCGCCATAAAGGAGGTCTTTGATCTAGTGAAGAAAACTCTCGAGTAGGTGACTCGGGGAGTGGAGTAGGGCAAGGAAGGTGTCCTTGTAGCCGAACCACTATAAATCCTTTGTGTCTCGGTTTGATCTTTCCATCCCTCACTCTTTGATTTATTACTTACTTGCATTTCATACATAGTCATATTTGATAGTATTGTGCATATGTTGATTTCACATAAAGATCAAACTAAAATCCATTCATAAAACTAATCTTACAAAAACCAACCTAGTACATAAAATCATATCTATACACTACTACACATATATATGCTTACATAAAATATATCAAATTGTATATTCTTTCCTAACATTATACATAAACATTGTATATATAAAACCTTTAATAAATTTTGTATATATACTTTTGTAGTTAAGTGTTTTGAAATTGTACATTATACATAAGTAATATTTATACAAAATCATAAATTAATTAGCATATATATTTATGTATTAAAGTGATTTGAAGGTTTCATCTTAGAAACTATCTTTTATAAAATAAGCAAAACGAAAAAGACGTAAAACTATTCAACCCCCCCTTCTAGTTTTCCACAATTGGTACCAGAGCCACGTTTAACAAGATTTTTAAAAATATACTGTATTTTAAAACTTGTAACGATCTATGAAATTCGAAAAATATCTAGAAGGAGAATTTACGCAAAAACCACCATTATTTGAAAATGATCATTTTCTTGAATGGAAAAATAAATTTAAAAATTATGTGAAATCAATAGATCTTGATCTTTGGCATATTATTTCAATTGGTGATCTTAAACTAACCAAAATGGATTTTGAAAATCAATATAATAATCTTCAAATAAAAATTGATAAAAATACTAAAGCTAAATTACTTATTTTCAAAACTCTACCTAACGTTGAATATGAAAGATTATTTCCTTGTATAACGGCAAATGATATTTGAAAACGCCTTTTAAAGTTTCACCAAGAGAAATGTAAAACCAAAGATGATAAACTTGATATTGCACATGAAATTGTTACTCTAGAAAATTTAATAGATAAATATTTAGTTGAAATAAACACATGTACTACTAGTTCAAATGTGATCATTGAAGGTACTAATAATGAAGAACACATGTGTCAAATCCGAAGAAAGCATGTTAATAAATCATGATGCAACAAGGACGATAAAGACGATGTAAATACGGAATACGTGAACATCCTAACAAATGTTAATACAAATAGTGATGACAAGGATTACATGCTTCAAGATCCAAGCAATGCTACAAACAAAACATGGAGCGACATGTACAATGGAGTTGATCACCGTATAGCGAGTGAAGAGTGTACAAGTACAAATAAGGTACAATTCAAAACCAAACATTTTTGCTATGATCAATTTACATTAGAATTTTCAAAAATGGAAAATAACTTCAAACACTTTTGCAACATTGACTCAAAAATTATTTTTAAAAATGAATCTTCAACATCCGCTGAAAATAACTTTGAAAAAGAAATAATTTTGGAAGACAAAATGTCTAGACTTAAAAGTAATATTGAAATTGATCTTGAATGTAAAAATTGTCAAGACTATAAACATGAAATTAAAATGGAAAAAGAAAAAGCTAAAATATTAGCAAAATTCGAAAATAGTTCTAATTCTTTAAAATATCTACTTAACATTCAAAAGTCATTTTATGATAAAACCGGATTAGGATATACGGCAGATGAGTATTTGACAAATACATCAAAACAAATAAAATTTGTTAAACCCAATGGAAAAATTTAGAACTATTATTATTTATATCCATTGATTATTTCTCTAGTCAAGAAAGTTATTGTTTGTTTGCTAAAACAAACAAATAATGAATTCTTGTACTTCTCGACGACATCCTCTTCATATGCATTTAAGTGCATTGGATGTTCGCTACTAATCAACTCGGACCCATGAGAATCTGGGTACCAAGCTCTCTGTCATGTGTAGGTAATTATCGATCAAAGGAACTACTACCTTTTGGATCGCTCTATTCGCTTTCTTTCATTTGATGACCATTGTCTTTATGGTGTGTTCGTTACTACCTCATGACGAAGGATTCTTGTTCTACCATTCTTAATCTGCACGACTTGTGATGATTGGTGCGACCGATAGTGTTTCTATGATCAAGTCTCCTTGATCCTTTTTGCATTAGGATATTTCTTCGCTTCTTCAAATTGCTTTGGGGAAAACCTTCTTGACGTTTTATACTGCTCTCATGACCACTCCTAAAGAAGAGCTGGACCTGAGGTAAGTTTTTCTTTTCAAAAACTTGCCTACATTACATTAAGATAGAGTATGCTTCAATTAGTATATTAATATGTTTTAATTTGCAAGTTGCTATGCTTTTAGATCATGAATACCAATATATGCATACATGACATTAGGATAATTAACCCTCTTGTTGCTATGTCTATTATTATTTATCTTAGTTTTCATTTATATTGATAATCTTCTATGATTTAAAGTAGAATACTTACCATTTATGCTATATGATCTTACTAGTTGCATTAATAGATGTGTTATAATTAAGACTTGCTAGTAACTCAATATTACAATGTGTCTTGTATACATGCATACATTCATATGTCTATATTGTATTCATTGATGATTTTCTTTGTCCCTTCCTATCTCATTGCATTTAGATGTTTAATGTCTACCATATCTCTTTCATATCTTTAGTTGCCATTAGAAACTATTATATGTGACAATGGGCTTAATCGATTCTCTTGAAGTGTATCTTTCACTTAAAATTTCTTGATTGTCAAAATCAAAACATCATATTTAAAAACTTCTTTCTTTGAATTAAAACCTTTCGAATATCTATTTTATACTTTTTCAAACAACATGCTTAATCATAAGCTATCATAACATTATTTTGATCTTGATCAAGATAGAAACATTTTTCTTTTTTTTGAAACAAAACAAATTTTGTTTTATTGGGATACTAACTTGAATGTATCTCAAAACATTAAGCTAAGTATTAGTGAATCAAGTAAACTTCATATTTGGTAATCTTCGATAGGTAAATTTAGGAACTCAATTTCTTCTAAAAAGGAGAATGACTACTGGAGAATCTATTGACTAGAAATTCAATTTAACCTAACGGTTGAATTGCTTCTATGTGAGAAGTTGGGTGTGTGTAACCCGTAAAAACGGTCGTGTTTAGCCTGAATTGAGCACCACTAGTAATAGTCTCATACTCATTCTCCAACTTGATTAAATTGCACTTCCTATATATACCTAACGCTAGTTTATTTGTATGAACTTTGCTTCTCATTAAACTCTTTCACTCTCAGATTTATGGGATTAAGTGAAAACTTACTTTCAAACATTGTTGAATAAAACTAAAAACGTTTTGTTTAAAGCATTGTTATTATCTTCTCATATATGTCATACACTTATGTGAAAGTGACATCTACAATTTAATCAAATCATTTCATGAGAATCATGGTTTGCCCATATGAATCCTGTTTGTAACAAGTCTTGAAGTTCATATAATCATATCTTCCCACGTGTTTATCATAAGCAATCTTCAATTTGTTTGCACTAATCCTACTTGCCATTATCTTTATATAGTTGCATACTTAACTAGTTTGCTTTATTGCTCCCTTAGTTACCATACTTAATTGAAATAGCATGATTATGAGGAATCTATTGTTCACTTTTATTATTTCCCTACATTCATGAATAGTATGCTCTATATTGCCTCAAGAGTTGAACTTACTTGAATCCAAATCCAAAAACACAACCTTTTTGAAAATTTTCTGCCAAAAACCCATTTCTGGCATTCTGGGAATCACCAGATGGGCGGCCCCCTTAAATCATAAGGGTGGCCCCCTTAAATTTAAGGGGACCGGCCATCTGATGGTCGGGGATACTGTTTTCTTTATCACTTTTTGATCCATTTCAGCCTATACTTCCCAAAATTCACAAACATATTTTGTCCCATGCTATCTATCAAAATTTACCTTCCTAAACCACATTTCTCATACACTATAAATACCCTCTTCCCATCATTAATGCCATCACACCCAAACATGTCATCTCCCAACAACCAAAAACCAAAGATTTCAAGAACCGCAAGGATCTCCGTCAAACCCGTTTGGAGGAGGAAACTTGATTCTTGTCATAACTCTTGTGATGTTGTTTCAAGTCAACCAACAACTCAACCTCAAACCCACTCAAATGAGTCATCCCACAACCTATATTCCACTAATACCCTCATTAATGCTTCCTCTTTTGATGAGCATGCTCAATCCCAAAACAACAATCCCAATATCTCAATCAACACTTCACATATTGCTCATTCAACAAAGACATCATCCACTCATGAAGAACATCTTCCACCCATATCTTGTTTTCATGATTACCCAAGCTCAAACATGTCTCCACCACCTAGAGTACCACCACCACTTCCTACAACCTCACATGCCACTCCAATGTTGCATGTGCAAACCTTTACCCAAGACAACTATCATGCTCCACCACCATCACCTTCCTCCGAACACTTGAAGTTCGTTGAGGAGCTAAAGGAGGCACATGAGCTTAGTGCTCTTTTAGCATTACATCTTGCTCAACGCAATTTGGATCCACCACAATCAAGCTCACCATCATCACCACATAACAAAAACCAACTTGAGAAGCATGTTAACAATTGCCCTTGTTGCATCTTCCTTCAACAACAAACCATTGCTTTGAATGAGCACTTCACTTGGATTGAGTATCTTCTTACTAGATCTCAACAAACCCCATCACTTGAACAACATCACAACCCTCAACCAACAAACTCCACTTCAAATCCACCACCTCCAAGCTCCACAAACTCACCAACACCCATGGAACCAAGAGTTTACCTCCACTAAACCACCAAGCATTTGATATGCTTATGTTTTCTCATTTTCAAATAAAACTCCTCAACCATTTTGGGATTCAAGAAAGTTTGATGACACTTCTTGTTGGCACTATAGGATGTTCTATGTTATTTAGAATTCTATTTGTATTGCCTTTGTAACAATGATTATGGGTTGACATAATCATTTTTCTATTATTGAATGGTTTAATATATGTTTCTTATTCCCTTGTGCCATGATTATTACTTGCTAATATTATGCTATATGTATTTGCTTGTGCCATGCTTGTGCTTCTAATATTTTTCTTGCAAGAATTACTTTCTCGAAACCTTGGTGCCCTCAAACGAGGGGGAGCATACATCAAGGGGGAGTTTTCTACCCGTTTAAACTTCTCTCACGAAGTTTATTCGGCCTAACCTTTTTGATTCTACAAAAAGGGGGAGAAGTGAATGTAAACTTACTAAATACTTGTCTAAATATTAATTTTTGGATTTAATAAGTTTAGGTTTTGTAATCATCAAAAAGGGGGAGATTGTTGATATAAATAATTGACTGAAAACATTATTCATATCTTCCGATATCTCTATGTTTTGATAATCACAAAACTTAAACTAATCAAACCAAAGATCATGACGTAAACATGTATTTAGTAATAAATAATCACTTTCACCAACAAATCACTTAAGGTATGAATAAACAAAGTGTTTAGTGAAATGTATGATCAAAGGGGTATTTAATTAACTAATACAAAGTTTATTTAATTATATAATCTTATTATATATTTTTGAAAAACACTTTTGGTAATAAGGAAAAATGTTTTAATCATACTAAATATATGATTTCAAATATTTAACCAAAATCAGTTAGTTTTTCACCAAATAAACTTTCCCCACTAAAAGACAAAGTTTCTGGCCGTTACAGTTGGGCGGCCCCCTTAATTTTAAGGGGGCCGGCCATGCTTTAAGGGGACCGGCCACGCTCCTCTGTCAGAAACGTTTGCCTATAAATACCACCTTAAACCTGGATTTTTTCCCCACCTTTTTGCACAAAAACTTTCTGTTCTAGATCTCCATTTCAATCCTAAAAATCCTTTGATCATTTCATAAGCCTTTGTTTCCAAGTGATCCAAAGCCTCATTCTTTCAAGTGCAAAGAGAAGAATACTTCTATTAGAAGTATTACAACTTAGTATCATCTTGCTATCTAAGTTGTTTGTTTACATTTCCTTGTACATCTTTCATACTTTGGTGAATAAGGTGTATGTATTAGTTAACTAGATTTAGTTGAAGAATCTAGAATTGTTGTAAGTGTGAAGTGTGACTTGAAGTGAAGAAGAAGAAGGGTTAGATAGTAGTGGTGATAGGAGATTGTAACAATAGGAGCTTGTAGTGAAGAAATTAAGGATCTCTAGCGGAGAAGACTAGAAGACATTTGTAGATTGAAGTTGTGAAGACATTAGTGGCTTGAAGGTGTCAAGACATTAGTGCATTGAAGGTGTGAAGACATTAGTGGCTTGAAGGTGTCAAGACACTAGTGCATTGAAGTTGCAAAGATATTAGTGACTTGAAGGTGTCAAGACATTAGTACTTTGAAGGTGTGAAGAGAATAGAAGATCGGTGTATAGAAGATTGGTGTGTAGAAGATTGGTGTGAAGAAAATAGTAGATTGGTGTGAAGATTGGTGTGTAGATTGGTGTGTAGATTGGTGTGTAGATTGGTGTGAAGATTGGTGTGTAAATTGGTGTGTATATTGGTGTGTACGGTTTTCTCCGCCATAAAGGAGGTCTTTGATCTAGTGAAGAAAACTCTCGAGTAGGTGACTCGGGGAGTGGAGTAGGGCAAGGAAGGTGTCCTTGTAGCCGAACCACTATAAATCCTTTGTGTCTCGGTTTGATCTTTCCATCCCTCACTCTTTGATTTATTACTTACTTGCATTTCATACATAGTCATATTTGATAGTATTGTGCATATGTTGATTTCACATAAAGATCAAACTAAAATCCATTCATAAAACTAATCTTACAAAAACCAACCTAGTACATAAAATCATATCTATACACTACTACACATATATATGCTTACATAAAATATATCAAATTGTATATTCTTTCCTAACATTATACATAAACATTGTATATATAAAACCTTTAATAAATTTTGTATATATACTTTTGTAGTTAAGTGTTTTGAAATTGTACATTATACATAAGTAATATTTATACAAAATCATAAATTAATTAGTATATGTATTTATGTATTAAAGTGATTTGAAGGTTTCATCTTAGAAACTATCTTTTATAAAATAAGCAAAACGAAAAAGACGTAAAACTATTCAACCCCCCCCCTTCTAGTTTTCCACATCTTTTATTCTAAAATAAAAAAATAAAAATAAAAATAAAAATCGGATGCTAATTCTGTGTCTAGTTATTGTTTCGTTAGTTCATCAGTAAGTGAAAAATGAACTTAGCGTCAAATAACTGAATCATTTATTTGAAAATCATTTTTTTTTCCATTATACTACAATTAAAAATGTTTTTGCATCTGGCGGCTTTTGACTCTTACGTCCAAGTTGATATTTCTTTCTTCTCAAAATAAATGTCTAGCTTTCTATTGTGGATTGTCGATAAATGTTCATTTTAGTTTCAATCAGTTAAAAAAAAAATTGGCCAATAGGAGAGCTTGATTTTGCCACATAAGCAAAATCGGGCGATGTGATTGGTCAATAGAAAGTCAAAATTAAATTGATTTTAGTCAAACTTAATAAATTTGGTGGAGAAATTTGGTTAGGAAAAAATGCATAAAAATATAGGTGTCAAATTTATTAAAACAAAAACTTAAAAAAAGAGAAAGTAAATAATAAAATTTTAGTGATTGAATTTTAAATAAATTACATGGAGCTAATTGTAAAATTATAAGTTTTCATGTTTTTTAATAACTTTAGAAAAAAGACAAATAACCCCTTACACTTTATACCCCTAATACTTTATAATATTAACTTTGTTTAAAATTACATGAGTATTAGTAGTCACTTTATTTTGAATACCACCATTTTAGTGCTTACCATATTTTAGACTTTCATCCATTAAAATTACAAAATTTGGTAAATATGGGAGTTAGTTTTAATGTATGTTAAATATTTTTTAAACTAATGTTAGTTTTAAACTTTCATCCATTAGATTTTTTTTTTTTTTTTTTTTTTTTTTTAAATAAGGACTCATGTTATTCTATTTAAAAATTTAATTTATGCGTACACTATTAAATTTGGCTAAATTATTAGTAACGGGAATATTAATATCAAATGGTAAGAACGAGTTATTGTGATATTAAAATAAATATACCCGATTCTACTTATAACAACGACTCATGAAATTGTTATTTAATATTTATATATGGATATTCATAAAAACATTTTCAAAACTTTACGGAGCATATTTATATTTCATCAACGATCATTATGTGCTACTAAACTCGCACATATTGTACAGCATGATATCAATAGTTAAAGTTAAATAGCAACATCAACTTCAACCTAAACATGTCTATCAGTTAAAAACGTTATACAAAGCTAATTATTAAAAAAACAAATAAACAAACACATGAGTTAGATAGTCATTGTTTAATTTAGAAGGTGTTTTCCTTAAATTTAAAAAAAAAATGCACGCATCACAATCCTTATTTGATAATAATCATCTATTAAATTAAAAAAAAAAAAAAAAAACTACGTAGGTGATAACCTAACCTTATTGTTTATTCATTGACGTGGTGTTTAATCAACAAAAGAAAACGTTTCGCCGTTGTAAAGGAATTAAAAGTATGTTCATGAGAATTATTAAGGAAAAACTATATAGTTTTTAATCAGGTTATTACGTTAGTATACTGCGATAATGTTACTATATAGTTCTTCTATACTTATGATTTATGTGTTAACCTCTTTCCGCTTCAGAATAAAATCCGAAAGAGACCTCAACAGAACTTTGGCTTATGCGTTATCTAGCTGATAGTTTTTAGTAACCATTTTCATGGTTTAACTTTTTTGTTATACACACCAACTTTTTCAGTAATTTTTTTTTTTTAATTAAAAACTTCTACACTTAATATTTGTGTTTTTACTATAATCACACTAAACTATGATAAAATTATTTGTGAGTTCAGGGTTTTTTTTACTAAGCTTCTCAAATAAGCTTATAGCTTTATCATAAACTTATTGTGTTATGGTAATTGAATAAGCCAATAAGCACATTTAATAAGCATATCCAAACATCCCTTTAGTTATAATCTGAAGTTTTCTTAATTGATGTTATGACTAACTTTGTTGTTATCCTCACTATAATGCAACATGTTAGTGGTTTATGCAGTTTTATGATCTTATCGCACACACTAAAGTATAATGCAATTTGTTGTGTACGTTTTTTAGAGGAGGATTAAGTATCAACACTTGATTGTCGTGGAAGGATTTTCTACGCCTGCTCAAGGTATGAATGTATAATTAAGTTGAGTTGCTGTTGATACAAAAGTTGGGCGTTCCTGATTATGGGCTCTTGCTCTCGTACCAATTCGCTTCTTAGTACTTGTAACCTGCGCACTAAGAAAATAAACAACACCGTTAGGCTTATCGTGGGATTGTCTCCCACGATTAGACTCCGGCGTGAGAGTAAGTAATCGATTTAGGGTTCTCGTAAAGAGTTAGGGTTTGTGAATCGTACCTTGAATGAGAGTTATGTCATTCCTTATATAGGCGCAGAATCCTTGTAGGGTTCGTGCTCCTTACGTTTCGCACCCATGGTGCTTATCCGGGTAAGGATATCTATTCCATAGATAGATAATCCTTATCTATACCGTGTATAGCTTATTTGGGTTTGGGCTTACGTGAGCCTGTTCCCATCATTGATGCGGCCCAAGTTACAATAGCCTACACATGGTGGTTTTGGGCATTAGTAATGTTTATCATTTGGGCTCGTGGCCCATATATAGACTATACGTCATCATGTCCCCCCAGTCTAGTGTGCGCGGCTCGTAGCCGCGGATGCTAGACTAATATTAACAGCGGTAAGCGTGGCGGGAAAACATTGAAATATTGCCGCCCATTTTAGAGTGCAATGCACCTAGTCATAGATATTGCAAAAGGAATACCTCGGAAATTGGGGGTTGTGTTCACGTGGCCCTCGTAAATAGGGAAAAAGTGCATGTACCGTTTCGGTTCTAGCCACACATTTTTGTGAGTGGGATCCACGTGGACATCATCTAGGGTTTTTTACTCCCTATATAATAGTCACCGCCCCCATTTTTACAAAAACACACAGTAAAAACACACACTTACCCTGCTCACTTTTTCTAAAAGCGTATTTTTGCAAAGAAAGTACTCGTTTCATAAGGTAATTTCTGTGTGCGTGTCTCAGTGAGTTAATGAAAATGGTTGCCCAGTTAGAGGACTTTCGCTCTGCGATGACGGAGAATGATGTTACCCAGTTTACATCTGACTACTTCATTCCTCTGGATGTGCGTCCAGAGGCTCCAGACGTTAACGCGTGTATAGCCGATTTCCCCGAAGGGAAAATAAGGCTATACACGAAATTCTTCGAGTATGCGAATTACCGCGTGCCAATATCCATTTTTCTGAGCGATTTGCTCAACCACTATCACCTCCACCACTCACAGCTGCACTGTATAGGTGCGGCTAAGGTGTCGAATTTTGAAGTAAACTGTCGTTTACTTGCGATAGAACCGACCATAGCTTTGTTCCGCTCCTTTTACCACACGACGTGGTCAAATGGGTGGGTATCTTTTGCGAAGCGCCCGGGGGCGCTTCAATGTTACACTGAGAAGGTAGACTCCCTAAGAAATTGGAGGGAGCATTTTTTCTGGGTTGATGATGTGGTTTTTCCATCGCCCTATGAGTTTTATACTCAGGATACTTTGCCAAGGGATGGGCGCCCCGCACCCGGTTCCTATAGGCTGACTGATGCGCAGACTCTTGATGCCAACCGCCTATCCATTAACCCTTATCCGGAGGAGTTTTTGGTGCACATGGGTTGAGTCGCAATTATTTCGGCGCTGCGGACGAGGTGCCAACTTTTATTAGTGAGGAAGGCCGGGGTGGGTGTTCGTCCCTTCTACTTCAAATTTTGTAAGTCTTTTTGTATGCGCACCTCTAATAACTAATCCTTTCTTCTTTCTTGTTTTGTTTATGTGCGCAGAGATGGATATGTTCGCCGTTGTGAAGCTGGAGAAACCGAAGCAGGTGACTATAGGAGTGCGCCCTCTGAGGGAGGGTGAGCAGCCACTACTGGAGGCGACCGAGGGTCGCTTGACCGTGCTGCCTGAGGTTGTCCCTGAAAATACGCCGCCGCTCCAAGTGACGCCTATTCAGAGCGTGGCGCCAGGTGTGGAGGTGGCGCAAGAAGAGGAGGCTCGCGCTGAATCGTCTGACAGCGTGGAGATCCTAAAGCCCGAGGAGGTGCTAAAGGAGGAAGTGGCGCAGAATATTAAGCGCAAATGGGAAGCTGAGAGCAGTGGCACCAAGAAGAGACGACGCTACCTCATTGGGGATGCGGAGTCGTCCACGGAGGAGGAGACATCCGCTACTGGCGCGGATAAGAAGGCTGCTGAGGCCTCTCCATTTCTGTAAGTATCTGCGTCTCTATTATGTTTCTTGTATATTACTTGTCGCAATATGTACTAACTGTCGTCTTTATGTTTTGTAGGGATGATGCCGCGAAGAATGACGGGGTCTTCATGGATGTGTTTTCCTCTCCGCAGAATGAAAACAAGGAGGGGAAAGCCAAGGTTGATGAGGGTGGAGAGGCGCAGCAGTTGATGGATGAGTTAGCTGCGAATGCTGCGCGTCAGGCTGAGCTGGTGGCTCAGTTGAGGGAGAAGTATGTCGGGGAGAGCAGTACTCTCGCCCAGAAGGATGAGGAGATAGCAAAGCTCCGTGCGCAGCTGGCGGATGCGCAGGCGGAGTTGGAGTCCTCCCGGGTGTACACTGAGAAGGTCACCCATGAGAAGTTGTCCGCCCTGGCTGAGGTGGAGCAGGCGCGCGGGCAGCTTCATCATTATAAGTCTGACATGACTTGGGCTGTGAGGTTTTTGGAGGAGAAGAAGGTGGAGCACTTTGCTAACATTGCCAAGTTCAAGGAGGATATGGAGAAGATCATCCAGGTTCAAGAGAACAAGCTGCGCGGCCTGAGCATCAAGTACGATGAGGAGTTATACCCTCATTTGATGTCGGCCATTGCTGAGCGCAGGTATTTCTTTTTTTACTCTTCTTCTTTATAATGTTGTTTGTTGCTATGCCTTTCCTTAACACCAAATTGTCTTTGATGTAGGTGGTTGATTAGTCACGGGCTGCGCCTGGCAGCTATGGGCACTCTGGAGTCCTAAGAGGTGTTGGACGCCTTTGGGAAGGTGGTTCATTGTGCGATGGCGCGGGGGAAGTCGCAGGCTATGGAGGATCTCCATGAGGCCAAACTTCTGAGCAAGGACTTGGCAGAGGTCCCTAGGTATAATGCGGCTGCATATGATGAGTTGATGCAGGCTATGGCAGGATTGAAGGTCCTCGAGTTGCCGCACATTGGAAGGTTGGAGCGCGACCAAGACAACCCCATAGATGTACTTATGGCGGGGTTGACGTTGGAGCGCCACCTTTTAGAGGATGCAGAGGCGCAACCAGATTACTTCTTGAAGCCTGATGTGTCGCAGCTGCAGATTCCTGTGTTCGCGCAGCCTCGCCACATCCTTACCCCGTTTGCTCTTGAAAGGGAGATTCCCTTGAAAGAGGTTTTGGAGCGTCACGCGCAGAGGGCTGCCCAGAAGAGGGGCATTCAGGGCAAGGCAGTGTTGTGTGGAGTGGGTGCTGCACACATCCCCAGGTCTGATGGGGTTCCCGTGAGTGTTCCTACCGTATCTCCCAAGGACGCCTTGATTCTGAGAAAGCTTCAGGAGGCGGGGAGTTCTGCTGCTCCGGAGGATAGCCCTGAGCATCGCCATAGCGTGTAGGCTTTTTGTATATGTATTATGTAAATAATTTAGTGTATCTTTCCTTGTAATTTTTGTGTAAAAATGTTGAATAAGATACCTTTTTGTTGTTTAAGTTTGTGACTTAAGAAATATACTTGCATTGTTTGCTAAGTTCAATTATTTGACCAAGTGTATTGGCTCATTAAGTGCGTGACTTTAAGAAATATACTTGCATTGTTTGCTAAGTTTTATTATTTGACCAAGTGTCTCGACTCGTTATTTGCTAAGCTTGTACGGTGTACTTAATATTTGCGCACCCGTCGTGGGATGCGCACGTGAAACTTACCTCGACGTCTCAAAAGTAAGGCACTTAGCAAGGATACGTGATCCAATGTTGATGGGTTTGCAACCCTCTTACTCAACGAGTGAATTAGTAGGTTTACTCATCCTTTATGCCTTCGTGGGTCTTTAATTAGTGCATGCACGCCATGTAGGCAAAAATATAAGATAACAATATTGACATATATAAGTATGTATGCAATAGAGTAAAATACGCTATGGATTTAGCTAGAAACCATAACATTTTATTGATACTTGCAAGTTTTTTGAAAAAATAAAAATACAATTCCTAGGAAAGAACAGAAAAACAAACACTTATTGGGCATCTCGTAGGATGCAAAGGTGTCTGTGTAATGGCCGTAGCCTAAAAGTAACATCTTTTAAGATTGCAGATGTTCCAAGTGCGCGCTAGGTCGTGACCTTCCATATCGCGCAGTCTGTATGCGCCGTTGCCGAGCGCGTCTGTGACCTCGTAAGGTCCTTCCCATTTTGGTCCGAGCTTGCCTGTGTCCTCTGCATGGCTCGCATCATTAGCGCGGTAAACAAAGTCTCCTGGTCTGAATGAAGTGTGTTTGACCTTTGCACCATAATACTTCTTCAGTTTTGCCTTAGCCTTTGCTTCGCGTATAGCTGCGTATTCACGCCTTTCTTCCAGCAAGTCCAAGTCTATGCGCCGTTCCTCGTCATTTGTTGTGACGTTGACCTCTGCTGTTCGTATAGTTGGCATTCCTATCTCAGCTGGTATGACAGCTTCTGTTCCATAGACGAAGGAGAATGACGTGTCGCCAGTACTGGTTTTGATTGTTGTGCGATGCGCCCATAAGACATGCGAGAGCTCATCCACCCACCTTCCTTTGTGTCTGTCAAGGCGCGCTTTTATTCCTTCACCTAGACTGCGGTTTGCGCGCTCAACTAGGCCATTGGTTTGTGGGTGTTTTACTGAAGCGAAGTGTTGCGTGATGTTTAATTGCGCGCACCAATCTTTGAATGGGTTATCACAGAATTGTTTTCCGTTGTCTGATATAATCTCTCCCGGTAGTCCGAAGCGAGAGACAATGTTGTCCCAGACAAAGCGTTTGACTTGGTTTCCTGTGACGCTCACCACCGCCTTTGCTTCAATCCACTTCGTAAAGTAGTCTATGGCTACGATGAGGAACTTTACTCCTCCTGCTGCGACTGGAAAGGGTCCCGCGATATCAATGCCCCATTTATAAAATGGCCATGGTGAGGTAATAGGTGTTAGCTCTTGTTGTGGTCGGCGCGGGATTGGCCTATGTACTTGACAATTGCTACATTTCTTTATCAGATCGCGTGCGTCACGATGCATGGTTGGCCAATAATACCCTGACCGTAGAGCGCTTGCCACCACAGATCGCGGCCCTGAGTGCATGCTACATGATCCAGCGTGAATTTCTCGGAGTACGTAGTCTGCTTGAAGAGGTCCAACACATCTGAGCCAAGGTTGTAAGAAAGAGCGTCGATAGAGTATGTTGTCTCGTAGTTCAAATCGTTGCGCTGTGCGCCGCACTCTTCGAGCGTCCTTATGATTTTGTGGTAAGATTTCCTTGCTGATGAATTCAATGATAGGTGTCATCCATGTAGGATCTTGTTCTTCTATCACTGTGGATATCTCCATTTCCAAGATTGACTTATTTTTTAGGGTTTCTACCAATACCTGTTTTGAGAGGTGCGCGAAGCTTGTGGATGCGATTTTGCTGAGCGCATCAGCTTTCCTGTTATCTCCTCTGGGCACCTGTTTTATTGTGAACCTGTCAAAGTTTTTGATCAAGGACTTTATCTTTTCCAGGTATTGGATCATGTGCTCATCCTTGGCTTCATATTCACCTAGCACATGGTTAGCGACTAGCCGAGAATATACGTTCGCTTCCAGGTTGCGTACACCCATTTGTATTGCGATGCGTAGTCCGGCTAGTAGGGCTTCGTATTCTGCCTCATTGTTTGTGGCCGTGAATTCAAAGCGTAGCGCATAGGTGAATTCCATACCTTCTGGATTTGTAAGAATAAGGCCTGCGCCTGATCCATCTACACATGAGGACCCATCTGTGAACAGAATCCAGGGTTCCTGTAGATCTGTTTTGGTTGCTGGTGAGTGCTTATTCACTCACTATTATTTGACCAAAAACCAGCCCAAAACGACTATTTGAGCTAACAAATGCCAAGAAAACGTGTGTTTTTGTGTTTGTGATATGCAGGTACGGATATTTTACAAAGTGACGAAAATCACAAGAAAACCGGAAAAACCGAGCACGAGAGTATGAAAAAGGTTCAAGAGTCGAAGCCGGGAAAGAGTTTTCAAGTTCGGATCACTTTTATGCTCAGACTGTCATAATCTATCCTTGAAGAATCAGAACATTACAAGAAATACCCTTGAATTAAGTTTACTCAATTGGCAGATTTAGTCCTCGGAGTTTAACAAATTACAACCTTAGTCCTTGGATTTTACTAATTCTAAATTCACATATAAACCAAACAACAACAAGCTTGGTCCAAATTTTATATATGCAAGATCCAATCCCAAAGCCCATCCAATCTAAACCCCTACCCCAGCCCAAGATTTATACCCGATCCACACATACAACCGGTCAAAACCCACCACACTTCTTTGGTCAATCGGTCAACAAACAAATATAATAAAGTTACCCGTACATTTCTTTCCCTCCACCCAAATATTACCCACACCCAGTTACTACTATTCACTGAACAGTAACCAAGAACCCTAAAAACCCAATTCACCATATTACCACAATTAAGGGTAAATTGGTATAATCAAGTATCTTCTAGAAGCTCAGGGGTGTGTCAGAACTTGTCAGAACAAACAAGCACACGAGGGGGATAACGTGGCAGGTTGTGATTTGATGAAACGCGTCACCAAAGAGGATCCAAGGGCTAAAAATGATGAGGCTATGATTGGAATGATCAAACGGCTCAGAATAGGTGTGAAGAAGCACAACCTCACACGGATTGCCAACATGGCAATCCGTAGACTCACTCCTCACATCTCCTATAAATAGAGAATCATTTAGCTAGTTTAGGTGTGGAGTCTTGGAGTAGCCAAGCTCTGCCGAATTTTCATTTGAATTGTATTAGTTTAGCTTATATGTAATTTCCTTTTAAATTCAATGCAATCATTATCTTTTAAATCAATTCAGTGTATTATTGTTTGCAAGTAAAAGTTTAGTTTATATTTCTGTTTTTAGAGTGTTCTTAATCTCTATTCTCTTTATCATTAAATCAGTTTTAGCTTATTCAAACAGTTTTCATAAATCCAGAAAATAAAAATAGCTTTAGTTTCGATTCAGCTTTTAGATAAGCTGATAAGTTGTTTTACAAATCTCATTACAGCTTCATAGTTAATGTCAGTTTGTGGTTTGAATGTTCATTTAATCCTTGAACAATTTTCATGAAAAAGTCAATGATAGTCAACTGTAGAAATTAGTGATGCATGGTGGTGATTTGGACAAGTCTGAGTAAGAATTGGATGTACTCAGCCTGCCAAGAGACAGGCTAGCATAGTGAATCACCTCTGTTTAGCAGAGGTGAATTGGTTTGTAAGTTCCGTTGTTCCTTTTACTTTATCAATTAGTATAAATTGATTTTTTGAGTATCTGTATGATTCAGCTGAGTTCTATTGTTTTAATTGTGATTTGAATTGTTATTTTAGTTGTTTAGATCAGTAGTGAGTTGTTTCTGATTCTGTGTAGTATAGCATAGTTTAGTATCTGTTTTTGTGGATCTGAGTTGTTTACTGATTCAGTTGTTTATTGTTGTTGATTTCTGATATTATAGCTTAGATTACAGTATTGTGATTTAGTTTGATTCTTGTTGAGGATAATAGAGGCTATATCAGTTAGGAATAGTGGAATTTGACAGTTGTAGGGGTGTTTGGATCAGTGCTTAATTGTGTATAGTTGTAGAAGATTTGCTGGTTTCATGTCTCACATAGGTTGCTAAGTAATAATAATGGAAATATAAGTCATAAATTTGGTAGGCAACTTCACAATTAGTCAAGTAGATTTAACTACTCATTTACAGTTAAGCATAGTTTGGATTCAGTCAGCATTAAGAGTAGTAGTAGTTGCATTATGCTCATAGTTGCTTATTATAGTTTTATGATAGCTTATTTTTACAATTAGAAGTAGTAATCAGCAAAAGAAGTTGGATTTGGTCAAAGTTAGGTTGCATTTCAAAAAGTCAAAACTAGTTTATACTTAGATTTTGGTCAGATTTTAGAGAGAACTTGTAGGATTCATTAGTAGTCAGAAATAGTTATTGATTGTTGATTTATGTTCTCTAATAGGTAGTTTTTCATAATCAGCAAGTAAATTTAGATTAAGATCTTGTTAACTTATCAGAATAGTGCTTGTTAGTTGCTTGTTTGGTTACTTATTTCCTCTGCACCACAGGTGACTGCTCAGCTTTTGGGCATCATTTAGTTAGGATAATTGGTTTGGAGATCTAATTTCTTGGTAGATTGGTAATCTCAGGTTAGTAGGGTAGCATTAAATCCCATTAGCTTATCATTTACAGCTTATTACATCAGTTGTATAGGTCCTTGTAGTTCATAGCTTTAGACTGAATTCTGCTTGTCATTTAGTAGCCTGATAGTTAGATTTTGAGCTTCTTATTGAGAGTAGTATAATCATTTGTGCTTAACCTAAGTTGGTATTGATTTGTGATTGGTCATACTGCTTCTGTTTTAGCTTGAGCTTATTCTGCATTGCACTAAGTGCTTATCTCAACTGCTTATTGCCTACTTCTTGTGTTACTGTGCTTATAACTTTTCATTTCTTGGCTTATTAGAGTTCTTAGAAGCATAATACAGTAGTTTTATCAGTTTGGTAAGTTTTGTGGCAAGTGCTTATTAATAAGCACTTGCAATAAGCTGTTTAGGTCTCTTTAGGCACTTCTACTTAACTTTTAGATCTCAAAATTTTTCTGCAAGTTCTCTATATTATTTTAGAATTTTTGGTAATTTTTCATAATTTTCTGAGGTCATTTACTATTTTTCTTAATTTCTTTTAGTTTAAAATCATTTTTAAATCAATTTTAAATAACAAAAATCTATAAAAATTCAGAAAAAGTCTTGAAAAATACAAAAATATTTTTATAAATTCTTTTATAATATTTTAGAATTTTTAGAATTAAATTTTTATTTTTCCACTTTAATTTTCTATTTTTCTTTATTTTTAATTCATTTTTAATTCCAAAAATAGGAAAATTAATTCTAGAAAATAAATAAAAAGTCTAAAAAATATTTTTCTTTTTCTTAAAATTCTTTTTATTAGTTTCAAATTTTTAAAAAATATTTCCAAGTTCGTAGGATCATTTTTCGATATACGTTACGTTTTAAATTTTACGGTTGCGTTTTCGTTTTTACGTTTTTCATTTCGGTACATACTTAGCTTGTAAATTCTTCATATTTTATCATTTCTTATCATAACTTGAATTCCAAAATCATATTTTTCAATTTTTACCGCTTTTCACGACTCGATTTCGCGATTCAATTATTCACGATTCCATTCTACCTTCGCTGGGAAAACGACCCGGGAAATACTTTAACCGGTATTTCTTCGGAATAATTATATACTACGAAAAGACTTTATCAAAATGGCGCCGCTGCCGGGGAAGGTGGACGTGAGTTTTGAATATTCGTGTTGAAAAATCGTGTTGCGTTAAGTTTTTAACTATCTTGTATATATTTTCTATAAGAATATAAAAATTTTAAAATCAAAAACATAAATAATCTTCTTATCCTCTTATATTTGATTCTTCTTCTCAATTCCTCTCACGTTTAATTCTCATGGATGCGTTTTGTTCTAATTGTGGAGAACCGTTCTTCGGAGGGTTGTGTGTGTGGTGTACGTGCGACGAATGTGGAGATAATATTCGTGATGGCGTTTGTTTGAATTGTAATTCTCATACGTATGATCAAAATTCGTTCAACAATTCGTCAAACATACCCGATTTTTATACACCACCACCACCTTCGTTTTACTGCTATAATTGTGGAAACCCGTCCAAAGAAGGAAGGCCGTGTGGGCGATGTTTTTGTGACGGATGTGGATACACCGATTGTATGTGCTATGCTCCAAATGCTCACACGTCTTACGATTACGACTCGAGCTTCAATAATTTTCCTCAAAATGATTTTTATGAGCCAAATTCATACTACAATGGTGATTCATTTCAAAATACATCGAATTTTGAACATTGTGGGGGATCGTTTGAAAATTCTCATCATGAACCTAATTCTTGTTACGATTCTAATGGTTTTTACCAACCCCCACAATCTTCCAATTTTTCTAATCAAATTTTGGAAATCAAATCCATGATGGATGAGTTGAAAGAGATGGTGAATAATCGTTACACATCTTCTCTCGAGCCTAATGAGAGATTGATGGAAGAACCTCCTACCGAAGAAAGGAAATTCCAATTTTGCGAGTGTTGTTTATACGATGATGATTCCACGATTACGATCAATCTTAATCCTCAAAATGATCCTATCTCTTCTCCCGTAGAACCCGAAGACTCTCTAACAATGGGGGACGGGCATCTTGACACTATTCCGGCAACGGAATCGGACGAATTCAATAAGTCAAGTGTTGAGAACCTCGTTCCAATCCCGAGTGAGTCCGAGGAGATTTCTAAAAATGATTCTGAATTTGTTGAAAATAATCGTTTTGATGATCATATTGAAACACTGGTTGAAGATAATCGTGATGAGTTATTCTCCGATTCTGATAATGATGATTCTATATCATGTGGAGAGATCGATTATGTTGATGAAGAACATCTTGAGCTTGAAAGCTTTGAAGATGATAATGAAGAAGATGATGACACGGAAATCCGAGATGAAGCTTTACGTGAGACATTGTTAAATGTCAATCTTCTTATCTCCCGTATTGAGGCATTGAATGATCCTCTTATTTCTTTTCCTATCCCCGTTATGGATAGTGATTCTTTACCCGAGCTTGAAATTTTTCGATTTGAAGAGACGAGTAGTGGCAGTCCCACTATTCATGCTGATATCTCTCTTCCGGATTATGAGTGCTTTCACTTTGAGATTGATTCTATTCCTATTTTTGATAATCCGTTACGTGACCCTCTTTTAGAGGATGTCGATCTATTTCTTGCTGCGGATGACTCGATACCACCGGGTATTGAGAATGACGAGAATGATATTTGTTCCGATTTGCTTTCTTCTCGTCCACCTGCAAAACCACCCGATGTAGATTGTGAAGTTATTATTGGAGTGGTGGACGAGACTTATGATCTCGATGATCCCCGTGCTTGATTCTAATGTTGTTTATGCTTTTACTATCCGAGTGTTTCATCCATTCTTTGTTTATCCCATCACTTCGTCACTTTTCCACTCCACCAGGAGTGAGGACACTGTTTTTGACCCTGGTATCTTTTGTGCCAAGTGGCCGTTTTCTTTGCTCTCCCCAAGGACGAATTAATTCGGAGATCGAGTCAAGCTCATGTGACTCGGTGAACAAAAACAAGCGCTTCGTGGGTGGCAACCCATGCTTATCCAATTTCATCTTCTTATATTTCTATTTTCTAACTACTAATGTGAGGAGGGGGTGCCTCTTCTACTCTTGTGTTTCGTGGTTGTTTGTGATGTTTGTTCAGGATTGTCCATGATTTATGATGACTCTCGTGCTCGTTATCTCTTCACTTGGAGTCTCATTCATAGGTGCTATTTGGAAATCCTATATCCGTTAAATCTTATCGACTAACGTTTTCTTTGGCATAATTAATAAACGGCCTAGAATTTTGTTAGGATTGCCTTAACCCATAAAACATTGAGGACAATGTTTCGTTCTAGTCGGGGGGAAGGTGAATCTTCAATTCGATTTTTACCTTGCATATTTCACATGTCGTGTACTCTTGCAACTCCGTTTTTCCACCAAAAATAAAAAAAAATTGAAAAAATGAGAAAAATTTCAAAAATTTTGATGAAAATGTCATGAAAAAACACAAAAAGATGAGAAAAAGTTGAAAAAGTTGTACAAAAATATAATAAAGTTTTGAATAAGCTTTGACACCTTGTTGACTTTCTTGCTGGCGAGAGTAGGAATAAATATTTTGACTTGACCGGGCGTGTTGAGTCCTAGCTTGTTCCCTTAACCAATGATGATCACATAAGTTTGTGCTAGTCTTGTACACTAGGAGCTATAAAATGCGAATTCTTTCTTAAGAATCTGCAAGTTCCCGTACTTGACTTTATACATGCGCAGCTTAAAAGCTTTCGCTAGTCTTTTACATCAGGAGCTAGAAAACGCGAATTCTTCTTCTAGAATTTGCAAGTTTCCGTAACTGACTTTATATATGCGTGGCTGATTATCGGCTAAGTATTCGCGGGTTTCATTATTTGGAATCTTAAATTGCGAAGAGCGAGAAATGATAGAGTTTATTTAGAAGTTAGATGCTAAACGTGGAGTAGTGGTTCTCTTTAGAGCTCATAAGAGGTACTTGTGGCTTTTTACTCCCATCAGAAACGTCACCAATAGATAATAGATGTTCTAGGTTAATTAGTGGTATTTCGGTTTGAATAATATTTAGTTCTTTGTTTTCTTAAGAGAATTGTTGCTTTAGAAGTTGGGTACATATCAAGGAACATAAAAAATAAGAGCAAAAAAAAAGTGAAAAAATCAAAAGTCAAAAGTTGATTATCTATGTGGTTTTGGAGCTACCCGATAAGCTTCCATTGATGATTGAGAAAAAAGTCAAGAAAGAAAGAAAAAAAATGAAAAATATGAGAAAAATATGAAAAAAAAAGTGAAAAATGAAAAATGAGAGTTGAAAGTTATGTTGAATAAGAGCTTATGTATGTAAAAAAGTTGTTGGCGCGTGAGGTGCATGTGATAAGTGATTAGTAATCAGTCACATGAGGTGCACGTGATCGTACTCCGCAACTTATATCCTTGATATTGTATGTACCCCAAATTCCTTGATGTGGACCGAATTTCTATTGCAGTGGTTCTTAAGAGAAAATGACTAACTATTTATCGTTTTAACTTAGTTATCACTATCGGACTTAAAAATTATTGAAACGAGAAAATATGAAGAAATTCATTTCTCAACAAAATAAAATATTGAGATACAAAACCTAGGAAATGGGAGTAAGGAGTTTCCACAAGTAACTGTTATGAGTAGTGTTAGCATCTAATTTGTAGATAAGCTGTGATCTCGTTTGTACGCTTAGTTTGGGGACTCGTGAAAAATCAAGGATGACGATTTTTATCCGTATGGTCGCTTCTTAAATAGAAGTGTTTCTACTTGTCGACCCTAATAATTATTGCAAAATAATGAAAGTTCAACAAACCGTCACAAGTATGAAGTGAGAAAAGTCCAAAAATAGAAAGTGTAAGTGGAATAAAGGAATAAAAAAGAAAATTTTGGAAAACGGAGCATTTTTCAGGAATAAATGATTTTATTACTTCTTTCGAACCTCCTTGCTACTTTACAAAGTTAGTAGAAAGAGTATCAAAATTATTTATCCCAAGAGCGTGAATTGATCACATTGCGTGAGGACACGGCAATACCTTAGTCGGGGGGATTTTGGTGAGTGCTTATTCACTCACTATTATTTGACCAAAAACCAACCCAAAACGACTATTTGAGCTAACAAATGCCAAGAAAACGTGTGTTCTTGTGTTTGTGATATGCAGGTACGGATATTTTACAAAGTGACGAAAATCACAAGAAAACCGGAAAAACCAAGCACGAGAGTATGAAAAAGGTTCAAGAGTCGAAGCCGGGAAAGAGTTTTCAAGTTCGGATCACTTTTATGCTCAGACTGTCATAATCTATCCTTGAAGAATCAGAACATTGCAAGAAATACCCTTGAATTAAGTTTACTCAATTGGCAGATTTAGTCCTCGGAGTTTAACAAATTACAACCTTAGTCCTTGGATTTTACTAATTCTAAATTCACATATAAACCAAACAACAACAAGCTTGGTCCAAATTTTATATATGCAAGATCCAATCCCAAAGCCCATCCAATCTAAACCCCTACCCCAGCCCAAGATTTATACCCGATCCACACATACAACCGGTCAAAACCCACCACACTTCTTTGGTCAATCGGTCAACAAACAAATATAATAAAGTTACCCGTACATTTCTTTCCCTCCACCCAAATATTACCCACACCCAGTTACTACTATTCACTGAACAGTAACCAAGAACCCTAAAAACCCAATTCACCATATTACCACAATTAAGGGTAAATTGGTATAATCAAGTATCTTCTAGAAGCTCAGGGGTGTGTCAGAACTTGTCAGAACAAACAAGCACACGAGGGGGATAACGTGGCAGGTTGTGATTTGATGAAACGCGTCACCAAAGAGGATCCAAGGGCTAAAAATGATGAGGCTATGATTGGAATGATCAAACGGCTCAGAATAGGTGTGAAGAAGCACAACCTCACACGGATTGCCAACATGGCAATCCGTAGACTCACTCCTCACATCTCCTATAAATAGAGAATCATTTAGCTAGTTTAGGTGTGGAGTCTTGGAGTAGCCAAGCTCTGCCGAATTTTCATTTGAATTGTATTAGTTTAGCTTATATGTAATTTCCTTTTAAATTCAATGCAATCATTATCTTTTAAATCAATTCAGTGTATTATTGTTTGCAAGTAAAAGTTTAGTTTATATTTCTGTTTTTAGAGTGTTCTTAATCTCTATTCTCTTTATCATTAAATCAGTTTTAGCTTATTCAAACAGTTTTCATAAATCCAGAAAATAAAAATAGCTTTAGTTTCGATTCAGCTTTTAGATAAGCTGATAAGTTGTTTTACAAATCTCATTACAGCTTCATAGTTAATGTCAGTTTGTGGTTTGAATGTTCATTTAATCCTTGAACAATTTTCATGAAAAAGTCAATGATAGTCAACTGTAGAAATTAGTGATGCATGGTGGTGATTTGGACAAGTCTGAGTAAGAATTGGATGTACTCAGCCTGCCAAGAGACAGGCTAGCATAGTGAATCACCTCTGTTTAGCAGAGGTGAATTGGTTTGTAAGTTCCGTTGTTCCTTTTACTTTATCAATTAGTATAAATTGATTTTTTGAGTATCTGTATGATTCAGCTGAGTTCTATTGTTTTAATTGTGATTTGAATTGTTATTTTAGTTGTTTAGATCAGTAGTGAGTTGTTTCTGATTCTGTGTAGTATAGCATAGTTTAGTATCTGTTTTTGTGGATCTGAGTTGTTTACTGATTCAGTTGTTTATTGTTGTTGATTTCTGATATTATAGCTTAGATTACAGTATTGTGATTTAGTTTGATTCTTGTTGAGGATAATAGAGGCTATATCAGTTAGGAATAGTGGAATTTGACAGTTGTAGGGGTGTTTGGATCAGTGCTTAATTGTGTATAGTTGTAGAAGATTTGCTGGTTTCATGTCTCACATAGGTTGCTAAGTAATAATAATGGAAATATAAGTCATAAATTTGGTAGGCAACTTCACAATTAGTCAAGTAGATTTAACTACTCATTTACAGTTAAGCATAGTTTGGATTCAGTCAGCATTAAGAGTAGTAGTAGTTGCATTATGCTCATAGTTGCTTATTATAGTTTTATGATAGCTTATTTTTACAATTAGAAGTAGTAATCAGCAAAAGAAGTTGGATTTGGTCAAAGTTAGGTTGCATTTCAAAAAGTCAAAACTAGCTTATACTTAGATTTTGGTCAGATTTTAGAGAGAACTTGTAGGATTCATTAGTAGTCAGAAATAGTTATTGATTGTTGATTTGTGTTCTCTCATAGGTAGTTTTTCATAATCAGCAAGTAAATTTAGATTAAGATCTTGTTAACTTATCAGAATAGTGCTTGTTAGTTGCTTGTTTGGGTACTTATTTCCTCTGCACCACAGGTGACTACTCATCTTTTGGGCATCATTTAGTTAGGATAATTGGTTTGGAGATCTAATTTCTTGGTAGATTGGTAATCTCAGGTTAGTAGGGTAGCATTAAATCCCATTAGCTTATCATTTACAGCTTATTACATCAGTTGTATAGGTCCTTGTAGTTCATAGCTTTAGACTGAATTCTGCTTGTCATTTAGTAGCCTGATAGTTAGATTTTGAGCTTCTTATTGAGAGTAGTATAATCATTTGTGCTTAACCTGAGTTGGTATTGATTTGTGATTGGTCATACTGCTTCTGTTTTAGCTTGAGCTTATTCTGCATTGCACTAAGTGCTTATCTCAACTGCTTATTGCCTACTTCTTGTGTTACTGTGCTTATAGCTTTTCATTTCTTGGCTTATTAGAGTTCTTAGAAGCATAATACAGTAGTTTTATCAGTTTGGTAAGTTTTGTGGCAAGTGCTTATTAATAAGCACTTGCAATAAGCTGTTTAGGTCTCTTTAGGCACTTCTGCTTAACTTTTAGATCTCAAAATTTTTATGCAAGCTCTCTATATTATTTTAGAATTTCTGGTAATTTTTCATAATTTTCTGAGGTCATTTACTATTTTTCTTAATTTCTTTTAGTTTAAAATCATTTTTAAATCAATTTTAAATAACAAAAATCTATAAAAATTCAGAAAAAGTCTTGAAAAATACAAAAATATTTTTATAAATTCTTTTATAATATTTTAGAATTTTTAGAATTAAATTTTTATTTTTCCACTTTAATTTTCTATTTTTCTTTATTTTTAATTCATTTTTAATTCCAAAAATAGGAAAATTAATTCTAGAAAATAAATAAAAAGTCTAAAAAATATTTTTCTTTTTCTTAAAATTCTTTTTATTAGTTTCAAATTTTTAAAAAATATTTCCAAGTTCGTAGGATCATTTTTCGATATACGTTACGTTTTAAATTTTACGGTTGCGTTTCCGTTTTTACGTTTTTCATTTCGGTACATACTTAGCTTGTAAATTCTTCATATTTTATCATTTCTTATCATAACTTGAATTCCAAAATCATATTTTTCAATTTTTACCGCTTTTCACGACTCGATTTCGCAATTCAATTATTCACGATTCCATTCTACCTTCGCTGGGAAAACGACCCGGGAAATACTTTAACCGGTATTTCTTCGGAATAATTATATACTACGAAAAGACTTTATCAGTTGCAGATGTTTGGCTGTCAGTATCTGGCTTCTCCACGATGAAATCGGCTAAGATTTGTCCTTTGATTGCAGTGCGCGGTCTATATGAGATGTTATATTCACTTAACAGTACACTCCATTTTTGTAACCGTCCTGATGCGTCAGGTTTAGAGATAACTTGTTTGATTGGCTGATCGGTGATTACAGCTATCGGATGCGCTTGAAAGTATCTGCGCAGCCTTTTGGCTGCGAATACTAGAGCTAAAACCAGCTTTTCCATAGCGTTGTAGTTAGTCTCTGTCTTCTTCAGGGCTTTGCTTACAAAGTATATGGGTGTCTGGACGGAGTTCCTATCTGTCAATAGTACTGCGCTAACTGCTCCATGAGTTGCCGATAAGTACATGATTAGCTCTTCCCCTGGTCGCGGTGCGACAAGTTTGGGAAGAGATGCCAGATGGTGTTTAAGTTGTTGGAAAGCTTCCTTCGCTTCTTCGGTCCAGCGAAAATCTCCCTTTTTTGTGCACTTCGTGAGTGTTTTAAAGAGAGGAAGTGACATGTCTGCTGATTTAGATAAGAAACGGTTCAGCCCTACTAACTTTCCATTCAATGACTGGACTTCTTTGAGTGTGCGCGGTGAGGGGAGATCAATAACAGCCTTTGTTTTTTCTGGACAAGGCTTGATTCCATCGGGTTCTATTAAGTATCCAAGGAACATGCCTTCGGTTGCGCCAAAGGTACACTTCTTGGGATTTAACTTCATGTTTATTCGTCCCAATGTTCTGAACGTTTCCTCGATGTCGCGCACCAATTCATCCTCTGTGTGACTTTTGATGACAAGGTCGTCAACGTACACCTCCAAGTTGCGGCCTACTTGTTTCTCGAAAGCTGTGTCCACCAGTCGTTGGTATGTCGCGCCTGCATTTTTTAAGCCAAAAGGCATTTTTGTATAGCAGTACACTCCTTGACTGGTGTGGAAAGCTGTTTTTTCTTCATCTTCGACTGCCATCTGAATTTGATGATACCCTTTGTACGCGTCTAGGAAGCATTTGAAAGGATATCCGCACAGGGATTCTACCTTCCAGTCTATTTCTGGCAGTGGATAGCAGTCCTGTGGACATGCTTTGTTAAGGTCCGTGAAGTCCACGCACATTCTCCAACTGCCATCGCTCTTCTTTACCAGAACTGGGTTAGAGAGCCAGTCATGGTAGTACACTTCGCACATGATGCCTGCGTCTACGAGCTTATGTACTTCTTCCAGAATAGGCTTTGCACGATCTGGGGCCTGGCCGCGCTTCTTTTGTCGTATTGGGGGATATCCTTGTCGGATTTGTAGCTTATGCTCTGTGATAGAGCGTGGCACTCCTGTCATGTGTTTTGGTTCCCATGCGAAGATGTCCAGGTTCTTCTGCAAGAGTGCGCATACGGCTGCTTTACCTTTGTCAGATAAAGAACCACCAATCGAAATTGTTGTTCCGGGTAATCAGGATGAATAGCGACTCTTAGGTTTTGTGTTTTTTCTGTGCGCTGTTCTGGAATAGTCTCTACTTCAGTTGTTACCGCATTGCATTCTCTTGGTGGTACTGTTGTGTTATAGAGGGTGACAACTCCTCCTTCCACTGGAAATTTAAGCATTCCGTGCGATGTGGATGGTACAGCGCGCATGGATGATATTCCAGGTCTCCCAATGATACCATTGTATGGTGAGGGAGACTTTATTACCATGAAGTTTATCCATGTTGTGGTTGAGTGTTGTTCATCTCCTACGACCACCAGCAAGCGTAACTGCCTCATGGGCCAGATCTTTTCTCCTGTGAATCCAGTCAATGACGTTGTTGCTGGTATCAATTGACTTTGGATTTTAGGTCGCGGTCTTTTGAAACAATGATCATACAGGATGTCTGCGGATGCCCCTCCATCAATGTACATGCGGTGGATATCATGTCCTCCCGTATGTATTTCAATAGTTAGAGGTTCTACAACTGCATTGTCCGCAGCTAGAGTAGGGAAAGATATCTCTTTTTCTGGAGAGAATTTTTGGCTGACTTTTTGCTTTATCTTGCGCTGCCATGACTGTATCATGTATATGGTATCAGCTTTTTCTTTGGGGGGGTTCTTTCTTACCCCCGTTCCTCTGTTTATCTTTTCCCTCTTTGATGTTTTTTACAAGGTGGTCCATTCTGCCTTCTCTTACTAACTTTTCAATTAGTTGTCTTAGTTGGACACACTCGTTGGTTGTATGGCCTTTTTGACCATGGTACTCGCAGTATCCATTCCCTATGCGCTTTTCCTCTGCGGTGTGCATTGGTGGCGGTTTTGGGAAGTTTGCACCTTCTGTTACAAATATTTCCCTCAGAGTTTTTGTGAGAGGGGTATACTTGTCATTGTCTCTTCCACTGCGGCAATTTCTGCTGCGGTTGTTATTCTGATCGTTGGATTGTCTCCTAGGCTGCTCTTGCTGCCTATAGTTCGAATAACCCTTTTTGCTGTCCGCAGCAGCTGCTTCTCCTTGTATAAAGGATCTGGTGCACTTTGTTAGCTCATCGAAAGTCTGGGGAACTTTGTCATTTAGCTTTCGGATAAGTTCTGGGTTATTAATCCCATTCATGAACCCTGAAATTTTTAGGATTTCAGGACATGCTTTGACTTATATGCACTCATCCTTGAAGCGTTTCATAAAAGCGCTGGTTGATTCCCCTTGGCGCTGTTTTACTCTTGCTAGCTCAACAGGGTTTTTAGTGCACTTCTTTCTCTGGGTAAAGTTGAGGCGGAATGCTTTCCGTAATTCCTCGAACCCCCCGATGCTCCTACGTGGGAGTTTGCTAAACCATGTGCGCGCGTTCCCTACTAACGTAGAATTAAACATGTGGAACCACACAGGCTGTGGCCAGTTTTCGATAGTGGCGGCTGATTCGAAAACTTTTAGGTGATCATCCGGATCACCTGTTCCATCATATGTTTTTACATTAGTGGGCATGCGCCTGCGTTTGCGGTCTGAGTAATCGCTGATGCGTCGTGTAAACGCGTCAACTTTCTGGCGACGCCATGGAAGAGACATATCTTCATTCTCTTCTTCGCGACGTCTTCCTCTTGACTTCCAATGTCCTGTTTTTTTATCCTCGTTGTCCGAGGAGTCACTGGAGGAAGAGTAATCTCTTTTTCGGCGCTTGCGCCGGCTTCTTTCAGAAGAAGAGCTTGAAGGACTTTCACTTGGGGATCTTCTTTTCCCCAATCTGTCTTGAATCCTCTTACTCCTAGGTTTGAAGGATCCTTGACTTGGGGAATGCTGGGGTCCTAATCGGTCTTGTATTCCTCGACTGCCAAGTCTGGAGTGAACATTAGTGCGCCTTTCGCTGTCTTCTGAGTATTGTGAATCAGATATCGTACCCAGCCTTTCGTGGATAGTGGTACGTTCTGCGCGTCTTCCTCGTGGGTGGCGCAGTGGCGATGGTTCGCGTTCAGGACCAAAATTGAGTCGAGCTTTTAGGCTCGTGCTTGCCCTTCTCCTTGCTTCTTCTTGCATGAGGGCGGTTAAGGTTTCATAATTTTGGGATACAAAATTTCCCAACGTTAGATTGGGTGTGTCCTCAGTTGCTGCAAGAATGTCTACCTCAGTATTAGGCACCCTATCTCGGTTAGGCGCGCCTGGTGGCACAGTGTTGTTCACTGCTTGTACAGTTTGGTGAGGAGTGGTGAAGAGGGTGCGCTGGAGTTCCTCAATGCTTGGGACCACTGGGGTAATTTGGGTAGTCCTTACAGGTAGTTCTACCGCTGGAAGAGGTTGGGTTATCCCTACCTCTTGGTGACCAGGTGCGCTGGTTGTCCCAGCAACCTGCCTAGGGGTCGAATCTTGTTGATTCTTCCTCTGGGGGTCACGTTTTTCTGAATGCGGAGTCCGCTGGCTCGAATTCTTATTCTTTGTCATTCTAGTTCTTAGTTCTTAGTAGGGTCCCACGGATGGCGCCACTTGTTGATACAAAAGTTGGGTGTTCCTGATTATGGGCTCTTGCTCTCGTACCAATTCGCTTCTTAGTACTTGTAACCTGCGCACTAAGAAAATTAACAACACCGTTAGGCTTATCGTGGGATTGTCTCCCACGATTAGACTCCGGCGTGAGAGTAAGTAATCGATTTAGGGTTCTCGTAAAGAGTTAGGGTTTGTGAAACGTACCTTGAATGAGAGTTATGTCATTCCTTATATAGGCGCAGAATCCTTGTAGGGTTCGTGCTCCTTACGTTTCGCACCCATGGTGCTTATCCGGGTAAGGATATCTATTCTATAGATAAATAATCCTTATCTATACCGTGTATAGCTTATTTGGGTTTGGGCTTACGTGAGCCTGTTCCCATCATTGATGCGGCCCAAGTTACAATAGCCCACACATGGTGGTTTTGGGCCTTAGTAATGTTTATCATTTGGGCTTGTGGCCCATATATAGACTATACGTCATCAGTTGCTGATTTAGATAATACATGAATGTATTTTAATGTACCAAAAATGTGTCTTTAAATGAGTTAATGAAACTTAGCAGGTGTTTGCTGTCATTGATAACACTATGTGTGTTAACCAACAGTCTAAAATATGGGTGTCTTTTACCTTAGATGATTTAGGCAAATTGCGAAGAAAGTTGCACTAAAGTGAAAGGTCGGTAAGGATTCAAACAATCCTAAAAGACTTGCGAATGTAATCTTTGTCATTTTTTTCATGCATTTATAATTTACCTATACAAGCAATAATAATTTCCTTATATTGTTCGGTCTCAAAGAAAATTATTCTTATACATTATATATAAACGTACGTTTAAATTTGAGTTATACCGATTACATCTTTTTTTGTTACTCTTTATGTAATAAAGAAGCTATAGTGTAAGCTTCTATGTTAATTTGGTAATTTTATGATCAAACATGAGATTAAATAGCATAAACTTATGAAAATACAATTTTCTAAACAAAAATGTACATTAGTAAACATGGTATGATTGTTATTCATAATCAAGTAAATGAATCAATCTTCAAAGCTATCTAAATATGCTATATACTTTAACGAAAATCTAAGTAAAAAATACTACAATTACAAAACACATCGTATATTGATAGCACGGGTTTGCAAAACTAAAACAAAATATCACTAACATCTCATGCAAGTCAAGTATAATCATATGATTTTTGGTTGAATAATAAAATATAATTTTTAATCAAAAAACATTCTTCTAAAATAATAGGTAGATTATAACAATTTTTATTTTTAGTCCACAAAGTAAAACCATTTGAAACATGAGTGATTCATTTCTTAATTGATAATAATAATGAAAACGAAATTTTAAAAACCCTGTGCGTGCACAGGTATTATAACTAGTATTACCTAATAAAAAAAATAATTTTTTTTTGAAACACGAAAGTCCTCACTTGAGGTTTTGTTTTGTTATTTAAAAATATTAATACACTCTGCAAACGAATCATGTGGTTTACCGGCATTTCTGAGAACCCTTCCTCGATTTTGTACCTCCTTATAACATTCTTTCCATAGGTTTTTTCTAAAAAATCAATTTGTATCGGTTAAAAGTATGACTATCTAAATCATGACTACTCATACACTGTTCTAGCAAAATTGGTATTGTTATTGAATATTTTCTTAAAGTTACATAAACAGTTAGCTTAAATAGTTTTTAGATCAAGTATCTTATAACTACTTATAATAGAGAAATTGTCAAAGTGGAATTGTGAAATTGTGAAAAACTTAATTTTTGGTCAATCCTCATTTTACCCTTGTGTGTTGCTTTGTGAATTAATGTGATCCCGATTTTACCCTTGTGTGGTGCCTTATGAATTAATGTGACCGAATTGGAAAGGTTTGAATCATATTGATGGAAACAATTCATATTGATGGCAACAATTCATATTTATTAATCAAATCTTATGTACAACTCAATAGCTAATACAGAAAGTTTGTAAAATTCAAAGAAAAGTTCAAAACCGAACAAGTATTAAACATTTTAATCACATACAAATATACAATCTTAAATGTCTATCAAGCATCAGGATATAAAAACTTTGTTATCTTAGTTCAATTAAAAGATAATTATTACTTAGTTATACATTTTTTTTGGCAGAAATTTTGAAACATAACATCTTTTAAAAAATTTCCAATTCAAGTGATAGATGCAATATGGCCATTACACAAAGAAATAGAATTTTCTTCTTGCAAGTACGGACATGGCATTCTACATAAGTATGTCCCAAACAAAGAGTCAAAGACCAACAGAAAGATGTCATTTGTGTTTGTTTTAGACGATTTTGTCACTCTTCACCCTTTATATATACTAGTATACTACTTATAAAGGAAAAATAGTTAAAGTTAAAAAGTTGAGTTGTTGAAAAGTCATAAAAAAGAAAAAAATAATGTAATTAATTCTCTTATTAAAATACCTTATTACTTAAAAGTACAATGATTTATTCACATTATACAACCAATTAAAAATATATCTATCAAATTAAATACAACCAATAAAAACACCACTTACTAAAAAGTACAATAAAATTTTAATAATGTACAATTTAAATAAGCTACAACATAATACATATGAAATAATTAAATACACTAATTAATGTTATTTTTAAACACCCTGAAATGAAAAGTATATGTTATTATACACATTATACAAATTAATAAAATAAGTTGATGATACGTATAGTTTTGAAAACTGGACGAGATCAACCGGTTCAACTGGGAACCGGTGTCGCCACCGGTTCGGCTAACCAATAAAAACCATCCGAAAACAAACCAGAGAGGACCCGTTGAAACCGATACAAACTGGTGAATCGAGATCTATTTTTCCGGTTAATCGTCATAGGGTACCCGAAGGAAAACCTGAAAACTGAAAAGTTGAAACAAAAAAAGGAAATGTTGAAAACATATATTTCAAAAGGAAACTATTAACACAAATCACAAACCGGGTTGATCCAGAATGCTTCAAACCCGGCGGGTCAACTTTTATTATTTTTCCCAAATCTTCAAACTTTTATTATTTTTCGTTTCTAACGTATAAACTTTTTTTTATCAATAAAATATCTGTCGCTTTAAAATTCCGTTGCTATACACAGGTACTCGTCTAGTATCATAGATTAGAGAACGATGTTATCAGTAGAAAAGACCCTACTAAAACCAAAACATAATACATTGTTAACTACAGTAAAAATTAAAAAAAAAAAAAAAAAAAAAAAAAAAAAAAAAAAAAAAAAAAAAAACTTTGGCCAGCAACCTCAATAACAACACGGAAGCAAGTATGGTCATCGGCTTAGTTGGGGGAAAACATTGAAACAAGTTGTCGCAACACCAAACCTTACAAATTTAATTTAAACATGATACATATCATTTATGTAAAGCTTTTGTTAGCTTTTGGGAAAGAATAAACAAAAATGAGATTGTGGACCGGAGCATTTACTTTAAAAGAATTTAATTCATGGATGTTTGTTAGAGCAAGAGGTATGGTCTCGCCGTTCGTCTTCGTCATCCGACGTGGCGCTCGCCACAGCTCGTCACCACACCATGCCAAGCTTGCCATCGCTCGTTGTTGGAGTTCTCCTCGTCTGCGTGACGAGGGAGATTGTCTGCAAATATGTCCTTTTTTTTTTTTTTTTTTTTTTTTTTGGTTTTATGGAAGCTTGATGTTTTAAGGTGGTGATGGAGGTGTGTGGGTGGTAGCTTAAGGTGGTAATGGAGGTGTGCGGGTGGTAGCTTAAGGTGGTGATGGAGGTGTGTGTATGGAAACTTGGTGTTTGAAGAAGTGATAAAGGGTGGTGTTGTTTAGGGTTTTAAGGTGGTGATGCAGGTGTGTCGAGGGGTGATGGAGGTCTGGTTTTAAGGTGGTGCAGCTCTGGTGATGGAGGTCGTTGCATAGGAGGAAAAAGAAGAAAAGAAAGAAGAAAATGAATAGTGGGTCACGTTTGGTTTGTTGGTTCAGGAAAGAAAGAAGAAAAGAAACAAGAAAAGAATAAAATAAATAAAATGAATAAATAAAAAAAAATAAAGGTGTAAGTGGTAGGCCCCAAATGAGTAAGTTGAGGTTAGTTATGAGAGAGGAGGAGTTAGTTGTGAAGAGGTGTTGGGGTGATGTGGCACCCGTGGGTCCCAAATGAGGAGGTGAATGCTAGTCACCACACCTCTTGCTCTTAGAGTGCTGAGTGTCATGACGTAGGAAAGGCGTCATGGTGCAGCCATGATACCGAGGTTGACAAGCGCCATGGCTTGAGCTAATTCTTTGGTATCCGCCAATGCTCGTGTATCATTTTTTTCTGTTTTTTGTGTTCGTGTTATATTTGTGTTTGCGTGTTTTATGTGTGTGTTGGGTTTAAAATGTGTATATGTGGACTGTGTGTGGAGGTTAAACATGAACATTTTTGGTTTTTTTTCCTAGTTAATAATTTAAAGTTGTCATATATAGAAGTTATAAATTACTGGTTTAGTCTTTATATATTGATTTTGTTTTATAATAAATCCAAATTTAGTCATTGGTTATTTTCTTGTTATATTTTTACTCCTAAGTATGTTAAATACTTAAATTATTTGATTTTTATTTTTATTTAAATATAAAAAATTACTAATAGAAAATAAAATAAAGTGATGGGTCTTAAAAATCTCAAAAGTGGTGTTTTCGCTTAAGCCATGAGACATTGTATTTTGGATGATTGGATGTGTTAATGAAAAGAGATGTGAAATAAGAAAAGCTGGCGTAACATGACATTGTACTAAAAAAGGTTATGACTTGAGCTACGCCACCTAATGCTATTGTTCGGTCATTTCGTAAACATATGTGATTTTTTATTTTAGAAGACACCAAAATGAAAGTTCAAGTGGTCAAACGTAAATGGGATCATTGATACGATAAAATCAACAAGTAGCGCATCCAAATAAGTATTTATATATGTTGGTTGCTTAATTATGTATATAACTCGATTAACCAACTTATGCCATAGCCTTCCAAATGTTATAGGCGTAACATTAAGCAACTACATACTTAAACAAGATATACTCCTTGTAAGCAAAGATTCAATTTTGCAATAATAGAAAGATCGAGTTAAAAAAAAAAAAAAAAAAAAAAAAAAAAAAAAAAAAAAAAAAAAGTTCCACAATCACGTAAACTCAAGTTCTTAAACATTTTGGATACCCACTAATCATATAGTTTCTCGTTTCTTTTACTCCCAAAGGATGGTTTCCCCGCAAGCAGTCCCTTTGTCTAGCAATTCAAGGCTTTCTACATACATTGCCATCTCAATCTTATAACAAGTTTCTTTAAATTTCGTAACTTCCGAACACAAACGTGTTTTCGGATAACAAACTTCATACCACTCATCATCATCATCGTCGTAGTCGTCATCATCATCACCACCACCACCATCATCATCGTCTTCGTCGTCATCATCATCATCATCATCACATTCATTATATGTTCCTCTTAAATTCAACAATAAACCGCCACTGGTGAGGAGTTTCCTAGTTCCAACTCCTTTGAATTGTTTGATCAAATCAAATTCATCAACCATGGACCAAGATGAAACATTACCATGCTCTCTCATCACCCAAACCCTTATATCACCACAAGTACATTATGTTTAATTCCCAAATCTTCAAACTTTTATTATTTTTCGTTTCTAACGTATAAACTTTTTTTTATCAATAAAATATCTGTCGCTTTAAAATTCCGTTGCTATACACAGGTACTCGTCTAGTATCATAGATTAGAGAACGATGTTATCAGTAGAAAAGACCCTACTAAAACCAAAACATAATACATTGTTAACTACAGTAAAAATTAAAAAAAAAAAAAAAAAAAAAAAAAAAAAAAAAAACTTTGGCCAGCAACCTCAATAACAACACGGAAGCAAGTATGGTCATCGGCTTAGTTGGGGGAAAACATTGAAACAAGTTGTCGCAACACCAAACCTTACAAATTTAATTTAAACATGATACATATCATTTATGTAAAGCTTTTGTTAGCTTTTGGGAAAGAATAAACAAAAATGAGATTGTGGACCGGAGCATTTACTTTAAAAGAATTTAATTCATGGATGTTTGTTAGAGCAAGAGGTATGGTCTCGCCGTTCGTCTTCGTCATCCGACGTGGCGCTCGCCACAGCTCGTCACCACACCATGCCAAGCTTGCCATCGCTCGTTGTTGGAGTTCTCCTCGTCTGCGTGACGAGGGAGATTGTCTGCAAATATGTCCTTTTTTTTTTTTTTTTTTTTTTTTTTTGGTTTTATGGAAGCTTGATGTTTTAAGGTGGTGATGGAGGTGTGTGGGTGGTAGCTTAAGGTGGTAATGGAGGTGTGCGGGTGGTAGCTTAAGGTGGTGATGGAGGTGTGTGTATGGAAACTTGGTGTTTGAAGAAGTGATAAAGGGTGGTGTTGTTTAGGGTTTTAAGGTGGTGATGCAGGTGTGTCGAGGGGTGATGGAGGTCTGGTTTTAAGGTGGTGCAGCTCTGGTGATGGAGGTCGTTGCATAGGAGGAAAAAGAAGAAAAGAAAGAAGAAAATGAATAGTGGGTCACGTTTGGTTTGTTGGTTCAGGAAAGAAAGAAGAAAAGAAACAAGAAAAGAATAAAATAAATAAAATGAATAAATAAAAAAAAATAAAGGTGTAAGTGGTAGGCCCCAAATGAGTAAGTTGAGGTTAGTTATGAGAGAGGAGGAGTTAGTTGTGAAGAGGTGTTGGGGTGATGTGGCACCCGTGGGTCCCAAATGAGGAGGTGAATGCTAGTCACCACACCTCTTGCTCTTAGAGTGCTGAGTGTCATGACGTAGGAAAGGCGTCATGGTGCAGCCATGATACCGAGGTTGACAAGCGCCATGGCTTGAGCTAATTCTTTGGTATCCGCCAATGCTCGTGTATCATTTTTTTCTGTTTTTTGTGTTCGTGTTATATTTGTGTTTGCGTGTTTTATGTGTGTGTTGGGTTTAAAATGTGTATATGTGGACTGTGTGTGGAGGTTAAACATGAACATTTTTGGTTTTTTTTCCTAGTTAATAATTTAAAGTTGTCATATATAGAAGTTATAAATTACTGGTTTAGTCTTTATATATTGATTTTGTTTTATAATAAATCCAAATTTAGTCATTGGTTATTTTCTTGTTATATTTTTACTCCTAAGTATGTTAAATACTTAAATTATTTGATTTTTATTTTTATTTAAATATAAAAAATTACTAATAGAAAATAAAATAAAGTGATGGGTCTTAAAAATCTCAAAAGTGGTGTTTTCGCTTAAGCCATGAGACATTGTATTTTGGATGATTGGATGTGTTAATGAAAAGAGATGTGAAATAAGAAAAGCTGGCGTAACATGACATTGTACTAAAAAAGGTTATGACTTGAGCTACGCCACCTAATGCTATTGTTCGGTCATTTCGTAAACATATGTGATTTTTTATTTTAGAAGACACCAAAATGAAAGTTCAAGTGGTCAAACGTAAATGGGATCATTGATACGATAAAATCAACAAGTAGCGCATCCAAATAAGTATTTATATATGTTGGTTGCTTAATTATGTATATAACTCGATTAACCAACTTATGCCATAGCCTTCCAAATGTTATAGGCGTAACATTAAGCAACTACATACTTAAACAAGATATACTCCTTGTAAGCAAAGATTCAATTTTGCAATAATAGAAAGATCGAGTTAAAAAAAAAAAAAAAAAAAAAAAAAAAAAAAAAAAAAAAGTTCCACAATCACGTAAACTCAAGTTCTTAAACATTTTGGATACCCACTAATCATATAGTTTCTCGTTTCTTTTACTCCCAAAGGATGGTTTCCCCGCAAGCAGTCCCTTTGTCTAGCAATTCAAGGCTTTCTACATACATTGCCATCTCAATCTTATAACAAGTTTCTTTAAATTTCGTAACTTCCGAACACAAACGTGTTTTCGGATAACAAACTTCATACCACTCATCATCATCGTCGTCGTAGTCGTCATCATCATCATCACCACCACCATCATCATCGTCTTCGTAGTCATCATCATCATCATCATCATCATCATCATCACATTCATTATATGTTCCTCTTAAATTCAACAATAAACCGCCACTGGTGAGGAGTTTCCTAGTTCCAACTCCTTTAAATTGTTTGATCAAATCAAATTCATCAACCATGGACCAAGATGAAACATTACCATGCTCTCTCATCACCCAAACCCTTATATCACCACAAGTACAAGTATCCCTAGATATCAATGCTAGACAACCATCAACGATTCTTATTTCTCTTGTTATCCAACCATCGCGGTATACTTCCCTTGCTTTCTGACTTGGTTCTGGCAACGGGATTGTGCCAAAAACATGAGTATTCAAACTAAATGTCAATATAATATATTCGCGCAACTTTTTTGTTTCGTCTGAATACCTAGTTTCGACCCAATGCAATGCTCCATCTAAAAAACATGCTCTTTGGTCCCCATAAAATCTTCTTGTACTGCTAGGGAAATCAATTTCACTCCAAGAGTTTGTCTTCAAGGAGTAAATAAATGAAGTATTTGCATTTTCACCGGCTAATATACCAACAATCTTGTAATCATGAGTGATTGAATCGAAACCGAACCCTAGGGATACAACATAACCGAATTGTACCGCTCTCATAATAGGAGGATCGGGTATTTGTACTTGACGCCTAACTGAAAAGTTCCAGAGAATAAAACCAGCTCTCTTTTTGTAAACACACACAATTCCATTACATGATCCGATAATGTTCATATTCCCCAAAGGGAATTGGACTGGTGTTACATCCATGTACCCACGTCTTGGACGCAAAGGCAATCTGTCTTTAGAATGTAATGTATATATGTCTTCTATTAAATTACATATATTTTCGTTATACGTCACGTGTTGGATAAGGACTTTTTCAGGAGTATTCAAAGTTCGAACAAGAGTGTACATACGTATGAAATCAGGGCTAGCAATGCGATAATACCATGATTTGGAGAGAGATCTCAATTGGATGATGGAATTGAGCGGTAACCTTGCAAAGATGTCAACAATCAAGTCTTCACATAAAGAAGTGCAAACCTAGTAAAATATATAATTATTACTCTGTACAAATATTTGATTGATAACCTTTTTATAAAATTACGAGTGAAGTTGCAAGTGTACAATACCTTTTTAGTAAGTCTTGTCTTTGTTTTCCTAGCCATTGTCGATTTTCGAATGGTTTTACTATCACTTACCATTCCGTCTTCACGTGTGGACTGTTCGTCTCGGTCCTTACTCTTCATCAACTAAGGAAATATCTATGTTCGAAAACTGTATTAGATTCCTAAAAAAGATTTGTTTTCATGAGCCAAGCTAGTTACATGTATAAAAACTCATATGACGATTAATAAATTACTTACCAGAAAGAATAGCAAGTAACTTGAGTTACTTATGATGATATAAACGAAATCTATGGCGTCCAATGGTGTGTGGTATCTAGAGGTGCCGTCCAATGGTGGTATGCGACTATCTTGCACTATTGATGATAATTGGTAAACCCTAGCCTTTACAATACTTGTGTAAAATATATATGTTTCTACGGCCCAATAAAAAAGTTATTACTAAAGGCCACCCAACAAAATGTTAGACAATGATAAAGTCATAAAACCGCTAAACTTTATTAATCAATCAACTATTATGAGAAGAACCTTAATGGACCATGGCTTGGCCATATATATCATCTAATACAAAAGTCTTGTATCATATCATATACAAGTGCAAACAAATAACACATCCTTTGTTTTACACTCTGTTCTCAAGATAATAAAAGGAGAGAAATGGAAAGGAAGGTAGGGACAAAAAAAAAAATTGTGTTCTTAAGAAAATTTGAGGAAAGAAAGGGAAAGGAAAGTACGGAAAGTAAGCGGACATTTGGTGGATTTTGGACCAAAAGCCACCCGCCCATATTTGGGATGGATTGGAAGTAAATGAGATGTTTCAAATTGAATTGACCAAAGTACCCTATTTAACATATTTCATATTTTGCTTTTTTCCCTACCAACTAGATCTCACATTACCAGTTTTTCTTCCACCATCTACAAAAATGAAATTTGATCAACCATACGGACGAAAAATCTCTAAGCTTGCTTGATGATTCTACATAAATAAAAGTATGTCAACCATTTGTTGAAGACGAATTTTGTCAATTACCATTTACTAGAAAACAACCGTTTTTTAATGAAAGCAAATGGCTTGTGTGTGATTTTGATTCATCATTCTTGTATGGTCTTTTTCTTGAACTGGGTTTTTGTTGAACAAATTGCATTTAAAAATTGGTTGTTTTGAAGGTTTAAGATTATTTCATTATAAAACTTTGTTTCTAGTTAGCAGATTGAAAGGGTATGATGGTAAGATGAAAGATTTCCTGCTATTTTGTTTCTTTCCATTTTGCTAACTTGAGAACACATAGTGACCGTGAGCTTGACATCACTTCCATTTCTCTCCTTTACTTTACCTTTCTTTTCCCCTCCTTTTCATCTCAAAAAAATCTTAAGAACAGAGTGTTAATATACATATAAAAAGGTAAGTTTAAAGTAAAAAGGCAAATACTCGTGAAAATAATTAAAAAAAAAATAATAATAAATAAAAATCTGATTATACACTCTACAACAAAAAATTGTATGGTTCACCGGCAACTCCGAGAATCTCCCTTGATTTGCACCTCAAATTTTTCCCCCTTCTTCTTCTTCTTTTTTCTTCTGAAAAACCCTTTTGTTTCGGTTAGAGATGTGACTGTAAATCATGACTACTCGTACAATGCTCTAGCGGAATTGGGTATTGTTGAATATTTTCTTAAAATCACATAAATGGTTAGCTTAAATAGCTTTTTAGATTAACTATATTATGGACTAGAGCATGATACGAACCTATCCCATACTAGGCTCGTATCGGTTCATAAGTCCAAGTGTAGAACTCACTCAAAAAGCTAGCTTGTAAGAGGAGGGGACACCTTGACTTTATAAACCATCAATCAATCCCATACTTGGCCGATGTGAGATCGTAACAATACCCCACCCTTTGAAGAACCAACGTCCTCGTTGGTCACGGCTATGTTGGTCACGGTTGGCACCCCTCTTTGGGTCCAAGCCACCACTCCGAGCTCGTTGGTCACGGCTGTGTTGGTCACGGTTGGCACCCTTCTTTCGGGTCCAAGCCACCATTCCACAGGCCACCACTCCGAGTGTTGGAACCTCGAACGGTAGGGCTGGCTCTTGATACCAATTGATACGAACCTATCCCAATCTTGTACACAAACTTCAATCTTAGTTTTTTGAAATTACACTTCATATCTCCCAGTGTGGATAACCATTGAATACCTAACACCATTTCACAACCCCCTAATGGTAAAAGCATCACATCAGAACAAAATTCTATGCCTTGGAGCTGCCACTTAAACTTCTTACAAGCACTACTACTGGCTATATTATACCCATCTCCAATAGTCACAGCCAAAGGACAAGTTTTCATAATCTGACAACCCAACTTTTTAGCCACTGAGATATCCACAAAGTTATGAGTGGATCCACAATCAACCAAAATATGAATTACATGTTTTCCCACAGTACCTTTAACTCTCATGGTTCTATAAGTTTGGACCCCATGCATTGCATTCAAAGATATTTGTGGATTCTCTGTTAACTCCTCAAATTCTTCTTCCTCCAAACACTCATTATCACTATCTTGTGAATCATCATCACTATCATCAGCCAAAACCACCAAAGAATACATTTGGCCACTACACTTATGACCACGAACATACTTTTGGTCACAGTAAAAGCACAAATTATTGGCCCTTTTTTCTACATATTCTTTTTGAGTGAGTCTCTAGCTTATTCTGATTGTAACTAGTTGTTGCCTTAACTGGTTTGTTACTTGGTAAAGCCAAGACAGGGTTTGTTTTAACATTCATAGCAGTACCTCTACCCCAAAAGAATTATGAGCATTAATCTTGGATATATGAGTAGGCAAGATAGGAGAATACCTTGATTTCAAAGCAACCAGGGTCTGTTCTTGTATTTTTGTCATATAGAATACATCAGTCGGATTAGTGAGAGTAAACATTCTTATCTGCAGACTGATTTCATCTTTCAACCCACCCAAGAACAAACTAATTGAGTGCTTTTCATCTAAATCCACTATGTTCAACAAAGTTTCAAACCTTTCTTGATACTCTTTCACAGTTCCTACTTGCTTCAATTTCTTCAATTCCATTAAAGGATCTTCAAGAACAGAATTGAACCTTTTCAAAACCTCCTGTTCATGCACTTCCCAGGCACAATCTTCACCAAACCTTCTACAAAATTGTTGATGCCATATCAAAGCTTTATCATAAACATGCATTGACACCAACTCAATCCTTTCACTGTCATTCACAATAACATCAATCTTAAAGAATTGTTTGCATCTAAACACCCATCCTTTCACATCTTCTCCATTAAACTTTGGAAACTCAATGTTTGATAACCTTCCAAGATTTCTCCCATTACCCCTATTTCTTGCATTACCAATACCACTATGGTTCTGACTTCCTCCATGATTACTTGTACCTTCCCCATTTTTCAATCGATTAATTTCTTGGTTAATAGCATTTTGACTTACCAAGAAACCCGTCATACTTTCTCTGATCCCAAGCATGGCGTCTTTCAATTCATTAACGGCTTCTTGCAAAGAATCCATTGTGGGAACTTGAGATCTTGTTGTATTTCTTGTTTCCACCATCATTCTAGTAACATTACCACTCATCACAATGATAAATCACTAACCAATTGGGGTAATGAACACTAGGCTGTTCTGGGTTATTCAATCCAACTGCTGCTTGCCAGCTTGTTCAAGATAAGAGAATTTAACGAGATTTTTGGCTTATCTTGTGGTCGTACAGTTGATTGACACTAACCAATTTGTAAAACAGAATAGTGAAATCAGGGGTGGCTGATTTCTAAACCGAAGATCTTGATTTTTGGCCGAAATTACGCCGGAGAAGATAACCGGAATCAAGAAATGTCAGAGTAACAATTCTTGAAAAATTGATACGAGTTGCTAGGAAAGGCAGCTCTAATACCACTTGATATGAGTACTTATAGGAAAACTAATTCGAATAAGAACAAATTGATAATCAAGAAACACAGAACTAAATGTGAATCGAGAATTTATCAAAAGTGATTTGTTATTAGAAGATGTAGTGTTCAGAGAACAGTTACAAGATAGAAGAAATGTTTACAACGGAATTGATAACGAAATGTGAAGTGAATGATAGTTTTTATACAATTGTGGTTTTGGCGGGAAAGTCTGTTATGACTTTCCCATGTGATCAGCACGTGCCATTTTGTTGACTAGTTGACTTCTTGATTTGATACATTAGTAGAGTTGCCATTTAAACAGCTTGGGTATTGTCATTTCCTTTTTACAGAGTGATACACTGTCATCTACCATCGCTCAGCTGGTGCATGAAATGACGAAAGAAACACTATAATTGACCACAAAAAACATAAAGAGGAACAAATAATGCAAGTAGCCGATATAGTTTGTCCATTTGTAATTTCAGGTTTCAAATCATCATATATGATTCTATACACGCCAAACCATATGCTATTAGCTATAAAGTCCCAATACACCTCATATTAGACAACGAACTGTTTGTGTTTCCGAAGAGTTAGCAACAAGTGTGTTTCAACAAGCGCTTGTCACTCGTACACATACTTGAATGATCACCTACAAAGGAGATGTTCCCATTCTACTAAGTTGTATATAAGAAACATTTTTTCCAGAAGAGAAGAAAAAAAACACAGAGGTACATACGATGAGAACAGATTACAAGATTATTCATACAATAAGAACGATATTGTTTGACACATACAATAATAATATGAGTAGAGTTCAATACATTTTCAATCAATTGACTCGAAAAGACCTCTTTAATTACACAAAAACAAAACAAGTCTACCCAGACTCATTTTGTTGTGTGACACGGGGATTAGAGGCTGCTAGAAGAGCAGCACCGAGACCTGAACCATCATTAGACTGCTCGATTATGATGTTCTTATAAGCTTCCTCACCTAACAATTCCTCCATCGCATTTTGCATTGCATTTCTGAACTTTTCGTAATGTTCAAACAACCCCCCGTCCATTGCTATTACGGATTTTTGGTTTCCATTGTCTCGGCCTAGTTTTTTCAGGATTCCTAGGATTCCAGCAGCTGAGAGACGCGCCCCACGTGTTACAACGATTTCACATAAATCCACAATTACTTTTCTCATATCTAAAGAAGTGTCGGATATCTACAATTAAACCATAAAAAATATTAGTATTGTGACAATATCTCTTAAACAGGCCTTTCTAAAAATAATATAGGCAACAAAAGCTTAACTCAAAATATCATGAAAAAATGGAGGTTTTGGTTATGTCTCTTAATATTTTGTTGGTGAATTGAAGTATAATAGTTACAGTACCTCGAGTTTGTCTTTCAAAATGGTTGCAACCTCTTTAAGGTCACTAGTCGAGTCATGATGCATTGCAGACATGTGAGGAGTCCTGCATATATATCGAATATAAGAATTTTGATAAAAGAAGAAACACGAACGTAACATATGTGAAAACCTTATTGACCATAGTTAGTTTTGTACGTTAATACAGAGGATTCTTCAAGTTTGGGTGGTACAGTATCGCCAAAAAAACGTGCTTCTTGAGCCATCTTTAATAAGACAAGTCTCACAATTTCACCCAAATACATTCCGGAAATCATTTTCTCAAATATCTGTTTAAGAAAATTAACAATATTAGTCATTTTATAAATATGATTCTATAAATAATTTAAATTGAAATATTCATTTCAACTTTTTTCCTGCTTTATAGCATAATTTTTTATAGGCTCACTGCAAAATGAAATCTAAATAAATCGCCCGCAACGTGATTAGTTATTAAAAAAATGGCATCTATAGAATTTTCTCAACTTTGTTAGGCCCACAATCACACTTGCATGTTCATTGAGTCCACCGGTTAGATCATGAAAAATAAAGAATACAGAATAACAATAAAGACTACAAGAACAACAATAAACAATCCTGTCAAAGCGGGGTATAGTATGAGAGAGGTATGATGTAGACAGTCACACTGCTTACCGGTGGGTAAAGGAACTGCTTCTAGGAACCAGAAAGAGCAAATCTAAAACATATACATACCTGTTTTCTGGGATTTTTGCTGTTAGCGTCAAGACTTTCATCATACTCCGTCAAAGGAAGATGAGCTGATTGGAAGTTGCCCCATTCCATATTTATAACCTTGACTCATAAGCAATCGTTGCACATAAAAATGTTTAGAGCATAAATAAAGGAAGAAACTAGCTAAAATGCGGCGTAATTGATAGATAAGGTAATTGGTCAAAAACATCATTTGCTAACAATGTTAAACTTTTTATAAAAATTAGTGTATCATATATGTGTCACTAACCATCTCTCCGGATTCTGGAGGTGGACCTTCCCATTTCGGGATTGCATCTACACGCTCAATATATGCTGCATTAGTTCCAGTACCTAATATCACAGCTGCAATTACATCCGGATTACTGTATTTGCCTCCAGCTAAAGTTCCAACTGTATCATTAACCTGCAATTTTTATCAAGATATTACAAAATAAATAAGGATGTATACTTTAAGTCTGTTACATATATAGAAGTATAGAACTAATGAGCAAAAAACAAAATTACCAAGGCAGCAACTCGCATGTCAATGCCAGCCTCTTCCATTGCCTTCGTCAACTCAACCACCATATCCTTATTAAGCTGTTTATAGATACAGTCGATTATAATAAATTGTCTAAAGCACCCTTATAGTTCTTGTTGAGACAGATATATGAATACCCAAAAGGGCAAAAAAAAAAAAAAATGTTATGCAAGACTTACAGCATCTTCGATATTGAAGCCTTTAGTCCACGTTTCAAGAGTTCCTCTGTCAATTGATGTTTGCTTGACAGGAAACGAAAAGGTAAACCCGAGTTCCCGTTGTGTGCCAGGTGGAATTCGCATATCTTCACTCTCGGTGGCGACAAATTCGACAAGTTTTCCAGCAATAAAATCAAATAATTCCTAAAACATGAAAATGTTATAAAAAATATCTTAAGATTGGGTTGATTAAAGCAAAAAGTGACCAACAATACTCACTTTACATGTCCCGGTCATACGACTTTGAGGAACGGAGACTTCTCTAAATTCAGGTCTCACTTCGCCACCTCCACCCAACTTCACACGAAGAACACGGAAATTCGTACCACCAAGGTCAAGAGCATAAAAGATTCCATCCTCGTCCCTATAGGAAGAAAAAAGGGAGTCTTTAATCAGATTTTTTTTTTTTTTTTTTTTTTTTTTGTTTGTTTGTTTGTTTACTGGATTCTAACTCTTCAAATAGGAATAATCAGATTCCAGAATCAGTTTAGTACTCCTGTAACAGTTGCAACCTAGTTGCAATCGTGTTAAAAAGAACCATTAGCTGTTTACTACTGAAAACTTGTAGGTCTTGGAAATTTAGCATGAAACATATGAATAATATCGACAAATAGTAAGCATAGATATGGATATATACCCAGTGGGAAGATTACTGACATAGCTGATCAACATTTTGAGCGTACTAACACTATCAGGAGCAAGTCCTTTTTGCATCTCCGTCACCATATCGTCAGCAACTTGCTGGAGCTTAGCTACCGGAGTTACACACTTCTCTTCAAACTCTCTAAGTATCTCCATAGAAAAAAAAGAGGAGGTGAAGTCAACTGAAAAAGTCGAAGTTTTAAGAGTTGATATTCTCTTGCACAGCTTTCGTTTGAATTTATATGAAAGCGAATTTGGTTTGGTCAGAACTTGTTTGTTAGGAAATTGATTAAAAAAGAAGTAGGTGAAATCAAAGTCGAAGTTTTATGTAAAGTATTTTTAATTTCAAGTTAAAATTCTGTAGTTGACATTTAAGATAGTGATAGATTTTAGTTTATACCAAAATAAACATCTTATATTCAGACAAAACTTGACTTTTGTTTACCTGCTTCTGTTAATCCTCTCTTTGATGGTTTCCTGGTTCATGTTCTCCAAAAAAATGGCGTGCCCGCAAGGGGTCCCTTTGTCTAATAAGTCAAGGCTTTCAACATACATTTCCATCTCAACTCTGTAACAACTTTCTCTAAATTTCAAAAGTTCGGAGATCACCCCTGTCTCAGGATAATAAATTTTGTTATCAGATCTAAATATCTCAGCGTCCAATAAGAAAACATTGTCGATGAGCAATTTAATAACTCAAACATATAATTCATGAGCCAAGGACCAAGATGCAGCATTATCATACATCACCCAAATCCATGAGTTAAACGATCTGCTAGATATCACACACAGACAACCATCAAGGATTGTTAGATCTTTTGCTCTCCATTTATAAAAAATTGTCCCAATTGCAATGCTCCATTTATAAAAAATGCTTTTTGCTTCCCAGATACAGTTGTTCTAGTAGGAAAGAAATTTCGCTCCAAGAGGGTGTCTTCAAGGAGTAAATAAAACAAACTGTGTGTAGTTACATCGTACAAAATACCCACAATCTTGTAATCAATAGTGACTGGGTCGAAACCAAAACCTGGGAATACTGCACCAGCTTCATGTTTGGCTTCCATAAAAGGTTGATCAAATATGTTTACTTAAGGCCTAATTGATAAGTTCCATATAACAAAACCGATATCTTCATATACAAACCGATAATATTTAAAGAACTGTAAGGGCTAGGGAACAGGACTGGTCTTACATCTTTTTACCCACGTATTGGAAACAACGGCAGTTTATCTTTAGGATGTAATGTATATATATATCTTCTATTATACGATCATGTGCTTGATGAGGAATTTTTGTGGAGCATTCATATATCTAGGAAGAGTGAACATGCCGATAAAATCAGGGCTAGCAATATGAGAATACCATGATTTGGAGACATCTGAATCAGATGAGGCTTTTGGGTGGTAGATTTGCGAAAATAATAACAATCAATTATTGCACAAATAATCGTTAACCTAGCATAATTGTTTTCAAGGAGATCGAGATAATAAGATTAATCATATATGAGATAACTTGAAATCTTTAAGTAGAGAAACAGTTTTGAGAGTTTGAATAAAACTGCTTTTATTCATTTATTTTATACTTTAATAAATAGGTTGGCACCTACATAGTTTTTAACTTTTAAGAACAAAAACACTTCCAAGATATAAACACCCCTTGATGCATATATACCTAATAAATTTCAGGGACTAATAATTTTGCAATTATACAAAAAACAATACAAGTCTACTCAGACTCATTTTGTTCTGCGAGACGGGGATTAGAGGCGGCAAGAAGAGCAGCTCCGAGACCTGAACCATCATAAGACTGCTCGATTAGGATGTTCTTAGAAGCTTCTTCACCTAACAATTCCTCCATCGCATTTTGCATTGCGTTTCTGAACTTTCCGTAATGTTCAAACAACCCCCCATCAATTGCTATTACGGATTTTTGGTTTCCATTGTCTCGCCCTAGTTTTTTCAGGATTCCTAGGATTCCAGCAGCTGAAAGACGCGCCCCACGTGTTGCAACGATTTCACATAGATCCACAATTACTTTTCTCATGTCTAAAGAAGTGTCGGATATCTATAATTAAACCATTAAAAACACTAGTATTGTGACAAAATTTCTTAAAACGGGCCTTTCTAAAATAACTAGCTAGATATAGCCAACAAAAGCTCAGCTAAAAATATAATGAAAAAATGGAGGTTTTGGTGATGTCTCTTAATATTTTGTTGGTGAACCAAAATATAAGCAGTTACAGTACGTCAGTACCTCGAGTTTGTCTTTCAAAATGCTTGCAACCTCTTTAAGGTCACCAGTCGAGTCATGATGCATTGCAGACATGTGAGGAGTCCTGCATATATATCGAATATAAGAATTTTGATAAAAGAAAAAACAAAACGTAACATATGTGAAAACCTTATTGACCATAGTTAGTTTTGTACGTTAATACAGAGGATTCTTCAAGTATGGGTGGTACAATATCGCCAAAAAAACGTGCTTGAGCCATCTTTAATAAGACAAGTCTCACAATTTCACCCAAATACATTCCGGAAATCATCTTCTCAAAAGTCTGCTTAAGAAAATTGACAATATTAATAATTTTAGACAGTGCTATTCTATACATAAAAAATTGAAAATTTCATTTGAACCTTTTTCCGGCTTATAGCTTGAATATTTTTAGGCTAACTGCAGAATGAAATTTAATTAAATCGTCCTGCACCGTGATTAGCTATTGAAAAAAATGGCATCTGTAGAATTTTCTTAACTTTGTTGGGCCCACAATCACACTTGCTGTTCATACAATCAAAGAATTGGACCATGAAAAATAAAGAGCAAATCTAAAATATATATGTACCTGTTTACCGGGGTGTTTGCTGCTGGCGTCAAGAATTTCATCATACTCCGTCAAAGGAAGATGAGGTGATTGGAAGTTGGCCCATTCCATATTTATAACCTTGACTCATAAACAATTGTTGCACATAAAAAAAGTTTAGAACATAAAAATAAAGAAAGGAAGAAACTAGCTAAAATGCGGCAAAATTAACAGATAAGGTAATTGGTCAAAAACACTATTTGCTAACAATGTTAAACTTTTTATAAAGATTAGTGTATCATATGCGCGAGTCACTAACCATCTCTCCGGATTCTGGAAGTGGGCCTTCCCATTTGGGGATTGCATCTACACGCTCAATATATGCTGCATTAGTTCCAGTACCTAATATCACTGCTGCAATTACATCCGGATTACTGTATTTGCCTCCGGCTAAAGCTCCAACTGTATCATTAACCTGCAATTTTTAACACGATATTACAAAATAAATAAGGATTTATACTTTAAGTATGTTACATATATAGAAGTATAGAACTAATATGCAAAAAAAACAAATTACCAAGGCAGCAACACGCATGTCAAGGCCAGCCTCGTCCATTGCCTTCGTCAACTCAACCACCATGTCCTTATTAAGCTGTTTAGCATTATAGATGTTTGATTATAATAAATTGTCTAAAGCACCCTTATAGGTCTTGTTGAGACAGGTATATGAATACCCAAAAGGGCAAAATAGTGTAGAAAAAAAGAAATAGTTAAACTAGACTCACAGCATCTTCGATATTGAAGCCTTTAGTCCACGTTTCAAGAGTTCCTCTGTCAATCGATGTTTTCTTGACAGGAAACGAGAAGGTAAACCCGAGTTCCTGTTGTGTGCCAGGTGCAATTTGCAAATCTTCACCCTCTGTAGCGACAAATTCGGCAAGTTTTCCAGCAATAAAATCAAATAATTCCTAAAACATGAAAATTTAAAATAATAATAATAATAATAATAATAATAATCTTTAGATTGGGTTGATTTAAGCAAAAAGTGATCACAATACTCACATTACATGTCCCGGTCATGCAACTTTGAGGAATGGGGACTTCTTTAAATTCAGGCCTCACTTTGCCACCTCCACCCAACTTCACACGAAGAACACGGAAATTCGTACCACCAAGGTCAAGAGCATAAAAGATTCCGGCCTCGTCCCTAAAGGAAGAAAAAATGGAGTCATTAATCAGATTTTTTTGGGGGGAAATGACCAAAATAACCAATTTTACAAACATACTTCACCAAATACCGAATATTTTTAAAAAAAATCTCAAGGTTTGACCTTGCGAAGTCAAACCTTGCTAATTTCTGAAAACTAGCAAGTTTGACTTAGCAAGGTCAAACCTTGAAGGGAGAAAAAAAAAAAAAAAAAAAAAAAAAAAAACGCAAACCTTGCTAGTTTTTTGAAAGAGGTGAGCTAAATTTTATAAGTCATATACTTCTAGCTTCTCGTCTATGAGTTGTATGCTTTTTAAGTTTTTATAAAGTTTATTGTAACATATAACTTCCAATTCCGAAAAACTAAATTGACCCACAAAAAGTCAAAGGTGACCAATTTGGGTTCAATGTGTACAACACTACAACCCTGTAATATATCGAAGAGAAGTTGCAGGGTGTTAGCAAGGTTGCCTTTTTGTGAAACTTTGACTTATGTAGTACTGTTTATTTAGAAGAATGCGCACCCTTAAATTGCTTAAAATTATCTACTTATTGTTGTATTTCTATGAGTGTAAACAATTAAGAGATTTTATTAGTCATTTGCTACAAAATCCAAGCTGTTCACTCGAAAGCAAACTTGAAAGCCATTTGCCTGAAGTAATGGCTCAGGTGTTGTGACACACGGGCATGGATTGATATACAAACTGTGAACACTTAGCATTCAGAAACTCGTCAAAACAAAACATTTAGAGTCATTCAATCATCTCGACTTTAAAACATAGTATGAGATAATTCATGTTTCAGTATTAACCCACATAGCAAATAGATATAAACTGAACCAAAAGTGATAATAGAATACGTGATAATATTTTTAATGCTTCATTAATTTGATTTGACTTCCCATACGCATGCATTATAATAGTATGCGTGACAATACTTTTAAGAAAACTAGCAAGGTTTGTGATTTTGTTTTTAAAAAATCGCAAGGTTGACCTTGCTAAGTCAACCTTGCTAGTTTTCAGAAAACTAGAAAAGGTTTGACTTTGCAAAGTCAAACCTTGCGAATTTAAAAGAAAAAAAAATGCAAGAAATCTTGCGATTTTTCTAAAAATCCGCAAATTCTCGCAAATCTTGCTAGTTTTATGGGTATGACGGCTTTTTTTGATAAAATTTGGATATTTGGTGAAGTATTTTGTAAAATTGGTTATTTTTGTCATTTTCCCTTTTCGTTGTTTACTAGTAGATTCTAACTATTCAAATAGCAATAATCAGATTCCAGAATCGGTTTAGTACTCCTGTTAAAAAGAACAGTTGCAACCTAGTTGCAACATGTAATGAAACTCGTGTTAAAAAGAACCATTAGGTGTTTACTACTGAAAACTTGTAGCTCTTGAAAATTTAGCATGAAATGAATAGTCTTGATCAATAAACAGTAAAAATAGATATAGATATATACCCGGTGGGAAGATTACTGACATAGCTGATCAACATTTTGAGTGTACTATCACTATCAGGAGCAAGTCCTTTTCGCATCTCTATCACCATATCGTCAGCAACTTGCTGGAGCTTAGCTACCGAAGTTTTACACTTCTCTTTAAACTCTCTAAGTATCTCCATAGCTTTTGTTTGATAGGACAAAAAGAGGGGGTGAAGTCAACTGAGAAAGTAGAAGTTTTAAGAGTTGTGATTCGCTTGCACAATCTTCGTTTGAATATAGAAGAATATGAATTTGGTTTGGTCAGAACCTTTCTGTAAGGATAAGATACTTGTGAATTGCATGTTTGAGTTTTTCAAACTAGTATTTTCTAGGAATAAAATATATTTGTCAGTTGACAGTTGACAATTGACAGTTGACTATTGCAGTTTTAAAACATATTCCCAAGACTTATTAGTTTGTAATAATTTGATGGCGAATAAAGATTTTAAAACATGTTCAAGCGATTATATACAAGTTCAATTAACATTACTAACATAATAATGATGTTCAAATTTGAGATATTCTTACATGTTAGTGCTGACATGTCATCTTCATTGGCATTCTTGGTTGATGTGGCAGTGACATGGCATGCCATTTCATTACATATATCCATGTGGCGCTCATGTGTTATGTCAAATACGCAAACAATAGTACATATATACATAAACAAGATATAGTTACTAAGGCAAAGTTCCATGTTTGTAAACATCGAAAGCATTAAAAATGGATTCAACAACTGCATTTTTTTTTTTTACTTTTTGGATACAGACATTTGAGAATGAAAACTTTCATCACCCAGCATGCATAAAGTAACAAGATACATACCAGTTTTAAACAAGACATTCATAACGATTAACCAGAAAATAATCACCTACTGACTTTTCTTTTCCTGAGTGTTGCACGCTTCATTTCCTCCCAAGAGATGGTTTTCCCGCAAGGGGTTCCTTTGTCTAATAATTCAAGGCTTTCGACATACATTTCCATATCAAGCATCCTACAAGTTCCTTTAAATTTCAAAAGTTCAGAGAGCACCCCTGTCTCTGGATAATAAACTGTATACCACTTGCTAAATTTTGATATGTCAAACAATAAACCACCGCTACTGAGTGCTTTTATAACTCTAACTCCTCTATTAAATCGTTTCATATCCAATTCATGAACCAAGGTCCAAGATGCAACGTTATCATACTCTCTCATTACCCAAATCAATGTGGTAGATCTTTCCTTAGAAATCAAACCTAGACAACCATTCAGGATTGTTAGTTCTCTTGCTCTCCGGCTTGGTTCTGGTAACGAAATTGTCCCAAAAACATGACTACTCAAATTAAATGTCAATATCATACGTCCACGTATGTTTGATCTTTCAGCAGCCACCCAATGCAATGCTCCATTAAATAAAGTTGCTCTTGGCATCACATAAAAATTTGGTCGGGTAGGGAAATCGATTTCACTCCAAGAAGCTGTCTTTAAGGAGTAAATAAACGAAGTGTGTACTGTTCCATCGTAAAATATACCCACAATGTTGTAATCATTTGCGATAGGGTCGAAACCAAACCCTAAGGATGCTTCACAATCTTTTTCGTAGTCTCTCATAAAAGGATGATCAGGTATTTTTACTTCACGTCTAATCGAAAAGTTACATAGAATAAAACCGGGTCTTCTTCTATATAAACAGATAATTCCATTACATGATCCAATAATGTCGATACGTGAGAAAGGGAAAGGGAACTGGACCGGTGTTACATCCGTGTACCCACGTATTGGACACACTGGTAGTTTGTCTTCAGAATGTAATGTATATATGAATTCTCTGATACGGCGTAAAGTTACTTTGCAAGTTTCCCAGTTAGTCACGTGTTGGATGAGGACTTTCTCAGGAGTATTCATCGATCTAAGAATATTGAACATATGGATGAAAGCAGGGCTAGCAATACGAGAATACCATGATTTAGACAACGATCTGAATTTGATGAGACTTTTGATAGGTAGTCTTGCAAAGATTTCGTCCATTAAGTCTTCGGTCAGACAGGCGTTAACCTAGTAACATTGTTTTCAAGCAGAAATAATAAGACTAACAGTTATTTCAGCTTATTTTCTTATTGATAAAACACTTTCAAAAAAGCAATCCTAAAACCTTAATTCGAGATAACAATTATTTCTGTTGATGCATCCTTAATAAAACTCAGATTTTATTAAACAAATATAAGTAAAATTTTACTAATAGAATTCAGTAAAGTCACTTGTGTACAATACCTCTTCTGTAAGTCTTTCCTTTCTTTCTGTAACCACTGTCGGTTTTTGAATGATTTTGCACTCTGTTACTGTATCTTCAAGTGTCAACTGTTCGACTCGGCTCGTACTCCTCAGCATTATATCGTCACCCATGATCTCTTGCCTAGAACGTTGACTAATTTGCTAGTTAATACTTGGCATTTATTTTTGTGTATTCTTTCTAACATGCAACTATTTGAGTAAATGTTGATGCCTATAAAATTAGGTACCATTTTCGGTTTTGACTGTGGATTTGATCATTAGTGTCATATATGTTTTGACTTATTAACGAGGCTTCTGTTTCTCCTTGTGTGTGTCGTGAAACTATGCTAAGCAAATACCTATCAATTAGTTTGAGTGTTTGACATGTATTTCAGAAACAACACTAAAACCAAAATGCATTATTAGTTCAGAACGGAGCATACTGAATAACTTTCACAGAAACATATTCAACTCAAACATGCATTACTGATAGTAAACCAACCGATAAGACTCTTTGGCGGATATAGTTCCATTTGAAACAGTACCTAACCTTCAGTTTTAACTTCACATTAAACAAGTCATACCCTAAGTTGAATGTATAAGAGGGTGCTTGGGATTGCTTAATTTTCTGCTTTTGCTTCTGCTTATGCGTAACTACCAATAAGCTACATAGAAATAAACCGATAAGTACTTTAGGAAATAGTGTTTAGGACTTTAGATGAATTAGTGCTTCTCTATTTAATGTTTCGGGTTAACTATGAGAGTAAGAAAACAATTTCAATTTTCTCAGATAAGCACTCTGAAAGAAAGAGCTCCCAACCTGCTTTTCAAAAAGTGCTTATTTTATTTACCCCAAAATAAGCTTATAAGCAAAAGCGTTCCGGATAACACAAAACCAAAACTGCTTCAACTTAAAAATAAGCAGATAAGCTGTCAAATAATAAGCAATCCCAAACACCCTCTGCGGGGGTGTATGTGTAACCTTATTTTTTGGGCTTAAGTTTATTTATAATAACTACGCTAATGGCTAATGATTAATCCACGGGGTTTAATCCCGCCACCACACAACCCGAGTAAAGCTCTCCCCATTTTTGGGAAGGTTGACGTGGCCACATCAGTGTTGTTTTCACATAGCACGAATTGAACTTGAGAACTCTCACATTTCAATGACGATAGTCATAAAAGCCTTTTACCACTAAGCCACCCTGATTGGTTAAGTACTCGGATTAACTTATGCTAAAAACAAAAGGGTGTCTAAATAAACCCATAAGCCACAAAAAAGAGATAATCCAACACCACCCCCCCCCCCCCCCCCCCCCCCCCCCCCCCGAAATAAGCTAATAAGCTTAAACACAAATGGATACTCATCGGCCACAAACGACAGCAAAAGTGGGAGATATATTTAGGGCCTGTTTGGCTAAGCTTATCCATTTGGGCTTATTTTTTATAAGCTCCAATTTTGTGGTTTATTTTGAGACTTGTCGGCTTATATAAGTTTATTATGATATAATAAACTAATATAAGCCAAAAAGTCTCAAAATAAGCCGTAAAATTGGGCTTATCGAAAATAAGCCGAAATTTCGTTAGCCCCAATTTCGGCTTATTTTCGATAAGCCCCAATTTTACGGCTTATTTTGAAACTTGTCGGCTTTTATAAGTTTATCATATCATAATAAACTTATATAAGCCGACAAGTCTCAAAATAAGCCGCAAAATCGGAGCTTATCAAAAATAAGCCCAAATGGGCTTATTTTTAATAAGCTTAGCCAAACACCACCTTAGGGGGTGTTTGTTTAAGCTTATTTATGGGCTTATGAATTTGTATGTTCTCAGCTTATGTTTTATAAGCCCCAAAATTTGTGCTTATCTTAGGACTTATGGGCTTATATAAGTTTACTATGTCATATTGTCATAAGATGAAAAACTAAGCTTGTGAGATAAAAGCTGAAAACAGATAAGCTCATAATAAGCCCATAAATAAGGTTAAACACTATTTGGGTAACCTTAAATTACACCTTTACATTAAACAATTCATTTCCCATAACTTAAATGTAAACACAACTACTAAGATAATACAATACCATAAATAAGTGATAACTTACAGAGATATTTAAAGGGTATGTTTTGATTTTTGTAGCAGTATAATGTAATGATGCAACAGATTAACAAGAAATGGTCAATAAGGTTTTGTTTAAAGTTTAAACCCATAAACCAAACACCACCTAAACAAAGTAGTTGCTTTATATGGGTTTTTAGCCCAGCCCATAATTGTTTCTTACCTTACAAAATTTAAAAACTTTTGTAGCCCGATAATAATATCATTAGCCCATACTACTTGAGTACTTGTCTCTTGGAAGAGCGCGACGTATCGTATGGTGTCGTGGTCCGGTGCCGTAGGAAAAGTGTTGTCACTTTAATTTTTATTTATTTATAACATTATAATCTATCATTCAGCACAAAACACTCCTTCTTCCAACAAAAGTGATGTCATAGATAAAAGTGGTGTCATTGGTCCATACATAACCTAATAAAACAAAGATACAATAATAGAAACGAAAAAAGAAAAAAGAAAAAGAAATACTCACCGCATGGGCTCATGGGTACGGCACGAGCTCTAGACGTCATGGAGTGGGCCGGTGCCATGACACCAAGTTCACCAGCCACCGTACCAAAGGCTCTAAGTTGTTTTAAAACACTCTTCTGTTTTTATAGTTTAATCAGAAAAGACATTAATGAGTAGAGATAATATTTTTATAGTTTAACTGGGGTTTCTCTTCTCATGTGTTTGAGTAGCCGGGGTTTTACAGTAGGACATGCTGCTTTGAAAGCCGCCTCGTACAAAGTGTCAAAACTCGAGAAAGTGTGCATTGAAAATCAACATGTTTTTATTCCTTTCGCGTTTGATACTTTTGATTTCCTTGCACCTGAGGCAGTGGAGTTCCTCAGCAGAGTTCAACGAGTTATGTATAGTAATGTTATGACACCTAGATCCACATATGTAGTTTTCAAAAGAATAAGTTTTGCAATCCAAAAAGAGCTAGCGGTGCAGCTTGTTGTTAAATATTACGTATAAACATTAATATGTAAATGTCTAGTATCGAACCCGAGACCTCGGGATTGCACACTTTACAAACAAGAATAATGTAAAATAAATATGTATATATTAAATGTATTGAATATATATATTTATAAACACTTAATGGTCTAAATGGTCGTTAGTTATTAACCGTATGGACTAACTATCATTAGTAACGAAAGATAAGGACTAGAGTGTAACTTGGGAGTCAAGAAAGATCTAGAAACACCCTTGTGGGTGCTAGGCCGGTCGAAGCCCAACCCCATGGGTCGACCCATGCTTTCTTGGTCACCAAGATATCCTCTAGTATATATACAAGGCCAAGGATTAGGGTTTCACATCTTTTGTGCACACACACTAACCCTAAATCTTTTCTCCTTGTCTCTTTCTTTTGTGGCCGATCGACTCAACCCCAACTTAGGGTTTGGATCGATTTTTCCATAGCTAAAAACTAAGTGTTTTGTTTACTTGCATCAAACCTTTATTCGTTGGTAGTTTGTGTGTACAAGAACGAGGTAATTACTTACTTTAGTAATTATCAAGAGATCGATAAACAAAACGGTAAGGGGTTTATCATTGATCTATTTGTACAAGTATCAAGGTTTATTTGAAGTGCATCGGGTACGTTTACTATTTATGTTTTAGTTAATATTTATGTGTTATACTTGATCCTAGCTTCCGCAATACGTGCTATTTAATTGTTTAACTCTAACAGTGGCATCACGAGCCATGTATAACATGTAATTGATTACTAAAACGTAATAAAAATCGGATCTTTAATTGTTTTAGATACATGTTTTTTGATCTAGGGTTTTTCCTATTTTTTTTAATTAAATTCGAAACCCTAACCCTAATTTTTTTGGGGGGGGGTTCGATTTTTCCATGAAACCCTAATTAGGGTTTTGTGGTTTTCTTGGATTATGTGTAATCACTAGAAACCCTAGGTCATTAACCGGTTAATTGAACGTATCTTGTGACCTATGTGCTAATTGTTAGGTTTTAATCCGTGACTTACATGCATGTTAGTCATGGATCTTGTTTTTATCACATGTTTAATATAGATCTTAAATTGGGGAAGACTCCAATAAATATTAAAATCAATTTTATATGCTATGTGGTGTGTTAATTAGCTTTGGCCTACGCAATTGATTCGTCAATGTATGTGGCTCTCTTTCACTAAGAGGAGAAGGCCTTAGTTGATTGCATGCATAATTATACCTAGAATTGATTTTATTATGATCTTTTCTAATACGGATTGCATGTGGCTAATTGTTTCACTTATTTATTATTGGTTGTTTTGATTTTCTTTGATACTTGTTTTATTGTTATTAGTTTGACTTGATGTAAGCAATAAAAGGGTTGTTTTTATAAAGAAAATAAATACGGACTAATAATGGTGAAACCCTAAGTGGTAAAGTAAGAATCTTGCAAGGTCTTAGGTGCCGATAGTGGTCCGATTCGCACGGTAATCAGCTCCCAGGCGAGACTAGCAAAATTCATACTTTATTACAATTTTGAGATTGAATCCATAAACTTTTGCTTGATTGATGTTTTGTACAAATATGCTTTTAAAATTAAGTCCTTTAAGATGATATTCATAACCGTGATTTGAAGGCTTAGAAAAGAGCCTTAGAGTCTGCCTTGGTTATCACAATCTTGAATATGTCTTAAACGAATTACTTTTAAAATCATATATTGTAGAAAGTCATCTTAGGGTTTTGGTATAAACCTCAAGTAAAACTTTGTGTATTAATTTCACGAATTGGACATAAAAAGTTTTATGAAAACTTATGTTATAAAGATGAGTGCATGCATCTTTGTACATATTTTGATTGACATATCAAAAATAATACCCTTAATAATTTAAGTTACGTGCCATCTATCTATAAGGAACACTTGGAATTTTAATTTAGTAAACGTGAGACCTAGGCTAAATTACTATAACAAGGTAAAATTCTTTTAACGCGTGAGACCATAATTGTAATTTTACAGTTTCTAAGGTAGACGACTTAATTAAGTTGTGCGTAAGACCTAGAACTTAAGGCATGAGATGGGATGAAACATGCTTACAAGGCAAATTGATGAATCAATTTGATGTAAATCCCATAATGATCTAGGAATTGGAAATCTTGTTTGCCAATTATTGTTCGACAGATTACCAACTTTTGTACTTTCACCACTAACAGATCAACTGATGTGGTTGAATCTATGTAAAGTTGGATCCTAGGTTTTCAAGAAAATTAGTTGGGTATATGAATATAGCCTTGGGTATTTTATTTTTCTTGAAGATATTGATTATCGAAAATACTAATATTTGAACTTTATCTGTAGATATGGCTCAACCCGATAACCAAACTGTGATTTCTGCTTTCAAGAGTCATCTTGAGAGAGAAAAACTGACTGGAAAGAATTTCAATGACTGGCACCGTTCGCTCAGAATTGTCTTGAGAGCGTCTGGTAAGCTAGACTATGTGACCAAGGAATGCCCTGCTGAACCTGCTGCTACTGCAACACCAGAAGCAAAGGCAGCATGGAAGGTGACTAATGCTAAGTATAATGAGGTTGCTTGTTTAATGCTCACTAGCATGAGTGCTCAATTACAAAAGAAGTATGAGTACTCGTCTCCTAAGAATATGCTTGATAACCTCAGGCAGTCTTATGAGAAGCCACCTGCAGTTGAATTGTATGATGAACTTGACAAGCTACACAACTGCAAGCATGGTGATGGTAAACCAGTAGCTGATTATGTGGATGAGATGAAAGATTCGTTTGATCAACTTCACAGAATTGGTTTTGGTTACCCCGACAATGTGCAAGTGCACTTGATCAACAGATCCCTCAACAGGGATTTTGTTGATTTTGTGCAGAATTACAACATGCATTGCTCGGGGAAGACAGTCTCAGAATTACTCGCATTGCTTGTTGATTATGAGAAAAGTCTACCAGCCAAGGTCAAGGCTCCTACCCCACAAGTGTTGGCAATTCATGGGGGGAGAATCCAGAAGAAATCACATGTGAACAAAGGCAAAGGTAAAGGTGATAAAGGCAAGCAGGTCATGGTCTATCAACCACAACCAAAGATGAAACAGCATCAGCCTAAGCAGAACAAGACAAATCCTCCAAACAAGAAGGATCAGGCTTGTCACCACTGTCATGAAAAGGGCCATTGGAAGTGCAATTGTCCTCTCTACATTCATGACTTGCGACAGAAGAAGCAGGGGAATGAAGCTGGTAAAGCCAGTACTTCAGGTGCGTTCTTTATGATTGAATTATTCACTCTTACTCCTAAATTGAATTCATGGGTATATGATACGGGATGCGGCATTCATATTTGCAATACCTTGCAGGGGTTTAGAGTTGAGAAAAAGCTGGCCTATGGACAACAATTCTTGCACGTTGGTAACGGAGCGCATGCAGGAGTTGAAGCTATAGGAGTTTTTAATTTAGTGTTGCCTTCGGGCTTAGTACTATCTTTAAATAATTGTCATTATGCACCGTCAATTGTTAGAGGTGTAATTTCATTTTCATGTTTGTTAAACCTTGGTTTTCATCATACTATTTCTAGCAATGGAATTTCAGTTTCTTTAAATGATGTTTTTTATTTTAATGCTATTGCTGTGAATGGTGTATTTGAAATTGATATGAATGATAATGATAATGCTTTTGTTACAAATAATTCAATGTATAGCATCAACAATAAGAGAATCAAGAAAGGTCTGGATTCATCTCATCTTTGGCATTGTCGACTTGCTCACATTGGCAAAGATCGCATGAAAAAGCTGCAACATGATGGGCTTTTAGATAAGATCAATGATGAATCATTTGATAAATGCGAATCTTGCATTGCTGGGAAGATGACTAAGAAACCCTTTAAAAATAGGATTGAAAGGGCTAATGATCTACTTGGTCTTATTCACACAGATGTGTGTGGACCACTTAGACATGTGTCAAGGAGAGGTGCTAGCTACTTCTTAACATTCACGGATGATTACAGCCGTTATGGTTATGTTTATTTACTTAAACATAAGCATGAGGTATTTGAAACATTCAAAGTGTTTAAAGCAGAAGTAGAGTTGCAACTTGGAAAGAAGATTAAAGCTCTTCGATCCGATAGAGGTGGTGAATACCTGAGTCAGCAGTTCATAGATTATCTAGCAAAGGAGGGAATTGTCCAGCACCTTACTTCTCCATATACTCCACAACAAAATGGTGTATTTGAGAGAAAGAATCGTACATTGCAAGATATGATACGATCTATGTTTAATCTAACAACTCTTCCTTTTTCGTTTTGGGATTATGCCTTAGAATCTGCGATTCGCATTCTAAATATGGTTCCAACAAAGAAGGTTGATAAAACACCATATGAGGTATGGACTGGAAAAGCTCCAAACCTGTCTTATCTTAAGGTCTGGGGTTGTGAGGCGTATGTTAAACGTGACTCAGCAGACAAACTCCAACAAAGATCTGTGAAGTGCATCTTCGTAGGATACCCTAAGGAAACTATGGGATACTACTTTTATTACCCACCTGAAAACAAAGTATTTGTTGCAAGGTATGGAGACTTCCTTGAAAGGGAGCTCATATCTCAAGAATTCAGTGGGAGAGTATATGATCTGGAAGACGGTCAAGAAGATGTAGAACCTTCTGAAAGCACTAACCAACTTCCGGTAGAACCTGAAAGTTTAGGTCCTCCACCTGAAGTTGAAGTGATTCCCATTCGTAGGTCAACAAGACCAGTAAAAGCTCCTACTCGTCTATGTCTTAATGTAGAGAGTGATGAAAATATACTGGGTGATCTTGATGAGCCTACAAGTTATAAAGCTGCCATGAATGGTCCTGAAAAGGCCAAATGGAAAGAAGCTATGGATGGGGAAATGCAATCCATGGAAGACAATGATGTCTGGGAAGAAGTAGACCTACCTCCGGGTGCCAAACTAGTTGGGAGTAAATGGCTCTACAAGAAAAAGACTGACATGGATGGCGTTGTACACACCTATAAGGCCCATTGTGTAGCAAAAGGCTATACTCAAACTTTTGGTGTTGACTATGAGGAGACCTTTTCTCCTGTAGCTGACATAAGGGCAATTAGGATTCTTATAGCCATAGCCGCTTACTATGACTATGAGATTTGGCAAATGGATGTAAAAACCGCCTTCTTAAATGGTCGCCTAGATGAAGACATCTATATGGCGCAGCCTGAGGGGTATGTAAATCCAGAATTCCCAAATCGTGTATGCAAGCTTAAAAGATCCATTTATGGATCAAAGCAAGCATCACGACAATGGAATAAGAGATTTGATGGTGAAATTAAAAAGTATGGATTCACTCAAAATCTTGATGAGCCATGTGTATATCACAAAGTTAGTGGGAGTAATGTAATTTTCCTTATATTATATGTTGATGACATATTGATCATGGGAAACGACATTCCAAGTTTGCAAAAGGTTAAGGCATATCTTGGAAAGTGTTTTTCTATGAAAGATTTAGGGGAAGCTGCATTTATTCTGGGAATCAAGATATATAGAGATAGATCTCAGCGATTAATTGGATTAAGCCAAAGTGCTTACATTGATAAAATATTGAAGAGATTCAATATGCAAAATTCCAAGAAAGGATATTTGCCAATGCAAGAACAACATGGCTTGAGCAACAAGGTTTGTGCTTCAACACCTGCAGAGGTGCAACGCATGAAGAGAGTCCCTTATGCTTCGGCTGTGGGATCTATTATGTATGCGGTGAAAAGTACAAGGCCTGATGTGGCGTTTGCTCAGAATTTAACCAGTCGATATCAGCAGAATCCAGGTGAAGCTCACTGGACTGCTGTTAAGAATATTCTTAAGTACCTTAGGGCTACTAAAGATATGTTCTTGGTTTATGGGGGAAATCCATCAGCAGAACTTGATGTTACAGGTTACTGCGATGCTTCTTGGAAAGGTGATAAGGATGATACGAAGTCTCAGACGGGTTATGTCTTTGTCATTAATGGAGGAGCTGTGGATTGGAGGAGCAGAAAGCAGAGTGTACTAGCAATGTCTGCTACAGAAAGTGAGTATATAGCTGCTTCAGAAGCTGCAATGGAAGCTGTTTGGATTAGGAAGTTTGTTTCAGGGCTTGAAGTTATGCCTTCGATTCAAAGACCTATTAAAATGTATTGTGACAACTCAGTTGCAATTACATTTGCCAATGAGCCTGGAATCATGAAAGGCACCAGACATTTCCCGATTAAGCATCACTATGTTCGAGAACAAGTCGAAATAGGCAAAATCGAAATGCTCAAAGTTCACACAGATGATAACTTGGCAGATCAATTAACAAAGCCTCTACCTGGCACCAAGCTTTACAAGCATGCTGAAGGTGTAGGACTTAGATTAGCTGAAAGTTTCATGCCCATTTGTGATTAGTGTTTGGATAAAGGATGTAACGTACAATTATTATTTTAATGAAATAAAATATGTTTTATGTTTATTTATTCATTGTCTTAATAATATATCCTATATTTGCATGTTTAAGATCCATGAATAAGTTATTATTCTAAATTGTCCATTGTCGATTATTGATATGGGAATATCATTAAACTAAGACAAATTTGAGTATTGGTTTAGGATATACTTGAAAGTATATTGATGCGTAGTCATACCAATTTCACATGATATTCAATGAATTGAATATTGGACTTATCCCAATAATATGATTTAATATTTAATGTGAGAATCATATTTAAAGTTATCCTCAGACTTGAGATACCAGATAAGTGTCATGGATGTAGTGCATTTTTGTGAAGCAATCTACCGCTCACCGTAACAGGGAGTTATAAGGGTTGTTTTCAGAAGTGTTGCAAAGTTCATGGGTTATTCTTGTAGTCAAGATAGAATTTATTCCTTCTGATTTGTTTAGAAGTTTAATACTGTTGGGCCCCTCGTAGGGTTGACAAAATGTTTGCATGGCCATGCCCAAAGTCTATCTGGAATACGTTCAGATGTTTTGGTAATTTTGTTCAATCATAAAGAAACGAGAAACATAAATTTAATAAAGGAACGCACATCTTTATTAATGTGGTATTAGTAATGAAAGGATAATTATAATGATGAATCATTAAAGGTTTTTCCAGGAAACCTAGCTCGGATTGAACTAGGGGCATTGGAGTGTTGCAAGACGCTAACCAATGTCATTTTACTATTAATGGATATACGAGTGGGAGCTGTTAAATATTACGTATAAACATTAATATGTAAATGTCTAGTATCGAACCCGAGACCTCGGGATTGCACACTTTACAAACAAGAATAATGTAAAATAAATATGTATATATTAAATGTATTGAATATATATATTTATAAACACTTAATGGTCTAAATGGTCGTTAGTTATTAACCGTATGGACTAACTATCATTAGTAACGAAAGATAAGGACTAGAGTGTAACTTGGGAGTCAAGAAAGTTCTAGAAACACCCTTGTGGGTGCTAGGCCGGTCGAAGCCCAACCCCATGGGTCGACCCATGCTTTCTTGGTCACCAAGATATCCTCTAGTATATATACAAGGCCAAGGATTAGGGTTTCACATCTTTTGTGCACACACACTAACCCTAAATCTTTTCTCCTTGTCTCTTTCTTTTGTGGCCGATCGACTCAACCCCAACTTAGGGTTTGGATCGATTTTTCCATAGCTAAAAACTAAGTGTTTTGTTTACTTGTATCAAACCTTTATTCGTTGGTAGTTTGTGTGTACAAGAACGAGATAATTACTTACTTTAGTAATTATCAAGAGATCGATAAACAAAACGGTAAGGGGTTTATCATTGATCTATTTGTACAAGTATCAAGGTTTATTTGAAGTGCATCGGGTACGTTTACTATTTATGTTTTAGTTAATATTTATGTGTTATACTTGATCCTAGCTTCCGCAATACGTGTTATTTGATTGTTTAACTCTAACACTTGTTTCCCGTTTGTCTTCCACCTCTATGTAAATCTAAAAGTTAATTCTTAAAAAATAATAATAAAAAAAAATATATATATATATATATATATATATATATATATATATACTAGGTTTCAAAGCCCGCCCGATGGGCGGGCATGACTTATAATTATCGTCTTGAAAAACTATGTTAACTAAAAATAAGGTATAAACGTACCAAATTTTTAATTGAATTCATTAAGAACGAAAATAAATAAATGGTTATCGAATATGAGAGAAAAAAAGTTTCAAAGTTGTTCGCAAGAAGAAAGTGTCAAAGCATAGCCCGTTCGATGGGCGGGTAAGCCTTATAAAGATCGTTAAAAACCTTTAGTTAACAAAAAAAATAAGCTATAGCTTAGGTATAACCAACACTTAAATGAGACTTTCCAGGATGTGAATATCCAACTATCTGAACGGAAACCATTCCCTTATAAGTAAGCGTAAAATAAGATATAAACATACCAATTTTTATATTGAATGCATTAACAATGAAATTAAATGAACATTAACATTTCTTTGTAATGTCTTTTCTAGTGTCTTGCTAGTTTATAAAATTTCTTTGTAATGTCTTTTCTAGCGTCTTGCTAGTTTATAAAATTTCGCCGTTCAAAAAAAAATGAACATTAACATTTATAGAACAATAAAAATATACAACTTTCTTTGTAACAACATAGTAAACGAAATAAAGCTATTACCATCATTATCACAACAACAAACTTTCAATCCCTTCCCACTCTTCACTCTAGAGACATAATACCCATTTGCAAAAGACGGTTTTGCTTATCATCAAGCATTATATTGATCTAGTCTTTTGTGTCATCCACATACTCCCTCAACTGCACACAAACAGATATAATCCATAACGTCAGTTGGTTTAATAATTGACAGTGTTTGGCACTGCATTTTAAAACTGCTTTTCTGATTAGTGTTTTCAAGTCTTATATAATATCATGAAACTGAATATTACTTTACATATCTAATTATTTTGCAATCAACTAATTATGTTTGCATAATCTGTCTATGAGTGTTGAGATCCCATATAAAGCTCGAAAAAGAAATTATTAATTGGTTAATTTGTGGCACATAACATAGTTTGTAAAAGTTAACAAAAAGCACATTTTAACACTCCCATTATATGCCTCTCCTTAAAAGTCAAAATTCAAACAATTAAATCAAAATTAAGGACTCTGATTATACAAATGGAAAAAGTTTCCGACTCATAAGTGCAGTGGGTGCGGTCATGCCGTTGGGCTCGTGCCGTTCTCCGAAAGTAGTGCCACGTCAGCAAAACACAGAACGGCACCAGAAAAGCTTTGACACCACATTCTGTGTCGTTACAGTTGGCACCGGAAAATGTGGTGCCATTTTCCATTTTTTTTTCATTTAACTAAAATAAACTTCATTACATGAGTTATATAAATCATTTCTTGAAACATTGTAAAAAAAGGTTGAAAATTGTAAAAAAAAAAAGTTTGAAACTCGTAAAAAATATAGTGCAACTACACACAACATATAAAAGTTGAGGGTAAAAGTTGTAACTTATAAATATATAAAAGATTATAAAATACCTTTGGCTGTTTCTTCCTCCTAGTTTGGCTCCCCACCTGTAAATGAAAAAAAAAAAAAAAAAAAAAAAAAAAACTTTCAACAGAAACGTAACAAACACAAACACAGTATACAAACACATTATACAAACATAAACACAGACAAACCCACCAAAAAAGGGCAAAAAAAAAGGATGGCGTTGCGTGAACCGGTTGGCGCAAGAGGCTTTGGCGCGACTCTCGGTACGGTGCGCCGTTCACATTTCTCGTGTCGTTCTTTGGCACCAACCAATGGCACCTCCGTACCTCCTGGTCTAACGATAAATCGGCACTTTATTGGTTTAAGCATGATATGATCCCATGTATTTTTGTGGTGTAACACATGCAAAGGATAATATGATCATGAAAGTCGAAAACCGCGAACTTAAACCCTTATTCATGAGTTGCTCTAACAAATAAGAAATAATAATAGACATGTTTATGTAGCAAGACTTATCAAAAGCTTTTATTGGCTTCATTACAATTTCAATTTTTTTGTTTATCACATCTCATGCGGCTTTCAATGACAACTTTACTATTAATTTTGTAGTCAAATATTTGCCCCTATATGTAATACATGAAGTGCATTTTTTTGTGAGTTTGGTGTGGTTTGACGAATGTGTTTGAAACTACATTCTGACAGAATGATAAGTTATGGACCAATTTAAATTCTAAGACAAAGAACACCTCACAAAACTATACGACACTCTTTCCTCGCCTAACCAGGTATAATTAGTTAATAACTTTACACACCTAAAGAAATGTACATTATTAAAAACGAAGTATACACTCTTCAAGCTGAACTATACTCTCTTCCTTGCAGCTCAGCAGCAGACTCATATATACTTTGTCCATGTGGCCCAGTTCAGAAACAATTGCATCATTGATGTGCTGATCACAAGTTACAAAATAATGGGTAAATTAAGATGGCCACTCAACTATTGGGGTTAAATTTTACTGCATAACTTTAAAACAAAATTTAGGATAAGTATTTTAAGTCTATAAAAAGACTCGTATAACCAATATTTGAATAAAACTATGAAATGCTTAACTTGCGTCGTAATGCTTTTTTTGCAAGACAAATTGAAGGGAAGCCCTAAAACATCCCTTCTAACAGAGAGAAAGAAAGTTCAGCAAGGGAGACTTGCGTGTAAGGCCTGTAAATAAACAAAATATGGAAAATTTATGTTCAGAAAATATAACGAAGTTATAAGTATAAGTTGGGAAAGTAAATGAATCGTAAGGTCTCAACACACTTCTTATCATATATGGAGGTTTAAGTTGTACCTCACATGAAAATTACGAAGTGCAGGTGGCAAACATCTATTGTCTATGTACTAACAAAATACTGTTTTTGCCAAAGAATTATCACACAAGATTCAGAAGGTTACTTCAATAACCTATTAATAAGAATACCTTAGCAAAATCTAACCAAAATAACATAAGCAATAAGGTTGAGGCTTATGGGGCTTAAAGTCCAAGACTGCTAATGTGATGATCTATCTCATCAAATTTCCGTGTAAGAACTTCAGCTCCTACTGGCAAAACCAAGTGCAGTACCAAACCCTCCAAAGTTATAGGGAAATGTTGCAAACTTGGACAATTATTAGTGGCAAACTGAGAGCATAGAATCAATCTTCAGTAGCACATATATAATATAAGAAGAGGGGAAACGTTTTTTTTTTATATTTCCCGGTTGCAAGCTTGTCCAACCACCACATTCAAAGTCAGATTTAGTTACACCAGGAAGTGGATTCAGCTGACCGACGCGATGAACTTATGTGGGATACCTGAGAAGGTGACCTTCATATCAGTCACTTCAACAGCCGCACATTAATTCAAGTTGGATTCACTTATGAATCTGACCCTTCTCACATACTTAATGCTTTCTGGTCTTTCGAAAGTGCTTTCAAGTCCACCAATGTGCTCAGCTTAAAGGGACATTTTGTACCCGAATACCTGCACAAAGTCATTTTGTAAGTCACAACTAAAGTAACATCGTCTTTTTTCTTGAACATTTATTTTGGCATGAAATAAAATGTACCTGTGCGTGTAGGCTAGAACCTTTGTTAGCCCATGTATGATAAGGCTGATACGCACCCATTGATAGTCAATAAAGACAACTTAAAATATATATCCCGCAACACCATAATCGTGCCTTACAATTGCTACCACACGATCATTCCCTTATCTCAACCCAGCCGAAGCGATACAATCCGTGTCTAGACTGTTTTCCCTAGATTAATTAGCCTTCAAAATAGAGTATCACATGAACAAAGTTCAAAACCATTTTAGAAGATTAAGAACAGTTTCAAAACTATAAATGCATAAATATACATGCAATCTTATTCCTCTAAATATGCATAAAGCATAAAATAGGTTCTGATCATTCCAAACAACATCAAGAACCACAAAGTCATGCTTCTTAGCATAGAATCCAAAATATCTCGTTTCTCATAAATAGCAATTACCATAAAAAATTGAAAAAAAAATACTGACCATTGTAGACATCCATTTGTTCATGATAGCATGAACATGTAGAATTAGAATATACACATCATTTTTGGCCGGATGAAACTCGACTTAATTAAAAAGTGTATTCATTTTATAAACGACCTCTTAGGCTCCATTGATCAAACTCATGTTAGCCATTGCATTGATCATTATTCTGCGACATATATAATAATATCAACTTATAATGAATGCATTGTTGAATATGATTATAAAAGCAGTATTACTTTAATACTAATTTGAAACATGAATTAGAATTAGTGTATTCATTAAATATACAATTCGAGCAACGTCCAACCCAGTTGACCAGTCATCAATGTGACCCGTTTTGACAAAGAAACCCAACTTAAATTAACCCATTCATGAGCAAGCTGGTTGAAATTTCCACCATTATCGTAGACCTTAATGGCATGTAAATTGCATTAAATGCATATATAAGAAGGTTGATTGGATTGGACCTAAATGGAACTTATCTGTGGTTTGTGTTGCATGTCTTCTTAGTAGAGCAAGCGCCTCTTCTTGGAACCATATCCAGTAAACCTATCAAGGGATTCTGAGTATTGAGTCTCAATCTATCTCATAACTACTTCCAAAATGCAAATCCACCTCAATATAAGGTGGCAATTACTAAAAGTGTACTCAATCATATTAAGCCTGAGCTCTGGAAAAAAATAATATCTTAACTATTGCACCGTATTTTTATCTTTTCTATGACATTCAAAATTAGTTATCTAAATCAAGCTTTCAGAAAAGCTTATTTTAACCAGAACAACATGCAGGTTAGTAATAAACATATTTTTTCGTGGATTGATGTTATCCTAAAGGCTCTTTAACAACACGTTCTTTAGTTTATAGTTAATTGCCATCCCAACATCCTCAGCCTTGCTTATGTTCATCTTGACTGAAACTTCATGTTTGTCATTGTGCAATATAATGTACGCCTAGTGAAATGAGCAAAGATTGACCACCAAAAAACCAAATATACACAGAAAATTATAAGATTAAATCAACTTTGGTCAACAAATAAAAGTAGAACAATAAATATAGCTCATTATCAATTTTTTTATCATGAAGACTTTAGAATAGACATACCTCAGTATGGACCAATAAAGACTAAATTGGAGAAGTACATCTGCTTTTGATTTTGATTCTATCTCTTGATATTTTTTTAAATAGGTGCTTATACCTATTTTTAGTAGCATCGAATTCCTGCAGCAATTTGTGTTTATCTTGAACCGCAGATATATTTGAGAATTGACCCTGCCACAGATGGCTGCAATCGCACTCGTGTTGCAGCATTCAGTAAAAAAAAATACTATTTAACAATTTGTTGATTAAATTGCTTAACAGGAAAGTTTAAGTGAGCGAGTTTACCTGGTCCAGTACGAAGTTTACAACAACTGTTAGTATGAAGACTATGTTTTATTGCTTTCTGATTTCTAGTTTTATGAAGAGCATGGAAAAGTCTCCATCCGCCCCATGCATCAACCATCTGTATATGAAAATATTCAGTATATTGAACCTGGTAATAGTAGCAAACACATAGTATTGCCACATTTAAACCAGATCTGGAAATAAGATATAAATATGGAACCATGAGTATTACACTTTATTACCTAATTCCTAACAATTGGGATCCATTTGTCCAATATAATCTCTAACCGCTGGGTAAGTCAAGGTATTGCAGATAAATAAATTTTGTGCTCACCACGGGAAAGTGATCAAGTTGGTTGTCGAATCGATAAAAGCTCCATCATCGATTTGAAAAAACTAATCTTTAAAACACATGACACGTCAACATTGGGCAAGCAAGCCTTATAAATTTCCTCTTGTTGAGGATCGATGTCAACATATGCTCCATACGTCATTTTGTCGGGCCCATTTTGTTTGTAGAAGACATGTGATAAAGAGGTTAGCTTGTGAAAATGTGAACATATTGTGATTATTCATGTTATAGTAAACCAACCGGCTGTAAGCACTGCACATTAGCACAATATATTGTCCGTTGTTTTGTAAAATTCTAAAGAAGATAGCAATTTGTTTAGTAAAATCATTGGAAGCCGAAGCTAACAACCAAAGCAGTCCAAATTTTCCTTTCTTTGATGCTCCCGATGGCGGGGTTCGCTTCTTAAAATTGTTTTCCAAAAATATTTGAATGTAAAAATAAAATAATCATTAACGTGATATATTTAAAAAAAATAATTGGAAAACCATTATAAATTGATCATGTATTATATATAAAAGGAACAATCATAAGTATCGTAACAAATTTATTGCATGATGGTTATATTCGAATTTTGAAATAAAACTTCTTTATACAAAATGTTTGTTGCGGAGTTAGTGTTATTCGCCATATTTGTCACAATTAATTTACATATGATGCGTCAATTCAAATTAAAAATGTTAAAAAGTATAACATAAATCCTCACCGCATTAGGTTTATCTCATATTTCTCACTCATAGTAGAGAAAACTTCTAAGTTCTAACTGATCCTGCATTCAGTTACACAATAGCTATTTAGCTCCTCTATCAATAGTGTTACTATGGTACTTGTAATATTTTACAATTCTGACTGTCCATCCAGAACACTCGTATTGATTGAAACCTACTTAGAGTTTTTGCACGTCTATCACAAACTATGTATTCGATAATTAATCCAGATATAATTTTATAATCTAATATCAAAAGTAATTATCTAATATTTAGAAGCAACTTAGGAGGTTACAAACACTTGACTTATACTCATAAAAGTCAACATATAAAGCACATAAGCAAACTCCGAGCATAAGGTCCTTGTTTACTCTTTATTTCTAGGCTGCTGTAGTGGGTTGCTCGCAAGTCCTGCATTTATCGAGTTTTTACTTAAAAGCTATAGTTGGAGCTTAAATGTGTCAAGTAGCTATAGAACTAAGAAAACTACAATACACACAATGGCAGCGACCTAATATAATATTTGGTTTGGTTTGGTTTGGTTTAAGATTACCGCCAGTGCATAAGTCGCTCTTAAATTCAGTTTGTGCATAAGCCTTGAGCTTGTTTCTTCAAACTTACCATGTTACTACAAATTTACCATGTTAGCATCTGGAAGTTCTCGTACTGCTACGTGGTTACCAGAAGTGCCCCATCTTTAGCATTGGTTTCAGGGATACAATTGTGAAATGGCTCAACATGTTGACTTCCATCCAGTTGAACTCCAATGAAGTATATTGTACCTCTCCCTATAGAACAAAAATAATAACAATCATTATATCTATCTTTCAACTTAAACCCTCAAACATTTTATTTTTCAGGAAATGTTTAGATTAAATAAAATCTGATCTATTGATGGTATCTAAACAGCCCGTCGTCAATGCATTTGATAACACATCAGTGAGTCATACCTTTTGATCACGCATAGGCTGAAGATGAAACAGATTCCAAAACTTTTTCCCTGATTGATTGCCAATAAAAAAGATTTAGCCATGAATAAATAAACATATGTTCTTTCAAATTTCATGATACTCAGGGAACTCATTAAAGAATGTGTGTATATACCAGTCTTAGTGTAATTGATGAGTTGTACGGTAACCTCTCTTTGGTTATCGCTTGCATCTTGTATTTTCTTGACAGTTGATGGATCCGTTTCAGGCCCCTTGAAGAAACCTTCAATAAATAGATATAATGAAATTATGGTGAAAATTTAGCAGATTTGAATCATTGTCAGTGAATATTTTGTGTGCATCCCATATGTTGAAATAATAATGGTAATAAGTTTTGAACCTTTCTTTTTGCGTACCTGCAATTTTTACCCAAGATCTCTTCCCGGCTATACTCGGTCAACTCTAAGAAGCTATCCGACGCGAAAATCTACCAATAAAATCATCAAAGTGCCATTAAACTATTTGAATACTTTTGTGAATATAACTGAGTGAAATAAAAGACTTACAATGGGATTATCATGAAGTCGTGGATCAGTGATGACAAAGTTTTTCTCAATACGTTCAAGAGTTGTAGCAAAAAGATGAAGCGCACTCTGAACATCTTTAGACTAAAGACAAGCTTCAGCAGTCGGTAAGCCTCAACCTGTATACACCAATAACATCATAATTATTTATTAATGATTACAAAAAAAACAGGGTTTTGGAAAAGAGAACGTACAAAACCGTTGTTATGAGAATGAATGAGAAAAATAAGGTAAAACAAATTAATATTCTGGAACTATATTTAAGGAAAAGATATGTGTGATAATTTAAATTGATCTTTGTTCTACTATATATTTTTTGTTTTCTGTTCTTGATCACAATCAATGGATTGTCTCCATTGGTTGAGACGTTTGCATGTTAACCTAAAGACGCAGGTTCGAATCTCACTATGTTCATTTTTAATCAAATTTAATCCAAATTTTAAATTAAATAAATGGTATATATAATTTCGAAATAAATTAAAAAAAAATACAAAATAAATTATAAAAATTGCTTACATGGACAGATTGTGATGACATGGCTGATGACATGGCTGAAATTGAATTACTGGGCATTGACTGGACAATGACTGGGCATTTCCTGTTATATATAATGTAGAGATATATATATATATATATATATATATATATATATATATATATATATATATATATATATATATATATATATATATATATATATTAGTGAATAGAGATAATAGATTGTTAGCATTTTTCTTTGTATCCTGAGAATCAAATATCAAGTATGTCACTTTCATAGTTATACTAGTAGTAAGTTACGTACGAATCCATAATTTCATAAATAAATAAACCAAAAATTTCACGGGAAAAGGTCAAAAAGTTGAGTATGAAAGTGATGCGCGAAAAATAAAATTACCATATCTATGATATCAACTTGTCAACATAAACGCTTCTTTGACTATTGTAAAATGTCTAAAATCTAAATAAAGTACTTTTTAAATCATGTTGACAAATCAATACCTTTACTGCTCTATGAAGATAATTCATGAAAATTTGTATCATAAGGAATGTTTTATTAAAGAAAAACTAGTTATAATACCCGTGCACGCACGGGATTTTGACATAAAATTTTTATAATGTATTTAATACCGAATATATTGTCTTACGTAAAATGTTTTGAACTTTACATCTATTTATTTAGTATAAGTCAAATTTATCTTGCAATAACAATGCCTATTAAAAACAGTAGCAATACCCCTGTATTCGGCTATTTTTACAATTCCAAACACCCCTAAAATTAGCAATTGAAATAGTCTCAAACACCCTTGAATTCAGCTATCAAAGCAGTTTTCAGCACCCATCAATTCAGCTATTAAAAACAGTCTCAAACACCTTGAATTCTGCAATTAAAACTGTCATAAAAACCCTTTAATAACTATTAAGACAGCCATTAAAACAATCATAATCACCACTGAATCTAACTATTAAGACGGTCCCAAAACCCTTTAAAAACTTACTATAATTAGTAGAAAATAACAATCCCAAACTCCAATAATTTAACCAAGTCCCACTTTAGTAAACCGGCTCATTCTTTTCGCAGCAGATTTTCAAGTGAATGAAACACATTAGTTACATCTCTTGCTAGAACATCATTATTCTATATTACAACAAATTCAAAAGCAATTAACTCATCAAATACTTGTGAGATTTTTATTTTATTTTATTTTATTTTATTTTTTTTGCAACTTTGGAATAAGGTTAATGCAATACATATCAGTGCCTGAGACAAAGGCATTTATATAACATTAACTTGGGATTATGTGAGTTAGTCGTTTAAGTATATGAAAATTCAAGAGACAACTTGATTTTAAAATTCAATAAACACATGTACCATATAAGCAAATTATTGTATCAAATATATGTTCTAAGTAACCTTCATAGTAAATCCGTAGTTGATACGTCATGTGTAGTTTAGGGGGGGTTTTATGGTTCCTACTTTAGCATACTTGGTGATGAACTTGTATTCCCAGTCTCTTAATGTGTCAAGTTCGAATAAACAACGAATAAGGACCAACTGGTATATAAAACATCCTGAAAGAAACATCAATCAACTAATACTCAAACTATACGTACACTTTTTTTCTTCATTTCTTTCGGACTTAATAATGCGCACAATACGCTTTCTGCTAAAGTAATAAAAAATAGAAGGTGCAGCCTAATAGAGCATATCACTTGTCAAAATGAGTAAATTAGCTCAGTATAACATTTTTAACTGACAGACATGCTGAGGTTGATGTTGATGTTATTGTTTAACGTTAACTATTAATATCATGTTGTACAAAATGTGCGAGTTTAGTAGCACATAATGAGTGTTAATGAAGTTAAAATATGCTCCGTAAAGTTTTTAAAATGTTTTTATGGATATATATATATATATATATATATATATATATATATATATATATATATATATATATATTTTAAATAACAATTTCATAAGTCGTTGTTATAAGTAGAATCACGTATATTTATTTTCATACCAAAGTAACTCATAATTACCATTTGATATTTATATTCCCGTTACTAATAATTTAGCCGTATGTAATATTCAAACCCGTGTACGCATAAATTAAACTTTTAAATAGAATAACACGAGTCGTTATTTAAAAAAATATTCTAATGGATGAAAGTCTAAAACTAACGATATTAAAACTAACTCGCATATTTACCAAATTTTGTAATTTTAATTGATGAAAGTCTAAAAATTAAGACTAATACTCATGTAATTTTAAACAAACTTAATATTATAAAGTATATGAGGTATAAAGTGTAAGGGCTTATTTGTGTTTTTTCTAAATTTATTAAAAAACATGGCAACTTAATTTTACACTTATCTCTATACAATTTATTTAAAAGTCAACAACTAAAGTTTTATTAATTACTTCCTCTTTTTGTAAGTTTTTGTTTTTATAATTTTGACACCTATATTTTTATGCATTTTTTTCTTAACCAAATTTCTCCACCAAATTTATTAAATTTGACCAAAATTAATTTAATTTTGACTTTCTATTAACCAATCATATTGCTTGATTTCACCTACGTGGCAAAATCGAGCTCTCCCATTGGTCTAATTTTTTTTTTCAACGAGAAGGGTTTTGTAAAAAACACTCCGAAATGATGTAATTCTTTTATTATATAAAAGATAATACTCATAACTAAATTGTACGCCTACAAATATCTAAACAACTAAACTGACGTAATTGTCAAAATTAAAAGTGAAGATTAGGAGTAAGAAAATATGCATCCGATATGTGATAATGATGAATAGTATAGGCATTAAATTAGTAATGTGATTTAAGTCTCGTTGTCACTTCTTGAATTGCATATCTACACCACCGTCGTAACCATATACTCGACAAGGGACAAATTGAGTCACGTTAACTCGGAATGTGCTAATTACAAAGAACTTGCATAAACAAGGTGTTCGAGCACTCGTGTTAGCATTGTATTCACTGATGAACATACAAAGGAGAAATCATTATGCATAAAAATGTTTCAAAAGCGCATACAAAATGATCCTATAACTTAAATCTTTGTCCTTTCAACATATAAAGTCCTAACATCTCATTTATTCGCTATCTTATCTTAAAACAACATACAATACCATGTGACAAACACTTCGGGGCTTCATCTAAAGCCCTTGTATGTTGCATAACTCCCCGTGGCTTTTGGGGACTCCCTCGAGAACAGATATCATAAAAAGAAGAAAATGGTTCCTCGAAAAACCTGAATCCAAATATACAAAAAAGGAATAACTCTATGCAGACTCATCGTAGGTTGCATATTGGGAATGAGACGCGGCAAGAAGAGCAGCGCCAAGACCTGAACCATCATTTGATAGCTCGATTATCATGTTCTTTGATGCTTCTTCACCTAATAACTCGTCCATTGCGTTTTGCATTGCGATTCTGAACTTGGTGTAGTGTTCAAACAGTCCACCGTCCATTGCAATGACAGATTTTTGGTTCTCGTCTCCTTCCTTGACAGTGTCCCGTCCTATCTTTTTGAGGATTCCGAGAATTCCGGCAGCCGAGAGACGAGCCGCACGACTTGCAACGGTATCACATACCTCCACGATTATTTTTCTCATCTTAAGAGAAGTGTTGGGAATCTGCATGTAAACCATACGAATGATCACATAAACATTACTACATATTACCATGATTGATAATCAACAAGTTTACATCGAGAATCACACAAAATGTACCTCGAGAACGTCTTTCAACTTGCTTGCAACCACTTTGAGATCCGGAGTCGAGTCATGATGCATTGCAGACATGTCAGGGGTCCTGCATCAATAACAAACAAAACAATGTAAAATCATAAACTGATCATATATGCAACTATATTAACCATATAATATTTTGTACCTTAGTATAAATGGTTTTTCAAGTTTTGATGGGATGGTATCGCCAAAAAATTCTGCTTCTACCGCCATCTTTAATAAGACTCGCCTTACGACTTCCCCCAAATACATTCCCGAAATTATCTTCTCGAAAATCTGTTTGAAGAGTTGCAATGTTATTAAGAACAATTAATTATTATTACTCCGTAAACGATATTACTCTGTAAATAAAAACAATAATCTTCTCCTGTTAAATGATAGTAAGATATCCTTTTCATTCGAACTTTTAGTTAGGCTTTTACAAAACAAACAATTTTCACAAACAAACAAACAACTTTAGGCTCACAATTTTGTATTATTCCAATAAGAATCACACCTCACTAAAGCGTGATGACGATTTTTATTACAAAACGATAAACATATACAGGTCAAAAGTGGACCCATAAAATGAGGAACAACCGAACAACAGATACTAAGATGGAATATACAAAATATGTACCTGCTCTCCGGGGTTCAAGCTCTCAGCATCAAGACTTTCATCATACTCGGTTAGAGGAAGATGTGATGATCGAAAGTTGCCCCATTCCATGTTTATAACCTTCACATATAAACAAGAGAACAAATTAATGTAAAAATATATATATATATAAAAAAAAAAAAAAAAAAAAAAAAAAAAAAAAAAAAAAAACCCTAATTAGTGTGTCCAATGAGATTAATAAACACCTCTTTTGTCCAAAACTTTTAAATTGTTCGATAAATGATTAGTGTCCAATATCTTAACAATCATTAAATTATTTCAAAAATGGACTTAAAAGTTTTTTAAATACGACATAGAAGGTTTTATGCACAAATATATATTTGAGTGACTTTCAACCAATTTGACCCTTTAAATTTACGCTATTATTCTCGTTTAACACATTAAAGATTATGGGGAAAAAAAAGGTATATGCAAGTCACTAACCATCTCTCCGGATTTTGGAAGCAGGCCTTGCCATTTGGGGATTGCATTTGCACGCTCCACATATGCTGCATTAGTTCCGGTACCTAATATCACGGCTGCAATTACGTCCTTATTACTGTATTTGCCTCCTGCTAAAGTTCCGACTGTATCATTCACCTGCATTTTCAATCACATATTTCCAAAAATTATGGTTCTGATCGATTTGACCGTAAAGCAAAAACACCCTACATTTTTAACTACCGAGTATATCTGAAGATAAAATTAATAAGCGGAAAGAGTTACCAAAGCTGAAACACGCATATCAAGGCCAGCCCTTTCCATTGCTTTTACCAACTCTTCTACAATGTCCTGCCCAACCTGTTATACAGAAAACCAATAAAACTTGTAAACAAAAAAGCTTGTTTTGACTGTCGTAAATGTTTAAAATACCCTTACGAATGACTGCAATGGATAATTAGAGTGCAAAATCGGGCAAGCCTTCCTCACTTTTCATTATCACGCCTATTTTATGGTTTCTAGTTCTACTATAAATATAAACAGTGCAAAAGAACAGAGGTAATCAGTAATCAAGACTCACAGCATCTTCGATGTTGAAGCCCTTAGTCCATCTAACAAGAGTCCCTCCTGCAATTGATGATTGCTTGACGGGAAATGAGAAGGTAAACCCAAGTTCACGTTGTGTGCCAGGTGGAATTTGCATATCTCCACTCTCGGTAGCAACAAATTTTGCAAGTTCTCCAGCAATAAAATCAAATAACTCCTAAAAAACCAAAAATATGAAATCTTTAAACTATTGCTACAAGGTTTGCTTGTTTATAAGAAAAAAGTGATCAAGAATACTCACCGCACACTTCCCGATCATGAGATTTGGAGGAATAGAAACCTCTTGGAATTCTTTCTTCACATTGTTAACATCACCCAACTTCACACGAAGAACACGGAAGTTTGTACCACCAAGGTCAAGAGCATAAAAGATACCCGACTCGTCCCTATACGACGAGAAATGGAGTCACCAACATTTCTTAGAGATATTATTATTTATATGAAAATAAGAATATCGTAATCACTTAGAAAGCGCACATATAGACATCCATCTAAAATCTACTACACAATTTCAATAATAGTCACGCATGTAACGGATGACATAGTTGCATCATGTGATGGAACACGTGTTAAAAAGAACCAATAGGTGTTTGCTACTGAAACTTGTACTTCTTGATTAACAAAAACAAAACAAAATTATCAACTGAAAGAATCTGCATGAGTTAGCATAGATTGTTATTTATATAACATTCTAATCAATTGTATAGTAACATGGTGGAATCTTGAAATTATACCCTAGATGAAAGAATATTCTTATCGTTTCAGTTTTCCCTATTCAAACATCAAACATAGCATCGGAAACTAAAATTATTGATGCATCAGAAACAAGATTACATCACATCAACTTTTGGCTAACCATGTAGCTCACACAAAAACAGAACTACTTTCAAACAACCATTAAAAATCAAATAAAAAAAAGTCTAGAATCCAGAGCTAAAGATAATCGTAAATATCTTTGCATTGGGAATATATAACTTCCAAAAGGGGCCCCTTTTTAACTAGTAACTGATATTGATTAACGATAGACTACTTCTTTAATACTTCAAGATTCCTAGAAATCTTCTTAAACAAACTTGTTCAGAAATACCTTTAGTAACCGGAAGGTGATTCATATAACTAATAACAATCAATACGCATACTTCAAGATTCCTAGAAATCTTCTTAAATAAACTTGTTCAGAAATGCCTTTCGTAACTAGAAGGTGATTCGTATAACTAATACGGAGAAACAATCAATATGCATATTACAATTATTTAGGGCACGTTTGAATGTACAGTTGTACACTCAAAACGATTAGATAACAAGTGGCTTGCGGTTAGGTAAATATTACATTCAGCGGAAACTATCAGTCTTCATACACCTACTCATTATCTAATTAGTAATTACATCCAAATTTAGTTCCTATTACCCGAAATCATAGAAACCATAATCAGATCAATCAAAACCATAACGAGTTCATCTAGAAACACTAAACTCGTTACCCATAAAAGATCAAATTCCAATAAAACCATTGACAATCTTTTTCCACAAACACCAAACACACAAAAATAAAGAAATCGAAGCATACTTGATCTCGATACATAACCTAAAAAAGACATGAACTTTATCTAAACAAATCACATTAATCTAGAGATAAATTCAATACTCGTATCTTAGGAGGTGTATGAAATAGCATATTTTTCGAGCTTATGGCCTTATTTAATTTCGAAACAGCTCATAAGCTCACGGACTTGCATAAGTCACAAGCTCAAGTTGATAAGCTATGGGGGTGTTTGATTAAGCTTATATGGCAGACTTGTAGCTTATTTTTATGTGGTCTTCGGCTTATATTTCATAAACTCACTTTTTGTGGCTTATTTTAAATGTTTTCGATAAGCTTATTATGACATGATAAGCTTATATAAGCCGAAAAGTGTCAAACTAAGCCAAGAAAAATGAGCTTATGAAACATAAGCCGAAAACCAAATAAGTCATAAGCCCGCTATATAAGCTCAAACAAACACCCCCTATAAGTAAAAAAAAAGTGGGCTTTTGAGATTTTTCAAAATCAAATAAGCCCATAAGCCTAACAAATAAGCTAAATCCAAATCCAAACACCTTAATATCTCATAACACAAACTACAAATCACAAAATTCACCAAAAAATCCAAAAAGTCAACTACTTTTAACTTACTAATAATCCAAATCAGATCATAAAACTTTAACATAACATAAACCAAAAAAGTAAAAAAAATATAAAAAATCAAAATTTTAAATTTTCATACCCAGTAGGAAGATTATCAACATAGCTAATCAACATCTTAAGCTTACTCCCACCATCAGAAGCCAAACCAGCATGCATCTCCACAGTCATAGCATCAGCCACTTGTCTCAGCTTACTCACAGGAGTAGCACACTTTTCCTCAAACTCCCTCAATATCTCCATACTTTTAGCCCACTTTCCACTACTCTTCATCCTATGCCTCATCACCAACACCACCGCCGCCGACACCGCCGCGGCGCACACCACCGTAGCCGCCACCGTTACTTTACCCATTCTCACAAATGGATCGATGAAAAGATGTAGTTTTTTGCTAAGAAAATACCCTTTTGGCTTAATTGAAGATTTGAGGTGAAAGATTTCAGCTTTATAAAGATTTTGATATATGGGTCAGATTTGGGGGCTTTTTTATATAAAAAGATGAGATTTTTGGTTAAGAAAATACCCTTTTGGCTGAATTGAAGATTTGAGGTGATTTTGAAGCAATTGGGGATGAAAAAGACAATAAATATTTTCTAAGGAAAGAGACAAGAATGTGATTAAATTATTGTTTTTTGTTTTTTTTTTTTTTTTTTTTTTTTTGCTTATCTTTTAGTACTCTGTAGTTCCTAATTTCAAGGTGTTCTATGTTTATCTACTGGTTAAAAATTTATGTCTTTTACTAAAAAGATGGTAAATGGTTTTTACTTGGTGAAAGTGAATTAACGGTTTGAGGATTTTGGATATTTAGACATGTGAGATAAATCTTGAAATATATGGATAATTAGATATATGCTATCTTTGCGCTTTTTGAGGCGATTAGCTGTGAGCAACAAGTTTTTTGATTTTTAATGTTCGTTTGACAAAAGAGCGGTGAGCTTTGCTATTTTTTAGAAAAGCTTATTTTTCCAATGCTTTTTTAAGAAGCTGTGAGCGGTGAGCAGTGAGCTGTGGCTACAGCTCACTGCTACTGCTCACAGCTAATTTTACCAAACATAGCCAATTCATTTCATAAAGTGTGAAAATTTTTTGGTTAATTTTTTTTATGAGTTTTGTAATTATCATGTTTTTAAAATAATAAAAGTATATCCTATCTTAACTTTTTTTAAATATATTTGAAGTAAATCAAAAGTTATGGATAACTTGAAATATCCGTTTCAAAAATGTAAAAGTTTGGTTAACTTTTTTTTATGAGTTTTAGAGTTATCATGTTTGTATCTTAAAGTTTAAATAATATATTTTTTTTTTTGTAAAAATAACGTTCTAAAGATTAGATATTTGAAATAAATCTTGAATTATGGATAATTTGATATATCCATTTCGAAAAGTGTAAAAAAAATAATTTTTTTATAAGTTTATTAGAGGATATGTATCTTAAAAAAAAAAAAAAAAAAAAAAATCGTTTGTAAAAATAACGGTTTATGGAGTGGATATGTGAAATAAATCTTAAATTATGGATAATTTGATATATCCATTTCAAAAATAAACCAACTTACCAAGATACTAAAAATAGCCTATTTACTAGCATAAATAACTCAACAAATTCGTTTTTATTATGAAATAAGTGCTAATCCATTTATTAGAGGATAACATTGTCGGATAAGATAATTTTCAGTTACAACTTTTATTATGAACGAATTTAAATCCCTTTCAATCACAAATTTACATACTTTTTCTAAATTCGTTTTATGTATAGTTGTAAACTATTTAAGTAAGAGATATTAGATCATATTATTTTAACAAATATTTTCTGTTTTCCTTTCCATTTTCATGTGCTCAAACGACATGTATTTCAATAATCATGTCCTTACTTTTCAGGGTCAAATCTTGGCCGACTGTTGGAAATGAATTTGTTTGTAGGTGATCAAGTTTGATTATGTATTTTTGATATTCTAATCAAACTATTTTCTTACTTTTGATAAATAATTTATTCCGAACAAATTAGTCATTTGACTCTTTGAAAATGATATAGTCATTACAAATCTCAAAGCTTAATTGATCACATAAGAACATTAGTATAAATATTATTTCAGTGATGTTCATGCATGTTGAAAGGTTTTTCAGTTTGGTTTGTGTCATGTTATTTCATTATGTCAACGTCGATTAATAGTAAAGTTTTATTGATGTCAACGCCAAAGAGTAATTGTGACCACATTTCTTATCACAATCTCGTCTATGAGTCCCCTCCATCACCATTACATTCCCATTCCCTGCCCTAATAGAAGAGGGGATCTTTCAAAAATCGATCATTTTTTTGTCATCACGTAATTATAATATTTTTTTAGAAATGTTTATGGTGTATTAAGTTGTGAAAAGATTTCTTTATTTTTAATTTTGATGATTATGTTTGTTCATCAAGGTACTTGTCTTCATGATAAGATTTTAAGCTTTGATTTTAGTGGTTTTACTAATAAGGACACAATCAAACTTACGAACCAAAACAATTCAGTTTTGAAGACATATGTACTTACTAATCCTTTACTTTTCATTGATCGTATTTATTAATATCAGGATGAAAAAAATTACAGTAAAATGCATCATTTTGTATTCACAATTTTAAATCTAGCATTATGGCATTATGCTATACTTAATATGATAAAACAAAGCAATCATAAAGCATATACGTTTTGTGCCAAACATAGAAGCTAGTAAGTGGGACATGTTCTTAATGTCGACTTCAAAGACACGCCTTTCACTTCTAATCAAGGTACTTGGCCACATATATCGAGTTAAAAAAAATTAAAAATAAAATAAAATCTTATAAATAATAAATAAATAAATAAATAAAACACATGTCATTGGCTGTGGAGTCTGTGATGGTGTATTCAACTGATTGAATCGCAAATGGCTATAAATTTGGTACCTAAGCTTTATCCTTGTCCTAGCCCTCGTCCTTGATTGCCCAAAACCATAAATCCGAATTTAGAAGCTTCAAATACACGCCCGTCCAGCAACTCGAGATTTTATATCCTACGAGCTAGAAGCTTCAAACTATTGCCATATACGAGTCATTTTTTTCTTGTTCTTGTTTGTTTACACTTTTGCAAAACTTTAAATCAAAATTAACTTTTTATGTAACCGAACAAAATATTATAATAGAGGTGACAGGATGTGCTTTATAGTAAACTGGTAAATAATATGTGATCTGTAAGTTGGTGCTAAAACCACAAACATGAACTCTTACAAAATGAAATAGATGTGTTTGGTTGATGTGTGTGTGTGTGTATATATATATATATATATATATTTATAATATATATATATATATATATATATATATATATATATATATATATATATATATATATATATATATTCTCTCTTATTTTTTATTAAACCACTCAAACCCCTCCAATATATTAGATATGAATGACGTTATCAAATTCAATATTAACAAAAAAATTGATGTCACTTTAATTTAGTTTATCATATTCATAAAGATAAAGTCAAATAAAAGTAGAGTTAGTGTTTGAAACTTTGAATAAACGAACGATTGCTAAACAAAGTTGATCTACGCACTTCTGTCGCACATTACGACTGTCCTGTTCCATGCATTAACATTGGGGATATGAAATATTAAATGAAATTTTGGATAAATTATCCAACATAAAGATAACCACTTAATGGTTTGCTGCTAAATATAGTGTTAAGGGTTACATTTAGGAAACACGAATATGTATAAAAATTGGGCGTATAAAAAGATGAGATTTTTGTTTAAGAAAATACCCTTTTGGCTAAATTGAAGATTTATCAAAGAGAAATTGGGTGATTTTGAAGCAATTGGGGGATGAAAAAGACAATAAATATTTTCTAAGGAAAGAGACAAGAATGTGATTAAATTATTGTTTTTTGTTTTTCCTTATCTGTTAGAGGGAGAGGTGCTAATTTGGGGCTCACGGGTGTCACATCATCCCAACATCTCTTCACAACTAACCCCTCCTTACTCATAACTAATCTCAATTTACTCATTTGGGTCCATCACTTACACCTTTATTTTTTTATTTATTCATTTTATTTATTTTATTCATTTTTTTATTTTCTTGTATCTTTTCTTCTTTTTTTCCTGAACTAACAAACCAAATCTGCACCACCTCCATCACCACAGTTGCACCACCTTAAAAGCACACCTCCATTACCCCTCAACACACCTCCATCACCACCTTAAGCTACCACCCACACACCTCCATCACCATTTTAAGCTACCACCCACACACCTCCATCACCACCTTAAAACATCAAGCTTCCATAAAAAAAAAATAATAAAAAAAAAAAAAAAAAAAAGACATATTTGCAGTTGGTGTCAAAAGCTTTGCTTCGTTGTCTGGGTGACGAGGAGCCCTCCAACGAGCAACGGCGAGCTACCTCCGGTGTGGTGGCGAGCTCCATGTCGGACGACGAGCTGCCATGGCGAGCTCACACCTCTCCCTCTTAGTACTCTGTAGTTCCTAATTTCAAGGTGTTTTTATGGTAATCTACTGGTCAAAAATTTATGTCTTTTACTAAAAAGGTGGTAAATAGTTTTTACTTGGTGAAAGTGAATTAACGGTTTGAGGATTGGATATTTGGATATGTGAGATAAATCTTGAAATATGGATAATTTGATATATTCATTTCAAAAGGTTCAAAATTTTGGTCACTTTTTGGGTTTTGCTAACGAAAGCCTTAAGGGTTGTCGTTAAAAGACATTATTTTATTACAATTGTTTGTTAAAATGAAACTCAGTCAATCGCAATCAAGTATCAATTGTGTATTTACTATATCCTAAATTGTCTCCACAAACTTATTTGCTTAACGACAACCCTTAGGGTTGTCGTTAGCAAAACCCTATTTTTTATGAGTTTTGTAATTATCATGTTTTAAAATTCTAAAAGTATATCTATCTTAACTTTTTTTAAATATATTTGAAGTAAATCAAAAGTTATGGATAACTTGATATATCCGTTTCAAAAATGTAAAAGTTTGGTTAATTTTTTTTTTTTCTTTATGAGTTTTAGAGTTATCATGTTTGTATCTCAAAGTTTAAATAATATATTTTTTTGTAAAAGTAACGGTCTAAAGATTAGATATTTGAAATAAATCTTGAATTATGGATAATTTGATATATCCATTTCGAAAAGTGTGAAAAAAAAATTCCTATGTTTCGTAGTTTATCATGTTTAAAAAATAACCAAAAATATTGTATCTCAAATAAATTTTAAATATATATTTTGTTTGTAAAAATAACGGTTTATGAAATGGATATGTGAAATAAATCTTAAAATATGGATAATTTGATATATCCATTTCAAAAATAAACCAACTTACCAAGATACTAAAAATAGCCTATTTACTAGCATAAATAACTCAACAAATTCGTTTTATTATGAAATAAGTGCTAATCCATTTATTAGAGGATAACATTGTCGGATAAGATAACTTTTATTATGAACGAATTTAAATCCTTTCCAATCACAAATTTACATACTTTTCAGTTATGAATAAACTTTGTAATTGGAAAAGATTCTAAATTTGTTTTATGTATAGTTGTAGACTACTTCGTATTTAAGTATATTAGATCTTATTAGTTATTATTATTTAACAAATATTTTCTGTTTGCCCTTTCCATTTTCATGTGCTCAAACGACATGTTTTTGGTGAACTTGTTTTTTTAAGCAAAAAGTGTTGGAAATGAATTTGTTTGTAGGTGATCAAGTTTGATTATGTATTTTTTATGTATTTTTGATAATTTTAATCAAACAAATTTCTTATTTTTGATAAAATTTATTTCGAACAAATTACTCATTTGACGGGTTACATTGTAAGTTTGAAAGCACGGTCACACAAACTCAAAATATATCAAATTCTCTCTGAAAAATGATACAAATCTCAAAGATTGATCACATAAAACACTAGTATAATATTATTTGAGTGATGTCATGACTCATGCATGTTGAAAGGTTTTACGGTCTGGTTTGTGTCATGTTGTTTCATTATGTCAACGCCGATTAATAGTAAAGTTTTATTGATGTCAACGTCAAAGAGTAATTGCGACCACATTTCTTATAACATCCTCGTCATCAACTCTGAGTCCCCTCCAACATCATTAGATTCCCATTCCCCGCCCTAATAGAATTGGGGATCTTTCAAAAATCGGGCATTTTTTTGTCATCACGTAATTACAATGTTTTTTTATAAATGTTTATGGTGTATTAAGTTGTGAAAAGATTTCTTTACTTTTTAATTTGATGATTGTGTTTGTGCTCTGGCTTGTCTTCTGATAAGATTTCAAGCTTTGATTTTAGTGGTTTTACTAATAAGGACACAATCAAGCTTACGGACCAGAACAATTCAGTTTTGAGGACATATGTACTTATTCATCCTTTACTTTTCATTGATCGTATTTGTTAATATCAGGATGAAAAAAATTAAAATGCATCATCTTGTATTCACAATTTTAAATCTAGCATTATACTTAATATGATAAAACAAAGCTATCATAAAGCATATACGTTTTGTGCCAAACATAGAAGCTAGTACATGTTCTTAAAGTCGACTTCAAAGACATGTCTTTTCACTTCTAATCAAGGTACTTGGCCATCTATGTATATATCCAGTTAAAAAAATTAAAAATAAAATAAAATCTTATAAATAATAAATAAATAAATAAATAAATAAATAAATAAATAAATAAAACACAATTCATTGGCTTTAGAGTCAGTGATGGTGATTTCAACTGATTGAATCGCAAATGGCTATAAATTTGGTACCTAAGCTTTATTATCCTCGTCCTAGCCCTCGTCCTTGATTGCCCAAAATCATAAACCCGAATTTAGAAGCTTCAAATACACGCCCGTCCCGCAACTCGAGATTTTATATCCTACGAGCTAGAAGCTTCAAACTATTGCCATATACGAGTCATTTATTTTTTCTTGTTCTTGTTTGTTTACACTTTTGCAAAACTTTAAAGCAAAATTAACTTTTTATGTAACCGAACAAAATATTATAATAGAGGTGACATGATGTGCTTTATATTAAAGTGGTAAATAATAGGTGATCTGTAATTAGTTGGGTGCTAGAACGATAAACAAAAACTCTCCCGAAATGAAGTATATGTGTTTAATTGGTGTATTTGTTTATATATGTTTTCTCTTATTTTTTTTTATTAAACCACTCAAACCCCTACAATATACAGTATTAGATATGAATGACGTTATCAAATTCAATATTAGCAACAAAAAAAATTGATGTCACTTTAATTTAGTTTATCATATTCATAAAGATAAAGTCAAATAAAAGTAGAGTTAGTGTTTGAATAAACGAAGGATTGCTAAACAAAGTTGATCTACGCACTTCTGTCGCACATTACGACTGTCTCGTTCCATTACACTAAAACATGTATTCACCAGGAAGTGCTCCCCCAAAACACCGTAGCAAAAAGCTACAGTGTTTTATACTCACATCGCTACAGTAGAATGTACAGTAGATAACGGTCGTTAAGTACTTAACGGCCGTTAAGTACTAACGACCGTTAACTTTGATTTTTTTTTAAATTCCGCCTGCAATTGCTCCTTCGTCTTACAGTTTCGTTACAAATTTAGTCCTTATGTCCGTTGCAAATTTAGCCTTTATAACTAACGGTCGTTAAGTGCACTAACTACTTTGGAAAAATACCCCGCGGCAACCCGCGGATGATCCACCTCGTGCATTTACATTGGGGATATGAAATATTAAATGAAATTTTGGATGAATTATCCAACATAACGTTAACCACTTAATGGTTTGCTAAACGAGGCAAGCAGAACCCGTGCTACGCATGGGCTGAGAATCTAATTGTTAATCGTGTATTCTTTCTATATATTGGAAAGTGTATACTTAAGTATTGTTTATTATGTTGTATGAAATGTTTTAACTTTCTTGTATAAAATTTTAAAAATGTTTGATGTTGTTTTGGTTTTGTTGTGTTGTATTTTATAAATGGTTTTTTGTTATTAAGTTGTTATGGCTTTGTTTCTTTTGGCCTATTACTTATTTGCATGATAAAAAAAATTGCTTTGTTTTTTTTGGTCTATTAATTAGCCCTACAATACTTGTCCATTAGATGGTTTTTGCATGGCAATATGAAGCACACGGGGTCTATCTAATTGGTCATAGTTTAATGTGCGTTAAATATTTTCTTTATTAAGTTTGTAAGTTAAAGTTTGTGTAATAATGTAATATAATAATGCCACATAAACTGTATAAAAATCGTTACAAACCTTTTTAGCTTCATCTCATTTTATTGTACAACTAATTTCATTAAAAATTAACATTGAAGTCTAACTAATATTAATAAATTTTATCAATAAACTCAATTCTAAATAGGTAACCAAATGAATATTAATTAACACACTATTAATAATTTCTAAAACCTTTGGACTCTACTATTATGTCTTAAACTTAATTTTTTTAATTTACAAATGGGTTCGAGCAAAAATTATGTACTTTTTCTTTTATATTCATTATTCAAGTTGTATGCTTACATAAACTAATCACATTAAAAAGTATCATTTAACCATTTAAATGTTGCTTTACATACATGCTCATGCACATTTTCTTGAATCAATTCGCACATGTGAGCTACATCAATAGAAAACACACATAAATTACTTGTATATGAAAATGCATTATGTAACAACCCCCAAAATTTGATACAGCGGAAGACTCAACAAGCTTTCGGGGTGCTACGGGGATTGGTATCCAACACAAGACAATATAGAATGAGATAAAGTAAACATAGTAAAAACACAACCAAAACGGGGTTTTAAGGTTTACATTTATCCCAACATCATTCAGAGTCAGGCCCAAAATAAAATAACAATAGGTCCAAATTTAATTATCAGAGTTTAGAAAAATAGATCCATAAACCGTATGCCTTGGCCGAGCCTTCCATTCCAAGCATGCATCCATTCCAAGCATGCATCTCAACACTTAATTACCTGAGAAAACGTGCTAAAAGTCAGCTTTCGCTGGTGAGATCATAGGTTTAAATTCAACTAATAATATAGTGGACATATACGCAAAACGCTTGCTAGCTAGACTAAGGATTCGCTAAAAGCCTGCGGATACCCTCCGCTCTCAACATAACACACGGATACCCTTCCGTAATAACATAGATATTCGGGTAACCCCCGCAATACCAATAAATACTCGGATAACCTCCGAAGTATTAATAACCTATAGGTGCACACTATAGTATCTAAATAAGTCAACCTTGAATAGTACACACGAAACTATGTGACTAAAGCTGACAGTCCAAATAAGCCAACCTTGAATAGTACACACAACAAATATGTGACTAAAGCTGACAATCCACCAATAACCAAATAAGCCAACCTTGAATAGTACACACAACATATATGTGACTAAAGCTGACAATCCATCAATAACCAAATAAGCCAACCTTGAATAGTGCACACAAAACTATGTGACTAAAGCTGACAATATATCCTAGTCCATACGCATAGCAAGTTTAGAAAGCATATAAAAGCGATAATAGTCCACATAAAATAATTTGCACGTTTCTCACCCCAAGTATTGAAAACATAGTTCAAGATTGAAAAATGGGGCTCCTCAAGTCCAGAAAATAGCAAGACGAGGTAGGTAGAAATAAGATGTATGATAACTCACGAAACAGCAACTACGGACTTGGCACGACCTAACAATATTAACTCTTTCAGAAATCATTTCCTCAAATATATAATATTCCCAAACCCGGACGAGAATCCGTTTTATTTCCGAAAATCCATTTCGTATTAGTTTGGTGTATTTGCGTTTGGTATCCATACGGGTGGTGGGTCGACTCAAAACAAACCAAAAAGATCACATAAAGAATAATGAAATAAACTATAGATCTAATATTAGCCCAATATATCATTTAAATAAATCGCCAAAGTTTACCAAATCCGTCGATTTGATAATCCTCATATTTATTTACGTAACATATCGTTCCAAGATTACACCCAATCTAAAGCACATAGCACATAATTACTATATAGTATATATCATAGTTTAATAAATTCCTCATATATATCGTCAAATTGGCCAGATTTCCCGATATATACACTCGCAATCTATTACACTTTACATATACTACAACCTATGGGCGTCGTAGGATACGATGCCCCTAATATATTCATTTCATATAGCCAAACAACCCGGCTCAACCTTACGGTTAAGTGGTTATTTAATTATAGAAAACGTCTATATTAGTCGTCATATATCCGTGACAACACGAACGTCGCAAATAATAACTTACCTGGACCCGAATGATAACAATTTCGCCTAACTCAATAAGTTTATCCGTTATATATCCGAAATGACATTTTATTAAACGTTTCATAATTGTCGGGAGTTTCCCGTTTTATAGCACTATTTTTATAATAATAATACGTTTAATAATATTACGCCACTTTCGTAGCCTAATATATATCTAATCGTATTATTTATAATACGACTCGTGATTATTATTATTATTAATATACGCGTTTATATAGTTATATATACGTTATTCACGTACATACTTTCATATAAACGTTCATATTATCAATAATTGTTATTACGAGTTTTATTATTCTCGTTTCAATTTTTAATAGTTATTGAGTTATACGAAATGGTCATATGTCCGAGTCATGACTCTCGGCTCATTGTCCAAGTCCAATAATAAGCAAAAGTCATAAATAACAAATCTCCGTCCAATCACAATCTCAAACCACGGGCTACAACGATAGGGTCCGACTACGGCACCCGACTAACCTATCTCCGTCAATCTAACGACCGTCTCACAATCGGTCCCCAATCACTTTCGTCAACAACTCCTCAATTACCAATAATTATATCCCATGTCGAGACCACAATGGTCTCGACTCAACCAAAGTATTCGGCCGAAAAGAAGAACCACAACCATATAACAAATAGTTCACAATTATTACAAGTATATAATATCAACCAAGTTAATGTGTGGGTCGGTTTACCAAGCCGACCCGAGCCCTCGACTCATTTGAGTCTCGGCTCCGAACCGCGAGTCACTTGGACTCGAACCAAGCATACAAGTATCATATAGCTCACAGGAGCTAAACCAAGAAATCATATACTCCATTCGACTCAATGGTCAAACGGCAACAAAGTGATACTCGGCTAAAAGCCGCGACCCACAAGGGTCGAACCACAATAACCAAACGAGCCAAAGGCTCGAACCACACTCAACGAGAACCCCATGAGGGTCTCGGCATGGCCTAAGAGCACAAAAGAAACCCCGAGACCACAAGGTCTCGGCTAGCTCGGATCGAGGTACACCACCCTCGACAACAACAACCAATCAATCAATCATCATCAAAGGACCAAAGCCACACAAGGGTTTCGAACCAAAAAAAATAAGGCGAGAGCTTTGCTCTCGGTTCCGAGTCAACCACGACCAAAACTATGAAACCCGGATACCAAACCAACTTTTAATCATTAAAACATCATTTCCATTCAAAAATTAGTTCGATTCTCCACAAAGTTATCCGTGTAGCCACGGATAAAAGCCAATTCGTGGCTCCCAAAACTCATGAATAGCTTCTTCTCACCTTCTTACTCCTCCAAACGCTCGGATCTAGAAAAGTACAACAAATTCGAATGGATAAATAGGGATTTGGTGGTGTTAATGATGGTTCTAGGATGAGTATCTTATATCAAAAGAAAGAGGGGAAAGAGGGGAATAAAATGGTGGTGTTAGTTTTGTTGGGGGGTCGGAGACGCGGCGGTGGTGGCCGGATTTTGAGGTCGGCGGCTAGGGTTTTGGAGTGGGGAAGATGTGGGTGAATTTTGAGAGAGAGAGAATAATAGTGTGGTTTGTGTGTGTGTGTGATAACCGAACCAACACACACCCTTTTTAACTTTATTTTATTTTTTATTTTTTTTATATTTTTTTAAAGTTAATAATAATAATAATAATAATAATAATAATAATAATAATAATAATAATAATAATAATAATAATAATAATAATAATAATAATAATAATAGTAATAATAATAATATTATTACGGTGGAGCGGGTAACGCGGGTAAATGTAAAAACATGTGGCCCGAACCCAAACTCATTTCAAAACTTCAATATCACTCGAGAACATCTCGTAAATAATTGAAAATATAATCGAACTCGTTAAGACGAATCATAAACTTGTCGTTAGGTAATCCTAGTGCCAAAGTCAACGTAGTACCAAGTGAGAATTTAAATATACATCACCGATCATATAATCAAAAATGAATTATGAACATAATTCACGAATTCCATAACGTCATTAATTAAAATATCCATAAAATAGGTCTTACAAGTTCGTTGTGAAATGAAAATTTCAAATAAAAATTATAAACGAACTTAAGTTGTAATGCGGGTTTTAAAAATAGCTCCCTAAACTGCCGGTTGTCACACATTAACATAATACATATATCTATATATATTGCATTAGGTTAAATCATCAATTATTTTTGCAACCTTTTCAACTTCATCTCAATCCATAACCGACTTTTAATTCTTTATTAATTACTAAATATCATGTGATCAATTTCGGCAAGCCTTGCACTACCATCTCGATGTTGTATATACTTCACATTAAATGCACCGGTTTTGTTTTTCGATAAAATTTTGAACTTTTGCTTATGTTTAAAACTCAAATTATGTATTTTTTCCTTTCTATTCGTTACTCAATGTGATATGTTTAATATGTCGTATTTTGCTATTACGGCAAACTCATTTAATGCTCGTAAATATTGGTTTCTCATTAATGATTCGACATATAGAAAAAGAAAACATTTTGCTATGCGCGGACCTTCTTCTTTTCAATAATAATTCAATTGCACACGATAAATTCATTATAATATTTCTCAAAGAGCATTCTAAAGCAACTACTTACATAAACTAATCACGCTAAAAAGTATTATTTAACCATTTAAATGTTGCTTTACATACATGTTCGTTCATATTTTTCTTGAATCAATTCGCACATGTGAGCTACATCTATAGAAAACAAACATAAATTACTTGTATATGAAAATGCATTAACATAATACATATATCTATATATATGCTTATCTATAACAATCACCTAAATATGTAAGAAATAAAGAAAATAGTTGGTATCCCAGTCTTTGGTTTCATTTATCTGAGCATAAATTATCTTGTGTGATTTTCATTGTACCTGCGTATGATAAGTAAATTAAGAAAAAAAAGACCGAGTTAATTATAAAGATCTAAAGGATGTGTGAATCATCTCCAAAATGTTGCAAAAGAGAATTTACATACCGCTATCAACAATTAAAGATTTAAAAGATATGTGAATCGTCTTCAAATGTACATACTAAATGTGATTTTGGCCGGTTTATATAGGCATGAATTAGGTTAAATCATTAATTATTCTTGCAACCTTTCGTAACCCTTGCACTTCATCTAACTGACTTTTAATTCTATACTAAATAACATGTAATCAATTCGGATCTAATTGTTAATCACGTATTCTTTCTGTGTATTGGCGAGTGTATGCTTAATTATCGTTTAGTATGTTGTATGAAACGTTTTGACTTTCTTGTATAAAAATTTAAAAATGTTTGATGTTGTTTTGGTTTTGTGGTGTTATATTTTATAAATGGGCTTTTGGTTATTAAGTTGTTATTACTTTGTTTCTTTTGGCCTATTACTTATTTGCATGAAAAAATGGCTTTATTTCTTTTGGTCTATTAAGATGGTTTTTGCATGGTAATATGAAGAACACGGGGTCTATCTAATTGGTCATAGTTTAATGTGCGTTAAATATTTTATTTATTAAGTTTGTAAGTTAAAGTTTGTGTAATAATGTATATATAATAATACCACATAAACTGTATAAAAATCGTTACAAACCTTTTTAGCTTCATCTCATTTTATTGTACAACTAATTTCATTGATAACTAATAATCATAAATTTTATCAATAAACTCAATTCTATATAGCTAACTAAATAAATATTAATTAACATACTATTAATAATTCGTAAAACCTTTGGACTCCATTATTATGTCTTAAACTTAATTTTTTTTATTTACAAATGGGTTCGAGCAAAAATTAGGTACATTTTCTTATATATTCATTATTCTAGTTGCATGCTTACATAAACTAATCACGCTAAAAAGTATCATTTAACAATTTAAATGTTGCTTTACTACATGCTCGTGCACATTTTCTTGAATCAATTCGCACATGTGAGCTACATCAATAGAAAACACACATAAATTACTTGCATATAAAAATGCATTAACATAATACATATATCTATATGTATTGCATTAGGGTAAATCATCAATTATTCTTGCAACCTTTTCAACTTCATCTCAATCCATAACCGACTTTTAATTCTATACTAATTACTATACTAAATATCATGTGATCAATTCCGGCAAGCCTTGCACTTCCATCTCGATATTGTATATACTTCACATTAAATTCACCGGTTTTGTTTTTCAATAAAAGTTGAATTTTTGCTTATGTTTAAAACTCAACTTTTTTATTTGATATTATAATTTACAAACGGCTTTAAGTCAAAATTATGTATTTTTTTCCTTTCTATTCATTACTCAATGTGATATTTTTGATATGTCGTATTTTGCTATTCTGAAAAACTCATTTAATGGGCGTAAATATTGGTTTATCACAAATTATTCTACATGTAGAAGAAGAAAACACAAACAATCAAAGATCTAAAAGATGTGTGAATCATCTTCAAAATATTTTTCACTAATACACTGCAACAAACATGCGTATACTAAATGTGATTTTGGCCGGTTTATACCGGCATGAATTAAGTTAAATCATTAATTATTCTTGCAACCTTTTCAACTTCATCTTAATCCATAATCGACTTTTAATTTTATAGTAAATACGTGATCAATTCCGGAAACCCTTGCAATTCCATCTCGATGTTGTATATACTTCACATTAAATTATGGGACTCCATCTTGAGTATCTTGATTACTCAACATTAAATTAAGGGACGATAAATTCATTATAATATTTCTCAAAGAGCATTCGAAAGCAACTACTTACATAAACTAAGCCGGTTTATATAGGCATGAATTAGGTTAAATCATTAATTGTTCTTGCAACCTTTCGCAACCCTTGCACTTCATCTAACCGACTTTTAATTATATACTAAATTCCATGTGATCAATTCGGGCAACCCTTGCACTTCATCTCCTTTCATGATTGTATAGGTATTATGAAGCTGCATTGAATTATGAGCATTAGCTATTTATACAACAATCTATAACTAAGGCTCTTGCAGGAGATATTGGTTATTTGTTGAAATGAATTTGTTTAGGTTTACAGTTTACGTAAATGTAATCATTTTGTTGAGTTTATAGTGTATTTATTATTATTATTAATTTTTTTTAGATTTTTTATACTCGTGCGTTGCACCGATTTGTTATTATAATTTACAAATGGGCTAGATCAATAATTATATATTGTTTCCTTTATATTCATTATTTAAGGCGGTATTTAGTTGTGTTTATTTTTGTTTAAGGGTTTTAAGATTCTTTAATAGTAAAGAATGCAATTAAACAAATAATATGGTCGATAACAAATAAAAGAGAAGCAAAAAATGAAATTGTAATTAAAAAAAAAAAAAAAAAAAAAAAACCATCAATATTATAGGCATGAAGCAATCTTGGAATAAAATCAAACCACTTAAGTTAATATCACAATATAAAAAATGATTCTTTGGTTTAACTACAAAAAATCATGTGATCATCATATATTATTATGAAACATATCTTCATTGTGATTTTATAAATCAATACAATGAACACTCAAAGTCATTAAGAATTTATGAGTATCATTCTCATTTGTAAACTCAATACATATTTTGTAATATCTCTAAAAAAAATCCATCCAAACCAACCGATGTGTCCTCATTTGGGATCGGTTTTTTCTACGTTCGAATCTTTCTTTCTATGATATTCTTTGTAGCCCGTCTTGAACGACCTTTTTGACCATTCGTTGTACTCCTTTTTGAACGACCTTCTTGACCAACTCATCACGCCCTACGTCTCTTTATCATCTTTAATGTATTATTTCTTGTAAAAGGGGAAAAATAAGAGATTACTTGAGAAAAATAATAGCAAATATACATGCATTTATGTATATCTCAAATTTTGGCTCATCAACCCGTGGAACCATTTTTAAAATCCAGTAAAATATACGAACGTATAGGAAGGTGCATGCCAAAGCATGAGTAGCGTGAGAATGCATGCTAGAAACTGAACCTGCTTTTGTTTTGTGTATGAGATTAATTATATTTACATTGCAGTTGTTTTGAACTTTGGGATTTCAAGATTCTTTGTATTATTCTTATATAAAATATATATAGAATTTGTAGATGAGACTGAGGAAAGAAAGACTATAGATACATCACCTCTTCTCTTCTCTTGTAACATTAGTAAGAGATCAGGTTGTATGCATTACTTGCACACGAAAAAAAAAAGAAAATCAAGAAACAATTCTAACAATAAATTACAAATAAAGTAAGAGGAATGAAGATTCAAACTTTTGTGTTTGTGCATGTGATTTTGGCCGGTTTATATAAGCATGGATTAGGATAAATCATCAATTATTCTTGCAACCTTTTCAACTTCTTCTCAATCCATAACCGAATTTTAATTCTATACTAAATACCATGCAATAAATTCCGGCAACCCTTGCACTTTCATCTCCTCCACTAAGCAAACATGAATGTAACGACATGACTCTTTACATGCTCGCAATTACTCAAGTTGAACAATTAAGGCTCCAATTACACATGAAACTCTATTTTCTGCATTTAATTTTGAGCATTAGCTTGTTGTACTATATGCAATCTTGACGCCTTCACATTAAATTTTAGGACTCAATCTTATATGTTTATAGATATAATCTTAAAGGTTACATTTAGGAAACACAAATATGTAAAGATTTTTTTTATTTAAACGACAACTATTTATCTCACACAATATACATCACAATTTATTTCACACGTCGACTTAAACCTACAACCCATGTCTAGCTATTTCTTCCATGTAATTGTTTTTTTATAGCGTCTTGCTAGTTTTTTTTAATGAAATCGCTGTCATTTACATGTGCTAAGTAGGACTTAAACCTGCAACCATTTAGTTGCAGAGCTTTTCACATAACATGTGATTCTATTGGGGCACAAGCATTTTTTTGTCATCTTTTTTCTTTCTTAGAGTATTTTAAGTATGATTATTTCAATTTGCAATACTCTATTTGCTGTTTTGTTGTTTAAACCCCTAAGCTGATAGTTTTTTCTTAAAAATATTTGCAGATGTTGATTCTACTCTGTTTTTCATCAAGCTTCATCATGGTGGCCTTTTCACAAAATCACCTAACAGGAAGTATAGTAATGGTAACATTACTTTTGTTGATTTAATAGATTGTGATCAATTTTCTATACATGAAATTGATTCTATGCTTGAAGACTTAGGTCACGATGGACATAGGGTTATGTTTTACCATTTCTTGAAACCAGATTGTGATTTAGACAATGGACTAGAACCTTTAGCATGTGACAAAGATGTTCAGGTTTTAGCTAAGTATGTGACACAAGGTCTTAAACTAGTTGAGGTCTATGTTGAGCATGAAAAGACCAACCCTGACATTTACACACCACCAAAGAAGAAAAAACTTTTAATAGAAGAGTTAGATAACCCAATAACATCAAAGGCAGGGATTTATCCAGTTGCTAAGAAACTAGTGTTGGATGTGAATGAAGGGTGTTTAGGTCAAGCTAAAGGTGAAAGTAGTGGTAAAGTCCAAGAACCATGTGTTGTTAATTTAGAAGAAGGGCAAAGTAGTGCAGTTGATAATCACGGGTCTTCTCAAGTCCCTAGCCAGTTTGTGAATGAGTTTTACTCTTCATATGATCCTTATGTTGAGTCACAAGATCCTAACTATGACCCATTTGCTGACTTGGACTTAACTTCACCAATATTTAACAATAGAGAAGGTAATGCTAGTGAGAATGTTGAAACAGAGTTTGAGAATGCAACAGAGTTTGAGAAAGAAACAGATGTTTATAGTGAAAATGAGGTTGAGAATGAGAGAAATGTTGAGTCAGAGGATAAGTCTGGGGATGATAGTCAAAGGGATGATGATGATGATGATGATGATGATACTGAAAGAGATGATGATGATGATAGCCAAGATAGTGATTACATTGTAGAGGAGAAAGTCAAAAGCTGAGAGAGATTTTTTGTACTTTGCAAAAAATGGTAAGCTATCAAGGGAGCACAAGACTGTTACTTGTGACAAATGTGGGAGTAAAGGTCACAATAAAAGAACTTGTACTGGTCCAATACTTCCAAAAGGTCAAAAAAAAAAAAAAAAAAAAAAAAAAAAAAAAAAAAAAAAACCTGCAAGCAAAGGGGTGGATTTGGATAATGATGGTCCTACAGGTTCAAAGGCAAAGAAAGGTTCAGGTGGTGCATCTACAAGTTCTGCAAAAAAATAAAGACAAGGGGAAAGCTCCAGCAACAGATGATGGAGTCAAGAAGAAGAAAGCACCAAGGAAGAAAGTTATTAAGTTAGGTTGATCAGTTTGTGTTATGTCTATTATTGTCTTTTGTTAAACTAATGGTATTAAGTTAAATGGTATGTTTGAACAATGTCAGTTAGTGTGTTGTATTGTCTGCACCATGACAGTTAATGGTTTTGGAACTATGTTAGTTAACTGGTCTGTATTTGCTTAATGACATCTTTTTAATGGTTAACTTATCAGTTTAGTGGTATTCCTTTGACTTGCATTTGAGAATCTGCAATTGATTGTCTGTTTGGTTTTGGTTACATGAATTGTATAGGTCTGCAAATTAGTATTAATTGTCTGTTTGGTTTTGGGTAAATGGTTAAATGAGATTTACAGCTGTGGTTTTGGTTTATGTTTTTGTTTTGACTTGGATTTGGTTTTGTAGATGTGGTTTTCACATGTTGTTTGACTATATCAGTCAAAAAGGTTGTATGGGTCAAAAACCACAACAGCAAAATAACACAACAAGCACAGCAACATAACATGGGTTAGAAAAAGATTATGGGTCAAAAGTTGAAAAACATAAAGCACATCTAGTATTATAACAAAGATGATTCCATTACAAACACATTCAAAGCACTTGAAAAACATAAAGATAACATAGATGATTCCATTACATAGCTTGCTTCCATAATTTGTAAATAACAGACATACACAAAACACATCTAGTATTATACCCCAAAACACCAGCTGACCTTAATCTAGTTCAATAACTTCAACATTACAAACACAAAAACTAAAACCCATGTAACAATCAGATACTTCTTCAATCTTGCTCTTTCTTGCTCAATCTTTTGTAGTTGTGCTTGATGCCTGTTCAATGACCTTAATAAACCGGGTATAATTACCATGGAACGTGCACACATTTCTGGGTCTATCCAATCCATAAATCTATTACAATCCTGTATAACAAAGGAAAAAAATAAAATAGGTACTTACAACAACATTATCACTATGTTTAATTCAATTAAACATAAATCCTTGAAAACGTACCATTTGGGGACAACCATAAAACCTTCTTCCTGGGTTACAATCTGTCCAAGATATTTTGATAACACAAATTGCTTGACAACGATCACATCTAACCATTTTCTTGAATTGATTTGAGAATTGTTTATAAATTGTAATTTAATTTGACGGTATAGGTGAAAAAGATTTAAGGGTTGATATTAAGTGGTGAGTTATATAATGGGTTGAGGGAATTTAGGGTTTTCATTAAGGGAGGGAAACAAAGGGTGATGGAAATGACAGGAATACCCTCATTGGGACTTTATGTGAAAAACACTTAACCAGCGTTAGTGGGGCCCACTGGATGGAGGGACAAACGACGTGTAACGTTTGCCAGTTAAGGGTGGACGGTGCAGTTTTTTTGGTTAAGGGACGAATGACGCCAGTCAACGCAAACCACAAAGACGAACAGTGTAATTTACTCTTAAAAAAAATGAAAATTTTGAACCAGAAAAAAATCTCAGCTGTTTTAAGTCACAAAAGTTAAAACATATATTTTTTTTTTTTTTTTTGAAAGGTGAATTTCAACTTAGAATCGACCACCTTCGCGGACAGCGAAGGCCCCATCGCCACCCCGCCAGACTATGTTGTCTGAACCGGGTCCACGCTGATCTCAGATGGTAACGGGTTTCCCCCGGAAACCGTACTGCCTCCACACAAGTTTACCTTGCTGGAGAAACAGCCGGATGAAAACCGGGCCATGCTCAAGATTCGAACCCCCGCAACGAGTGGCTCAAGGGTTCAAATCCATCATTGCAATATATCTCCGGAACAATATGGTCTACAAGTGGACCACAAGTGAAGACTTCCCGGGTGGTCACCCACCCGGTACTACTCCCACTTGTGGCTCGCTTAACAAGTTAAGCCCCACCCACTAGACCACAAGTCCTTTAACCGCACAAACCTTGGAGTAGGAATCTCTTGAACCACACTTCTGTCGCACATTACGACTGTGTCCCGTTCCATGCATTAACATTGGGGATATGAAATATTAAATGAAATTTTGGATAAATTATCCAACATAAAGATAACCACTTAATGGTTTGCTGCTAAATATAGTGTTAAGGGTTACATTTAGGAAACACGAATATGTATAAAAATTGGGCGTATAAAAAGATGAGATTTTTGTTTAAGAAAATACCCTTTTGGCTGAATTGAAGATTTATCAAAGAGAAATTGGGTGATTTTGAAGCAATTGGGGGATGAAAAAGACAATAAATATTTTTTAAGGAAAGAGACAAGAATGTGATTAAATTATTGTTTTTTGTTTTTCCTTATCTTTTAGAGGGAGAGGTGCTCATTTGAGGCTCACGGGTGCCACATCATCCCAATATCTCTTCACAACTAACCCCTTCTCACTCATAACTAACCTCAATTTACTCATTTGGGCCCACCACTTACACCTTTATTTTTTTATTTATTCATTTTATTTATTTTATTCATTTTTTTATTTTCTTGTATCTTTTCTTCTTTCTTTCTTGAACCAACAAACTAAATCTGCACCACCTCCATCACCAGAGTTGCACCACCTTAAAAGCACACCTCCATCACCACCTTAAGCTACCACCCACACACCTCCATCACCGTCTTAAGCTACCACCCACACACCTCCATCACCACCTTAAAACATCAAGCTTCCATTTAAAAAAAAAAAAAAAAAAAAAAAAAAAAAAAAACATATTTGCAGTTAGTGTCAAAAGCTTTGCTTCGTCGTCTGGGTGACGAGGAGCCCTCCAACGAGCAACGGCGAGCTACCTCCGGTGTGGTGGCGAGCTCCATGTCGGACGACGAGCTGCCATGGCGACCTCACACCTCTCCCTCTTAGACTCTGTAGTTCCTAATTTCAAGGTGTTTTTATGGTTATCTACTGGTCAAAAATTTATGTCTTTTACTAAAAAGGTGGTAAATAGTTTTTACTTGGTGAAAGTGAATTAACGGTTTGAGGATTGGATATTTGGATATGTGAGATAAATCTTGAAATATGGAAATTTGATATATTCATTTCAAAAAGTTCAAAATTTTGGTCACTTTTTGGGTTTTGCTAACGAAAGCCTTAAGGGTTGTCGTTAAAAGACATTATTTTATTACAATTGTTTGTTAAAATGAAACTCAGCCAATCGCAATCAAGTATCAATTGTGTATTTACTATATCCTAAATTGTCTCCACAAACTTATTTGCTTAACGACAACCCTTAGGGCTGTCGTTAGCAAAACCCTATTTTTTATGAGTTTTGTAATTATCATGTTTTAAAATTTTAAAAGTATATCTATCTTAACTTTTTTTAAATATATTTGAAGTAAATCAAAAGTTATGGATAACTTGATATATCCGTTTCAAAAATGTAAAAGTTTGGTTAACTTTTTTTTTTCTTTATGAGTTTTAGAGTTATCATGTTTGTATCTCAAAGTTTAAATAATATATTTTTTTGTAAAAGTAACGGTCTAAAGATTAGATATTTGAAATAAATCTTGAATTATGGATAATTTGATATATCCATTTCGAAAAGTGTGAAAAAAAATAAATTTTTCTATGTTTTGTAGTTTATCATGTTTAAAAAATAACCAAAAATATTGTATCTCAAATAAATTTTAAATATATATTTTGTTTGTAAAAATAACGGTTTATGGAATGGATATGTGAAATAAATCTTAAAATATGGATAATTTGATATATCCATTTCAAAAATAAACCAACTTACCAAGATACTAAAAATAGCCTATTTACTAGCATAAATAACTCAACAAATTCGTTTTATTATGAAATAAGTGCTAATCCATTTATTAGAGGATAACATTGTCGGATAAGATAACTTTTATTATGAACGAATTTAAATCCTTTCCAATCACAAATTTACATACTTTTCAGTTATGAATAAACTTTGTAATTGGAAAAGATTCTAAATTTGTTTTATGTATAGTTGTAGACTACTTCGTATTTAAGTATATTAGATCTTATTAGTTATTATTATTTAACAAATATTTTCTGTTTGCCCTTTCCATTTTCATGTGCTCAAACGACATGTTTTTGGTGAACTTGTTTTTTTAAGCAAAAAGTGTTGGAAATGAATTTGTTTGTAGGTGATCAAGTTTGATTATGTATTTTTTATGTATTTTTGATAATTTTAATCAAACAAATTTCTTATTTTTGATAAAATTTATTTCGAACAAATTACTCATTTGACGGGTTACATTGTAAGTTTGAAAGCACAGTCACACAAACTCAAAATATATCAAATTCTCTCTGAAAAATTATACAAATCTCAAAGATTGATCACATAAAACACTAGTATAATATTATTTAAGTGATGTCATGACTCATGCATGTTGAAAGGTTTTACGGTCTGGTTTGTGTCATGTTGTTTCATTATGTCAACGCCGATTAATAGTAAAGTTTTATTGATGTCAATGCCAAAGTGTAGTTGTGACCGCATTTATTATCACATCCTCGTCATCAACTCTAGTCCCCTCCAACATCATTATATTCCCATTCCCCGCCCTAATAGAATTGGGGATCTTTAAAAAATCGGGCATTTTTTTGTCATCACGTAATTACAATGTTTTTTTATAAATGTTTATGGTGTATTAAGTTGTGAAAAGATTTCTTTACTTTTTAATTTGATGATTGTGTTTGTGCTCTGGCTTGTCTTCTTATAAGATTTCAAGCTTTGATTTTAGTGGTTTTACTAATAAGGTGACAATCAAACTTACGGACCAAAACAATTCAGTTTTGAAGACATATGTACTTACTAATCCTTTACTTTTCATTGATAGTATTTGTTAATATCAGGATGAAAAAAATTAAAATGCATCATCTTGTATTCACAATTTTAAATCTAGCATTATGGCATTATGCTATACTTAATATGATAAAACAAAGCTATCATAAAGCATATACGTTTTGTGCCAAACATAGAAGCTAGTAAGTGGGACATGTTCTTAAAGTCGACTTCAAAAGACATGTCTTTTCACTTCTAATCAAGGTACTTGGCCATCTATGTATATATCGAGTTAAAAAAAAATTAAAAATAAAATAAAATCTTATAAATAATACTCCGTAAATAAATAAAACACATGTCATTGGTTGTAGAGTCTGTGATGATGTATTCAACTGATTGAATCGCAAATGGCTATAAGTTTGGTGCCTATGCTTTATTATCCTTGTCCTAGCCCTCGTCCTTGATTGCCCAAAACCATAAACCCGAATTTAGAAGCTTCAAATACACGCCCGTCCAACAACTTGAGATCTTATATCCTACAAGCTAGAAGCTTCAAACTATTGCCATATACGAGTCATTTTTTTCTTGTTATTGTTTGTTTACACTTTTGCAAAACTTTAAAGCAAAATTAACTTTTTATGTAACCGAACAAAATATTATAATAGAGGTGACAAGATGTGCTTTATAGTAAAGTGGTAAATAATAGGTGATCTGTAAGTTGGGTGCTAGAACCACAAACAAGAACTCTCTCGAAATGAAGTAGATGTGTTTGATTGGTGTATTTGTATATATGTTATTTCTTATTTTTTTATTAAACCACTCAAACCCCTCCAATATATAGATATGAACGAGCTGGGTAACCCGCGCATTGCGGCGGGTGTGTTTTGTGTTTTGTATTTTGTGGGTTGTACGGTGTAATTAATAATTTTGTTATTTGAAGTATGCATATGTTTACTTGGAAGCATAATTTGTTTATGTTTACGGGTTTTTTTTTTTTTTTTTTTTTTTTTTAAAGAAACAAATTTATATAAGAAAATTTTTGTAAGTGTATTATTTATTTTTTATTTTTATTTTTTTTTTGTTATTATTATTATTTTTTTTTTGAAAAAACAAATTTTCATAAGGAGATTTATGTAAGTGTATATATTTTTTTGTTAAATACTTATTGGGCCTGGGTAATGTTTTTTTTTTTTTTTTTAGTCTGGTGCTAAAATGGGCTGAAAGTGTTGTTGGCCCATATTTAGGGGTGTTCATCGGTCCGGTTATCGGTTAATCGGTTTATTCGGTTCGGGTTGTTCGGTTAAAAAAAAATTTTGGGTAATAACCGAAAACCGAACCGAACCGAAAATATCTTTAACCGAACCGAACCGAAAATATCTTTAACCGAACCGAACCGAGAACCGAACCGAAGTTCGGTTCGGTTATGGGTCAAAACCGAAAACCGAATTTTTGACTAAAATTACACTATTTATAATTTTTTTTAATTTAATTATATATATTTTTGGCAAAAAAAATATTTCAAGAATAAAAAAATGCTTTTTTATATTAGTATAAAATTTTATTGGATATTTTTATTGGATATTTTATATATTTAAAATAATATAAATATATAAAAATATATATATATTTATATAAATTCGGTTTTCGGTTCGGTTTTCGGTTCAGATAGCTTAACCCATATCCAAACCAAAAACCGAATTTTTAATTCGGTTCGGTTCGGTTTTAACAAGTTCGGTTCGGTTATATGTTCGGTTCGGTTTTATTTCGGTTCGGTTCGGTTCGGTTTTCGGTTTATTCGGTTAATTAACCGAACCGTGAACACCCCTACCCATATTATCTGTGTTTCTCGTTTAGGTAAAAAAAAAAAAAAAAAAAAAAAAAAAAAAAAAAAAAACTGTAGCGAGTGTTGTTCATGTAACAGTAAAAGGACACATGACACGTTGTGGTGAAACGCCTGTGGTTTATATATATAGTATAATGACGTTATCAAATTCAATATTAACAAAAAAATTGATGTCACTTTAATTTAGTTTATCAATTCATAAAGATAAAGTCAAATAAAAGTAGAGTTAGTGTTTGAATAAACGAAGGATTGCTAAACAAAGTTGATCTACGCACTTCTGTCGCCCATTGGGGATATGAAATATTAAATGAAATTTTGGATAAATTATCCAACATAAAGATAACCACTTAATGGTTTGCTAAATAATAAATATAGTCTTAAGGCCTTAAGGGTTACATTTAGGAAACACAAATATGTATAAAGATTTTTTTTTTTTTTTTTATTTAAACGACAACTATTTATCTCACACAATATACACTATAATTTATTTCGCACGTCGACTTAAACCTATAACCATTTGATTGAGGAGCTCACTTATTATTAAAGGTACAAATAGTTAATATGTGTTTTTCTGGATTTGGATAGAATCGTCACGTATACGTTTCTTTGAACTAGTGGTAGATGCAAAAAGATGATCTTAAATTGGGTTGCTTGGTTGTAAGACCCATGTCTAACTATTTCTTCCATGTAATTGTTTTTTTTTTTATAGTCTTGCTACTTTTTTTTTAATGAAATCGATGCCGTTTACATGTGCTAAGCAGGACTTAACCTGCAACCATTTAGTTGAAGAGCTTATCACATAACATATGATACTATTCACAAGCATTTTGGTGTCATATTTTTTCTTTCTTAGATGTTCAACTTTTAATTTTTCTATTGTGTTGTCATAGTGACTAATTATTGCTTTTGTGTGCATTGTTACGGTTTGTATTTGATGTGATATTGGTTAAGTATAAATCAAAGTTTCTTTGTGTTAAAATACTATTATGCCTTACAAGAAATGTTGGGTGTTTTAAGTCACAAAAGTTAAAACATATCTTAACCGCACAAACCTTGGAGTAGGAATCTCTTGAATCACACTTTACATAAAGACAAATAAAGATTCCAATTTGTTTGTTATATAAGCACAAATAATACATTCAGTTTGTGAGTTCTCTATCACACAATCAAATATAGAAAATCCACCTTTCTTTTCTTTAGCTTTTGTAAAGTTTTACCATTTGATAATGAGAACAAATCATGGCCAAATCTACCAAACAAAATTGTGTTTTAGTTAGGCAAAAAGGTATGATTAGCTTTACATTATGGAGTTAAAAGTTGACGTGTTAAAAGAAGTCACACTTTCAAAGTAAATCTTTTATATAATACAATAAAACCCCTAGTGGGGACTTTCGTATTTCAAAAAAAAAGATTATTTCTTTATTAAGTAATATTTTAATTAATTATTATTTTTTAATTTATAAATTTCTAAATTCGTTTTGTTGATATATACTACACAAGTATAAGATAAATACAAAAAATATAGATAAGATGCAAAATTTTTAAATGATTATCTTTAATAATAAAAAGCTATAATTTAAAAAAATATAATTATTTTTTTTTAAAACTATAATCATAAATCAAACAAAACAAAGATTAAATTATTTATTTTTTAATAAATAAAAATATGTTATTTAAAAAAACTTAAAAAAAAAACCTGCGCGTGCGCGGGTATTATAACTAGTATAATTCAATCACAAATGTTATTTCTTGACCACTCAAGCTATTCTGAGTTAAAATACGACTTTGCTCAACAACTAAACAAAGCAAATTCATCATGCTCAATAATAAGTAAATGTCTTTTCATTGACATTTAAAATCAATAACTTTGCATTTTTTGTTAGGTAGTATTACTCAGTTTTTTATCTGAAATTCATTTTGACTTGTTGTATATAACTTGACATCGGGTCTCTATTTGGCACCTCCGGTCAATGTAGGCAAAACATGCCACAATTTTCACATACGTGATTTGGAGATCCACTTTTCAAAAGATAACGATTTGTTATTTTTCAATACCCCCTCCCCCCCCCCCCCCCCCCCCCCCCCCCCCGGTCCGCCTACTCAGGTCTTGTATGCATATGCCGGAAGGTGCTCCTAAGCGTGTGCAGTGATTGTGCTTGATTGCGAGAATGAATTCCTCGGCACGTCAGTTTTAGGGAGGGGAAGGGGGAGGGGGTTGGTCGTGTGGACACACTTGTGCAATTGTGCTTCCACTTTCCAAAACAAATCAAATTATTTAACATGTGTGGTTATATCAACATATATCATAAATTCTTTAAAAGCAAATGAATAAATATTGGTTATTCATATCAAAACAAAATAAATCACTTTTCTCCTTCTTTTAAAAATAAAAAATATTGCAAATAGTAAATCGTTACATGAAAAAAATTCACCATGGAAACAAGATTTTTTTTTATCTCTCAGTAGATAGACCCTTCGATATACTTTTTTTTTTTTTTCTTTTGAAGTTTACGCTCTAAAAAATTATACATGTGATTTGTAAAATAACATGTGATTTTTATTTTTAAAAATACATTTGATTTGTTATTTTGAAAATCACATGTAATTTATGTGATTTGTGAAATCATATGTGATGTTTTCAAAATAATATATCAATTTTTATTTTACAAAGTATATAATCTCCAACGCAGACATCTGAATCTTAATGATGGGTTTTGTGTGCATTGCGTTGATCCTCATGAAGATGATCTACATGCTTTCTTCTAGTGTGATCGAGTGCGGCAAGTATAGGAAGTGGGCCAAGCGGCTAACTTTATTAATATATAATCCATCCAAAATAGCGATAATGTGATTTTGCAGCTGTTATTTCAAATCACGAGAACAAATGGGAGGCATTTCTAATGATTATGTTGGAGCCTTTTGTTAGAACGTAACCGTATTGCACATAGCCAACCTTCTCAGAATTGTGGGCTGATTTGGCAAGGCGCTACATGTTTGTTACAACCTTCTCAGAACGTCCCCCATTCTTATTTTCCTGGTTCCACCACTGGTTAAGCGTGGTGGTAACGCAGTTGCACATAGTATATCTAGATATGCTTTACGAGATATTGTAACTTTTGTGGTCAATGGCCTTGTTCATCATGAGTCAAGTATTTGTGATCTCGTTGATGCTTTTTGATTTTGCCTTTATATCATACTCTTTATAAAAAAGGGAAAAAAATGTGATTTTTCAAGGTGTAACTCGAAATTTTTTTTTTGTCAAAAGTATATAAAAGTTTACTTCTATAGAAAGATGATTTAATTCTCGTCATGATTGTATGATTCGTTTCGCGTAATAATTGACGATTGTGTGATATTTAATTTTTAAAGAGGGATTAAAGTGACTTTTTTAGTTTTATGAAAAAATGAATAACCAGTATCTGTTCATTTAATCAAGAGTTTTGGCCTTACAATAGAAACAAACTTTTCTAAATGTACCGATTTGATGCGTAAACAATTTTCCGTTACACTTAATGTAACATACTTTCATGTTTTGTGCTAATATGCGACAATGTTTTCAAGTTACCGGTTAAATAATAAAACCGGCAAAAAAACCTACGTGATATGTTTAATGTTTGGGTTTTGGATGTACAATACTAACGAATTTTTTCAAAAGTATTGATTTGGTACTTGAATTATTTTTTGTTCCCCTTAATATAACAATTGTGAACTATTTTTTGTTCCACTGTTTTTTGGTTTAACGATGCAAATTAGCACAAACACAAAAGTCTATTACATTAAGTGGAAAGAAAAATAGTTCACGTACCAAATTGATACATTTGAAAAAATCCGTTGATATTGTACGGTCAAAATCCATTTATCTATTGTACGATGAACTTCTCTTTTTAACATGTTTAGAATAAATGCGAGATATACGTACGATGTACATTCGACTTCAAAAACAAAAATAACTTCGTGTATTTCTTTCACTATTGTCACGTCATAAAAAGATACTATTAATGAGTTTAGAAATGGTCCAATAGTTGAAAATGATGGGCCTCACATTCGGGCTGAGATGAAGAACTGTTTATGTGGCACTTAAAAAATTATTGATTGAGAATTTGAGATGAGAATCTATATATATGATCACGACAGGTGCGGCAAAGTATTGATTGGGAATATTTGGGCCCGATTGATGTGAACATTCACGGTAGTGAAGTGCTAGGGAGAAAAAATTGGAAATATTCATATATGTGCTTTATTTTGGTAAAAATTATCTAGACTTATTAGGTAACTATTTGATATTCATAGTTATTATAATGTTAAACTACATTGGAGCCATATATTTTGTTCAAGGTATGTGTAGAAAGAGAGTATTTGACTCACATGTACGCGACATAATATTCATATCTCTTAGGGCCCGTTTGGTATGTATATGGGTTTAGGATTAAGATTTAGATTTGGATTTGAATTTTGGATTAAGATTTAGGGCATGCTTTTGGTATGGGTTATGGGGGTGAGGAATGAGAAAAATAATGTAAAAAAATGTTTGGTAGAGTATAATGCAATGACTCATTACCAAATAGTTGATAATGGGTCATTACCCAATAAATTAGGGGAATGCTTTTCTTTCCTTTTCCCCACCATTATCATTACCTTTCCCTTTTCTTTTTCCGAGTTTGAACCAAGCACACCCTTAGATTTGGATTTGATGTAAGAGAGAAAAACGTAAAAATTGTTTGTTTTATAGTGGGGTTAGGAATAAGGTTGTATAATATTTTAATATTTAAATGAAAAACGAAATTATAAAATTATTAAAGTACACATATTTATTGTTAATACTAGTGAAAAACAACCCCCTTAGCTGGGTTTTACACAAAGACGATTTTGAAGGGTTGACACCCGTACGGAAAACCAACAAGATGAAACCAAACGTCATTTTTTTGTCCAAATGCCAATCCTCTAGCCTAAACCTTCAAACCAAACTGCTCCTTAGATTGTTTTCAATTATTCCCCTTATCACACTCCATATATGTATTTAGTGAAATTTGAACATGAGGCATATCATTTTGTGAAAATATCAAAGTGCCTAATGGCTATGACCATTTGGTGGTGATTTGTATCATACATATGAAAATCATATACGTTATTAGAAGATTTTTATCAAGTAAAAGTGATTTTCTTTGTGGTGATTTGTATCAGACATATGAAAATCATATACGTTATTTTAAAATTTTTATTAAGTAAAAGTGATTTTCTTATAGGAAGATGACTTGTTTTAACCACTTAGGATGACTTAGTAACGAAAGGACTTGTGACAATCACTATAAGATGTGTGAGATCTCAAGTTCGATACATGTTAAGCGCAAATAACTTTGAAGTGATCACACCAACCTCTTGAAAAAGTAGAGTTATACCTGATTTGACTCTTTATGACAGTAGGTTCAAACCCCATAAATTAGTAAGCTGGAAGGTCAAAAACTATAGTTACCCATGAAAAAAGAAAAATAAAATAAATAGATGGCTTGTTTTTTAAGTTTGAAATGATGGTTGGGTATTGTTGTAGTAAAACCAAATAACGGGATGACATAGGGTTTTATGACGCATTTGATTTGTTAACACTTTCCACATTTTCCCACACCAAAAAAATTGCTTTGTTTTTATACTTGGTTATTGCCTCTAGTATCTCTCCTGTCTATCCAAAGTCTAAATTTAAAGAATAGAAGAGGATGGGATGGGAAGGGGAAAGTAAGGAATGAGAATGTGAAAAAAGTGGTTTGTGTTCTTGAGTTTTTATTTTTAAGTTGTAAAGAATGGAAGGGAAGGTACCCAAATTACCAAGATACCCTCAAAACATAATTTACTTTTAAATATTTTGTAATTAATATCTTACTATAAAATAGATTAATATTGTATTGTGAAAGCTTCCTTTTATTTATTCACAACATTTAATCATGACATTCTTCATGTTATGATTAAATGTTGTGCTTAGTTAGTTAGTATTGTTATAAACATGCTTTGAATGTTTTGACTAGGATTGTATTGCGAAAGCTTGCTCTCACGCTTTTGTCGAACATGTTGCATCAAATTATATTGATTTTAGTTCATGTTTATGTTAGGGCTAATTAGTTAATTGAATTATGCGCTCATGTAGTTAGTATTATTGTTAGCATGCTTTGAATGTATTTTTAGGATTCTACAGCCAATGCTTGTTCTAGCGCTTTTGTCGACCAGTTTGTTATTTTAGTAAACAAAATACTAAATCTCATGTTTTGATGCCCTCGGTTCAATATAAATATGTGACAACATAAATGTTAAGAAAATCGACCAATTCTTAACTAAATTATGTACATAAAAACTTAAGTAAATCATATGATATTATTTTTTTGAAAATATTCAATTTTCATAAATAAACACTAAAAAAAAAAATTATTTTTACTAATAAAAATAAATTTTGGCGTGAAAAACCAATTTCTCCATATTGAAGGGACTTATATCTAGAATATTCAGAATACGTTACGTTTTGTAAGATATAATATATTTAAGTATATATGTTAGGGGAGGAAATAAATCTTGGCAACAACACTGCAAAACTAAGTCATATTATGGGACGTACATAAAAGAAACAAGGATATAATTGTAAATTAACCAAAGCCCATGTTCTCATTTATACCCGTTCCCTCCTAATCATCCCAAATATGGGCGGATTACAAATACACACAAAAGCTCATCCCTTCCCTCCCTCCCACCTTCCCGTCCCCTACCTTTCCATCTTAAAAAAAACTCTAGAACGCCATTTTTTTTATTTCCCTTCCAATCCCCTTCCATTACTTATTAAAAAAAAAAAAAAAAAAAAAAAAAAAAAAAAAAAAAAAAACCTCGAGAACAGAACGTAGATGATTAGAATCTACAAAAATGTTTTTTGCTTTTCTACAAAACACAGGGTATAAAAGTATAACACCAACCAAGAAATGAGGTAAAACACGCATAATTCAGAGATATCTTTTGCTTTTCTTTTGTCGATGATAGGAAAACAACATAGCTTGTTTCTCACACTGCCAATATTAGCATATAAGGGTAATCTATAATACATATAATAGACAAAGGATTCTCTCTCCTAAAAATTCAAATGTACAAAAAATTATGCAATGTTTACAACACTTTAAAGCAAGGATTTTTTAGAATTACAACAAGCAAAGCATTGTGTACAATGAAAACAAGCATAACTCGAAATTAAGACCAAAATCTTACAATTATACATTAAATAGCATTTAAAACACCCCTGAACCTATTATTACAATTACTTAAACATAATGTACAACCCTCCATAATCAACTTTACTTTTCATCTTTAGATAACAAATTATGTAATCAAGAAATTAACAATACATCCTTCAAGTTTTCCCAAACCTTCCAGCAATATTACGAGAGTCGCTCCATGCTTTGTACACGACTGCCCATCTAAATTGTGTTATTGGGCCATTCATCCCATGCCATATCTGAAAATCTAAATTCATGATAAATAAAATTATACTTTGTCATCTTAATTTCAATTCTTATAATAAGATAGTATGATACTTTTTAGTGAATATCCCAGAAGGTAAAGAGAGACAAAAATATACATGTACAAAAGTGAATAGCATAATGTTAAAAGGTGGCTTAGGGAGTTAAGAGTCTTGTGAAAAAAATTATGAAGTTGAAGACGGTGATGGACTCGATGCACATATTACGATCTGAAGACGGCGGCCAATGGTGGTTTTTCAAAATTTACTAACAAAGGAAAATAAATACCATTATAAAGGGTTTCGATTAAAAGTAAAAAGAAGGGGAAGGGGAACACGTGAGTGGTGTTACCGTCGAGAGAAAAAGAGGGGGATGACTGTGGCGGCGGTCCCGTGATAATGGTGATGGGTGGCGCGTGAGTGGTGATACGGGACGAGTCACAGGCCGAGAAGCTCCAGAAAGAAAGTAGGTGAGCCGATCTAACGATTTGGAAGAAAAAAGACCTCGCCGGAAAATTTTCTGGCGACGGTGGTTGCCGGAGATGACGGTGGTTGCCGGAGGTAGAGGGGTGCCGGGCGAAGTGAGAGAGAGAGTGTGTGTTGGTGTGTTTTTAGTGAGAGAGTGGGAGAGATATTATGAATAAGAAACTGGTTATATAAAAATTTGAGGGATCAAATGTGTACAATAAAAACTCAAAGGTTATTATTAAAATAGGGTGGAGGGACTAGAAGGGACAAGTAGCAAAACTTTTAGTAAACACGCTCCGAGACTCATTCGACATACCAAACAGACTCGAAACATTATGAAACTTCCACCATTGTTCTCGAAATAATTTTTCCAATAAAAACGATTGTAAATACACATAACTTGCTCAAAGTCAATTTATTTTGCAAATTCGATTCGTTTCGTGCTATCTATGTTGTGCGTGATCGATAAAGGAATAGTGCACGCATTTACTGTGATTGAAGTCAATTAGAACCAGGTCACGCATACCGAATCAAACAGGTTCTCAATATGTGTTAATATTTTGTATGAAAACGCAAAACTTCCCGCAGCAACGCGCGGGTTCAAATATTTTGCATAGTATATTTCGGCCTTTGCTTACTTTTTCAGCTTAATAACAACAACAAAATTTATTGACGAAGGATAATTGTGATGAAGGAAAGAATCAAGATTTTGTTTGTGGTAACTTCTGTTAACAGGAGATAGAATTATATCACTGTCTTAACTAAAGTTATTGTTATTTATAAATTATTTTTTTAGTAAAAGTATGGCCGCATAACATCATGTTAGCAGGGTACCCGCGCGTTGCAGCGGCGGGTACCTTGAAATAAAAATTTTCGATAAATATTGTATTTTAGTTTATTGTGTGTGTGTTTTTGTTTTATAATAAATTTACGGATATAAAGAATTTCGTATAGCCCGTGCCCGTTCGGGCTAGAACCCGTTGGCCCGTGCCTGTTCGGGCTCGAGCCCGTTTGGTCTGCGCCCGTTCGGGCTCAAGTCCATTTGGCCCGTTGCCCGTTCGGGCTTGAATATTTGTACAATGTGCTTTATTATTTGTAATAGTGAAATTTAATGCAAGAATTGTGTTTAATTTGTTTGTACAATATGCTTGATAATTTGTATTTTTTAGGTAATGGTGTTTTAATAACGGTATTAACTGTATTTATTGACAAGTTAAATAATTGACTACATTAAATAGCATTAATGTGGTATTTTGTTGTACACTATGTTTCTTGTCTTGTACATCTGAAAATTATGTGCATTAAAGTGTTGTACACTATGTTTCTTTTCTTGTAAGTAGTAGTCATTATAGTCATTAATAGCATTGACCACTTTAATAACATTAATGTTGTAAGTCTAAAAATTACATCATGCTTATTTTGATGTACACTATGCTTATTTTGTTGTAAATATGAAAATTGGTTGCAGCTATTGTATATTGTGCTTAAATGGTTGTAATTTTTGGTGAAGGGGTGTTTTTAATAGCATTAATGTTGTTTGATAGAATTTTGGTTTTAAAATGACACCACGCTTTATTTTGTTAAACAATATGCTTACTTTGTTATAATTTTGAAAATTAGGTGTCATTAAAGTGTTGTAAACCATGCTTAATTTCTTGTAAGTCTTAAAGTTTTGGAAAGAGAGTCATTCATGCTTTATATATATACTAGCAGGGTCCCCGCGCGATGCAGCTGCGGGCACTCTGTAATTTAATTTTTTCGGCTAAATTTATTTTATTTGTGCTTTTTTTAGCAATAGCTTTGCTGATTAATTTTTTATGGCAAAAGTTTGATGAAATTTTGCTTAGTTTGTATTATTTTTTTTTTTTTGTTTAGTAGTTTGCTTGGTTTGTACAATATGTGAACATATTTTAGTTTATTATATTCTTTTTTACAATAAATTTATGGATATCAAAAATTTCGTTTAGCTCGTGTCCGTTCGGGCTCGAGCCCGTTTGACCCGCGCCCATTTGGCCCATTGCCCGTTGGGGCTTGAATATTTGTATAATTTGCTTTATTATTTGTATTAGTGACATTTAATGCAAGAATTGTATTTAAGTTGGTTGTACAATATGCTTGATAATTTGTATTTCTTATGTAAGGGGTGTTTTAATAAGTGCATTAATTGTATTTATTGACAAGTTAATTAATTATATTTAATGTATATAATGATTTATTTATTTTATTTAATGTTAGTATTAATTGTATGTTAGAATTAAATATGAGGGAAATTTCTATAAGTAGCATTTGTTGTTGTACATATAGCTTTAGTAGTTGTAAGGCTTAATTTTAAGTATTCTATTAATAGTAGGCCTTCATGCTTTATAATATAGTATGATATATATATATATATATATATATATATATATATATATATATATATATATATATATGTATGTATGTATGTATGTATATTTTGTAAATAAAAGAACTTTCAAAATGCAATGTTAACCTATCAAATAACTTTAAAATTATCCAAATTTTTTTTAAACTTATAACGGGGAAAATTAGCCCCACCGCAACACATTGGTGCCTGATGATGTAAATAAATTATAGTATATATTTTTATTCTAGAGATTCAAAGGAAATATGGATCCCCGAGTCGTTCTCCCAACGAAGGTTGGAATGAAATTTGTGATTCGAATCGTGAAACGTGTCGTGAATAGTGATAAAAGTGAATATTTTAGATTTTAAGCTACTAATAATGAAATGTTAACTAAAAACAATTGATAAAGCAATAGAAACAAGTAAGCAATGGACACGTAAGCTAAAATGTAAAAGAAAACTAAAAATGCGCAAAACCCGGGCTAATCCCGAGCTTTAAAAGGCAACTACCTAAAATCTAAGTCCTACCTACGGGTGCGAAATTAATTTTCCTCTATCCTAAATGACAAAAGAAAATTATAGAAAAAAGATTTTTTTTTTTTTTTTTTTTTTTTTTTTTTTTTTTTGACTTTTTAGTTAATTATTATAAATTAAAAACTAAATTTAAGAAATAAAATGATTAAAAATAACAAATGATTAAGGAAGACTATGAAATTTTGCAGAAATCTACTTTATACTATAAGGTATTTAAGAAAAATAAGTTTGAAGAAAAAGCTAATCAGAATAAGCAGAAGATAAGCTAAATCAGTTTATTAAGCAAAAACGGAAAATGGCTAAGTAATTAATTTTGTAAAAGCTTAATGAGAAATCCCTAGGGTGCAATGGTTAAGTATGTATGTGGTGAGTGTGTGTGCTATAGACTAGGGTTCGAACCCTGGTTTTTGCAATTTTTCTTTTTATTTATTTATTTTATTTTTCTTTTTAAAATCAAAGCTAATAAAAATATTAAACTTTTGTGAAAACTTTCTTTTTAAAAAGCTCTTATAAGCTCATAAACAACTTAAAGTCACAACAGTTTACACTAAAAAGCTTTTAAGGAAATTTAAGCAAAACTAAAAGCTATCAAAAGGGCTTAAAGGCTAAAGCTAATGTGCAAATAAGCTTAAACTAACCTAAGGCAATCCTAAACAAGCTAAAGCATTCAAATTAACAAACTTTAACAAGCTCAGAAGCTGAATCAAACATATTGCAAAAACTGACAAGCTTAAACTAAAACAGTCTAAGAGGCTAACTTGCAGACTATAATAAGCACTCCTAATAATCTCAAACTTGCAAACTAAGCTCAGTCATCAAAAGCTAGCACTTCAAGCTACCTATAAACCAAAAATCAAATAATGACAAGCACTAGATAAGCAAATAATGAGCCCTGAAAAAGCTTAGATAGACAGAAAGCTGGGGTGCAGGGCACTATGCAGCCTAATGAGCATTATTCAAGTTTAAAATAAGCTAGTGAACTGACTCCAAAATGTGAAAAAGCTGATTGAAAATGAAGATTAGCAACCAAATATTAATTAAAACCACTTTTCAAAGATTTCCAAACACTTTTACACACTAAAATGTTATCTAATATTAGCCTATTTGAAAACTGTTTTGGTATTTTTGAGAATTTATGCAGATGTGAAAGCTAACTATAAACTATGATTTAAGCTACAAATTATGATTAACTGAGTTGATTTAGGTCTAAACTAAACTATATGATGCAAATAACACTAAATCAAACCTGAATATCCTATGCTGATGCAATACAGCTTTGCCTAGCTTTGCTTAAGGCAAAGCTGTTATGGTTCTAATGAAGTGAAGAAAATGGTCAAAAATGAATGTAGTCTACTTACTTTGTTTCAACTATCTCTTCTGCAAGTTTTTAAACTACTTATAACACCTAATTGATCCTAAATCCAAATTACTCTATATGATCTAAGGTTAACAGATTTAAGCTTTAAAACGTAGAATATTGATGCAAATACTACAAATCTATATGAAACTGATTTAAATCGCCTTAAAACTACTTCTAATAATAGACTAAAGCTATTTCAAATTCAATTTAAGTTCTAAGCAAGCTTTGACCTCAAAAGTCAAGTTATCCCAAACAATACTTAATATCTTAACTGTTTTTGATTGTTTTTATGTTTTTGACTGATTAAAACTATGCTACTGAATCAAACTTAACACTTAAGCTATATTAACAATAATAAAGCTTAATTGAACTTAAAATAAGCACTAGAAAGAGCTGAAACAGATCAAGCTAAAATATAACTATAAAAGGCAAAATCAAGCAATAATAAGTACTAGTAAATGAAATCAAGCAAATAAAGAACAAATGAGCTAAAGTAAACTGATTAAGTACTAAAAGCACAAATAAGCACTAGATTAAGCAGAAATAAGCAATTTGCATAAAATTAAGATTTAAATGAAACTTACAAGAGCACCAATGCTTAAAATAAGAAGAATAGAAAAAGAAATAACTTGTAAAGGAAAGCTAATAAGGAAGGAGAATCACCATCATCATCATCATCACATAAGCTCAAGTGCTTATTTTATCAACATCTTTGACTTTCATTGACTATTTTGTAATTTTGAGATTGATTCTGATTTAAGTACCTAATAAGCTTCACAAAAGCTATGAGAAGCTGATATGAGCCTAATCTAATATAGAAATAGCTTATTGAAGCTGAGTTTAACTAATTTTAAACATATTTTTGTATTTTTCAAGTATTTTCTTATTATTTGTTTTTTGGATTTTTGGATTTGAAACAGAAATGAACACGAATTATAAATGAACACGAATTGAAAGCTTGATTAATCTAAATGAACACGAATTATAAAAGTAAACTTAATATTTCATTAATAAAACTTCAAAAGTACACTATGAAAGCAGAATTACAACTGTATTAAAAGGTTAATTAAACTATAATCTAAACTAGCATTATAACGACCCTAAGATTACATGAAGAAATGGTGAAATGAAGGGGGTATTTATAGCTGAGGTGAGAGGTGAGGCTCCTAGGGTTTGGGAAGCTGCTAGATCTCTTTCCTCAGCCCTAGCCTTGATCAATCATGTCAACATCAATCATCATAATCGGCCCTTGGATCATGTGCCACGCCCTCTTAACTAATGGGATTGCTTGGGATTGCCAGCGTGGATGTTTTATGACAACATCCTGACCTTGTTAGACCTTCTAGATGGTGTACGGGTAATTAATTTGAGTTGGGTAAAACGGGGAAGGAGGGTGAATAGTGTTGGAGGGAAAAGGTGTTACCAGTTTGACTGGTAATTAATTCATGTTGACCGGGTTATTTGGGTGTCGGGTTTGGTGTTTATTCGGGTTATAATAAAAGAACGGGTAGTGGATTTTGGGCTTGGGTAAGTGGGGGTGGTGTTGGGCTTGTGGGTTTTATTTATATTTTGGGTTTAAATGATTTTAAGGTTAGTTAAAGTATAAGGACCAAGGTTGTAAGTTTTGTAATTTTAGAGACTAATTCTACCAATTATTCAAAGTTGATCCAAGGGCTTTTTCTGCCATTTTGTGATACTTGAGGGTTGACTTTAACTTTTTGAGCATATCTTTGATCCAATATTGCTAATTGCTTTTCCGGCCTCGGCTTTTGACTCTCTTCCAAATCTTGTGCTCATTTTTGTCATTTTAGCTTGATTTTTGTCCATATTTACAATTTCCGTTCCTGCACGATCATAAACACGAAAATACAACATCTTTGGCATTTATAATTAGTTTTTGGTCGTTTTGGTCTTAATTTTGTCAAATAAAAGTATGTGTTTACACACATACCACCTGACACAACATTCATTCCAAAAAGGACGTCGTACGACAACTACAAATATAGCTTCACACAATATTTGTTCCAAACAAATACAACACGGGTCGGCAAAAAATACAACGATCTTAAAATGAGAAGCCCCACCCAAACATTATTCGTAAATAATTATCAAAAAAATTTGTCGAAAATTCCCGCTGCAACGCAGAGGGCGCATTCCCACTTGTTTTATAATCATATCATATAAATATTGTTTCATTTAAAAATAATATTTCGTATATTCATTTGCATATCTCTATAAATCATGCTTTAGTTTGATATTAATACCACATACGTATGCACACTATAATAATAATAATAATAATAATAATAATAATAATAATAATAATAATAATAATAATAATAATAATAATAATAATAATAATAATAATAATAATAATAATACCACTTCGGACTAGCTTAGGGTGGTTCCGATATCTGGGTTGGGACAGACGATGAATGCTAGGACCTACCGCTGCGTGTTATGTTATCGACTAAGTGTTCCCTTATTCTCTGTTCAGATGTCGTACTCAGCTTGTTCCATGGGCTTTACTAGGGATATTTATGGGGACCATGCGGTATCTTGCGCTGGTATTATTGGTATTAAATATCCGCATAACGTGATACGTGATGTTCTTGTTGACATATGTTCTCGATCGGGGATTTCGGCTCGTAAAAAGGTCGATATTGGGCTTTGTGGGGAAGGGACAAACCCTTACGTCCAGCTGATCTGTTGCTCTACTTATGGGATAGAGGGCTTGATGTATGTGTTGATTTGACTGGATCATCTCCCTTGACGCAAACTTGTATAGTTGATTTTGTGACTGGTCGTGTGGTGATTGAGGCTGCATAACGTAAACGCATCAAGTATGAGGTTAAGTGCGCGGATATTGGATATGGGTTCCTCCCATTCTCTTTTTCTTCTTTTGGGGAACTTGAGAAGGATGCAATGACCTTACTTAAGCGAATTCGACGATTCTCGATTACCTAAGACATTGGAGCACGTGCTGCTACTCATATCCTTAGTAGGATTAGTTTTTTATAGCTAGATGAGTGGGAGCCCAGTTAGTATCTCGGCTTCCCACTAACTTGTTGTAAATCCTAAGAGTTGTCCCTTTTGCATTTTCTACGTTTGGAGAACTTGAGGTGGAAGCTTTGAATACACTTTCTCGTATCAAGTCTATTGTCAGTAGCCACTCTAATAATATTAAGAGTGGTATTTTCATTTTTCATCGAGTTAGTTTCTGTATTTAAAAAGGAGTGGGAGCACAAATTGTGCTAGACTCCCCTCCAATTTTATGTAATTTCCATGTTTCCAATTTTATGTAATTTCCATTTCTCCCATGGGGGATCTCCTTGATCCTGCTTCACCACCATATCATCCCTATCCCATTCAACATCCATTGTTGAATCTTGTTTTCCCGTTTTTTATCGTATATACCTTTTCCGCTTTGCTCGTTTCTGGTTTTTTTTTTTATTTTCTTTCCTCTGGGTTCCGGTTTGTTCAGTCGAGGGATTCTTGTTTTGGGTTGGGTTCCGTGAATTGGTTTTTGCTTTTGTTTTTCTGGGTTTGCTTTTGCTTGTGTGATCCCTCCCTGTTGCAGTTTGCTGTGGGGAGAGAAAGGGGGTAGCGTGTTGGCAGTTTGTTGTGGGGAAGAAAGGGGATAGCAAGTTGGCTGCTATCTTAGCTCCACGATAGCGAGTTGGTTGATATCATTACGGGGTTGTCTTCACGTGGGTTCCTCATATAGCGGTTTGCCGTTTTTCTGGGATAGCGGTTTGCGGGGTGTTTCCACTGTGTTTGGTTTCTCAGGAAAGATAGCGACTTGTGTTGTCTTGTGGACCCTACTTAGACAGCGTGGGTATTTGTTTTTCAAGTAGGTTAGCGGGTTGGTTGTGGGCCCCCCTGGACTGAAACTTGCGATTTGTATTTCTTGTATTTTGTTTCTCTTTGTATTTCCTGCTCTTGGTGATTGTGGACCCCACTTTTGGGTGTGGTTTGTTTATTATTAAGGACTTTGTGGTTTGCTTTTGTGTTGGGCTTGTTGGGCTCATTTTGGACCCTTTTGACATTGACGGACCTTTGTGGTGTTGGACTTATACCTTACATTTTGCCTCGTGGGTTGACTTGTGTCTTGGTTCACGTGTTTTTGCGAATTGACTTGTGTTATGGCAATCACGCGATTTCATTGCCCTTTTGCGGGTTTAAGCGGTTGTCAAGATGGTTGTGGAAATGGGCTCACCAAAACCTCGCTAATCGCTCACCTACGTGACCGTCACTTCACTGGGGATGCTTTACCTACCACTAAAAATTCCCTGGCTACTGATCTTACCATTTTTGAATCGACTGAGGTCACTTTGAAGCGTATGGGTATTTGGTTGTGCGGAGTGTGTTTTAAGACGCATACCCTTCGCTCTAAATGCCGACATGGATCGGATTGTGTGTCGCCCCCTGACTGTGGTAATGGTGTTGTTAGGTTTGTGTTGTTTGATCTCGCCAAGCCACCAGTTCCTTCTTCGTTTCAGCTTACTCTTGACAAGGGTTCGACTTCGGAGAAGCAGTTTGGTTTTGATTTACAATTGCTTGACACCTTGCTTTCCAAGGGGTTGCATACTGTCAAATCTATCCCTCCAAAGTGTCGTTTGGGATTCGCCCGCGTACTGAAAGGAGCCCTTGATAAGGTGATCTGCACACCTGAGGATATTTCTTGTTGGGTCAGTCTATTAGTCATGCCTCTTTGTCTCCTGAAAACCTTTCGCCCAAGGAGTAACATGGAGTGTAGATCGGCCTTTAAACGCCAACGCCGGGAAGAATATATCGCTAATGCTATTAGCTCCTGGGGTATGCCTGGTGGTGGGTTACAGCTGGTTAAAGAGGTTTTAGCAGAGGCCTCCCCTGCATGGTCTAATATTGATGACGACAACTTGGACATGGGGGAGCGTAATGTCAAACAATGTAAGAGGAAGGTTTGTGATGGCCATTATACTGCGGCTGTCAGAGTTCTTTCTTCTTCAGGTGTTGCTCCTTATAATGATACCACCCTTGAGGACCTTAAGACTAAGCACCCCTTCAAGTCTGCTCCTTCGTTGCCAGATATACCGATTGATCATCTTAGCCTCGTTGCACCTACTACTATGGTTCTTGATATGATCAGGAGTTTCCCCCGTGGTACCTCTTGTGGTCGAGACGGATTACGTGCCCAACACCTTTTGGATTGCTTTAGTGGTGCGGCTGTGGCCATTTCAGATGAGTTAATCGATTCTATCACCCAGGTGGTTAATCTTTTTCTTGGTGGTAAATGTCCTAGGGCGTTAGGTGAGTTTGCTAGCGCCCCCTTCACACCGCTGATCAAACCTGGAGGGGGTATCCGCCCCATTGCTGTGGGGACTGTTTGGCGACGTTTAGTCTCCAAGGTTGGTGCTTCTATGGTTGGCCACTCCTTAGACGGCTATTTGAATGATCTCCAATTTGGCGTCGGAGTACCTGGAGGGGGGGAGGCTATTCTCCATGCTGTTAATAGGTTTATTAAAGATCGGGGTGGCGAGGAAGGCCTTTCGATGCTACTGGTGGATTTCGAAAACGCTTTCAACTTGGTTGACCGGGAGGTCATGTTACAAGAGGTTCGCCTGCGTTGTCCTGTCATTTCCCGTTGGGTTGAATTTTGCTACTCCAGCCCAGCTAGATTATATTATGGTGAGCACACTTTATGGTCACACCAAGGAGTACAACAAGGTGATCCCCTGGGACCTCTTCTCTTTGCCCTAGTGTTGCACCCATTGGTTTGCAAGATCAGAGACTCCTTTAGTCTTCCCCTTCAAGCATGGTATTTAGATGATGGGACGATCATTGGCGATACTCTGACAGTTGGAAAGGTTTTGGAGCTGATTATGATGGATGGACCTCAGTATGGGTTGCATCTTAATGTCGATAAAACCGAGGTTTTTTGGCCAAGGGAGGATCCTAGAAGCAGGCTTGCAGGCGTTTTCCCCCCTAATATTGCCCGACCTTTAGATGGTGTTAAATTGTTGGGGGGACCTGCCAGTGTAGACCTTGTGTTTAGCAGTGAGCTTGTTATGAAGAGGGTTCCTAAAACCATTGAGCTTATGGATGCTGTTGCTAAGCTTAATGACCCTCAATGTGAGTTACTACTCCTTCGGGCATGTGCTGGAATTTCCAAGTTATATTTTTCTATGCGCACGTGCCCCCCTAAGGTCTTCGAGAGGGCTCAGATTGCCTTTGATGCGGCACTTCGTGCTTCTTTAGAGCGTATTGTCACTGCCTCTGGACCTGGTTTTGGTGAGTGGCAATGGAGACTTGCCACTCTACCTTTTGACCTTGGGGGACTTGGTGTATATGCTGCGGGTGACATATTAAACTATGCTTTCCTTGCATCTAGACTCCAATCTACTAGCTTACAGACTAGGCTCCTCCGACATTCTGGCATCGTAACCTCTGGTTCCTCCTTCGATGAGGTCTTGTACGCTTTTAATGCAAAAATGGAAACTGACCTTTTAGGCAGCTCAAGTGAGATCGCTGCCCCCAAACTCATGAAGAAACTGGCAGACGTATATTTCACACGTGCTGCCAAAATGGCCGAATCCACCTTTTGCTTATCTGCTAGACAAATGGCTTTATGGAGATCGCAAAATGAGGACCACACTTCAGACTGGCTTAGGGTGATCCCGATCTCTGGGTTGGGACAGACCATGAATGCCAGAACTTACCAATGTGTGTGTGGAAAACTAGAAGGGGGTTGAATAGTTTTACGTCTTTTTAATTAGTTGTAAAAAGAGTTTTAGTGTTTACTTAATTTTTAAAACTTAGATTCGATAATATGTGATCTCAAGTATTGCACAATACAAACAAATATTAATACGAAATATATAACAATGATAAGTAATGAAATAAGTAAGAGATGGAAAGATCGAACCGCGAGACAAGAGATTTATAGTGGTTCGGCTACAAGGACACCTTCCTTGCCCTACTCCACTCCCCGAGCACCTAACTCGAGAGTTTTCTTCACTATATCAACAAGCTCCCTTATGGCGGAGAAAACCTTACACACCAATTTACACACCAATATACACACCAATTTACACACCAATTTACACACCACTAATCACACCAACACACCTTCACACCTAAGTCACAACTTCTACACACCTTCTTCAAATCAATCTACTTCACAACTAACCACTTCAACTCTATCTTCTTCACACCAATAGATTTCCTAGCTTTTCTTCTTCACACCAAGCTATCAACTAATCACACAATCTATATCTAACACAACTATCTACAAGCAAATATTCACAACAATCTTCACAAAGAATATGTAAATGATCTTGATGATACACCTACAACTTGGATGTGGAGATCACAACAAGTTGTAATACTTCTTGTCTAGGAAGATAGAAGTATTCTTCTCTTGCACTTGAGGGGATGGAAATTGGATCACTTTGAAACAAAGAATATATACACTTATGATCAAAGGATGAGAGAATAGAGAAATAGATCTAGATCAGAAAGTTTTGAAGTGCAAAAGGTGAGGAAAAAATGTGAACTGATCCAGTATTTATAGGGGAGAAAAACACTGTTCTGGAGCGTGGCCGGTCCCCTTAATTAGTGGCCGGTCCCCTTAATGATTAAGGGGGCGGCCTAAGGAATTAAGGGGGCCGCCCATTTCAGAACGTTGGTTTTTCTTGTCTTTTAGTGGGGAATATTTTTCTGGATAGAATTTGCCATTTTTGGTTGGAAATTTGAAATCATATATTTATTATGAATTAAACATATTCTTTTAATTCCAAAAGTAATTTTGTAAAAGATATAAGATGTTTAATACATTTTATAAAAATTCTAGTGATTAGAAAAATTTCCTTTGATCATGAAATGTAATAAACCCTTTGTTTATTCATACCTTAAGTGATATGGAAGCAAAGACAAATATTAAGCACTAAAAACTTGTTTACGTCATAAGTTTTAGATTAATGAGTTTATGCTTTGTAATTATCAAAACATAGAGACATTGTTAATGTGCTAACAATGTTTTAAGACATTATTTATGTCAACAACCTCCCCCTTTTTGATGATTACAAAACCTTAAACTCATTAGGTCTAAAAAATAATTTTTAGACAAGAATTTAGAGTTTAACATTCTCTTCTCCCCCTTTTGGGTTATTAGACAAATATGTTACTAAAGTTTGTCAAAATGTTCACCTAAGTTACTAAAGTTTTTTTCGTTACAAAGAGGTTACTCAAGTTAACGAGTTTATTATATGGGTTACTTAACGTTTAAAAAAGTGACATTCTTGTTACTACGAGGGTGGGCAACCGGATGACATGTCGGTTCCCTTGTCCACATCAGCATCATAGTTTAAAATGTTACAAGAAAGTTACTATAGTTTACGGGTTTATTAAATAGGTTACTGAACCTTAAAAAAAGTTACTATTTGTTTTTTTGTTTTTTTTTTGGTAATTTTTTTTTATTATTTTTTTGCGTTTTTCTCCTTAGTACGTCTTTGTATATTTTCATACGTTTCTATCCGTTTTTATATGTTTATGTACGTTTTTCTTGTCGTACTTTCTTTACATTGTTTTTACGTTTTTGTCAATTTTTATATGTTTTGGTATACTTTCATCCGTCTTTTTACGTATCTATCTGTTGTCGTATGACTTTACATTCATTTTTTTTATGTTTTCGTATGTTTTTTACGTTTTTGTTCGTTTTCAAATGTTTTCGTCCGTTTTTTTTAACGTTTTCATCCATTCTTTACATTTTCGTACGTTTTTGTATACTTTTGTCCGTCTTTTTACGTATCTATGTTGTCGTACGTCGTTACATCTGTTTTTTTACGTTTTCGTATGTTTTTTTATGTTTTCGTTTGTTTTCTTATGTTTTCGTCTATTTTTTAACGTTTTTGCCCATTTTTTAACGTTTTTGACCGCTTTTTTTCGTTTTCGTCCATTCTTTTACAAAGTAAAAAACGAACAAAAACGTAAAAGATGAACGAAAGCGTAAGAAACATTCAAAAAAGTAAAAAACAGACGAAAACGCAATAAACCAAACTAATTAAAACATAAAATAACATATGAAAACATAAGAAGACAGACAAAAACGTAAAAAAATGACAAAAATATAAAAGTAAGGACGAAAACGTAAGGAAACGGATGATAACGTAAAAAAATGGATGAAAACATAAAAAACAGAGTAAATCGTAAAAAAATGGATGAAAACGTAAAAAAACTGACGAAAACGTGCAAAAATGGACGAAAACGCGTAAAAACGGATGAAAACGTAAAAACAGACTAAAATAATATATATATAAGTGGTCGTTAGTTTAAAGGATGGACACTTCAATGATAATTAGCCAACCATAGGGAAGCTTTTTGCAGTCTTGGCAAAGCACAAGGACTCTTTTGTATTTTACCCTTAAAAAAAAATACCTGTAGTAAAAGGTTAAAACATGCAGAGTAACTTTTATAACCGGTTACCAAACTTGAGTAACCTATTTGTAACGGAAAAAACTTTAGTAACTTAGGTGAACATTTTGGCAAACTTTAGTAACATCTTTGTCTATTATCCCCCCCCCCCCCCTTTTTGTAAAATCAAAAAGGTTAAAGCTCCCCCTTGATGTATACTCCCCCTCATTTGAGAGCACCAAGGAGATGGGCTATGAAAAACTTGGCTACACAAAATATTAGAAGAGAGCAAGGCAAATATACATGCAAAGCAATAGTTATAAAAATAGATTCATTCAAGCATCATAGAAAGCATTACAACATTTAATATGCTTAAGGCATATTAATCATAATAAAACAAATGAAAAGACATAGTCCTATATTGCCTAGAAAGAGCACTTGGACTTGCTTGCAACTCATGGTTGATTGTTTTATTTGCTTGAAGGATAACATAAGCATGAAGCTTAGTTGTTAGATGGAGAGGGATATGGGGTGGAGTATGGAGCAGAAGAGGTGGATCTCACGATGTTGTATCGTGTTAAGGGTGGTATTGGATGATTACGAGTGAGAAGATATTCAATCCAAGAAATATCTTCACTCAAGTAGAGAATTTGTTTTTGAAGGAATATGCAACAAGGGCAAAAGTGAATGTGGTTGGTAACTTGATCCAAATTGAGAGAGTGGGGAAGGCAATTTGCATAGGGTGATGATGGAGGTTGCCCTTTGTTGCGTTGTGCAAGATGCATAGCAAGGAGATCACTAAGATCATGGATTTGGTTTATTTCATCACGGAACTTTTGCTTTTCCGTGGCAATGTGAAGAGGATCATAGGTTTGGTATGGATGTGTTGGATTTGTGTAGTTGGAATTGAAGTTTGATAGTTGATCAAACTTGTATGGATCATTATAAGTGGTTGGAGGTTGAGATGTGTAGTTTGGCTTGAAGGAAGATGGTTGGCCAATGTTGTATGGTTTGTAAAGAGGATCAAATGAATGACCTTGTGGGTTTGAGGTAAAGTTTGGGAAGTAAGAAGTTGGAGGTGTTGAATGACTTCCAATCTCATTGGTTATGATGGATTTGTTTCGAGGGCTTTTTCTTCACCAAACGGGTTTTTCCGTCATTCTTGCAAGCCTTGAGGCTTTTGGTTTGGGTTTTTTTGGAGAAGCCATGAAGGGATGAGTAAAGAGTCTTGAGGATTGGGGGTATTTATAGTGTAAGATTTGTGTGTTTATGGATGGATAAAGTTTGTTTGGGAGATTTGGACAAATTGTGTTGGTGAAAATTGGGAAATGTAGGTTGAAATGGGCTAAAAAGCAGAAAAGATTCTGTAAACCCGACCATCAGATGGTCGGTCCCCTTAATTAGGGGGCGGTCCCCTTAATGATTAAGGGGGCCGCCTTACAAAATTAAGGGGGGCCGCTCATCTGGTGATTTCCAGGTTGCCAGAATTGGGTTTTTGGCAGAAAATTTGCAGAAAGGTTATGTGTTTGGATTAGAATTCAAGCAAGTTCAATTCTCTTAGGCAATATAGAATCTAATCTAATCAAGATATAGCATGCATGCAAAAACACATAGGCAAAGGGGCAAATAATCAACACATAATAAGCAATAGGGGGTAAGTAAAGGCAAGCACACTTAAGCTTCCTAAGGCACCTATCTTAGATTAAAGGCAAAGGCAATTAGTGAGTGAAAAGCTAGTGATGGATCAAGATGACACCATTATTAGGGAATTTGTCCTAGTGATTGTCTATATGCAACAAATGTGGAGTTGTGATTGTTTCGACTCCTAGATGCAAAAAGAAATAACGATCCTAAGAAACAATCCAAATGATCTCCTTGATTCAATTTTTGCTCGATCATGAATGTCAAAGACATACATTAGATTATATACCTTGACAATTTATGTGAGAGTTTATGCATGATTTTGAAATACAATGTTTTTAGAATTAGTCAACAATGCAAGGAAAATGATCTTCATGTGATTCCTAGATTGTGAGAATAATTTTTAGAGAAAATTGATTGAGTTTTACAAAAAGGTTTATGCAAAGAAAATAAATCTTCTCAATCTTTAGTTTTGTGCGAAATAGATTCCTAGACTCAGAAAAGGTGAAATGGAAGAAAAATGAATTTCATGCAAGTATAAATTTGAATTAATTCAATATAATTTAGTCAACTTGTTCCATCATTCCTAATCCTAAACGCAAGTGGTTGAATAATTCACGCTTAAGGGGTTTTGTGAATATATCCGCAATGTTGTCTTCCGATGCAACCTTTTCTATAGATATATTTCCTTTTTGTACATTATCCCTAAGAAAATGGTGACGTATTTCTATGTGTTTAGTCCTAGAGTGTTGCACCGGATTTTTACTTAAATCTATCGCACCTTTGTTATCGCACATAATCGGGACATTTTCTAACCTAATGTCATAGTCTACGAGAGCTTGTTTCATCCATAGTGCTTGTTGACATGCCTTTCCGGCGCTTACATATTCGGCTTCGGTGGTAGAAATAGCAAGAGCGGTTTGCTTCTTCGAAAACCAAGACGTTAGACAACATCCCATAAACGTGCAAATACCGCTAGTGCTCTTTCTATCTACGTAGTCTCCCGCATGATCCGAATCCGCATAGACAATGGTTTCTATGCCGGATTCCTTAGGATACCATAATCCTAAGTGTATAGTGCCTTTAACGTATCGGAAGATACGCTTAACCGCTTCTAGGTGAGAGGTTTTGGGATCCTCTTGAAAACGGGCACAAAGGCAGACACTAAACATGATATCGGGTCTACTTGCCGTCAAGTATAGTAAACTACCTATCATTCCTCTATATTTGGTGTTATCTACGGACTCACCTTCACCGTCCTTTGTGAGCTTTACCTCCGTAGACATGGGTGTTTTCATGGGTTTTGAGTCTTCTAAGCCAAATTTCTTAAGCATTTCCTTAATGTACTTAGATTGGTTAAAGAATATTCCATCTTCTAATTGTTTTATTTGTAATCCTAGGAAGAAGTTAAGTTCACCAATCATACTCATCTCAAACTCATCATGCATGATTTTGGCAAATTCATCACACATGTCTTGACAAGTCGATCCAAATATAATGTCATCAACATATATTTGAACAATGATGAGATTAGGGTCTTTCCTTTTAGTGAAAAGAGTGTTATCTACCATTCCCATGGAATAATCATGTTTAATAAGAAAAGCTTTTAATCGATCATACCAAGCTTTGGGAGCTTGTTTGAGTCCATACAAAGCTTTCTTTAACTTATAAACATAATCAGGTTTCGCGAAGTCAATGAATCCTGGAGGTTGTGCCACATATACCTCCTCATTGATAAAACCGTTAAGGAATGCACTTTTCACATCCATTTGGAATAACTTAAAGTCTAGGGCGCAAGCATAGGCAAGTAATATCCTAATTGATTCTAGTCTAGCTACGGGGGCATAAGTTTCATCATAATCAATTCCTTCTTGTTGATTATAACCTTGGGCAACTAACCTAGCTTTATTCCTAGTAACTATTTCATTCTCGTCTAACTTGTTCCTATATACCCATTTGGTTCCTATGATAGTCATATCCTTTGGATTTGGGACTAGTTCCCAAACATCATTTGCCTTAAATTGATTTAATTCTTCTTGCATAGCTATAATCCAACTTTCATCCTTTAAAGCCTCGCTAATATTCTTAGGTTCTATTGCTGAGAGGAAACAAAAGAAGTTGTTTTTATCTTGGGCTTGTGACCTAAGGGTTCTTTGGTTAAGATGTCCTATTATATTATCTAATGGATGTGATCTAGATTCTTTAATATTAACGGTTTCGTTATTTTCTAAGTGAATGTCTTCATTATCATTTCCTATGGGTTTTGTTTTACTAACCTCAATGGCTTCATCTTCGACTAAATCATCATCTTCTAAAGGTAGCGTTTTAGGAGGTGGTGGTGTTTCATCAAATGTTACATTTAGTGATTCCTCTACTTTCATGGAGTGTTTGTTAAGTATTATATATGCTTTACCATTTTGTGAGTATCCTAAAAATATTCCTTCATATGATTTTGGATCAAACTTAGTGAGGTAGTCCTTAGTGTTTAAGATATAGCATTTACTTCCAAATACCCTAAAGTAGCTTAAGTTTGGTTTTCTATTTCTTAATAACTCATAAGGAGTTTTTCCTAGAATTCTTCTAATTGATACCCTATTTAAAATATAAGTCGATGTATCTACGGCGTGACACCAAAATTTTTGTGGAATGGATTGTTCATTTAACATAGTTCTACTCATTTCTTGTAGTGACCTATTTTTTCTTTCTACTACCCCATTTGATTGAGGAGTACGAGGAGCGGAGAAATTGTGAGATATTCCATTTAACTCACAATATTTTCCGAATTGTACTTCGTTATCAAATTCCCTACCATGGTCCGTCCTAATGGCAACTATTGAGCATCCTAATTTACTTTGAATCATTTTACTAAATATTTTGAATTTTTCAAAGGCTTGGGTTTTGTCACTTAAAAACCTAGTCCACGTGTATCGTGAGTAGTCATCTACTATTACTAAGGTATATTTGTTTCCTCCATAGCTCCGCACAGCGGATGGACCAAAAAGATCCATATGTAATAATTCTAGGCACCTAGTAGTGGATACTATATTCTTAGCTTTGTGACTAGCATGAGCTTGTTTTTCAATTTTACATGCATCACAAAAATGTTTGTCATATTTTAGATTAGGCAAGTTCCTAACTAATTCCTTAGAGGCCAAAGATTGTATTTGTTGCATGTTAGCATGTCCTAATCTCCTATGCCACAATGTGGAGTTTTCGTCTAGGGTCGTTAGGCATATCCTATCTTCAGGTTTGTTTCCTAGTTTCATTACATATACACCTCCTTTCCTAATACCTCTACCTATAATTTTTCCATTCTTAACTATTTCGCTATCTTCTTCGGAAAAGATAACTCTACATTTATTATCGCATATTTGGCCTACACTAAGTAAGTTATATGTTAAATTATTTACATGTTCAACATTTTCAATAGTAAGTGAGTCTTGAGAAATCGTACCTTTGCCAATAATTTTTCCACGCAAGTCACTACCAAAAATAACGTTACCTCCGTTGTATGCCTTATATGTAGAGAATAGCTTTCGGTTCCCTGTCATGTGCCTCGAGCATCCACTATCCTTGATCCATTCGTCAGGCTCCAAGTCAATTCCAAGGCATATTTCGTCGGTTGCTTTTGCCATGAAACACTTTTCTTCTCTTTGTTTTTCCACTTCTTCTTTGTCACTATCACTCCATGTTCTACTAACAAATGCACCTTGATTATCATAACTCGGCGGCTTTAGACATTCACCAACGAGATGATTTGGATTTCCACATCTAAAGCATTTTCTTTTCACGTAATTGTCACTTCTATTTCTTTGGAACGATTTTCTATCGTCATGTGATGATCTAGTGAATCTTCCTCGTCTCTTGAAGAACTTCTTGAATTCTCTTACGGCCATTGCATATTCTTCGTCTTCACTTTCGTCACTTGAATCATCATCATCACTAGGTTCCTTTTTGGCTTTTAGAGCAATGGATTTGGTTTGTTCTTTCTTGACTTTGACCGTTTCCGAATCTCTTCTTATGATTTCTTCATGAACCTTCAAGTTGCCAATTAGTTCATCTAGTGATAACGTCATCAAGTTCTTTGATTCTTCAATTGCCGTGACCTTAGCTCGCCATTTTGGATGCAATGCCCTAAGAAATTTCCTAACACAATTTTTACTAGAAAATGTCTCATCAAGTGCTTTTAAACTTGTGATGATAGTGTTAAACTTAGCAAAAGCATTATCAATTGATTCCTCTTCCGGAATCGTAAATTGTTCATATTGTTGTACAAGAAGATCTATTTTATTATCTTTGACTTGGCTATTACCTTGGTGAGTAATTAGTAAAGAATCCCAAATTTCTTTGGCGGTTTTACACATAAAAATTCTTTCATATTCTTTGCGTGGTAACGCATTATAAATTACCATTTTAGCCTCATTATTTTTTGCTAATTTCTTTTTCAAATCATCATTTTGTTCTTCAAAAGATACAATTTCATTCATTTTAGTTTCAACATTATATTGAATAGGAGGAAAATCACCAAAGGTAATAATATGCCAAAGATCAAGATCTTTTGATTTCACATACGTTTCGAATCTATTTTTCCAATATAAAAATCCATCACTTTCAAATAGTGGTGGTCTTTGCATAGATTGCCCTTCTAAATATTTTTCAGATTCCATAGATCGTTACAAGTTTTAAAATACAATATATTTTAAAAATCTTGCTAGACCTGGCTCTTGATACCAATTGTGGAAAACTAGAAGGGTGGTTGAATAGTTTTACGTCTTTTTAATTAGTTGTAAAAAGAGTTTTAGTGTTTACTTAATTTTTAAAACTTAGATTCGATAATATGTGATCTCAAGTATTGCACAATACAAACAAATATTAATACGAAATATATAACAATGATAAGTAATGAAATAAGTAAGAGATGAAAGATCGAACCGCGAGACAAGAGATTTATAGTGGTTCGGCTACAAGGACACCTTCCTTGCCCTACTCCACTCTCCGAGCACCTAACTCGAGAGTTTTCTTCACTATATCAACAAGCTCCCTTATGGCGGAGAAAACCTTACACACCAATTTACACACCAATATACACACCAATTTACACACCACTAATCACACCAACACACCTTCACACCTAAGTCACAACTTCTACACACCTTCTTCAAATCAATCTACTTCACAACTAACCACTTCAACTCTATCTTCTTCACACCAATAGATTTCCTAGCTTTTCTTCTTCACACCAAGCTATCAACTAATCACACAATCTATATCTAACACAACTATCTACAAGCAAATATTCACAACAATCTTCACAAAGAATATGTAAACGATCTTGATGATACACCTACAACTTGGATGTGGAGATCACAACAAGTTGTAATACTTCTTGTCTAGGAAGATAGAAATATTCTTCTCTTGCACTTGAGGGGATGGAAATTGGATCACTTTGAAACAAAGAATATATACACTTATGATCAAAGGATGAGAGAATTGAGAAATAGATCTAGATCAGAAAGTTTTGAAGTGTAAAAGGTGAGGAAAAAATGTGAACTGATCCAGTATTTATAGGGGAGAAAAACACTGTTCTGGAGCGTGGCCGGTCCCCTTAATTAGTGGTCGGTCCCCTTAATGAGTAAGGGGGCCGCCTAAGGAATTAAGGGGGCCGCCCATTTCAGAACGTTGGTTTTTCTTGTCTTTTAGTGGGGAATATTTTTCTGGATAGAATTTGCCATTTTTGGTTGGAAATTTGAAATCATATATTTATTATGAATTAAACATATTCTTTTAATTCCAAAAGTAATTTTGTAAAAGATATAAGATGTTTAATACATTTTATAAAAATTCTAGTGATTAGAAAAATTTCCTTTGATCATGAAATGTAATAAACCCTTTGTTTATTCATATCTTAAGTGATATGGAAGCAAAGACAAATATTAAGCACTAAAAACTTGTTTATGTCATAAGTTTTAGATTAATGAGTTTATGCTTTGTAATTATCAAAACATAGAGACATTGTTAATGTGCTAACAATGTTTTAAGACATTTTTTATGTCAACAGTGTGTTATGCTATCGACTGGGTATACCCCTATTCTCTACTCAAATGCCATGCTCAGCTTGTTCCAGGGTATTTGCAGGGGACACTTATGGAGATCATGCGGTTTCGTGTGCTGGTATCATCGGGATTAAACATCGACATAATATAGTACGTGATACCCTTGTTAACATATGTTCTCGGTCGGGTATCTCGGCTCGTAAAGACGTTGATATCGGGTTATGTGGAAACAAGGACAAAACCTTACGCCCAGCTGATGTGCTACTATATTCTTGGGATGATGGGCGGGACACATGTGTTGATTTGACAGGGGTTTCTCCATTGACACAAACCAACATGGCTGATTTTGTTCCTGGGTGCGCGGCTGTTGCTGCTGCACAATGCAAACGGGCCAAGTATGAGACTAAATGCGCGGACATTGGTTATGGGTTCCTCCCCTTCTCATTCTCTTCCTTGGGAGAACTTGAGAAGGATGCGGTGACATTACTAAAACGCGTCCGTAGATTCTCGTTGACTCAGGACATTGGAGCACGTGCCGCTGATCATATTTTTAGTAGGATTAGCTTTGCTATTGCTAAAGGAGTGGGGGCCCAGCTTGTTTCTCGGCTCCCCTCTAATTTCTTGTAAATCCTATGATTTTATAATGAAGTGATGTTTTAAAAAAAAATAATAAAATAATAATAATAATAATAATAATAATAATAATAATAATAATAACAATAACAATAACAATAATTGTTCTTTTTACATGTTTAAAGTAACAATGTATTTGTTAAATTTATAAACTTTACTAATAATTATGTTAATAGATAACTTTACACTTAAGTGAATAAACTTGAATTTAGTATTAGCCCTTTCTAAAAGTATTAGACTTGATTGTAATTTTTCTTAACAAGTCAAAATATAACATAACTTTACCCTCAAGTCCAATAGGAAAAAAGAGCTTTTACGGCTAAGTGTATTTTCGTATTTTATAAAATTAATCTGATTCAACTTGGAGCAAAAAATGAGATTTAATTTGGATTTTTGCTAGTTATAATGCCCGCGCACGCGGGATTTTTAGAATTTTTTTTAATGATATATGTTTATTAATTAAAAAATAATAATTTATTTTTTGTTTTATTTGATTTATGATTTTTAATTATAGTTTTTTTATTATTAAAGATAATCATTCAAAAAGTTTAATCCTATTGTTAGTTGTATCTTATCTATATTTTTGTATTTATTTTCTACTTGTGTAGTATATTAACAAAATGAAACTATAATAATTAAAATGTTACCTAATAAGGAAATAATTTTTTTGAAATACAAAAGTCATCACTTGGCTAATCAGGAGGCTCAGTTTTGTTGTGCGACATCATTAGTTATAACAAAACTCATCCTAGTATTTATGTGATTATTGTTTTCCCGCCTTTAGTTGAGTGAAATGTTTAAATTTTAGAATAAGAATTTGAATTGTGATTTAAGCTAAACCGTATATGATACATAAAAGAAACATATTATTATGCCATCTCATAATAGTTATTCCCAATTAATTATCTTGTCGGTTATCATTATGTTTAAAATGTAACACTCACAGTATCAGATAAAGACAAAAAATTTTATTAGGTATTTTCTTCATTGCTTACGACCATAATATTGTTACACAAAATGTTAAAGAACTATTACTATACAAGATTAGTTGATATAATTTTGCAAAATAGAAGCAACAATTTTTCTTTTTCTTTCATAATTTAACTTAAAAGTTCAAGGATACAATATTTGAGTATTTCTTAAATAAAATTACTTACAATATGTTGAAAAAACAAACACAGGTACACTTGTGTTACGACTTATCATATTATTTTTAATCGACTAGAATAGTTTACAAGCTCTGATTAATAATAACTCTCATATTTTTCATATTATTTACCATCGAACAACTCTGAAAACAATTTAAAGCCTTAAAATAAACATGGCTACGTTTTTGATGAAATATTAACTTCTTTTCTATATACTAAATACAAGTAATTGTTGGCTTATCTGTATGACTTTCATTTTTAGGTATCTGATAAATAATCAGACAAAAGTATTGAATTATGTCGTAAATTACATTTATTTCAGATATGGAGCAAATCGTATCTTCGTATTAATTTTTTAAACGCATTTATTTTGGACCCAATTTTATTTATTTCATAAAACATATTTTGCCAAAATCATCGTATTTTCATGATCTTAGACAAATAAATCCAATGGCTCAGATTAATATCATATCACATTATCCCGGGCCTATTTATACCCATACATATACACATATTCCTTCACCATCATCTCTCATTCTCAACTTTTATACACAATACACACATGACACATGTGTTGTATGTGTATATATATGTTTTGTGGACTTTTCTCTCTTTTTAGAAATATTTAAATTTTGTTAGCTGTTACTTTTGTTTGAATTATTATTATATAAACTCTCTCTTTCTATTTTTTTTTATTGTGTGTGTTTTTTCTTTAACAAAAATGGGCAAAACCATTAAATGGTTTAAAGCATTGTTTGGTCTTAAAAAAGAAAGAAAACAATCAAACTCCGGTGAAAGAAAAAATAATTTTCCGTCATGCATTCCGCGTTCACCACATAGGTACCCTGCTAGCTCTCCGGATGACACTCCCTTGATCAAACTGGGTTATGGCAGAGAGCTAAACCGACGTGCAATTGATGTTGCTGTTGCTACGACTCATGCGGCTGATGTTGCTGTTGTTGCTGCCGATACCGCCCTTAAATACGCGGAGTTTACTAGTGAGAATCTGTATATATCCGCAGCTATAACAATTCAAACTATGTATCGTGGATATTTGGTTAGTAACATTAATATATGTACTGTTTTATTAAGAACGGTGGTACTAACATAGTTATATACAAAGTACTATTTTTAGTTTCGTTTTTTGATTGACCGATTTGGATTTAATAGGCGAGGAAAGCATTGAAGGCGTTGAAATCTTTGGTGAAGCTTCAAGCATCTATAAGAGGTTATCTAGTTAGGAAAGGAGCAACCGAGACTTTGCAAGGAATGGAGGCTATGTTGAAAGTGCGATCTAGGGCATGCTCACAAAGATCTCGTCTTCAAGACGATAAATATCACTCAAGAAGATCAATGGTAAGTATTCGAATGTTCAGTTTTTCTTAGTTTAATTTGTGTTACTACCTCCGTCCCAGAATTATTATCCATGTTTGACTTTTTAAGTCTTTCCTTTACAACTTTGACCTTAATTTTTTTTGTGTGTGTTATATAATACTTGATGCGAAATATATGAATAAATTGGGTTTTAAAAATATTTTTATTGGTATAATTTTCATGAACTATTCTACAATACAAACAAAAATATTTAAGGTCAAAGTTGAAATAGAAAGACTCAAAAAGTCAAACACGGATAATAATTTTGGGACCGAGGTAGTAATATTTTGTATTTGGTTTATGAACTTGTAGTGCGCATGAATTGTATATATCAAATTTTGTGTTAAAGATTAGTAAGTAGTACAGTGGTTAATCTTTGTTGTTATTTAATAACTTTTTTTTCTTCTAACTTCACCGGGTACAACCCTTTACCAAAAAAAAAAAAAAAAATCACTTTTTTAATCCATAAGTTGTTTTTTTATATTCTTCAATCAAAATTCCGTTTTTTTTTATTTATTTTTTATTTTTTATTTTTTTTTAATCTCTTAACTAGCTATAAATCAGATTTTCATGTGTGAGAAACATGTTTCAATTTCGGCTAGATATGTGTTTTTATGTGAAAGTTGAAAAGTACAAAATTCAGTACAAATCGCGTAGTTGGCTAACCAAGCCGCTTTTGGTCGTTTTACTGCTCTAGGAGGTACCAATAATTTGTCCGGTTTGATTTATAAAATTTTGAAAACAATCTTATGGATTTTGGTTGACACTTCACATAACAAGCAAGTCAAAGTAAACCATTCACATGTATAGTGTGACCATGGAAGTACATTCTTGAATATATAATGTATGAAGATTTTATTTTTGAATTTGCAGAGGAGGGTAAGTGAGTCAAGGAGTAGAAGGATGTCATATTCTTTTCAAATTCCTAATGCTGCAAGACTCAACTTTGGTGAAGTATCCCCACAAAGGCCAAAATCAAAGTTAACAAGGAACAACACATGCGCCTGGCCGGTGGACTCAAAATCGCGCACCCCTTCTCCATTCTTAAGCCACTCACATCGTTTTTCGCTACCTAATGTATCAACCCATCATGAGTTCGAGCCTCGCATCTCCACAAGCCACAACACCCCTCGTTTCGCATACTCTAGTGGGCCTAATGATTACGAGTCTATCTACAAACAAGTAACTAGGGACGATTCTTTCACGAGCCACCCGGGCTACATGGCTAACACCGAGTCTTTTAGGGCCAAAGTTAGGTCCCAAAGTGCACCAAAGCAAAGAGTTGGGCTCAACAAGAGAGTTGGTCCTAGTGAGGTGGCATGTGGGCCATGCATGGATAAGTCAAAGTCTAGGTCTCCATCTCCAATGCTAGTCAACGACTTCAAGAATTTTATTATGAGTAGGATTGGAAAGTCTTAAAAAAGTCAGTGGGAGTGAGTAAGGAAAAAAATGTTTTGTTTTTTATAGTTAAGTCATTTAAAAGTGATTGATAGAAGAAAATTGTGCAATTTGAGTTGAAATCAACATCAAATGTGAGACTTAGTTTTAAACTTGAAAACATGGTATCATTTTATTACTTGTGGAACTAGTTGTAATGTCATTTTGAATTTGGGTTTTATGCAATTTTAATCGCTTAAGTTTTTTATGAATACTATATATTTTATTGCCAGTTATATAGAGTAGTTATTTTTGTTGTTGCCGTTAATGGTATTTCAATGATTGATCACATGAAATAGAAACTTATAATTGACCATTTGACTTTTATGATATGTTTATACATTATTTTTAAGAAAATGAAAGAAAAGATTGAACCGCTCAAACATAATGGGCCTCTTTGGATGAAGTTTTTTTAAAACCGTAGGCTTTTTTTTTAAAAAGACAATCTTTTTTAAATTAAAAAACTTCATTTGATAACTCAAATTTCAAGCTTTTATTTTAATTGTGTAGCTTTTAAACAAAAGCTAAAAAATGAAGATTTTTAAATTTTATAGAGGTTGAATAAGAAATAAATTAATTACTCTTTGTTTAATGAACATATGAGTACATGTTCCTCTCTTCTTTTGTTGAACTAGAACTTAATTATACTTTTCATCTCCACATTTTTTAGTTAACCTAATAATATATTGTATATTATATTATTCTTAGTTTGTTTTATTCTTTTAAGAACAAAAACGCGTACTAGTAAAACTTGCAACATCTTCTATTAGAGCTCGAGGAGCCATAACGCCGGACCGGCAATGATTTCCAGGTGAGTTGCGTTGGGGCTGCGTTTCAACGCACGTTATGCTGGCAACTTGCGTTGCAACGTGAGAAAGGCAAGGAAAAAAAATTTACAAACCACCCCCTAATATAGCCGTTAGTTTGAAATTAAAAAAAAAATGGCTTGTAAACTCCCACATACCATTGAACAACTGCAACGATATATCAAACAAGAAACCGAGAAAGGCGACAAGGATCGCCAAAATGCTATTTGGAAGTCATCAAGAAGTTTAAGCTTACGAAACAACTGAAACGACGACTTAGAGAACGCTACGCAGCGTGTACAGACATCTCAGATGATAGGAAATATGTGATCGACCAGTTCTTGTACGATGAAAATCGTAAGGATGCTGCTGTTGTTGAATCACTGTGGGTTTGTGTCAACCAGATACAGGCCCAAATCTCCAACAAAATCTATTGGAATTTTGAAGAAAATGTGGAAGCTGCTATGGTTGAACAACAACAACAACAACAACAATTAGTGCAAGGAACATCAAGTTCATCTGCACCAAGAGTTGTTGAGCAACAACAACAGGTGCCTCATCTGGATCACTTTCATCTAAGTTTTGAGAAAAATTTGGCGGTTGATGATGGTGGTTGGAACTCTGACAAGGAGCGGGAGCTGAGCAGGTTGGAAGCTCAGTTAGACGCAGAGATGTTTGCGAGCTTTGATCCGTACGACGACGGTTACAACTAAAAAAACTCTCAAACCTGGGATCACCCGGACTACAACTGAAATTTAGGTTTATGTTTTAATTTAGTATCGTTTTTAATTTATGTTTAGGTTTCTATTTCTGTTAAGTATGTTTCGTTTAAATAAAATCATTTCCTTAAAAAAAAAACATTACAATACAATATGAACACAAGACATACAACACAAATAACAAATACGATACGAAAACAAGACATACAACACCGTTAAGTATTTTATTCGGCCCATCTGGGGTGGTTTCTCAAAACCTCCCACACGTGAACATATTTGAAGCTTTTCCCACCATAGCGATCTTTAAAAGTTCTCATTGCATTCATGAGACAAACATTGTGATCGTCCTCGGTTGTTAGCCGCAATTGTTTGTAAATACCATTGAATACAACATATTCACAGTTAAGTCTGCTCCATTTACTCATGACCATATCTTTGTTTCGATTGACATCATCAGAAAGATTGTTAAACATGGCTACAACCCGGTGCCAAAAAGAGTATGCATTGTGGTTGACAGCATCTTCATGAACTGCAACCCAAACTTGAGCTAGCAAGATTTCTTCTTCTACTGACCAACGATTATTCATTTCAAATGTTTGAAGTTTGAAATTTTTTTGTAAATTGGTATGCTATTTATAGCCGTTTGAAACAATAGGAGCGGTATATATTTAAATTTCAAATTCAAATATGAGCGGGATATATTTAAAATTCAAATTCAAATAGGAGCGGGATATATTTAAAATTCAAATTTTAATAATATAGTGTTTGAATGTTTAATGAATGAAATTGTTGAGGGTAGAATTTGTAAATTGTTATTTAAAAAAAGGTGAGTCCTTGAAAGTGGTGTTATTTAGTGTTATGATTTTCTGGTGTTTTTTTTGTGTTATGTTATTTGGTGTTAAGATGATGTGGTGCTGACGTGACGCTGAATTATTTCATAACTCAAGTTATGGCTCCTTGTTCTCTTATAAAAAATTCTATCATCATCTAAATTACAAACGATTACATGAACTCATGATGTCTGTTGTCATGAAACAAACAATTAATGACTCCTTCTTAAATATGAAACACATGTTATCAATGATTAATGGGGTTTCTTTTTGTTTAATTCTATGCAAACGTTCTTTTAGATCATTTTATGCTTTACAAATACAATTATAATCACCTTACCAATCTACTATCTTAATAAAACAGGGTTTTGAAAAAATCATCTCTCTCCAAAATACCTTAAAACTTGACACCTGGGAAATAAACCTGATCTAACGGCCTATATTCATTTCTGCCTTTAAACCATAAACCCTATGGGCGGGATTTCTATTGTAGCCTCATTCGGTGTTTCCAAAAAAAATAATTGCCGATCAAAAAAACGCACAAAGATCCCCAACCACAAAACCCTAAATTAATCTCCCCCAAATTCGATCCCAAATTCTTTTTCATGTTCCTCAATGAATCAAATTGAACCTGTTCCTCAATTGAATCCATGTTCCTCAATGATTATACATCAAACAAACCTTAACAAAGATTTTAAGTTCTACATCAATTGGAAAAAAAACGTCCGGATCATAATTATATGTTTGGTTCTAAATCAAGATCGAAAGTCCATGTATTATGAAGCTAAAACCCTATATCTTTGTTGAGGTTTGATTATTGGTTATAGGCTGTTTGGGATACACACTCATTTCATTCTCAGGTTATTTTTAATCTTTATAAATTTTGGGTCTTGTCAATTTTATTATAACTGTTTGATTGATTTCTATGCATTTTTAAATACATGGAGTCGTGATTCAAGGTTTAATACTAAAAGTTGTTAGAATTTGTGGCTATTATCAATTTTTGTTTTATCATTCTCAAGATTTGTTCACAATACCTATAAAAATCAAATCCTTACCTTTATTATTTGATATAGAATATATATATAAAGATGGTTTATTGATTTTATTTGTTTTTCACGATTATTGTAGTGTCAAAGTCTAGATATTAACTTGAAAAGCTCCATTCAAAATGATAAGACTTATCTAAAATTTTTTGTTCCTAATCGTTAGAAGCATAATGTCAATGAATCGCTTAATTAAAATATTTTTCTTGCTATTTATACCAAGGCTGCTAATTAAGGTGCAGGCAATGGGCATGATGGTTTATCGAGGTTTAATTGCTATTTATACCAAGGCATGATGGTTTAATTGCTATTTAATTAAAATATTTTCCTTGCTATTTATACCAAGGCATGATGGTTTATCGAGGTTTATGAAGCCAATTACAGATTATCAACCTGAATCGACCCGCGTTAGGCAAATAATATGAGGTGTGTGGCAGTGTGCCAACATATGTATGTTATTCAGCTACTGTATGGATGATTTTTTTTTCTTTATATATATTTTTTAATTCAGGTTGTCATCCTCTGATTTGAGCTTGGCTTTTACTTGTAGATTAGGATTCAAGATTGCTTTTTTCGAAAACACTTCTGTCACAAGGCTACCCTCCTTTGATAACAACGTTCGTGGGTTTAAGTTTGAACCATTCCCAAACTTTGCTAGTAAACGTTATACAGATGCTGATGTTGTTGGTGAGTTGTTGTTTATCATTATACCTTTTGAGTTGATATTTATCTATACATCTATATAAATTGTCAAAACGTGTTCTAATAATTTTTATATTTATGGCCAGATGTGATTGGAACAATTGTATCAATTACTGATCCTGTTCCATTTAACTCTTCTGGTGTGGACCAGATAAGCAAGAATGTTGTACTTGAAGATCCCGAGTAAGAATATTTAAATACATTATATTTATCAAATAGTCATTTCAAAAAAAAAATTAAACTTATATGTTGTTATTTATTATTAGTGGCTTCAAACTTGAGTGCTGTTTCTTTGATGATTGGGCGGCTAAATTCAACAAGTATATTGATAACTTTGAATCTCATGGTCATGTTGTGCTAATACTTCAGCTGGCAAAAGTTAAGTATTTTAACAATGGAACTTCTGTGCGTCCTGCTATATTTTCAACAAAAATATACATCAATGAAGATATTCCAGAGATTGTCGCATTCAGACAAAGGTATTACACTTTTCGTCATTTACCGGACAACTTATTGATGTTTAATTTCACTTTTTTTTATTAATATATCAACACCATTATAGGTATGCAGAGATTGATGGTTATGATCCCAAAAAACACACAATCGCTGTCTGTACTCCTGTCAAAAAAGTCTTCAGCCCATTTGAGTTTTTGGAAGGTGCTGTTAAGAAGATGGTGGGCAATATACGTGACTCTGACCGTGTAAGCATTCAGCAAATATATTATTTATATTATTTACTTTACTTATGGTTACAAATATAGATTAGACATTAAAATACTGCTAAAATTCTTCCAGGCATGCCATGTTGTTGTGTATGGTAAAATTCATCGTGAACACGGATGGACATACCTTTCATGTAAAAGATGTGGTAGTGCTGCTAAGGAGGTTCAGGGTACTACCTCTTGGAAGTGCAAACAACACAATCAGATCACTGTTGTCGGTATGAGGTATTTAATCTTCTTCTAATGTTGACCAACTCATTATTCAATTTTGTCCTACTTCTTTAGCAAACCAGTGTTCTTGGTGAAATTGTCCAATTCCTTCCAAGTGTAATTGGACTTAATACTTTTTCAGCCTATTGAAAGTAATAGGTTATGTGATATTTTATTAGTTGTGAATTATGTGTAGTTGATAGCATAGATAACGCAAGTAACTTAGAACTTCTATAACTATGTGTAGTAGGTAGTTTTTAATGCTATATGTAATGTAATTTTCAAATTTAGGTTCAAGGTCATTGTACGCATCATTGATGATACTGGATCAGCATCACTACTTCTGTTTGATGACTTGGTTAAAAAGTTGTGTGGCGTAACCTGATACAATTTGATCACAATTTGATCAAAGAGTATGGGGAAGATCACGAGAGCTATTTTCCATCTGAACTTAATGTAATGGTTGGTAAGAAGTTGTTATTCCGATTCCATTATACAGACTACAATATGAATAACAACAACCACGTGTATCAAGTCAAAATGATGTCTGAAGAAGAAATCATCATCAGCGCCTTTAAAACTGATTTCATCACCGAGGTATTATTATACCAATTAGTTTTTATATTTCTTTAATTCTTTAATTTATTTGCATAACCTGGAAAATGTAAAATGTGGCATACGTATAACTTATTTTAACAATCGGTACTTATATTTTTAGGAGCCTGTTAATGCTGCTAAGATGCAAACTCCCAGGTTGTCTGCTATTAAGATAAACAAATTTTCAAGTGGTGAAAATATCCCTTTCAATATTGAAGCAACTCCTCCAACATCTAAAGGAATACAAGATTTTGGTGATGATACAGGGAGCTCTGGAAGTGGTAAGCGTAGCATAATTGATTTTGATGGATACGAAGACTCTGATAAAAAAATGTCGACACCTTTAAACCCATCCAATACAAACGCGTCTAGTTCATTGAACACAGAAACACACAAGAAAGATGGCGAAACTAGCCTTTTGGAAGAACCAACAACACAACATGCTACACAACTTGCTAACCAGGCCGAATCTCAAGAAAAGAATAAGGCCGAAACACAAGAAAAGCCTGAAGGTAATTATACTTAAACATATATGAATTTTTTCTTCTTATATAGTTGCCTTTGTTTAATTGCTTATTCAATATTGGTGTCTTTTGAATATTCTTGATCAGATAAGTATGTGTACTATAACGGTAGTTGGCATAAGATCAAGAGGAACCATATAAAGAAGGCCGATTGGAATAGCATGATGGAGCGTGTCAAGGATGCTGATATAATGATCCGACAACTATGTGCAGCAGGACACAAGATAACAGGTGGTCACATGGTTGACCACAATGTGAGTGACGATGAAGAATAAGTTTCTTATGCATCCTGATGCTGCTATTCTTTTTCTTATCATAATGTTTTTGTTCTTTTATGCTTTCTTTTCTGTTTTGTTGGCGTTTAAAAAACAATCCCACCTAAAGTTGGTTTTGTTTTTCCCATGTTTGAAGCACTTTTTTTCCTAATAAGGTGGATGTTTGCACTTCATGCAAGCCAATGGTTATCAATACTATCTAGGGGTGTCCATGGTACTGGAACCGTCCCGAACCGGAACCGTCTCGAAAGAACCAAGAACCGAAAATATGGAAAAAGTGGAACCAAGAACCGTCCCAAGTTCTTCGGTACGGTTCCGGTACGGGAATTTCGGGTAATTCCCACAAGAACCTAAGTGTTTAAATAATTTATTTTTTTTGTCGTCGATCATTCATAAAGACATGCTAATAATGCTATAAGAATACAAATAACACGGTATTTAACTAATGTACATGATCAAATATTGTATACTTAAACAAGAACATATATACTTGATTTAGTTATTTAGTATACTTGATTAAATATCGCGCATCATATTGAATCAAAAAGCATGAAGTACACCAACACCAACTGATCAACATTTTTATATAATATAAAATGCATTCATACTTCCAATATCACATAACAAATGACAACCCATTATACTTGTTAACTACAGATTCGTCATTCGTCACACATTGCATTATATAATTTACTTGATTTTTCGATTACTATAGGTAAATATCAAATTTACAATAATGATCTCAAGATAAACATAATTTCATGTTGATGAATGATGATGATGATGATCTTTGAATAGATTAAAAGTTTGGGTTTTAATTTTATTATGTGTTTTTAAGTTTTAGATTTTTTATGTTACAATTTAATAATAAGTAGTTTTTCTTGTCCCTTAAAATGCTATACACATTACACAATGTCTCAAATAAACCCTATAAAATTTCATATTTTTAAAGTAGTCGGTTCTTTCGGGAAAGTACCGGAACATGACGGTTCCGACCCGAACCATCTCGAGAACCTAAAATTTGGAATTTTAGGAACCAAGAACCGTACCATGGTTCTAATACAGTATACGGTTCGGTTCCGGTACGGTTCCTCGGTTCTTTTGGACACCCCTAGTACTATCTTCTTATCGAACCAAGTTACTTTTTTAACACAACATTTATTTTGTTCCATTTTAATTTTTTTTAGACAAGTTTTTTTTTTGTTTTTTTTTTTGTTTTTTTTGTTTTTTTTTTGCATAATTCAGTATGACCACAAAAATTTATCCTGTATACACAACTTACATGCATTATAATGACAAATTCCTATCGCAATTTACAATCTTACTGTATTATCAAACCATTGTACTAATTATTGTTATCTTTAAAAACAATTCTTAAAACTAGCCGCACATCGGGCGGGCTTTGAAGCTAGTTAATAATATAAAACAGAAAAGCGATAACTTGTAGCTATCATCTTCATCTAATAGTTATCAGCTTACAGTTATCCGTTTACATCTAATAGTTTATAGTAAGTTTTTCCGAACATATATATATTGTAAGTTAAAAGACTTCTACTTTTAAGAAACTTTAAGACAAATTCTATGAAGTTGCAGCGTAACTTTTTAGATATTATAACTAATTTGTAATTTAGCATGGACTTTCATTTTTGTCAAAAGTACACTAAGCAAAGTACATGTTAAGATGTGTCTTCCATTTTGTTTAAAACCAAAAAGAAATTGGCCTCTCGAAAAAGCTTTATATACTCAGGTACTTTAATGGGCTAAATACAAGTTTATAATTGTTCCATTACTTACAAACTAAACATGTTTTTAATTCTAAGATAAACGATGTGTAATGAACACATAAATGGCATGGATTAGAATACTAAATTTCATTGGTCTAACATTTAGATACCTTATTAGTTTGTTTTATAAAAGTCATTTCCACCTTGTGTAGATGCAATAATCCGCACCTAGGATATGGGGAAGCAGTCCGGGTCTTCAAGGATGTTCGTATCTACTGACGTGCTCCGAACCTCGAGGAACTTCGTATCTCCTACTAAGTCTTGAGCTGTGATAAAACAAGTAGCACACGTTAGCCTCGCCCCGGGTGTTTAGTCCGAGACCCAGCTCCGGTGTGAGAATGAGTATTTGTGATATGAGTAAAGTATGAAGTATAAAGTATAAGTGCTAGTTCGGTTCGGAGTAATTGCTCTCCAGGAAATCTTGCCCCCAACTGTGAATAGTTGGGGCTATTTATACTACTTACTTATCCCGAGAATTAAGCATGGGCTTGATGGGCTTGTCCGTACAGCCCAATAGCTAGGGCGTCCTTTTTGTAATGACGTGGAGCTTGTCGGCTAGTGACGAACCTTTTGGTTCGTCCTTTTGGTTCATCATTTGGTATCGTCCATCAGTGTATTGCACTCGTCAGTGGATTGCATTCGTCAGTGGATTATACTCGTCAGTGGGTCATATTTTGGTTCATCATGGGAATCGGGTCTCTCGAGACCCGATACACCGTCACCTTGCATCCCATATTGCTTCAAGATATAAATGTTTTTTCACTTATATGTTATAGTTTGTGTTGATGATATGTGTTAAGAAATGGTATTATGTTTCGTACCTCTTGTACTAGCTGGTTTAATTCAGAAAAAGAGAATTATTAAAACCAGATTGGTTTCAATAGGTTCGAAATATTGTACAAGCTCTTAACTCTTTTGTTTTTAACTAATCTTCTTTGTACTCCAAAAAACCAACTGATTTTAATGAAACGACATTTTCATGAAGCTAGGAGATAGAAAAGAGTTGGCTGCATCATACATTCGTTCTTGTGTATGACACTTCCTCTGCAAATGATCAACCTTGTCCACTGTTTTATCTAAGGTGGGCGACCAATACAATTAAAAGTTGAAACCATAGCTAAGAACATCAAACACAACCAAAGAATAAAAATACAACCATTACATAATCAATCTTCCATATAGAAATAGGGGAGGTTAAAAGATGAGCAACTCGAAAAAATCCGTCTATCTCCTGATAGTGAGGCAATTACCTCCATGGTCATTTACTTTGACAACGAACCCATGAAACCATTTCATATATATTTTCATACAGGGTGGTGATCAACAACGTGAATGGGTCGAATGACAGAAAAGAAGAAAGTGAAAAGCAACAAGGAAGAAATGTACTAAAATAACTCATTCATGCGTTGAGTGCAAAACAAATTGAAACATATCAAGATATAACTGTATAACTGATACGAACCAATTCGATATAGAGATAAAAGGAACGGAACAAGATAAATAGTTTATATTGATGGGATAAACCGACCCCCCGATGGTTTATATTAATGAGATAAACCGACCCCCCAATTGATTAACAAATCAATACTTGACATTCATTCTCCCAAAATCAGAATTACAATCCTAATACCCTTTTTATAATAGACTTAACCTAATGCCCTAACTTTCTCACCAAGAAATCTAATAAAAGGAAACTAAATAAAATAACTAATTAATAATAATAATAATAATACTAAACATAATAACGCAGGATCGTATCAATACTCCTGCCCCCAAAAAACACCTTGTCCTCAAGGTGTTGCTTCAAAACGTCACATTGAGTAATTCCGGGATCCCAAATTCTGACTTGTAATTGCATAGCTTGCTGATCACAGTGAAATAGCAAAATAGGCTTAAACCTAGAATTATGTTCTAACCATGTCCTAAGCCCATGTTTAGCATGCCCCCACAAGTGTCTCCAAGACTGTCCATGAAAGATATTGTACGTGCACTTCAACTCCATAACAAGTTTGAACATGTTATGGCTTTGTCTAACAACTTGATAATTGTCCCATGAACTCCCACTAAACATATTCTCTTTCAGAGCATGAATTTGTCCAACATCAGGTTCATTAAGGAATCTGTGCGCATGTGAGTTACCTTCTGTTTCCACCTCCATAGCGACCTCACTTAAGTTGTTGAGTAAAGTCTGCCCTAAATCTTCCACCATCATGATTGGTGTTGTAAGAGCCTCCTCTTCCACACCTGATGCAACCTTGAACTCTTCCAGGTTACTACCATCTTCACCACTTTCTGCAGCCATAGGTTTGGTTGATTCCTCAACAAACTCAATTTCTGCCATGCTGTTATTTTGGTTACTGTAATCCCTTGATCTCACCTCCATTAATTCCCGTCTCTCAGCAAGTTTTTCTTTGATCTCCCATATATCCATCTCCATACTTTGCTGCAAAATTGCCATCCGCATTTTAGATCTCACTGTCTCCTTATGGACCTTTTTGTAAGCATCCATACTTGCTCGATGCTCTTCCATTATAGCCCGCCATATGTGTGCCATTGATAGCCGGAATCAACAGAAGATTAGACTTCTTCTGAATAGTGTTTTCTGGTAGTGAATAGTGATTCGGATGAACAGTATTTTCTGGATGTGAATAGTGATCCGGATGAATAGTGTAATGATGAACAGTAACTTTTTTTTTTTTTTTTTTTTTTTTTTGAAACCCTAGAATCGAACAGCTCTGATACCAATTGATACGAACCAATTCGATATAGTGATAAAAAGAACGGAACAATATAAATAGTTTATATTGATGGGATAAACCGACCCCCCGATGGTTTATATTAATGAGATAAACCGACCCCCCAATTGATTAACAAATCAATACTTGACATTCATTCTCCCAAAATCAGAATTACAATCCTAATACCCTTTTTATAATAGACTTAACCTAATGCCCTAACTTTCTCACCAATAAATCTAATAAAAGGAAACTAAATAAAATAACTAATTAATAATAATAATAATAATACTAAACATAATAACGCAGGATCGTATCAATAACTTTACCTAATAAATCAAACAACCTCATCATTTGGAATGTGGTAACTATGTCTAGCCCAAACATAAAGTTGAAGTGCCATTAATCAATTGACCTCTTTGTGGATAGGACCATGATCAAGCAAGTATCAATCTCTACGTGCTTTCTACCGGATAGTTCATGTCTTCATTTTTGATGGAAAACTGACACCAGTAGCTTCCAAACGAAAGAGGGTCTATCAAAAAGAAAAATATTAGTAATGAAAGAAGACCTAAAGATATGACTTGCAATCACAACCCTCAAGAAAAGAAATGTACAAGAGGATATAACTAAAGACATTCATACTCGATCTATATGGATGAATTTTATGCAGCCAATCAAGGAAGTATCCATAACAAGAAATGTTGCTAAATTAAATAATTTATATTGTCGAGAACTCCAAAAGGCTTTTGGTTTAGATGTATCAAGGTGTTCCTCTACCAAAGTTTTGAAAGTTTGAGTCTCATGGTAGATACAAAACCAAATCATAAAACAGTTGTGAGTTTGCATAAGTTATATTATAAGATGAAAGATCACATGTCTTGAAAGTAATACTATGTAAATTTGACATATCCAAACAATAAGGAACAAACCCACGCTCGATGGCATATGAATTGAACCTCAGTTATGTTTTCTAAAGTTACAAATTTAATCCATTCAAAACCATTAATGGAGCTATGTGATGACACTCCTTACAAATGTTGCCTATGGTCCACTATATTTATATTGCCCATAATACACGGTACTGAAATTATTTAATTGTTGGTCATATAAATCATATTGTAATGAAAAACAACATGATTAAATCTTACATCCCACATCGCTTGAAGATGATAAATGTTCCTCCCACATCGCTTGAAGAAGATACATGTTCTTTGATTATATACTATGGCGTACATGGGCAATATGTGTTAAGAATAATGTTATGTTCAGGATACTCTATTCGTACTTTCGTTTATGTAAGAAAAAAAATTATGTAGCGAGTGAGCATTCTAAATGTATAGAGCTTCTTAACTTTTTAAAATTTATTTTTAAAATTTACTCTACCTTGGGCTTGTTTGTAAGGTATTTATTAGGAGTAAGCTTTTTGTTATAAAAATAATCTTCTCAAAAACAATTAACTCCATTTGGATACATCAACTTTAAGCTTTTATTTTAAACAAACAGTTTTAAAATAAAAAGTTGATTCATGAAGTTTTTAAATGTTTCGCAGCCGTTAAAGCATTAAACTACTGCTAACAACTTATAATCATAGTTAACAGCTAATTTACCAAACAATTTTATTGAAAAAAAATATACAATTTGTCGCTCATGTTAACAACTTTGCAGTTTACAAATACAACTTACATCTAGTTTTGCTAAACATGCCTCTTAACTTTATTTGTTCTTAACAAGTACACCAAAATTTATTTACAAATTAAGATTGAACTTCATTCATAACTTGTCGCTAATGTTAATAACTTTGCAGTTTACAGCTTACAACATACAACTTACATCTAGTTTTACCAAACATACCTCTTAACTTTCTTTGTTCTTAACAAGTACACCAAAATTTATTTACAAATTAAGATTGAACTTCATTCATAACGTGTATCCTAAATTTATATAACTACTCAACCTTTTAATATTTACTTTATCTTAAATTTTTTTGTTCTTAACAATTACTCCAACAAAGTTATTTATAAAGATTGATAGTCTATAATTTTGTGTATCTATTTAAGTAGGATAACGCAAAAATTCTATGTCTCCTAGTTTTTTTTGACAATAAAGATTCAAAGTTACACCACGATGACAAAATAAAATACTATATGTGATACCATGACTTATCAACTAAGTGTTTTTTTTTTTTTTTTTTTTTGGGTAAAGGGATTTTACCCGGTAAATATATTAAAAATAATAAATTGTTAAGGTACACGAGAGGGAGGTAATGAGCCTCTCCAAACCTAACACTCTATGTTTTGAGCAGGCTCAAAACACAGCAACCACATGAAACAAAATGGCTAGAGAATTACAAAAATAAATCAGTGAACAAAACACAATCCTCTAACCGCATAACAATCAACCTTCATTAGTGATAACACTAGCAATGCTCCATGTTCTTCACATTTGATCCACTCGAGTATTCTTTTTGAACCGAATAGTTGTCAACTTTAACCGAACCACATCAAGTATGACCTTCACCACATCATCTCGAACTCTTGCACCTTTCCCTTGAATCCTATTATTGCGCTCCTGCCAAACGAAATACGCGGATGCAGCCACAATAAGGCAAGCCAAAATGATCGTGGCAGTGTTACGCCTAGCCATGGGATGCAACCAAAAGCCACTATGTCACTCCACCTTGACGACCCAAAACTCATTTCAGACCTACTAAGAACCTGGTTCCACACTTGCAAAGAATAACCACACTCAAAAAAGAGATGATCATGCGAATCTTGTTGCATTTTACATAGCGGGCACTGAAGTAAACTTAGATTAACATCATTACCCATGTTCCATTATCTCATTCTATCTTGCGTTAGAAGGCGTCTCCTCATTATCAGCCATAGATGAATAGCATGTCTAGGAATAACATACTTCGACCAAACAATATGGTAGCAATCTACTTCATCTCCACAAAAAAAAGTTATGAATAATCAAAGTACGAGTATACAGAAGAAATTAATGACAATAATTAAAGAACATTGAATAAGCAAAAGTGAAATGCAATATGTTTTTTCAGTTAGACAGACCAAGACTCTTTGACATGTCGATTGATAACAACACTATCGGAAACGCCATTGAAATGTGGTATACCGGTTCTGCAACACAACTACTGCTTTAAATATTATACAGCTAAATTGATGAATGTATAACAATTTGATCATAACACACTCCTTGCAAATGATGAACCTGGTCCACTAACACTGATATTTTACTAATGAATAATTACATGATGATAAATTTGTTCCAATGGTCGTTTTAGCCAAATGATCAATTTAAGTACTTCAAAAAACTGTTTAGAAAACCATAACTAAAGGTATGATCATCTTAAATGAACAAATTAACTTTGAAATACATAAGTGATTGTTATAATGTTCTAAATCCGAAAGTGACATGAGTATGACTATATTTTTTCCGAATTGAATGAAAGCTTGGATGATACGGGGGCTAAAAACCACATACAAATTTTTTTCTTTGTAACATACATAAACACAAACAGCATTGGTAAACCATAATTCAATTAGAAAGAAGCAGGGAGCTAAACGTGAGTTACTCAAGAATTAAAAAATAATAATAAATAAATAAATAAATAAATAAATAAATCTTTAGTTTACCGTACAAACAACGCTATACTTTATGGCATGTGCCATTACTGAAGAAACAAAAATGAGTTGCATTATGGTGAGTTTTCTCCTCAATCACAACCAAACAAAGAAGATCGAAGAATATAAGTAAACCCCCATGTAGCTAATGATAAATTTGTACTCAATCATGGATCTACTTATCCAATTGTTTCAACACCTTAGAAAAGAAAAAGAAGTTTGTACTCGACCATTATTAACAAAGTAGCTTCAATTCGAAAGATAAACAGTGTATAATGAACGCATCTTTGAACATATTAGAATACTAAAATTTTATGAGTCAACATTTAGGTACCTTGTATTTTCTTTTTATGAAATCTTTTTAATCTTGCATCCCACATTGGTTGAAAAAAGAAAATGTTCTTCACATATATACCATTGCGAGTAATGATGGTTCGTGTTTAGAAGAGTATCATGTTTGGGATATACTATTGGCCTTGAGGTTCATGTACAAAGTTAAAAGATTGAACCTCATCATCCATAGGATGTTCCCAAACTTATACAAGTCCTTAACCTTTTAATCATATATATTGAATGGGTTATTTCCATCAATTGATTGGTTTTCTAATCAAAGTCCTTAACCTTTTGATCCTATATACTGAATGGCTTATTTCCATTTATTCAATCGTGAAGCCTTTAGCTTTTCAATCCGAGTCCGCAACCTTTTAATCCTATATATTCAATGGTTTATTATCATTTATCCAATTGCTTATTTCCATCTATTCGATGGAGAAACCCTTAGCTTACAAATTTGAGACTTTATACTTCAAATCCTATATATTTAATGGCTTGTTTTCATCTATTCAATGGCCGAGTCCTTAACTTCTTAATCCCATATATTCAGTGGCTTATTTCGATGTATTCAGTAGCTCCCATCCCTTTGGATTGGCAAGCATTGCTTGACTTGTAATTGGTATTGATACCAATAGATCCTCAACCCGAGAAGCATGGTTGTTATGACTTTTGCCCCCAAGACAGAAGTATCATACACCATTGTCAGTTAACACTTAACATCGCTTTACTAGACTCGGTTTCTTATTAAGGAGGGCAAACACATTCAAAATTAAAATGAATGTTGCTTCATATATTTCATAAACATCAATGTAGTTTCATATAAAAGAAAGAGATGAAATCTATGAGTATGGGGTACTTACATATTGATAAATGAAATAAAATTCTTATTACACGTGATGGACAACAAATTGTTATGTTAAATTTCAATTCAATATAAAATCATACATCAAATCACTTCTAACCACAATCAAGGAAAAATATAAATTAAATAATCTTTGGTTTTAGTATACCATCTCAAGTCCGTGTACCTTTTTGGTACCGAGAATATATAAACTTAAGTGCATCTGAGATACCTCTTTATCTCATTCATTTAAGCATAGTATTTGTAATCTTGCACAAAGAACTTTATTTGTTCATTGATTTTAGTCAGGGGCTTGTGTTTTGCGTTCGAGTTGGTTTGAGATGTTTTAGTTGGCTCGAGATGGTTTAATAAGTAGTTGCTTAGAGGGGTCAAGATCGCGTGTAAACTCGTAGGATCGTACGAGTTTACTTATTCACTAGCTAAAATCGTGTAGGATCGTAAGTAAGATCGTAGGATCGCACGTAAGATCGTAAGATCGTCACGTGATCCGAGTTCACTTTTTTTTTTCCTTTTTACTTTTTCTATCTTTTAAGTTCATCTCATTTGCTTAGTCTAATAAGTAAACCATTGTTGTTTCATTTTCTAAATAGATTATAGTTTATACCTAGTTTTCTACTTTTCAAAGTAGATTATAGTCTAAAAGTGTTCAATAATTCAATTTACTTTACTTCATTGTGATTAAACTAATCAAAGGGTATATTTTGGAATACCACTAATGAAACGTTTGTTTCCTTGAAATCATGCAGATGGCTCCTATGTTTTGAGACATTTAGGTAGGGGTGAGCATCGGGTCGGAACCGACCCGTCCCGACCCCAAAACTGAATGGTCCCGAAACCGAATGGCTGCAAACCCATCCCGAGTCCCGACCCGATTATGGTTGGTTTGTGTCGGCTCGGTTCGGTCGGTTTCGGGATGAGCGGCTTTTGTCAGGATTGCTTTTCTTTTCTCGGTTTTTGTCCCGTCCCGACCTGAAAACCGAAACTGCTAAAAACCCAAACCGAGCAATGGCCCGAGTAAGCTCTGTTCGGTTTCGGGACGATCGGGAATTGTCTGGATTCGGTCGGGACTCGGGAGTCGGTCGTGCTTGCTCAGCCTTACATTTAGGACGCATGTTGTGTAATATTATTCTAATAAATCGTTAATATAACGATTGAAACTTGATTTTTTTTTTTTTTATGTTTTACTATTACTTTGGTATTTGAAATTTGAATTTTAAGAGGATATTATATGAATTTATCTTTGACGTTGAGTAGAAATGTAAAATAGTTTGACTCGTTTATCATTTATTTACAAACTATAACAAATTGATAGGATCATAGGATCGCGATCCGAACCTACGATCTCGATCTTGCAAAGACAAAAACGATAGGTCAACGTTTATCATTTATTCTTGACAGCCTTGGTTGCTTTTTTCATTGTTTTTGAAATCGGCTATATATATTAAAAAGAAGTATAGATAGCTCAACGTTAATTACTCAAACCGATTTAGACAAAAAACCGAACCAATACTTATTACAATACAAACAACATTATACTTCATGGCATGCAATTTAGGGAAAATAAAGAAACAGATTATGGTATCGTCGACTTTCTCCTCAAAACCAAACATAGAAGAAGTATGAATAAACGGAGCAGCTACAACTTTTCAAAAGATAAGAAAATAATGAACACGCACGTGGCATAGATTAGAAAACTGAAGTTCAATGAGTCAACATTTAAATTATTGTGTCTTTGTATATTTATAAGACCATTACATCCATGTATCCCACATCGGTGGTAAAAATGAGTTATTCTTTTGTTATATACTGTTGTGTACATGAACCATATGTTTTGAGAATAGTACGATGTTTAGGATATATGCTGATTTTGAGGTTCATGTCCAAGATCAAAATTGAACAAAAACCAGTATCTGCCTAAACTATTATATGACTTCTTAATTTTTTTAATATCAACTCTAACTTAACTTTCTTTATCTTTAATAACTACTTGAAAATATTTATTTTTAATATCTACTCTAACTGAACTTTCTTTATCTTTAATAACTACTTGAAAATATTTTTTATTTACAAAGTAAGGATTGAATTTTATAATTTAAAAAATTGGTTTGTTTAAACAAAACAACACTTATAAAACATAATATTGTAAAGAATTCAATAAAGTTTATGTTTGTTTGTCTATTTTCATTTATGTTCGTTTACCGTTCGTTTAGTGTCTTAATGAACGAACATAAACAAACATGAACAACTCATTTTCTTAATAAACGAACATGAACAAGAAAATTTGTCCGTTTAAACGTCTGTGTCTGTTTATTTGTCCGGTTAAAATTAAATGAACGAACATGAACTAGGCTCCATTCCTGTTCGTCCGGTTCGTTTACAGCCCTACATGTGGAGTAACAATGTAAGTGTAAATATTAAAATATTTTGTGTATGATATCTTGTATTCTTGTTTGATTTTATTTTTGAAAGGTCTTATAGTTTCAATTTTATTACAATAAATAGTGTCCAACGTTTGCGTGTAAAGTTCCAAGCATACTGAACAAATTAAACTGTTTACTCGTAAAATTAAGCCAAGTAAAAGCCATCTTTAACGTTTCTGGTTTAACAACGTTATACCTGTAACTTGTTTCGTCTTCGAAAAAAAGGTTTATGTTCTCCGTCGCTTTATCAAATACAAATCATATATCACTTTAAGCAACAAGAAATGTTCTTCAAATTTCTATTCAGTATGATAGAAAGTTTTCTTCTTTTTCAATAGAAGCACGTACACTAAGCCAAAACTGACATAAATCATGATTTAGTTTGCTTATTATTTTTTTTAGAGGAAACCAATTCAATCCCACATAGGTAAAAGAAATATGATGTTTGTAGTTAATATAACACAAGGTTTATAGAACTAACGTGTTTGGGCTAGTGTAATATTTACAGGTCAAATGCTTCAAAGTATTCTAAACAAATCAAAAGTTATAGCATACTTTGATCGTATGCCTGAAAATTTATACAAATTCCAAACTTTTTATATATGAACTTGTAATTATAAGTCAATCTTTGTACAAACTCCAAACTTCTTATACATTAGTTTGTAATTTAAGTCATTTTTTCCCCAAAATCCATAACTCACATAGTTGGTTAGTTTAAAGCTATCTTTACGCTTCTCTTAATCACATGTTACATCTGTCGCACACATATCTTTCCGCATTTCTCTCATACGAGTATAAGTTTTCTAATTTTAGAAAGATATATTTATATTTAAAAGTATCTTAAACCCTTTTTTCTCTCTTATACGTGGTACACAATTTAGTAATTATTTTTGACAACTACATTGACAAAATAATTATGCGATCAAAATTATTTTCACCTCAAACAAATCACAAGCTTTTATTTTTAATTTCTTTAAGAGAGTAATTAGTTACAATAATGTATGTGACATTATCATGAAATTGTCATGCTTTAAACGGAAAACAACACACAATCAACTTATTAAAAACACACTCGGTAGGTAATGTTTATTTCAACTAAACACTCGCACTATGTTAAGCAATTCTCTTCTCATTTAGCTAGTCCAAAATCGCACAAAAGGAGATCTGAGTGTCCAAATACTCTCATATGTGTTACGGTATGTTTTATATGAACTTTAAATGTAATATGCATTGTTCACAATGGATATGATAAATGTACGATTTGGTGTTTGAATCACCTTTCACAACATAACTCTTATTCTGAACACAAAAAGATTAATCAAAGAAAGTAACGTGTAAGTATAAATATCAAAATATTTTGCTTATGTTATCTTATTTGATTTGATTTTTTAAAGGTCTTATACAGTAGTTTCAAATTTATTACAATTAATAATGTCCAACGTTTGCATGTATAGTTAGAGTACCATGGCCTAACTGCTTATTATGAAATCTAAATTATAGATTGAGTAAGAATACAATTTATTATGAGATATCGATGCAAAACGAGGATCATCACAACTATGCTCAAGTAATGTTTAGAATAATGTAATGTTTTCAAAGGGGAACCATAGATGCGCTAATAAACAAAAGATATAACACACTTTTAGTTCATTCTTGAAAATTTAGATAAACTCTTTACATTTTTTATATACAAGCTCTCAATTTATACCAATGTTTTTGCTGTATAATATTTTTGGAAGAAAGATTCAAAAAGTTTATATTAACAAGGTAGATGTAGTGTTTGTTATAAAGGTTCTGGGTTAGAGTATAGGTTAAAAAAGTCAAAAAAATCTTTTAGTACATGCTTGCTATATAGCTTTAGTATTATGAACAGTTAAAAAATAGCCGAAAATCCATAAGTAGTCGTAAATTTATTAAATTGAAAACTATTCTTGGAAATGAAATGAAAACAAGAATGAAGTTCTACGTAAAGAAATTTTATGTTTGACAAGACAATTTTTTTTTGAAGTTACAATGTAACTTTGAAAATAATGTAAGCAAGTTGTAAATTAACGTAAACTTTCTTTTTGGTAAATAAAAAGTAGAATATTGCAACCTACTTCTAAATATTTTATTTTGTTTTTAAACCAAAAGAAAGTCCGCTAACCGAAAAAGCTTTCAAAATCCAGGCATTGGTCGTCAATTTGATCGGGCAAAATACAACAACAAATGGCTTCATCAATTAATACTAGGCTTTGATTCTTTAGAAGATAAGTTGTGTATCATGAACACATACAACGTATACATTAGTATATGAGAAGTTCATGAGTCAACATTTAAATACCTTGTTAATTTTTTGTAATAGTCTCACTTCAATCCATGTATCCCACATTGGTTAAAGGCATGAAAGGTTATTTGGTTATATACTATGTTGTATACAAATAGTATGTGTTGGGAATAGTAGTATTGTGTTTGGGGTACATACTTGTTTATGAAGTTCATGTATAAATAAAATTGAACTTTGTATGATGGGATGTGCGCAAAATTTATACGACCTCTTAACTTTTTAATATCTATTAGAAAGGAATTTCTTTACAAGTACTCTAAAATTTATTTACGAAGATCTAGAATCCACTTTTGTGTACTTAGATCGTTGGTAATAACTTTTGAGAGTTGGAAAATGTAGTAATTTATTTAAGGGTTTTTGCCATCTAGTGTAATTGTACTTTTTAAAAATATTCATGTAGGTTATTATAGTATTTTTGTGGACGTATGGTCCGGACTGGGTCAGGAATGGGCCAGGACCGGCAGACAGCGGCCCACTCTACGCCTAAACCCTAATCCCATACTTTATAAATATAGGGCTAGGGTTCCATTCACCACAGAATATAACAGGGTACCCTAAACCTAATTCTCATATGCTCCGCGCATCAATACTAACTTGACCGTCGGAGGTGGATCCCGGGGCTACGGCCTCGGGTCCACTTCTAACGGGTTCTCTTTGTTGACAGGTCTATTTAGGGCTTGAGAAGACGACTAACGGCCCAAGGAGAGTCGTCGAATCCAGTCCGCGCCAGATTATGCATCAACAAGTGGCGCCATCCGTGGGACCACGACAAGTTTCGTGTTCTCACATCACCGGAAAGCAACCATTGAGTTCAAAAGCTGGTAACTTTAAAATATTTATGATCTTATTAATACCATCAGACACCATTCGTATACATATAGTCCGCATTCGTAAACAATACAAATTGACTTTATTTATATATCACGAGTGGGCTAATTGGTGACACAAGATTTATACGGTTTTGAATCAAATAACAAAACTAAAATATTGAAAAGTTTAACTTTTCTTTTATTCTTTTTTGTTTCATCCGATGCGTGAAAATAAATAGGGTTTCGATTGCTTTGTTTGACGCAAGCAGACAAGTGACAAACTTTATCTTTTAGCATATTTTTTAAAGATTCAAAAGATTTTACATAAATCTTTTAAACATGGTAAACACGATTTTTTCTATCGCTATGAGCGCATTATGTCCGCACGATCGGACCTACTTTATCTTTTAGACGTGAATTAATTCGCGCACATCTTTTAGACGCGAACAGCGCAGTCACGATAAATCTACCCGCGTTAGGCCATGTGTTCGGAAATCTTCGCAGATTGGTGCCATGCGCGCACTGTCATGTACAGGCACCACGATGCTAGTCAATCGCCATGAGCGCACTGTCACTGTCACGTACAGGCACTGGATGAAAGCCGTGGTCAACTGCGATCATCCACAAACGTTAGAATTTATGCAGTCACGATAAATCTATCTGCGTCTGTGCGTGCGAAACTATTAGTCGCGGTCACGGTACATCCATCCGCGCCATTGTTTTTATTATAACAAAAAGAAAAATCAATCAATCGCCATGCGCGCATTGTTTTTATTATTAGCTACGTGCTATTTCTTTTATATAGTTTGTAAAACCTCACGATAGGTGTACTTTATATTACTACTTCTCTTATGTGTTAATTATATATGCTATGTGCTATACTTTTGCTATGCGCTAATCTTTTACCTCATTAAGTTTTATATGTTGCGATTCGCGGCATATACTTCTAATATTTGCATTAAGTGTTTTTCAGGATTTGAATAACTAAGTTAAATGCTCCTACAAGAGTAGCACCATCCAACTTGGGGGGCTGCCAGCGTATATACTACCATTATTTCCGTACAAGTCACGCAGGCATATTTGGAAGCAGATCGTACGTAAGAGGTATTGCAAGCCCGGTACAAAGACGAATTTAAATATTCACACCATCTTGCCGCATGGGAGACGTCCTTTGTCGCTTGTAAAGACGAATGTAATGTTCGCACACAGCGCGCACAGCGCACACCTTTGTTGCGCACAGCGCGCACTTCTGCCACAGAAGTACGTCTTCTGTCGCACCATGTTGCATCGCTACTGGTACAAAAGGTACGCCCTTACCCAGGATACAGCATGCGGAATCCACCTTCACCATTGTGAGACAATCACAATCGCAATCCCAGTGCGCACTATCGCATGTGGGCTGCGCAGTATGATCCGTCCCATGTGCACACAAGTTGCGCACACATGGGCCATGCCGTCATGGTTGATTGGGCCTACGCGGCCATGAACAGAACTTAAGTCTAGCATAACATAGCCACGCACTATGTCATACTAAACTTGGGGGGCTTGTGGACGTATGGTCCGGACTGGGCCAGGAATGGGCCAGGCCCGGCAGACAGCGGCCCACTCTACGCCTAAACCCTAATCCCATACTCTATAAATATAGGGCTGGGGTTCCATTCACCACAGAATATAACAGGGTACCCTAAACCTAATTCTCATATGCTCCGCGCATTAATACTAACTTGACCGTCGGAGGTGGATCCCGGGGCTACGGCCTCGGGTCCACTTCTAACGGGTTCTCTTTGTTGACAGGTCTATTTAGGGCTTGAGAAGACGACTAACGGCCCAAGGAGAGTCGTCGAATCCAGTACGCGCTAGATTATGCATCAATAATTTTTGTGTGTATTCAAGTCATTGTACTATTATTTAAACTTAATAGAGTAACTAAACTTTTGGATCTCATACAATAGATTCACTCAACTTTCATGTCAACTCTATCTCAACTTTCATGTCATAAATCCACATTCTTAAAACTAGATAAGTACTCGTGCATAGCAACGGAATTTTATAGCGACAGATAGTTTATTGATAAAAAAAGTTTATAGGTTATAAACGGAAAATAATTAAAGTTTAAAGATTTGGGAATTTAACTTAATGTTTTGAAACCCGGTTCGACCCGGGTGGTTCAACCTATTGAATCGTTTCGGTCGAAAAATGGGTCGATTTAAACCGTGTCAACTTGCTAGGTTGGGTCGAAAACGAGGCAAATTAAACTGGGTCAACCCGTCTGGGTTTGAAGCGTCCCGGATCAACCCGGTTTTTGTTTGGGCAAATAATATAAAAAGGTAACATACTTGCCACAATTTCTTTGATTGGGTAGTCAACTAAAAAATTTAATAAAGAGGTAAAAAAAGTTATAATTTTTTCTCTAACTGGGTATGTTTTTACTTGGAGACCCGGTACCCGGTTTCACCCTTCACCTCCACCTCCCAAACCGATTAATATAAGTCAATCCTCACAAAATTAATAAGCTTATGAATACCCAATCCTCCCAAACCGAACCCATCATCACCTCCACCTCCCAAACCGGCATATCCACCACAGCCCACCACCACCGCCACCTAACTCCACCACTACCGCCCCACCGCCTTCCAAATCCCCACCAAAACGAGGTAAAAATATATATACACGATGGTGACCAACTTGGGTATTGTTTGGGTTATTGTTTGTCATGTTTGTCATGTTTGGATTCACGATGGTGACCAACTTGGGTATCATCATTTGGGTGCGTTTTTGTATTTGGGTTTGGTGTAGATTGAGAAACGTGTAGATTGACCAACTTGGATTCATGTTTGGATTTGTTTATTAGATCAGAATTGTTCATGGGTTTAGATTGAGAAACGTGTATAGAAGGATTTTGGTGCTTCTACCTAAAAGAGTTAGTAAACTACCTCCGGTCGAAGCAACGGTTGTTGTTGGGTGGATTTGGAATGGCTATATCCTTTGCTGTTAGCAGGCAGGTTTCCATTCTTTGTTGATTAAAGTATGGCATATGATCGAATAGGTGGGCGGCCTATCTCCTTCTCCAACTACTAGAGGTGCTGTATTTATCGAATATCCGCTTGAAGTGAGAACTCCTAGCTACTGGCTATAGCTGATGAGTTGCAGCACACGAATGAAGGTGGGACTGGAATGGGTTGATAGAGTGATCTGGAGCATTATAAGATCCCCGTATGAGACTCGACGTCGATCAGCTCGATGAGGGTGCTTTCTCTCCCATAGTGTGTTCATGAATGAAGCCCTAGACTTATGTTTAGACTATGGATCTAAGCCCGTCAAACAGTCGCTAGAATGAATAACAACAGAGATCGGACTCTTTGAGAAAGTCGACCCATACGGTTATTACCCGCGCCTTATGTTAGGCTCTAGAGCGAGAAAGGTGCCGGTTGAGAAACGTTCTTGTGGTTACCTGCTTTGAAGGATTTGAAGGATTTGAACAAGAAAAAGATGGTTACCTACTTTGATAACTTTTCAGATGTTTAGGACCTACTTTGAAGGATTTGAACAAGAAAAAGATGGTTACCTGCCAACATTGGCATCAACCGGGTCTCCAAGTAAAAACATACCCAGTTAGAGAAAAAATTATAACTTTTTTTACCTCTTTATTAAAATTTTAAGTTGACTACCCAATCGAAGAAATTGTGGCAAGTATGTTACCTTTTTATATTATTTGCCCGTTTTTGTTTTAATTGGTTGTATTTAATTTGATAGATATGTTTTTAATTAGTTGTACAATGTGAATAAATCATTGTACTTTTAAGTAATGGATAATGTTTTGAAACCCGGGTCGACCCGGGTGATTCAACCAATGAACCGTTTCGGTAAAAAAATGGGTCGATTTAAACCGGGTCAACTTGCTAGGTTGGGTCGAAAATGGGTCAAAGTAAACCGGGTCAACCCGCCGTGTTTGAAGCGTCCCGGGTGAACCCGGTTTATGTTTTTAATTAGTTATACAATGTGAATAAATCATTGTACTTTTAAGTAATGAGGTGTTTTAATAAGAGTATTAAATGCATTTCAATATTTCCTTATATACATTTTTCAACATTCCACAATATTGACTATTTCACTTTTCCACTTTCCACCTTTGACCATTTTTACATTATAGATAGTATAGATGACATCACATCATTATTTTCACGTTACATTTTTTTAGTTTAAAATTTTCTTTTTGCAAAGTTATTACTTCTATTTATATATTTTTATAAAACTTAGTTATATTATTTACTTTTAATTTTATTTATTCGTATGTCAGTTACAATCAACCAAGCTTGTTTATAAGTTTTAACAATCATAACTTAAAATTTTACAAATTTTAATAGTTTATATAATTCTTATGCACAACGTCAAATACGACTATCGTCATACAATTGTACACCTAAACTTTAGTATGACTTGATGAAGCCAATTGATAATAAGGATGGTTCAAACACTTTTACGAATAGAGCCGTTGAACTGTGGTATACATGAATTCTTTTTAGAAGAAAATCAATAAGGCAAGTATTAACATATCTATACTTTGATACTCTATGATAAAAAATCTTAGTGCTTAACCCCATATATAATCAGAAATATAACTAGCTTAATATATAGTATGGTGTAGCCAAAAGGCTTTTGGTTTATAGAGTCTCAAGATATCTTGTTCATAAAATTTTGATTATAGTGTCAGCGAGGAATAAAATGGATTTAACAACATTATTCTTTTAATATAATTCGTCTTTGACAAAAAAGTTTATGTTCTTCATTGATTTATCAGATACAAATCGGCATTGACATATCACTTTAAACAATTAGGAATGGTCCTCAAATCTTTTCTCATTGAAACAAAAAGTTTCAATTCCTTCATTTACAAGTGTTAAAATTGAAAATCGAATAAGATACCCGAACGAAATGTCAGATCAGTCTTAAACACAAAACTTCATTACCTATCATGTAAATCATTTGGCCTAGTCGTTAGCCCTAGAGAGTCGATGATACATAGGTTTTATCATGCTATTTTCCGCCCGTATAAGTCAGCACACTAAGCACAAGGGTTGAAAACTGAAACCCACGTTCGAGCTAGTCGATCATTTATTGTTTCAGACTGGTTAAGATGCATAACTGCATAAGAACTTAAGTTTTTATGTATTGACATTCGTAGGCTAGTCAATTAAAATATAGTAATGACCGAAACAAACCGCATAAGTTATCCCAGGCTCGATGGTATATGAATTGAAGAGCATTTCTTCTCCAAGGACAAATAGTAACCTCAGTTATGTTCTCTAAAGTTACAATTTAATCTATTCAAAACCATTAATGGAGCTATGTGATATGAAAAAGGCTTAGCTTCCTCATAAATTGATTATATTGCCCATGATTAAATCTTACTTATATCCCACATAGCTTGAAGAACACAGATGTTATTTGATTATATACTAAAGTGTAAATGGACAATATGTGTTAAGAATAATGTTATGTCCAGGAAGTGCTATTCCTAGTGAAGTTCATGTTAAAAAAAAAAGGGAAAAACTGAACTTCAGGAGCAGTATTGCTTCCTGAATTTATAGAGCTTCTTAACTTTTTAGTATGTGTAATCTACGTTAACTTTCTTTGTTGTTAACAAGTACACACCAAAATTGATTTACAAAGATTGAACTTCATTCATAGCGTGTATCCCATAATATTTATATAACTTCTTAACCTTTTAATATTTACTTTATCTTAACTTTCTTTCTAATTAACAAATACTCCAAAAAGTTTATTTACATACATTAAGAATCTAATTTTTATCTACTAGTTATAATACCTGTGCACGCACAAGGTTTTTAAAATTTCTTTTTATTATATATTATTATCAATTAATAAATGAATCACTTAATATATTTTAAATGGTTTAACTTGGTGGACTAAAAATAAAAACCACGTGTATATATATTATAATCTACATATTATTTTAAGAGAATGCTTTTGGATTAAAATAATATTTTATTATTCAAGCAAAATACCGATGTCTCCTAGTTTCTTTGGCAATAAAGATTTATAGTTACACCGCGGAGACAAAATTAACTACTATGTGAATAAATTTGTTCCAATGCTCTTTTTCAGTTAAAAAATCTGCTTAGAATACCATGAATTAAAGGTGTGATCATCTTAAATGAACAAATTAACTTCGAAATACATATGTGATCGTTATAATGTTCTAAATCTGAAAGTGACATGAGTATGACTTAGCTGAAATAACGTAAACTATTCTTGCTGCAAATTAGTTTAAAGCTTGGATGATACACGGGCTAAAAGCACCATAGAAAATTTTTCTTTATGCATACAAACAAACATCATTTGTGAGCCAATATTCAATTAGAAAGAAGCAAACAACTAAAAGTGGCTTACTTAATAATATAAAAAAAATCTTTACTTTACGGTACAAACAAACACTATACCCTTTATAGTGAGTTTTCTCCTCAATCACAACCAAACAAAAAACACATGTAGTTAATAATAAACCCGAGTAGCTTCAATTCAAAAGACAAACATTGTATAATGAACACATAAAAAAGAACATATTAGAATACTAGAATTTCATGAGTCAACATTTAGGTACCTTGTATTTTGTTTTTATGAAATCTTTTTAATCTTGCATCCCACATTGGTTGAAAGAAGAAAACGTTCTTCACATATTTACTATTGTGAGTAATAATGGTTCGTGTTTAGAAGAGTATCATGTTTGGGATATACTATTGGCGTTGAGGTTTATGTACAAAGTTAAAAGATTGAACCTCATCATCGAAAAGTCTGTTCCCAAACTAATATAAGTCTTTAACCTTTTAATCATATAGATTGAATGGCTTATTTCCATCTACTCATTGGTTTAATCATACATATTGAATGGCCTATTTCCATCAATTGATTGGTTTTCTAATCAAAGTCCTTAACCTTTTGATCCTATATACTGAATGGCTTATTTCCATTTATTCATTGGTGAAGCCTTTAGCTTTTCAATCCGAGTCCGCAACCTTTTAATCCTATATATTCAGTGGCTTATTATCATTTATCCAATTGCTTATTTCCATCTATTCAATGGAGAAACCCTTAGCTTACCAATTTGAGTCTTTATACTTCTAATCCTAAATATTTAATGGCTTATTTTCATCTATTCAATGGCGGAGTCCTTAATTTTTTAATCCCATATATTCAATGGCTTATTTCGATGTATTAAATAGCCCCTGTCCCTTTGGATTGGCAAGCATTGCTTGGCTTGTAATTGGTATTGAGACCAATGGATTCTCAACCCGAGAAGCATGGTTGTCAGAACTTTGTGACGGGTTCCTTATTCCTCATCATGTGCTATATTGTAGTTCTGTACCGTCCTTGAAGCTTTCCTCTAATCGTATTCTAGCCTTTCCAGAGAAAACAACTAAAACGCTACTAGCTAAGATAACATATATAGTATAACCGAAGGGGCAAAGGGCTCCTTGTTTAGATGTATTAGACTAGAAGTAATGATTATTAAACTCATCACCCTATGTCAGCGCCACATCATCATTTATCACACCACCAAACCCACCACCAAAGAAGTGTAACGGTGACCACCAAACAAGGTGTAGTGGTGATCACCAAGCCAAAACACAATAATACCTCATTTTATACAAACACGCCCCACCATATATATCACAAACACACACAAACAAAAAAAAAGGAAAATAGTGCATCCCACCATACTAGTGCAAAAAACAAACCACCACGCGTGATGGTGGTGTACCACTACCTATTACACTTGCTCTTAGAGCGTTTCAGTTATAAATGTGAGTTTCATGACGCACTTGAATGTAGTTTATGGTACTAAGTATTTCTTTCCAAAAAACTTAATAGGATTACACGTATTGAGATTAATACGACATGGATTATTTATATCAAAGAAAGTTAGATATAAGTAGAAATCTTTAAATTTATTGCTTTTTCTTTTTTTACTTTTGATGAGGTGTTTTGTTTTCACTTTTATTTGAAAGTATTTTCATAACAATTTATAATGTCTAACGTTTGCATGCATAATATTTTAAAGCACGATGAGCTAACTTCTTTCAAATCTTCTTTCAATGTGATACAGAGCAGAAAGTTTTCTTCATTTCCTAGTGTTAAAATTTTATCTATGGTCCAACATTTAAATCATTCAGCCCAGTATTCATCATTAGTCAGCCAGTGGCTGAAAATTGAAACCTGCGTTACAACTAGTAGTAAATTCTTCTGGGATACTAAAATCTTTGTTAATTGTGACAAATATTAAAAAAAAAAAAAAAAAAAGGATGTTATAATATGAACAAAGCTGATGTTTTGCAAGTAAAGGGATTATAACACACTTCTTCACTTCATATTTATGCACACAATGAAGCAGTAGTAAATTCATCAGGTGACTTAATTCTTCTATTTTATTTTATTTTTTTATTTTATGGAAACCAAGTTAATCCCACGTAGGAAAGGAAAGAGGATGTTGCTAGTTCATATAACACATGGTTTATGGAACATCAAAGATAGGGTGGCCGTGTTTGCACTCTAAACACAATCCTTCAAAAGATAAACGGCGTACTATATGATTAATGAACATATAGGAGGTATAGTTTAGAATATTAAAATTTCACGACTCAACATTTGGGTACCTTATTAATTTTACTTGTATGCTATGGTGTACATGGATGTTATGTGTTTAGAATAGTATCATGTTTAGGATATGTTACTTGTATTGAGGTTCATGTAAATAGTAAAAATATTGAACCTCAAGGATAATTAGCATGTCCTAAATTTGTACGAGTCCTTAACCCTTTAATCCCGATTATATAGCTTTTAACCCTATACAAATAGATATACTAAAACGTTTCTAGCTAAGATAATATTGTGTAACCAAAGGGGCAAAGGGCTAACTCGTAGTAAGTTTTATTTCTTCAAAATTATGATAGGATCACATGTTTTTAGATTAATACGATGTGAAACACATATCTAGCAGTGATAGAGCCAATATAAGGGGTGCTCATTTTGATCCGTTTGCATACATATTTTCATCAATATAGGGTGGTGATCAGCAACGTGAATGGGTCGAACGACAAAAAAGAAGAAAGTGAAAAGCAAAAAGGAAGAAGTATACTATAATAACTCATTCATGCGTTGAGTGCAAAATAAATCAAACTAATATCAAGATATAATTGTAAAACTTTACCTAAGTCTCGTAGAAAATCAAACGACATCATCATTTGGAATGTGGTAACTATGTCTTGCCTAAACATATATTTGAAGTGCCATCAATCAAATAACCTCATCGCGGATAGGACAATGATCAAGCAAGTATTAATCCCAATCTCTGCGTGCTTTCTACCATATAGTTATGGAAGTACTGACACCATTAGCTTTCAAACCAAAGAGGGTCTGTCAAAAAGAAAAATATTAGCAATGAAAGACGAGCAAAAGATATACTGTAACTTGCAATCACAATCCTCAAGAAAAGAAATGTCCAAGAGGATATAACTAAAGTCTAAAGACATTCATACTCGAGATTTGCTACACCCACAAAAAAACATCAAAAAAAACATCTACAAAATGAGTTGTCATGGTTTGATTGGTGTATTTTGCTATAGTTTATCTCTCTTCTATTTGATTAAACCAATCAAACTATGACAACTCATTTTGTTGATTTTTTTTATTTTTATTATTTTTATTTTTTATTTTTTTGTAGTTGTAGCATGTCTCTTCGTACTCTACATAGTCTATACGGATGAATTTTATGCAGCCAATCATGGAAGTACCTATCAATAGCACTCACTTATGTATGTGACACAAAACCAAAAAGGTAGTCCTATAGTTAATGATCAATAATTCTTACAAAGACATAATAAGCCACATAAAAAAGAAGAAGAATATACCAGTAAACAAGATGTCTTAATTGTAACCTCCTTGACATGGCTAAGATTTTGTATTAATTCGTTAACAATCTCTTCTTTGTGTATTGCAAGACCTTCAATCCGATAACTGAGTTCGATAATAGGTCGAGACTCGCTATCTCCTATATCCAAGTATCCAACAATCGCCAAGTTTTTAAAACTCTTGGAAGTAACATCAATCCGACTAAAATCATAGCAAAATCCCAACTTCAAAGTTTCCAAAAGAGGACAACCGGATAGTACATTTTGACTAAAACCTTCATCTAATTCGCTGTATGAAATACACCGACTCCTAAGGTTAGTCCAACTAAGGGTGCCACTTGGATTCAATAATATGGAACAACCTTTCAATTTGAGATGAGTAAAACATGAATTGACGAAAAAAGAATGATCAAGTACCAACTTGCGCTCGTACTTATAATAAGACCCGATGCGTAACGCTATATCAAGCTCCTGAACGTTACAGTTAATAGCATATCGAATCCAATCATTGACTTTCGACCTAAGCCAACTAGAGGAATAGTAAGGGATGTGGAGTTGGAATTTGTTGAGGCTTTTTTGTCGATGTTAAGTAAGGATTTTTTCGACTACCGAAACATAATCTGTGATTGAATAATTACAATGACCATGAAGCTTATCATCTAGAAAAAAGATTAGAAACTTCCGTCCAAAGATGTTTCCATCGTTTGGAGAGAGTACTGGTTTCAATGGCTTGTTTCCTGTAGGGTAAACGAGAGATGATTTCGACAAGTAAGCAATCCGGTAATGAACTAATTCTATCTTCTTCCATTAATTCTTCAAATTTGATTATTTGGTTTGAGGTGAATTTAGGTTTAACAAAACTTTGACTGCGTTCGTTGTTCTAAAGTATATATGTATATGTTAAACTAAGTTTTAAGTTGGACCTCTACAATTTAGAGGTGAATTTAGGTTTAACACAACTTTGATTACGATGGTTGTTCTAAAGTAAAAATACCTTTGATGGTTAAATTAAGTTTAAAGTTGGACCTCAACAATTTAGAGAAGTGCAGTCAAGTACCTACACAATAGTTTGTCGTATGTTTTGACTTGTATCCAAAGTCAACTCAGTTCAGTTGCTGTATAAATTTTATTATCTTTAAGATATAACTGAAGTTGTAAATAAAAAAAATATTTGAGTTTAACTCATGATACATGCATATACAAACAAATATTTTAAACCATATAACAAAATTAAATAAGAAGGAAGTGTTTTTTTATTTCTTTTTGAAATCGGCTGTATATATTGAAAAGAAGTAGGTGGCTCAATGTTAATTACTCAAAGCGATTTAGACAAAAAAACCAAACCAATACTTTTTACAATACAAACAACATTATACGTCATGGCATGTATAAACGAAACTTGGGTGAATTTATTGGGAAGGCCGAGTGTTATATTAGTTAATTGGGGAGGGCCAAAGTTATATTTTCTTTAAGCAAATATAGTAAAACCTCAAAGTTTTGGGAGGCCATGGCCTTCTCCAGTCTCAACTAAGGTCCGTCCATGATGACATGCAATTTAGGGAAGAAAAAAAATGTCGTATTATCGTCGATTTTCTACCCGAAACCAAACATAGAAGAGCGTAAAAAGTATGAATAAACCGAGCAAATACGATTCTTCAAAAGATAAGAATATAATGAACATGCCCTCAGTATAGATTAGAAAACTAAAGTTTAATGAGTCAACATTCAATTATTATGTCTTTATATAGAGTTATAAGACCATTTCATCCATGTATCCCACATCGGTGGTAAAAATGAGTTATTCTTTTGTTATATACTGTTGTGTACATTTGCTATATGTTTTGGGAATAGTACGATGTTTAGGATTTATGCTGATAGTGAGGTTCATGTAAAATATCAAAATTGAACTTCACCATCTGACAAAAGTTCTAAACTATTATATGATTTCTTAAATTTTTAATATTTATTCTAACTTTCTTTATCTTTAATAAATACTTGAAAATTTCATTCATCAGTGAGTGGTATTGTAAATTTATATGGCTTTTTAACCTTTTGAATAGATTTTAAATGAAAAATCATTAAGGCATCATGTCCACGCACACTTTGATACTTTCAAATCCTTAGTTTTTAATTATGCAACAACCAAAAATACTAAGGTTACCGAAAATGCCAAAGAATACCATAACTAAGAATACCATAACCTCAAGGTCCAAAAAGGCTACGAGAGTCACTTGAACCAAAGTAAACGAAGGAATGGAAGCCGATGTCAATGCAACTACAGTCCGGTCATGAAAACGCAAATAAATACCCAAACAAAAAAGATTCATATAACAATCTTGTTTTGTACAATCGATTTAATAGCATTGTATATTAATCCCTCTTAAATAAAACAAAAAATAAGCCATAAGATCTTTTTCTTCAATGGCATTGTATACAAAAAAATTTAGTATACTTCAAAAGCTCGTTATTTCATAATTGCTTGTCATACCGGTACCAAAAAAAGTACAACATGTACCTATGTAAGTATAAATATTAAAATATTTTGCGTATGCTATCTTGTATTCTTGTTTGATTTTATAGTTTCAATTTTATTACAATGAATAGTGCATGTCCAACGTTTGCATGTAAAGTTCCAAGCATAATGAACAAATTAAACTGTTTACTCGTAAAATTAAGCCAAGTAAAAGCCATCTTTAACGTTTCTGGATTTAATAACGTTTATGTTCTCCGTCGCTTTATCAAATTTCTATTCAGTGTGATAGAAAGTTTTCTTCTTTTTCAATAGAAGCACACTACTAAACCAAAAACTGACATGAATCATGATTTAGTTTGCTTGTTATTATTATTATTATTTTTTGAACGGCAATTGTGGCTACATGGCCCATAGCCCAGAAGGCGTAGCGAGCTCACACAACCAGGTTGGGTTCAGCTCAGAAGACAATGACACCCTTTTCTTTACACACGCGGGAGGAAACCCCTATAACCCTAAACAAGACTCGAACTTGAGACTTTGCCTAGGAGGGTAAAACCTCCATACCGCTAGACCAGAGGCATGTTGGTTTGTTATTAGATGAAACCAATTCAATCCCACATAGGATTGAAAGTTTTCTTCAATGTCAATCTCACTTGGGATTGGGGTATGTGTTTGGGGGATATTGACTTTGTGGTCCCTTGGTATATTAGTTGTATTGGTGTTAGTTTAGCTTGGTTTGAGTGGGATAGTTTGGTTTGTACTTGTGTTATTTTTTCTTGTTAGGTTCCTTCTCTTTAATCGTCTTGTTTGGAGAGAAAGGATGTCGTTTGTTTGTATCATTTTTTTGTTGCCTTAATATATTGTTGCTTTTCTAAAAAAAAAAAAAAAAAAAAAAAAAAATCCCACATAGGTAAAAGGAAATATGATGTTTGTAGTTAATATAACACAAGGTTTATAGAACAAACGTGTTTGGACTAGTGTAATATTTTCACCATATCGTCGAAGTACTCTAAACAAATCAAAAGTTATAGTGTACTTTGATCACATGCTAGAAAATTTGTACAAACTCCAAACTTTTATATATATGAACTTGTAATTCTAAGTCAATCTTAATATAAACTCCAAACTTCTTATACATATGAGTTTGTAATTTAAGTCATTTTTAGCTGTAAAACATTTTTCCCCCCAAAATCCATAAGTCACATAGTTGGTTAGTTTAAAGCTATCTTTACGCTTCTCTTAATCACTTTTTATATTTATCGCACACATATCTTTCCGCATTTCTCTCATACGAGTATAAGTTTTCTAATTTTATATCTTTCCGCACACATATCTTTCGACATGATAAATGTTACCTTTCACAACATATATAACTCTTATTTTGAACACAAAAAGATTAATCAAAGAAAGTAACATTAACATGTAAGTATAAATATTACAATATTTTGCTTACGTTATCTTATTTGATTTTATTTTGAAAGGTCTTATACAGTAGTTTCAAATTTATTACAATTAATAATGTCCAACGTTTGCATGTATAGTTAGAGTACCATGGCCTAACTGCTTATTCTTAAATCTAAATTATAGATCGAGTAAGAATACAATGGATTATGAGATATCGAAATGCAAAACGAGGATCATCACAAGTACGATGGCCATAACGTTTATAACATGATTCGTCTTCGATAAAAAAACGTTTATGTTTTCCATCGATTTATCAAATGGAAATCGATATACTCCGTATCACTTTAACCAACAAGAAAATCTATTTATATCCCTTTTCAATGAAATAGGAAATTTTCTTCATTTCAAGAGTTAAAACTTGAAATGGAATAATTGACCTATGGTTGTAAAATGAAACCAACATTCAAACAAGTCGATTATAAAAATTGTTTTATGTTGGTTAACATGCATATAATAAACTCAAGTTTTGAGATTGTCAATCAGTTGGCTAAGATATTGAAATCCATGTTTAGGTAACTTAGTTATTGTATTATATTTTATTTTTGTGATAGAAATCCAATTCAATCCCACATAGGAAAATGAAAAGAATTGTTGCTAGTTAATATACCAGATGGTCTACATATCAAAGTGTGTTAAGATAAGTCTAATGTTTCCGGGGCATGACAACAAACGTGCTAAAATACAAAAAGATATAACACATTTGCAGTCTAATACCTGGAAATTTACACAAAGTCTTTACTTTTTTTTTATACAAACTCTCAATTTGAATCAATCTTTTAACTGAAAAAAACATTTATGGAAGAAAGACTCATAAATTTTATATTTATAAGCTAGATTTAGTGTTTGTTATGAAGGCTATGGGTTAGTAATTTAGTATATGGGCCGAAAGATATATGCTTGGTATATATAACTTTATATTTATAAACTAGTCATGAATTTGTTTAAAGGAAAACACTTCTTAGAAAGAATATGAAAACAAAAAAGATAAAAACTTTCGACATCATATATTTTTCTAACCTAAAAGCTAGAAAACATCCATGTAAAAGAAACTTTTAAATTTAGCAAGAAAAAATATATAAAGTTTCGGTGTGACTTTGAAGTTAATGTAAGAAAGTTTTAGTTTAGCTTAGACTTTTACTAGTTATAATGTCCGCGCACGCGCGGGTTTTTTAAAATTTTTTTGAATCATATATTTTTATTTATTAAAAAAACAAATAATTTAATATTTGTTTTGTTTGATTTATGATGTTTAGTTATAATTTTTTATTATTAAATATAATTATTTAAAAATTTTAATACTAATATTAATTGCATCTTATCTATATTTTTTGTATTTATCTTCTACTTGTGTTATGGATAAATATAAAATATTACCTAATAAAAAAATAACATTTTTTTTAAATAAAATTATTACTAAATAAGGTATGAATGCATTTTTTGAAATGGAAAATTCCCAATAAGGGTTTTATTGTATTATATAAAAGATTTAATCAAAATAAAAAATAAAAAATAAAAAGTTGTAACCACAAAACAAATATACACAAGATCAATTTACAAAGGCCCACTGCAATTACAAAGACCAACGTAAACTACTTATACTTATACATATCGTCTTTCATTTTGTTTTAAACCAAAATAAATTACTTGCCAGAAAAGGTTTCCAAATTCGGACATTGGTTGTCACTTCGATCGAGCAAAATACAAATTTATAATTGCTCATCACTTAATAATTGGCTTCGAATCTTCGAAACATACATTTTGTATCATGAATACATAACCGTATGTCCGGGCAGCCTAAAATACGAATATTTCATGAGTCAACATTCGAGTTCTTTTTTAATTTTTTTATGGTGCCATTTCAACCCTCTTGTATCCCACATTGGTTAAAGAGATGAAATGTTCTTTAGTTATATACTATGTAGTATACAAATGGTATGTGTTCAGAGTAGTAGTATTATGTTTCGCGTATATATTAGTTTATGAAGTTCATGTACTTATTAAGTTTGAACTTCGTAATCCCAATATAGCGCTAAATATATACGATTTCTTAACTTTTTAATATCTATTAGATGAATTCCTTGACACGTACTCCAAAATTTATTTACGAAGATCTAGAGTCCATAGTTATACTTTTTTGCACTTAGATCGTTAGTAATAACTTTTTATAGTTGGACGACGTAGCCATCTATTTAAGAACCAAAAAAAAAAAAAACAAAAAAAAAAACAAAAAAAAAAAAAATTACACCACAATGACAAATGTAAATGTTGTGTACTTGGATAAATTCGATTAAAACAACAATATTATGAATCTAAAATTGACATTCGTATGATCTAAATGAGATATTAAACTGCTTTGTTATTTGTAAAAAGCAATACATTAAAATTCATGATGTTAACTTAGAATACCATAAATTAAACTATTAAAGGTATGATAATCTTAAATGAACAAATTAACTTTCACCTGAGTATGACTTAGTTGAAATAACGTAAACTATATTTGCTGCAGATTGGTTTAATAACTCATGACCTGAGTATAACTATATTTGTTGAAAGTGAAAGCTTGGATAATACACAGGCTAAGAACCACATACAAAAATTTTCTTTATGACATAACTGATAATATAAATAATATAACGCATGATTATGTACTCAATCTAATGGTTTCAACACTTTAGAAAAGAAAAGAAAGCTTGTACTCGATCATCATAAACCGAGTAGCTTGAATTTAAAAGATAAAATGTGTACAATGAACACATAAAAGGAAGAGATCAAAATGGTAAAATTCATTAGACTAAATTTAGGTACCTTATTAAAACCTTTTTAATCTTGCATCCTACATTGGTTCAAGGAAGGAAGTGTTCTTTACATATATACTATTGTGTGTGAAAATGACATGTCTTAAGAATAGTATCATGTTTAGGATATGCTATTGGCATTGAGGTTCATGTACAAAGTTAAAAGATTGAACCTTGCGGCAAATAGTCTAATCCTTAACTTATACGATTCCTTAACCCTTTAATTATTATTAAATGAGAAATGCTAGACCTACTCTTAAAATTCACATAACAAATCTAGTCGCTGACGTGTCATTTTAATCATTATTAATTAAAAAAGGCTAGACTTACTCATAAAATTCACATAAAAAATTCACTCGCTGGTGTGTTAGCGTGTGATTGGTGACACGTCAACTAGTGCATTTATTTTTGGATTTTGCGAGTGAGTCCAGCATTGCTTTTATTAAATAAATTGAAAACCTCTTGACCTTTTTTTTTGTAAAGGGTTTTACCCGGTAAATATTTTCACACCAAAAAAGTCGTTACGTACACAGGAATATGGCTGAGTACCATATTAACCTAAATGCACTAGTATGCGTATCAACTACATGGATTCACAAGGCAAAACCATGCTAATCATACGTACTATAACAAAAGAACAAAGACACCAAAAACTATAACCCAAATGCATGCACCCCATGCATGCAATCCCACATACGACCCAATAACCGTAAGCCTAACTCATCGAGCTTTTCTATCCTGCTCCATCAGTCATTATTGTCATTTGTGATCTTCCAAATCTCCAACATCTTTGCAACTTTAATCGACTTCTTGAATCTAAGAGAAATTAACTTGAGTGGTACGTTTGCAATGATGATATCACGAATATGTTCTACTGTGAGAGACTTCTTTTTGAAGATTCGGTTGTTACGTTCTTGCCATATAAAATAACTAGAGGCAGCAACCACAAGCCTAGCACAAATACTCCTAGCCGAATACTTAGATGATAAAGGATGTAACCAAGCTAGAATACTCACCAATATGGCATCAACATTATCCATTAGCGTACCTTCGCAATAAGAACCGATATATGGCTTATTTTATTCTATTTAATGGTGGAGCCTTACGTTTTTTAATCCTTTTAATCATTATTAAATAGATTGAAAACCTTTTTTCTTTTTCCTTTTTTCTTTTTTTTAATCATTAACAAGTGCTTTATTTTAATTTATTTAATGGCGGAACCCTAGCTTTTCTAATAAAACATCAAATAATGATTAAAACATAGGGCTTAACCTTTAAACACTCGAGGATGGCTTAGCAACAGAATGGCTTGTAACTATTACTATAAAATATGTCGAGTATCAAGTTCAATTCCTGTTAGATGCAAATAACCCAGAAGTAGTCACGTCAATCATCTGAAAAAAAAAAAAAAAAAAAAAAAAAAAAAAAAAAAAAAAAAAAGAGCTTTACCAAATGTCCATTAGTAGTCGTAAATTTGTTTAAAGGAAAACTCTTTTTGGAAAGGAAATGAAAACAAGAAAGTTAGAATCGATCAACATCATATATTTTTCTAATTTAAAAGTTAAAAAAAAAAAAAAAAAAAAAAAAAAAAAAAAAAAAAAAAAAAAACATCCATGAAGTTAATACTTCATGTAAGTAAGTTGTAATTTAGCGTAGACTTCCTTTTTAGTCAAAATAAAAATTAAAAAATAGCAACCTACAAGGCAACCTAACTTTATAACCACAAAACAAAAATACACGAGATCAATTTACAAAGCCCACTACAAATAAAAAAAACAATGTAAACTACTGTTATATATTGTCTTCCATTTTGTTTTAAACCAAAAGAAAATTGGATTACTGGAAAAGCTTTCCAAATTCGGACATTGGTTGTTACTTTGATCAGGCAAAATACAACTTTATAATAGCTTCATCACTTAATACCTGGCTTCGATTTTCAAAAGATACATTGTGTATCATGAACACATAACCGTATAGACAAGAATACCAGTTTTTCGTGAGTCAACATTTGGGTTTCTTTTTAGTTATTTTATGGTGGCCATTTCAACTCCCTTGTATCCCACATTGGTAGAAGAGATGTAATGTTCTTTGGTTATATACTTTGTTGTATACAAGCAGTATGTGTTAAGAATAGTAGTATTATGTTTCGGGTACATACTTGTTTATGAAGTTCATGTACAAATTAAGATTGAGCTTCGCAACCAGATATGCGCCCTGAACTTATACGACTTCTTAACTTTTTAATATCTATTAGAAAGGAGTTCCTTGACAATTTACGAAGATCTAGAGTCCATAGTCATACTTTTGTTAACTTAGATTGTTAGTTATAACTTTGAGAGTTGGACAATGTAGCCATTTATTTAAGAACAATAAAAATGATGACAGTATAACTGAAAAATTACACCACAATGACGAGAATCAAATAAATTTAAAAGGCATTCACAGTTTTTGTATTTGTTTTTTTAGCAAAAGTGAAATGCATATGTTTTCAGTTAGACATAACGGTTTTTCTTGGCATGTTGATTGATAACATTGATGGTGTGAAACACTTTGATCAGCAGTATTAAAAATGTGGTATACATGAACTTTTGGTTAGAATGTAGAAGAAAATCATTGAGGTGAGTTAACATTTATAGACTTCGATAGTTTATAAGGCAGAAATGTTGCTAGATAAAATAATATAGTGTACCCAAAACTCCAAAAGGCTTTAATTTTTGTTTAGATGGTTCCTCTACCAAACTTCTGAAATTTTGAGTCTCATGGTAGATATAAAAGAAGTTTACGGTAGTCAGTTTGTCTATCTAAATGTTATAAGATCTCGTCTTCAAATCTTTTTTATATAATAAAGGAGTTATATCATTTCGGAGTTTTTTTTGACAAAACAATTTTATAGGAAAAAAATTGGACCAATAGAAGAGCTCAATTTGAACATATAGGTGAAATCAAGCAATATAATTATACAATAAAAAGTCAAAATTAAATTGATTTTGGTCAAAATTTTAATAAATTTGATGAAGAATTTGGTTGAGCAAAAAAAAACACACAAAAATATAGGTGTCAAATTTATGAAAATAAAACTTAAAAAAAGATGGGTAATTAATAAAACTTAAGTTGTTGAATTTTAAATATATTATATATAGTTTAGTGTAAATTATAAGTATCCATGTTTTTAAATAACTTTAGATAATTAATAAATAACCCTTATACTTTATACTCCTAAAGTTTATAAAATGGACTTTGTTTATAATTACACGATTATTAGTATTAGTTTGATACTTTCATCTATTAAAATTACAAAAATTTGTTTCATCATCATCATCATCATCATCATTTATTTATTTATTTATTTATTTATTTATTTTACGTTAAATAAGGATTCATGTTATCCTATTTAAAAGTTTAATCTATGAGAACACGTGTTTGAATATTAAATACCGATAAATTATTATTAATGGTAATATAAATATCAAAATTTAATCACGAGATACTGTGATATGAAAATAAATATATGCGATTGTATTTATAACAACGACTCATGTAATTATTATTTAAAGTGTATAAACAGATATCCTAAAAACTTTTTTAAAAAACTTTACGGAGTACATTTTAACTTCATCAACGCTCATTATGTACTACTAAACTCGCACATTTTGTTTTTATGAGTCAACATTTAGGTACCTTGTATTTTGTTTTTATGAAATCTATTTAATCTTGCATCCCACATTGGTTGAAAGAAGAAAACGTTTTTCACATATATACTATTGTGAGTAACAACGGTTCATGTTTAGAAGAGTATCATGTTTGGGATATACTATTGGCGTTGAGGTTCATGTACAAAGTTAAAAGATTGAACCTCATCATCAAAAAGTTTGTTCCCAAACTAATATAAGTCTTTAACCTTTTAGTCATATAGATTGAATGGCTTATTTCCATCTACTCATTGGTTTAATCATACATATTGAATGGCCTATTTCCATCAATTGATTAGTTTTCTAATCAAAGTCCTTAACCTTTTGATCCTATATACTGAATGGCTTATTTCCATTTATTCATTGGTGAAGCCTTTAGCTTTTCAATCCGAGTCCGCAACCTTTTAATCCTATATATTCCGTGGCTTATTATCATTTATCCAATTGCTTATTTCCATCTATTCAATGGAGAAACCCTTAGCTTACCAATTTGAGTCTTTATACTTCTAATCCTATATATTTAATGGCTTAGTTTCATATATTCAATGGCAGAGTCCTTAACTTTTTACAGAGTATATTCAATGGCTTATTTCGATGTATTAAATAGCCCCTGTCCCTTTGGATTGGCAAGCATTGCTTGGCTTGTAATTGGTATTGAGACCAATGGATCCTCAACCCGAGAAGCATGGTTGTCAGAACTTTGTGACGGGTTCCTTATTACTCATCATGTGCTATATTGTAGTTCTGTACCGTCCTTGAAGCTTTCCTCTAATCGTATTCTAGCCTTTCCAGAGAAAACAACTAAAACGCTACTAGCTAAGATAACATATATAGTATAACCGAAAGGGCAAAGGGCTCCTTGTTTAGATGTATTAGACTAGAAGTAATGATTATTAAACTCATCACCCTATGTCAGCGCCACATCATCATTTATCACACCACCAAACCCACCACCTAAAAAGTGTAACGGTGACCACCAAACAAGGTGTAGTGGTGATCACCAAACCAAAACACAATAATACCTCATTTTATACAAACACGCCCCACCATATATATCACAAACACACACAAACAAAAAAAGGAAAATAGTGCATCCCACCATACTAGTGCAAAAAACAAACCACCACGCGTGATGGTGGTGTACCACTACCTATTACACTTGCTCTTAGAGCGTTTCAGTTATGAATGTGAGTTTCATGACGCACTTGAATGTAGTTTATGGTACTAAGTATTTCTTTCCAAAAAAACTTAATAGGATTTGTTGAAGTAAAAGTTTGTTTCTACTTCAAACAAGCGAGATGAATCCTTCGGACTAGAGTGAGTCCTTCGGATTCAAGGTGACTCTTGCTTACGGTATATTGCTTCGGATATCTGCAAAACAAATACGTCCGTTAGACTCGCCCCGGGAATATATCCCAGGACCAACCTCCGGTGTGAGAGTAAGTATATGTTCTTAGTGAGAGAAAGTATGAATAAAACTAGAGAGTAGGAGAAAATTAGTTAACCTTAAATGAAGATTTCCTCTCTATTTATAGGCTTTCTATATGGAGCGCCAGGCTGGTTTGTACTTAGCCCTTAACGTTCGCTAGTTTGTGCTCCATTATCATATACTTAGTGTACTTGTTTGTACTTTGATTAATGTACTTACTGGATCATCCGAACGGTAAGGTATTCCGGATGTCTGGGGTCATTCGGCTATCGTTATAACTTTCGGATATTAATCTATTCTTTCCCGACACGTTCGGCCATGTTAAGCTTGATTTGGATCCGGAAGGTATGTCGTATATCCGGAGGGTACATACGTGATGAGGCGAAAAATGATCCGTTTTTAGGGGGTCATTTAAGCCCGAATCCGACTTTATTTGATCAAATATTGCCCTAAATCGTTCCTTTTGTGATTTTAGGTGTTTGGAGAGTGAATTCTGGAAAAGAAGCTATTTTGGACGTTTTTGGAGCATAAAAGTGAAGAAAACGGCAAAGTACCTAAAATCCATGCTGAAGATACAAGGTGACGGCGTCAAGACTCCCTTCTTGACGGCGTCAGACATGGAGAATAAAACACCGTAGCTGGTGACGGCGTCAGATGGCTAGATGACGGCGTCAAAGTGGCAAAGAATAAAATACCGTAGGTGGTGACGGCGTCACATAGGCCGTCACAAGTGGATCAAGAGCGTCCGAGGAAGTATATGGCGGCGAGGTGACGGCGTCAGAATTAACTCTTGACGCCGTCAGAGTGTTTTTCCTATATATAGTTTTCTAGTTTTTTCATTAAAAAAGGGAGAAGTTTTGGTGAAACCCTAAGACGATTTTGGTGCCTCTTTTACAGGTTTTTCAAGGGTTCCAAACCCTTGAGACCTTGCATTGTAATTGAGATAAGTATACTCTTAATTCAATCAATATGTCTATGTGTTGGTTGTCTATCTCTTGTTCTTATCTTAATTCTACTATGCTAGGCTAGATTTCCTTTGTGTTTGCTTAGATCTAATGAAACCTAGATGTTGATTATGTGTTGATTACTTGTCTACTCTTGTTTTTGGATGAATGATATTATATGTTAGGCTTAAGAAAACTGGCAGATCTCCAAATGGTAACATGCTTGAACGTCTTAAGAAACATGAACCGAGGCGTACTAGGTCTTTATTGGTTGTATTTAATGCATGAGCCACTGTTTACAATCCCTATAGTTGTGCTGGGTCATGGTGTAGGAGGAGATAAGAGCTCATAGAGTTAGGGAGTTATGTATGCCACCCCACGAATGGTATTAAGGAATACAATCCGTCATCCATACAAGTGTAACAAGTAATTGGCATGTAAAAGATATCTAGGGAGTAATGAAGTCTAAGTAAACACAATTTCTCCAAATACTGCTCACAACCTTAGTTTAATTAGTTTAATTTCATTTTCATTAGTTTAAATTAATTATATAATAGTTTTGGGTTAGTTGAATAGCAACTAATTCCGCCCACTCTTCCAAAACCCGAGATTTTACTTGCTTTCATTAAAATATAAAAATACAAAAATAATCATCTTTCATCTCTAGAACTATTAGTTAGGCTTTCTAATCCTAGCGACACTATTCCTAAGCTGAACGATCAACCCCCCGGTACTTGTCACTATACTATACTACAATGATCAGGTACACTGCCTGGTGGGGGTTGTAAGCCTCGCGAGATCCCTCGAGAGGTAAAGCAAGGTGCGATTCCCACGCATCAAGTTTTTGGCGCCGCAGCCCGGGGAATAGTTATTGTCTAGGTTAGGATTTCTTTTTATTAGGTCTACTTGCTAGATTCCTTTCTAGTAAGATTTTTATTTTTATTTTTAGGTCTTCTTTAGTCTATCTTATTTCTTCGTGCCTTTGTTCGTAACTCTTTACCATCCGACATCATGGAAGGTGGTAACATCTTTGAACCCATCATCCCACCACAACAAAACCCACCATTAGAACCCCTTAGGCCCCGAACCTTAGGAGAGTATTCCCGACCTAGCCACCAAGGCTACCGAAACACCATTGAGCTCACCGGAGCCAATGTGACTCCCTTGCGATCCGACACCATCCGGTTGGTGCAAAGCGGATGTGCATTCCATGGACTTCGTTCCGAAGATCCAAACCAACACCTTAAGGACTTCCTCAAAATCGTAGATTCCGTAGACCTAGGTGTTGAAACTAGAGAGACTACCCGTTTACGCCTATTCCAATTCTCTCTACGGGATCAAGCTAGTCAATGGCTTGAGCGTTTACCCGCGGGATCCATCACCACATGGGATGATCTCACCACTCGTTTCCTTGCTCAATTTTTCCCACCGGGGAGAACTACTAAGCTTAGGAATGACATCTTGATGTTCCAACAACGTCAAAATGAATCTCTTTATGAAGCATGGACTCGTTTCAAGGACTTACTCCAAAAAGTCCCTCATCATGGCATAGATCTTTGGCTCCAAGTCCAAATTTTCTATGACCATATCGATATCCCCACGAGGCGAACCATTGACCAATCGGCCGGTGGTAAGCTACGTGATCTTAGTGCGGAACAATCATGGGAACTCATAGAAGATCTTGCTCTCTATGACAACGAAAGTTGGAATGATCCCCGTGATTTGAACAAAACGGTCAAGGCAATATCTTTGCCTTCGAACAATTCAAGCACTCCCGACCGTAGGATCATGGAACTTGAGGACCAAGTCAAGTTTCTCATGAAATCTTACGAAGCTCCGAAGCATTCAAGCCAAGTGAACCAAATCACTTCTTCATGCGAATTATGTAGTGGTCCCCATGACACTCGTGATTGTATGGAACTCCCCGGAACAGCTTTTGCGGACTACGCATCCACGCGTACCGACGAAGCGGGAGATAAGTGGTACACTTTCAAGCCCGAGCCAAACACATACGGTGATTCATACAACCCCTCATGGAAAAATCACCCAAACCTTAGGTGGAAACAAAATCAACCCAATTCTTCCAATCCACCTAATCGTTACCAATCAAACGGTCCACCATCCAACCGTACCTTCAACAACAATCCTTCTAACAACTATGGTAGTACCAACAATCTTGAAGGATTGATGTCGAAATTTATGGCATCTCAAGAAGCCCGCATAGCTAGGTTCGAAACCGAATTCAACCAACAACAAACGGAGATGACCAACAAGATCGACAACTTGTTGAAAGCCCTCAACAACCAAACATTAGCCACACCTAGGAAGGACACTAGGGACACCAATAGTGGAATTCAAATTAAGGACCCCTCATCATCCAAACATGTCCACTTTGTCAATGTTGTCACCATTAAGCCAATAGATAGAGAGATAGAGGAGAGTGACAAGGATGAAGCTAAGGTAGAAGCCGATAGTGAGGATGAGAGTAGGGAAGTTGAGGTTAAAAAGGATGAGGAATTGGAGGAGATAGAACCTATAGAGGAATACTTTGATAAGTTGCCAACCGAGGAGGAACGGGAATACCATAAGGATTTATTCGATGGTCCCGAGAAAACATATATCTTTGGCGACCCTCGGATCAAAATGGGAGATCCCTCCAACATTAACATTCCATGTAATATCGGGTACATGCATATATGGAAAGCTTACATCGACCTTAGATCCCCCGTGAACATCATGACTAGGACCTATTACAATTGGGTGATGAAGAAGCAACTCAATTTTAGGATGATGCCCGGTAAGAATCTGATAAGTAATTTTGCAGGAAGAGTTAAGGGAGTACATGTGATTATAGGGAATCTCACCTATGAGATTGATTTTATGATAGTGGAAGACACTTGTCCCGTGATAGATGCTTGCCTAAGTCAAGTAGTGTTTGGAAAGCCATTTGTTGAAGCCACTAGGATGAGTTATGATCCGACTTTAGGAATAGTTAGGTTTAAGAAAGATAATGATGAGGTCGCTTATCAAATGCCCTACAAGATCGAACAATACCGCCTTCTCTCTAATTTCGAAAAAGAACACAAGCAAGCGGCTTATTATAGAAATGAGGAGGATAGACGTAGAGGAGTAGAGTATGTTAGAAATAGGATGCTTGGTTTCTACAAAGAATGCTTGCAACTAGGTCCGGAATACAAAACTGGTTTAGAAGACGACCTAGAGAGTGGAACCAATGATGAAATCACGTAGTAACCTACGACTTTGAGTCTAGCTACAAGACTCGTAAATAAAGAAAAGCGCTTCTTGGGAGGCAACCCATGTTTTGTGTGATTTTATTTGTTTGATTGTTATTTGCTTCCGTATGCATGTTTTATTTTTATTATTGGTTGATCATGTTTCTCAATTAAAATGTGAAATACTTTATTATGTTGTTTGGCCTAGTCTTAACTCCAACCTAAAGGTATTTTTGCAAAAGATAAGTGTAAGGGGAAACCCCAAATATGTTTTTAAGAAACAAACCGATCATGATTCTCCACAATATTTAATGAACATGTGTATTCGTATTTGTTAGAGTCAAATGCTTGTATTGAGTCATAATGAAGTTTTGCAGGATTTTCCAGGAAGTAGGACAAAGTTTTTCCAGAAATTTTCCGGAAACTTAACATAAGAATTTCTGCAGGTCCATTCTGAAGGCGTCAGGCTATTGCTCTTGACGGCGTCAGGAGTCAAAAATTTGGAAATTTTACCGGTTTTGTTTTTCTAACGGAGTCTTATGGTTTTTTGTGAATTATTAAGTTTTATAATCTCCAGGAAATCTGCAAACTTCATTCCACAAGCATTATATCTTACTTTGTTTTCTAGGATTTAGTAACTTATATAGGATGCCGCCGATTTTACGCGAGGTTGCCTTGTCTACTTTTGTCAGGATTTACAGGTTATTTATGACAAGGAGATGATTTATATTCTGGAAGGGAAGCTTTGATTGTTCATTTTCTTGGAGGAAGATTTAACCTGGCCAACCTATAATCCATACCGAGCGAATTAGGGGAGTATTTGATTTCATTCTCTTTAGTTTTAACTTTTACATTCTTTACTTGAACATTGGGGACAATGTTCATCCTAAGTGTAAGGGGAGGGTAAAAAGATGATACCTTACATATGCACTTTCGCTTGAGTTTGTTTTGTTTGATAATAGGTGTGTAATAAAACTATGAGAAATACTTGTTAGTGTAATTTTAGCGCCAAATTTAAAATTTTTTACAACATTTAGGAGTGAAACTTTAGCCATAGCAAGCGTCTCATGGATAGGAGGTTGTATGACTAGCACATAACCGTATATTCAGAAAAATTTTCCACCCAAAAATGTGAGGTTCGCCTTTAGTTTTGATAGGAAAAGCATTTATTATTGGTGCTTATGAGTGTACCGGTAGCATTTAGATTCTAGAACTTGCGTTAGTGATGCATCCCGAGACCGCTAGTGAGACTACATTCGTGTAGTAGGATTTACTACATGATAAGAGGCATTAGGATCACCCTTGTGTTAAACTCGTATCATAATTACTTGACCATTTAAGTCATATTACTTGGCTAGTTAAGTCAACTAATTTTTCCCACACCCTTTGCGTTGTACTCATTTTTAGTACACGATACCCCTAGTACACCCCTCCGAGCCTATCTTTTCATTTCTAACTTTAAGCATCTTACTTAAAGGAAGAATTTGTTACACCCCACTTAAATGTACAACCAAATCGCCTTAGCCTTCCGTGTATGCGCTCATTTTTAGTGCATTATTGTTATTTGTTAAACCCTAAGTTAACTTTCTAATTGATTACATGGTTGCTAAGTCGAGTCATATCCTTGTACATATTGTTTTGGGACGATTGGGACTCATGGGTAAGTACTTATTTTATGGAGTAATGGGGAAGAACATAATATTATTACCCCCATATGTACGTTAATCTTAAAAGTGCTCCAAGTGTTTTGATTTTCTTAATTCGAGTCATTAGAATAGTTAATGTAAAGTATGTAAAGATTCAAGTGTAAGGGGATTGCTCAAACCCCTATGATGTATTATTTTGGATGGTAGGGTAAGAGTGTATGCAAAAAAAATAAAAAAATAAAAAAATAAAAATAAATAAATAAAAATAGAAAAAGGAGAAAGAGAGAAAAAACATACGGACTACCATCCCTTTTTATTCTATGTTCATTTTATGTTTTTGTTATTTTTCATTTATTAGCTTAAGTCGAGTCTAGTCTTGGCTTAGCAACGCCATCTTGTACATGTAATTAACTAAGATTGTTAACTCGCCACCAGTAAAACGTCCTATATCCAACAAAACCGTGTAATTCATATCCATACACCTAACGTTATAACCCTTTAAAAATACCTCTTTGATAGTTTATCCTAGGTGCTTACGCCATGTGGTGGAGGTTTGATCCTTTCCCAAGCCTATGGTAATCTATTTTGCTATGACAGGTAGTGAGAGATATCTTCCATTTCCATAATGTTATATTACTTTATTACACCCGAGAGATGTGAGTATCTAAACACTATTTGTGAGGTGCTAGTGTATGACCTCCGTGCTTGTCTATTGGTCTTTAGTGGAACGATTATTTGTTGTAATTACTTTTATATTAGTGTTAAATGACCCCTAACTTGTCTTTTGAGTAGAATAAAAGCTCATTTGCTTGAGGACAAGCAAATCTCAAGTGTAAGGGTATATGATGAGGCGAAAAATGATCCGTTTTTAGGGGGTCATTTAAGCCCGAATCCGACTTTATTTGATCAAATATTGCCCTAAATCGTTCCTTTTGTGATTTTAGGTGTTTGGAGAGTGAATTCTGGAAAAGAAGCTATTTTGGACGTTTTTGGAGCATAAAAGTGAAGAAAACGGCAAAGTACCTAAAATCCATGCTGAAGATACAAGGTGACGGCGTCAAGACTCCCTTCTTGACGGCGTCAGACATGGAGAATAAAACACCGTAGCTGGTGACGGCGTCAGATGGCTAGATGACGGCGTCAAAGTGGCAAAGAATAAAATACCGTAGGTGGTGACGGCGTCACATAGGCCGTCACAAGTGGATCAAGAGCGTCCGAGGAAGTATATGGCGGCGAGGTGACGGCGTCAAAATTAACTCTTGACGCCGTCAGAGTGTTTTTCCTATATATAGTTTTCTAGTTTTTTCATTAAAAAAGGGAGAAGTTTTGGTGAAACCCTAAGACGATTTTGGTGCCTCTTTTACAGGTTTTTCAAGGGTTCCAAACCCTTGAGACCTTGCATTGTAATTGAGATAAGTATACTCTTAATTCAATCAATATGTCTATGTGTTGGTTGTCTATCTCTTGTTCTTATCTTAATTCTACTATGCTAGGCTAGATTTCCTTTGTGTTTGCTTAGATCTAATGAAACCTAGATGTTGATTATGTGTTGATTACTTGTCTACTCTTGTTTTTGGATGAATGATATTATATGTTAGGCTTAAGAAAACTGGCAGATCTCCAAATGGTAACATGCTTGAACGTCTTAAGAAACATGAACCGAGGCGTACTAGGTCTTTATTGGTTGTATTTAATGCATGAGCCACTGTTTACAATCCCTATAGTTGTGCTGGGTCATGGTGTAGGAGGAGATAAGAGCTCATAGAGTTAGGGAGTTATGTATGCCACCCCACGAATGGTATTAAGGAATACAATCCGTCATCCATACAAGTGTAACAAGTAATTGGCATGTAAAAGATATCTAGGGAGTAATGAAGTCTAAGTAAACACAATTTCTCCAAATACTGCTCACAACCTTAGTTTAATTAGTTTAATTTCATTTTCATTAGTTTAAATTAATTATATAATAGTTTTGGGTTAGTTGAATAGCAACTAATTCCGCCCACTCTTCCAAAACCCGAGATTTTACTTGCTTTCATTAAAATATAAAAATACAAAAATAATCATCTTTCATCTCTAGAACTATTAATTAGGCTTTCTAATACTAGCGACACTATTCCTAAGCTGAACGATCAATCCCCCGGTACTTGTCACTATACTATACTACAACGATCAGGTACACTGCCTGGTGGGGGTTGTAAGCCTCGCGAGATCCCTCGAGAGGTAAAGCAAGGTGCGATTCCCACGCATCAATACGCCAACATGTCCCCCCCAGTATCATAGTATTGGTTATGCCAATGGTGTGATACTAAGTTTAGTTTTTGCAGTTTTCCGGAGGGTAGGTTGTAGCTTCGTCCTTTATTAGAGTCGTGCAAAATGCCAAAAGTAATTAATGTGTCGTTTAAGGTGTGCCGTCATTTTTTACCGTGTCGTTTGGATTGGAACACGTATACGTTTTGTGAGACACACGGTGTGGATGCTTGACACGTTAGCCCTACGGGTGACGTGTCTTTTCCCGCTCATTTTTTACCGTCTATAAATAGCCCTTTTTTCTTCATTTACACCACTGTTATTTTTATTTCACACACATACCTCTGACACATTTTATCCGTTCCGTATTCCGAATGATTATTCTCGCCGTCTTTGAGGTACGTCCGAGTCCGTTTAGTTTTTTGTTGTTTTGGCTATATCTCTTCTCTTCCGGATTTATCATGTCGGAGTCTACTGCTTCGTTTGAATACGATGTATCGATGCCGGAGGGTTCTCATGTAAAGAAAGACATACAGCTGAGAGAGTCTGCGATGGACGAGGATGATGTATATGCTGTGGTGGAAGCTTTCGGCATACCGAAGGATTTACATCCGAGGGTGCCTCCGGCGGGTATGACGATGGATCAGTTACCCGCAGATGCCATAGGTTTATACGCAGAGTACTTCTTTGAAGGCGGTCTTGCTGTCCCTTTTTCTACTTTCCTTTTAGATGTTATTAGGTATTTTAAGGTTCATATTTCTCAATTAGTTCCGTTGGGTATGCACCGTGCTACTCTTTTTGAGGTGTATTGCCGTAGCATGCACATTCCTCCCACTACTCCTCTGTTTCATGTCTTTTACAAACTTAGCAAACAGGGTGATTGGTTCTCTTTTGAGAAACGCATTCATAGGAATAGGAAAGTATGCTTCGGGGATTTTCCTTCCTGTCTAAAGGGTTGGAAGATGAATTTTTTCTTGATCGATAGGCGAGCTATTCCGTTTGCTATGCCGTGGAGGCATTCGGATTCGGATGTGTCAGATCCGTTTCCCAAGGCAAGTGAGTATGATGTTACTCATGCCGAAAGGCTTGCCGAGACAATCATTGAACCCTGCCAGATTCCGCAAGCATTCTTGTATGCTTTGGGTTTATCGGATCACTGGGAGTTTCCTGGTTACCGTCCGGCTTTGAGGGATGAGGAGGGGAGGGGTATAGCCTTTGTTATAAATGTGAATTTTTAAATTGTGCATCTTTTTCTTGTTTTTAACGTTGGATTTTGTTTATCCGCAAGTATCACCATGTCAAGTTATTTGAAGAAGCCTCCACTACGAAGGACTACGAAGATAGTTCAAGGGGCCCCACTTCCGGAAAGGCATACACATGAGATGCACGTTACTCCCCCCTGGCCTCCAATGCTGAGGTTCCGGAAAAGACTGCTAAGTTAAGGAGTGTTGAGGTCCCGGACGACAAGGTGTTGGCGGCCAAGGACAAAAAGAAGGAGCATGCTGCCAAGTCGGGGCTGCAGAAGCCTCCCACTAAGAGAGCTGGAGGGAGTATCACTTCTCGCCTTCATAAGAGAAGCAAGGTTTCTGTTGATGATACTGTCATTGACTTGGACGTTTCTGAGGACGTCGAGAGGCCGGAGCCCATCCGATCAGTATATCCGAAAGATGTTTCGGTTGGTCAATCCGGAGGATCTAGTGCTGGTATGTTGTGATCCGTCCCTTTGCTTGTATATATTTAACTTTTTGGCTTTCCTTTGGGTGCTTATATTACCTACTAATAATTTTTTTTTAGGGGGTTCGGGGGCTACTTCCCGTCGTCCGGGGAAGGAAACCCTTACTGAGGAAGAGGTGGAGGTGGATATAGAGGGGGATGGTGAGGATGATGCCACCTACGTACCTGCATGGACTGTGACGAAGGGAACTCGCATGAATACTGCCACTGGTTGCAGAGATATGTTGATGAATTTGGCAAGCCCCAAGGAGGAGAAGTATCTGGACGACCAGGATGATGAAGAGGCTGTCCGAAGGTCGTGGCTATTGTTGGGCAAATGTGTCACTGCTCAAGCGGACGTTATCTTCCGTTTTGAATCCTTGCTTCGTGAGCATCGAAAACTGTCCGAGACTCACCAGGTTTGTGACAAAACACTTGATGACAATTGGAAAATGTTTGAAAAGATGTCCGGTGAGTTCAGTCAGCTGAAGAAGGTTCCTGCAGAGTGCACCGAGGTGAATCCGGAGGGGTTGAGAAAGTTGCGAGCAGAGAATGCTAGTTTGGAGGATAGGGCTAGCCAACTTGAGATGGAGAAAGATGAGTGGAGGAAAGTTTCCGGTGAGCAGGCCGAGAAGATTAGGTTGTTGGAGGGGCAGTTGTCTGATGCCCAGCAGAAGTTGAGCGACGGAGAGAAGGCTTATAAGGAGCTCTATCAGGAAAAGGTAGATATTGCTATAGCCGCTGGTAATGCTGAGATGGATAGGAACCGTATTGTTAATGAGTTCGTCCCGGAAGCTATCCACCGTTTCCTCGGAAGTCATGAATTCCGGACAGCATTGGAAAAACCTTTCAACTTGTTTTACCTTTCTGGGCTGATTGATGGGGCTGGTTTATTCGAGGAGCCAGAGAAAGCGGCTAAGTTGTTGGGAGAAGTTGAGGGGATAGATATGGAAGCCGGGATCAAATATGGTCCGTTATATGACCATGCCCTTTCTCAGGACTATCCTTACATCCAGAAGATCCGGCAAACCATTTACCGGAAGTTTGATGAGCTAAATGCCTTAGTTCCTGATCCTGCTCCCATTGAAGAACCGGTGACTGGGGATCCGGAGGTTGAATCTCATGTTGAGAATCCCTCCGGGAACCAGTCTTCGGACCAGAATGCCTCAGCTTTTACCTGAAGTGTATTAAGGATTAGCACATCTCCATTTTGACTATGGGCACAGATATTGCGGATTCTTTGTGAAGCTCTTGTTCGGAATTTCTTATGTTGGTTTCGTATGGTTGATGTAATAGAATAGGGTATTGATGTTCCGTCCTTTTGTAGGATAGATATTTCGGGACATTTGATGTAACAGTTTTGAACCTTGAATATATATATCGTTTCACTTTTTCTTCATATTTTTAATTCTCCTGATATTTATGTTATGCGTGTGTATATATATTGGATGATGTAGATCAGAGTGCTTCGGCCGTTGTGCCTTTGCATGTCCATTTGGTGGTCATGGTATTTCATACGTGGACATATATACTATCCGCTAAATGACTTGTCATTTATTATCCGGACAGTATGAACCTATCGGGTTTTGGCTTTATATTATGCCCACCGGGGAATGTGTTTTACGGGGCAACTTGTACCCTTTAGCGTTTGGCCTTAAGTTATACCCACCTGGGGTTTTATTTGACGGGGTAACCTGTACCCTTCGGCGCTTGGCCTTGAGTTATACCCACCTGGGGTTTTATTTGACGGGGCAACCTGTACCCTTCGGCGCTTGGCCTAAGTTATACCCACTTGGGGTTTTATTTGACGGGGTAACCTGTACCCTTCGGCACTTGGCCTTAAGCTATACCCACTTGGGGTTTTATTTGACGGGGTAACCTGTACCCTTCGGCACTTGGCCTTAAGCTATACCCACTTGGGGTTTTATTTGACGGGGTAACCTGTACCCTTCGGCACTTGGCCTTAAGCTATACCCACTTGGGGTTTTATTCTTCTGGACAACTTGTGCCCTGATGGAAGCAAATACTTTTTATATGGTCTAAATGCATCGGATGTTTCATTGATGTGAAAATGGCTCATGCCTTACAATAAATCCTGAAATAACAAAGTACATAATGGGTTACATAAAACATTTCTTTAGGTTAATTGCATGCCAGGTTCGAGGTACTTCCACGTCTTCCATGGTTTGGAGCTTTTATGTGCCGTGCTGATAAGCCTCCGTTATCCGGTAGGGGCCTTCCCAATTAGGTCCCAATTTTCCTTGATCTTCCACCCTGCTGGCTTCATTCTTCCGGTACACGAAATCTCCCACTTTGAAAGCTTCGGGTTTAACCCTTTGATTGTAATACTGCTCCACTTTCTTTTTGTACTTCGCCTCCCTTATGGCTGCCATTTATCGCCGTTCTTCTAACAAATTTAGGTTTAGATTAATTTCATCGTCATTGTTTTCGACATTTGCCATCATGGTCCAGAAGGTAGGCATACCGATTTCCGCCGGAATGACTACCTCGCTTCCGTAGGTCAGACTAAAGGGAGTTTCCCCGTTGATAGTTTTCAAGGTGGTCCGGAAAGCCCATAGAACATTTGGTAACTCATCTACCCATCCAGCTCTTTCTCTTCCAAGCCGGGACTTAAATCCCTTCATTAGGCTTTTGTTGGCTCTTTCGACCAATCCGTTGGCTTGAGGATGAGCCACAGCCGTGTTGATTTGTGTAATATTCAACCTCTCGCACCAACTTTTGAACGGATCTCCCACGAAGTTACTTCCGTTGTCTGTGACGATTATCTTGGGCAGTCCGAACCTACAGACAATGTTGTCCCACACAAAATTTTTGACTTCCTTGCCGGTTGTTTTAGCCAACGGTTTCGCTTCCATCCATTTTGTGAAATAGTCTATTGCCACAATAACGTACTTAACTTTCCTTGGAGCTTCGGGCAAAGGTCCCAGAACGTCAATTGCCCATTGGAAGAAAGGCCATGGTGCCATGACGGAGGTTAATACCGTTTTTGGCAACTTAGGAACCGGAGCATGTATCTGACAGGCATCGCATTTTCGAATGACTTCCCTAGCGACCCGGTGCATGGTTGGCCAATAATAGCCTTGTCTCATGAGTTTTGCTACCACGGTCCGGGGTCCGGAATGCATGCCACATGCTCCTTCGTACACTTCTCGGATTATGTAATTAGCTTGGAGGGGGCCGACGCATCACAGCATTGGTCCTAGGTAGGATTTTTTGAATAGCACATTATCAATCAACGTATAATGGCTTATTTTCATGCGCAGGTTTCGTGCTTCGTTTTGATCCTCCGGCCATATCCCTTCGTTTAAGCAACGGAATATGGGAGACATCCAATTTTCCTCCTCTTCTTTTACTATTGCGTTAATCGTCTCTTCTTCTGTGGATGGTTTTTCCAATACTTCTACCAGGACTTCCTTTGTTAAGTGGTCAAACGCTACGGATGCTAGCTTGCTGAGCACATCTGCTTTTTGGTTCTGGGCTCTTGGGATATTCTTTATCCTGAAGCGTGAAGCAAGTGATGTATTCCTTGGCCTTGGCGAGGTACTTTGCCATGCTCTCCTTGTATGCAGTAAACTCTTCGTTAATTTGGCTTGCCACCAGGTTAGAGTCCACTCGTACCTCTAACGCTTCTATATGCATTTCTTTTGCGATTCTCAGTCCGGCTAGGAGTGCTTCGTATTCTGCTCCGTTGTTGGTGGCTTCAAAGTTTAATCGGAGAGTATAGGTGTATTCTTCTTTTTCCGGACTAATTAACACTAGTCCTGCTCCGGAGCCTTTTCTGCTAGAGGCTCCGTCCGTGTACAAGATCCATTCTTCTGGCTGAGAGATGTTACATATCTCCTTGCACCTCCTCCCCGGATCCGGGAAGGCTGTTCCGATGGGTACTTCATTAATGAAGTCAGCGAGCACTTGTCCTTTGACAGCATTTCTTGGTATATAGGTAATGTTGTAGGCCCCCAGTTCTACCGTATATTTGGCTAATCGTCCGGATGATTCTACTCGGTTTAATACTTGTTTGATGGGATGGTCCGTTATGACCTTGATGGGGTGAGCTTCGAAGTACCGCCTTAATCTTCTTGATAAATGTAGGAGGGTTAAAGCCAACTTTTCAACCGGAGCATATCTCTTTTCGGCTTCGTGTAAGGTCCGGCTCACATAATGAACTGGTATCTGCCGTCCTTCCCTTTCGACCATCAGTACCCCACTTATTGCTTCCGTTGCGGCCGATAGGTATAGGTACATATCTTCTTTAGGTTTCGGTGTTGTTAGGCATGGGAGTTCCAGAATTATTTTCTTCATTTCTTGGAAGGCCTTTTCAGCCTCCTCCGTCCATTGGTATTTTTCTTTATTATCTTTCGTGATGTTCTTTAACGTTTCAAAGAAAGGTAAAGATCTTTCGGCAGATTTTGACAAGAAACGGTTGAGTGCTGCAAGTTTACCACTTAAGCTTTGCATTTCCTTTAATGATTTTGGTGATTGCATATCGGCGATTGCTCTAGTCTTCTTGGGGTTTGCTCTAATCCCTTCGGACGTCACCATATATCCGAGGAATTTTCCTTCCTCTACTCCAAAGGAGCACTTTTTAGGGTTTAACTTCATGTTTATTCTTCGGAGGTTGTCGAATGTTTCTGCTATATCCGCCAACAGCTCCTTTTCCGTTTGGCTTTTAATCACCATATCGTCTACATATACTTCCAAGTTCCGACCAATTTGTTTCCGGAATGCGGAATCTACCAACTTCTGATAGGTTGCTCCGGCATTTTTCAATCCGAATGGCATCTTAACATAGCAGTATGTTCCTCGATCCGTATAGAAGGCTGTTTTCTCTTCGTCTTCTTTTGCCATCTGTACTTGGTGATATCCTTTGTAAGCATCCAGGAAACACTTGTAGCGGAATCCTATCACCGATTCAATCTTCCAGTCTATTTCGGGTAACGGGTAGTAATCTTTGCGGCATGATGAGTTCAGGTTCTTAAAATCAATACACATCCTCCAGCTGTCGTCCAGTTTTTTCACCAGTACCGGGTTAGAAATCCATGTCGGATACCAGACGGGTCTGATTATTCCGGCCTTTAGCCATTCTTCCACGTCTCGATTTATGGCTTGGTTCTTTTCTTCCAAGAAAAATCTCTTTTTCTGTGCCACCGGTTTGTCTTGGACGTTTACATTGAGCCTATGTTCAGCTGCCCATCGGGGAACGCCAGTCATATCCGAAGGCTCCCATGCGAAAACGTCTCGGCTGTTTTTGAGCAACGTTATTAATTGTCTTCGTCCTTATTTTGAAAAACGCCTTCCTATTGTTACTAGCTGTTCCGGGTACGCCGGGTGAATTAACACTTCCTCGGTTCCAGTAGTTTCTTCAATGGTGATTTCCGAGGAGGTCTCTGTTTGGGTTTCCCTTTCCCTCAGGAACTTTTCTTCGAGCTTTCTACATTCTGAGATGATGACCGATCGGGTTACTAGAGTGGCAATGCCTTTCGGCGTTGGGAATTTCATCATGGAGTGTATAGTCGACGGGATGGCCTTTAGTTTTTTGATTCCGGACCGACCAAGTATTACATTGTACGGGGAGGGAGATCTAATCACCGCGAACTTCATGATAGTTCGGCGGTAAAGCCCTTCGCTCCCGAGGCATACTTCTAGCTCGATCTTCCCTAACGGATTTATGGCTTCTCCTGCGAATCCTATCAGTGGTGTGTTTGTTTTTGTCAGACGAGACCGTATGGAAGAGTCAAGGTTTAGGAAACAGTGTTCGTACATTACTTCTACCAAAGCACCTTGGTCAACATACACCCTTCGTATGGTATATCCCTCAATTTCTGCTTCCACTATAAGAGGTTCGTCGGAGGCATCCCCTGGTAGGATCGGAGGGAAACTTACGGGGGCGTTCATCCATTCTTCTTCCTGATCTATAATTTTGCGTTTCGGATTCCTTTCCTGATGTCGAACCATATTGATGATTCGTCTTTGGTTGTTTTGAGGGTCATTTCGGACAGGTGCTCTGTCTTTTTGTCGGACATCTCTAGTCAGGCGGTCCAGTTTGCCCGTCTCCATTGCTTTCTTAAGTTGCTCCTTGAGGTTGTGACAATCGTTGGTGAGATGACCTTTCTCTACGTGATAGTCGCAGAACTTATCCATGTTTTCTCTTGAGAGTCTTCCTCTTAGTGGTGGGGGTGCAGGTAGCCTGAGTTGATGCTCCGTTGATAGGATCTCTTTGGGGGCCTTGGTGAGCATGTTCAAATCTAAAGGCCAGGTATCTCTTCTGTTTCCATCGTTACGACGGTGATCCATTCGGTAATCTGTCCGGTAGGTATTGTCCTTTCGGGTTGGCACGTATGGTGCAAATTGATCGTTTCGTCGGGGTCTGAAATCTTGTTTTCCTCTGAAGGAGGAGCGTTGTGTGTTGTGGTCATTCCGGCTGTATAAATTGGAGTGATAATCTTTTCGGTAGTTGTCCACCCTTTCTCCTTTCGGTACTTCCGTTAATCGAAATGCTCTTTCGGAGCGGATAAAGTCATCGACTCTCATCATCATTTCAGTTATGGTTTGAGGAACTTTTTCGGAGAACCTTTTAGCTAACTCCGGACTCTTGCAACCATCAATGAAGGAGGATATCTGCATTAATTCCGGCACTCCTGAAATACGGCTAGCCTCATCTGTCCACCGTTCCTTAAATTCCGAGAGGGCTTCATTAGCTTTCCGTACAATCTTAGTGATTTCCATTGGATCTATGATGCATTTCCTCCGAAGAGCAAACCTTTGTATGAATTGTTCACTCAGCTCCTCCCAACTATCGATGCTACCTCGCGGGAGGCGATCGAACCATCCCCTGGCTGCGTCATCCAGGGTTTGTTGAAACATCATGCACCAAATCGGCATGGGCCAAGCACCTTGGTTGGCCGCTCCCTTAAATCTGGTAATGTGGTCATCTGGGTCGGTGGATCCGTTGTATAATTTTAGATGTGAAGGCATCAGATACTTTGAACCTTTTGGTCCGGAGAAATCAATGATCTTTCGGGTGAAAGGACTCTTGGACGCTGCCTTGAAGGGTTTAGAAAGATTGTCCATCATTTCTTCTTCAGCTTTCTGTGCTTCGACATCATGAGATTGGGCGGCCTCGAAGTCGAGATGGATAGGTTCGATTGGCGTTTCGCCCGAAGTATTGTACTGTTGGATGAGAGCTTTTAGGGTGGCGATGTGGTTTTGGATTTGTTCCATGCTACAGGTTTGGGTATTGTTATCCGGACGACTTCCACTTCCTTCAGGTGTTGTAGGGGTAGGACCTGTCCTCTCTTAGCTTAGGTAGAGTGAATGACGGGTCCCACGGATGGCGCCAATTTGTTGAAGTAAAAGTTTGTTTCTACTTCAGACAAGCGAGATGAATCCTTCGGACTAGAGTGAGTCCTTCGGATTCAAGGTGACTCTTGCTTACGGTATATTGCTTCGGATATCTGCAAAACAAATACGTCCGTTAGACTCGCCCCGGGAATATATCCCAGGACCAACCTCCGGCGTGAGAGTAAGTATATGTTCTTAGTGAGAGAAATTATGAATAAAACTAGAGAGTAGGAGAAAATTAGTTAACCTTAAATGAAGATTTCCTCTCTATTTATAGGCTTTCTATATGGAGCGCCAGGCTGGTTTGTACTTAGCCCTTAATGTTCGCTAGTTTGTGCTCCATTATCGTATACTTAGTGTACTTGTTTGTACTTTGATTAATGTACTTACTGGATCATCCGAACGGTGAGGTATTCCGGATGTTTGGGGTCATTCGGCTATCGTTATACCTTTCGGATATTAATCTATTCTTTCCCGACACGTTCGGTCATGTTAAGCTTGATTTGGATCCGGAAGGTATGTCGTATATCCGGAGAGTACATACGCCAACAGGATTACACGTATTGAGATTAATACGACGTGGATTATTTATATCAAAGAAAGTTAGATATAAATAGAAATCTTTAAATTTATTGCTTTTTCTTTTTTTTACTTTCGATGAGGTGTTTTGTTTTCGCTTTTATTTGAAAGTATTTTCATAACAATTTATAATGTCTAACGTTTGCATGCATAATATTTTAAAGCACGATGAGCTAACTTCTTTCAAATCTTCTTTCAATGTGATACGGAGCAGAAAGTTTTCTTCATTTCCTAGTGTTAAAATTTTATCTATAGTCCAACATTTAAATCATTCAGCCCAGTATTCATCATTAGTCAGCCCAGTGGCTGAAAATTGAAACCTGCGTTACAACTAGTAGTAAATTCTGGGATACTAAAATCTTTGTTATTGTGACAAATATTAAAAAAAAAAAAAAAAAAAAAAAAAAAAAAAAAAAAAAAAAAAAAGATGTTATAATATGAACAAAGCTGATGTTTTGCAAGTCAAGGGATTATAACACACTTCTTCACTTTATATTTATGCACACAATGAAGCAGTAGTAAATTCATCAGGTGACTTAATTTCTTCTATTTTATTTTATTTTTTTATTTTATGGAAACCAATTTAATCCCACGTAGGAAAGGAAAGAGGATGTTGCTAGTTCATATAACACATGGTTTATGGAACATCAAACATAGGGTGGCCGTGTTTGTACTCTAAACACAATCCTTCAAAAGATAAACGGCGTACTATATGATTAATGAACATATAGAAGGTATAGTTTAGAATATTAAAATTTCATGACTCAACATTTGGGTACCTTATTAATTTTACTTGTATGCTATGGTGTACATGGATGTTATTTGTTTAGAACAATATCATGTTTAGGATATGTTACTTGTATGGAGGTTCATGTAAATAGTAAAAATATTGAACCTCAAGGATAATTAGCATGTCCTAAATTTGTACGAGTCCTTAACCCTTTAATCCCGATTATATAGCTTTTAACCCTACACAAATAGATATACTAAAATGTTTCTAGCTAAGATAATATTGTGTAACCAAAGGGGCAAAGGGCTAACTCGTAGTAAGTTTTATTTCTTCAAAATTATGACAGGATCACATGTTTTTAGATTAATACGATGTGAAACACATATCTAGCAGTGATAGAGCCAATATAAGGGGTGCTCATATTGACCCGTTTGCATACATATTTTCATCAATATAGGGTGGTGATCAGCAACGTGAATGGGTCGAACGACAAAAAAGAAGAAAGTGAAAAGCAAAAAGGAAGAAGTATACTATAATAACTCATTCATGCATTGAGTGCAAAATAAATCAAACTAATATCAAGATATAATTGTAAAACTTTACCTAAGCCTCGTAGAAAATCAAACGACATCATCATTTGGAATGTGGTAACTATGTCTAGCCTAAACATATATTTGAAGTGCCATCAATCAAATAACCTCATCGCGGATAAGACAATGATCAAGCAAGTATTAATCCCAATCTCTGCGTGCTTTCTACCATAAAGTAAAACTGACACCATTAGCTTTCAAACCAAAGAGGGTCTGTCAAAAAGAAAAATATTAGCAATGAAAGACGAGCAAAAGATATACTGTAACTTGCAATCACAATCCTCAAGAAAAGAAATGTCCAAGAGGATATAACTAAAGTCTAAAGACATTCATACTCGAGATTTGCTACACCCACAAAAAAACATCAACAAAAACATCTACAAAATGAGTTGTCATGGTTTGATTGTGTATTTTACTATAGTTTATCTCTCTTCTCTTTGATTAAGCCAATCAAATCATGACAACTCATTTTGTAGTTGTTTTTTTAATGATCAATAATTCTTACAAAGACATAATAAGCCACATAAAAATGAAGAAGAATAATTTCACCAGTAAACAAGATGTCTTAATTGTAACCTCCTTGGCATGGCTAAGATTTTGTATTAATTTGTTAACAATCTCTTCTTCTCTGTGTATCGTATAATCTTCAATCCCATAACCGAGTCCGATAATAGGTCGAGACTCGCTATCTTTGATATCCAAGCATCCATCAATCACAATGCGATTACAACTCACATATCTTTGGAGTTTGAGTGACAAAATATAAGGAGCATCGGATTTGATAATAGGTCGAGACTCACTATCTCCAAAATCCAAGTATCCAACAATTGCCAAGTTTTTAAAACTCTTGGAAGTAACATCAATGCGACCAAAAACCATAGCAAAATTCCAACTTCAAAGTTTCCAAAAGAGGACAATCGGATAGTACATTTTGAATAAAACCTTCATCTAATTCGTTGTATGAGATACACAGAGTCCTAAGGTTAGTCCAACTAATGGTGCCACTTGGATTCAATAATATGGAACAACCTTTCAATTTGAGATAAGTAAAACATGAATTGACGAAAAAAGAATGATCAAGTACCAACTTGCGCTCGAACTTATAATAAGACCCGATGCGTAACGCTATATCAAGCTCCTGAACATTACAGTTAATAGCATGTCGAATCCAATCATTGATTTTCGACCTTTCAGTTTGAGATGCGGAATAGTAAGGGATGTGGAGTTGGAATTTGTTGAGGCTTAGTTGTCGATGTTGAGTAAGGGTTTTTCCGACTACAGAAACATAATCTGTTATTGAATAATTACAATGGCCATCAAGCTTATCATCTAGAAAAACAAGATTAGAAACTTCCGTCCAAAGATGTTTCCATCGTTTGGAGAGAGTACTAGTTTTAATGGCTTGTTTCGTGGAGGGTAAACGAGAGATGATTTCGACAAGTAAGCAATCAGGTAATGAACTAATTCTATCTTCTTCCATTAATTCTTCAAATTTGATTATTTGGTTTGAGGTGAATTTAGGTTTAACACAACTTTGACTGCGATGGTTGTTCTAAAGTAAATATACCTTTGATGGTTAAATTAAGTTTAAAGTTGGACCTCAACAATTTAGAGAAGTGCAGTTAAGTCCCTACACATATAGTTTGTCGTATGTTTTAACTTGTATCCAAAGTCAACTCAGTGTAAATATTATGTCTATATATAATTAAGACCATTACATCCATGTATCCACTATCCCACATTGGTGGAAGAAATGAAATGTTCTTTGGTTATATACTACGGTGTACAAAGATCATATGTGTTCAGAATAGTAGGATGTTTACAATATGTTGTATGAGTGAAGTTTATTTACAAAATAAAAATTGAACTTCACCCATCCAAATGTATCCTAAACTTGTATGGTTTTAACTTTTTAATTTTACTCTAATTTAACTTTCTTTATTCTTGATAGCATAGTACCTGCGCAAAGTAGCGGTTTGGAGGTGAATAACATTTAATGATTTTTTGATTTAACTTTTTTTTTAACGCTTTTTTATAACTGATGATAACTTCTAAAAATTGTGTGTTTATATTTTTTGAGATTATGAAAAATTAATATGCCATATTTTTTTAGGGTTTTTCTAACTTGTGCTTTAAGGCACAAGTTAAGTACATCAATAGTACTATGGGATTCATTAAAAAGGACTCAAGGACTCAGACAAAAGTACACTTGTTTGTATTTTTTTGTGGGTCCCTGAGTACTTTTCTGTACTTTTTAGTGCCCTTAACTTGTGCCCTTAAGGCACAAGTTAGAAAAATCCATTTTTTTATAATCGATAATAGCATTGACTTTCATTTTTGTTAAAAATAAAAAAAGGACAGTAAACAAAGTACATGTTAAGATGTGCCTTCCATTTTGTTTAAAACCAAAAAGAAATTGGCCTCTCGAAAAAGCTTTATAAACTCAGGCACTTTGATGGGCTAAATACAACTCTATAATTGCTCCATTACTTAAAAACTATACTTGGTTTCAATTCTAAGATAAATGAGGTATCATGATCAACACATAAAAGCTATTTCCAACTTGTATTCCAAGTATTTAGAGTTTAGATACCTTCTTAGTTTGTTTTATAAAAGCTATTTCCAACTTGTATTCCACATTGACTGAAGAAATGAAATGTTTCGTGCTTATATACTATAGTTTGTATCGTTGATATGTGTTAAGAAATGGTATTATGTTTCGGATGTATAGCTCCACTTAGTTTATCGTAGCCTCGTAGGAAAAGTAAAATATTAAAACTGGGTTGGACCAAAATATCCGGAAAATTAAACCAGTTCTTAACTTTTTTGCTTTTACCTAATTTTCTTATTTTCTTTTTTAACTTTGTACTCCGAAAAGTTTATTCACAATGATTCAGAATCTATGTTTTTATGCTTCTGAATAGTAACTACTTCTCAAAGTTTAAACCGAAGAAAAAAAGAAAACAGAGAACCTATACTTTTTACAATACAAAATAAATAAATAAATAAATAAAAATAATTATAATAATAAAAATAAATAATAAAAAAATGAGAACATTATACTTCATGGCATGCAATTTAGGAAAGAAAGAAACATGGTTGTGTAAGTTATCATAGATTTTCTCCTCAAAACCAAACATAGAAGAGCGTAAAATTATTGTGTCTTTGTATAATTAAGAATACTAGAAGGGTACCCGCGCAATGCGGCGGCGGGTATCCGGTGACTATGTTTGTAGCGAGCAAATGTTTTTCATTTTAAACCTTCCTTATTTAGTATTGTCTCAAATACTTTAAAACGTAGTAAATATATGTTTTTTAAAAGTATAATATTTAAATTATTAATAGTGTAGTTTGTGTTTAGAAGCTGAGATGAAACTTTTTAGTTTGTGGGTTAGTTTGTAGGCTTTATTTATATAAATATGCATTAAAAGGTAGTTATAGTATAGACGTTTCTTTTTTTAAAATCACATTGCATTTTATTTAATTGGGTTGTTATATCACATTCATTAAATGGGCTATTGCAAGTTAATGAGGTTTATAAATATTAGTGGCTCCTACAATTAAAGAGATTAAAATTCATAATGTAACTTAACTCCTAATATTTATATGTAGTTAAGACTAGTTATAATACCCGCGCACGCGCGGGTTTTTTAAAATTTTTTGAATCATATATTTTTATTTATTAAAAAACAAATAATTTAATCTTTGTTTTGTTTGATTTATTATGTTTAATTATAGTTTTTTATTATTAAATATAATTATTTAAAAATTTTAATCCTATTATTAATTGCATCTTATCTATATTTTTTTTATTTATCTTCTACTTGTGTTATCGATAAATATAAAATGTTACCTAATAAGAAAATAATCTTTTTTTTTAAATAAAATTATTATGTATGAATTCATTTTTTTGAAATGGAAAATTCCAAATAGGTGTTTTGTTTTATTATATAAAAGATAGTTATAATACCCGTGCACGCACGGGGTTTTAAGTTGTTATATTTTTTTATAATAACTTTTAGTTTTGTATTATTCTCTTAATTGATTATCCATAAGTGTTATCAAGTTTTGAGAATAATTACAAAACAAATCATTAACTAATTTATTTAAACCAAATAAATGGAGCGGGCATGACTTTGATTTGAATTTTCAATACATGTTAAATAACTTGACTATTAGGTGCACATCGAGCGCACACATACAATCAATATATTAGTCTCGTTATACATACCATCAATATGTAGTCCCACTATATGGATAAACGCGAAATATACATGAGTCCTGCATTATGAAATCTTTAGATCCCATTGCATGTATGGGGTTTTGAGATAAATTTTTTGCTTAGGGTGTTTTCACATGTTTGATATGTGTTGAGTTGTAATATTATTATTGTATCGTTTAGTAGGAATTCGTACATATTAGATTGGTTTTCGCAGTTTAAACGTGATTCGTTATTAGATAACGAAAACATGAAAATATCTTTGTTACAATCCATTAACAACTTCACATATACATTTTACGTTACGTTAATGTGCTTATTTTAGATTAGCGTAAATCACTTTTATATCCTTGTAACTAACCTGAAACCATTTCATCTCGTTCACCATTCTAACGGTTCGACATGTTGAATTCGTTACATCAAACCATGTAAAAAAACACATAAAGTACTTTATTTACAAAAAAAAAAAAAAAAAAAAAAAAAAAAAAAAACAAGACTACTTGTTTCAATTAGTAGCAAACTGGGCACGCCGTTAATAACTCAAAAGAGGCCCAACCTAGTTCACCTTATTATCCATTTTATTGAATTTTATAAACAATCAACGTCTTAAGTATAATTGATAAAACTATATTAAAACATTAGTAGTTTAATTTTTCAAGATAAAACAGCTAGAGGTTCTAACCATTTGACCCATATTATCTTTTGTTAAGCAACTAACAGAAGATATGTCTATAAATAAAAGAAAATGAATCAAACTTGTACATGAGTAAACTTTCCTCAAATTAGACCAAAATAAAGGGTAAATAGATTATTTTACTTTTACCGTTTAAATAGTGTTCTACTCATACGAAAAAGATTTTTTGATTGATAGTCTGATAATGATATATTCAAACACAAAATCTTGTATCAAAAATATAAAACTCTAGATAATCAAATAATTAAGCTTGAAAACACATATCCAAAATACCCTTTAATAAACAACAGGAAGCATTCAAAATATGCATACATGATACTAAACTCTAAATACCTCAAGATAGTTTTGGGGATGTATATTTTTTGTATAATGCAAATAAAAAGCCAAATTTGAGGGTACATAACTACACATACAAATTCTATTGCATTTTGTCTTAGAATCCAATTAAAGAACTTACATCATTCATTAAGCTCATGTTCTTCAAGCTGACTGCCCACTTTTCAAAATGATGATAGTTCGACGTCTCTTATTGTGGACAATCTGTGTGCCACAATATTGTTGTCCGGTTTGACATGACTGTGTTTAACGACTGTTGGACAATGAGTTCTGATTCTGAATCAAGTGCACTTGTGGCCTCATCTAGTAGTAATATCTTCGGGTTTATTAGTGTGGCTCGGGCTATAGCTATTTGTTTTTGACCTCCTGAAAGTTGGGTTCCTCCTCACCTACTTGAATGAACAAATGAGCATTTGCAGCTTTGGAAACTTCAATTATATGGTCCCATATCAAACACTCCCTTAACCAATCCCATAAGTCCTCTTAACCAACTCAATTGGAGATTCATGATATCATGGCCATCCAAAAACACTTGACCTACAAATTTGTAAGAAAATCAGAATCAGGTACTGTTAAAGAGGCAAGTCAATGTGATGTGGAACAGGTTGAACAAATCATAAAGACATTCGTGGGCGCAAATTTGTAGATAAACATGTTAAGTTTTGACAGAATGACAGCAAACAATCGTATTTTATTTGATACCTGAAGTGGGATCATAAAAGCCCTGAATCATAGAAATGATGGTGCTTTTTCCGGAACCACCGGGACCAACGATTGCAATTCTTTTCCCAGCAGCAATGGAAAAGCTCAGATCTTCAAATAACATATTTGGTCAAGATGGATAAGCAAGACAGACCACGCGAAATTCAATACTTCCATCCACTTTTGAGAATCCATCCTAGCTTTTGACGTACTTGAACTGTCAACATCTTCCTTAAGCATGCTTACAATGTTTGCTACACCAGCCTTACAACCGCAAGGCTTGGTGCAGCCTGACCAAGAGCACTACAAAAGGCAAACCATATATCATTATCTTATTCATGTCATATTTCACTAATAAACTTCTTTGACATATAAAGCTTTTTCAACAATGCTTATAATCTCTTCCCAAGACTCGATTGCCCGCCAAAGTGGCTTAACCGCATAAACAATCTCATTAATACATCAGAATAGAAAGAAACATCCTCCTAAGTCCTAATAAAATTGATCCCAACTCTTTAATCAATAAAATTGATACATGGGCACTATTTTATAGTATAAGCATGAAAAACTACTAACATACTATCTTTAATACACGTTGCATCCACAATCAAATTATGCCAATACTTAGCTTCCAAGTTTCTTTCATGGCCTTGATTATGGTAAGATACATTTAGTCTCTAGAAAACTGGTGCGTAGTTTCATCTATTCAATGAAAAACAACTAAAAAGTTAGTAGCATTACTTTGACACGAAACTTTATTGATCATTGTTTCCTTTATCCTATTAAAACATATAAAAATAATAAGATGTTGAAAGTTGATCAGCAAATTAGTATAAACATCATTGAGTATTTGTAAAATTTGGAGCATTTTAAAGGACATGAACTTTTGGCCCTTTACGATAAGTGATTGAGCCCGAACCACCTAACTTATATTGACCAGGGAATGGTCAACAAAGTCAAATAGTCAAAGATCAATGCTCCGTGGAAGTATAGGGTTTCCCCGGGTCGTTATGTCCCGATGAGGTGTGGATGGTATTAAAACGGTTTCGTGATCAGGTGAATTTGGATGAAAATGGATATAAGTGAGTGGTGATGATTACACTACTGGAATATGAAAGAAAACAGCTTAAATACACTATATTAACAATACTGGAAAGGCAGGAAAACCAGAAACGATTAAAACCTAAAAACGCGTATGTTACGTTTAAATAAACGTAGACGTACAAAATAAAACGTGAAATCTGAATTCTGAAAACACCCAGGGGGTGAAAATGACTTTTTTACAAACCTAAGGGTAAAAGAAAATTTTTAGAAAATTAAAATAAATTTTAACCCTAATTAATTATTTAATATTAATTAAATACTAATTATTACTAATTATTAATAATTAAAACACTTAAATATAATTTAATACTAATTAAATACTAGAAAAATGAAAATAAAATTTCTAAAATTATAAATTAACTAAAAATAAGTTTTAAAAATAAAAATAAGTGTTTTTGTCTTTTTGTGGATTTTCTATTAATTAATTACTAATTAAACATTAATTAACTAATTAAACTATTTTAAATTAAGAAAAATAATAAATGAACAGTAAAAATTCTAATAAAATTTCTAAAATTACTTTATAACATATAAAAGCTATAAAAAATATAAAAACAAGATTTTACTTAATAAAAACTAATTATGCTAATTTAAACTAATTATTATTTAATAATTAATAAAACTAAAATTAATTCTAATAAATACTAAATGACAAAATAAAAATCTGAAAAATTTATTATAACTATTTTAACCTAAGATGAAATTATTAAAAATATAAAAACACAACTTACTTAATAAAAATCTAAAAATGAAAATTAAAGTTAAATTAAATTAAATAGAAACTATCACTTAATTTTATATTTGTTTTTCTTGATTTTTCTTTTACAAACTTATTAAATACTTAAAAACAAACACTTTTTGTAAAAACAAAATTTTTGGAAACTTAAAAATAAGCTGGAATAAGCCAAAACTTGAAACAGTTGACTAAAGTTGACCAAAGTGGAAATTAGGCTAAAATGAGATCAAGTGGGACCCACAATGGGTAATTCTGACTTAAATGAGTTTTGTGAACAAGTTTAAGCAAGAAAAAGCACTTGGGGTGCTCAGAATAAGCTAATAAGCTATATATAAGCACTTGGAAACTTGTATTGGAACTGAAAATGGGACAAAGTAGTGAGGCCAATTCAGGTGGGTCCCACAGTGATTGAGGTCAAACCATTGGTCAAAATCCCAAGCCTGGTAGGGGGAGGGTTGAAATGAACCAAGGTTGGTGGTTGTGGTCCACTGGGTTGCTCAGAAAACCACCACCAAGTGGTGGTGGTGGTGGTGTAACTGCTGAGACAGAGCAGTACACAGCCCTGCAAGTCACTTTGTGGCTTTGTGGGGCCCACAAGTAAAATCACAAAAATCTAAAAACTATGGAACTTCAAAGATGAACTGGTAGAGAGTAAATAGAAACAAGTTTCACATTCCAAATCAACATATAAAAATCAAAACAATTATTGCAATTTTGGTAAAAACCTGAAAATGCACACTTGACTTTTTTCTAAAACTTGAATCTTTGACTTTCTTGAACTTTGATTGGGTCTAATGAACTGTAAACATGACTATAAGCTAATTTAAAACCAAAATAAGTTAAAATGACTACTTATGTTATGAAATGATAGCTTATGGGACTCCAAGACCACCACAGTTAACTGTGGTGGTGAGAATTGTGTGGATTTGACCTTTTATCAAATGGACACCCACTTTGATACTTCTAACAAACTATTATACACTAAAGAAGCATGCAACAAACAAGTTACAACAATACTACACACTGATTCACAGAGTATGCAGTAAATCCAAACACTCCTATAACTAGAAACTATTTTGTGATTTCAAAGGAAATGATCAACCTAAGCTATAAAACTGATACTGAGCCTAAACTAATCAGATAGAGACACAAATAAACTGACTTGAACAATGATTTACCAAAGCTACAGTAAAATACAAGAATTTGTAAAAAATAAAACTTACAGTGAAAGCAACTGAGACAGATGATTCAAGGAAACCAAACCATAACCTACACACTCTCCATAGAGTTCTAAACCAGGGAAATCACAAATCCTCCATGCAACCTTGCTTCTTTCTTCTTTTCCACTGAATTTTTATTTATGGACTAATTTAATGCTAATTTTTGATATTTTTGATATTCTAATTGACAACAGGTTGAAGTAAGTTTAAAGCTTGTAAAAGCTTAATGATAAGCTAAATTAAGTCCACAGAACAGACATCAACAACTATCAATAACATAAAAGTCAATTGAGTTTTTAACTAAAAATGCAAATTCTGAATTAAATCAAAGGAACTTGAAATTAACTTGGAATAAAGATTACATTACATGAAATTAACTGGTACAAGCTATTTTAATTTGAAAATACAACTGAAGGATTGAATTAAGTTACCTACGACCTAAATTAAACTAAGCTACACTACTTGCCCTCCTCCTCTGCTCCAATCTTCACTTTTATACATCATTTGAGCTTTTTGGGTCCCACCTGTCAAATCCCACCAAAAAATGATACCACTTGGATCACTCTTGCTCCTTTTCTCAATTTGGCGGGAAAGATTGTTTTTAAACAATTGGGGTCTGTGAGGGTAGCCTAGGAGGGGGGTGATGTGATTGGTGTTGGGGAAGTGTGAAGGGATAAGGGATGGGGGTAGCAGACTCAAGTGGTGATGGTGGAGTGGTATTGCAGGGGGGGGGGTTTGGTGGTTTTGGTGGGGAAGAAAGTGACGGGGTGGTTTTTGGTTTGGGTTTGACTGGATGTTTGACCCAGGTATGGACTGGGTTGATTGTTGGGCTAAGGGATTGGAGTGGGCTGTGGGTTTTATTTTTTTGTTTTTGACTTGGGCTAATAAGATAACAAGGGTCCGTTTGGTTTAAAGTCCATAAATCACAAGGATTAAAATTGTAATTTAAGCAAAGTGTAGGGACTAGATTTGTAAGTTAACCAAAGTTCTCATAGGGACCTAATTAGCCATAAATGAATAGTACAAGGGTGTATTTGATATTTTTCACTTTTAAAATACCCGGGGACTATTTTTGCCAAATCTGCAAACTCCAGGGACCACATCTGCAATTTCTGAATTTGTGAAGGGCTAAACCTGTAAATATCAAACAATTCATACAAAGGACCAATTATGTTATTTAAGAATAGTATAAGGTTTATTTTTCACATTTTCCATTTTTCAAAACCTCAGGGACTATTTTTGACATTTTTCAAAGTTGAGGGACCAAAGTTGTAAATATATGATTTTTAACTTCAAAGGATTTTTTATTACAACTTGTGAATCCCAAGGACCTTTTATGATAATTTTACAAGTTTTGATTCACCAGGGACTAGTTTTGCAAATTTATGAAACTTGAGGGACTGAAACTGCCAATTATGCAAACTTTGTACGTTTTTCATCTGTTTTTGCATATTTTGCATTTGAAACATATAAAACACACTTCTAAGATATTTTAAGTATTTTGATACATATTTGAGTGTTTTTGTATGTTTTGGCAGTTCATATAAGACAAAAATGATGAGTATTTACACACTCATCAATCCCCCACACTAAACTATTGCTAGTCCCTAGCAATCTTATGAGAAAATTTAATGGATTTGAAACTCTTTACCAAAAAGCCATCACTTCTGGAGTAGCCAGGTGTAAGAACTGTGGCACGCCTGATAACCGTGTGATTTTGAGCAAACCACCAGCTGTCAACGGATTTGATTAGTCTTTACCAAAAGCCGTTTGCTTCTGGACTAGCCAACTCTTGATGGAATAGTCAACATCTTGGTGAGCTGATTACCAATTATGGATTTTCCACGGCCTTTACCACAAGCCATAATCTTGCGGGCTAGCCAGCTCATTTGCTTATAAGGATGCGGGGGAGCTGAGGAACCATACAATTTTGGGCAAATTGCAAGCCGTCAACGGATTTGAGATGTCTTTACCAAGAGCCGTTTGCTCCTGGACTAGCCAATCCCTTTTGTCGTTTAGACAAGGCGGATTGATTACCACAAAAAATTTTGAGCTCAAGTGAAAAATTTTTGAAAAAATTTTTGGTCAAAAACGGGGGTATAAGATAGTAAAATGTGATAAAATTCGCTAGAATAGCGAATACCCCCCCACACTAATCATGAATATTGTCCTCAATATTCAAAGTCCCGGCTATTATGCCGACATTTTTGAACGTAAAAGGGCAACATTACAAGCTAAGCGTGGAAAACATCATTTTGTATTTTCACTTCTGTAATCATAGCATGGGGGACACCCCCACACTTAGGGTGAAAACCCTATAAGCATGCTTTGTTTTTGTTTACCGAGTCGCTAGCTTGACTCGACCCCGAATTCATTAGTCCATGGGGAAGTATGATGTGGAAGAAACAATCTCACTCGGACTTTCATTCAAGATGTTTGGATAAACATTTGAAGCACGTGAAAGTTCCACACCGATGAGACATAATCCCGGCTCAAGATAATGGTACATGAAAATGCCGGGATCAAAGATAATGTCTTCATTCCCGAAGGAGTGAAGAACAGGAGAAGTCACCTTGTAGGTGAAGAAAAGGAAGAAAACCATGATGAAAATCATGATAAGATCTTCTTCCTCGAAGGCAGGCTCATTAGCCTGATTTTGGATTTCAAAGGTTAAGCTCGTAAACATCCCGGGAGGGTGGGTGGGAATTTGCAAACTCTCATGATTGAGAGCATCTCCCCCCGGGATATCAAACTCCGGAGGAGTCATGACATGAGTGAGTTCACAGGAGAACTCATCAAATGTGAATGAATCATATTCTGGATTGATGTGCGTGAGTTCACAGGAGAACTCATCGAAGGTAAATGATTCATAATCGGGGAGAGAATTATGAGAATGAGAAGTGGTACTGCCACTAATCTTCTCTCCCATAGGATCAAAAGTAAAGGCTTCAAATTCCGGTATAGGGTCATCGGAGAGAATGTCACTATCCTTTATGGGGATAGGAGATGAAATAGGTTTCTCTTTGAAAGCCTCGATTTTAGAAATGAGGAGATTGACTTTCAATAATGTAGCACGAAGTGCTTCATCCTTAATTTCAGTGTCAATCTCATCATTCTCTTCTTCTAAGCTAACTAGCTCAAAAGGCAAACCTTCCACAAGACTGATGTCTCCAGAAGATAAAGAATTTTCATCAGCATGGGAAGTACTAAGCTCGATGTTGGGATTAGAGTTTAAAAGATTTTCATTTTCTCCCACATCGGCTTCAGAATCAAGGAGACCATCATCATTTCCCAAAGGAAGTGGATTGATGTGAGTAAGTTCGTTTGTGACTTCCTCAATAAGAGGGTCAACATCCGAATGAGGAAATGGTGCCTCCTCATACTCAACTTCTCCATAAGATGTGTAATTATCATTAAAATCGGAGAAGGTCTCAAAATGATCTTTTGGATTTTCAGGGTGAGAAGGTAGATCACACACATGATCCAAAGTTCCCTGTGACTCTCCTGGGATTGGGATAAGGATCTCGACACTAGACTTTATGAATTCGTCCGATTCCTTTGAAGGAACAGTGTCAAGATGCTCATCCCCCATGTTCGGAGAGTGAGTGTGAACTTCGGGTGTGATAGCAGTTGTTTGAGATGGAATCTCAACTGCTGGGATATCAACTGATGAACTTGATGAATCTTTTTGAATAATAACAATGTTATCTTCATCATCACTGTCATCGTAGTCATCAAATAGAGCAGTATTGCGAATATTAGCACGAAATTTAGCTGCTCGTTGCTCAGCCAATAACTCTTCCATGCTTTTTCCAGATTCTCGTTCTTCAGCAAGTAATTCTGCCATAGTTTTCCCACGAGAATTTGGAATGAAAGGAAATTGTGGGGATGTGGATGTGTCAAAACCGAAAGGTTGACATTGAAAATCACTATGAGGACCCCCACAATAAGCACAAGAAGAGCTTGGAGTTTGGCGGAGTGAAATATTAGCTAACTCCTCCTTAAGTTCCTTAAATTTCTCAAGAACTTCTAAAAAGTCTTGCTGGATTTGAGGAGTTGCTAGGATAGTTTGACACTGTGGAGGTTGGTCTTGATACGAGGAGTCATAATTGTTACAAGGAAATGGATTCCTCGTTTGACAATCAGAGCTAAAGTGTGGACCCCCACAGTAATCACAAAAGTAAAACTGTTGAGGCTGTGAGTCGTATGTGCTAGAGTCATAATTGTTATCGGGAAACTGCTCATAGACAAGCGTGTTTCCCGATTGACAATCAGAACTGTAGTGTGAACCACCACAGTACTCACAACAGTAAAACTGCTGAGTCTCATGGTGTGGTAACTGATGGAATGAATCAGTTGTGTCATAGTAGGAATAGGGATTCTGGTTATAGACAGACCCGTTTCCTGACTCTACCATGCCACAACTGGGGCAATTGCCACCATTATAAGGATTACCACACCACTGACAAATCAGAAAGTGTGGATGAGACATAGAAAGAATCAAAAGGTTTTAGAGGGTAAGAAATGGAGAATCAAAAAGGTGAGAGGGTAAAGATGGATATTTTTGGTGTTTTTGGAAAACATTTTATCAGAAAGAAAATCTTTTTGTGTTTTTTTTTTTTTTTTTTTTTTTTTTTTTTTTTGTGTTTGTTGAAAACTAATTTTACAAAGTTTTCAGAAACAGTTTTGTTGTTAAAATAAGAAAATATGAACAAGGGAATGTAAATATACAATGGATGTATATCCAGGTTCACTAATACGCAAAACCGTGTAGAATACGCGCACAACCTCCCCGGCAGCGGCGCCAAAAATTGATTGAGCCCGAACCGCCTAAACCGTCAGATTATTATTGACCAAGGTCAACAAGTCAAAGACAGCCTAGAATCAATGCTCCGTGGAAGTATAGGGTTTCCCCGGGTCGTTATGTCCCGACGAGGTGTGGATGGTATTAAAACGGTTTCGTGATCAGGTGAATTTGGATGAAAATGGATATAAGTGAGTGGTGATGATTACACTACTGGAATATGAAAGAAAACAGCTTAAATACACTATATTAACAATACTGGAAAGGCAGGAAAACCAGAAACGATTAAAACCTAAAAACGCGTATGTTACGTTTAAATAAACGTAGACGTACAAAATAAAACGTGAAATCTGAATTCTGAAAACACCCAGGGGGTGAAAATGACTTTTTTACAAACCTAAGGGTAAAAGAAAATTTTTAGAAAATTAAAATAAATTTTAACCCTAATTAATTATTTAATATTAATTAAATACTAATTATTACTAATTATTAATAATTAAAACACTTAAATATAATTTAATACTAATTAAATACTAGAAAAATGAAAATAAAATTTCTAAAATTATAAATTAACTAAAAATAAGTTTTAAAAATAAAAATAAGTGTTTTTGTCTTTTTGTGGATTTTCTATTAATTAATTACTAATTAAACATTAATTAACTAATTAAACTATTTTAAATTAAGAAAAATAATAAATGAACAGTAAAAATTCTAATAAAATTTCTAAAATTACTTTATAACATATAAAAGCTATAAAAAATATAAAAACAAGATTTTACTTAATAAAAACTAATTATGCTAATTTAAACTAATTATTATTTAATAATTAATAAAACTAAAATTAATTCTAATAAATACTAAATGACAAAATAAAAATCTGAAAAATTTATTATAACTATTTTAACCTAAGATGAAATTATTAAAAATATAAAAACACAACTTACTTAATAAAAATCTAAAAATGAAAATTAAAGTTAAATTAAATTAAATAGAAACTATCACTTAATTTTATATTTGTTTTTCTTGATTTTTCTTTTACAAACTTATTAAATACTTAAAAACAAACACTTTTTGTAAAAACAAAATTTTTGGAAACTTAAAAATAAGCTGGAATAAGCCAAAACTTGAAACAGTTGACTAAAGTTGACCAAAGTGGAAATTAGGCTAAAATGAGATCAAGTGGGACCCACAATGGGTAATTCTGACTTAAATGAGTTTTGTGAACAAGTTTAAGCAAGAAAAAGCACTTGGGGTGCTCAGAATAAGCTAATAAGCTATATATAAGCACTTGGAAACTTGTATTGGAACTGAAAATGGGACAAAGTAGTGAGGCCAATTCAGGTGGGTCCCACAGTGATTGAGGTCAAACCATTGGTCAAAATCCCAAGCCTGGTAGGGGGAGGGTTGAAATGAACCAAGGTTGGTGGTTGTGGTCCACTGGGTTGCTCAGAAAACCACCACCAAGTGGTGGTGGTGGTGGTGTAACTGCTGAGACAGAGCAGTACACAGCCCTGCAAGTCACTTTGTGGCTTTGTGGGGCCCACAAGTAAAATCACAAAAATCTAAAAACTATGGAACTTCAAAGATGAACTGGTAGAGAGTAAATAGAAACAAGTTTCACATTCCAAATCAACATATAAAAATCAAAACAATTATTGCAATTTTGGTAAAAACCTGAAAATGCACACTTGACTTTTTTCTAAAACTTGAATCTTTGACTTTTTTGAACTTTGATTGGGTCTAATGAACTGTAAACATGACTATAAGCTAATTTAAAACCAAAATAAGTTAAAATGACTACTTATGTTATGAAATGATAGCTTATGGGACTCCAAGACCACCACAGTTAACTGTGGTGGTGAGAATTGTGTGGATTTGACCTTTTATCAAATGGACACCCACTTTGATACTTCTAACAAACTATTATACACTAAAGAAGCATGCAACAAACAAGTTACAACAATACTACACACTGATTCACAGAGTATGCAGTAAATCCAAACACTCCTATAACTAGAAACTATTTTGTGATTTCAAAGGAAATGATCAACCTAAGCTATAAAACTGATACTGAGCCTAAACTAATCAGATAGAGACACAAATAAACTGACTTGAACAATGATTTACCAAAGCTACAGTAAAATACAAGAATTTGTAAAAAATAAAACTTACAGTGAAAGCAACTGAGACAGATGATTCAAGGAAACCAAACCATAACCTACACACTCTCCATAGAGTTCTAAACCAGGGAAATCACAAATCCTCCATGCAACCTTGCTTCTTTCTTCTTTTCCACTGAATTTTTATTTATGGACTAATTTAATGCTAATTTTTGATATTTTTGATATTCTAATTGACAACAGGTTGAAGTAAGTTTAAAGCTTGTAAAAGCTTAATGATAAGCTAAATTAAGTCCACAGAACAGACATCAACAACTATCAATAACATAAAAGTCAATTGAGTTTTTAACTAAAAATGCAAATTCTGAATTAAATCAAAGGAACTTGAAATTAACTTGGAATAAAGATTACATTACATGAAATTAACTGGTACAAGCTATTTTAATTTGAAAATACAACTGAAGGATTGAATTAAGTTACCTACGACCTAAATTAAACTAAGCTACACTACTTGCCCTCCTCCTCTGCTCCAATCTTCACTTTTATACATCATTTGAGCTTTTTGGGTCCCACCTGTCAAATCCCACCAAAAAATGATACCACTTGGATCACTCTTGCACCTTTTCTCAATTTGGCGGGAAAGATTGTTTTTAAACAATTGGGGTCTGTGAGGGTAGCCTAGGAGGGGGGTGATGTGATTGGTGTTGGGGAAGTGTGAAGGGATAAGGGATGGGGGTAGCAGACTCAAGTGGTGATGGTGGAGTGGTATTGCAGGGGGGGGTTTGGTGGTTTTGGTGGGGAAGAAAGTGACGGGGTGGTTTTTGGTTTGGGTTTGACTGGATGTTTGACCCAGGTATGGACTGGGTTGATTGTTGGGCTAAGGGATTGGAGTGGGCTGTGGGTTTTATTTTTTTGTTTTTGACTTGGGCTAATAAGATAACAAGGGTCCGTTTGGTTTAAAGTCCATAAATCACAAGGATTAAAATTGTAATTTAAGCAAAGTGTAGGGACTAGATTTGTAAGTTAACCAAAGTTCTCATAGGGACCTAATTAGCCATAAATGAATAGTACAAGGGTGTATTTGATATTTTTCACTTTTAAAATACCCGGGGACTATTTTTGCCAAATCTGCAAACTCCAGGGACCACATCTGCAATTTCTGAATTTGTGAAGGGCTAAACCTATAAATATCAAACAATTCATACAAAGGACCAATTATGTTATTTAAGAATAGTATAAGGTTTATTTTTCACATTTTCCATTTTTCAAAACGTCAGGGACTATTTTTGACATTTTTCAAAGTTGAGGGACCAAAGTTGTAAATATGTGATTTTTAACTTCAAAGGATTTTTTATTACAACTTGTGAATCCCAAGGACCTTTTATGATAATTTTACAAGTTTTGATTCACCAGGGACTAGTTTTGCAAATTTATGAAACTTGAGGGACTGAAACTGCCAATTATGCAAACTTTGTACGTTTTTCATCTGTTTTTGCATATTTTGCATTTGAAACATATAAAACACACTTCTAAGATATTTTAAGTATTTTGATACATATTTGAGTGTTTTTGTATGTTTTGGCAGTTCATATAAGACAAAAATGATGAGTATTTACACACTCATCAATAAGCAGCTGCTCAAAGTACTAAACTTTGGATCAAAACTCTTGTTTTCGCTACCATATTCCACATACTAAACTTTAAATTCATTTGATATCCTTGATCCTAATGAAAATGATAAAAATTAACATAATAACAGTAAGTATAAGAGTTGTATTGTTACTTTTGAGCTGAGGTTGTGTTTTTCAACGATGTAAATTCAGATTTCAGAGGGTAATTACAAACTTTTCATAGCATAGTAAAAAGTTAAAAAAGAAAAGAAAAAAGAGTCGTTGAATGTACTTCTCCCTTTAGTCATATTTATAATGCACTATTTTTGTAAGTATTCTTAAGCTACGGGCTAGGAGCAGTGACATTTACTTTCGTAAATGTTATGTAGTCAATATTAGATTTCTCAACTAAACAATAAAAAACATTCCTACACTTAAAAGAGGATCACAAATATATATAAGCACACTTGAAATTCAAGTCATACCTCACGAGTTGGCTAGTTATAAATTACGAACATCATCTCTCCTTTATGTCGGCCACCTCTTTCATGATCAACCTAATAATTTGTTTTTTAAAGACCACTGGAATACTAAGAAAATAATGCAACTGTTCTTTTATTTTTTTATTTTTTCCTGGAAGAGTGGGACTTAAAACCCCATTTTCAATATAAGAAACTTGGAACTTATCGCTTTATGTTGCAATATCAAGAACTTTGGAGCAGATGATCCTATTGACACCGAACTAAACACTAAATATTACTGTTATGACTTCAAGACGCAGTTGAAGTAATAGACACCTATAAAGTAACTCTGATCTCTTTTATATAGTTTGTGACCGCATTTATATCTTACTATCACATAGTAAAAACTTACCACTGAAATGGACCTTAAAAGCTGTGGCATTTGGATAGGAGTAAAGAGGTTGAAGAAGGCCAGTTGATCATCTTATTGATGCAGTAATCTGACACTTTTTCATTAACCATTGACCGTTTTAGAGATGATTCAACATAATACAACAAAAAACACCGCTGGCCTAACTGCTCCTGCTAAGGTCACTGATATCAATTTAGTTTTATATACTCCTATAATTTAAAGAAGCAATGGTTTCCATGTCATGATGTCAATTCCTGGTACTGATTGTTTAATGTTCGGTAATAGCTAGGCACAGAGCAATATCCAATGCCAGATTCGAACTCGTATGTAAGAGGAATGGGCAATCTTTTATGTAATGGGTAATAGCTAGGTACGTGGCAATTTCAATCCGTTTACATGTAAATAGGTCAAATAGGTTCAAAAGTTTCACGAAGTGTGTTTTTTATACACACTTAATTTTTATATGATATTAAAATTTTAGGTAAAAAGTGTTTCAGATCGAACCGTTCCTTTTCAACAGGTTCGAAAAGTACCAGTTATGTATACAAAGTAGTAAAGTTTAGGAAATGTACAGCAAGGACCTCAAACACTTCATGAAAAATGAGCATTCAGATTTGGTGAAGTGTCGACGAAGACATGACATTACAACCCCTGCACATTAGAGGTAGTTTAGCAAAGGTATATTTTTTGATCCATTGAATGAAAATTTGACCAAATAGTTTACTTCAATACTAAACCCTTTCTTTTATGTTTGACATGTTTCTTAGCATTTAGGACTGTTTGGCTCAATTTTATGCCAATGACATCACTGGAGCTAGACGAGGCTTTATATTGAAAATTATTGTATGGCTTTGTTTTCAGAGTTACATTACTCACTAATCATGTTTCAACCCGTTGCATTGGAAATTTTAGTCCATGTTATTATAAGTAACCATTATCTTCATGTCAAAAATGCTTAATAAATAACATTTAGTATAAAGTATACAAAAAAGAGTATGTATAAAGCTGACCCGTTTGACCTTTGCATTCGCACTCACGAGGAAGCAAATAGCATTCATGAAACTACACAAATGAATAGATTAATTAGTAACTAATGGTACCTCACCACCCATATGACAACAGAATCCTTTCAGCTTCTATGCCATCTTAACACATTAGATATTATGTACCAAAATAAGTACATGATCAGACCTAAATGCAAAATGCAAGTCTCATAGTATTTGTTAACCAGGCAATTTTTCTCTGTAACATGCCACACAGAAAATAAGGTCCCATAAATAGATCTCAGCATCCAAAGGTGCTTAATAAGTTGTATAAAATTGTTCGAGCAAACAACATAATCTACTCAAACAAAACCATAAACATAAATAACACGGTGAACTATATGATATTATAAGCAAAGAATATTCACTATATTTAAATGCTAATGCTAATGTTTAATTTTAGATACCGAAATGCTTATTTTTTTGGTTATGTGCTCATATTGTAACCGCAACTGCTTATCGGCTTAAATTGGGGTAAGCTAGGCGGTTTTCCATAAGCAGGTTAGTTCAACATCAAATGCAAACAAACATGACAATATTTTCAGCGATTATTTATATGATAGTAGCTCAGCCACTCTTAATCTTCTAATGTTATAAATCTTACAAATAATCATTGCGATATACATAAAAAAAAAAAAAAAAAAAAAAAAAAAAAAAAAAAAAAAAAAAAAAAAAAAACAACAACAACTTACCATTGATCCCAGTCAACAAAGAAAGTGGAGTTCTTGAACCCTCCCACTATCTCTTTTGCCCATATTATATTACTGTAATATATATTGTACACATACAATGTCAAGTAAAAAAGTAACCACAAATATATCAATATAATGTGTCACATAGATAATTAAAAATCTTTAAATAAAATTATATAAATTAGGTGAATTATCTTACCGTCAATCTATGAAATTGGCCTTTAATTTTTTGCATTCACCCATCACAGATTCAAAACCACCATGCTTTGATTGATGTATTGAATTAGGGTTTTTTTAAGAAATGTCGTGAGTTTTACAAATAATTAGATTTGGAGGAGATGTTCTTGTTCTATTTTAAGAATGTAGTTTATGTGTGTCGATGATTTGTGTGGATGAATTAAAAGAGATCGAGTTTGATTGATGGATGAGGAATTTGGGAATTTTGGGACTTCAAGATTTTTAGGGGGAATGATACCGAATTTTAAGTTTCAGCCCAAAACTTTGAAAAACTTGCTCCGCCTTTTTTAAGTTTTCTTTTTTTTAGTTTTTGACACATATACTTTTGTAAGATTTTTTCAATCATCACACATCAAATTCGATTTTTTTATAAAATATGGCTAAATTTGGAAGTATTTAAGCTTTTTTATTCAATATTTTTTGAGAAAAAAAAATAATTTGATTATTACTTAATAAAGTATGATTTGATTATTTTGAAATGGAAAAGTCCCCACCAGGGGTTTTATTTTATTAGGAAAAAGATTAGTTTGAAATTCTTCCAATTAAAGAAATATTTTTTGTCTTATTTTTTTAAGACTTCCTTTTTAGGAATTGCCTAAATGCATTATAATGTAGTTAAGATAATGAACACGCACGTGGCATAAATGTATCCCACATCGGTTGTAAAAATGAGTTATTCTTTTGTTATATACTGTTGTGTACATGAACCATATGTTTTGAGAATAGTATGATGTTTAGAATATATGCTGATTTTGAGGTTCATGTCCAAGATCAAAATTGGAAATCAAAACCAGTTATATGTCTAAACTATTATATGACTTCTTAATTTTTTTAATATCTACTCCAACTTAACTTTCTTTATTTTTAATAACTACTTGAAAATATTTTACTTACAAAGCAAGGATTGAACTTCACTTTTAATATTTACTCTAATTTAACTTTCTTTATCCTTTGATTGCTGCTTGAAATTTTTCGTTCATCAGTGAGCGAAACTTAACTAGAAGGGTACCCGTGCAATGAGGCGGCGGGTACTCGGTGACTATTTTTATAACGAGCAAATATTTTTAATTTTAAATTTTCTTATTTAGCATGTCCCAAACACTATAAAGTAGTGGAGATATGTTTTTCAAAAGTATAACATTTAAATTATTAATAGTGTAAATGGTTAACACTTTTGTTTTTTAAATTTTATCATTAAATTGATAGTTAAAAGTTTGGTGAGCTTTTCTTACAAACAATTCCATTAAAATAAATCATTATTTGATGTTTGTTACATATGGTTTAAATGAGACTTAAATTTGGAATAGCTGAAATTGGTTCGTGTTCCGTTTCCAAAGTCAGTCGTCTTTACCCAAGTGTGAACTTCAGACGACTCTCAAGCGGTTCCATTCCTTCTTACTGTACTTCTGGGTCAACCCAACCCGAATGGGAGGAAGGGGGTCAGCCAAACAGCGGTCCACTTTGTGCGTTTGCTGAGCAGACTAATCAGTCATTTTTTTTATAAAAAGAAAAAGGAAGGGAATTTCTCACCGAAGGAGGCAGTAGGAATGAAGGAGGCGGGAAGCTACTGCTTCTAGAATGGTTGCTTATCCTTCACTTTTTTTTTAGCGACGAAAGGGACCAAAAAGCCATTCTTCATATACCGCTCCGTGGGCTCCGAGAATAGAAGTGGTTCGTTTTCTTTCTATACGAAATTAAGTATTTTGTTTGTTGGCGATTTCAGATGTCAATTCGGCGGTTCGTCCCCCTTCCTACGGGTTCCCCCACCCCCCTGAATAAGTAAGGCCCCGCTCTTTCTAAAAAAAAAAAAAAAAAAAAAAAAAAACGTAAAAGAACGGGGGAATGACTACCTCTAATAAAGCACATGCTAATACGAGCCGACCAGAAGAAGCAAGGCTTTAGATTACCAGATCCTGGACACAATGTTCCTAGAGATGGAGAGCCCCTGCCTTTTCTAGCCTCTCCTTCTTGCTTGCTTACCTAGCTCTTGTCTTAGTGACTCTTCCTCTTTTGCTTACCTAGCTCTTGTCTTAGTGACTCTTCCTCTTTTCTAGGTTTTTCTGAGTGTGAAAACGGTAGATTTTTCATTTGCCAATGAATTGGATCCGCCTCGATTCGATCAATAATGGGATTCTTGGCTAGAGAAAGGTTCTGTGACATGGACGCCCAGCCCAACTCGGTCGGTCGGTTGGCCCACCTTTACATTAATTTCTAATTTTCTTTTTACAGTAATGTTTTGGTCTTAAAATTTTAAGACTTCCTTTTATAGGAAGTCCTAAATGATTTATAATGTACTAGCAGGGTATCCGCGCGTTGCGACGGCGGGTACCAAGTAAATAAAATTTTATGCGAGTAATGTATTATATATTCTTTGTGACGAATGATGATAATATTATAGAGTTAAGAGGTATACAACCAATGTTTTGATAACCGGATTGGCCGGTTCATTCGGGAACCAGTTGGTCCAGAACTGGACAAAACAACAAAAAACCACCAAAAATCGGGAACCGTTTGGGAAAGTGGTTTGTTGTACGGTCCAGTTTTAAAAATCATGTATACAATATAAAAGGCAAAGTTATATTAGTTGTATGAAGATTTATATGTTTGATTAGCTTGAACAATAAGTATATTAACATGTATCTTTTATGTAGGGGGCGTTTTTTTTATAACATTAAATGGAAAGTTGAAAAGTCAAATAGTTGAAATTTATTGTATTAGATGGTTGTACTAATAGCTTAACTAATTGTATTTACTTAAATTTTATTTCAGAAAATCTTAAAATTTATTAAGAGAGAGAGTGCTAAATACTTTATAAACCTTTTAGATCGATTTTAAATGGAAATCGTGAAGGCATCATGTCCCCACTTTGATACTTTAAAATCCTTAGTTTTAAGTTATGCAACAACGAAAAATACTAAAATTACCGAAAATGCCGAAGAATACCGTAGCTAAGAATACCATAACATACCTCAAGGTCCAAAAAGGCTGAGAGAGTCACTCGAACCAAAGTTAACAAAGGAATGGAAGCCGATGTCAATGCAACTACAGTCCGATCGTGAAAACACAAATAAATACCCAAACAAAAAAAATTCATATAACAATCTTGTTTCGTAGAATCGATTTAATAGATTGTATATTAATCCCTCTTAAATAAAACAAAAAATAAGCCATAAGATATTTTTCTTCAATAGCATTGTATACAAAAAGATTAAGTATACTTTGTAATCATGTGCGAGTGCATGCCAATTGGCGCATAAAATTATTTTTCTTCAAAAGCTCGTTATTTCATAATTGTTTATCAGTTTATACCGGTCCAAAAAAAGTAACATGTAAGTATAAGTATTAAAATATTTTGCGTATGCTATCTTGTATTCTTGTTTGATTTTATTTTTGAAAGGTCTTATAAAGTTCCAAGCATACTGAACAAATTAAACTGTTTACTCGTAAAATTAAGCCAAGTGAAAGCCATCTTTAACGTTTCTGGGTTTAACAACGTTATACTTGTAACATGTTTCGTCTTCGAAAAAAAGGTTTATGTTCTTCGTCACTTTATCAAATACAAATCGATATATCACTTGAAGCAACAAGAAATGTTCTTCAAATTTCTATTCAGTGTGATAGAAGCACACTAAACCAAAAACTGATATGAATCATGATTTTTTTTTGGGTAAAAGGTCAACGACCCGGTAAATATATTACACCAAAAAGCATTTAAGTACAACGGATATGGGTGAATCCCATATCTCAGCCCGTTACATAGGCGCAAAGCTTACATAACAAGATACTTCCTATTTAGAACAAGAAACAAACTACTAACCAAATGATAACCAAAAACTCTGACAAAAATATAAACTACTTCCTACGACCTTGGAGATTAAAGCCATAAATGGCATTAAGAGCGTCCAAATTCCCTGGAAGATCATAAATTTGCTTCGAATAATCATCATAGTCATCAAACTCATCCTCACGCTCATGACCACCACCAAAAAGATTTATTGATTCGTCGAACGTGTTAAGAACCTCATCATCATCACTATCAGAAACCACAATCTCACCCACCTTTGAAAATGGGTTAGCCCTCTTAGTGTAAGAGGTAGACGGAATAGGAAGACCATCATCATCCACAAGAGTAGCTTTCCCATCAATAAGTAGCTTTTCAAGCTTCCCAATTTTCTCAACTATAGGAGTAGAACCAACTTCCTTTGTTCCCATTGAATCACTCACAAGCGGTTCTTGTGATGCGTTAACGTTTAATAGACTCACAAGAGGATCTTGTGAAACAAAACCTATCTCAAGAGACTCTTCCTCATTAACTTCCATTGTATTACCGGTCTTAGTAGACTCATCCGCGATAACTTCCATTGTACGACTAGCATCCACATCATTGTTGTTGTCATTAGACGGAATACCAAAAGCATCCGTATCATCCATATTAAGAGCAGCAAACTGATTAGATGTAGAAATCTTCGTTCCACTCGTACTAGGCACATCAGAAGCCCTTTTCATAGTGCCACCCACCTTCTTAGGTTCAGGAGGATTCTTTTTGGGTTGATATTGAAACTGCTTACCCACAACAGGTTTAGTGAACCCTCCTTTACCCTGAGTAGTATAACCACCTTGCTTACCTTTCTTTTTATTATTGACAGTCGTGAAACCATCATTAACAGGCTTGGTAGGCTGAACTGGAGGTGCAACAACTTTAAGACAATCAACTAGAGTATGACCAAAGATCCTACAGTTATCACAACGGGCTGGTTTCCATTCGTATTCAACCCGTATCTTCTCAATAGTCGAACCCGAACCATCAAGTAATGGTATCTCAACAGTGAGGCTGTCCCGAAGCACCTCATCCGACTTCACTTCTATCATGCATCTAGCAAAACTACTACGACCCCACGATTCTTTGCACATTTGGCTTGTAAAAGCATCTAACCTTTTGGGCGTGCCAATCAGTGTGGCAAGAAGACTGAGGCCATCATCAGAAAACATAGCAAGGGGAATATCATGGAATTTAACCCACACCGGGATGTTAGTCAAATCCTCTTTAAGTAGGTTTGTGTTCAAAGTCCATGGTTTAAGAATAATAGGAACATTTCTGATCAACCAAGGACCATTTTCAAGCACATCATCAACACCTTTCTTCGAGTTGAATTTAAAGAAGAAGAACCCCTTAGCATTCATCATTACCTTTTGCACACCAAACTTAGCCCATGCATTGCGGACATAGTAATCAACAACAGGAAAAGCAAGGCGTTGGTCAAAGAAGTAACCGTAGAGAGTATTCTCAAATCGCGTGTTCACCTCTTTCACTACTTTCATTGGAACTGAAAGATCAACATCATCCTTCTTTTTGCTACATTCCAACCTCCGAAAATTAGACACATGTTTCTGAGGTTCATTAGAAGTAGCACCCGCGTAAGAAACCGACTTTACTCCAGTACCATTATTAGTACCAACCTTAGGACCAGAAGTTGCACTCTTATTCATATTCACATTACGACCAGAAATTGCACTCAACAGAGGGTTACTTGTAAAATTAGCTTCAGAAGCACCAATTTCACTTTGAATTTTGTTCATGGCATCATCAAAATTCTTATTCGCATTAGCTAACAATTGTTCCACATTAGGCTGTTTAGAGCCTTTAGAAGACGATTTAGAATCATGTGTAACATGAAGCTGCTCCACATCATCCAAAACAACCTTATCATTGTCTATAATAACGTTATTAGCCCCATGCAAATCGTTAACAACATTACCAAGTGAAACCGGCTTCCCTTGGTTTGGTAGTTGCTCCATGTTATCATCACGTGGTGATTGGGATCCCAATTCATTAACATCATGACCAGCAGCCACACTATTAACACTATAGACCATAGGAGAATCAACACTACCTGGATTATTGTCAAACGAACCCCTAGTACCCATGTTCACCTTGGTAGCATCATTCTCGACATTCACATCAGTTGCCACACTAGGGTTTGTCAACACTCTATCAGTAACATTACCGGTTTGAGTATTCAGTGATCGTCCACCCAACGTATTCTCATTAATCTTTTTCTTTTTTCCTCCTTCTCCTCCTCCTCCTCCCGAATCCAAAAACCCAGATTTCATACTCTAAACAAGCATAAACAATCGAACTAGAAGAAACAAGTAGCGTCTGGTCTTCAACTCACGCAATAAAACCCTAAACAGATTAGGGTTTATAAACCATGCACGTCCAAAACCTTACATGATGGATCAGATGCTTTTATAATATAAAATAAGTAGAAAGCCCCAAGCTTTAAAACTAAGTGCACCGACCCATGATAGTTCTTAGAATAATGAATTAGTTTAAGACACAATCAATGGTGAAGAACGAAAAGTTTTTAGAATCGAGTTTAGGGATTCGTTTTTCTTTTTTTCGCCAGAGAGGAGTCGACTCTTAGGGTTTTTTTTTTTTTTTTTTTTTTTTTTTTTTTTTTTTTTCATGAATCATGATTTAGTTTGCTTGTTATGTATTTTTTTTTTAGATGAAACCAATTCAATCCCACATAGGTAAAAGAAATATGATGTTTGTAGTTAATATACACAAGGTTTATAGAACAAACGTATTTGGACTAGTGTAATATTTCTAGCTATAAGTTTGAAGTACTCTAAACAAATCAAAAGTTATAGTGTACTTTGATCTTTTTTTTTTTTTTTTTTTTTTTTTTGTTGGTAAAAAATGAAATATATAAATAACTGGAAGCAATCTTCAACAAGAATTGAGGATTGCAAAATTACAAATGAACTTGGAGATGCAAACATCACAAAAAGGAAGAACAAAATGAAAAACTACTAAACCCCTTTAAGCAAAAAACACAACACTAGCATGTAGCTTGAAATCCTTTAGACACCTTGACTTGAAATCTTCATGCCCAGAATGAAACTCAACAATGGAAGCTTTGAGGATAAATGGGAGAAGCCTAGCTTAATAATCATATGCCTGAAAATTTATACAAACTCCAAACTTTTTATACATGAACTTGTAATTCTAAGTCAATCTTAATATAAACTCCAAACTTCTTATATATGAGTAATGAGTTTGTAATTTAAGTAATTTTTAGCTGTAAAACATTTTTTTTCCCCAAAATCCATAAGTCACATAGTTGGTTAGTTTAAAGCTATCTTTACGCTTCTCTTAATCACTTTTTATATCTATCGCACACATATCTTTCCGCATTTCTCTCATACGAGTATTAGTTTTCTAATGTTAGAAAGATATATTTATAGTTAAAAGTATCTTAAACACTCTTTTCTCTCTTATATGTGGTAGTCAATTTAGTAATTACTTTTGACAAATTAATGACGCGCTCAAAAATTATTTTCAACTCAAACAAAACACAAGTTTGTTTTTTTTTTTTTTTTTTTTTTTTTTTTTTTTTTGTTTTTTTTTTTTTTAATAAATCAAGAGAGCAATTAGTTACAATAACCTATGTGACATTATCATGAAATTGTCATGCTTTAAACAGAAAACAACACACAATCAATCTATAAAAAACACACTTGGTAGGTAATGTTTATTTCAACTAAACACTCACACTATGTTACGCAACTCTCTTCTTATTCAGCTAGTCCAAAATCGCATATAAGGAGATCCGAGTGTCCAAATACTCTCATATGTGTTACAGTATGTTTATATGAGCTTTAAATATAATATGTTCACAATCGACATGATAAATGTTTGATTTTGGTGTTTGAATCACCTTTCACAACATAACTCTTATTTTGAACACAAAAAATTAATCAAAGAAAGTAACATGTAAGTATAAATATTAAAATATTTTGCTTATGTTCTTATTTGATTTTCATTTTGAAAGGTTTTATATAGTAGTTTCAAATTTATTACAATTAATAATGTCCAACGTATGCATGTATAGTTAGAACACGATGGCCTAACTGCTTATTCTTAAATCTAAATTATAGATTGAGTGAGAATACAAAGGATTATGAGATACCGAAATGCAAAACGAGGATCATCACAACTATGCTCAAGTAAAAGCCTTAACGTTTATAACATGATTCGTCTTCAATAAAAAACGTTTATGTTCTCCATCGATTTATCAAATGCAAATCGATATACTCCGTATCGCTTTAACCAACAAGAAAATTTATTTATATTCTTATTCAATGCAATAGGAAATTTTCTTCACTTTCAAGAGTTAAAACTAAAACCGAATAATAGACTTCAAGGATGAGTTATGATCAAATGAGAAGAATATTAAAATGAGAAGGATAAGAAAAAACTACAACCACACATTTCAGATCCATTTACGAAAATAGATTCATCTTCCTTTAAAATTCTCCTTTATATTTAAAATGTGTAGCAAGAAATTCTTCTTATTTTTTTCATTTTAATTTTTCGTCTCATCGGATCTTTTTCCCTTCAAAAATAACTAAAACCAAAACTTTATTTATGGAGTTATTACCCAGGAGAGTAATTATTACGTAGGTCTTAAAAAGTTTATTTTTGGCCCGTCAATTGTCAGCCAACTAAGCCCAACGGCTGAAAAGTGAAACCAACATTCAAAGTTTTCAGTTGGCTAAGATACTGAAATCCATGTTTACCAAAAAAAAAGTTTTCGTAATTAAATAACGAGATTAAAAAGTTAGCAAAGCTGTTTCTTCTTTCTTTTCTAACAAGTAAAATAGTAGAAGCATACTAAACCAAGAAATGACATAACTACATAATTTAATTTGGATATTAAAATCTTTGTTAGTTGTGATAAAATGTATAGAGACAATCTCATCTAAAAACGTTAGATCAAAACGATCCCCTCATATTAAAAGCTAGTGTTTCCATAATAAAGAAAACGATGCCCTCGTATGCACACAATGACACAAACATGAATCAGTAGTAAAATTAGGTAACTTAGTTATAATTAATATATATATATATTTTTTAAGGAAATCCAATTGAATCCCACATAGAAAAAAGAAAGAAGTTGTTTACAAGTCAAATGTCCTTAGACTAGTGTAATGCTTTAAGTAAACGACTAGAATAGTGCTAATAAGATATAGCGCACTTTTTTTTTTTCCTTCCCGAAAATTTATACAAACTCTTCACTTTATTTATACAATCTCACAATTTAAATCAATGTTTTAGCCGTAAAACTTTTTGGAACAAAGACACATAATGTTTATATTTACAACTTTATAATTACTTCATCACCTAATACTTGGCATGGAGTCCTCAAAACATTATGTATCATGAACCCATAAGCGTACAGTCTAAAAAACGACTGTTTCTTGAGTCAAACATTTGGGTTCCTTTTTAGTTCTTTTGTAGTGGCAATTTCAATAGTGGCAGAGCTAGAAAATTTTTTGTGAGAGGGCCGAAACAAATTTTTCTCCGGAAACAAATTAGATGGAGCCGAGATGAAAAAAAAAATTAAAATATGAAATCGCGAAAAAATACACTAACGGGCTTAGGCCTAGGGGGCCGGGACCCTTCCTGGTCCTCACTAAGCTCCGCCCTTGAATTTCAACACTCTTTATCCCACAATGGTTGAAGAGATTTTATCCCACATTGGATGAAGAGATGAAATGTCCTTTGATTATATACTATGCTATATACAAATGGTATGTGTTCGGAATAGTAGTATTATGTTTGGGGCACATACTTGCGTATGAAGCTCACGTAAAAATTAAGATTGAGCTTGATATCTAGGTAATGTGTCCTAAATTTATATGACTTCTTAACCTTTTAATATCGAATTAGAAAGGAATTCGTTGACAAGTATTCCAAAATTTATAATTGCTTCATCACTTAATATCTGGCTTCGATTCTTTAAAAGATACATTGTGTATCATGAAGCTATGTTTGGCACACAAAATTGTTAAGAAATTATGCTTATTTATTCAAAATATATGCTACTTAAAAAATAGTCTTTGTTTGGCAGACATGACTTATAAGAGATTATAAAAAAATTATCTTCCATAATCTCTTAAAACCAAAGGTTACTTCATGTACCTTATAAAAATAATATCTTTTTATAATCTCCAGCACCATCTCCAGCACCAGCACCATCTCCAGCAACAGTTACTTTTGCCAAACATACCCGAATTCGTAACTGTATAGACTAGAATACGAACATTTCATGATTCAACATTTGGGTTTTTTTTTTTTTTTTTTTTTTTTTTTTTTTTTTTTTTTGGGCAAATCGTATAAAAATGTATCACACTTAAGGTCAGTTTAAATTTTAGGTACTCAACTTTATTTTTCTCAATTTAAGGTATACAAGTTATTTTTTATGCAAAGTAAGGTTTTTTTCGACTTTTTGAAAGGTGTTATTGACAAGTTTCTCAGTTGAATTGGTTAATTAATGTAATATATCATTATAGTTGAGCATTTCAAAGTCATTGCAGCTATAACCGGTAATCGCTTTTGAAAAGTCGAAAAAACCTTGTATTGCACAAAAAATAACTTCAATGTGTTAGCTGTACATCTTATCCCTTAGTTGTATCCTTAATGTGATTGATGCTTGATTAGTGGGCAATTACCATTTTACATTTTACATGGTATCATTCTAATCATATCACTATCTTGTGTATTACCATTTTACATGGTATCAGGCCAGTAAGATCAACAAAACATAAACTCTTCCGCTGCTGCCTCCGGCCGCCGGCTACAAGCCGGAGGTTCGGAGGGCTCCCTTTAAGCCGTAACAAAAATAAACCACAACTTCTTCTAAATATGTGATCTTTATGTTTTTCTAGGGAAAAGCACGCCCCGTTTGTTCGGAAGGTTTTTTAGGGGTTGAAGTTTTAGAACCAACTTTCATTGTTTTTTATTTTAAGGATATTTTGGTTATTTGTTAATTAGTTGATTGTTCGTACGGCTTGTTATCAGTCGACTAAAGTTGACCGTTGGTACCAGTCCCTAAAGTCGACCGTTGGTACGGTTGTGTTACCAGTCGACTTAGCCGACCGTTGGTACCAGTCGACTAAAGTCGACCGTTGGTACGGTTTTGTTACGAGTCGACTAAAAAATTTCGTTCCAGCTTGAGTGTTCGGTGTCCTCCCGCTCAAACTGCGGGGGAGTGTTAGCTGTACATCTTATCCCTTAGTTGTATCCTTAATGTGATTGATGCTTGATTAGTGGGCAATTACCATTTGCCCAAAATACATCTCGTATGCCCTATATGTATCTCATCATTTGTGTGTAATATTCATTCAAGACAATATTATTCCTTTCAATACAATATTATCTCATTTCTACTTACACAATGTGATACGGTGTAGAAAGTTTGCATCATTTCCTAGTGTTAAAATTTCATGTATGGAACAGTACGCTTTCAATTTAAATCAATCTTTAAGCTGTTAAACATTTTTGGAACAAAGACTTATAAGATTATATTTACACACTAGATGTAGTGTTTGTTATGAAGGTTCTCGGTTAGTGTATAGGTCGGAAGATATATGCTTGTTATATAGCTTTTAGTATGAAGAGTTAAAAAAATGCCAAAAGTCCATTAGTAGTCGTGAATCTGTTTAAACAAAAACTCTTCTTGGAATGAAAATGAAAAAAAAAGAATGATATATGCCTTTCTTATCTACGACAACTGTTAAGGTAAAATCTTGTGAGGATGTACTTCTTGTATCAGACCTTCGGACAAGTATAGGGACCTGCACACAAGAAGCACACGTTAAGCTCGCCCCGGGAACGTACCCAGGACCAACCTCCGGTGTGAGAGTAAGTATGAATGATACGAAGGGTAAGGGAGTAGTTAGGAGTAAATGCAATATGTGTGTGTTTGTTGTGTGACATAAATGAGGTGGGGGTATTTATACTATCCCACCTCTTTACCTGCTTTACCTCGGGAAGGAGCAAACAGTGTTACACTGTACATAGTAGGTAGGTTGTCAGATCACGTGGGTAACACAATCCCTGAGAATCTGGGATGGCGGCGTGACCGCAATTAATGCTATTGCCCTTCGTGTAAAAGAGGAGTCCTCAGATAATACGATAGCTGTGTTTGACCCTCCGGCTTCTGGATGAGGATCCGAAGGGTTAGTTACCGGAGGCGGTAGAAAAGTCCGAAGGGTGTACACCGTTCGGACACATACGCCAACATGTCCCCCCCAGTATTAGAGTATTGGTTGTAGACCGATGGTTCAATACTTGACAGTCCGAGTGATTTTTAGCGTGGCGGGCTCATATCGGGCTTTAAGATCCGAGCGGCCCATGGGCCTATTAAAATAATATTATTATTCGGTTACAGCTGGATGCCACTAACCTCTCTTGCAGGTATCGAACGGTCCACGTTATGCCACGTCATGATGTACTGTTCGACGCGACGTTCACGTTTCTCAAGGTTTGCCCCTATAAATAGTGCCCTCATATTTTTCATTTCACACCTGCCCTTCTGTTTATTTCTTGCACAGTACGATAATTGCCGGAGCGTTTCACATTTTGCGTTTCGACTTTTTACCGAGGTGCGTTATTTTATATTCGTAGTTTTCTTTTCATATAAGTATCCCTCGGTATCCTTTCTTAAGAATGGCCGCGAGTGAACCCGGTGAGATGAATAATCCGGATAACGAGCCTACAACTAGTAGATCTAAACCGATAGGAAAGTTTGATATGCATGTACATACATCTAAATTATCCCAACATACTCTAGACCGCCTTTGTACAGAATACGGCATTCCGGCCGACTTACATCCCATGGTTCCTCCCGATGGGCTTACCATGAATGAGTTACCGGAGAGTAAGATAGGGCTTTATGTACATCAGGTTAAGTTGGGGGGTGTTAGGGTTCCTTTTTCTTCTTTTCTTTTAGCCGTAATAGGCTACTTTCGGGTACATATTTCCCAACTTGTCCCTATAGGCTTGAATAGGGTTACCCTTTTTGAGGTTCGGTGTTATAGCCTGAACGTTGTACCGACCGTCCCGCTCTTCAGAGTTTTCTATCGGCTATGTAAACAAGGTCACTGGTTCTCATTTGAGAGCCGTACCGGGAAGAGAGCCATGAAGTGCTTTGAGGAACAGCTATCAGGTTTGAAGTTTTGGAAAGACTTCTTCTTTTTGATTGACCGTAGAGCCATTCCGGATGCCATGCCCTGGAGGCATAAAGATTCCAAGATCTCGGACAGGTTTCCTGAGAATTACTCGTTGAAGGATGCGAAGAAGATTGCCAATAAGATGATTGTCCTTCGGAAAACACCCTCCAGCCTGTTGTACGCATATGGATTGTGCAATGTCTTCCAAATTACCGGACATAATTTGGTTATAAAGGATGCCGAGGGGCGTGGTAATGCTTTACTTTTTATTTAACTGTACTTTGTACTTATCTTTCTCATCTCTCTTATACGTTCTTGTTTTGACTTGTAGTTATCTCGATGTCTGAATACTTGGAGCTACCGGACCTGGAAGGCACCGTGGTGAGCAGAGGGGATCCTTTTCCCGAGGGGCATGTCCGTCCGGACCATACTACTAGACCCCTGTCCCCCGGAAAGAAACCTCCTGGCAAAAGCAATCTGCAGAAGGTAGTGGAGGTTGCTGACGACGACGTTGTAGCTGCTAGGGAGGAGAAGGAGAGGAAAGCTAGAGAGAAAGCCCCTGCTGAGAAGAGAAAGGCCGTTGCGACCAGCAAGAATGCTCCGAAACGTAGGAAGCATCTGGTAGTGGAGGAGATTGTGTCTTCGGAGAATAAGAGCAAAACTTTGGACGTCACTCCTATCAACCAAGCTGAACCGCAAACCGACGCCGGGTCTAAGAAGAGGAGATCTCGAGAGAATGAAGACCAAGAAGAAACACAGCCGGACAACAACTTGGCCGAGGGGTCCGGTCATCATGATGGAGAGAACCCAGAGCCTTCTCCGAAGCCTCACTCTCATGGTATGTGATTTTTGCTTTTCTAACTGTCTCGTTTCTTTTGTTGATCATCCCTTACCTTTTGTTCTCAGATGTATCGGTTCATACTGCCCACTCTGAACATCATGCTTCTCCCCAACCGGAGCCTTCAAACAAGTCGCCTCCGGTTGAACCTGGTGCGTTTATCCGAAGATTATCCTGGCTTCTTATTTTTGCTCTCTTTCTTTTTTTTTTTTTTTTATTTAACATGTTTCTACATTCTCTCCAGGTAATTCGAATCAAACCGGAGGATACTTTGTTCCTGGGTGGACCCTCCGTGACGATGTCCGTATGAATTCTTTTCGGGCATGCCGGGAGATGTTGAATCACCTTGCCACCCCAGCCGAAGAAGAGGCCATTTCAGGGCTTAATAACAATCAACTGGCCCGCCAAGTTTACATCAATTCTGGTTCCGGGGTGGTTCTCCAAGCTGCACTCCTGCAGCGCTTCAGTCAGCTGAACCGAGATCATAGGGAGCTGACGGAGGCCCATATGGGGTGTGGTGATTTGTCTGAGAAGCTGAAGGAAGTGGAAGAAGAGCGTGATGCTGGGACAGCCAAGTTTGACAAACTCTTGAAAGAATTTCACGCTCTGGAGGACGAAGTGAGTGCTGCTTCCACTCGTCAAGAAGGTTTGGTTGAGCAGCTGGAGGAGATGGAGAGGGATAAGAATGAGTGGAGGTCAACGGCTTCATCCCAAGCTGCTAGAATCAAAGAACTTGAGAAGCAGTTGGCCGATAGATCTGCAGAGGTGAATGAGCTGAAAGCACAAGATAAAAATTTGACAGCCAAGCTTGCTCAGTCCGAAATGATTCGCCATAATACTGTGAAGGAACTCATTCCGGCTGTCTGCCGTCGACTTTTTCAGTCTCGTGAGTACAAGAAGAGTATGGGCCGTGTGTACAGCCTCTCTTATACCGCCGGCTTTATTGATGGTGTAAAGGCCGAGTTTGATGGTGGAGTCAAAGTGAGCCGCAAGGAGGAGGATGTTGAAAGGGTTCTAAGTCAAGTGAAAAACCTTAACCGGGATGCACCAGCGACTTGGAAAGCTGAGTTCAACAAAATCTTTGATGCTGAGTATCCATATGTGCAGAAGGTAGCTGGGTCATACCGCCTGCCGTTGGGGGATTTAATGAACTTACAGCCGGAGGGGTATGTACCTCCCGAACCAAGCACTCAGGTTAAAGAAACTCCCCCGGTGGCTGCTGCTCAACCCTCCACTTTGAATGAAGGGAACAAGAAAATATCCGAAAGTGCCTTCTTGTAATTGTCTCTGGTCGGATTATTTCCCAACTTTTGTATTTTGATATACCGGACGTCTGTGTCTATTGATGAAAATTCTTACATGTATAATTTTATTGGCTGCACTTCTGACAGATGATTTTGACTTCATGTTTTAAGATATTTCGGCCAACCGGTATATTATAACAATCCATTTTTGTTTCAACTTTAACCAAGTAACAAATCACTGGATTTGATTTCTTAACCACAACGGTGTAATATAACGAACCGTTTGGTTTTTAATGCAATTTGATCACAACGGTGTAATATACCGAACAGTTTGATAATAAGTTCCTAACCATAACGGTGTAAAGTAACGATCCGTTTGGTTTTTAATATGATTTAATCACAACGGCGTAATATAACGAACCGTTGGATAATAGGTTCTTAACCATAACGGTGTAAAGTAACGATCCGTTTGGTTTTTAATATAATTTGATCACAACGGTGTAGTATAACGAACCGTTGGGTAATAGGTTCTTAACCATAACGGTGTAAAGTAACGATCCGTTTGGCTTTATATATAAGTTGATCATAACGGTGTAATATGACGAACCGTTTGATTTTAATGTGATTTAATCATAACGGTGTAAAAATAACGAACCGTTTGACTTTAATATAACTTAATCATAACGGTGTAAAATAACGAACCGTTTGGCTTTATATATAACTTAATCATAACGGTGTAAAATAACGACCCGTTTGACTTTAATGCAATTCAATCACAACGGTGTAAAAATAACGAACCGTTTGATTTTAATGTGACTTAATCATAACGGTGTAAAATAACGAACCGTTTGATTTTAGTGAATCATAACGGTGTAAGATAACGACCCGTTTGACTTTAATGTAATTCAATCACAACGGTGTAAGATAACGAACCGTTTGATTTTAGTATGACTTAATCATAACGGTGTAAAATAACGAACCGTTTGATTTTAATGTGAATCATAACGGTGTAAGATAACGACCCGTTTGACTTTAATGTAATTCAATCACAACGGTGTAAGATAACGACCCGTTTGATTTTAGTATGACTTAATCATAACGGTGTAAAATAACGACCCGTTTGACTTTAATGTAATTCAATCACAACGGTGTAAGATAACGAACCGTTTGATTTTAATGTAATTCAATCACAACGGTGTAAGATAACGAACCGTTTGATTTATGAACATATTAGATGGATGGGAAAATTCTTCTCCAGATGTGGAGAAGTATAGATTACTACCAGAGCAAAGCTATTACATAGTACATTTATCGGAAACAATTCCGGAGGTTGATAGCGTGCCATGCTCGAGGGATGCTTCGGCCTTCCGGTGTTTCCAGTTTGTATGACCCATTGTGATACGCTTCTACTATTCGGTAAGGGCCTTCCCAATTTGGGCCTAACTTTCCCTGGTTTTCCACTCTGCTAGCTTCGTTCCTTCTATAGACGAAGTCGCCCACTTTGAATGAGACCGGACGGACCCTCTGGTTGTAGTATTGCTCAATCTTTGCCTTGTACTTGGCTTCCCGAATAGCAGCCATTTCCCTCCTTTCCTGTAGCAAGTCTAAGTTCAGGCGTTGCTCTTCTTCATTGTCATCCGGATTGAACGTCATAGTACGGTACGTGGGCATTCCAATTTCGGCGGGTATAACGGCTTCACTTCCGTACGTTAGGCTGTATGGCGTTTCTCCGTTGCTTGTTTTCAAAGAAGTTCTGTATGCCCATAAGACGTTGGGTAGCTCATCGACCCATCCGGCCTTTGCTCTGCCTAGCCTTGTTTTTATACCGTGCATGAGACTTCCGTTAGCCCTTTCGACTAAACCATTTGCTTGAGGATGCGCAACGGCCGTGTTTATTTGTTTGATTTTTAGTTTTGCACACCAGCTCTTGAAAGGATCATTCACGAAGTTTGTGCCATTGTCCGTGACTATGATAGCTGGCAATCCGAACCGGCAAACTATGTTATCCCAGACGAACTTCTTAACTTCCTTACCCGTCGTCTTCGCAAGAGGCTTCGCTTCAATCCACTTGGTAAAGTAATCTATTACTACAATTACGAACTTCACCTTCCCAGGAGCTTCTGTTAGCGGACCGAGCACATCCATCCCCCATTCATAGAAAGGCCATGGAGCCATGATGGAAGTCAACGTTGTTTTGGGCAATTTCGGCACCGGAGAGTGAATCTGACAGGAGTCACACTTGTTTATTTCTTCCCGAGCATCTTTATGCACGGTTGGCCAGTAGTATCCTTGACGGATGAGTTTTGCCACAACCGCTCTTGGACCGGAGTGCATGCCGCAAGCTCCCTCATGAACCTCCCGAATGATATAATTCGCTTGAAGGGGTCCTACACAACGTGCCATCGGACCTAGGTAAGTCTTTTTGAGTAGCACATCCCCCTCCATGACATAGTGGGGGATTTTCATCCAGAGGGTTCTTGCTTCGTTAACGTCTTCTGGCCAGATGCCAGTTTTCAAACATTTTATAATTGGTGTCATCCAATTGTCGCTTTCCTCTTCCACAATAGCTTTAACTTCTTCTTCTGACGTGGAAGGCTTCTCCAGTACTTCAACTAAGACTTCTTTAGTGAGATGATTGAAGGCTACGGAAGCTAGCTTGCTCAATACATCGGCCTTTTGATTCTGCGACCTCGGGATATTACGGATTTTGAACTTTTTGAACAGTCCGATGTGTTCTCTTGTTTTCGCTAGATACCGTATCATACTTTCCTTGGATGCCACAAACTCTCCATTTATTTGACTTGCCACTAGCTTTGAGTCCACTCTGACATCCAGGGCTTCGACATTCATCCGTCTTGCTATTCGGAGACCGGCGAGAAGTGCCTCGTATTCTGCTTCGTTATTGGTGCTAACGAAGTTTAATCGGAGAGCATAGGTGTGTTCGACCTGATCAGGACCAATTAGGACTAGCCCTGCTCCTGAACCCTTCGTACTAGACGCTCCGTCTGTATATAGAATCCATTCGTCCGAACTGGATACATCACATACTTCTTTTGCTAGTGACACATTAGTCTTTCCCTTAAGGTCAACTGATATCTCTTAGATGAAGTCAGCGAGCACTTGTCCCTTTACGGAACTCTTTGGAATGTATGTTATGTCGTATGCTCCCAACTCAACGGCATATTTAGTCAGTCTCCCTGACGCTTCGGCTTTGTTTAAAATCTGCTTGACGGGCTGATCAGTTATGACTCTGATTGGGTGCGCTTCGAAATATCTTCTCAGTCGCCTAGATGCGTGCAAGAGCGCTAAAGCCAACTTCTCGATAGGCAAGTAATTCCTTTCGGCCTCTTGCAGTGTTCGGCTGACATAGTGAATCGGCAGTTGCCTTCCGTCCCTCTCAGTTAGAAGAACGGCACTGATCGCTTGACCAGAAGCAGCTAGGTAAACATATAGGATTTCCTTCGGCTTAGGGGTGGTTAATAATGGGAGTTTTAGGATTAATTGTTTCAGTAGTTGAAATGCTTCTTCTGCCGCCTCCGTCCATTTGTACTCATCCTTATTTTCCTTCGTGATGTTTTTCAAAGTTTCAAAGAACGGGAGAGATTTTTCCGCGGATCTGGCTAAAAAACGGTTCAAAGCTGCTAACTTTCCACTTAGGCTTTGCATTTCCTTCAACGTGGATGGAGACTTCATCTCGGCAATCGCTGTGGCTTTCCTTGGGTTAGCCCTGATTCCTTCGGAAGTTACAATGTAGCCCAGAAATTTCCCTTCTTCCACCCCAAAGGAACATTTTTTCGGATTTAACTTCATGTTTATCTGCCGGAGGTTATAAAAGGTTTCCGAGATATCTGCTAGCATTTCTTTCTCGGTCTTGCTTTTGATCACCATGTCATCTACATAAGCCTCTAGATTTCTTCCTATTTGACTTTGGAAAGTAGAGTCTACTAACCGTTGGTAGGTTGCTCCGGCATTCTTGAGACCAAAGGGCATCTTGGTATAACAATACGTGCCTTGCTCCGTGTAAAACGCTGTTTTCTCTTCGTCTTCTTCGGCCATCTGAACTTGGTAATACCCTTTGTAGGCATCTAGGAAGCATTTGTATCTGTAGCCTACCACTGACTCTATCTTCCAATCAATCTCCGGTAATGGGTAGTAATCTTTCGGACATGAGGAATTGAGGTTTTTGAAGTCGATACACATCCTCCAACTTCCGTCACACTTCTTCACTAAAACCGGATTTGAAATCCACGTCGGATATTTGACGGGTCTGACTATTCCTGCCCTCATCCACTCTTCCACTTCTTTCGTCACCACTTGATTCTTCTCTGCCGAAAGACTTCGTTTCTTTTGTGCCACCGGTGTGTCTGCCATATTTACGTTTAGCCTATGCTTTATCAACCATCTAGGCACTCCCGTCATATCTGATGGCTGCCATGCAAACACGTCTTTGTTTTTCCTCAACAGTTCAATAAGACTTCTGCGACCCTCTTTGGAAAAGTTTTTTCCGATGGTTACCAGTTGCTCCGGATAAGCGGGGTTAACCAATATTTCTTCGGTTGTTACAGTGATGTCCTCCCCGCCCTTTATTTCATGAGGTTCTTCGGATCGAGGCCTCTCGATTATTTGTTTTTCTTCTAACCTTCGACACTCGGATATTATTGACGGACGAGTTCTTAAAGTCGTTATTCCCTTGGGAGTGGGAAATTTGATCATTGAGTGTATGGTGGACGGTACAGCCCTTATTTCCTTCAACCCTGTTCTTCCCAAGATCACATTATACGGTGAGGGGGAGTTAATGACGCAGAAGCTCATTATGGCTCTTCGGTACATGCCATGGTCACCGAAGCATACCTCTAACTCAATCTTCCCCAACGGTTTGTTTGTCTCACCGGAGAAACCCACTAGGGAAGTGGTGGTTTCTTTGAGCCTGTTTTGGATGTCACTGCTAAGATTGTTAAAACAATGTTCATACATGACATTCACCGCAGACCCTTCGTCTACATATATCCGCCGAACCAGATACCCACTTATGTCTCCTTCAATGATGAGGGGTTCATCGGATAGATCCTCCGTCATGATAGGAGGGAAAATAATTGGAGCTTTCATCCACACTTCCTCATGGTCATAACTTCGTCGTTTTGTTCCTCCGGAACATCTTATCATGTTAATCACTTTATCTTTTGCCTTGTCATAATTTCTCATCGGTTCCCTGTCTCTTCCGGTATCTCTCTGTTTCCATTCTTTTAACAAATGATCGAGTCTACCGGACTCCAATGCCACTTCTAGTTGCTTCTTCAACTCTCGACAATGGTTGGTCAAGTGGCCGGCTTCTTTATGATATTCACAGAACTTACCCATGTTTTCACGTGAGGGTTTACCGCCGGTGGGCCGAGGAGCCGGTAGGTTCAGATGACGTTCTGTGGCCAATATCTCCCTCGGGGGTTTTGTGAGTGCGTTTAGTCCAGGACGCTGTTGTCCTTCCCTGAAGGCTCCCATTGGTCTTCGATCCGTACGATAATAATCAGTTCGGTTCAAGTCTTTTCTAGGGGCCACATACGGGTGATACGCCTCTTTGTGACGAGGCTCGTTCCTCCTTTCATTCCGGTATTTATCATCTTTGAAGCTTCTCCTCCTGTTTGACTCAAATCCCTCCCCCCGGGGTAACTCTGTGTTCCGGTATGCGTCCTCTGCCCTGATAAAATCATCCACCCTTGCAAACATTTCTGTTACCGTACGAGGTACCCTGTCCGAAAACTTCTTAGCCAAAGTTGGACACCTATGAGCATTCATGAAAGCCGAAATGCGCATGATTTCCGGCACACCACTGATGTAGCTGGCCTCGTCGGTCCATCTTTCTTTAAAGTCTGCCAACGACTCGTGGGCTCTTCTGACAATCTTGGTGATTTCTGTAGGGTCTTTTGTACATTTTCTTCGAAGGGCAAATCGTGCGGAAAATTGTTCTCTTAATTCATTCCAGCTGTTAATGCTGCCAGGTTCTAAACGCTCAAACCACCCTCCGGCCGCTCCGTCCAGGGTCTGTTGAAACATTAAACACCAAGTAGGCATCGGCCATTGCCCCTGGTTGGCTGCCCCAGTGAACCGGGTAAGATGATCATTCGGATCAGTGGATCCGTCATAAAACTTCATGTTTAGAGGCATTGTATACTTTTCCCCAGCAAACTCCACAATCCGGCTAGTAAATGGTGACCGTAACGCTTCTTTGAACGGTTTGCTTAAATCTTCATTCACTTCGACCACCCTTTCTCTTCGGACCTCATTTCCATCATCTCCAAAATCCAAACGTATCGGCCTGAGTACATTTTCCCCCAGAGCATTATGCATCTTAATCAGGTCGGTCAAGGATGCCATTTGTCCGATAATTAACTCTTGAAGGTTCGGGGAATTATTCAAGGGATTATTTGTGTTGGTGTTTACTCCGCTCCCTCCGGCCGATGTAATCGGGGTATGGAAGGGTGGAGGAGGAGGAGGTTCAGTCATCGTTCTTCGGTAGAATGAATAACGTGTCCCACGGATGGCGCCAATTTGTTAAGGTAAAATCTTGTGAGGATGTACTTCTTGTATCAGACCTTCGGACAAGTATAGGGACCTGCACACAAGAAGCACACGTTAAGCTCGCCCCGGGAACGTACCCAGGACCAACCTCCGGTGTGAGAGTAAGTATGAATGATACGAAGGGTAAGGGAGTAGTTAGGAGTAAATGCAATATGTGTGTGTTTGTTGAGTGACATAAATGAGGTGGGGGTATTTATACTATCCCACCTCTTTACCTGCTTTACCTCGGGAAGGAGCAAACAGTGTTACACTGTACATAGTAGGTAGGTTGTCAGATCACGTGGGTAACACAATCCCTGAGAATCTGGGATGGCGGCGTGACCGCAATTAATGCTATTGCCCTTCGTGTAAAAGAGGAGTCCTCAGATAATACGATAGCTGTGTTTGACCCTCCGGCTTCTGGATGAGGATCCGAAGGGTTAGTTACCGGAGGCGGTAGAAAAGTCCGAAGGGTGTACACCGTTCGGACACATACGCCAACAACAACAACAATAGTCATACCTCTATCCGAGAGAAAGCGAGTGCTTCAAGAAAGACCTCCTACAAGAAACTTTGAAAAGCTCAAAAAAATTTAACGTAAAAGAAACTTTTAAATTTAGCAAGACAAATTCTATAAAGTTACAATGTAACTTTGAAGATAATGAAGCAAGTTGTAATTTAGTGTAAAGTTTCTTTTGGTATATAAAAAGCACACTAGAATATTGCAACCTACTTTTAAGTCTTCTACTTTGTTTTAAACCAAAAGAAAATCGGATATACCCAAATAGCTTTCCTATCTGGGCATTGGTCGTGACTTTGATCGAGCATAATTCAACTTTATAATTGCTTCATCACTTTTTACTTGATTCTTCAAAAGATAGGTTTTGTATCATGAGCACATACAACATTAGTATACGAAAATTTCATGAGTTAATATTTAGGTACCTTGTTCATTTTTCTTTATAGTGTGAGTCCAACCCATGTATGATGTATCCCACGTTGGTTAAAGACATGAAATGTTCTTTGTTTATATACTATGTTGTATACAAGCACTATGCGTTGAGAATAGTAGTATTATGTTTGGGGTCATACTTGTTATGAGGTTTACGTACAAATAAAAATTGAACCCCCTAATTCGTATGCACGCTAAATTTATACAACGTCTTAACTTTTTAATATCTATTAGAAAGGTATTCCTTTACAAACACTCCATATCTATTAGAAAGGTATTCCTGTACAAGCACTCCAAAATTTATTTACGAAGATCTAGAGTCCATAGTCATACTTTTGTGTACTTATATCGTTAGTAATAACTTTTGAGAGTTGGACGATGTAGCCATTTATTTAAGAACAATAAAAGAGTGAAAACATTTCTTAGATTTTGTCGACAATAAAGATTGAAAAATTACACCACAGTGACAAATATAAATGTTGTGTGCTTGGATACTTTTGATTAAAACCATGGTATTGTGAATCCAAAATCGACATTGGTATTATTTAAATGAGATATTTAAACTGCTTTATTTCTTGTAAAAAGCAAATACATTAAAATTCATGACTTATCAGCTATGTTAAACCTTCCAAAATGGGTTGCCTTATTTTCATATACTCCTTTGAGGCCTTCACCGAACCAACAACTAAAAAAATCAAAATTACATTTATACACAAAAAATTAATAACAAGAATGAAAGAACTTTAAAGCATTCACTTTTTTTTGTATTGCTCTTTAGCAAAAGTGAAATGCAATATGTTTTCAGCTAGACGTACCCGATTATTCTTAACATGTTGATTAATAACAAAGATAGTTTGGAACACTTTTTACTAGTAGAGCTAGTATAGCTTCTTAACTTTTTAATATTTACTCAAACTTGACATTTTTTTAAAAGGCTTTTTTACCAAGTAAAGATTGAACTTCATTCATCAGTGTGTATTGTAATTTATATAGGGCATTTTAACTTAACTTTCTTTGTTCTTATGGTAACTATGATTTATGATCTTTTAACCAACTAATCCATGGAATCCAAACCCATCATCACACTGACTCAAACCGAGTAAAACCCATTTACGGAGGTTGGCGTGACCATTTTAAGATTGTTTGCACCTAACGAAATTAAACACATTTTAATGAGGATAGTCAAAGATCTTTTGTCAAGAATCAAAGAACGTTAAACTGTTAAACCAGTCAAGTTATTGTTTGTATTGCTCTTTAGCAAAAGTGAAAATGCAATATGTTTTTCAATAAGAAAGACCAAGACTATTGAATTGCCAACTCATAATAAAGATGGTTTGAACAGTTTTACGAGAAGATTGAGCCGTTGAACTGTATGAATCTTTTGTAAAATAAAATCGTTAAGGCAAGTAACATGTCTATAGTATATAACCAAAGAACATTTCTATTTGAACACTTTTACGAGTAGATTGAGACGTTGAACAGCTAGATAAAATAATTAATTCTACCCAGAACTCCAAAAGGCTTTTGGTTTAGATTTATTAAGGTGTTCCTCTACCAAAGTTTTGAAAGTTTGAGTCTCACGGTAGATACAAAACCAAATCATAAAACGGTTGTGAGTTTGTGATTTGTCTATCGTATAAAGTTATGTAAGATCACATGTCTTGAAAGTAATACTACGTAAATTTGACATATTCAAACAACAAGGAATGTTCTTCAAATCTTCTCAATGATGCAGAAATTTTTCTCCATTTGCAAGTGTTAAAACTCAAAATCAAATAAGGATGATACATAGGTTTTAACAGGCTATTTTCCGCCCATATAAGTCATCGCACTAATCCCAAGGGTTGAAAATTGAAACCCACTTTCGAGCTAGTCGATCATTTATTTTGGGGTGAGTTATAGCAACGGGGGCTATTCGTTAGATTAACCCTCTCTAATATTTTAGGGTGTACTGATTTTATTATTATTTTTTTGTATTTTTTCCTATTTTGTCGTTTAGTGGTTTTGTTTTTTTTGTTTTTTTCTTTTTTTTAAATAGAAAATATTATGTATGTATAATAATATATTGTATATATATAATGTTTTGTATATGTATAATATTTTGTAAAATAGCACGTTAAATATTACCACATTAAATAACTGCAACAACAACTGTTATTATTAAATTAAACGACAACGTTATACATATATAACATATGAAGTTTATTTATTTCATTTCATTTCATTTAAACGACAACGTTAAAAATAACAACATTTACAACTTTTATTATTTTTAACAAAATACTTTTTTTTTAACTTTTACAAAAAAATTACAACTTTTATTAATTTTTTAATTTACAAAAAAAAAATTACAAAATTATAACAAAAATTTACAACTTTTATTTTTTTTACAAAAAAATTACAACTTTTATTATTTTTAACAAAATACTTTTTTAACATTATTTTTAACAAAATACTTTTTTTAAAAAACTTTTACAACTTTTATTTAAAAAATAATAATAAAAAAAATAATAAAAAATAAATTTGCAAAATATTCGGCCGCATATTTTGACCAAAAAGTGGAGGACAAAAAAGGTGACAGTGGGTGACAAAAAAGGTGTATCAGTGGGGCTAGGGGTAGCCCCCGTTTCCCTAACACAGCCCTTTATTTTTTAAGTCATTGCACTAATCCCAAGGGTTGAAAATTGAAACCCACTTTCGAGCTAGTCGATCATTTATTTTTTCAGGTTGGTTAACATCAAAGATTAAAAATAGTGTGGGGCGTGACATGATGGCATGACCAACCTTCAAGCCTTAGCGTAAGGCGTGGCAGCATGACGTTTTTAAGACGGTAAAATGTATTTATAGATTTATATCATACTTAGGTGGTGTTTGTTTTTCAGAAATACCTCTTAACAGCCTCTTAATGTGACTCTTTCAGACGCAGTCAGACATTTGGGTCATTAAGAGCGTTTGTTTTTTTCATGTCATTAAGAGGTGGTAAGAGGCAATCAGTGTTAAGAGCGTTTGTTTTTTTCTGACCATTAAGAGGCATTAAGAGGTATAACCCTCTTATTGAAATAGATAAAGAAGGGGTATCTTAACACCTCTTAATATGTTTTATTTATTTTTTTCTTGCTTTTTATTTTATTTATTTATTTTTTTCTTTTCTTATAATTTTTCAATTCAACTTTTTTTTCCCCTCCAACTTTGTATTTCGTATTTTTTTTCCAACTTTGTATTTCGTATTAACGGTACGTTTACATATTTTTCTGTTAGATTAAAAATGTAAAACATGATAATAATTATCTTACAATTCCTATTTTGTTCAAATTATAGAGTTCGGGTTAGCGAACTTATATATCTCAACTCTAACCAACCTATTTAGTTAATCGTTTTGAAAAATTCAATATAAACCTCGTCATGTTTTTTTTGTCAATTAAACCTGAGATTGAATGTTTTGTTTTGTTTAAAATACTTTTAACTTTTAATTGACTATATTGTTTTTTTTTTTTTATGTTTAGTAAAGTTTATTTCTCGCACGTAATACGATTGTTTATAGTAAAGTGTAAAGCTGATAGTTTAACACATTCAGACATTTACAAAAACAACAGATTAATTTGATTTTGATTCAGATTCAGATTTCTCAACCACTTATTCAGATTAAGATGGAATCAAATTCAGACTTTTCAACCACATATTTAGATTCAGATGTGCGAATCAGATTTAGAATTAGAGCCTCTTAATAAACAAACATCACCTTAGTAAATCCAAGTCCAAATCCAAAGTATTAGCATATGCAAGCCCAAATCCCAAATATTAGTAAATCCTCTGAACGATTCAAAAAAGCTCGCTACATCTTTGCGCGTCTTTTCACGCCTCAACTAACGTCACGCCTAGCACCGACGCCTTGATGTATTTCGTAACTTTTAGGTCACGCCTCGCGTTTTGGCACCACCATAGCCCCTTTTAGAACCCTGGTTAACATGCATAACTACATAAGAACTTAAGTTAGTACGTAATGACGTTCGTAGGCTATTCAATTAAGATATAGTAATGACCGAAACAAACCCGGGCTCGATGGCATATGAATTGATGAGGATTTCTTCTGCAAGGACAAAGATTTACGACAAATTGTAACCTCAGTTAGTTTTCTAAAGTTACAATTTAATCCATTCAAAACCACTAGACGAGTACCCGTGCATAGCAACGGGATTTTATAGCGACAAATAATTTATTGATAAAAAAAATTTATAGGTTACAAACGAAAAATAATAAAAGTTTGAAGATTTGGTAATTAAACATAATGTTTTGAAACCCGGTTCGACCAGGGTGGTTCAACCGGTTGAACAATTCCGGTCGAAAAATGGGTCGATTTAAACCGGGTCAACTTGCTAGGTTAGGTCGAAAATGGGTCAAATTAAACTGGATCAACCCGCCGGGTTTGAAGCGTCCCGGGTCAACCCGGTTTGTGTTTTAATTAGTTGTATTTAATTTGGTAGATATGTTTTTAATTGGTTGTACAATGTGAATAAACCATTGTACTTTTTTAAATAATGGATAATGTTTTGAAACCCGGTTCGACCCGGTTGGTTCAACCGATTGAACCATTCCGGTTGAAAAATGGGTCGAGTTAAACCGGGTCAACTTGCTAGGTTGAGTCGAAAATGGGTCAAATTAAACTGGGTCAACCCGCCGGGTTTGAAGCGTCCCGGGTCAACCCGATTTGTGTTTGATTGGTTGTATTTAATTTGGTAGATATGCTTAAATTTGGTTGTACAATGTGAATAAATAATTGTACTTATAAATATTGGGGTGTTTTAATAAGAGTATTAATTACATTTCACTTTCTCTCTCATTTGACCATTGTTGAAAACTCAACATTTCACTTTTGACCATTTTTCCATTATAGATATAGATTAATGAAGCTATGTGATGACACTGCTTACAAAGTTACAATTTATATTGCCCATATATTTCATTGCAAGTCATATAAATCATATCGCGATAAAAAACAACATGATTAAATCTTACATCCCACATAGCTTGAAGAACACAAGTGTTCTTTGATTATATACTATGGTGTATATGGACAATATGTGTTAAGAATGATATTATGTTCCGGACATGCCATTCGTAGTGAAGTTCATGTAGTGTGAACTTCACTACAATTTGTGAGTTCGGAATTTATAGAGCTTCTTAACCTTTTTTATATTTACTCTACCTTAACTTTCTTTGTTCTTAACAAGTACACCAAAATTTATTTACAACTTAAAGATCAAACTTCATTTATAGCGTGTATCCAAAATTTACGTAACTTCTTTACCTTTCAATATTTACTTTATCTTAACCTTCTTTGTTCATAACAAATACTCCAAAAAAATTAGGGAAATTCGCAAAAAAATGCACTATACTTGCCACATTTTGTCATTGTATTTGTCATTTTTTTTTTTTTTTTTTTATTATAGCACCAACTTTTCTAAAAGACGCCATTGTGTGTACTGGTGACTTGTTTCACCTGTTGCAGCAGGTTGACTTAACGAGCGTTTGTTTTTTTTGCAGCGTTAGTCCTATATTATTGCAACGTTAGTCCTTTACACGTTTTTGTCCGTTTTTTCGTCCGTTTTCGCACGTTTTCATACGGTTTTGTTCGTATTTACACGTTTTCGTTCGTTTTTTCACGTTTTTGCCCGTTTTTGTCCGTATTTACACATTTTCATTAGTTTTCGACCGTTTTTACACGTTTTCGTCCGTTTCTTCACGTTTTCGTCCGTCTTCGCACGTTTTGTCTGTATTTACACGTTTTCGACCGTTTTTACACGTTTTCGTCCGTTTCTTCACGTTTTCATCCGTCTTCGCACGTTTTTGTCTGTATTTACACGTTTTCGTTCGTTTTCGCCCGTTTTTACACGTTTTCGTCCGTTTTTTCACGTTTTCCCCCGTTTTCGCACGTTTTTGTCCGTATTTACACATTTTCATTAGTTTTCGACCGTTTTTTACACGTTTTCGTCCGTTTCTTCACGTTTTCGTCCGTCTTCGCACGTTTTTGTATGTATTTACACGTTTTCATCCGTCTTCGACCGTTTTATTTCGCGAAATTAAAAAAATTTTGAAAAAAAAATTAAAATAAATTTTTATTTTTCGAAAAAAAAAAATAATTTTTCGAAATATTTTTTTTTGAAAGAAAAATTAAAAATATTTTGAAAAAAAAATAATTTTTTTTTCCGAAAAATAAAAAATTATTTTAATTTTTTTTAGAAAAAAAATTAAAATAATTTTTTATTTTTCGGAATATTTTTTTTTTGAAAAAAAAATTAAAAATAGTTTGAATAAAAAATAATTTTTTTTCCAAAAAATAAAAAATTATTTTAATTTTTTTTCAATTTTTTTTTCGAAAAAAAAATTTAATTAAAAAATTTTGAAAAAAAATTAAAATAATTTTTTATTTTTCGAAATATTTTTTTTTTGAAAAAATAATTAAAAAAAATTTTCGAAATAATTTTTTATTTTTCGAAAAAAAAAATATTTTTTTTTGAAAAAATAATTAAAAATATTTTGAAAAAACAAATATATTTTTTTTCGAAAAATAAAAAAAAAATTATTTTTTTCGAAAAATAATTTTTTTTTTTCGAAAAATAAAAAATTATTTAAATTTTTTTTTCAAAATTTTTTCAATTTCGAGAAATAAATAATCAATTTTTTTTCGAAAACGTGCGAAGACGGACGAAAACGTGAAAAAACGGACGAAAACGTGTAAAAACGGTCGAAAACGCATGAAAATGTGTAAATACGGACAAAAACGTGCGAAAACGGGCAAAAACGTGTAAAAACGAACGAAAATGTGTGAATACAGACAAAAACGTGTAAATACAGAAAAAAAAACGTGCGAAAACGGTCGAAAACGTTAAAAAACGGACGAAAACGTGTAAAAACGGTTGAAAACGAATGAAAATGTGTAAATATGGACAAAAACGTGCGGAAAACGGGCGAAAACGTATAAAAACGAACGAAAACGTGTAAATACAGACAAAAACGTGCGAAGACGGACGAAAACGTGAAGAAACGGACGAAAACGTGTAAAAACGAACGAAAATGTGTAAATACGGACAAAAATGTGCGAAAACGGGCGAAAACGTGAAAAAACGAACGAAAAAGTGTAAATACGAACAAAACCGTATGAAAACGTGCTAAAACGGACGAAAAACGGACAAAAACGTGTAAAGGACTAACGTTGCAATAATAAAGGACTAACGCTGCAAAAAAAAAAAAAAAAAACGCTCGTTAACTCAACCTGCTGCAACACACAATGGCGTCTTTTAGAAAGTTGGTGCTATAATAAAAAAAAAAAAGTATGACACATACAATGACAAAATGTGGCAAGTATAGTGTCTTTTTTTGCCAATTTCCCAAAAAATTATGTATAAAGATTGAGAGTCTATAATTTTGTGTATCTATTGAAGCAGGATAATGCAAAATACCATGTCTCCTAGTGTTTTTTTGGCAATAAAGATTTAAAGTTGCACCACGATACATGACAATTCATGACTTATCAACTGCATTGAATCTAATGAATATGAGCTCTATTTTTTTTTCTAGCGTTTAATGAAATTGTCGTTAAAAAAAAGTTATCAATAGTCAAAGTACATGTACACACAAGAAATGCAATGTGTTTTTTCGTGTAGACAAATCAATACTCTTTGACATGTCGATTGATTACAACAGCACCAGCAGAGCCATATTGAATTGTAGTATACCGGTTCTGCAACTAAAATGATGAAAATGTTACAATTTGATCGTGAGTTCGTGACACTCTCCTTTCAAATATTGATGAACCTAATGAATAATAACATGATGATAAATTTGTTCCAATGGTTTTTTAGTTAAGAAATCTGCTTAGAATACCATGAATTAAAGGTGTGGTCATCTTAAATGAACAAATTAACTTTGAATACATATGTGATCGCTATAATGTTCTAAATCCGAAAGTGACATGAGTATGACTTAGTTGAAATAACATAACTATGTTTGCTGCAAATTGGGTTATGTTATGTAATTAGTCTTCATATTAGCTTATAACTAAGTCTAGGGGTTAGAGTGTTGAGCTTAAACTTATTATTATTAATCAAGTAGGAGTCGGGTAGGTTGGCTTGTGTCTCAAGCCCAACCCGTGTCATTGTAATAGCCGACTTTCTAAGAGTCGGTGTTTCCTCCCCCCTCATCTCTATAAAAGGGGGGGGGGGGGGGGGGGGGGGGGGGGGTTTGTACGCATTCTTTCAATACTAATCAAGAAACGATTAGGGATACTTACTTGTACAAATCAATTCTTTTCTGTCGACATCTTATCTTCGCGGTCGAGTTATCCGTGCTAGTAACCAGGGGTTGTAGGTTGTCGAATCTTACAGTTTAATAACTCATAACCTGAGTATGACTATATTTGTTCAAAATGAAAGCTTGGATGATACACAGGCTAAAAACCACATACAAATTATTTATTTATTTATTTATTTGACGTAACTTAAATTATAAATAATATAACTCATGATTATGCATAAAACAAACATCATTCGTAAACCAAAATTCAATTAGAAAGAAGCAGGCAGCGAAACATTAGTTACAAGAGAATAATAAAAATCTTTACTTGACAGTTCAAACAACCCGGCCTATACTTTATGGAATGTAACCGAAGAAACAAAATGAGTTGCATTATCGAAGTTATCTCCTCAATCACAGCAAACAAAGAAGATGGAAAAAATATTTGTAAAACCACATGTAACTAATCATAAATTTGTACTCATTCATGGATCTACTCATCTAATGGTTTCAACACTTTAGAAAAGAAAAGAAAGTTTGTACTCGACCATGATTAACCAAGTAACTTTAATTTAAAAGATAAACCGTGTACAATGAACGCATAAAAGGAAGAGATCACAATACTAAAATTCATTAGTCGAAATTTAGGTACCTTATTAAAACCTTTTAATCTTGCATCCCACATTGGTTCAAGGAAGGAAGTGTTCTTTACATATATGCTATTGTGCGTAAAAATGATATGTCTTAAGAATAGTATCATGTTTAGGATATGCTATTGGCATTGAGGTTTATGTACGAAGTTAAAATACAGAACCTTGCGGCAAATAGTGTAATCCTGAACTTATACGAGTCCTTAAACTTTTAATCATCAATAAACGGCTTATTTTAATTTATTTAATGGTAGAGCTCCAATTTTTTTAATTCTTTCAATCATTTTTAAATAGATTGAAAATCTTAATCAGTAGTGGTATGGAATAGTGTCAAAGTGACATGTGATTCTCACTCCAAATTGTGTAAGATATCAAGTTCAATTTCTGCTATTGCAAACAACTTTTAAGTGATCACGCCGCAATCACTACATTAGAGTCCATAAAATAGCTCGGATAAAGAACGACGCAATCATAACACCCTCACTATTCTGTACCAATCACTGTTACTCGCCAAACCCGGTTTGAACTTTGTCGAATCATCCATGTTATATTTCTTGAGACCCATTATCTCTCACGCGAACACCATTGAGAAGGCCGATCAACCTTACCAACATCAATGGGGCTTTGTTGTCCACTGGGTGAAGCTTATTAAGTTAAGCGAGCCTAGGTGAGAGTAGTACCGGGTTGGGTGACCAACCGGGAAGTCCTCACATGGGGACCTCAAGCTCTAATGATATCAACCAGCTACCTTAGAAGCCTGGGCCCAACCATGTGATGTCTTGATCCAACTAAAGGACGCGAGTTCGATTCCGTTCCGTAAGCATGGTTGGGTATTGGGTGGAGGTATTTCACAGGCATCAAACCTTTGCTGGGTAGGGTTGATGGGTACCATTATGGTACACAGGGTTGAGGTGTCCCTGCCAATCTACACTTTTTTTGATCCAACATCAATGTATATATATTGCTGAAATTGATGAAATGCTCACAAAGAAATCCACATTTTATATTGTCTATAATATACAATCTTAAATTATGATCAATTGAAGTTTTTTTTTTTTTTTTTTTTTTTTTTTTTTTTTTTTTTTTTTTTTTAAGAATAGCATAAAGATATCATCATCTAATCTAAATTACCTATAATGCATTTTAGACCCTCTCTCCTCATTTTTTTAAAGATTTCTAAAAATAGATTTTAAGCATTACAAGTTCTAAAGCTATATTTACAATCATTTAATCAAACAATTGTTGTAACCATAAAGCCACATTTAAATTAAAAAGAAGTAGATAGCTAAATGTGAGTTACTCAAATCAAATTAGAAAAAGAAAAAACTTAATTTTAACGTACAAACAATACAATACTTCATGGCATGCAACTGAAAAACAAAATGAGTTGCATTATGGTCGATTTTTTACTCAACCACAACCAAACAATAAAGATCGAGAAAATATAAATAAATCGACGTCTAAGTAGTGATAAATTTGTACTCAATCATGGATCTTCACATCCAATTATTTGATCACTTAATAACTGTAAAGTGTTAACGATGTATAATGAACGCATAAAAGGTATAGGCTAGAATACTAAGATTTTATGAGTCAACATTTAGGTACTTTATTAATTTTTCTTATAAAACCATTTCAATCTTTTATCCCACATTTGTTAAAGGAAGAAAATGTTCTTTACATATATACTATTGTGTGTAAGAATGGTGTGTCTTTAGGATAGTATAATGTTTAGGATACATTGTTCGCATTGAGGTTCATGTTCATAGACAAAAGATTGAACCTCATGCACTGCAATGTAGTCCTAAGCTTATACGAGTCCTAATCTTTTAATCCTACTTATACGAGTCCTATCTATTCAATGGCCAAACCTTCAGCTTTTTAAATATAAGCCCGTAACCTTTTATTTGCGGAGCCCTTAGGTTTTTTATTCTGAGTCCTTAACCTTTTAATCTTATTATATAAGTGCTTATTAATATATATTTAATGGTGGATCCCTTAGCTTTTTAATCTAAGTACATAACATTATATCATATATATTAAATGGCTTATTTCCATCTATTCATTGGTGGAGCCTTTACCTTCTTAATCTGGGTCCTTAACATTTTAATATTAATTATATATTCAATGGCTTATTTCTATCATTTAGTGGTGGAGTCTTTAACTTTATAGTCACACATATTAATGACTTATTTCGATCAATTTAATGGCTCTCGTCCATTTGGATTGGCAAGAATTGCTTGGCTTGTAACTCGTATTGTGACCAATGGATCCTCAACCCTAGAAGCATGGTTGTCAAAATTTTGTGATGGGTTCATCATTCCTTGTCCTTTGGTTTATTGTAGTTTTGTAGATTCCTTGTTGACCGTCCCTGGAGCTTTCAACTAATAAAATTCTTTCCTTCCCAGAAGAAAAAAACTGAAAAAACTAAAATGTTGCTAGCTAAGATAACATAGTGTAACCAAAGATGCAAAGGGCACCTCGTTTAGATGTATTAGACTAGAGGTAATGAACACCAAACCTATAACCTTCACGTCTGCGTCACATCATCATTTATCACACTACAAAACCCAGAACTAAAACCAAACAGGTGTAGTGGTGACCACTAAACCAAACACATAATAATAACTCGTTTTTTGCAAACATACCCCCGCAATATACCCTATGTACGAACACCACTAACAAAAAAGAAATGTATCCATCACCTAGGTAGTGTGCACCACCAAACCAGTGTCAAAAACCCACCACTGAGCGTGGTGGTGAGACAGGTGCAATGGGGCTGGCGTGTAGTGGTGGTACCACCGGTGGTCTACCACCACCCATTACACTTAGGTCCTATTTGAGAGCCTTTGAATAAGGCAATTAAGAGGATATCACATGAAAGCTAATATTGTTTGATAAAAGAATATATGACGCTGAAACAATTTTGAAAGCTTCTGAATCATGCATGGCCACAATAATGCAAAATCATACAATGCCTACCTCCTCCTATTTTATCCTTTTCTATTTTTTAATCATTGACTCCCCTTTTTTTTATTTATTTTTTATTTATTTTTTTTTTTTTTAACTTTACTCGAAAAAGCTAGGGAACTAGTACTTTGCATGATTTCAATATATGATGTGTTATGTTTTCACATTTATTTGAAAGTATTTTAATAACAATTTATGATGTCCGACGTTTGCATGTATAATAACAATTTACGATGTCCGACGTTTGCGTATTAAAACTTAAATTATAATTTCAGTGAGAATACAATTGACTATGAAACGCTGTAATGCAAAAGAAGAAACATCACTTATTAACAACTAAGGCCAATGACAAGCCCTCTTTTGACGCTTCTGAATTTAACAACATATACATATAGCATGTTTTCTTCGACAAAAAAGGTTTACGTTATCCATCGATTTATCAAATAGAGATCGATATATCACAGTAAACAACACGAAATGTTCTTCAAATCTTTTTTCAATGTGATACGGAGCAGAAAGTTTTCTTCATTTCCTAGTATTTAAATCACTCGGCCGAGGAGACTAAGTTGTACATCAGTATGGCCAATCATAAGTTAGCCTGCTAAGCCCAACGGTTTAATACTGAAACCTAGTTCGAACTAGTCGATTTTAAATTGTTTCATGTTCGTTAACTTGCATAAGAACTCAAGTTTTAAGATCCATGAATCAGTTGGCTAAGATATTGAAAACCATGTTTAACAAAAATAAGTTTTCATAACAAATAAACGAGACATTGCTTTGTAATTTCTTCTCTAGTTTCAGTTTTTTTGTTTCTAATAAATTCCGCCGTTCAAAAAAAAAATAAATAAATAAACGAGATCAAAAAGTTAGCAAAGCTATTTCTTCTTTCTTTTCTAAATATAAAACAGTAGAAACATACTAAAGCAAAAAATGACATAACTACATAATATAATTTGGATACTAAAATCTTTGTTAGTTGTGACAAGATGTATAGAGACAATCTCGTCTACAAATGTAAGAACAAAAAGATGCCCTCATATTCAAAGCTAACGTTTTGCAAGTAAAGGGATTATAAGGCTGCATGCAGTAAGCATACACGATCGACATTGTCGATCGATTCTTGTCGATCTTCCTTGATGCAAGGTTTTGGTCGTGGGACAAAAATACCCCATGTGGGTCGTGTAGCCGATCGAATGGTATACCCCTTTTTACTTTGCTTTTTGAATCAAGGTTACCGTTTATAAATTCATGTAAAATTCATGTAACGGTTTAAAAAAAAAAAATCAACACACTATAAATACCACATTAACACAACATATTTTACACACTTAAAATTCACAAAATCTCACACATATTTCAATTCAAAATGGCGTGTAATAAACTGCCTCATACCGTCGAAGAATTTCAAAAATGGGTCAAAAACCAAGCTGAGAATGACGACACGGCTCGTCAAGAAGCTATTTCCGAAGTTATTAGCAGGTTTGAGCTGGCAAAGGCCCTCAAACAACGAATGAGAACACGCTACTCAGATTGCGATCACATTTCTGACGACAGGAAATATGTGATCGACCAGTTTTTATACGACGAATTTCGTAAAGATCATGCCGTTGTTGAGGCATTGCGTGGCTGTGTGAGTCAGATACATTCCCAAAAAACAAACAAGATTCGTTGGAGCTTTGAAGAAAATGTGAAAGCTGCTATGGTTGAACAACAACAACAACAACAATTTGTGCATGGTGAATCAAGTTCATCTGCACAAAGAGTTGTTGAGCAACAACAACAGCTGCCTCGTCTGGATAATTTTCAGGTAAGTTTTGAGGAAAATGTGGCAGCAGATGATGATGGCTGGAACTCTGAGAAGGAGCGGGAACTGAGCAGGTTGGAAGCTCAGTTAGAAGAAGAGAGGTTTGCGAGCTTTGATCCTTACGACGACGGTTACCGCTCCGACAACTCTCAGACTTGGGATCACCCGGACTACAACTGAAGTTAGGATTATAATTGAAGTTTATGTAATGTTTAAGTTTATGTTTTCAATCTATGTACTGTTTTATTTTTATTAATGAAATTAGTGTTTTAATTATTAAGTTTGTAAAAAAAAAAAAAAAAAAGTGTTTTAATTATTAAGTGTTTTAATTATTAAGTTTATGTTTTGAATCGCCTGCAGGTCGCTGGAGAGAGAAAGCTGACGTGGCAGGGAAAAGTAAGGGGATTGAATCCCCTTACTGCAAGTAGCCTAACACACTTCTTCACTTCATATTTATGCACACAATGACACAAACATGTATTAATAATACAACTGGTGTATATCAGATTATTAGACAACATGAATTAGCAGTAAACTTAGGTAACTTAGTTATTATTATTTAATTTTTTTTAATGATATCCAAGTCAATCCCACACAGGAATAAGAGAGAAGTTGTTGCTAGTAAATATACCAAATTGTTTACAAAACAAATGTGTTTAGACTAATGTAATGTTCTCAGGGCGGGTTTAAACATACGCTAACCAACAAAGATATAGCACACTTTTATTCCATTCCTGAAAATTTATACATACGAACTCTTTACTTTTTTATGTACAAACTATCAATTTAAATCTATCTTTTAGATGTAAAACATTTTTGGAACAAAGACTCATAAACTTTATATTTATAAGTCAGATGTGGTGTTTGTTACGAAGGTACAGGTGGTTAGCGTAGGGGTCGAAATATATATGCTTAGTATATAGCTTTTAGTGTGAAGAGTTAAAAAATTGCCAAAAAAAGAACTCTTCTTGGAAAGAAAATAAAAACACGAAAGATAGAAATGATCAACATCATATGTTTTTCTAATCTAAAAGTTAAAAAGCATCCATGTAAAAGAACAGTTATGTTTAGCAAGAAAAATTCTATTAAGTTAAAAGTGTAACTTTGAAGTTAATGTAAGTATGTTGTAATTTAACGTAGACTTTCTTTTTATCAAAATTAAAAATAAAAAATTACAACATACTTTTTTCTTGAAAAGCAACGTAACTTTATAATCACAAAACAAAAATACATGAGATCAATTTAAAAGGCCCATTATAAATAAAAAGACCGTTGTAAACTACTGATACATATTGTCTTCCATTAGTTTTAAACCAAAGGAAAACTGGCTTACCGGAAAAGCTTTCCCAATTCGGACATTGGTGGTTACTTTGATCGGGCATAATAAAACTTTATAATTGCTTCGTCACTTAATACTTGGTTTCGATTCTTCGAAAGATACATTGCGTATCAAGAACACATAACTGTATAGACTAGAATACCAATATTTCGTGAGTAACATTTATGTTCATTTTTTTAGTCATTTTATAGTGGTCATTTCAACCCCTTTGTATCCCACATTGGTTGAAGAAATGATATGTTCTTTGGTTATATACTATGTTGTATACAAATGGTATGTGTTCAGAATAGTAGTATATGTTTCGGTTACATACTTGTTTATGCAGTTCATCTACAAATTAAGATTGAACTGAAATGCATAACACAGTACTGTCCCGTAATTTATACTACTTCTTAACTTTTAGTATCGACAAGTACTCCAAAATTGATTATGAGTGTGATTGAAAAATCTTAAAAAGGTCATTGGGGGAGATTGGAGTTGCAATCACTAGACAAGTACTCCAAAATTGATTATGAGTGTGATTTATAAATCTTAAAAAGGTCAATGGGAGATTGGAGTTGAAATCACCATCAAATGTGAGACTTAGTACTCCAAAATTTATACTACTTCTTAACACAGTATTGTCCCGTAATTTATACTACTTCTTAACTTTTAGTATCGACAAGTACTCCAAAATTGATTATGAGTGATTGAAAAATCTTAAAAAGGTCATTGGGGGAGATTGGAGTTGCAATCACTAGACAAGTACTCCAAAATTGATTATGAGTGTGATTTATAAATCTTAAAAAGGTCAATGGGAGATTGGAGTTGAAATCACCATCAAATGTGAGACTTAGGGGGTGCTTGGTTGGGGGTATCGGGGGTAGGGAATGGGAAACCACCACCACTACTAGCAGCAGCAGCAACCACCATCACTTTGGAGGTTTTTTTTTTTTTTTTTTTTTTTTTAATCAAGCATTATCAAAGATAATGATAATCTCCATTTCATTTCTTTATATTCCATTGTATTTCTTTTACCTTTGCTATTCACATTCTCCTTTTTAGACTAAGCGCACTCTTACACACTGTTCTTTAGTTTTTTAAGGAAAGAAAATGAATGAAAAGTAAAAATTGAAAAGTAAAGGAGAGAGAGAGGGAAGTAATTTTATATTTTATTATGTGTTCTTTAATCAAAGTGAATGAAGAAGAAATGGAAATGACGAAAGTGCTCTAAATCTGAGAAAAGTACAAATAAAAATGATTAAATTACAATTATAACCTTGTAAACATGTTATGTAAAAAAATAACAAAAGGGTAAGTTGGTCAATTTTATTAAACCGTTATTCTCTTTCCTTCTCCACCATCCCAAAAGTGGCAGGAGGTTTTGACCCATATTTCCACCAACTTTCAGTCATTTCCTTTTTGTTTCACTCCTCCCAAAATCTTGAGAACATTATTTACTTTTTGATTTCCTTACTTCCCTTTCACTTCCACTCTTTTAATGAACTAAAAAACAGAGTGTTAGTTTTAAATTTGAAAACATGGTATCATTTTATTATTACCCCAGTCAAACTGTAATCCTTATATGTGTTTCTTAAGGATTCACAATCAAATGCATACAAAACTTTAAAAAAAAAAAAAAAAAAAAAAAAAAAAAAAAAAAAAAAAAAAAAAAAAACAATTGATTCCAATAAAATGACATTGTCATGGACCTAGTTCTAAAGATGGGCACCATAGCTAACAACATCAAACACAACCAAACAATAAAAATACAACCATTACAAAGAGAGGAGGTTAGATAATGAGCAACTCGAAGAAAGCTGTCTACCTCCATGGTCACTTACTTTGACAACGAACTCATGAAACCGCAAAAAAGAAAGAAAGAATGAAAAAAAAAAAAAAAAAAAAAAAACATCATTTCACTAATGATCTTTAGTGATTTAAAAAGAAGAAAGCCCTCTACCTCCATGGTCACTTATTTACCATCCACACTTCTTTTATGGTCACCACTTATGCAACGTTTATAGTCCATAACACTAGCTCAGAGAGAGAACAACGCGATCACAACACCCCACGTACTATTCCGTAAGAAACCACCGATACCCGCCAAACCCGGCTTAACCTTTGTCGAATCACCCATGTTAAATTTTTAGAGACCCGTCATCAGGCAGACACCATTTCGGTCAACCTTACGAACATCAAGGTATAATACTGCTGAAACTAAGAAAATACTCACAAAGAAATCCACATTTGTATTGTCTATAATACACACTCTTATAGTAATGATCCACTGAAGGCTTTTTTTTTTTTTTTTTTTTTTTTTGAATACCATAAAGGTATCATCATCTTAGAACAGATTAACTTATAAATGCACCTGATTATGACTTAGTTGTAACATTGCAAGTTATGTTTTCTGTAAATTGATTTAAGTGATCTTTTGTTATGACATAACTCAAACTGTAAACTAAAAGTCATTGTACATAGCTCACGATACATGTAATCAAACAATAGTTGTAACAATAAAGCAAAATTTTAATTTAAGAGAAGTAGATAGCTAAATGTAAGTTAATCGAATACATTTGGACAAAGGAAATTTTTACTTTACAGTCCAATACAACACTTTTTTTTTTTTAATTGGGTAAAAGGTCAAAAGACCCGATAAATATATTACTTCAAAAAACGTTTAAGTACAAAGGATATGGGTGAATCCCATATCTCAGCCCGTTACATAGGCGGAAAAACTAACATAACAAGAAACTTCCGTTTCTCTAAATAAGAAAATAAACCACTTCTCAAAAGATAACATTAGACTCTTATGAAAACAAAATTACTTCCTACCAAAGCCTTGGAGCTTGGTACCATACATGTCATAAAAAGTATCCAAATTCCCTGGAAGATCGTACACCTGATCTGCATAGTCATCATAATCATAGTCATCATAATCATCTTCACGATCATGACCACCACCAAATACGTTCATGGACTCATCAAAAGTGTTCACAACCTCCTCTTCATCACTGTCGGAATCAACAACCTCTCCCACCTTAGAGATTGGGTTAACCCTCTTAGTAGAAGAAATAGATGGAGAATCCTTTTTATTACCCGGATAATCTACCTTTTTAATAGGATGACCATCATCATCCATAAGAGTAGCTTTCCCATCAATAAGTAGCTTTTCAAGATCCCCAATTTCTCAACAATAGGAGTATTACCAACCTCCTTAGTTCCCATTAAATCACTCACAAGTGGTACTTGTGATGCATTACTAGTCTTTTGAGACCCGTCCTCCTTAGCTTCCTTTGTAATACCAGAATTCACATCCTTAATCACTTCATTGGTAGAAATACCAAAGTCATCAGTATCAACCATATAAAGGGCATCAAATTGGTTTAATGTAGCAACCTTTGAACCACTCGTACTAGCCACATCAGCAGCCTTCTTCTTAGTGGCATCCGCTTTCTTGGGTTCAGGAGGAGGCGCTTTGGATTGATTACGAAACTTCTTACCCAAGAGAGGTTTAGTAACTCCACCTTTACCCGAAACATTTTGACCATCATTCTTACCCTTATTCTTGTGATTAACCATTTGAAAACCATCATTAACACTTAGTGTGGGCTGAGTAGGAGGCGGAACAGATTTAGGACAATCAACTAGAGTATGACCAAAATCCTTACACGAATCACATCGAGGTAATTTCCACTCGTATTCAACCCGAATCTTCTCAATAGTCGAACCCGACCATTCAAGTAAGGGTATTTCAACAGTAATGCTTTCCGTAAGTACATCATCCGCCTTAACTTCAATAAAGCACCTAGCAAAACTACTTCGCCCCTATGATTCCATGCACATGTGACTAGCTAGTATAAGCATCTAACATTTTCGGTGTACCAATCAATGTGGCTAAAAGACTAAGACCATCATCAGAGAACATTGCAAGTGGGAAATCATAGAATTTAACCCACACCGGAATGTTGGTCAAATCATCTGAGCAGATTAGTGTTTAAATTGAAGGCAATGTAACTGAAGAAACAAAAACTAGTTGACTTGTTTTCGATTTTCTTCCCAATCACAACCATAGAAAGAAAAGTGTAAAAAACATGAGTTTAAACACATATAATTAGGGGCGCAGCTAGAAAGTTATTGTCGAGAGAGTAAACTTTGATTTTTTTTTCTTCAGAAACCACATTATAAATCGATTCGTTAGGAGTGTTAAATAATGAAAACCCCATAAGTGATACGTTTTATTGATACGGTATATTCAAAGGCAAATACATAATGAAACCATAATTGACCCAACCCACAATCAGGCTTGAGCCATATCTATCCCTAATACTTTCTCGCAGTCGGAGCAAAAGCAAATAACATATTTGTTGATGAAGACATCTAACAACAAGTAGAAATTAATCTTCACTATGCAGCAAGAACAAAAGCATAAGCATAGAAACAAAAAATAAAAGTAAATATTAGACATTTTTTTTTCTTTTTTCTTTTTATGAAGAAACGATATATGGTGGTGGCTAGAGTTTGACGGGATGCCATATAGGAGGCAGCTCAACTTAGCCACCTAGGTCTGAGGATCAGACTCGCTCCGATATCATGTTAAATAATGAAAACCCTGTAGGTGATACGTTTTATTGGTACGGTATCTATAGAGGCAAATATATAATTAAACCCTAATCGACTTAACCATCAATTGGGCTTGAGTTATATCTATCCTCCAACAAGGAGTGCAAATTACAAAAAATGAAAAATAGTCAAATATTAAAAATATATATATATATATACACAACAATTGTTTGCATGTAATCACTGATAAATTTGTACTCGATCATAGATGTCCTCATCTAATTGTTTCATTACTTAATAACCATAATGGGCACTAACATGGAGTAGTCAAGTATAGTACGTAGCTTGACTAGCTTCAACATTTAAGTTTCTTATTTCTCTTTCTTATATATAAGATCATTTTTATCTTACATATCCCACATAGCTTAAGTCATTCAGAACTGGCAAGCACCCGGAAGCACTAGACCAATAAGCTAGATCTCCCTACGGGGCATTGCACGTTTAGCCAGACCGCTCCGCTCGTGCTTCTCCTTGCGTCTGAAGAAAAGAAATGTTCTTTGGTTAAATAGAAAGGTGTATGTGCATAACATGTCTTAAGAATAGTAGTATGTTAAGGATATGATATTTGCACAGGAAGTAATAATGATAACTGAACTTCCATTGCAAATGTATGGTCCTAAATTTCTATAGTTTCTTAACGTTTTATTATTTATTCTTGCTTAACTTTCTTTTTTCTTAAATTACTCTAAAAATTTAATTTACAAAATATTGATTGAACTTCATTCATCATTGTGTATCCTAAAATTTATATAGATTCTTAACCTTTTAATATTTACTTTAACTTAACTTTAGTTGTTCTTAACCAATACTCCAAAATTTTATTTACAAAGATTGAGAGTCTATATATTGTTTTGTGTATCCATTTTGAGAAAAATAATGCAAAAATACAATATCTTCTATTTTTCTGTTGGCAATAAAGATTTACAGTTACCACAATGACAAAATTATATAGTACTAGGATAAATTAGATTAGAACCATGCATGGTACATATATACTATTTAAATGAGATATTTAAATGTTTTGCTACGTGTAAAAGCCAATGCATGACACTTCATGACTTATCAAGTACATTAAACCTACTAAACAAGTGCAATACCCATACGTTTGCCAGTTACGTCTTCTTTTGATGACATTCTGCATAAGTTAAATGTGTTTATATATACATATAACAGATACATGACAACCTTCCATCTTCGATACACATGCATACTCCACCAAAAGATATGGAACCCAAGATAAGATCACGTACATCCTTCCATCTTCGATACACATTCAATCCATAAAATCCTTGCTTGTAAGTTTTGTTTAATTCCAACTTTATGAAAGTAGCTACTACTACAGTACTATGACACAGAAAGTTTAATATTTGTGCAAATCACTTATAAAATCTTCCTTAGTTTGTAATCTAAAACACACTTTGACTTTCTAAAGAAGTCAACTATGTTAATCAAACTCCAAGAATCCACTTGTTACTTGTCTAATTCCAACATTATATTTTGTTGCAGGTCCTTGTATTTTTCTGGTCGAAAAGAGAATAAACATGAATGCAATTTTTTAGTAATGCAGTAAATTGCTAGAAATGCAGGTAGAAGAATTGTTTCGTATTGAAACTGTATAGTCCAGTGTAACATTATGTGGCGAATAAGCACAAATACGCTATCAACAAGCATGAAATAATTTTACTATCAACAAGCATGTAAAAAATAGAAGAACCTTGGTCTGTCAGTGAATACATACAAATATTGTAAATTGAAAGTATCTCAAAAATGATTGAATAAAAATGAATTATTGCAATTTCATTATTTACCTCAAGTCTTGAAACATGTTCTTGTGAATTGGCTCCTTTTGACCTTCAAAACTTCTCAATTCATTATTGGAGCACGGTAAAGTAGGTTCCGAATATTGTTTGTATCTTCGATGTAAAACCGTACGACTCAAGCCACCATCTAGACCCAAAAATACGCAGACCTTTCAAGTTAATGATGCTCTGTGGAAGATGATTTATGCCTGTACCCTGTAAGTATAACTCTTGTAAACATTTTAAACATCCAAGTTCCTCAGGTAACCTCTCGACAAGAACACAATATGAGAGCATGAAAAGTTTTAGATGTTTCATCTTACATATGCTGTTAGGAACATCTCGTAAAAATATACACTCCGATAGGATTAGCTTCTCCAAACATTCTAATCGGCCTAGATCCTCCGGTAACTTCTCAAGATACCAACATGATATAAGTTCAAGAGATTTCAGATGTTTCAACATACAAATGCCATCAGGAAGATGTTTTATCTTTTTAGATGATATAATTAGCTCCTCGAGACATTCTAACCGGCCAATGTCCTTGGGCGCCTCTGGAATACTCCCCTCAAGTTTTAGCTTTCTTATGTGTGGTATACCACAAATAGTTCTTAAAACACTCTCAAGGTTTGTGCAAACACAGTGACCTACAGAAAGAAGCTTCTCAACATTTCCATATGATGAAGCTGGATCTTCTCTATACAAACATGTAAACCTAAATTTTGGAAAATTATTTTCGGAGTGCAATGGGCATACATCTATGGATTCCGCAATCAAATGTAACTCGGATGCAGGACCAACATTAGGTGAATCAAGCAGTTTGAGAAACAAAAAAGATTTGACACTCAAACAGCCACTTAAGTCTAAGTAGACAATCTTATTTAGACATCCAACTGGAGTATGAAGCTCGAGCAAATTATAACATTCTCTAAGATGTAACCTTTCGATATTCGGAGTAAGACCAAGGTCAAGCTTCTCCAACTTTGAAGTGTTGAGGCAAATGTATTTGACCTTTGGACATCCGACATTCATGTGAAGTTCTATCAAATCTTGACATCCTTCAAGATTTAATGTCTCAAGATTTGGAGTTACCCCAAGGTTTAGGGTCCTCAACTTTGTATAACTCAGATTAAGAGATATGAGCTTTAAGCAATCATCGGGCATGTTAAGCTCTAACAAATGGACACATCTATCAAGACATATCTTCTCAAGATTCAGAGCCTGCCTAAGGTCAAGGGTTCTCAAGTTCGAACATCTAAGGTCAATGAATCTGAGTTTCCTGAGAACCTATTATAAGGGGAAAAAATAGAAGATAAGCATGGACATAATACCAAACCAACATATATAAGAACGATAAAAGATGTACCAAGCAACCATCATTTACCTTTCTTTCTCCCCCTTCCCAAAGTTGTTTGACCCTGCTGTAAGGCATTGTAAGCACCCCAAGATTATTTGCTTGAAATGTGGTAGGTAAACACCGAAAAGGGTATGCATGCCAATGCAGACATCGTACAGAGTTTGGAAAGTATTGAGTAACCACATCAAACTTCCAATTTTTATGAGAGTTACCGTTTCTATCATTAAACACCCCAAGAAATCTAAGTTCTTTCATGTTTCCAAGACCTTCCATAACAATTTTGGGATTGATTTCCATTGTCGATAGTTTTATGCATCTTGTTTCTCGAGTACCCTGTAATCCAAATACAATTACAACACAATTTTTTAAAATAAACGAAAATGTGGTTTCGTTTTCTCAACTTTAAAAGCAAACATGATTCTTACCAATGAATTAGCTAATGTATCCATAATTTCTTCGTCAACCCACAATCGGCTATGTTTGTTAGGTTCATTGGGGTGTAAACGACGAACAATATTCCTGCCCATTTCTTCTATATGGTCATGCATTCCCAAGCGGTCAAAAGTATTTACAGTAATTAAAGATTTTTGCTCAAGAACTCTCAAACCATTTCTAGCATGAAATCCACAACTTTCAAGAACTCTGATTGCTTTCTCTTTGTTCCAACCTTTTAATATGCATGCAACATCTAGGAATATTTCCTTGTAATCATCTTCTAGACCATTATAGCTTAGTTCTAGTTTCTCCAAAGTCTCTTTTAAGGGAATGGTTTTCAATCTTTCTAGGGCATCTATCCATTCAGGTTCAATTTTACCACAGAGAAACGAACCCAGAACTCTGATTGTTAAGGGAAGACCAGCTGCATAACATACAACTAGACTTGATAGCTTTTCATACCCTAGAACTGGAATATCTCTTCCAAATGCATATCTACTGAAGAGGCGCGTTGCTTCTTCGTGCGATAACAAATTGACATCATGGATACACTTCACCCGGTGTGCTATCAACACTTGCTCATCTCTTGTTGTTATGATAATTCTACTTTCCGGATTAAACCACTCAGGCTCACCAGCTAATGCCTCAAGCTGTTCTATATGATCGACATCATCTAGAACTATTATAACCTTTTTACAACTCATTATCTTTTTCATGCTATTTTTCCCGTCATAAACACTACTTATGGGGATATCTTTTATTTCCTTCTTTGATACATCAGAAAGGATTTGTCGTTGCAATGAATTCAAACCAGACAAAGAGGCTTTTGAAACTTCTCTGACATTCTCAACAAAACTTTTGCCTTCAAACTGAACAGATAATCAATTAAAAACAGCTCTTGGCCAAAGTTGTCTTCCCACCACCTCCCATCCCCTTGATCCCTATCATGCCGACATCATTAAAACCGGTTTCTAGAGATAAAAGAATATCCTTTGTCCTCGACTCCATGCCTATTAATTTTTCATCAACGCTAAAATTGATGGAATGTAATTCTAGTGAAATCTCTTCAACAATTTTTTGGACGAATTTAGCTTCATGCCTGTATGTTAAAGACAATTCAATAAGCTTACTTGAAATCTCACGTAAAAAATCATTTCAGATCTATAAGCAGGGGCGGAGTCATGATATCACGTTAAGGGGATCCGAAGTAATGATATGATCTGACTAATAACATTGATAAAAAAAATTACTCCGTAATAAATAAATAATGGACTTATAACTTTATTTTTGTACCAAAAGTAAACAATACAAGGGTATGCAATTCCTAATAGGTTGTTTGACTATTAACTGTTTTATTAAAGGGATAATTACCAAAATAAATCGTTGACTTTTTGACTAGTCACTTTTTAGACTTTCAAATTTTACTTTCCAAAATTAGATCGGGCAACTTAAAAAATTGAAAAGCTTGTTTGGCAACATCTCTAATAGTGGTTGAAACTATCCTAACCACTTCAAAATAAAATGCTTCTTGAATGAGCTTTCCAGAATTGCTTCAAGCGTTTAGATACTGAAATTACATATATACCCCATTTGTTTAATTATTTATTTTATTTTAATGTGTATATGACCTTTTTCGTAATTTTACACTTTATAATTACTGATACAGCTACGTTACCAAACATGTTTTTTAAACAAACAACTACTGCTTACTGCTTACAGCTTACTGATACTGCCAACTGTTTACTGCTTCTGCTACGTGTCGCCAAACATAGCCGTTAACAGATTAGTTTTTGCCCATCATTTGTCAGCCCAATGGTTAAAAAATGAAACCAACATTCAAACAAGTCGATTATAACAATTGTTTCATGCAGTGAGAAGAAAACTTGAAATGAGAAGAATGAAAAATAACTATAATCACATACTCCCTCCGTCCCAAAATTTTTGTCCAGTTTGAATTTTCAAAATCAATCTGGTTCAACTTTGACCATAAACATATATTTTTTATTATATAATACTTGATGAAAAATTATACCATTGAAAAGTACACTTAAAACTCAATCCATTTATATATTTTGCATCAAATATTATATAACACCTACAAAAAATTTTAAGGTCAAAGTTGAAGAAAAAATACTAAAAAAGTCAAAAGTGGACAATAAATTTGGGATGGAGGGAGTATTTGAGATGCATCGACTAGAATTAGATGCATCTCTACTCATTTATATGCATCCCAATTAGTTTCGAAAGTGATTTTGAAGTGAAAAAGATGTAAAGTAGTACTAGCAACAAATTTGACCCGCAGAGGACGAAAAATACATAGGATTCTTCTAACTTGATGAAATGCGTCTAATATATGTATATGTATCTAATTTTTTGTTAGAAAGCATATTATATTGCATCTAAAAGATTAAGAATGCATCTAATTTAAATCGATGCGTCTCTAATATGTAATTATAGTTATTTCTCATCCTTCTTATTTGATCCTAAGTCAACATGCATATAATATAATCAAGTTTTGAGATCGTCAATCAGTTGGCTAAGATATTGAAATCCATGTTAAGGTAGCTTAGTTATAATATTTTATTTTATTTTTGTGATGAAATCTTATTCAATCCCACATAGAAAAAAGTAAGAAATTGTTGCTAGTTAATATACCAAATGGTCTTCAATTCAAACATGTTTAGACTCGTATAATGTTTTCAAGTGGAGACCATAAATGTGCTAACAAAATATATAGGGCACTTTTAGTCTATTCTTGAAAATTTATATAAACTCTTTACTTTTTTTTATATACAAGCTCTCAATTTATATGAATCTTTTTGCTGTAAAATATTTCTGGAAAAAATACTCACAAAATTTATATTTACAAGCTAGATGTCCTTAAAGTTGTCCTTAAATTCATGCCTAAGCGTACGTGACATTATCCTGATGCCTGTAGTCACGGGATCACTTTTTCACAAGCCATCATAATCATGTCATATATGTTTAGGCACACAAATTATGTCTCTCAATAATTTTCCTTGTTATAAAGGTTCTATAGGTTAGTGTATAGGTTAAAAAAAAAAAAAAAAAAAAAAAAAAATGCTTGCTATAGAAAGTAGCCAAAAATCCATTAGTAGCCGCAAACTTATTAAAAATTGAAAACTCTTCCTGGAAATGAAATGAAAACAAGAAAAAAGTTATTCGTAAAAGAAATTTTATGTTTAACAAGACTATTTTTTTAAGTTACAGTGTAACTTTGAAGATAATATAAGCAAGTTGTAAATTAACGTAAACTTTCTTTTTGGTAAATAAAAAGTAGAATATTGCAACCTACTTTTAAATCTTCTATTTTATGTTTAACAAGACTATTTTGTTTTAAACCAAAAGAAATTCGGCTAACCAAAAAAGCTTTCCAAATCCGGGCATTGGTTGTCAAATTGTTCGGGCAAAATACAACAACAAATGGCTTCATCACTTAATACTGGGCTTTGATTCTTCAAAACATAAGTTGTGTATCATGGACACATACAACGTATACATTTCTTCTCAATTGTTCTAATCAGATCCGAGAAATGGTAAACAGAAGTTCATGAGTCAACATTAAAGTACATTGTTAATTTTTTTAATAGTCTCACTTCAACCCATGTATCCCACATTGGTTAAAGACACGAAATGTTCTTCGGTTATATACTATGTTGTATGTAAATAGTACTCCGTATTTGTTAAGAGTAGTAGTACTATGTTTGGGGTACATACTTGTTTATGATGTTCATGGACAAATAAAAGATTGAAGTCACTGAACCTCGTACTATTGTGTGTGCCCTAAATTTCTACGACGTCTTAACTTTTTAACATCTATTAGAAAGGAACTCCTTTACAAGTACTCAAAAATTTATTTACGAAGATCTAGAATCCATTTTTGTGTACTTAGGCTGCATGCAATAACGACCGAGATCGACTCGGTCGAGCACCAAACGGTCGAGCACCAAACGACCGATCGTCCCTTTTGTGGCAAATCGGTCGCGACCGAAATGAGGCAAGGAAAATGAGACAACCGGTCTCAACCTTGACCGAGTACCATTTCATTTTTTTTTTTTTTTTTTTTTTTTTTTTTTTGCCTTTTTGATCCATTTGCTTTGCCTTTTATTTGTTTTGACCGGTTTTGTGTGTGTGTGGAGGAACCAAGGAAGATGAAGTGTTTTTTTTTTTTTTTTTTTTTCAAAGTTGGTAAAGTAGGTGGCAAGTGATAATAAGTTTTTTTTTTTTTTTTTTAAATTTAGTTTTGTAATTTTTTTTTTGGGTAAAGGGTTTCTATACCCGGTGAATAGAATAAATGAAAATAATAATGTTTGTTACATGAGAAAGTGGCGATGAAACCACTTTATCCCTATTGCATCATGCAAACCTCTACCATGATTCGAACAAATCGAATCACACCTACCAAAAAATAAACAACATATCACTTGGATTAAAATAAAACAGTGCATAACAAACCTACCAAGTGAAAAATGATAAAGCAGCTACGTCGCTTCAGAAGGAATACGCCAATGACCTAGTGCCTTCATCACACCGGATGTTTTCTTCAAATGTAAAGAGGTAATCTTCAAACGCCCCATCTCAATGTATATTATGACCAAGTTCATAACAAACCTCTACCATGTATATTATGAATGAAATTTTAGTTTGTGTTAAAAATGTTTAAAAAAAATTGAACTTGGTCGCCCTTACTGTGACACTGAATCGCCTGCAGATCGCTGATGAGAGAAAGCTGGCGTGACAGAAAAAGTAAGGGGGATTGACCCTTATTAATGGTCCTTATTGCATGCAGCCTTAGATCGGTGGTAATAACTTTTGAGAGTTGGAAGATGTAGTCACTTATTTAAAAACAATAAAAAAGAGATGTGATTTGCACACTTCATTCATTGATTTGCATATTCAAAAGTATTGTGTCTTAACATTTACAATCTTATAGGGGTGAACATGAGTAAAGTGATCTAAAAGTATATATGTCAAGACACAATACTTTTAAGTGTACAAATTAATTAGTTAAGTGTGAAAATCACTTCACAAAAAAAAATGACAGTATTTCTTAACTTTTGTTGAGGATAAATATTGAAAAATTACACCACAATGACAAATATAAATGTGTACTTGGATACATTTGATTAAAACAACTGTAGGACCTTAGATATATCAAGTTTAACACAAATATAAGCACAAGATGAAGTAAAGATGGTGACTTGGTATAATATGTGTGGCGTTAACTTGTATGAAATAGAGATAAGAGATGAAGAGAACTTTTATTAAAAAAACACACACAAGCACACCTTACAAATGAGAGGTAAGGTGCCTTTTATAGTTCCATACAAAGGCTTTTCTATGGGCTTGGGCTTGGACTTGAATACATGATAAAATAACAAGGCTTGCATAAACTAACTCATAACATATTAGCTTACCAAGTCCAAGGCCCAATGACTAAACTATTACTAGACTTAACAAACGACACAAAGTTACAATATGAGAATGACCATCACTTCTATATAAATATTTTTAATGCTAACAATCTCCCCCTAAGGGGTGGTCATTCGAATGATGCTCCACGTGAGTGGGTCTTCCGTGTTCTTTGTCTTCAACTTTGTGTGTCGTTGTAGAATAGTCTTTAGTCTTTGTTCCTTCATGCTTTGTGATCTTTGATGACTGATTTTTCATCGTTCTTTGTTCTTTTGAGATGTGGAGTTATCTGCCTTTCGTCACTTCTGCGTCTGTGGTGGTTGTTTGCCATTCCAACATGCTCATACATCTTCAGTCTTTGTGATACATGCATTTGTAGTTCCCGTTCTTCAACATAGACCTTTGTCACTTTACTTCTGTAGATTCTTTCACATTGCGTAGAATCTTTCTTTGAACCTTTCTCTGCTTTGATCTTTGTGAGAACTTTCCTTTGACTTCGAGATGCATGTATGAGCATGTGGAATCTGTCGCCATAGAGATGATGTGTCCTTGCAGGTAAACAGTTAGCAATAAAACATCCGGTACTTACAGATAAGAATTAGAGATTGTCAACAGCATAGTGTGAAGACTCCTTCTAACCCTTACCAAGGCCGTTCCCATGTCAGATACTCTCGAGAGAGCTTACAAGACCTACTTAGTAGCTCAATGACTGGGTGAGTCGCTGGGGATCACTCCACGACTGTAGACCGTTTGAAACCACCGCGAACACTAAGCGTAACCCATAAAGAATTACCGAAGTGACCTGCTGTCAGGGCTGCTTGATGTTGACCCTGGCAGGAATTTCCATTCAATCATTGAGAATCACAAAAGTGAATCCTCTCATAAATGTTCTGGCAGATTGCTAAGATCTGCGTAGGACTCTTAAGTTTACATCTGGCGTCCTTAATGATGAACAGCCAGTGTAGAAATATCATGTGTTCCTATAAGGTCTTTTGATGAATCTCGGGGCTCTAGACTCGATAAGTGCACATTTGGTTTCCTATGCGGAGATTAGGGAGAGGTCTCCTGCTTCAATATCAACCATCTCTAAGAGACAGGTCGATAGATTATGCCGGTTCCTCGTGAGAATGAAACAAGCTCTTTTAAGAGAACTTGAGTGGTTAAGAAGGTTTAGTGCAGTGCGTCACTGGGTCCATGACGTCTTTATCTTCAATACCGGTGTAACCTTAGTAACAACCAGTAGCATATGAATTGAACCCGGTGTCTGCCCTAAGGTTGATCATATGGAGGGCTATTTCTTTTCACCCTTTTTCATAACTTTTCTTTTTAATTCTTCAACCCCTTCTTTCTCCTTTCTCATTTTCTCCTCTTTTCAATCATACCTAAGGACTTCTAATTCTAATCTATTGGAATTGTCCTTGGGTAGATCCCTCCGGCTCTGGCGGATCATAGGACGGTTTTCCCTATCCTTAGTCACCTTATAACTCCATGAATCCTATAATTGCCATGAAACCTTTGATTAAAAATCTCTCAAAGTGTTTACGAATATAACACATTTTTGTTGACACTTTGAGAGTTTTTGTTTCTTTTGAAGGACTCCCCCTTCACATGCGCTCATGAATTTTTAATAAATTTGCACATGCGTGAGGAGTTAGCACTTTTTGAATTGATCCACTTTCAGTGAACATGACCGATTCGAGACACGCTTACATCACTAGTTAGACTAGCTTGAAGTTATTACCCGTCCTGGTCAAGTCCAAAGAAAGTCTCTCGATACGGTACATTCTACTCAGACAAGTCCTATTCGAGACACGCTTACATCACTAGTTAGACTAGCTTGAAATTATTACCCGTCCAGGATAAGTCTTTTCGATTACAGACATTTTAAGCTTCGTCAATTCATTGGTACATTCTGAGTCTAGCTCTTTTGAGATTCAGTCACAAACTTTAAACATCTTTGATCACATTTTAATCATGTCTTCTCCCCCTCAAAAATAGCATATCGTGATATTTTTGATATCAACTGATTAAGAAAAAGCTTTTTGGAGAGATAGACAGATTTCATTTTGCATGAATTCGGAACATTTTGTTTTTGTACTCCCCCTTAATGATAGCACATTTAAAAAATCAATTAAGGGTTTTGAGGGAGTTATCTTGAGCACTCACTTGAAAGATTTTGAAAAATCTTTTGATGAATCTTGAAAAAGTGCTCAAGATTTCTATTTTTGAAAACGAGTTTTTGATAGAAATCCTTTTCGTTTGTTTAGATTCGAACTTTTTGAAAAAGATTTCGTCCTTGAAAATACGAGTCCTTGATTTGAAAATAATCAGAAGTCATCATTTAAGTACGGGTTTCGTATTGAAGTATACGAAAGCCATTGTGAAGAAATTTTAGAGAAACGACATGTTTTAGAAAAACATTAAAAAGAACTCCCGCTCAAGCATCTGTACATATCCGTATCATTGTTGAATGACATTTCTAGAAACGTACAGAATATTGATTTATACGAGAGACATGTCGTGAGAAGAATATTTTTGGATTTTTTGATTTTATATTGTTTTTGTATTTTTTGAAAATTTTATATTTTTGTATTTTGTTTTTGTTGGTTTTTCAAATTTTGTATTTTGTTTTTTCAAAAATATTTACAGCGAAGCGATTTTGAAAACTTTTTCAAGAAGATTCGAGAAGACGTTCTAGCTCCTCAAGAGTTAGGCTTCGCATGCCAATTCGTCGAACTAAATAGTCAAACCTTTCTTTTGGAAGGGCTTTAGTAAATAGATCGGCGAGTTGATAATCAGTCTTAACGAAAAATAATTCAACAGTACCCTCTTCCACGTGTTCTTTGATGAAATGATAGCGGACTTTGATATGCTTCGTCTTAGTGTGATGTACAGGATTGCACGAGATGGCTATGGCACTTTTTGAGTCACAATACATAGGTATTCTGTCAAAAGTAAAGCCATAATCTGTGAGCTGTGTCCGCATCCAAAGAACTTGGGCACAACACGCAGATAGAGACACATACTCGGCTTCGGCGGTTGATAGTGAAGTACAATCCTGTTTCTTTGAAGACCAGCTTACAAGCTTTTCACCCAAAAATTGTGCTTCACCTGATGTACTCTTTGCTGTAACTTGATCACCAGCATGGTCTGCATCTGAAAATGCTGTTAGATTAAACCCCGAATCCTTCGTATATCAAAGTCCCATGTTAATGGTGCTTCGTAGGTACCGAAAGATCCGTTTAACCTCTTTGAGGTGAAGTTCGGTAGGCTTTGCCTGAAACCGTGCTAACAAGCAAACAGCAAATTGAATATCGGGGCGACTAGCGGTTAGGTACATGAGAGAACCGATCATACTCTGATATTTCTTCGGATCGATGGGTTTTCCAAACAAATCAACACCTATTTTTGGTGAAGTGACCATTGGAGTACCAACAGAATCACAATTTTCCATTCCATGTTTTTTCAAAATCTCTATTGTATATTTAGCTTGATTGATAAAAATACCACGAGGGGATTGATGGATTTGTAAACCAAGAAAGAATTTTAGTTCCCCCATCATGGACATTTCAAATTTACTTTTCATGAGATTTTCAAAATGTTTTGAATGGTTAGGATTGGTTGATCCAAAAATAATGTCGTCCACATAAATTTGAACGATCAAAATGTCATCTTTGAATTTTTTGATAAACAAGGTGTCATCAACCGTTCCTTTTGTGAAATTGTTTTTGAGCAAGAAAGATGATAGTTCGTCATACCACGCTCTTGGAGCTTGTTTTAAACCATAAATTGCTTTCTTAAGCTTGTAGACGTAGTCTGGATGATCTTTGTCAATGAATCCCTCTGGCTGACTCACATACACTTCTTCTTTCAGAGTTCCATTTAAGAAAGCAGTCTTAATATCCATCTGATAGACTGTGATGTTTTTGTGAGCTGCATAGGCTAAGAAAATCCGGACTGCTTCAAGTCTAGCTACAGGCGCGAATGATTCCTCGAAATCTATCCCTTCTTCTTGTGGATAACCTTTAGCCACGAGACGAGCTTTGTTGCGAATAACAGTCATTTCCTCATCCAGTTTGTTCTTCCACAACCACTTGAGATCAAGAACTCGTTTATCAAGTGGTCGTTCAACAAGTTCCCAACTGTTATGTAACAGGTATTGAAGAAATTCCTCCTGCATTGCTTCAATCCATGGGTTTTCTGCCATTTCTTCCCGAATGTTCTTAGGTACTTTGGTGCTTATTGAGCAAATGTAAATGCACAATTCGAGATCAGTGGCAAGTTGTCTCCTCGTCTGAACTGGCATTAAAGGATCACCAATAACATGTACTAACGGATGGTCATTTGTCCATTGAAACGTAGAAGGGTACCTTTGGTTGAACGAATGTGTGTTAGATGGTTCTTGTAACCTTGAAGAAGATTCAGCAGTGTCTGTTGCAAACGGGTTTTCAAATACTTCTTCTTCTTCTTCTAACGTAACATCGTTTGAATTATTTGTTGGTTCTTTGATGCGTGGGAATCGCACCTTGCTTTACCTCTCGAGGGATCTCGCGAGGCTTACAACCCCCACCAGGCAGTGTACCTGATCGTTGTAGTATAGTATAGTGACAAGTACCGGGGGATTGATCGTTCAGCTTAGGAATAGTGTCGCTAGGATTAGAAAGCCTAATTAATAGTTCTAGAGATGAAAGATGATTATTTTTTTGTGTTTTTATATTTTATTGAAAGCAAGTAAAATCTCGGGTTTTGAAAGAGTGGGCGGAATTAGTTGCTATTCAACTAACCCAAAACTATTATATAATTAATTTAAACTAATGAAAATGAAATTAAACTAATATTAAACTAAGGTTGTGAGCAGTATTTGGAGAAATTGTGTTTACTTAGACTTCATTACTCCCTAGATATCTTTTACATGTCAATTACTTGTTACACTTGTATGGATGACGGATTGTATTCCTTAATACCATTCGTGGGGTGGCATACATAACTCCCCAACTCTATGAGCTCTTATCTCCTCCTACACCATGACCCAGCACAACTATAGGGATTGTAAACAGTGGCTCATGCATTAAATACAACCAATAAAGACCTAGTACGCCTCGGTTCATGTTTCTTAAGACGTTCAAGCATGTTACCATTTGGAGATCTGCCAGTTTTCTTAAGCCTAACATATAATATCATTCATCCAAAACAAGAATAGACAAGTAATCAACACATAATCAACATCTAGGTTTCATTAGATCTAAGCAAACACAAAGTAAATCTAGCCTAGCATAGTAGAATTAAGATAAGAACAAAAGATAAACAACCAACACATAGACATATTGATTGAATTAAGAGTATACTTATCTCAATTACAATGCAAGGTCTCAAGGGTTTGGAACCCTTGAAAAACCTGTAAAAGAGGCACCAAAATCGTCTTTAGGGTTTCACCAAAACTTCTCTCCTTTTTAATGAAAAAAACTAGAAAACTATATATAGGAAAAACACTCTGACGGCGTCAAGAGTTAATTCTGACGCCGTCACCTCGCCGCCATATACTTCCTCGGACGCCCTAGATCCACTTGTGACGGCCTATGTGACGCCGTCACCACCTACGGTATTTTATTCTTTGCCACTTTGACGCCGTCACCTATCCATCTGACGCCGTCACCAGCTACGGTATTTTATTCTCCATGTCTGACGCCGTCAAGAAGGAAGTCTTGACGCCGTCACCTTGTATCTTCAGCATGGATTTTTGGTACTTTGCCGTTTTCTTCACTTTATGCTCCAAAAACGTCCAAAATAGCTTCTTTTCCAGAATTCACTCTCCAAACACCTAAAATCACAAAAGGAACAATTTAGGGCAATATTTGATCAAATAAAGTCGGATTCGGGCTTAAATGACCCCCTAAAAATGGATCATTTTTCGCCTCATCATATACCCTTACACTTGAGATTTGCTTGTCCTCAAGCAAATGAGCTTTTATTCTACTCAAAAGACAAGTTAGGGGTCATTTAACACTAATATAAAAGTAATTACAACAAATAATCGTTCCACTAAAGACCAATAGACAAGCACGGAGGTCATATACAAGCACCTCACAAATAGTGTTTAGATACTCACATCTCTCGGGTGTAATAAAGTAATATAACATTATGGAAATGGAAGATATCTCTCACTACCTGTCATAGCAAAATAGATTACCATAGGCTTGGGAAAGGATCAAACCTCCACCACATGGCGTAAGCACCTAGGATAAACTATCAAAGAGGTCTTTTTAAAGGGTTATAACGTTAGGTGTAGGGATATGAATTACACGGTTTTGTTGGATAAAGGGAATTTTACTGGTGGCGAGTTAACAATCTTAGTTAATTACATGTACAATATGGCGTTGCTAAGCCAAGACTAGACTCGACTTAAGCTAATAAATGAAAAATAACAAAAACATAAAATGAACATAGAATGAAACGGGATGGTAGTCCGTATGTTTTTTTCTCTTTTTTTTTTTTTTTTTTTTTTTTTTTTTTTTTTTTTTTTGCATACACTCTTACCCTACCATCCAAAATAATACATCATAGGGGTATGAGCAATCCCCTTACACTTGAATCTTTACATACTTTATATTAAACTAATCTAATGACTCGAATTAAGAAAATCAAAACACTTGGAGCACTTTTAAGATTAACGTACATATGGGGGTAATAATATGATGTTCTTCCCATTACTCCATAAAATAAGTACTTACCCATGAGTCCCAATCGTCCCAAAACAATATGTACAAGGATATGACTCGACTTAGCAACCATGTAATCAATTAGAAAGTTAACTTAGGGTTTAACAAATAACAATAATGCACTAAAAATGAGCGCATACACGGAAGGCTAAGGCGATTTGGGTGTACATTTAAGTGGGGTGTAACAAATTCTTCCTTTAAGTAAGATGCTTAAAGTTAGAAACGAAAAGATAGGCTCGGAGGGGTGTACTAGGGGTATCGTGTACTAAAAATGAGTACAACGCAAAGGGTGTGGGAAAAATTAGTTGACTTAACTAGCCAAGTAATATGACTTAATGGTCAAGTAATTATAATACGGGTTTAACACAAGGGTGATCCTAATGCCTCTTATCATGTAGTAAATCCTACCACACGAATGTAGTCTCACTAGCGGTCTCGGGATGCATCACTAACGCAAGTTCTAGAATCTAAATGCTACCGGTACACTCATAAGCACCAATAATAAATGCTTTTCCTATCAAAACTAAAGGCGAACCTCACATTTTTGGGTGGAAAATTTTTCTGAATATACGGTTATGTGCTAGTCATACAACCTCCTATCCATGAGACGCTTGCTATGGCTAAAGTTTCACTCCTAGATGTTGTAAAAAATTTTAAATTTGGCGCTAAAATTACACTAACAAGTATTTCTCATAGTTTTATTACTCATCTACTATCAAACAAAACAAACTCAAGCGAAAGTGCATATGTAAGGTATCATCTTTTTACCCTCCCCTTACACTTAGGATGAACATTGTCCCCAATGTTCAAGTAAAGAATGTAAAAGTGAAAAAGTAAAGAGAATGAAGTCAAATACTCCCCTGATTCGCTCGGTATGGATTTTAGGTTGGCCAGTTTAAATCTTCCTCCAAGAAAATGAACAATCAAAGCTTCCCTTCCAGAATATAAATCATCTTCTTGTCTTAAATAACCTGTAAATCCTGACAAAAGTAGACAAGGCAACCTCGCGTAAAATCGGCGGCATCCTATATAAGTTACTAAATCCTAGAAAACAAAGTAAGATATAATGCTTGTGGAATGAAGTTTGCAGATTTCCTGGAGATTATAAAACTTAACAATTCACAAAAACCATAAGACTCCGTTAGAAAAACAAAACCGGTAAAATTTCCAGATTTTTGACTCCTGACGCCGTCAAGAGTAATGCCCTGACGCCGTCAGAATGAACCTGCAGAAATCTTTATGTTAAGTTTCCGGAAAATTTCTGGAAAAACCTTGTCCTACTTCCTGGAAAATCCTGCAAAACTTCATTATAACTCAATACAAGCATTTGACTCTAACAATTACGAATATACATGTTTATTAAATATTGTGGAGAATCATGATCGGTTTGTTTCTTAAAAACATATTTGGGGTTTCCCCTTACACTTATCTTTTGCAAAAATACCTTTAGGTTGAAGTTAAGACAAGGCCAAACAACATAATAAAGTATTTCCACATTTTAATTGAGAAACATGATCAACCAACAATAAAAATAAAACATGCATACGGAAGCAAATAACAATCAAACAAATAAAATCACACAAAACATGGGTTGCCTCCCAAGAAGCGTTTTTCTTTATTTACGAGTCTTGTAGCTAGACTCAAAGTCATGGGTTACTACGTAATCTCATCATTGGTTCCACTCTCTAGGTCATCTTCTAAACCAGTTTTGTATTCCGGACCTAGTTGCAAGCATTCTTTGTAGAAACCAAGCATCCTATTTCTAACATACTCTACTCCTCTACGTCTATCCTCCTCATTCCTATAATAAGCCGCTTGCTTATGTTCCTTTTCGAAATTAGAGAGAAGGCGGTATTGTTCGATCTTGTAGGGCATTTGATAAGCGACCTCATCATTATCTTTCTTAAACTTAACTATCCCTAAAGTCGGATCATAATTCATCCTAGTGGCTTCAACAAATGGCTTCCCAAACACTACTTGACTTAGGCAAGCATCTATCACCGGACGAATGTCTTCAACTATCATAAAATGGATCTCATAGGTGAGATTCCCTATAATGACATGCAATCCCTTCACTCTTCCCGCAAAATTACTTATCCGATTCATACCGAGCATCAACCTAAAATTGAGTTGCTCCTTCATCACCCAATTGTAATAAGTCCTAGTCATGATGTTCACGGGGGATCTAAGGTCGATGTAAGCTTTCCATATATGCATGTGCCCGATATTACATGGGATGTTAATGTTGGAGGAATCTCCCATTTTGATTAGAGGGTCGCCAAAGATATATGTTTTCTCGGGACCATCGAATAAATCCTTATGGTATTCCCGTTCCTCTTCGGTTGGCAACTTATCAAAGTATTCCTCTATAGGTTCTATCTCCTCCAATTCCTCATCCTTTTTAACCTCTACTTCCCTACTCTAATCCTCATTATCGGCTTCTACCTTAGCTTCATCCTTGTCACTCTCCTCTATCTCTCTATCTATTGGTTTAATGGTGACAACATTGACAAAGTGGACATGTTTGGATGATGAGGGGTCCTTAATTTGGATTCCACTATTGGTGTCCCTAGTGTCCTTCCTAGGTGTGGCTAATGTTTGGTTGTTGAGGGCTTTCAACAAGTTGTCGATCTTGTTGGTCATCTCCGTTTGTTGTTGGTTGAATTCGTTTTCGAACCTAACTATGCGGGCTTCTTGAGATGCCATAAATTTTGACATCAATCCTTCAAGATTGTTGGTACTACCATAGTTGTTAGAAGGATTGTTGTTGAAGGTACGGTTGGATGGTGGACCGTTTGATTGGTAACGATTAGGCGGATTGGAAGAATTGGGTTGATTTTGTTTACACCTAAGGTTTGGGTGATTTTTCCATGAGGGGTTGTATGAATCACCGTATGTGTTTGGCTCGGGCTTGAAAGTGTACCACTTATCTCCCGCTTCGTCGGTACGCGTGGATGCGTAGTCCGCAAAAGCTGTTTCGGGGAGTTCCATACAATCACGAGTGTCATGGGGACCACTACATAATTCGCATGAAGAAGTGATTTTTTCACTTGGCTTGAATGCTTCGGAGCTTCGTAAGATTTCATGAGAAACTTGACTTGGTCCTCAAGTTCCATGATCCTACGGTCGGGAGTGCTTGAATTGTTCGAAGGCAAAGATATTGCCTTGACCGTTTTGTTCAAATCACGGGGATCATTCCAACTTTCGTTGTCATAGAGAGCAAGATCTTCTATGAGTTCCCATGATTGTTCCGCACTAAGATCACGTAGCTTACCACCGGCCGATTGGTCAATGGTTCGCCTCGTGGGGATATCGACATGGTCATAGAAAATTTGGACTTGGAGCCAAAGATCTCTGCCATGATGAGGGACTTTTTGGAGTAAGTCCTTGAAACGAGTCCATGCTTCATAAAGAGATTCATTTTGACGTTGTTGGAACATCAAGATGTCATTCCTAAGCTTAGTAGTTCTCCCCGGTGGGAAAAATTGAGCAAGGAGACGAGTGGTGAGATCATCCCATGTGGTGATGGATCCCGCGGGTAAACGCTCAAGCCATTGACTAGCTTGATCCCGTAGAGAGAATTGGAATAGGCGTAAACGGGTAGTCTCTCTAGTTTCAACACCTAGGTCTATGGAATCTACGATTTTGAGGAAGTCCTTAAGGTGTTGGTTTGGATATTCGGAACGAAGTCCATGGAATGCACATCCGCTTTGCACCAACCGGATGGTGTCGGATCGCAAGGGGGTCACATTGGCTCCGGTGAGCTCAATGGTGTTTCGGTAGCCTTGGTGGCTAGGTCAGGAATACTCTCCTAAGGTTCGGGGCCTAAGGGGTTCTAATGGTGGGTTTTGTTGTGGTGGGATGATGGGTTCAAAGATGTTACCACCTTCCATGATGTCGGATGGTAAAGAGTTACGAACAAAGGCACGAAGAAATAAGATAGACTAAAGAAGACCTAAAAATAAAAATAAAAATCTTACTAGAAAGGAATCTAGCAAGTAGACCTAATAAAAAGAAATCCTAACCTAGACAATAACTATTCCCCGGGCTGCGGCGCCAAAAACTTGATGCGTGGGAATCGCACCTTGCTTTACCTCTCGAGGGATCTCGCGAGGCTTACAACCCCCACCAGGCAGTGTACCTGATCGTTGTAGTATAGTATAGTGACAAGTACCGGGGGATTGATCGTTCAGCTTAGGAATAGTGTCGCTAGGATTAGAAAGCCTAATTAATAGTTCTAGAGATGAAAGATGATTATTTTTTTTTGTGTTTTTATATTTTATTGAAAGCAAGTAAAATCTCGGGTTTTGAAAGAGTGGGCGGAATTAGTTGCTATTCAACTAACCCAAAACTATTATATAATTAATTTAAACTAATGAAAATGAAATTAAACTAATATTAAACTAAGGTTGTGAGCAGTATTTGGAGAAATTATGTTTACTTAGACTTCATTACTCCCTAGATATCTTTTACATGTCAATTACTTGTTACACTTGTATGGATGACGGATTGTATTCCTTAATACCATTCGTGGGGTGGCATACATAACTCCCCAACTCTATGAGCTCTTATCTCCTCCTACACCATGACCCAGCACAACTATAGGGATTGTAAACAGTGGCTCATGCATTAAATACAACCAATAAAGACCTAGTACGCCTCGGTTCATGTTTCTTAAGACGTTCAAGCATGTTACCATTTGGAGATCTGCCAGTTTTCTTAAGCCTAACATATAATATCATTCATCCAAAACAAGAATAGACAAGTAATCAACACATAATCAACATCTAGGTTTCATTAGATCTAAGCAAACACAAAGTAAATCTAGCCTAGCATAGTAGAATTAAGATAAGAACAAAAGATAAACAACCAACACATAGACATATTGATTGAATTAAGAGTATACTTATCTCAATTACAATGCAAGGTCTCAAGGGTTTGGAACCCTTGAAAAACCTGTAAAAGAGGCACCAAAATCGTCTTTAGGGTTTCACCAAAACTTCTCTCCTTTTTAATGAAAAAAACTAGAAAACTATATATAGGAAAAACACTCTGATGGCGTTAAGAGTTAATTCTGACGCCGTCACCTCGCCGCCATATACTTCCTCGGACGCCCTAGATCCACTTGTGATGGCCTATGTGACGCCGTCACCACCTACGGTATTTTATTCTTTGCCACTTTGACGCCGTCACCTATCCATCTGACGCCGTCACCAGCTACGGTATTTTATTCTCCATGTCTGACGCCGTCAAGAAGGAAGTCTTGACGCCGTCACCTTGTATCTTCAGCATGGATTTTTGGTACTTTGTCGTTTTCTTCACTTTATGCTCCAAAAACGTCCAAAATAGCTTCTTTTCCAGAATTCACTCTCCAAACACCTAAAATCACAAAAGGAACGATTTAGGGCAATATTTGATCAAATAAAGTCGGATTCGGGCTTAAATGACCCCCTAAAAACGGATCATTTTTCGCCTCATCATTCTTCTTGAAAATTTGTGTTTTGGTTTTGCTCATCAACTCTTGGTATTTCAGTGTCAAGTACTGGAGTTGCTTGAGTAGATGTTGATGATGTTGATGTAGTTGGTGCTTCAGCTTCGATTGTGGTAGATGCATCCTGTGGTGGTGGTGGTGGTTGATGGTTTTGAGCGGGTGCAACGGAATGTTGTTGAGATGCATTTGTCGAAGGTCCACCATAATATTCATCAAACATTAACTCGAAGAAATTTTCCAGTTCTTGTTCTGAAGGTTTATCCGTGTTTGTTGACTGAGCTCCTTGAGGCACGAGTCCTGAACTGATGTGTCCAAAAGTCTGCATGTTTGGTGCGGGTCCTAATCCGTTATGATTAGAAGCCATTGGATTAAGCGCGGGTTCTAGAGTGAGTCTCTCAGAAGCCATTTGTGAAATCTCGTCAAACTTCACATTCATCGTCTCCATTATCTTTTTCGTTCTTCTATTATACACCCTGAATGCCCTCGAGTTTTCTGAATATCCAATGAAGATTCCAATATCACCCTTAGCTTTCAACTTTCCTAGATCTTCTCTGTCGTTCGTCGAATAGCACAAAGCGCCAAACACGTGAAGGTAAGAGATGTAAGGTTTCCGGTTATTCACAAGCTCATATGGGGTTTTATTGAATCTTGGATGGATTAGGGATCGGTTTTGAGTAAAACAAGCAGTGGCTACAGCATCAGCCCATAAGAATAGTGGTGCACTAGAAAAAATTAGCATTGTGCGAGCAGCTTCCACAAGAGTTCTATTTCTTCTTTCAACTACCCCATTCTGCTGTGGAGTTCTAACAACAGATGTTTGGTGTGTGATTCCAACATCTTCAAGGTAAGTTCGTAACTCCTGGTTTGTAAATTCTGTGCCATTGTCTGTTCTTATAATCCTTACTGGAGCTTGAAGTAGAACTTAAATACGCTTCAGAAAGGTGATGATGATGCCTGGTGCTTCGTCTTTTGATCTCAAAAACTTTACCCATGTGTATCTTGAATAATCATCAACAATAACAAGAATATACTTCTTCCCATTAATGCTTTCAACTCTCATTGGGCCACATAAGTCCATGTGCAACATATGTAACCTTGCTTCCGAACTAGGTACGGTTTTGGGTTTATATGATGCTCTTTTACTTTTTCCTTGTTCGCATGATGGACATAGGTGTTCCTTGGTGTATTTGAACTTAGGAAGTCCGGTGACGATGTTGTCTTTGGCTAACTTATTGATCGTGTCGAAATTAAGATGGGATAATCTTCTATGCCACAGCCAGGACTTAGTTTCGGTTGCCCTTGTCATAAGACAAATTGGTGATGTAGAAGCCATTTGGTTGATGTCGATAGCATACAAGTTTGTACTACGATTTCCAGTTAAGAGATCATCACCAACCAAATTTCTTATAAAAACCGTGTTTCTCCTGAATGCAACTTCTAAATCTGCATCACAAAACTGCCCAACTGAAAACAAGTTGTGTCCCAACCCTTCGACGTAGTAAACTCGAGTGATTAAAAAATTCTCAAACCGAAGATCTCCATAACCCTGAATAGCTGCTACATGATCATTTCCAAAGCGTAGAGTTCCCATGTATTTCCAGACGAAGTTGATCAGCAGCTTTAAATTCCCGGTCATGTGCTTGGAGCAACCCGAGTCGATGATCCAAAGACATATTTCGATAACCTGCCAAGAACAGAAGAGTTTGTATTTGGAAACCGTATTGAATTTGGTTCCATGGGGTTTGGAATAAAAGCAGAATCACACTCATAGACAGTTGCTACTTGTTTAGCTTGAGTTATTTCTAATTTGCCGTCCTTAAGAGTGAACTCTCTACCCGTCGGAATCCACATACAACACTTAAGATAGTTCCTAGGCATTCGACTAATAGTGGTAGTCCTAAATCGTGCAACTAATCTTTCTATAGATCTGGATCTAGCACTAGGTCTTTTTGGAACATTCTTCTATTCAGGCGTAACATTCACATTCTTAGAAACACATTCATCATGAACATCATTAATTAAACATTTCTTGCATATTAAACAAACAGAGTCATTACATGCATTAGAAACAGTACTCTTGACATTACATTCAGATGAAACATGTCTCTTATTACAAAGCGGTAAATTCCTAGGGTGTTCTTCTACTTCTTCAACTTTATTCTTGCTACTACTCTTAGAGACAGGCGGGACTCTATTGTTCCTTGTTATTGCTCTTAGGCTTTAGTCTGCTGCTCCTAGAGGTGCTTTCTAATCCTGTAGAAGGTAAGGCACACACATTAGGATTTATATTGTTGTCCTTTTTAGCATCCCTAGATTCTTTAGAATTAGCCTTTATGCACTTATCATTTGTCTTAGATGTTGAGGCAAACGCACTAGTGGGACTAATCCTAAAAAGGCCAGGTGCTAACACTTTAGGTGTTTTGACAACCGCTTTTCCTTTATCAACAATCTTATCATTTTCACTTTTCTTGGGCAAGGGTGTTGGAGTGACTGGTTTTGTCAAATCCTTTTTCTCATCGACTTTTGGAGCAAACCGTGAAATTGACATTTTTGGTTTTTAACCGTGTTAGAAACATTTGGTATCTCCGAAGTCAATGGTGTTGCAAACTTAGTTTCCTCACCCTTTCCTTTTTGAGTTTCAAGCTGAGCCCTCAAAAGATCATTTTGCTCTTTCATTTTCTTTAAGTCACGCTCATATGACAATTTGTCATACTTGCATTCCTCCTTTTTTCGATCAAGTTGTTTAAAATATGTCACATTTTCTTTTTCAAGCTTTATAAGAGCATTTTCATATTTTGAAACAATTTCGGAGGTCTCAGCTCTCAGTCTTTCATCGTCTTGAACAGAATATGTTTGTAAAATGATGGACATAATGTCAGTGGTCATAACAGCTTCGAAGAGAGAATCATTTAGGTTTTCCAAAACATTCATGTTTTCACGAGTATCATTAGCTTCGTTTACCAGGGATTTGTGGTCCTTGACAAAGTCGGTCGTTTCCTTTAAGAAAGCTTGTTCAAAATGGATTACCCTCGCACTGATGTTATTCAGTGGGATAGTAATTTCGTTTTAAAAAAAAAATTTCTGCTCAATATGAAAACTGGAATGCCAATTGTTAATATTGATTGTAGTTTTAGAAGCAACAATATTTTGAAGTTCTTGAATTCTCTTTTTAACGTCATCCAGAATGTCTCTAGCCTCACTTGTATTAAAAGTGTTGTTAGAGGACATTTGTTCTATTTTTGAAAGAGATTTGGAAGCAATTACTTTCTTAGAAAACATTTTTAAAAATGGTCGTTTTATGGAAAACACAGATGGTTCTTTTTGTGGAACAAAAGTAATTCCCGAAAGTTTGTTCAATTTGTTGTAATCAATGGGTTTCAAATCCTTTTGTTTCATTTTAGTAATGCTCTCTTCGACATGTTCTATCGTTTGCACAGAATCCCGAACGATGGGAGGATCATGTTTGGTGTAAATCACATTACCATTGTACAAAACATTTTGTTCTTGCTGAGCTTTCTTGAGATTACAAGGGGTGTTGTTACCAAGAGCCACTTTATGTTTCGTATGGTAAACCGGATTAGTTTGATTTGAAATCATTTTCATTGTTTGACTTGACTGACCCGATTTAACCACTAATTCTTCTAAATGAGCAATCATGTGTTCTGACTCTACGATTTCGGCCAAAAGTTTGTCTTCTTTCTTTGCAAAGTCCTTTTTCAACTCATCCCTTTCTTTTTCAATATTGGTATAAGCTATTTTTTGTTTAGAAAGTTGGTTTTGTAAATCAGAAATTTCCGCGTTTAAAGATTTTATCTTTTTGAAAGAATTAACATCAAGTGTATCAAACTTGAGTTGCAATTGTTTTTCCCTTGAAACGGAATTTTGATAACCAGTTTCTAATTCAGACAATCTTTTGTTATGAAATTCAAAAGCTTTAACGTTTTCTTTGTAACTCTCAAGCTCATCGGTCAATTTAACATTCGCGGCCTTAACATCGCGATTGACCTTTTTCACATTCTCAATTTCAATACGATAATTATTCAATAATGATTCAAACAAAGCACGTGTTTCCTCATCATTCTCAGCATGCTGTGAAACGAAGCCTCCATTATGATTCACATCTGGAGTTGCTGAAGGAGTATTGCTACTACTTGGCGTGTCCAGGTATGTATCATAAGTGGGTGCTAGCTTCTCAGAATGCTGTTCCTCATGAGGAGATATATCAAATATATCATTATTGTGACATGTGTTGAAGTTGGATACCTCAGATGGTGCATTGGTGTCATAAACAGGAAGTGTGTCAGAATCTGTGTCATACTTAGCTTCCTGAAGATTCGCCATGAATATGCAGTTCGCATCGATATCCTCTCTATCTTCCATGTCATCCATAAGAGCCATAAAATCATTCTCCTCTGCATTCAACTGAAACCCTGCCTCATTCTTTTGTGCCAACAGTAATGCTTTCTGCAAGTACGTTGTGTCTTTCTTGTTCGGCTTAGTAGGACAGTTCCTTGCCATATGACCTACACCCTGACAGTTGAAACACTTTACCGGATTAGCTTGATTCACATTTCCCAAATTTCCAACTACTGGAGCTGCAACATTTCTATTCTGATTACCCATTGCCTGATTACCAACATTCTGACCCCTCTGATTTCCAACAAACTGGCCCAACTGATTCCCTGCATACTGACCATACTGATTTCCTGCATTCTGATTCCCTGCATTCAACATATTCTGATTCCCCATGTTAATTCCAGTAGCATATCCTTGCTGATTCCCATCAACTCCAACCATTTGGCCTCCGTTGCCCATATTGAAACTCGGCTGAGCAATCTGCTTATTGCGAGTGTTCGATGAAATCCTTTGGTTGTTGTTTGTTGGTGTAGAATAGCGTCCTTGGAATGCCTTTGACAGAAAAGCAAACGCTTGGGTCAATGCTGCAGTAGCTTCATCATTTTCAGTGAATTCTGATTCTTGGAATTGTTGGTATTGCTGTTGTGGAATAACATGTTGTTGCTGTGGGTAGAACTGTTGTTGGTAGACCGGTGTTGGTTGTTGAATGTATGATGGTTGCATGTAGTTGTGAATGGAAGATGATGATGGTTGTTGTGTGTTCACTGGTAGCGGTGTTGGTGTAGTAGCAATTAATGCGAGAGGATCATGATTCTTTGCCAATCTTTCTTTCCTTACTTCATTAGCCTCAGCTTGGTTTTGCTTCAAAAAGTCATAGAGTTGATCATAATTCACCTTATGTAAATCCTTTGTTTGATTGACAATTGTAACATAACGACCCCATTCTTCTGGAAGGTTATTGATGAATTTGATGTTTGTTGCAATTGTTCGAGGTGTCAACTTGTTTCTGATTAACTCATTCATCAGAGTGCAAAACCTTGTGTAGTAAGATTCAATTTGTTCACCTTTAGTGGATGTGAAATTCTCCCATTCAGTAAGAAGTTTGTTCTCAACATCCTGTTGTCCAATCTCTGTTCCATGACATATCCTCCTAACACGTTCCCACATAGCATAAGCAGTTTCACAACTGTCGACCGCAGCAAAGATCTCCCTTGGTAATCCAAGTTGGATTAAATGCATTGCCATATCATCAGCGGCGATCTGCTTCTTGTCTTCCTCTGTGTAATCTGCTTCTGTTTGTTCACGCACGAATGGTTGAGTAGGAGGTGTTGAAGTTGGATTACCTTCAATTTGAACTTGTCTTGGCTTGAATGGACCATTTGTAATGGAGTTGATCATTAATTTACCATCAGGCTTTGTTTTGATGTAACGAAGCATGCGGCTTGTCCATGGGAGATATCCACCTTTTTCAAGCATTGGAGGTCGGTTTTCTGCACCGGCTGCATGAATATCTTGCTGAGTAGCCATTGATGAAGTGTATATTGATAAAGTTGATACTTGGATCGTTCCAACGAAGTAGGAGTTGTGTTCAGTGTAAGTTGATGCAAGTTTTTATGGTGAAAAATTTGATCTGGAACCTTAAAACCTCAATAACTTCCGTTCGGAGTGGATTTGGGCCTCGAAGCTTGGCTTGAATGATCTTTAGATGGTTCAACGTGTCCTTCTTCTCGGTCTCGCGGTCGTTTTGACAGCTGATTCATCGAAAACGGAGTTACGGTTCAAAAGTTATGGCCGTTTGAAGTTTGGTTGTCAAAAGTCAAAAACTTACGCGTAAACCCCTGTAAACAGTGATTTTTACGCTTAACTTCAAATCTTATGGTTAACTTCAAATCTTACGCGTAAGAAAAGTTATGCGTAAACTTTCAGGTTATGCGTAAAAATTAAGGTTATGCGTAAACAAAATGTTTATGCGTAAGCTTTGATTTTTTTGCGTAAACTTTGAGTTTATGCGTAAGAAAAGTTACGCGTAAGGTTTTTCAACCAAATCGATCTCTCAAACTTGTCCAAGCTTGAAAGATATCCCTTGTCGAAGTAGTCCACAAACTTATCCAAGTCAGGGAAGTACCGAGTCACCGTAGCACGAAGAGAGAACCTTTGAAGAAACTTAAGCGTAGAAAATAGGTACTTACGCGTAAGATTAAACTTAGGCGTAAGTTTTGACTTATGCGTAGAACTTAGGCGTAGAAACTCTTCTGCGTAGGACTTAGGCGTAGAAACTCTTCTGCGTAGGACTTAGGCGTAGAATCTTCACTTAAGCGTAGGATTTAGGCGTAGACTTCCAACTTATGCGTAGAAAGAGGGTTTTGACTAAAGTTACGCGTAGGAAAAGGGTTTTGACCAAATCTTATGCGTAAAAAGGACAGAAAGTACTGTTCACAGCTGTAGATTCGTACTATTCACCCAAGTTACGCGTAAGGAGACCAGAAAGCTTGAAAAATCCGATTTTTTCAACCAAAAACACTTTTTCCACTTGATTCTTTTGATCAAATCTTTCCCAAAACACTTAGAATCACTAAAGCTTCAAGAAAAACAACAACTTTAACACTAAAACACTTAAAGATCAAAACTTTTTGAAGAAAAAGTACACAAAATGAATGAAAAGTGTAACTTTTTAACAAAAAACTTGATGAAAACACTCCTAAATCATTGTTAGGCGATTGATACCACTTGTAGGACCTTATATATATCAAGTTTAACACAAATATAAGCACAAGATGAAGTAAAGATGGTGACTTGGTATAATATGTGTGGCGTTAACTTGTATGAAATAGAGATAAGAGATGAAGAGAACTTTTATTAAAAAAACACACGCAATACACACACAAGCACACCTTACAAATGAGAGGTAAGGTGCCTTTTATAGTTCCATACAAAGGCTTTTCTATGGGCTTGGGCTTGGACTTGAATACATGATAAAATAACAAGGCTTGCATAAACTAACTCATAACATATTAGCTTACCAAGTCCAAGGCCCAATGACTAAACTATTACTAGACTTAACAAACGACACAAAGTTACAATATGAGAATGACCATCACTTCTATATAAATATTTTTAATGCTAACAACAACGGTATTATGAATCCGAAATTGACATTCGTATGATTTAAATGAATACTAAACTGTGTTGTTACTTGTAAAAAGCAACACATTAATATTCGTGAATTATCACCTATGTCAAACTTTCCAAAATCATTATTTCATGATACCTCCCTTTTGAGGCCTGGGCCATTTTACTATAGTGTATAATATCCCACATAGCTTGAAAAACAGAAATGTTCTTTGGTTATATATTATAGTGTATGTGGATAATATGTTTTAAGAATATTACTCTATTATATTTAGGAAATGCTATTCTTAATAAGGTTCATGACAAAATAAAAATTGAACCTATTTGCTAATGGCATCTCCTAAATTTGTATAGCTTCTTAAATTTTTAATATTCACTATCTTTAATAAAGTTCATATACAAAATAAAAATTAATATTCACTATCTTTAATAAAGTTCATATACAAAATAAAAATTGAACTTGATTAACGAATGTCGTAACCTTAATAATTTGTATAGCTTCTTAACTTTTCAACATTTACTCAAACTTCACAAATTTTCTTTTATGAAGTATTGTAAATTTATATAGGTTCCTTTTAACTTAACTTTCTTTGTTCTTATTGTAACTATGATTTCTAATCTTTTAACCAACTAATTCACGCTTATCGCCACATCGACTCAAACTGTGTAAAACCCATTTGAGAAGGTTGGCGTGACCACTTCAAGATTGTTTGCACTTAGCGAAATTAAACCAAAGATATCACACACTTAATGATGAATATGTCAAATTTACATAGTATTTCTTTCAAACCCAAAACTTCATTTATGAAGTAGGAATATTCTCCAAATCTTTTCTCAACGAAATATCAAAGTCTTAAACCCAAAACTTCATTTATGGCTTATCATGTAAATGATTCGGCCCAGTCGTTAGCCCTAGAGAGTCGATGATACATAGGTTTTACCATGCTATTTTTCGGCCCATATAAGTCAGCACACTAAGCCCAAGGGTTGAAAACTGAACCTCTGTTCGAGCTAGTCGATCATTTATTGTTTTAGGTTGGTTAACATTGCATAACTGCATAAGAACTTAAGTTTTTTTTGTATTGACATTCGTAGGCTAGTCCATTAAAATATACTACATCCCTCTCTAAATAAATGACCAGTTTGATTTTTCTGAGTCAAACTGGTTTAATTTTGACCTTAACTATTTTTATGGGTGTTACATAATATTTGATGCAAAGTATATGAATGAATTGAGTTATAAGTGTATTTTTCAATGATATAATTATTTATCATGTATTATATAATAAAAATATATATTTAAGGTCAAAGTTGAACCAGTTTGACTTTGAAAAGTCAAATTGGACATTTATTTAGGGACGGAGAGAGTAGTAATGACCGAAACAAACCGCATAAGTAAACCCAGGCTCGATGGCATATGAATTGAAGAGGATTTCTTCTCAATTATGTTCTCTAAAGTTATAATTTAATCTATTTAAAACCATTAATGGAGCTATGTGATATAAAAAAGGCTTAGCTTCCTCATAAGTTAATTATAATTGACCATGAGACTCCTTGGTCCTTACAAATGTTGCCTATGGTCCACTATATTTATATTGAAAGTATTTAATTCTAGGTCATATAAATCATATTGTAATGAAAAACAACAAGATTAAATCTTATATCCCACATAGCTTGAAGAACACAAATGTTATTTGATTATATACTAAAGTGTACATAGACAATATGTGTTAAGAATAATATTATGTCCAGGAAGTGCTATTCCTAGTGAAGTTAATGTACCAAATAAAAAACAATGAACTTCAGGAATGTCGCTTCTGAATTTATAGAGCTTCTTAACTTTTTAATATGTACTCTACCTTAACTTTCTTTGTTGTTAGCAAGTACACCAAGATTTAGTTACAAATGAAAGATTGAACTTCATTCATAGCGTGTATCCCAAATTTATATGACTTCGTAACCTTTTAATATTTACTTTATCTTAACTTTCTTTGTAATTAACAAATAACAAATACTCCAAAAGTTTATTTACATAGATTAAGAGTCTATAATTTTATCTATTTGAGAAAGATAATGCAAAATACGATGTCCCCTAGTTTCTATGGCAATAAAGATTTATAGTTACACCGCGGAGACAAAATTAACTACTATGTGAATAATAACATGATGATAAATTTGTTACAATGCTCTTTTTTAGTTAAAAAATCTGCTTAGAATACCATGAATTAAAGGTGTGATCATCTTAAATGAACAAATTAACTTCGAAATACATATGTGATCGTTATAGTGTTCTAAATCCGAAAGTGACATGAGTATGACTTAGCTGAAATAACGTAAACTATTCTTGCTGCAAATTAGTTTAAAGCTTGGATGATACACGGTCTAAAAGCAACATAGAAAATTTTTCTTTATGCATACAAACAAACATCATTCGTGAGCCAATATTCAATTAGAAAGAAGCAAGCAACTAAAAGTGGCTTACTTAATAATATAAAAAAAATCTTTACTTTACGGTACAAACAAACACTATACCCTAATGGCATGTAACTAAAAATGAGTTGCATTATGGTGAGTTTTCTCCTCAATCACAACCAAACAAAGACCACATGTAGTTAATAATAAACCCGAGTAGCTTCAATTCAAAAGATAAACATTGTATAATGAACGCATAAAAAAGAACATATTAGAATACTAGAATTTCATGAGTCAACATTTAGGTACCTTGTATTTTCTTTTTATGAAATCTTTTTAATCTTGCATCCCACATTGGTTGAAAGAAGAAAATGTTCTTCACATATATACTATTGCGAGTAACAATGGTTCGTGTTTAGAAGAGTATCATGTTTGGGATATACAACTGGCGTTGAGGTTCATGTACAAAGTTAAAAAATTGAACCTCTGCACCTACTATCTTCCCAAACTTATACAAGTCCTTAACCTTTTAATCATATAGATTGAATGGCTTATTTCCATCTACTCATTGATATAATCATATATACTGAATGGCTTATTTCCATCAATTGATTGGTTTTCTAATCAAAGTCCTTAACCTTTTGATCCTATATACTGAATGGCTTATTTCCATGTATTCAATGGTGAAGCCTTTAGCTTTTCAATCCGAGTCCGCAACCTTTTAATCCTATATATTCAATGGCTTATTATCGTTTATCCAATTGCTTATTTCCATCTATTCGATGGAGAAACCCTTAGCTTACAAATTTGAGTCTTTATACTTCAAATCCTATATATTTAATGGCTTGTTTTCATCTATTCAATGGCGGAGTCCTTAACTTTTTAATCCCATATATTCAGTGGCTTATTTCGATGTATTCAATAGCTCCCATCCCTTTGGATTGGCAAGCATTGCTTGGCTTGTAATTGGTATTGTCGTATTGAGACCAATGGATCCTCAACCCGAGAAGCATGGTTGTCATGACTTTTTCCCCCAAGACAGAAGTATCATATACACCATTGTCAGTTAACACTTAACATCGCTTTACTAGACTCGGTTTCTCATTTAGGAAGGCCGACACATTCAAAATTAAAATGAATGTTGCTTCATATATTTCGTAAACATCAATGTAGTTTCATATAAAAGAAAGACATGAAATCTATGAGTATGGGGTACTTACATATTGATAAATGAAATAAAATTCTTATTACACGTGATGGACAACAAATTGTTATGTTAAATTTCAATTCAATATAAAATCATGTTAGAATATTAAAATCATGACAATCATATAAACAGGTAAACACATATGCGGAAGCGTAGGAACATCTATAACACATAAGAGATTAACATAAATTAAATAGGAACGTACCGTGGTGATTCTAGCCCGAACAAGAATCAAAAGCAATTGTCTTTAACAATATGAAGAACCCTAATTAGGGTTTATATGGATCAATGATTAACCCCTTACCGTTTTGTTAATCGATCCCTTGATAACAACAAAAGTATGTTGTTACCTCGTTCTTGTACACACAAACTACTAACGAATTAAAGGTGATGCTAGTAACATAAACACATGGATTTTCAATAATGAAAATCGATCCAACATCCTTAGGGATGTGGGTCGATCGGTTTGATCAAGGAAAAAGGGAAAAGAAAACCAAGTTAGGGTTATGTGTACAAGAGTTGTAAAACAATGACCCTTGGTTTTCTATTTATACTAAATGTAAAACTTTGGGAACAAGTTAGGGCAAGGGAAACCCTTCCCTTGTTGAGTTCGACCGGCCATAGGACCACAAGGGTCCTTCCGGATCTTTCTTGCTTCCGAATTACATTATAGTCCCTTTCGTTTGCTTTTAACGATAGTTAGTCCATACGTTTAATAACCAACGATCATTAATCCTTTTACTTGTGTTTAATTAATAAATATACATAACATTTAATATTTATTAAACTTTAATTCTCGTTTGTAATGTGTGCAATCCCGAGGTCTCGAGTTCGATTCTAGACATACGTTTATTAATATATATCCATAAACTCTAACAGCTCCCACTTGGATATCTATTAATAACATAATGACATTGGTAAGCGTCTAGCAACACGCCAATGCCCCTAGATCAACTCGAGGAAGGTTTCCTGGAAAAACCTATAATGACTCATCATTATTTTTATCATCCTTTTGTTTCTAATACCACGTTAATAAAGATATGGATCTTAGTCATTCTTTAATTAACAATTCTGTTTCTCGTTGTTTATAATTGAGCAAGATTACCAAAACATCTGAACGTATTCCAGATAGACTTTGGGCGTGCGCACGCATACATCTTGTCAAACCTACGAGGGGCCCAGCAGTATTAAGCTTCAAAACGAATTTGAATGAACAAATTCTTTCTTGACTACAAGAATAACCCATGGACTTTGCAACAATTCTGAAAACAACCCTTATGACTTCCATTTACGGTAAGCGGTAGATTGTTCCACAAAATGCACTACATCCATGACACTTATCTGGTATCTCAAGTCTAAGGATAACAAATTCATGATTTACTTACTGACAAGATCCATAAAGTAAAATCATGTAGTTGGGATAAGTCCTATATTCAATTCATCAAATATCATGTGAAATTGGTATGTCAACTCATCAATATACTTTCAAGTATATTCTAACCAATACTCAGATTTGTCTTAGTTTAATGATATTCCCATATCATTAATTGACAACGGACAATTTAGAATAACATAAGTTATTCATGGATTTAAACATGCAAATATAGGACACAATTTATTATTAATGAAAACAAACGTACTAAGTACTTTAATTCATTATAGATAATAATTGCTTACTGTCCTTTATCCAAACACTAAATAGATCAATGCATGATAATTCTAGTTAATGAATTTTGTCTCAAGTAATAACTCGTTGACAATTATACCTCAAGTAATGACAATCATACTTGTTGACAAGGCATTATTCAACTAACTTTGATCTATCCGAATTTTGAGAATACTTCTTTCAAGAATTTAATTAGCAAAATTCTTGTATGTGTATATCCAACTATTTTGATATAGTTACACATAATTTTTCATAAATGGTGTGATATCCTCAACCACCAATTTATAACAATTAAACTTTCAAACGTTTTAAAGTTTTAAAGTATTCTAATTCTTTAATGTATAATGCAACTATGCTCTTAGTTGAGCACAACTAGTTCACATGGCTAAGGATAAAATCCTTCCATGACTAGTTATTGAGTGTCATCTCAATTAAACCAGCATCATTGTATACAAATCACCATATGCCTTTTAGAAATCCGTAAACATAATATCTAATGTGTAATGCTTGATACCTTTCAATCTTACAAGATTTATTGTCAACTATAACAATTTCGCAACAATTCGCTATATTGTTTATACTTAGAATTTAGGAGCAATTCCAGGTAGAGGATCATTTATTCTAAGTTAAACATATTTCTTTATTACACAAGATATCAAATATTGTTAAATCATTAAGCATTTAAGCATGATTTAACAATAATATGATTCACATGAAAATCCTTCAGTCATACTTAGTTTTATATTCATGTTCTATCCTTTCATAATATATATCCATTTTCTAAATGATATATTATGTTCTATTAGAATTTATTTACCGCACATGTTTATTTAATAATAAACTTTTGTTCCAAGGTTGTATGTTTTATTTTCTAAATCTTTCACTTACAGTTTCATTCCAAACTAAGTCTTAACATTTTACTTATATGGAATGTAACTTCTTATATGTTATACAACATATATGATTTAGTAAATCAAACATAATACTCCCACTAGCTTTCAGGAATACTTAGAAATTACCTTATTTTAATTATAAACCAAAACATAGATTTAATAATTTATCATAAGAATAATCTCCTAGATGCATGCATTTATCCATTCATGGATTATTGCACTTTGTACATTTCCAAAGATTTTCTTGAATTCATAAACTCCTTTTGATTACTTATCGTCCTCGCTCAAGTAATTATTCAAGAAAGAGTTTTTGATATTCATTGTCAAATTTCATATTCATATAAATATGACAATTTACCATCTTTGTATCTTTAATGTGCTTAGGAAAGAGTATTCAATCATAGTTAATTGCTTAAGTATGATTAATAATCTTGTCATAAGACATGCATTAAGATATGTGTACAATTTTGTCCATATGATTATTTCACAAAGATTTAAACCACTAGGGTTACATTATCTTTGAATAAACTCATCATCATTCTCTAACTATTAAGAATTAAGATAAACCAAATTTTCTAAATTTGAATATCTTTATGAACAGCATCTATAACATTCATATTATGAGCAATTTACCCAATTCATTATTTTGGTAATACTACATCATATAATCGTCAGTATATTCATTAAATATATGAGATATCCAAGTGGATCTATGAATGATAATTCCATCATCTTGAGGTTTATCATTTACATGTTAAGCCTCATCATGATTTTAACTAGTGTAGTTTTAGAAGATTATGTATCTTGTAATTCTATCTTTTCAAGATAAAATACTCCCACTTGCCTTTAGTATTATATAGAATATAAGTACTTAGCAATTAGAGCAACAATCCAATTTTCTCTTTTAGGACTTTACAAATACGCATTGATAGCTCTTTGTTAATAACCTCTACATACGTAACTTAACAAATTTAGAACTTCAATTTTAAGACTTAATGTGATTCATCACATTTCATAATTCAATAACGTCTTATTAATCTTCTAGGAGTCTAATTGAGTATATTCAAGCCATACTCAATTTCTAACCTTGATAACTTTTAGAAGAATAGAAATCATAGTTATCTTCAATCAAACAATCTAACAAGAGTTTGATTCCCTAACTGAACATACCATCTATATGTGGTATTTCAATTAGAATTAATATTGTAAGAAGATCTAACAATATATATAAGATAACCATATTCCAGTTGGCATACCTATTTACCAACTAAATCAACTTAATGGTATAATAGTATTTTCAAGCCAATTGCATGCTTTATAACCCAAGTGTAACACCCCCAATTCATGGATGCAGCGGAATTCGAACTGGGTGTTACTTGACGGCACAATAGTCACAATAATAGAAAACGAACTCCAATTGAGTCGTTTTAAAAGATTTATCATTCAAATTGTATAAATATCAGAGATTACAAAATAAGGTCCCAAATGGTTCCATGTTTACAATGTATAATAAATGAGTTTTTGAATGATAATAAAATTTATAGCCCTCTTGAGTATCTGTGTCCTTCCGTGCCATCCTTGATCGTCATGAACCTGAAATACATGCTTGAGAGGTCAACACAAAGGTTGAGTGGAATTCGTAGAGTTTAGTTAAATCGTTTGAACACAATAATCGTAGTGTGAGCTATAGACTCACACTCATAGTTAGAAAACAAAATCGTTATTTATTTCACTAAGCTCATGAAACCAAAACATTAACATCGAACCAACAAAATTGGCATTATAGAAGCCCTATCGAGGTACTTTTGCCATTATACCGCTAAATCTCAAATATAGTGCATTTGTGTGAACTCATCGTTGTTCAACACAAATGGGATTCGTCAATCCCAATAGATCTATTCACAATATTCGCGCTCACTAAAGGTAGTGACTAATGGTTCATGATATAGGGACTTCGAACATGGCAATCGTTACTTAGTGATAATAAAACATCGTCGGGTAGCATACAGTAGAAAGCATCGTGTTCGAGTAGAAAAATAATAGCATGTATTCCCCCCATGGGTTTGTAAAATAGTTAAACAATAGAAAGTGGGGCTACGAACTCACCTTAAGTAGAATAGCAAGTAATGAAGGTGATGGTTGGATCGTGTAGGTTTCTATGAGCAACCTATAATAGAATGTTGCGACTTAGGATCGGAGTAAAGAATATGACGGAGTGCCTATGTATATATCTTGCATTTAGTCCATGATGTGGTATGATGTATAGTATAAGTCTTTGAAAGAAAAGATTCATGAACATGTATGTTTTGTATATCGTTTTCTACCGTTCGGGCTGACATATTTCAGAAGTCATGTTAGTAAGCGTTCGAGGAGCCAGGACACTTTAATTCGTAAATCCACAACTCAACTCGACGGCTTACATAATGAACTCCTCACATGAGGCTCCCTACTATTGTAGTAGTTGATGAAATATATAGATATAAGTTTTGATCCGAAAAGTTACATGTCCGATATTTGAATAAACTTAGGAAAGTTTATTAGTACATGAAGATTGTTATTAGGGGTAGTTTCATAAGTCTTGAATGACCATTTTCTCTTGGTAAAATCTCATGGTTTCCTTTTAGGTGAAGTAGATCCAAATTGCTTGTTCATGTTATCGCCTAATTCATTGTTTCATGTTTACGCCTATGTAAGTTGTTATGGTCATTTCGTCATGGCCTAGCCATGACCTTTGGTCCTTGTTCCAAGGTCATGAGACACAACCTTGGATCTAGCCATGGCTGTGGTCTTGATTATAGGTCATAAGACCTCTTGTTCCTTTCATAGTATAACCATAATCTAGTGACTTTCGCCTAAAAATGGGCTGTTTAGAATTTGAAGAATTTTATCACTCGGAAAGCATTTTTAGGTCTCGAGCTTCTTTGTTGCTGAACGAAAACGGCGTTCCGGACAACTTTCGTGTTTTAACTTTTTGATGAATCGGACCAGAAGTGTGACTTTCAAAACCCAAATTTGATCAGAATGGTATTTGGCAGTTTTGCCGGAAATCTTTGGTAATTTCAAATCGCCATAACTTTTGACTCGTATACTCGTTTTGGGTGGTTCAAATTGCTATGGTTTCCTTGTTAGATCCTCTACCACAATATGTAATAATCAAATATCATATTTTTACCATTTTGATCAGGTCTTACCAAGAAATTCACTAGTTTGCTTGTTTTAGTAACTTGTTTTAACAATCAATAACAATAACTTGTTTTGGTCACTTTTATACATCATGGACATAACTACAAGACATAATATAGCAAGAATAACATGTAAATAACATGAACATGATTATTTAACAAGAAGCAAGTTAGGGTTTGGCTCACAACTTTTGGCTTTCAAAGATGAAAGGAAGTTAACATGTAAGGATAGGACTTTGATAGACTTGCTTCAACCCACTTCACTTCATGCAATCTTTCTACCCTTGGTATTCTTGAAAGATGGATGATGAAGGTTTAGGTGACTTGAGTGGATTTAAACTCAAGAGAAATCACCAAGTATATAAGGTTATGGAAGTGTTTGATGAATGATAACCTATCTAGGGTTTCTACCTTGAACTAGCACTTGAATATTGCATGAAACTTGGAAGAGAATGAACAAATGAGATGGTGTTGGTGTGTGTGGAAGTGGACGGCAACAAGGGAGAAGGAGGGGCTTTTATAAGGGCTTGAGGAGGTTAGAACATGGACTAGTCAACACCTTGGAGACCAAGGTGAACACATGTACACATCTAAGGCCTTAAGTCATAAGATCAAGCCACCTAGTGTGAATCCCCCCTCCTAGGGCGGTTCACATGGATAAGGGGGGGTGAGGTGTGCCTTGGATGATATTATCCAAGTTACTAGATGAGTTTTGACTCCGGGAAATGCCAATCGTAAATGATTAAGCCTCAAAACGTAAAACCGGGTGTCGTAAAATTATGGAACTTGAAAGTATTGTTAAATATGTCCATATAGTCCATAATAAAATATAAAATGAGTGGTAGGTTCTATCGGGTGCTAAAACCCTGCTAAAAACTGGAAACACGGGTCTAAAACGCGTAATTCGTAAAATGTACGAATATTGCGTAAAATTGAGAAAAGTAAAATGTTACTTTTCTAATAGGATAAAAATGATTTAAAATGACTTATAATGTCTAGACTGGGCTCAGTCTAGTGTCGGTTGGTATTAAATGTCTTTTAGACATCAAACCGTAAGCCTAAAAATCAAGGAATGACTTATAAAATCAAGGAATGATTTTTGGTCAAAGGAGGAGGGAAAAATTATGTTGACTTTTTCTAATAAGTTTGAAAACTCAAAACGTCTTAGAAACTTGTTTTGTGGTCTAACGGTTAATCGCCCATTCGGTTAAGTGTGCTCATGTGAGAGTAGTACCGACTTGGGTGACCTGCTGGGAAGTCTTTGGTCATGTTTTTCTCAGTCACGATTAATACTCAAATAAATCATGAGTGTGTCAAACATTTTTCTGATGCGGGGTCACTTAACGCGGTCGAGTTTCGTTGTACGTAGAATTTCTAAATGACGTTTTACCCTAAAACGTGTAATTCCTTAATAACTTTCACGAAAATGATCTGACGAATGTCAAACATTTAATTTGCCATGGAAATGATTTATCACTTGAGAATATCAAATAAAAATCAACTTTCGGGAAAATTTTCGGGAAAAATGAATAGTAAAAGTGAATAGTGAAATTTTTCCGGGAATGGTAATTAACCTGAAAATGCGAATTGTTACAGTCTCTACCCCTTACGGGGAACTTCGTCCCGAAGTTCTATGTGTGTCATATGTTGGAGTGGTATCGATGAAAAGGTGTGGTTACTTATGAGGACTAAAGTCTGGGATTACTAGTGATGTAGTTTGATTTGTCGTTTCAGTGTATGGTGTAGGATGAGGCTTACTTTTATGTAGGAAAGGTATGGTAATAGTCGAATATCAAAGGAAATTGATATAGCAATCGAATATTAATAGGAATTGAGATAGTAATTGCAATCATAGCCTAGTGGGTAATCGGTTGTTGTACCTAGTGTTTATTGACTTCGTACTTATGTTATTTCGGATACAAACAAGCCCACTTGCTTATAATTCTTTATTTACATAGAGAGGCATCCCAAACAATGTAAATAAGGAAATATAAACTTATGGTTTGGTGATTTACAATGTCTTTATTTAAATGAAAAGGCATCCCAATCCATTCAAATAATTACAAATCATCCTACACAACATTCATACTTAGTCGATAAGTTACAAGGTATTACGAGATGATACTGGTGTTCCAAAAGTACAAGATGAATATTCAATCTTGTAAAGCTGGTGAGAGTGCTTGTGGTGTAACTAAGGATGATTTGAGCTTTAAAAGTGCATCAAGATCTGTTAATGAGTTTGTGGTTCCCACAGTTGTGAAGATAATGATGTGATATGTTGATGAACAAAAGTGTGTAGTGTATGCTTAACATTAATACTCTTCGGTATAGATGTTGAGTTTGCTTTAAAAATCTTAAGAGATTTTAAAAGTTTATGATGGAATGGTATCCTTAGGACCTAAACAGGATAGTACTTCTACAGGATGAAGAGAAGAATTGATAACTATCCCAAGATAGTAGTTCGGATTATCTCATAAATGAAAACTTTCAAGAATGAAATTAGGTAGTACAAATAAGGTGTTAAGATTTCGCTGAGTGGTAAGGCACTATCGTGTCTCTAGATCGTTTTAATGTATTCTGGTGGTTTATCGAGTTCAAGTAGGAAATCAACCTAAACATAACCCTAGTACAACTATTCTCAGTATTTGAAAATTTTAAGTCGAATATAGTTAGTCAGACTATATTCCACTGTCCCTAGGTTAAATATAGGTGACTAGTCTATATTTAGCCAAGGTTCGATAAAATTTTCAAATACCTAAATTAGGTATACTTGTGATATGTCCGTTGCTTTCGGGAAACTGTCCACTAAACAAAGGCAATGTCAAACCCTTCAGTTGCAAGTCCCGTCCATACAAGACTTGTAACGTATGTTTTCATATTCCATTGCATAGAAGATAGTAAGGGTAGGTACGTATGGAAAGGAAGTTTTAAGTAGTTCTAAAATAGAACATACTTGGCTAGGATCACGAACTTTTAATAATGAAGGTTTCAGAAGAAAACTTTGATGAATGTAGAGAAAGTTCAGCTTTTGTCGATGATGGATTAGTTTGTCCTTTAGAAATCTCATATTTCTTGTTTAGAAATCGATAGATTGTGATGGGTTTTTGATATCATATGAAATGATGTTGATGAGGTGGTGGAATAATTCCAGAGACCATTGCACAAATCACAATGTCTCGAAAGTAGATTAGACCATTGTGTGACTCAAAACATTTGAGAAATGATTAAGACCATTGTGTCATACAATGTCCGGGAAATAGAAAAGACCATTGTAATTAGTTACAATGTCTTGGATATAAAATGTTGGAGTAGGAACATGGTTGGGAGAATGTGACGAAATGCCATAGAATAGGCATGTGTAGATATGTTTAGATAAAATGATTGAAAATAACTCAAATGTATATATAAATATACTTATATGTTTGTGTAGCATAACATGCTTACAAAGTCCATAATCGTCTGGAGGATGGAAGACACGGAGAGCGGAAGGCTATAAAATGGTTTTGCTTGTAGTTGTAGTTATAGTTTAGGTCTCAATTAGACCCGTTTCTCTATAACCATGGCTCTGGTACCAATCTGGGACACCCCCAATTCATGGATGCAGCGGAATTCGAACTGGGTGTTACTTGACGGCACAATAGTCACAATAATAGAAAACGAACTCCAATTGAGTCGTTTTAAAAGATTTATCATTCAAATTGTATAAATATCAGAGATTACAAAATAAGGTCCCAAATGGTCCCATGTTTACAATGTATAATAAATGAGTTTTTGAATGATAATAAAATTTATAGCCCTCTTGAGTATCCGTGTCCTTCCGTGCCATCCTTGATCGTCATGAACCTGAAATACATGCTTGAGAGGTCAACACAAAGGTTGAGTGGAATTCGTAGAGTTTAGTTAAATCGTTTGAACACAATAATCGTAGTGTGAGCTATAGACTCACACTCATAGTTAGAAAACAAAATCGTTATTTATTTCACTAAGCTCATGAAACCAAAACATTAACATCGAACCAACAAAATTGGCATTATAGAAGCCCTATCGAGGTACTTTTGCCATTATACCGCTAAATCTCAAATATAGTGCATTTGTGTGAACTCATCGTTGTTCAACACAAATGGGATTCGTCAATCCCAATAGATCTATTCACAATATTCGCGCTCACTAAAGGTAGTGACTAATGGTTCATGATATAGGGACTTCGAACATGGCAATCGTTACTTAGTGATAATAAAACATCGTCGGGTAGCATACAGTAGAAAGCATCGTGTTCGAGTAGAAAAATAATAGCATGTATTCCCCCCATGGGTTTGTAAAATAGTTAAACAATAGAAAGTGGGGCTACGAACTCACCTTAAGTAGAATAGCAAGTAATGAAGGTGATGGTTGGATCGTGTAGGTTTCTATGAGCAACCTATAATAGAATGTTGCGACTTAGGATCGGAGTAAAGAATATGACGGAGTGCCTATGTATATATCTTGCATTTAGTCCATGATGTGGTATGATGTATAGTATAAGTCTTTGAAAGAAAAGATTCATGAACATGTATGTTTTGTATATCGTTTTCTACCGTTCGGGCTGACATATTTCAGAAGTCATGTTAGTAAGCGTTCGAGGAGCCAGGACACTTTAATTCGTAAATCCACAACTCAACTCGACGGCTTACATAATGAACTCCTCACATGAGGCTCCCTACTATTGTAGTAGTTGATGAAATATATAGATATAAGTTTTGATCCGAAAAGTTACATGTCCGATATTTGAATAAACTTAGGAAAGTTTATTAGTACATGAAGATTGTTATTAGGGGTAGTTTCATAAGTCTTGAATGACCATTTTCTCTTGGTAAAATCTCATGGTTTCCTTTTAGGTGAAGTAGATCCAAATTGCTTGTTCATGTTATCGCCTAATTCATTGTTTCATGTTTACGCCTATGTAAGTTGTTATGGTCATTTCGTCATGGCCTAGCCATGACCTTTGGTCCTTGTTCCAAGGTCATGAGACACAACCTTGGCTCTAGCCATGGCTGTGGTCTTGATTATAGGTCATAAGACCTCTTGTTCCTTTCATAGTATAACCATAATCTAGTGACTTTCGCCTAAAAATGGGCTGTTTAGAATTTGAAGAATTTTATCACTCGGAAAGCATTTTTAGGTCTCGAGCTTCTTTGTTCCTGAACGAAAACGGCGTTCCGGACAACTTTCGTGTTTTAACTTTTTGATGAATCGGACCAGAAGTGTGACTTTCAAAACCCAAATTTGATCAGAATGGTATTTGGCAGTTTTGCCGGAAATCTTTGGTAATTTCAAATCGCCATAACTTTTGACTCGTATACTCGTTTTGGGTGGTTCAAATTGCTATGGTTTCCTTGTTAGATCCTCTACCACAATATGTAATAATCAAATATCATATTTTTACCATTTTGATCAGGTCTTACCAAGAAATTCACTAGTTTGCTTGTTTTAGTAACTTGTTTTAACAATCAATAACAATAACTTGTTTTGGTCACTTTTATACATCATGGACATAACTACAAGACATAATATAGCAAGAATAACATGTAAATAACATGAACATGATTATTTAACAAGAAGCAAGTTAGGGTTTGGCTCACAACTTTTGGCTTTCAAAGATGAAAGGAAGTTAACATGTAAGGATAGGACTTTGATAGACTTGCTTCAACCCACTTCACTTCATGCAATCTTTCTACCCTTGGTATTCTTGAAAGATGGATGATGAAGGTTTAGGTGACTTGAGTGGATTTAAACTCAAGAGAAATCACCAAGTATATAAGGTTATGGAAGTGTTTGATGAATGATAACCTATCTAGGGTTTCTACCTTGAACTAGCACTTGAATATTGCATGAAACTTGGAAGAGAATGAACAAATGAGATGGTGTTGGTGTGTGTGGAAGTGGACGGCAACAAGGGAGAAGGAGGGGCTTTTATAAGGGCTTGAGGAGGTTAGAACATGGACTAGTCAACACCTTGGAGACCAAGGTGAACACATGTACACATCTAAGGCCTTAAGTCATAAGATCAAGCCACCTAGTGTGAATCCCCCCTCCTAGGGCGGTTCACATGGATAAGGGGGGGTGAGGTGTGCCTTGGATGATATTATCCAAGTTACTAGATGAGTTTTGACTCCGGGAAATGCCAATCGTAAATGATTAAGCCTCAAAACGTAAAACCGGGTGTCGTAAAATTATGGAACTTGAAAGTATTGTTAAATATGTCTATATAGTCCATAATAAAATATAAAATGAGTGGTAGGTTCTATCGGGTGCTAAAACCCTGCTAAAAACTGGAAACACGGGTCTAAAACGCGTAATTCGTAAAATGTACGAATATTGCGTAAAATTGAGAAAAGTAAAATGTTACTTTTCTAATAGGATAAAAATGATTTAAAATGACTTATAATGTCTAGACTGGGCTCAGTCTAGTGTCGGTTGGTATTAAATGTCTTTTAGACATCAAACCGTAAGCCTAAAAATCAAGGAATGACTTATAAAATCAAGGAATGATTTTTGGTCAAAGGAGGAGGGAAAAATTATGTTGACTTTTTCTAATAAGTTTGAAAACTCAAAACGTCTTAGAAACTTGTTTTGTGGTCTAACGGTTAATCGCCCATTCGGTTAAGTGTGCTCATGTGAGAGTAGTACCGACTTGGGTGACCTGCTGGGAAGTCTTTGGTCATGTTTTTCTCAGTCACGATTAATACTCAAATAAATCATGAGTGTGTCAAACATTTTTCTGATGCGGGGTCACTTAACGCGGTCGAGTTTCGTTGTACGTAGAATTTCTAAATGACGTTTTACCCTAAAACGTGTAATTCCTTAATAACTTTCACGAAAATGATCTGACGAATGTCAAACATTTAATTTGCCATGGAAATGATTTATCACTTGAGAATATCAAATAAAAATCAACTTTCGGGAAAATTTTCGGGAAAATGAATAGTAAAAGTGAATAGTGAAATTTTTCCGGGAATGGTAATTAACCTGAAAATGCGAATTGTTACACCAAGTACTTATTAATCAAGTCACTTCATGTTTAAAACATAAACTTGTTATATAATCCCACTATACGTTATTAATCATTGATCAACTCAATGACTTGTATATGTCTTAATTAAAAGACCATAACAAGCTAACGTCTTACTTTATTATAAGTCTTGTAATACTTAGAAGACTTCATGTTTATAACTATACAATAAAGTATAAACATGTATTAAAGTACTCATGAACACCATCATTTGGTTTCAATAATATTTTCAAGTTAACACACTACTTTATTTATTTATGTCATTCTAAGAATACATAATTATTGAAGTAGTATTATATTACTTCATGCATTTATGTCATTCCAATAATACATAAATATTAAAGCTGAAATAGTATTGTTATTTGACATATATATTCTAATAGATGTCTAATTTAGAAACTGTAAAATATCCATGTTGGTCTCACGCATACATGAAATTCACCTTGTTGTTAATATTTAGTCTGCGTCTCACGTTTACTAAATTTCAACACCAAGTGTTTCTTAGATTAGATGTATTAATCTAATTAGAATTATAATCTCTTACTTTGCAGTTAAGAGAATCTTTTAAATCATATTCTTATGTGTTGTACTTTGCACATAATGAAGATTTCTCCCACTTGTGCATGGTACAACACCATGTATCATATAAACAACACGCACGCGTTTGTTAATTTGAACAATATGATTTGTGTCATTAACATAACTTAGTAGATATAGAGTTTACTCAATCAATCAAGGAAACGTACATGACTATCATTGAAAATATTAGTGTCTATATTTGGAAAGTAATTACCTTGAGATATTCAAAAGATAATCTAAGTTACAATCAAGACAATAAGTCTTGTAACTCCCACTGAATTAGAGAACATTATAATAATCCCTTATCCAGCCATAAGAACACAATACTCCCACTGAATTTGACAACATTGTAAATGTTTCATTAATCAGTGAAAGGAAATAGTGTACTTGTTTACTTTCCTACATCTTTTAAGAAAACACATTCAAACAATTATATAGGTTATAAAAGGATGTAATCTACTACATAAATGTGATTCATCACATTCCAAATTATTAACTTGAAAAAGCTTGGGCATGCAATTTCTTCCTGTATAGATCTACCATTCCAACAATTGTATGAAGTATCTATAAATGGTCAAACTAAAACAACTAGATAAAATAATCTAATTCGTCTTTCACCATTGTGCAGTACTCAGTCTAGTTTAATAACTCATAAAGTGCAAATGGTCTTACTATTAAATTTTGCTATGAGTTATGTATTTAGAATTTAGACAATTATAATCATCCTATTATTCCTTTCTCATTCATGAATAGGATTTAAGTCTCACACTTCTCCTAATGGAAAGAAGACTTTATTTATTCTTTTTGTAAACATTGACTCTAACCAAAAAACCCAAACGGGTGTAGATCAATTAAAAGAATAACTTACGTTTACGGTTTTGAGTTGCATTAATACATTTAAAGAATTTACAAAATTCAATTTTTAGTATTTTCGATAATTTATATTTCCAAGAAAATATAATACCCAAGGTTATATTCATATAACCAACATATTTTCTTGAAAATCTAGGATCCAACTTTACATAGATTCCACCATATCAGTTGATCTGCTAGTGATGAAAGTATAAAAGATGGTAATCTGTCGAACAATAATTGGCAAACACTTTTCCAATTCCTAGATCATTATGGGATTTACACCAAATTGATTCATCAATTTGTCATGTAAGCATGTTTCATCCCATCTCATGCCTTAAGCTCTAGGTCTCACGCATCAACTTAATTAAGTCGTCTAACTTAGAAACTACAAATTCTCCATGTGTGGTCTCACGCACACTCGGAAATTTACCTTGTCATTAAAATTTAGCCTGCGTCTCACGTGTTACTAAATAATAACTTCAAGTGTTCCTTATAGTTAGATGGCATGTAACTTAAATTTTTAGGGTATAAATTTTTTGATGTGAAAATCAAAACATGTATAAAGATGCATGCACTCATCTTTATAACATAAGTTTTCAAAAAACTTTTAATTTACCAATTCGTGAAATTAATACACAAAGTTTTACTTGAGGTTTTAATAAACCCTAAGATGACTTTCTACAATTATGATTTTAAAAGTAATTCGTTTAAGACATATTCAAGATTGTGATAACCAAGGCAGACTCTAAGGCTCTTTTCTAAGCCTTCATATCACGGTTATGAATCAGGTCTTAAAAGAGTTAATTTTTAAAAGCATATTTGCACAAAACATCAATCAAGCAAAAGTTTATGGATTCAATCTCAAAATCATGCAATAAAGTATGAATCTTGCTAGTCTCGCCTGGGAGCTGATTACCGTGCGAATCGGACCACTAGCAGCACATAAGACCTTGCAAGATTCAATCTTTATCACTTTTGTTTCACCGTTATTAGTCCATATTATTTTCTTTATAAAAATTACCCTTTTATTGCTTACAAACGTGTCCAACAATTAAACAATAAAACAAGTAATAAAGACAAATCAAAACAACTAATAACACAACAATTATAAAGGTGAAACAATTAGCCACATGCAATCTTTTTAGAAAAGATCCTAACATAATCAATTCTAGGTTTTTATATGCATATAATTAACTAGGGCCTTCACCTCTTAATGGAAGTGAGCCACATACATTGACAAGTCAATTGCGTAGGCCAAAGCTAATCACATACCACATAGCACATAATTGATTTTAATAATTATGGGGTCTTCCCCAATATTAGATCTATCTAAACATGTGAAAAAGCTTAACAATTAATAAACAATTAATAACCCATGACTAACATGCATGTTTCGTCACGGATCAAAGCATAACAATTACCAATTAGGTCAAGGATACGCCCAAATAACACATAAACATGTAGGCAACCTAGGGTTTCTAATCCAATTAATTAATAAAACCACAAACCCTAATTAGGGTTCATGGAATAAATCGACCCCCCCCTAAAATTAGGGTTAGGGTTTCGAAAAAAAATTAGTAAAAACAAAACCCTAGATCCAAAACATGTATCTAAAACAATCAAAATTCGTTTTTTATGTGTTTTATGTAATCAATTACATGTTATAGCAAGCTCGTGATACCACTGTTAGAATATTAAAATCATGACAATCATATAAACAGGTAAACACATATGCGGAAGCGTAGGAACATCTATAACACATAAGAGATTAACATAAATTAAATAGGAACGTACCGTGGTGATTCTAGCCCGAACAAGAATCAAAAGCAATTGTCTTTAACAATATGAAGAACCCTAATTAGGGTTTATATGGATCAATGATTAACCCCTTACCGTTTTGTTAATCGATCCCTTGATAACAACAAAAGTATGTTGTTACCTCGTTCTTGTACACACAAACTACTAACGAATTAAAGGTGATGCTAGTAACATAAACACATGGATTTTCAATAATGAAAATCGATCCAACATCCTTAGGGATGTGGGTCGATCGGTTTGATCAAGGAAAAAGGGAAAAGAAAACCAAGTTAGGGTTATGTGTACAAGAGTTGTAAAACAATGACCCTTGGTTTTCTATTTATACTAAATGTAAAACTTTGGGAACAAGTTAGGGCAAGGGAAACCCTTCCCTTGTTGAGTTCGACCGGCCATAGGACCACAAGGGTCCTTCCGGATCTTTCTTGCTTCCGAATTACATTATAGTCCCTTTCGTTTGCTTTTAACGATAGTTAGTCCATACGTTTAATAACCAACGATCATTAATCCTTTTACTTGTGTTTAATTAATAAATATACATAAAATTTAATATTTATTAAACTTTAATTCTCGTTTGTAATGTGTGCAATCCCGAGGTCTCGAGTTCGATTCTAGACATACGTTTATTAATATATATCCATAAACTCTAACAAATCATACATCAAATCATTTCTAACCACAATCAAGGAAAAATATAAATTAAATAATCTTTGGTTTTAGTATATAAACTTAAGTGCATCTGAGATACCTCTTTATCTCATTCATTTAAGCATATAGTATTTGTAATCTTGCACAAATAACTTTATTTGTTCATTGATTTTAGTCAGGGGCTTGTGTTTTGCGTTCGAGTTGGTTCGAGATGTTCGAGTTGGCTCGAGATGGTTTAATAAGTAGTTGCTTAGAGGGGTCAAGATCGCGTGTAAACTCGTAGGATCGTACGAGTTTACTTGTTCACTAGCTAAAATCGTGTAGGATCGTGGTAGGATCGCATATGTGGTAGGATCGTAAGTAAGATCGTAGGATCGCACGTAAGATCGTAAGATCGTCACGTGATCCGAGTTCACTTTTTTTTTTCCTTTTTACTTTTTCTATCTTTTTTATACCTAGTTTTCTACTTTTCAAAGTAGATTATAGTATAAAAGTGTTTAATAATTCAATTTACTTTACTTCATTGTGATTAAACTAATCAAAGGGTATATTTTGGAATACCACTAATGAAACGTTTGCTTCCTTGAAATCATGCAGATGGCTCGTATGTTTTGAGACATTTAGGTAGGGGTGAGCATCGGGTCTGAACCGACCCGTCCCGACCCCAAAACTGAATGGTCCCGAAACCGAATGGCTGGAAAACCCATCCCGAGTCCCGACCCGATTATGGTTGGTTTGTGTCGGGTCGGTTCGGTCGGTTTCGGGACGAGCGGCTTTTGTCGGGATTGCTTGTCTTTTCTCGGTTTTTGTCCTGTCCCGACCTGAAAACCGAAACTGCTAAAAACCCAAACCGAGCCATGGCCCGAGTAAGCTCTGTTCAGTTTCGGGACGATCGGGAATTGTCTGGATTCGGTCGGGACTTGGGAGTCGGTCGTGATTGCTCAGCCTTACATTTAGGACGCATGTTGTGTAATATTATTCTAATAAATCGTTAATGTAACGATTGAAACTTGATTTTTTTTTTATGTTTTACTATTACTTTGGTATTTGAAATTTGAACTTTAAGAGGATATTATATGAATTTATCTTTGACGTTGAGTAGAAATGTAAAACAGTTTGACTCGTTTATCATTTATTTACAAACTATAACAAATTGATAGGATCGTAGGATCGCGATCCAAACCTACGATCTTGATCTTGCAAAGACAAAAACGATAGCTCAACGTTTATCATTTATTCTTGACAGCCTTGGTTGCTTTTTTCATTGTTTTTTAAATCGGCTGTATATATTAAAAAGAAGTATAGATTTAGACAAAAAACCGAACCAATGCTTATTACAATACAAACAACATTATACTTCATGGCATGCAATTTAGGGAAAATAAAGAAACAGATTATGGTATCGTCGACTTTCTCCTCAAAACCAAACATAGAAGAAGTATGAATAAACGGAGCAGCTACAACTTTTCAATTGATAAGAATATAATGAACACGCACGTGGCATAGATTAGAAAACTGAAGTTCAATGAGTCGACATTTAAATTATTGTGTCTTTGTATAATTAAGACCATTACATCCATGTATCCCACATCGGTGGTAAAAATGAGTTATTCTTTTGTTATATAATGTTGTGTACATGAACCATATGTTTTGAGAATAGTACGATGTTCAGGATATATGCTGATTTTGAGGTTCATTTACAAGATCAAAATTGAAAGTTAAAATCAGTAATAGTCTTAAACTATTATATGACTTCTTAATTTTTTTAATATCAACTCAAACTTAACTTTCTTTATCTTTAATAACTACTTGAAAATATTTTTTATTTACAAAGTAAGGATTGAATTTTATAATTTAAAAAATTTGTTTGTTTAAACAAAACAACACTTATAAAATATAATATTGTAAAGAATTTAATAAAGTTTATGTTTGTTTGTCTACTTTCATTTATGTTCGATCGTTTATGTTCGTTTACCGTTCGTTTAGTGTCTTAATGAACGAACATAAACAAACATGAACAACTCATTTTCTTAATAAACGAACATGAACAAGAAAATTTGTCCGTTTAAACGTCCGTGTCCGTTTATTTGTCCGGTTAAAATTAAATGAACGAACATGAACTAGGCTCCGTTCGTGTTCGTCCGGTTCGTTTACAACCCTACATGTGGAGTAACAATGTAAGTGTAAATATTAAAATATTTTGCGTATGATATCTTGTATTCTTGTTTGATTTTATTTTTGAAAGGTCTTGTAGTTTCAATTTTATTACAATAAATAGTGTCCAACGTTTGCATGTAAAGTTCCAAGCATGCCGAACAAATTAAACTGTTTACTCGTAAAATTAAGCCAAGTAAAAGCCATCTTTAACGTTTCTGGGTTTAACAACATTATACTTGTAACATGTTTCGTCTTCGAAAAAAAAAGGTTTTTGTTCTTCGTCACTTTATCAAATACAAATCGATATATCACTTGAAGCAACAAGAAATGTTCTTCAAATTTCTATTCAGTGTGATAGAAGCACACTAAACCAAAAACTGACATGAATCATGATTTAGTTTGCTTGTTATTTTTTTTTAGATGAAACCAATTCAATCCCACATAGGTAAAAGAAATATGATGTTTGTAGTTAATATAACACAAGGTTTATAGAACAAACGTATTTGGACTAGTGTAATATTTCTAGCTATAAGTTTGAAGTACTCTAAACAAATCAAAAGTTATAGTGTACTTTGATCATATGCCTGAAAATTTATACAAACTCCAAACTTTTTATACATGAACTTGTAATTCTAAGTCAATCTTAATATAAACTCCAAAACTTCTTATACATATGAGTTTGTAATTTAAGTAATTTTTAGCTGTAAAACATTTTTCCCCCAAAATCCATAAGTCACATAGTTGGTTAGTTTAAAGCTATCTTTACGCTTCTCTTAATCACTTTTTATATCTATCGCACACATATCTTTCCGCATTTCTCTCATACGAGTATTAGTTTTCTAATGTTAGAAAGATATATTTATATTTAAAAGTATCTTAAACACTCTCTTTTCTCTCTTATATGTGGTAGTCAATTTAGTAATTACTTTTGACAAATTAATGACGCGCTCAAAAATTATTTTCAACTCAAATTAAACACAAGGTTTGTTTTTTTTTTTTTTTTTTTTTTTTATCAAGAGAGCAATTAGTTACAATAACGTATGTGACATTATCATGAAATTGTCATGCTTTAAATGGAAAACAACACACAATCAATCTATAAAAAACATAATGTTAAGCAACTCTCTTCTTATCAGCTAGTCCAAAATTGCATATAAGGAGATTCGAGTGTCCAAATACTCTCATATGTGTTATAGTATGTTTATATGAACTTTAAATATAATATGTTCACAATCGACATGATAAATGTTTGATTTTGGTGTTTGAATCACCTTTCACAACATAACTCTTATTTTGAACACAAAAAATTAATCAAAGAAAGTAACATGTAAGTATAAATATTAAAATATTTTGCTTATGTTCTTATTTGATTTTCATTTTGAAAGGTTTTATATAGTAGTTTCAAATCTATTACAATTAATAATGTCCAACGTTTGCATGTATAGTTAGAGTACGATGGCCTAACTGCTTATTCTTAAATCTAATTTATAGAATGAGTGAGAATACAGCGGATTATGAGATACCGTAATGCAAAACGAGGATCATCACAACTATGCTCAAGTAAAAGCCATAACGTTTATAACATGATTCGTCTTCAACAAAAAACGTTTATGTTCTCCATCGATTTATCAAATGCAAATCGATATACTCGCGTATCGCTTTAACCAACAGGAAAATTTATTTATATCCTTTTTCATTGAAATGGGAAAATTTATTTAAATCCAATTCAATCCCACAAAGGAAAAAGAAAAAAAAAATGCTGCTAGTTAATATACCAGATGGTCTACATATCAAAGTTAAGATAAGTCTAATGTTTTCGGGGCACGACAGCAAACGTGCTAAAATACAAAAAGATATAGCACGTTTGTAGTCAAATACCTCAAAATTAACAAAAACTCTTTAACTTTTTTTCCCCCCAAGCTTTCAACTTAAATCAATGTTTTAACTGAAAAACATTTTTGGAAGAAAGACTCATAAATTTTATATCTATAAGCTAGATGTAGTGTTTGTTATGAAGGCTATGGGTTAGTAATTTAGTATATGGGCCGAAAGATATATGCTTGGCATATATAACTTTATATTTATAAACTAGTCATGAATTTATTTAAGGGAAAACTCTTCTTAGAAAGAATATGAAAACAAAAAAGACAAAAACTTTCGACATCATATATTTTTCTAACCTAAAAGCTAGAAAACATCCATGTAAAAAAAACTTTTAAATTTAGCAAGAAAAATTATATAAAGTTCGGTGTGACTTTAAAGTTAATGTAAGAAAGTTTTAATTTAGCTTAGACTTTTATTTAATCAAAATAAAAAATAAAAAGTTGTAACCACAAAACACACAAGATCAATTTACAAAGGCCCACTGCAATTACAAAGACCAACGTAAACTACTTATATCGTCTTTCATTTTTTTTAAGCCAAAATGAAAATTTACTTGCCAGAAAAGCTTTCTAAATTCGGACATTGGTCGTCACTTCGATCAAGCAAAATACAAATTTATAATTTCTTCATCACTTAATAATTGGCTTCGATTCTTCAAGAAATACATACCGTATAGCCTAAAATATGAATATTTCATGAGTCAACATTCGAATTCTTTTTTAATTTTTTTTACGGTGCCATTTCAACCCCCTTGTATCCCACATTGGTTGAAGAGATGAAATGTTCTTTGGTTATATACTATGTAGTATACAAATGGTATGTGTTCAAAATAGTAGTATTATGTTTCCCGTATATATTAGTTTATGAAGTTCATGTACTTATTAAGTTTGAACTTCGTAATCCCAATATAACGCTAAATATATACGGCTTCTTAACTTTTTAATATCTATTAGATGAATTTCTTGACACGTACTCTAAAATTTATTTACAAAGATCTAGAGTCCATAGTTATACTTTTTTGTACTTAGATCGTTAGTAATAACTTTTGATAGTTGGACGACGTAAACATCTATTTAAGAACAAAGAACAAATAATAATAATAATAATAATAATAATAATAATAAAAAGAAAAGAAAAATCTTAGCTTTTGTCAACAATAAAGATTTAAAAATTACACCACAATGACAAATGTAAATGTTGTGTACTTGGATAAATTCGATTAAAACAACAATATTATGAGTCAAAAATTGACATTCGTGTGATCTAAATGAGATATTAAACTGCTTTGTTATTTGTAAAAAGCAATACATTAAAATTCATGATGTTAACTTAGAATGCCATAAATTAAACTATTAAAGGTATGATAATCTTAAATGAACAAATTAACTTTCACCTGAGTAGTTGAAATAACGTAAACTATATTTGCTGCAAATTGGTTTAATAACTCATGATGACCTGAGTATAACTATATTTGTTGAAAATGAAAGCTTGGATGATACACGGGCTAAAAACCAATGTTTTGAAACCCGGGTTTGGGATCGACCCGGCCGAGTGACCGGGTCACCGGGTCAACCCGGTTTTACGCAAATTTTCAAAAATCGATTTTACGCACAAATATGAGTGAATAAACACCATAAGAAAGTCATATCAAACAAAAATAGCACATTAATAATGACAAATAAATAAAAAAGAGTCAAAATTTAAATTTAAAAAAAAAAAAAAAAAAAAAAAAAAGAGAAAATCCAAACCCGGCCGGGTTTCAAAACCCGGGTCAACCCGGGTCACTCAAAACCCGGCGGGTCACACCGGTTGACCCGGTTTTAGAAACCCGGGTCAAAACAACCCGTTTTTTGACCGGGTTCCGGTCCGACCGGTTCGACCGGCCGGGTCGACCCGGGTTTCAAAACGTTGCTAAAAACCACATACAAAAATTTTCTTTATGACAAAACTGATAATATAAATAATATAACGTATGATTATGCATACAAACAAACATCATTCGTAAACCAAAATTCAAATAGAAAGAAGCAGGCAGCAAAACGTGAGTTACAAAAGAATAATAAAAATCTTTACTTGACGGTACAAACAACCCGGCCTATACTTTATGGCATGTAACCGAAGAAACAAAAATGAGTTGTATTAACGTTAGTTTTCTCCTCAATCACAACCAAACAAAGAAGATGGAAAAAATATCGTAAAACCACATGTAACTAATGATAAATTTGTACTCAATCTAATGGTTTCAACACTTTAGAAAAGAAAAGAAAGTTTGTACTCGACCACCATAAACCGAGTAGCTTTAATTTGAAAGATAAACTGTGTACAATGAATTAATGAACACATAAAAGGAAGAGATAAAAATGCTAAAATTCATTAGTCTAAACTTAGGCACCTTATTAAAACCTTTTTAATCTTGCATCCCACATTGGTTCAAGGAAGGAAGTGTTCTTTACATATATACTATTGTGTGTAAAAATGATATGTCTTTAGAATATTGTCATGTTTAGGATATGCTATTGGCATTGAGGTTTATGTACAAAGTTAAAAGATTGAACCTTGCGGCAGATAGTGTAATCCTGAACTTATACGACTCCTTAAACTTTTAATTATTATTAAATAACTGAAAACCTTAACCTTTTAATCGTTAATATATGGCTTATTTTAATTTATTTAATGGTAGAGCCCCAAGTTTTTTAATCCTTTCAATCATTATTAACCTTAATCAGTAGTGGTATGGAATAGTGTCAAACAGACTTGTGAAATTGTGTGTAACACCCCAAAATTTGGTACAGCGGAAGACTCAACAAGCTTTTAGGGTGTTACGGGGATTGGTATCCAACACAAGACATAAAAGAACGAGATAAAGTAAACATAAGAAAAACACAACCAAAACGGGGTTTTAAAGTTTACATTTATCCCAACATTCATTCAGAGTCAGGCCCAAAAGAAATAAACGTAGGTCCACAATTAAATATCAGAGTTTTAGAAAAATAGATCCATAAACCAGGTGTCATGGCCAAGCCTTCCAATCCAAGCATCCAAATCGTCACTTAATTACCTGAGAAAATGTGCTAAAAGTCAGCTTTCGCTGGTGAGATCATAGGTTTACATTCATAATCAATATAGTGGACATATACGCAAAACGCTTGCTAGCTAGACTAAGGATTCACTAAAAACCTGCGGATACCCTCCGCTCCAACATAGACATTCGGGTAACCCCCGCAATATCATAAATACTCGGATAACCTCCGGAGTATTAAAAACCTATAGGTGCACACTATAGTATCTAAATAAGCCAACCTTGAATAGTACACACGAAACTATGTGACTAAAGTTGACAATCCTCCAATATCCAAATAAGTCAACCTTGAATAGTACACACAAAAACTATGTGACTAAAGTTGACAATCCACCAATATCCAAATAAGCCAACCTTGAATAGTACACACAAAAACTATGTGACTAAAGTTGACAATACATCTTAGTCCATACGCATAGCAAGTTTTAGAAAGAATATAAAAGCGATAATAGTCCACATAAAATAATTTGCACGTTCCTCACCCCAAGTATTGAAAACATAGTTCAAGAGTAAAAAGTGGGGCTATGACTCACCTCAAGTCCAGAAATTCAGCAAGAAGAAATCGGTAGAAGTAAGACGTATAGTAACTCAAAAGACGGCAACTACGGACTCGGCACGACCTAACAATATCAACTCGTTCAGAAATCATTTCCTCAAAATCGAATATTCCCAAACCCGAACGTATTCCATTTTACTTTCCGAAAATCCATTTCTCGTATTTGGAGTTTGGCGTTTGGTATCCATACGGGTGGTGGGTCAACACAACTCAAGCCAAGAAGTCACAACAAAAAGAATAATAAAACAATCTATAGGTCTAATATTAGCCCAATATATTATTTAAATAAATCATCGAAGTTTATCAAATCCGTCGATTTGATAATCCCCCATATTTATTTACTTAATATACCACTCTAAGATCACACCCAAATCATAGGTCATATTGCACATAAAGTACTATATGGTATATATCAAAGTTTAATAAATTTCCTAATTATGCCGTCAAGCTTACCAAATTCGTCAATTTGGCAACCTCACGAGATACTTAGTAATTCATTATTCTCGTACACATACCACAACCTATGGGCGTCGTAGGATACGATGCCCATTAATATACTCAATTTAAATAACCAAATAGCTCTTATTTAACCCGTCGATTAAATAAGTTACGTAGTTATCGAAAGTGAATGTATTAATCGTCATATATCCGTGACAACACGAACGTCACAAACGAAATAATCCACTTGGACTCAAGTGACTACGACTCCGTATAACTCGATAGTTTCCCTCATTTATTTAAAATAATTTATTTTATTTAATATTTATTTAACGTCAAGATTTGATCCTTATTTATAGTCGTTTAATTATAATAACGCTCCCGACATTTATTACACCACTTTCATAGTATAATACTTATCGTCACGTTATTGTTATAATATTACTCGTGATCTTTTTATTTTTAATATACGCATTTATATATTTATATATACGTTATTCATGTTTATATATTTATATAAACGTTTATATTACCAATAATATTATTACGAGTCTTATTATTTGTGTTTGATTATAAATTTTTATCGAGTCATACCAAATGGTCACATGTCCGAGTCATCACTCTCGCATCATTGTCCAAGTCCAAAAATAACATAATCAAGTCATAAATAAGTAATCCAACTCTGTCCAAATCAAACCCAATTCACGTGCTACAACAATAGGGTCCGACTACGACACCCGACTAACCTATCTCCGACAATCTAAGTGACCGTCTCACAATTGGTCCCCACATTTATCATTCGACAACAACTCATCAATCATCACATTAAATCCATTGTCGAGGCCACAATGGTCTCGACCCAACCAAAATATTCGGCCAACAACAACAATAATCAATAACAAAGAAATGCCCAAGTCTCAATATCAAATAATAACATCATGAACCACAACAAGTAAACATCAAGTTATACCAATACCGGGTTGGTTTACCAAGCCAAAACCCGAGCCAAGTGACCCACTTGGGTCTCGGCTAGAACTATGAGTCACAAGGACTCAAATCCAAGACCACAAGGCCGCGACATAAGCTCAAATGAGCAGATCAAATCTGCCCAAACGGGACCCTCTTTGGTCGCGGCATACCAAAAAAAAACAACAAGAGCCACACTATCTAAATCGAGCCACACATAAACCAAAAGTACTAGGTCAAATCCAGCATAAAAAATCAAGCCATGGGATTCGAACCAAGCGAGGCCGAGAGCCACGGCTCGCGGTTAAACGGGTCGACCACAAACCAAACCCACAATTTTGGATACCAAACAAGTTCTCATCATTAAAATTCCTTTTCTCACTATTATCTTACAAAACCCATTTAATTTATCCATGTTTTCCACGGATTTAAATTCATAGCGTGATACCCATGGTACCAATCGATGTTACCCACCTTCTTGTGCTTCCAAACTCGTGAATCTTTAAAAATCTGGAAATTTTAATGGTAGTGAGGGTGTGTACGGCGGCGGTAACAAAAGATGATGGTGGGGGAGGGTGAATACCGGCGCGTGATGTATACCAAAAGGTAGATCTCGATGAGATGGTTAAAATGGTGGTGTTGGTTTGGTCGTGGGGGCGGCTGTGTGGTGATAGTCGCCGGAAAAGATGGATGGTGGCTAGGGTTATTAGAGAGAGAGAATGAAGAAAATGTGGGAGGGAGAGAGATATTAGGGCGGTTGTGTTTGTTTGTGAGTGACAGTAACCACAAGGACGATTTTTGTATGCTCACTCTTTTTATTTTTATTTTCTTTACTTATAAATAATACTAATAACAATAATAATGATAATAATAATAATAACAAAAGTATTATTATATTTAGGGTAAGGTGACTAGGTGTAAAATGCACGGACCAAAACCCGTAACTTTATAAAATACTCCAACTCTTTCTCGGACCGAGCTCGTTCCCAAAATATCACAATACGTTCAATATATATATATATATATATATATATATATATATATATATATATATATATATATATATATAGTCGAATCCGTAGACTCAAGACATAAAATTTCTGTTAGGTTATCCTAGTGCCGGAGTCAACGTAGTGCCAATAAAAATCTCGAATTTTATTCTCATCACATCGATAATCCAAATTGATTCCATAAAAATTTTAAATATAATCAACCACAATATAGGTTTTACAAGTTCGTTACGAATAAAATTTCAAATATAAATTTATAAGCGAACTTTAATGTAATGCGGGTTTTCAAAATGGCTCCCTAATTTGCCAGTTGTCACATTGTGTAATATATCAAGTTCAATTTATGCTATTGCAAACAACTTTTAAGTGGTCACGCCACAATCACTACATTAGAGTCCATAAAATAGCTCGGATAAAGAACGACGCAATCACAACACCCTCACTATTCTGTACTAATCATTGTTACTCGCTAAACCCGGTTTGAACTTTGTCGTATCATCCATGTTATATTTTTTGAGACCCATCATCTCTCAGGCGAACACCATTGAGAAGGCCGATCAACCTTACCAACATCAATGTATATTACATTGAAATTGATGAATTGCTCACAAAGAAATCCACATTTATATTGTCTATAATACACAATCTTAAATTATGATCCATTGAAGCATTTAATTTTTTTGTTTAGAATACCATAAAGATATCATCATCTAATCTAAATATAAATTACCTATAATGCATTTTAGACTCTCTCTCTCTCTCTCTCTCCTCATTTTTTTAAAGATTTCTAAAAATAAATTTTAAGCATTACAAGTTCTAAAGCTATATTTACAATCATTTAATGCACCAAGACATCTATAAAACACTGATCATGAATGTTATATTTAAAACTAGCTAAAAGACCCGTGAAATTCACGGGTATTTTTAAATAACGTCAAAAAAAGTAGTAAATAATATTGTGTATTATGAAGTTATAAGTTAGCAAAAACCACATATAGATAAACAAATGTAAAGTATACACTTGGTCATACTCAAACATCCGTTATATGAAACACAATATCCAAATATTCGAAAAAAGAAAATAAACAACTTCATTCCTAATTTCTACAAATGTGAGATACGTGTACATGTAGTTTTGATCATAACTTGTATAGCATTTCTTTGTATACCATGTTGGTGGTGGTATTAATGAGATTTCCGTATTCGTCATGAATAACCATATTTAATCTTTTTTTTTGCTCCTAACGCGAGAGACGACTGCATATAGCTGATCATGTACAAAAAAAGGGTGTGGCAAATACTAACCGAATTACTCGATAGATTGTTCCTGACTTTTTTTATTGTCATCACGAAAGAGGCAAACACAGGGAACTGCTTCCTTATAATATAATGGCAAACGTGTATCAAGAGATAATATTTTCATCCTTGCGATAAGAACTTGTTTACCAAAATAGCTTCCGTTGATTATAGTGGTGTCAATGCAACTTTTCATCAACCAATGCGCATGAAGTCTTGTTTCATTGCACAAAACATTGGATTGATCAATGTTCTATAACATGTTCGGAACACCCATTTTCAATTTAGGTTCGTGGTTGGCCACACCAGAGAATTTCATACCATTAACGAACTCTTTTCCGACTTGCAAACACTGTCGCAACTGAAGTACGTGACTTGTTCACATGGAATAACCGAAAACATTTGATCCTTTAGAGTGTCGACAACCTTGTTTGTAGGGGCAAGTATGGCTTTTTATGTGCAATATTTGTGGTTAAGGTTATCCAACATATTCGGGTAAGTAAAGTCTATGATTGAGGCTATTGGGTCACTTGAATCCTTAATGAGTATTTAATCACGTATGTCAATGTTAACCTCGGCGTCGTTTGCCCCTCCAAGCTTACCATCTCCAAGCTTCGAAACCCATTTAGAAAAAGTCTTATTCTCATTGACATATTCAGGACGACAACCCACAATCAGACACATACTTTCAGTGAAATGAAACACTTTACCATGGTCCCACAAATAAGACTGTTTTAAAGAGGCGCCAACAGTATCTTGTAGGGATCCCATATAGATCGTTCAGCAATGTTAACGGGAATTTTCAATGTTAGTTCCCCCACCGGTCATTAATAATGATTATTAAACATATAGATTTGTAAACATAAGCATGTATGCACATGTAGGAACATCGAAAATGCTTGTTCCTCGCATATTTTGTGGTACACAACTACAGTTAGGATTAAATATTTACTTTTAGTTGACTATCAAACAAATAAATACAAAAACTTAAACACCTAAAATCAAATGCCCATTAAACTTGATTAATGACAAAAGCTAGAATCAGGTGTTAATGTCATAATAACTCAGTATCTTACAATACACACATACATTTTTTTTTCATCGTTGCTTATTTCTTATGGACAAATCACAGGCCTACCATGATGCGTCAACGTGATATACCCCTAAAAAAATTTAAGAATAAAATAACGATTTATAAGCAAAAGCAACAACCGCGAAAAAACAAAAAAGATATACACACCATTGTTGGCAACCTCAGCTACAAAGGAAAACTATTAAATTTCACCAACCACCACCTCAATCAAATAAACCCCCTGACCTTGCATACATTTTCTTGTAGAAAAAAGAAACGTGCTTCCATATAACATACAGGTTTAATCTCTACATAGATCTTGGAACATATAACTTTCAACTTAGAAAGGAGAATTGGGATTGCAGATTTTTAGTGTACCCCTCTTTAAGTGGACCATAAGATTAACATTGATTTTCTTTAGATTCCTTTCTTCGCAAGAACATCCGCCCCTTTATTACATCCACAACACCTCCCTTACACCCTGCAGAAATTGAATTGACTCGAACGAATCGGAAACAACCATCACGCCCTCTCGATTGCTAGGTCCTTTCTGTTTGCTAACATAGATAGATGAATGAGTATTGCCTCCATTTCCAAGAGCCGAGGTTACCTCTATGTGGATTGAAAATAAGCATGTCACGTCTCCATTTATACCACATTCAACACAACCCACACCACCTCCTTTATTAAAGTGACAAAATGCACCGCCTATGAAAAAGGAGTTCATCATTTCCTCGCAATTAACAACTAAATCCAATTCTGATCTTTCACCAGTGTTATGCATTCGCAATGCATCAACAGGAGTAGAAAATATTTCCAAGGACGATCGCATACGATTATGCCATTTTGATAACAAATTTGGCTTACCCTTAACCAAATCATGTCAATAGTTACATGTACGTCAACAACTTTACCTTCATATACATGGGAATTTTCTATTGACATATATAGAAGACATCACCGTGATATACCTGTAATGAAACCAAGATGGTCAGAAAAATGTTGTGCAGACTATAGATTAGAAAAGAATAATGTATCACACTCATCACTGGATAAAAAGGTTGAAACAAAACTTGGTAAAGCATGATTAGATGAACGCCATGCGAATGTCTAAACCACGCTCATCTTCATTAGCAGCTATTGTAGCTGTAAAACTATAGAAATTCTTATAATGACAAACCGTTTCGACATGTGCACAAAGTACTTTACCCACCCCTTACCCCCTTCCCGCTTTTTGACGTGTTTCCCAAATCCTTCCCATTGACCCATATAATAATGCTTCTCATAGTCTGAATTAATAACATTGAATTTATTTTAAAAAAATGACAAAAGTATAAAAGATTGGTAATCAAAACTGTTTTGCTCATTGACCCATATGAGGCACCCTTTTAAGCTAAGCTCAAGATCATATACTGTATATTCAAGTGGTTTATAAATCTATATAATGCATCAAGTTTTGTTTTTCAAATTTGTGAAAAGAATAAAAACAAATACAGAAGATGGAATATTAGAAGTAACAATATCTTTATTTTCTAATGCAATCAAAGTATACATTTTGGTGACTGTAGATACTCTTTTAAATTAAAACCACGAATAGAAATCACGTTAATTTCATGAAATAATGAAATTTCAGTGCATAATTTAAATGAACAAATACATGTAACACAAATTAATAGGCTACAACTTGCATTTGGCCCAATAATAGTAGATATTGAATATTTGAAGAGGATTAAGTGAAACTGGCAACATAGGAATTTTTTTACAACAAAAGTAAAATGTATACCACATGAAGGTTTTTAGTCATCGACTTTTTGAACCATTACTTGACTGTAAGTTACCAATTGGCCATTGTTCTTTTGCGAAAATGGCTATAAATGTATGTATTGGCATACAACGTGGATTTTTTAACCAATTATAGGAAAACAGATGAAAATATATAATTTAATTGGTAATTGTCATCTGCAAAAATCTCCAAAACCATCATGTTCTTCCTAATATTACTATACATAATATTTGAAAAGGTTGATCAAAAAGAAACTTAGAAGTAAAGCATAGCTAGCAACTTATAAAGAGAACATAGAATAAGCAAAGTGTTACCCCTAGTGTCTAAAAAAATCAAGAGCATACTTTGCTGTTTTTTCCATCTAAAATGATCTTCATACTAACAAATCCTAAAGTGAGGTAAAATGGGTAGGTGTTGAGTTTTCATTTTATATAGTGTGACCCTGCAACAACATCATCATATACACATACAATGCAACTCACATAAGTAGATACAGACAAAAAGTAGTAGATACTGACAAATATAGCTTCCAAAACACTACCTGGTTCTTGGTAACTATGAGCTAGTTCCTGGTAGGGGTCTTTTTTTATAGATGAACAATCGGCTTCAGAAGTACCCATCAATCCTGCATATTCATGTGTGAGGTAAAGTTAGAGAGACCACTTTGAAGGTGGGTAATAAAACAACCGTTATGATACCAAAAGACCTTTCAAAAAATGAAAAAAAAAATAAATGGTTAGTAAACTGCACATAAAAATTAGCACTGTGAAATGACCAAAACATAGAGGAATCATGTGGAATAACTATATGTATAACAAAAACCGATAAGACTATAATGAAGGGTATACATATTGCTTCACATTCACCCTAACAGAATACAAAAATAAATGTACTCAGAAACATTGACGATTAATAATAAAAAAGAAATCTTAATATAGAAAAAATGATTTAAATTTTGCAACACAAACTGATATTGAATTATTTATGTGATACCTGCTCGTCCATTATGATGACTTCCATGTGGGTTATCATTGGTTTATTGTGCAATGGTTGCATCCAAGTCCTACACGTAATATAACATTGTCTATTACAACACTAAGATCGGAGATGAAACCATTATTAAACCCTGTTAGCCATTTGGTTGTTGATAAGAAGGAAGCAGAGTATTAATATAGTTATGATATGCAAATCAATCGTGACATTACATTTCATGAACATAGGTTTTTATCGACTCGGTTCATAGAAAAAATTAGCATAATGTATTCATAGAATTGATTGTAAATTGCTAATCAAGAAAACAATTTACCTAACATAAGCTATATTTACAATCATTTAATGCACCAAGACATCTATAAAACACTGATAATGAATGTTATATTTAAAATACCTTTTCATTAAAAAAATATAATTAATACACCACATGATACAAATTAAACCAAACAAGCTACTAATCTATTAAAAAAATCTTGACCTATGGTAACCAGCAAGCACATTTCAACGCCAATCAATACAACTTTGTAATACTATAAGCTACCGTGTTTGTATTGCTATTGCATCGTGATGCACGGGTACTCTACCATTTTATACCACATAGTGTGCGATAAAGTTATTCCATAAAATTATCAACATACGTAAAGTTATTATTACAAAAAGCATATAATCAAATAACATTGTTCATAAAAAAATTTAATCATTGGGTAGCCGATGCTGCAACGAGAGGTTACTCTGCTAATCTTTAAAAAACAATTTAACTTATAAATAGACCTAACTATGATTTAGATGAAACAATGTAAGTTATGTTTTTTGCAAATTGGTTTAATCTAATGTTAACAAATGAAGCTTGAATAATACACAAGCTAAAAACCACGTTTAATTATTCTTTTGTTATGACATAACTCAAAACGTCAAACGGTAAACTAAAATCATTGTACATAGCTCACGATACATATAATCAAACAATAGTTGTAACCATAAAGCCACATTTAGATTAAAAAGAAGTAGATAGCTAAATGTGAGTTACTCAAATCAAATTAGACAAAGAAAAATTTTAATTTTAACGTACAAACAATACATTACTTCATGACATGCAACGGAAAAACAAAATGAGTTGCAATATGGTCGATGTATAATGAACGCATAAAAGGAATAGGCTAGAATACTAAGATTTTATGAGTCAACATTTAGGCACTTTATTAATTTTTCTTATAAAACCATTTCAATCTTCTATCCCACATTGGTTAAAGGAAGAAAATGTTCTTTACATATATATTATTGTGTGTAAGAATGGTGTGTCTTTAGGATAGTATAATGTTTAGGATATGTTGTTCGCATTGAGGTTAATGTTCAAAGACAAAAAAATTGAACCTCGGATTCGCAACATGGTCCTAAACTTATACGAGTCCTTATATTTTAATCCTACATATTCATTAGCTTATTTCCATCCTACTTATTCAATGGGGGAACCCTTGGATTTTTTTATCTAAGTTCTTAATCTTTTAATCATATATATTCAATGGCCGAGCCTTCAGCTTTTTAAATATGAGCCCATAATCATTTATTTGCGAAGCCCTTAGTTTTATATATATATACTACATGTCTACATATAATGTAAAAATGGTCAATGTGAAATGTTGAGTTTTCAACAATAGTCAAATGAGAGAGAAAGTGGAATATAATTAATACTCTTATAAAAACACCCCAATACTTAAAAGTACAATTATTTATTCACATTGTACAACCAAATTAAAGCATATCTACTAAAGTAAATACAACCAATTCAAACACAAATCGGGTTGACCCGGGACGCTTCAAACCCGGCGGGTTGACCCAACTTAATTTGACCCATTTTCGACCCAACCTAGCAAGTTGACCCGGTTTAAATACAACCAATTCAAAGACAAATCGGGTTGACCCGGGACGCTTCTAACCCAGCGGGTTGACCCAACTTAATTTGACCCGTTTTCGACCCAACCTAGCAAGTTGACCCGGTTTAAATCGACCTACTTTTCGACCGGAACGGTTCAACCGGTTGAACCAACCGTGTCGAACCGGGTTTCAAAACATTATCAATTACTTAAAAGTACAATGATTTATTCACATTGTACAACCAATTAAAAACATATCTTCCAAATTAAATACAACCAATTAAAACACAAACCGGGTTGACCCGGGACGCTTCAAACCCGTTTTTCGACCGGAACGGTTCAACCAGTTGAACCACCCGGGTCAAACCGGGTTTCAAAACATTACGTTTAATTCCCAAATCTTCAAACTTTTATTATTATTCGTATAACCTATAAACTTTTTTTTATCAATAAACTATATGTCGCTATAGAATCTCGTTGCTTGCGGGTTGCCCCCTCATTGCTTGCGTTTGAAAATAGGATGCCCGATTATTCTTTTAAGGAATCTTGATCCGGAAAATGGATTATGTAATGACACGAGGTTGATATGTAAACGTTTTGACCCTAATGTCATCAACGCTGAGATTGCTGTCGGGCAACACGCTGGAGTTAGAGTGCTCTTGCCAAGCAATGGCGAAGCTAGAAATTTTTCAGTGGGGGGTCGGGATCTAAATTTTTTTTCCTAAGGCTATTTTTCGGGTAATACTGAAATTTTGGGGGGTCGAAACCGAATATACCAAAAATTTTCTACACGAAAACTATATACCCCGTACATCGCAAAAAAAAAATTGGGGGGTCGAGGGCCCCCCCCGGCCCCTATGTAGCTGCGCCATTGTTGCCAAGAATTCCTCTTGCTCCATCTGATGAAGAGATGTTCCCTTTCAAACTAAAGAGAACACAATTCCTTATTCGCCTTAGCTTTGCGATGACTATTAATAAAGCTCAAGGCCAAACAATTCCAAATGTGGGTGTCTATTTGCCTGACTCTGTTTTCTCCCAAGGCCAGCTTTATGTGGCATTGTCTAGAGGGATTTCCTGTAGAACAACAAAGGTATTGGTTAATCCAGTCAAAGAGTTCCGTCAAGCAGGAATCTACACCTTGAATGTCGTTTATCAAGAAGTTTTACGCGAAGAGTAACGTGTGTTGTTAGTTTTTATTTCATAAATGATGTAATGCTTTACTTTCAATTTTATTAAATGTTTTTATATGTTGTTTGATAGATGTTAAGAATTTTTTATATACTTTAGTTATCGTGTAGTACAACCATTTGCAATTACATTCTGATCGGTTCACGTTCTATTTTGAACTCTACACAAAACACTCACCACAATATTACAAATCGTTAATTATCTGCCGCTAGGAATTCTGTTGCTATGCACGGGTACTCGCCTAGTATATATATATAAGTGCTTATTTATATCTATTCAATGGTGGATCCCTTAGGTTTTTAATCACAAAATTCCCACAAAATTGTTTGGGAAAAAATTATTTTTCTGTGAGAAATCTGTGATAAAACCGTCAAAAATTGTAGTGTGAAAATCGTTGGAATATTGTGGCAAAAAAACGACGGATCTGAGTGGAAAATGGCTACTAGAAACCGTGGGAAATTTCGTGAGAAATATGTGGGAGAAATTGTAGTATGAAAATCGTTGGAAATCTGTGGCAAAAAAACCACATATATATGTGGAAAATGGCTACTGAAACTGTGAGAAATTTTGTGAGAAACATGTGGGAAAATTATCGTGTGAAAATTGTTGGAAATCCGTGGCAAAAAAACCACGGATATGTGTGGAAAATGGTTACTAGAAACTGTGGGAAATTCGTAAGAAATCTGTGGGAAATTAAACCCACGGATTATCCACGGTAATTTTTGTAGGAAAATAGTCAACGCCCGTGGGAATTCTCGTGGGAAATATTTGCCCACGGGGTTGTTACGCACGAAACGAATTCGTGAGAAATCTGCTGATAACGGCCGTTTCTGTTAAGGGATAAGTATAAGCCCAAGCCCGGTTTGTGGGTTTAGGGTATTAGGGTTTCACTATTATAAATAGTGGATGATTAATAAGATTATACCTACGGGTTTATCATTGTCTTACATGGTATCAGCCATACGATCCTAAATCTCTAACCCTAAACCTAAACTCTTCCGCTGCCATCTCCGGCCGCCGGCTACATGCCGGAGGTTCGGAGGGCTCCCTTTAGACATTTACCGATGTCATCTTTTTCACAAAATAAGTCCTTGTGTGCCGCTTAGCTCGAAGCTAGCACAAAAAGTACTAAACTTTATATCAAATATTCGGTCCACTTTGGTGGCTGCTAGGTTGATGCAAAGAAATAAATCATTCACTTTGGTTCCTGTTGGTTCGAAAGAAGCAAGAGACGAGAAGTATATTTTATTCTCATTGTTTTGAGAATAATATATATATATATATATATATATATATATATATATATATATATATATATATATATATATATATATATATATATATATATATATATATATATATATATATATATATATATATATATATATATAAGGGTGTAGGACATTTATTGAATTCGGCTAATAAGGGAACAAGTTGTGATTCGAAGCTAGCAAGGAAGATTACACTGTGTTTGGCTATTTGGATATTTTTTTTTTTCTTTAAAAAAAAAAAAGTACTAGTTATTTAATTGTTTGTTTTTGTTTTTTTGATGTCGAATCCAGGGTATAAATTCCCGAGACGACTTTTGTTTGGTGTCGAATCCAGGGTATCAATTCCCGAGACGACTTTTGTTTGATGTCGAATCCAGGGTATCAATTCCCGAGACGACTTTTGTTTGATGTCGAATACAGGGTATCAATTCCCGAGACGACTTTTGTTGGTGTCAAATTTGTTTTCTTAGTTTATTTTGGCTTATTGTTTTAATTTGCTTTCTTATTTTACTACTCCAGTTCGAGCTTTCGCGATTTCGCCGCTCAAACTGCGGGGGAGTGTTAAGGGATAAGTATAAGCCCAAGCCCGGTTTGTGGCTTTAGGGTATTAGGGTTTCACTATTATAAATAGTGGATGATTAATAAGATTATACCTACGGGTTTATCATTGTCTTACAGTTTCACACTGATTTTCTCACGGATTTGGTAGTGGGTAAAACCAGTTTTTGTAATAGTGTGATGTATATATTCAATGACTTATTTCCATCTAGTGGTGGAGTCTTTAACTTTTTAGTCCCATATATCAATGGCTTATTTGGATCAATTCAATGACTATCGTCCATTTGGATTGGCAAGTACTGCTCGACTTGTAATTGGTTTTAGACCAATGGATCCTCAACCCAATAAGCGTGGTTGTCAGAATTTTATGATGGGTTCCTTGTTCATCATCCTTCGGTTTTTGTAGATTCCTTGTTTACCATCCGGAGCTTTCCTCATATAAAATTATCTCCTTTCCAACCAATAATAATAATAATAATAATAATAACTGAAGTGTTGTTAGCTTAAATAACATAGTGTAACCGAAGAGGCAAAGGGCTCTTGGTTTAAATGTATTAGACTAGAGGTTACGGTCACCAAACCACCATCTTCACGTCAGCGCCACATCACCATTTATCACACCACAATACCCGCAACCAAACAGGCTAGTGGTGACCACCAACCGACAACATAATAATAACTTATTTTATACAAACATACTCAAACACACATAAACAAAAAACAAAAATGTGCATCACCTAGGTGGTGTGCACCACCATATCAGTGTCAAAAACTAACCAACGCACTTGGTGGTGGGAGAGGTGTAATGGGGCTGGCATGTAGTGGTGGTCACCGGTGGGGATTGGGGGCGGGACCTACCAAGATGTATGTCGTCCAACCCAACCTCAGACTGTTTCTTCCCGACCTATCTGGTCTACCACCACCCATTACACTTAGTCTTAAGGTGTTTCGGTTAAGAATTTGAGTTTCATGACACACTTGAATTTAATTTATGGTAGTAAGTTTTTCTTTCAGAAAAGTATTATAGGATCACATGTTTTGAGATTAATGCCATGTGGATTATTTATATCAATGAAAGTTAGATATAAGTAGCAATATTAAAATATTTTGCTTGTCTTTTTTATTTTTATTTTTTATGAGTTGTTATCTTTTCACTTTTATTTGAAAGTATTTTGATTACAATTTGTGATGTCCAACGTGTTTGCATGTATAGTTTATAGCACGATGACGAAACTGCTTATTCTTTATATTTTGATTACAATTTAGGATTTAAATACTAAAATTTCATGAGCCAATATTTAGACACCTTATAAATTTGTTTCATAAAAGCCATTTTAACCTTTCATCCCACATCTATACTACATATAATGTAAAAATGGTCAATGTGGAATGTTGAGTTTTCAACAATAGTCAAATGAGAGAGAAAGTTGAATGTAATTAATACTTTTATTAAAACACCCCAATACTTAAAATTACAATTATTTATTCATATTGTACAACCAAATTAAAGCATATCTACCAAATTAAATACAACCAATTCAAACACAAATCGGGTTGACCCGGGACGCTTCAAACCCGGCGGGTTGACCTAGCTTAATTTGACCCGTTTTCGACCCAACCTAGCAAGTTGACCCAGTTTAAATACAATCAATTCAAAGACAAATCGGGTTGACCCGGGACGCTTCAAACCCGGCGGGTTGACCCAGTTTAATTTGACCCATTTTCGACTTAACCTAGCAAGTTGACCCGGTTTAAATCGACCTACTTTTCGACCGGAACGGTTCAACCGGTTGAACCACCCGGGTCGAACCGGGTTTCAAAACATTATCCATTACTTAAAAGTACAATGATTTTTTCACATTGTACAACCAATTAAAATCATATCTACCAAATTAAATACAATCAATTAAAACACAAACCGGGTTGACCCGGGATGCTTCAAACCCGTTTTTCGACCGGAACGGTTCAACCAGTTGAACCACCCGGGTCGAACTATGTTTCAAAACATTATATTTAATTCTCAAATCTTCAAACTTTTATTATTTTTCGTATAACCTATAAACTTTTTTTTTTATCAATAAACTATATGTCGCTATAAAATTTCGTTGCTTGCGGGTTGCCCCCTCATTGCTTGTGTTTGAAAATAGGATGCCCGATTATTCTTTTAAGGAATCTCGATCCGAAAAATGGATTATGTAATGACACGAGGTTGATATGTAAACGTTTTGACCCTAATGTCATCAACACCGAGATTGCTGTCGGGCAACACGCTGGAGTTAGAGTGCTCTTGCCAAGAATTCCTCTTGCTCCATCTGAAGAAGACATGTTCCCTTTCAAACTAAAGAGAACACAATTCCCTATCCGCCTTAGCTTTGCGATGACTATTAATAAAGCTCAAGGCCAAACAATTCCAAATGTGGGTGTCTATTTGCCTGACTCTGTTTTCTCCCATGGCCAGCTTTATGTGGCATTGCATAGAGGGATTTCCCATAGAACAATAAAGGTATTGGTTAATCCAGTCAAAGAGTTCCATCAAGCAGGAATCTACACCTCGAATGTCATTTATCAAGAAGTTTTACGCGAAGAGTAACGTGTGTTGTTAGTTTTTATTTCATAACTGATGTAATGTTTTACTTTCAATTTCATTAAATGTTTTTATATGTTGTTTGATAGATGTTAAGATTTTTTTTTTTTTTTTAGTTATCGTGTAGTACAACCGTTTGCAATTACATTTTGATTGGTTCACGTTCTATTTTGAACTCTACACAAAACACTCACCACAATATCACAAATCGTTAATTATTTGCCGCTAGGAATTCAGTTGCTATGCACGGGTACTCGCCTAGTCGATTAAATAGATGAATTGTTCTTTAGTTTATTAGTTATATACTACACTTTGCATTGTTGGCATGTGTTTAGAATAGTGCTCAATTAAATTAAGGACATCAAGATATTCAAAAAATTCTACAAGTTCTTAACTTTTTAGTTTTCATTTATTCCTTTATTAACTTTGTACTTTCAAAAAGTTTACTGTATTTACAAAAATTTAGGGTCTATGTAACATTGTAAACTTATGGTACTAACATAACTTACATTGTTACAACTAAGTCATAGTCAGGTCTATTTATAAGTTAATTAGTTTTTTCTAAGATGATGATACCTTGATGTTCGTAAGGTTGATCACCCTTCTTAATGGTGTCCGCCTAATGACGGGGCTCTAAAAATTTAATATGGATGATTCGACAAAGGTTAAACAAGGTTTGGCGGGTATCGGTGTTTACAGAATAGTGAGGGTGTTGTGATTGTGTTCTCTATCCGAGCTAGTGTTATGGACTCTAATGTTGCATAAAGTAATGGTGACCATAAAAGAAGCGTGTAAGATGGTAACAAAAATGACGAGTGTAATTCTGTGAGTATCATTATTGAAAGTGATTATTTGAATGCAATTTTATGGGTTAGTTGTCCAAAAAAGAGACCATGGTGGTTATTACTAGGGATGATCACGGTTCAAAAACCGGACTGGACTGGCCAAGACCGGACCGGACCGAAGACCGAGTTAAGGAAAAACTATAGACCGAGACCGGACCGAATGTGGAAGCAGGTTGGTTAGGAAGACCGAGTTAAGGAAAACCATGTTTCAAAAATGTTTTATAATAAATAAACGAGATAATAAAGTTGACAAAGGTGTTTCTTCTTTCTCATCTACAAATGTTAAAACAAAAAGATGCTATCATATTTTCAAAGTTGATGTTTTGCATGTAAAGATTTATAATAAATAAGCGAGTTAGGGTGGTGGCAGTGGCAACGGTTTCACCAAACCGGCGGTGAACACCATTGCCACCTCGCCGGTTTGGCTCGGAGGGGACTTTCGAAGGCAAACTTCACCGGGGCGGGGAAAGGAGAAAGTATACGTTGGAAATTAATTTTCGAACGTTGGGATATATACGTTGGTGGCTGGGAGCGTGGGTAAAAAAAAAAAAAAAAAAAAAAAAAATCTCTATAAAATCCACACTTTACCAATTCAAACAACACACTTCCATTTCTTCTTATCTAATTCATTCTTTAAAAAAAAAAGTATACCATGGATGCAAGAAAAGATAGAGGTGGTTCAAGTTCCAAATCAACACGAGGTCGAGGTCGGGGTCGGGGTTTTCGTCCGCAAGTTCCAAATCAACAACAACAATACCCTCAACAACGTCCCTACTATCCCCAACCTCCGCCACCCATGAATCCACAACAACAACAATACCTTCAACAACAATATTATACACAACCTCCACCTCCACCCCCGATGAATCCAAACGAATATAACATATCAATGACAAGTGAGTTCGACCCGTTTGGTGACTACCGTGATGGTCCTTCACGACGTGATGTTGATGTTGAGCGGGAATTACCTTTATATGATGATGATGAAGATGAGGAAGTTGAGTTTGTTCCCGAAACGCAACCTCAAACTCAAACCGGTATTAATTTATATTTATACGTTTGTTAATTTTTATTTTTATACGTTTGTTAACATTTTATACATATATTAATTTTGTACGTTATAATTTTTATATTTATACGTATACATATATTTATACGTTTGTTAATTTTTATCTAGATGATGAAGTTCAATTCGTGAAACAAAAAACGAAGGCGGATAGACTTCCTTGGACGACGGCCCAAGAGATTGCTTTGGCAAAAGCGTGGGTTTATGTCTCGACATGTCGAAGAGTCGGGAATGCACAACGTAGAGATAAGTTTTGGGAGAGAATTGCCGAACATTACAATGAAAATATGAAAAGTGCTAACCGAACTCATCATGCATTGAACACGAAGTGGGGAGGGATGAATGCCGCCATGGGTGTCTTTAACGGGCTATACATCCAAGCGGTAATTTTTTTGACTATATACTTTGTTAATTTATATACGTTTGTTAATTTATATACGTTTGTTAATTTATATACGTTTGTTAATTTATATTTGTTTCTTAATTGTATACTTGTAGAAGCGTATTCGGGAGAGTGGATGTGGCGATGTGGATGAATTGAAAAATGCTTTGGCCGATTTTAATAAAAAAAATCATGGCAAGTCGTTTACTCATCTTGCGGCATGGGAGGTTGTTAGGGGAGAAGCGAAATGGTTGGAACAACCTTGTTTTGTTCAAACATCTTCGGCATCTAATTCCGACAAACGAAGAAAGTCGTCGGAATCTACCTACTATGAGTCGGGAAGCAATGAGAATGTCGACACTGTTCTTCCCGATCTAAATGACGACACAACTCCCACAAGGAAAAGAAAAGGGAAAAAGGCGGTTAGCGAGGCATCGACAAAGAATAGTGTTGTTCAACAATTCGAGAACTACATTTCGGACAAGGTCAAAGTCCATGAGAAGTCGATGGAAGAAAAAAGAGAAGAGCGTGCATTGACCAAACAGTTGATGGCGGCACAACTCGCAAGTGTTCAAGAAAAGGATATGTATCGGGCCTTTAAGTTCTTTAACGAACCGCATGATAAAATAACCAATCCGGCTATGCGACAGTTCACTCTCAAGAAAAAACGTGAGTTGGCGGAGAAGTATGGATGGCCTGCTGAAGGTTTAGAATAATTATGTTTTTTTTTTCAAGTATTGTGTAATTTTCGTTTTAAGTATTATGTATTTTTATTTTAATTATTAATGAAATGTTATGTTTTTATTAAATTATTTAATTATGAAAAAAAAAAAAAAAAAAAAAAAAAGTTGGTAGTTTGGGAGGTTTAAAAAGGTATGGTTGCCACTAAAAATGGTTGGGAGGTTTGAAAAAGTTGTAAGTAAGGTGGAGTGATATTATTGGTTGGTTGGGAGGTTAAGTATGTTTTCGGAGGCACCACTGCCACCACCCTTAGTATTAAACCAAAAACTGACATAGTTTGTTAGTTGTGAGAATATTTATAGACAAAATCTCATCTACAAATGTTAAAACAAGAGATGCTATCATATTTTCAAAGTTGATGTTTTGCAGGTAAAGGGATTATAACACACTTCTGTCATATTATAAAAGATGTATCAGTTAGATAGGTAGTATATATTAGATTAGTAGACAGCAGTAAATTTAGGTAACATGCTTATTATTATTTATTATTTTTTTATGGAAACCAATTTAATCCCACATAGGAAAAAGAAAAGAAATGTTACTAGTTAATATACCACATAATTCATGGAACAAATGTTTTTTGATTAGTGTAATGTTTTCAGGGGTATGATCACTGATGAGAGTCCCCTAAACAAATCATAAGTTATAGTGTACTTTGATCATATATCTGAAAATTTATACCAGCTCTAAATTTTTTATATTTGAACTTGTAATTTAAGTTGATCTTTATGCAAACTCTAAACTTTTTATATATAAACTAACTCGTAATTAAAGTCAATCTTTTTGGTTGGTTAGTTTAACGCTATCTTTCCACATTTCGCTAATAAGAGTTTAAATTTTCTAATTTTAGAAATATATATTTATATTTAAGTTATCTTAAACACTTTTTCTTTCCTATACGTGGTACACAATTTAGAAATTACTTTTGACTAGGGACGGACCAAGGACTCCAAGTTATCGGGTGTACAAATTTCTTTTACGAGCATAAATGAAATAAAAAAGAAATAATTGATTTCATTACAAATTTTGAAGACATGCATTTCTTTTAACACGTTAGTAAATTAATTAAACAAAACATGTATTTATGTAAAACAAATTTCTGTGACCGGTTAATTTCGAAAAAATCATGATTTTTAGTGAGCATTTACAGTAGGTGACAAACATTCATCGGGTTCCCATGAACCCCAGAAAACCCCCTTTGTACACTGCTTTTGACAACTATATTGACAAAATAATTATGTGCTCAAAAATTATTTTCAAGTCAAACAAAACACATGGGAGCGGTGATTAGCATGTGCAATTGGGGCAGCCGCACAGGGCCACCATTAGTGAGAGGCTTCCGATTTAGTATATGTCCATTAGTGTTTATACATGTCCAACTAGATTGTTTATAATGCCTTCTAAATATTATGTGAAGGGGCTTCCGATTTAGTATATATCAATTAGTATTTATACATGTCTAAGTATGTTATGTTTTGAATTTTCCATAATAGTTAAGTTTTTTTTAAAACACCAGGCCATACAAATCAATAGGATGCCCTGAAAACACAAGCTTTTATTTATTTATTTATTATTATTATTATTATTATTATTATTATTATTATTATTATTATTATTATTATTATTATTATTATTTTTTATTATTATTATAAACATCACTTTATTAGAAACTCATAGGATTTACAAGAAATTAGTAGGGAGCCGAGAAACAATCTGTGTCCCCACTCCTCTAGCTATAGTGAAGCTAACCCTACTAAAAATATGAGTAGCATCACGTGCTTCAATATCTTGAGTCACCGAGAATCTTCGGATACGTTTTAGTAATACCACCGCATCCTTCTCAAGTTCTCCAAAAGAAGAGAATGAAAAGGGGAGAAACCCATATCCCATATATGAGCATTTAGCCTCGTACTTAGCGCGTTTACGTTGTGCGGCTTCAATCACCGCACGACCCGACACAAAATCAACCATACCAGTTTGCGTCAAGGGCGATGACCCTGTCAGATCAACACATACATCAAACCCACAATCCCATGAGTAAAGTAACATGTCAGCTGCATGTAAGGGTTTGTCCCTTTCCCCAATAAACCCAATATCAACCTCCTTACGTGCCGAAATCCCGGATCGGGAACATATGTCAACAAGAACATCACGCACAGCATTATGCCGACGTTTAATACCAATAATAACCGCGCACGATACAACATGGTCCACATAAATATCCCCAGTAAAGACCTTGGAACAAACTGAGCAAGGCATCTGAACAGAAAATAAGGGAACACCTAGTCGATAGCACAACACACATCGGTAAGTCCTGGTAATATCCCCAGTAAAGACCTTGGAACAAGCTGAGCAAGGCATCTGAACAGAAAATAGGGGAACACCTAGTCGATAGTACAACACACATCGGTATTATTATTATTATTATTATTATTATTATTATTATTATTATTATTATTATTATTATTATTATTATTATTATTATATCAAGAAATTAAGCAATTAGTTACAATAACATGCGTGACATTACCATGAAATGTCATGGTTTTAACGAAAAAAAGTACACAATCAACCTATAAAAAACACCTCGGTAGGTAATGTTTATTTTAACTAAACACTCGCACTATGTTAAGCAATTCTCTTCTAATTCAGCTAGTCCAAAATCGCACATAAGGAGATCCGAGTGTCCAAATACTCATATGTGTTATAGTATGTTTTATATGAAATTTAAATATAATATGTTCACAATGGACATGATAATGGTCCATTTTGGTGTTGAATCGCCTTTCGCAAACATAACTCTTATTTTGAAAGAAAAAAAAGATTAATCAATGAAAGTAACATGTAAGCATAAATATTACAATATTTTGCTTATGTTATCTTATTTGATTTTCATTTCGAAAGGTCTTATATAGTAGTTTCAAATTTTATTACAATTAATAATGTCCAACGTATGCATGTATAGTTAGAGCAAGATGGCCTAACTGCTTATTCTTAAATCTAAATTATAGATTGAGTGAGAATACAAAGGATTATGAGATACCGAAATGCAAAACGAGGATCATCACAACTATGCTCAAGTAAAAGCCATAATGTTTATAACATGATTCGTCTTCGACAAAAAAACGTTTATTTCCTTTTTCAATGAAATTGGAAATTTTATTCATTTTCAAGAGTTAAAACTTAAAATGGAATAATAGACCTCGAGGATAACTAAAACCGAAAACTTTATTTATGGAGTTGTTAGCCCAGGATAGAAGACTTTACATAGGTCTTAACAGATTATTTTTGACCCATCAGTTGTCAGCCCACTAAGCCCAATGGCTGTAAAATGAAACCAACATTTAAACAAATCGATTATAAAATTGTTTCATGTTGAGTGGCAATTCTCAACACGACACGATAAACGACACGAACCCGACACGAAGTTAAATTGGTTTGGGTTGATAATAAACAGGTTTGGATAAAAAAACAGATCAACCCGTCTAAACCGTTTAATAAACGGGTCGTGTTTGGGTTGTGTAAGTATTAAATAAATCAACCTGTTTAAGTATATAAACTCTAAAAATAAAATATTTAACCTAATTTATATGTTGGATGTGGATTAAATATATTTTGTTATATACTTAATATGAGTAAATTACAATTATACCTCACATATCATTGAAATTGACATCATAAAATTATCGTATAGGTATTTGTATGTTATTTTGATCATATTTTAGATCCTTACAACATTTTTTGTGTTTAAACTAGTTAAATCAACAAACCACCAACCCAATTCACTGATTGATCTATTAACTTAAACGGGTTAAATTGGTCACAAATGGGTTACACGTGTTATGCAGGTCTGGGTTAGGGTTGAGTTTCTTGACACGATTAATAAATGGGTCGTGTTTTGGTAGAGGTTATACTAACCTGACAACACGCGAACACGAATAGATTAACACGAACACGACTCGATTGACACCCTAGTTAACATGTATATAATAAACTCAAGTTTTGAGATCGTCAATCAGTTGGCTGAGATATTGAAATCCTTGTTTAGGTGACTTAGTTATTATATTTTATTTTATTTTTGTGATAGAAAATAGAAATCCAATTCAATCCCACATAGGAAAAAGAAAAAAATTGTTACTAGTTAATATACCAGATGGTCTACATGTCAAAGCGTGTTTAGATTAGTGTAATGTTTTCAAGACAGGACGGCAAATGTGCTAACATACAAAAGATATAGCACGTTTGAAGTCTTGTTACTGCAAATTTTACACAAAGTCTTTACTTTTTTTATACAAGCTCTCAATTTAAATCAATCTTTTAACTTTTTAACTGAAAAAGATTTTTTGAAGAAAGACTCATAAATTTTATATTTATAAGCTAGATGTAGTGTATGTTATGAAGGCAACGGGTTAGCAATTCCGTATATGCTTGGTATATATAACTTTATATTTATAAACTAGTCATGAATTTGTTTAAAGGAAAACTCTTCTTAGAAAGAATATGAAAACAAAAAAGATAAAAACTTTCGACATCATATATTTTTCTAACCTAAAAGCTAGAAAACATCCATGTAAAAGAAACTTTTAAATTTAGCAAGAAAAAATATATAAAGTTTCGGTGTGACTTTGAAGTTAATGTAAGAAAGTTTTAGTTTAGCTTAGACTTTTATTTAATCAAAATAAAAAATAAAAAGTTGTAACCACAAAACAAATATACACAAGATCAATTTACAAAGGCCCACTGCAATTACAAAGACCAACGTAAACTACTTATACTTATACATATCGTCTTTCATTTTGTTTTAAACCAAAATAAATTACTTGCCAGGAAAGGTTTCCAAATTCGGACATTGGTTGTCACTTCGATTGAGCATAATACAAATTTATAATTGCTTCATCACTTAATAATTGGCTTCGAATCTTCGAAACATACATTTTGTATCATGAATACATAACCGTATGTCCGTGCAGCCTAAAATACGAATATTTCATGAGTCAACATTCGAGTTCTTTTTTAATTTTTTTTACGGTGCCATTTCAACCCTCTTGTATCCCACATTGGTTGAAGAGATGAAATGTTCTTTGGTTATATACTATGTAGTATACAAATGGTATATGTTCAGAATAGTAGTATTATGTTTCGTGTATATATTAGTTTATGAAGTTCATGTACTTATTAAGTTTGAACTTCGTAATCCCACTATAGCGCTAAATATATACGACTTCTTAACCTTTTAATATCTATTAGATGAATTCCTTGTCAAGTACTCCAAAATTTATTTACGAAGATCTAGAGTCCATAGTTATACTTTTTTGTACTTAGATCGTTAGTAATAACTTTTGATAGTTGGACTACGTCATTTATTTAAGAACAAAAAATAAATAAATAAATAAATAAAATAAGAAATTCTTAGCTTTTGTTGACAATAAAGATTTAAAAATTACACCTCGATGACAAATATAAATGTTGTGTACTTGGATAAATTTGATTAAAACAACGGTATTATGAATCTAAAATCGACATTCGTATGATTCAAATGAGATATTAAACTGCTTTGTTTTTTATAAAAAGCAGTACATTAAAATTCATGATGTTAGCTTAGAATACCATAAATTAAAGGTATGATAATCTTAAATGAACAAATTAACTTTCACCTGAGTATGACTTAGTTGAAATAACGTAAACTATATTTGCTGCAAATTGGTTTAATAACTCATGACATGAGTATAACTATATTTGTTCAAAGTGAAAGCTTGGATGATACACGGGCTGAGAACCACATACACAAATTTTTCTTTATGACATAACTACAATTATAAATAATATAACTCATGATTATGCATACAAACAAACATCGTTCGTAAACCAAAATTCAAATAGAAAGAAGCAGGCAGCAAAACGTGAGTTACAAAAGAATAATAGAAATCTTTACTTGACGGTACAAACAACCCGGCCTATACTTTATGGCATGTAACCGAAGACACAAAACTGAGTTGAATTATCGTTAGTTTTCTCCTCAATCACAACCAAACAAAGAAGATGGAAAAAATATCGGTAAAACCACATGTAACTAATGATAAATTTGTACTCAATCTATTGGTTTCAACACTTTAGAAAAGAAAAGAAAGTTTGTACTCGACCACCATAAACCGAGTAGCTTTAATTTAAAGGATAAACTGTGTACAATGAACACATTAAAGGAAGATATAAAAATGCTAAAATTCATTAGTTTGAACTTAGGTACCTTATTAAAACCTTTTAATCTTGCATCCTGCATTGGTTCAAGGAAGGAAGTGTTCTTTACATATATACTATTGTGTGTGAAAATGATATGTCTTAAAAATAGTATCATGTTTAGGATATGCTATTTGCATTGAGGTTCATGCACAAAGTTAAAAGATTGAACCTTGCGGCAGATAGTCTAATCCTAGACTTATACGAGTCCTTAACCTTTTAATCATTATTAAATGAGAAATGTTTGACCTACTCATAAAATTCACATAATAAATTCACTCGCTGACATTTTTTTTTTTTTTTTTTTTTTTTTTTTTGCGAGTGAGTTCATCATTACTCTTATTAAATAGATTGAAAACCTTAACCTTTTAATCGTTAATATATGGCTTATTTTATTCTATTTAATGGTGGAGCTCTAAGGGTTTTTTTTTTTAATCCTTTTAATCATTATTAAACAAATTGATTTTTTTTTAATCATGGTTCAACCTTTTGGCCGACTAACCTAGAGGGTTTAAATCCATTGCTACACAAATTCAAACCAGGTAAAACCCTAACCTTTTAATCATTAACAAATGGCTTATTTTAATTTATTTAATGGCGCTATTGGTGTGTTGGAGTTTTAAGGTAACCAACGTGTCTTCAATAGGCCTCTACTTTGTGCCTCTTGTTAATACTATATGGATTGCTTGACATGATATCTACTATAATAAAATAAAATTAAAAAAGAAAATAATAATAATAATAATAATAATAATAATAATAATAATAATAATAATAATAATAATAATATGTAAGTATAAACATTAAACTATTTTCCTTATGTTATCTATATGATTTTATTTTTGAAAGGTCTTATAGTAATTAGTGTCCAACGTTTGCATGTCTAGTTCGGAGCACAGTGAACTAACTATTTATTCATAAAATGAAGCTATAGTTTCAGTGAGGCTACAATAGATTATGAGTACCGATATGCAAAACGATGATCGTTACAATAAGGCGAAGTAAACGCCATCTTTAACGTTTCTAGATTTAGCAACATTATACTTATAACATGAATCGATATATCACTGTAAACAACAAGAAATGTTCAAATCTTTTTTCAATGTGATACGGAGTAGAAAGTTTTCTTGGTATTAAAATCTTATTTATGGTCTGGTATTTAAATCACTCAGCCCAGGAGTGAGCCCAGGAGACTAAATTTCATCAGTCTGGCCCATCATAAGTGAGCCCAATGCTAAGAACTCAAGTTTTTAAATTTCTGTAACTTAGTTGTTGTCTAAAATATGGAGAACCATGTAAAAAAAAAAAAAAAAAAAAAAAATGTTTTCATAATAAATAAACGAGATTAAAAAGTTGCGAGAACTGTTTCTTATTTCTTTTCTAAATATAAAACAGTAGAAGCATGCTAAACCAAGAAATGACATAACTACATGATTAAATTGGGATACTAAAATTTTTGTGAGTTGTGACAAGATGTATAGAGACAATCTCGCTACAAATGTTAGAACAAAACGATGCCCTCATATTCAAAGCTCATGTTATGCAAGGGATTTAGGATTATACACTTCACTTCATATGCACACAATGACACAAACATGTATTAATAATACAACTGGTGTATATAAGATTATTAGACAACATGAATGAGCAGTAAATTTAGATAACTTAGTTATTATTATTATTATCTATTTTTTTGATGAAATCCAATTCAATCCCACATAGAAAAAGAAAGAAGTTGTTGCTAGTTAATATACAATATGGTTTACAAATCAAATGTGTTAAGATTAGTGTAATATTTTCAGGTGGCCAGTAAAACAACGCTAATAAATGAAAGATATAGCGCACTTTTATTGCATTCCTGAGAATCTATACAAACTTTTTACATTTTTATTTTATTTTATTTATTTATTTTAATACAAGCTCTTAATTTAAATCAATCTTTTAGTTGTTAAACATTTTTGGAACAAAGACTCATAAACTTTATATTTACAAGCTAGATGTAGTGTTTGTTACGAATTATAAAGGTTCTGGGTTAGCGTATAGATCGTTGATATATGCTTGGTATATATCTTTGAGTAAAGATCATTTGAGGATCAAACTTTTTTTACATACCAAGGGACTAATCTCCACCCTCCTTCTTCCCTCCATCTTTATTTGATCTAATGGATGAGATTAATCCCAACAATTTAAAAAACCCACTTTCACCCTTTTTTTTCAAATATTAATATCTTTCAAACCGTTAATCGTTAAGCGAAAAAAAATATACCGTTACGACGAGCATTTAATTATCTTTCTATAGATAGGCTAATTGATATATTTTCGACAAAATTTTTTTTTTTCGTTTTTTTCACGTTTTTTTTTCGTGGCCGAAAAAATCATATATGATATTACATATCATATATGATATGTAATATCATATATGATATTATATGTAAAATCATATATGATATTGCATATCATATATGATATGCAATATCATATATGATATTACATATAATATCATATATGATATTATATGTAATATCATATATGATATTGCATATCATATATGATATGCAATATCATATATGATTTTTTTTTCGGCCAGGAAAAAAAAACGTGAAAAAAACGATTTTTTTTTCTTTTCGAAAGTATATCAAAGTGCCCGTCTATAGAAAGATAATTAAATGCCCGTCGCGATGGTGTAATTATTTTAACGATTAACGGTTTAAGAGATATTTAAATTATAAAAAATGGGTGAAATAATAAAATCCTTTTAATCTCAATCATTGATTTCCTTTTTAGATGGATGGTGGGGATGAGTCCCTTGGTATGTGAGGAATGTTTGGTTTGTAATATAACTCGACTCTATATCTTTTAGTATGAAGAGTTAAAAAATTGCCAAAAGTCCGTTACGTTAGTATTCGTGAATTTGTTTAAAGGAAAACTCTTCATGGAAAGAAAATGAAAACAAGAATGTTACAATATTAGTCTCTATATTAAGCTTACGAATAAGTCTAGGGGTCTTAGTTTTTAACTCTAATAGCTATGTATGTGTCGGTTTGTTTGGCTTGTGTCCCAAGCCCAAGACCACCGTTTATTTCCTTTTCATTGTATCAACCGACTAGATTCCTAGGCGGTTTAGGAGTCGGTTTCTTACCCCTTCATTCTCTATAAATAGAGATGAGGGGGTGAGGGTTTATGTACGCATTCTTTCAATACTAATCAAGAGTCGATTAGGGTTACTTACTTGTGCAAAGCTTCCATTTTTCTGTCACGTTATTATTGTTGTACTTGTGTGTCAATATTCTTCAAGAAGTCGATCGATTCCGCTTCTAGTGCTTGGGTTGTTGGTTGCGACATAATACCAACAAGTGGTATCAAGAGCTCGGTTAGAGACTAATAAGAGCTAGGTTCGTTCATCTTGAAGGGTTCTTTAGTTCGGTTCTGAACAACAAGAAGGAGTAGCAACTGATTGGCGTTGACAGTAAGTTAGGGTTCTTGAAGCTCGGGTTTTCTTGTCGAGGTGTTGCGATAAGGGGAGGTTCAAGGGTTTTGTTGGTTTTCGGCATCAACAAAAGTTCTGGTTATCTGGTTTTTTTTTTTTGTCGGTGATACATACGAAGAAGAAGGATAAACCAGATCTATTTTGTTCTTTGAATGATAAAAGTCAACAATAAAATAAGGAAAAAGGGAATTGTATATTATAAAATAAACAAAAGGGACTTTGTTTATTTTTTTTTCTCTTTTGTTGTTTTTATTATTTAGAAAATAAAAGGGTTATTAATTAAGAAGGTTTTGCACAAGGGACTTTATTAGTTTGTGATTGTGAGGTTTTTTTTTCACAAGGTTTAGCAAATTAATAAAGGGATTAAAGAATGACGGGAGCCAAGTTTGAGATCGAGAAATTCGACGGAACTGGTGATTTCGGGTTATGGAGAGTCAAGATGCATGCTTTATTAATCCAACATGGATGTGAAGCAGCTCTGGAGGTTTTACCCGAGAATATGGATGCTACAGCAAAAGCTGAGCTAAACAAGAAAGCTCACAGTGCCATGATTTTGTGTTTAGGTAACAAGGTTCTGAGAGAGGTTACCGGGGAGACGACTGCAGCGGGGGTTTGGACCAAGCTTGAGACTTTGTACATGACAAAGTCCTTGGCCAATAAGTTGTACCTGAAGAAGAAGTTGTATACATTCTACATGCCGGCTGGACGTACGATTTCCGAGCATATAGATGAGTTCAACAAAATCGTTCTTGATTTAGCAAATATTGAGGTAAAATTCGAGGATGAAGATCTTGCTTTATTATTACTCACTTCTTTACCAGCATCATACGAACACTTTGTGGATACCTTGCTTTATGGACGGGAAGCTTTGACTTTGGAGGATGTGATGGCCACACTGAATTCAAAGGAAATCAAAGAAAGATCTAAGGCGAAGGGGGATGATAGTGAAGGGTTATATGTGAGGGGAAGAACTGATCGCAGGAATTCGCATCAGTCTAGGGGAAAGTCAAGATCGAAGTCTCGAAGTGGAAGACTCAAGTGCTATATTTGCCAGTCTGAGGAGCACTTGAAGAGAAACTGTCCGAAGAATAATCGCAAGAAGTCAAATGGTTTTGTCAAGAAAGATGATCAGCCAAGCTCTAGTGGTTCGATTTATGACGGTTCTGAGGTGATGATGGTTATGAGTGCAGAAGCCTTGTTGGACTGGATTATGGATTCAGGAGGTTCATACCACATGACACCCAGGTCAGACATATTTTTTGATTTTCTGGAATGCGACGGGGGCAGGGTACTGTTGGGTGACAACAGGGAGTGCAAGATCAGAGGTATTGGCAAGGTCAGGTTACAACTGAAAGATGGGTCAAGTTTTGTATTACACAATGTCAGGTATATTCCTGAATTGAAAAGAAACTTGATATCGCTGGGAACTCTTGAAAAAGAGGGATATACCGTAAAAATGCAGTCGGGCAAAATCAAGGTGATTAATGGTTCTAGGGTTGTTTTATCTGGAACTCGAAGGGATAATTGCGTATACTCTTTGGATGGCCATGCAGTGGCGGGTGAGCTTAATGCTAGTGTTGAAGAAAAAGACAGTCTTGCGCAGGTTTGGCATAAAAGACTGGGACATATCAGTGAGGCGGGACTTCAGGTGCTAGAAAAGCAGGAGCTGTTTGGCAAGAAAAGTCTAGGTAAGCTCGATTTTTGTGAGAATTGTGTTCTGGGAAAGTCACATTGAGTCAGTTTCGGTGTAGGAAGGCACACTACTCAGGGAGTGATAGACTATGTTCATTCAGATTTATGGGGTCCGTCTCAGGTGGAATCATTGGGAGGTAAGAGGTACTTCTTATCTATTGTTGATGATTATTCCAGGAGGGTATGGGTTTATATTCTCAGGTTCAAACACGAAGCATTTGGAAAGTTCAAAGAGTGGAAGCAGTTAGTAGAGAATCAGACTGGGAGGACGGTTAAGAAGCTGAGGACAGATAATGGTCTTGAGTTCTGTAATCGGGAATTTGAGCAGCTATGCACTGAGAGTGGGATTGCTAGACAATTGACAGTTGCCGGGACGCCGCAGCAGAATGGATTAGCTGAACGGATGAATAGAACTCTCATGGATAAGGTACGCTGTTTATTAATTCAGTCTGGATTACCCAAGACCTTCTGGGCGGAAGCGACATGTACGGCCGCATATCTTATAAATAGGTCACCATCGACAGCGATTGAGAAAAAGACACCTATGGAGATGTGGTCGGGACATCCAAGTGATTATGAGATGTTAAGGATTTTCGGCTGTGTCGCATATTCACACGTTAAACAAGGTAAGCTCGAGCCGAGAGCGGTAAAATGCGTTCTTTTGGGGTATGCTGAAGGTGTGAACGGGTACAGGCTATATAGGCTTGATAATGAATCACCTAAAATAGTCACTAGCAGGAACGTGGTCTTCAATGAAAGTGTCATGTATAAAGACACGTTGAAGGATTCTGGTGCAGGTACTGATAAGTCTGTTGAGGAATTACAGGTTGAGTTGGAACTGCAGAGGTTAAATAATCATTCGCTTGAGGAAGATCTGATTGATGGTCAGGAAGATGGCGATGATGAAGATGCAGGGGATCAGGATCATGATAAAACACCGGATCTCACAGATTATCAGTTGGTTCGGGATAGAGAGCCAAGGAAAAGAATGAAACCTTTGAGGTTTCGAGATGAAAGTAATATGGCTGCTTACGCGTTTGCTGCAGCAGAGGAAGAAGATACTCATGAACCATTGACATACCAGGAGGCAGTTACTTGTAAAGATAGATTTAAGTGGAAAGCTGCTATGGATGAAGAGGTGGATTCTCTGAACAAGAATGAGACCTATGAGTTAGTGGATCATCCAGTTGGGCAAAAGCTGGTGAGCTGCAAATGGCTGTTCAAGATAAAGGAAGGGATTGAAGGTGTTCAAAAGCCTAGGTACAAGGCGAGGGTGGTGGCTCGTGGATTCACACAAAGGGCAGGTATTGACGATAATGAAGTATTTTCGCCGGTAGTTCGACACACATCTATTCGGGTTATACTTGCATTGACTGCGTGTAGAGATTATGAGCTAGAGCAGCTTGATGTAAAGACGGCATTTTTACATGGGAATCTTGAAGAAGTGATCTACATGAAGCAGCCACCGGGTTATGAACAAGGTAACAAGGTATGTTTGTTAAAGAAATCCCTTTATGGTTTGAAGCAGTCACCTAGGCAATGGTATAAGAGGTTTGATGAGTACATGCTGAGCAACGGGTTCAAGCGTAGCAGTTACGACAGCTACATATATTACAAGAGCTATGCACCAGGTGAGTATATCTATCTACTGTTATATGTAGATGATATGCTGATTGCTTGTAAAAGCAAGGCTGAGATTGGGTCTATCAAGTCTTTGCTTAAAAAGGAGTTTGACATGAAAGAGCTCAGGGAAGCAAAGAAGATTCTTGGTATGGAAATCATCAGGGATCGGAGTCGCAAGATTCTGAGGGTGTCACAATCCGGGTATGTTTCTAAGATTTTAAATAATTATAGAATAGACAATGGGAAATCGGTTAAGATGCCATTGGGTGGGCACTTCAAGCTGTCGTTGAAGGATTGTCCGGTTAGGGATTGTGATGTTGAAAGGATGAGTAGGGTGCCATATGCAAATGCGGTTGTGAGCTTAATGTACTTGATGGTGTGCACGAGGCCAGACATAGCGTATGCGGTAAGTGTTGTTAGCAGATATTTGGCGAATCCAGGTAAAAAGCATTGGGAAGCAGTGAAGTGGATTTTGAAATATTTGCGGGGTACTGCAAACGTGGGTTTGGTGTATGGGACAAATCGTGGCAACCATGTAGACGTAACAGGTTTTGTTGATTCAGAATACGCAAAGGATCCGGATAAAGGTAGGTCAATCACAGGTTACGCGTTTTTAGTACAGGGATGTGTTGTAAGCTGGAAGGCAACGCTACAACACGTGGTGGCTCTTTCAACTACAGAGGCGGAGTATATGGCCCTTACGGAGGCTGTGAAGGAAGCTATTTGGCTAAGGGGACTCTTAGAAGAGTTAGGCGTGGAGCTTAACACTGTTGCAGTTAATTGTCATAATCAGGGCGCGATTCACTTATCGCGGAATCATGTTTTTCATGAAAGGACTAAGCACATCAATGTGCGTTACCACTTTATCAGAGAGGTCTTGGAAGCAAAGACGGTTGAAGTTCTGAAGGTGGGTACTGAACACAATGATGCGGATGCCTTGACGAAGGTGGTACCTGGACGGAAGTTACAGCACTGCTTGGAGTTGCTGAGTGACGGTGTAGGCTAATATAAAGCCTAAGGTGGAAATTGTTACAATATTAGTCTCTATATTAAGCTTACGAATAAGTCTAGGGGTCTTAGTGTTTAACTCTAATAGCTATGTATGTGTCGGTTTGTTTGGCTTGTGTCCCAAGCCCAAGACCACCGTTTATTTCCTTTGCATTGTATCAGCCGACTAGATTCCTAGGCGGTTTAGGAGTCGGTTTCTTACCCCCTTATTCTCTATAAATAGAGATGAGGGGGTGAGGGTTTATGTACGCATTCTTTCAATACTAATCAAGAGTCGATTAGGGTTACTTACTTGTGCAAAGCTTCCATTTTTCTGTCACGTTATTATTGTTGTACTTGTGTGTCAATATTCTTCAAGAAGTCGATCGATTCCGCTTCTAGTTCTTGGGTTGTTGGTTGCGACATAATACCAACAAAGAAAGATAAAAACAACCAACTAGGGGTGGCAATTCTCGACGCGATATGATGATCAACATGATTATGATTAAAAGAAACTTTAACGTAAAAGAAATTTTCAGTTTAGCAAGACAAATTCTATAAAGTTCCAATGTAACTTTGAAGATAATGTAAGCAAGTTGAAATTTAGTGTAAAGTTTATTTTTGGTATACAAAAAGTACACTAGAATATTGCAACCTACTTTTAAGTCTTCTACTTTGTTTTAAACTAGGGGTGAGCAAAACCGCTCGCCGCCCGTTTTCCGGCCCGATCCCGACCAAACCGCCGGCCCGATTCCGATCCCGACTATCAAGCGGTTCGGGAGTCGGTTTGCAATTCCGGCGAAATCGGGAGACGGGTCGGGACGGGATGATTCCGATCAATAACAAGCTAATCCAACCGATACCGATACCGACTAACCGAACACAATCGGGATCGGGAGTCGGTTTAGGATTCCGGCCACAATCGGGATCGGGCTTCGTCGGGACGGGTCGGGACGGGATCGGTTCCGGCCCGATGCTCACCCCTATTTTAAACCAAAAGAAAATCGGATATACCCAAAAAGCTTTCCTATCTGGGCACTGGTCGTCACTTTGATCGAGCATAATTCAACTTTATAATTGCTTCATCACTTTTTACTTGATTCTTCAAAAGATAGGTTTTGTATCATGAGCACATACAACATTAGTATACGAAAATTTCATGAGTTAATATTTAGGTACCTTGTTCATTTTTTTTATAGCGTGTGTAGGGCTGTAAACGAATCGGACAAATACGAACGGAGCCTTGTTCATGTTCGTTCATTTAATTTTAACCGGACAAATAAACGAACACAGACACTTAAACGGACGAATTTTCTTGTTCACGTTCGTTTATTAATAAAATGAGTTGTTCATGTTCGTTTATGCTCGTTCATTAAGAAACTAAACGAACGTTAAACGATCGAACATAAATAAAAATAGATAAACAAACATAAACTTTATTGAATTTTTCACAGTATATTGTTTTATAAATGTTGTTTTGTTTAAACAAACCAATTTTATAAATTATAAAATTAAAAGATATGATATATGAACATAAATAGATAAATAAACATAAACGAACATTAACGAACGCATAATCGAACGTTCACGAACATAAATGAACGGACGAGACTTTTGTTAATGTTCGTTCATTTAACTAAACGAACGTAAAATAGTGTTCATGTTCGTTTATTTAATAAACGAACGAACATAAACTAACTTTTTATCGAACGGTTCACGAAATGTTCACTGAACGTTTAGTTCGTTTATAGCCCTAAGCGTGAGTTCAACCATGTATCCCACATTGGTTAAAGAAATGAAATGTTCTTTGTTTATACTATGTTGTATACAAATACTATGTGTTGAGAATGGTAGTATTATGTTTGGGGTACATACTTGTTTATGAGATTCATGTACAAAATAAAGATTGAACCCCATAGTCATGCGTGTGCTCTTAATTGATACGACGTCTTAACTTTTTAATATCTATTAGAAATGTATTCCAATACGAGCACTCCAAAGATATTAAAAAGTATTCCTTTACAAGCACTCCAAAATTTATTTACGAACATCAAGAGTCCATAGTCATACTTTTGTGTACTTATATCGTTAATAATAACTTTTGAGAGTTGGACGATGTAGCCATTTAGTTAAGAACAATAAAAAAATGACAGCATTTCTTAGCTTTTGTCGACAATAAAGATTGAAAAATTACACCACAATGGCAAATATAAATGTTGTGTAATTGGATAAATTTGATTAAAACCTCGGTATTGTGAATCCAAAATCGATATTCGTATGATTTAAATGAGATATTAAACTACTATGTTACTTGTAAAAAGCAACACATTAAAATTCATGACTTATCAACCATGTTAAAGTTAAACCTTCCAAAACGAGTTGCATTATTTCATATACCCCTTTGAAACCTTGACCGCAACCAACAAGTGAAAAATCAAAATTACATTTATACACAAGAAATCAATAACGAGAATCGAAGAACTTTAAAGCATTCACGTTTATTGTATTGGTCTTTAGCAATAGTGAAATGTATGCAATACGTTTTCTGTTAGACATACCAACATGTTGATTAATAACAAGGATAGTTTGGAACACTTTTTTTACTAGTAGAGCTATTAAAACTGTGGTAATGAATGATAGAAATGCTCCATACTCCATAATCCATATACCTCAAAAGGGTAAGGTATGGATCTTTCATACCGAGGGACTCACTACTACTATCAAAATCATTCCCATTGTAAATGATGCCGGCATACCAAACGCACCCTTAATCTCCTTATTTAATATATGATGGCCCATGGAGGTTTCTTTGTATATAAAATATTCCAATTAATATTTCTTTTTATCCATGGTTTCTAACTTTTTAACCGACTAATCCATGAAATTTGAACTCATCGATGCCCTTACTCAAACTGGGTAAAGCACTTTTGAGGTGGCTTCTAGTTGGCGTCACCACTATATGTTTGTTTGCATTTAGCAGAATTGAACTTAAAATATCACATGTTTTTAGCAGTGTTCTAAAAGGCGCGCCTTGGAGTTGCAAAGGCCTCGCAAAGGCGCGAGGCGTCACCTCCATGCCACGTAATAGACCAAAGCGTCGTCTTAAGGCTTGGCATGAGATGAGGTGCGATAAGGTGTACTGGTATTTGAGGCGTTTAGAGGATTTACTAGTAATTGGAATTTGGACATCGTATTTAAGGTTTACTGGTATTTGGCGTTTAGGGGTTTACTAGTATTTGAAGAAGATTACAAATGTAAAGAGAGTTTCTTTACTTTATTGCTTATGTATAACATTTTTTGTAAACTCAATGTATATGAAATATATGATATACTAATAAATATAATATAAATCTATGAATATATAAATACTTTTTGCCGCCTTAATTCACGCTTTAAAAATGTCATGCCGCCACGCCTCACGTTAAGGTTTGAGGCTTGACTATGCCGCCACGTCACGCCTCACGCTATTTATAACCTTGGTTTTTACTGATGATAGTCACAGATCTTTTGCCACTAGGTAACCCCAAAATTTTATTTACAAAAATTGAGATTATAAAATTGTGTGTATCTATTCAAGAAAGATAATGCAAATTATTATATCTTCTAGTTTTTGTTGACAATAAAGATTACAATAAAGATCAAAGTAGTCTCTTTCATGCATAACCACGGAAGCAAGTTGTATGTTGTTAAGATAACAGGCCACATGCTGTAAGTCTGACTAAGGTTGCCAAACGGATTGAAACCATCAGCAGCCAAGCCTAATCGAACGTTTCTCGGTTCGTTAGCAAATTCCGAATATTTACCGTTGTCAAACTTCTGCCATGCTTCACCATCAACCGGGTGTTGCATCATACCGTTTACCGTAGACTTTCCAGTAGCATGCCAAGTCATATGTTTTGCGGTGTGAATAGATCTGTACAAACGTTGTAGCCTAGGAATGATAGGAAAGTAACGCAACACCTTGTTAGGAACTTTGTTCCCCGTTGTGTTCTTGTCTTTCCATCTACTCGTTTTACAGACCGGACAATACTCCAAATCTTCGGCACCAGTCCCCCGATATAAAAAGCAATCATTTTCATAAGCATGTATCGACTCATACCCTAACCCGAACTTTTTAAATGTTTTTGTTATAGCAGAGTATGATGGTGGGAGATTGTAACCTAATCTGGGAGGAAATACCTCATGGAGAAATTTTAGCGTATTGTTAAATGAAGTATCACTCCATTTACCGCTGACCTTGAGATGCGTAAACTTTGACATAAAATCGAAGGTTGTCATAAAGTCACAACCCGGGTAAAGAGGCTGGGTGGAACTGGCAAGTAACTCTTCATACTCGTTACGTACAGGAGGTGTCGTTGCTTGAGTCCCATGGAACATTACAACAAAGACGACATGGACATTTTATGTTTCCGTAACTATTTAATAACGGCTTGCAATGTTCAATGAATGCGGCAAGACCATCAAAAAACTCTCTTGAAACACGACTGTCTAAACGGGTCCAACTCTTATCAAGTATCATAACTGCATTTTGTTTTGTTCAACTCTTAGTTATTACACATTCAAAATAATCGACACATAAACACATATAACCATGGAATTATTACTAGTTGTTTTGTTCACCTAGTGCAACTATGGAAAGCAATCCTAACCCACTCTTTGAATGATTCATCTCATATATGAATGCGTATAACTGATTTACTATTTGAGAAAATTTCGGCAGCATTTTCCCTCAACTCCCCAAATATGTGCATTAAAGACATATTCGTAGGAGTAAAGGAGAAACACTGTCGAAATCATCTCAAATTGCAAATCAATTATACGCATCCATATCCAAAATGAGACAAAACATTCAAAAAGCAGTCCTAAACAGGGGACTTTCCGAAATTAATTTCTAATAAATTAAGTCGGACGGGTTTTCTATAGGATGATTAACTTCGGACGGGGACTTTCCAAAATTAATCACTAAAATCCTAAAACATTCATATAAGTCTAACAATAATACACAAATCGACTATTTTAAGTTAAACAATTAATATCATATATTTTAAGTTAAACAATGAATAGAATACAAACAATTGTTTGGTTTTCGGCTTATGTTTCATAAGCTTATTTTTTGTGACTTATTTTGAAACTATTATGAAACTATTTTGTTTATATGCGGTTATGATAAGTTTATGTAAAAACTATTTTGTTTATTTTGAAAGTTTTTTTTTTTTTTTTTTTTTTTTTTTTTTTTTTTTTTTTTTGGCTTTTTTTGAAGCTATTATGAAACATAAGCCGAAAACTAAACAATTAATAGAAAGATATCAAATATATCTAACGGGTTGTGTGTTTAGGATTATATAACGGGCTTATGGCTTATTTGGTTTTCGGCTTATGTTTCATAAGCTTATTGTTTGTGACTTATTTTGAAACTATTTAAAGTAATAAGTTTCAAAATAAGCCATAAAAATTTAGCTTATGAAACTTAAGCCGAAAACCAAACAAGCCATAAGCTCGTTATACTAATTAATTAAATAATCCCTTTTATACTAAACCTAATATATCAAAACCTAATATACTAATTAAACAATCCCTTTTATACTAAACGCAACATAAAAATCAGCTTCAACAATCCCATTCGCAAGCTAATATACTAAACACTCACATTTCACAATCCGCAACAATCCCCTAACTTGAATTATTCTATATCTTACTTGAATTATTCTACACCATACGGCTAGTTTAATACCAAAACCTAATATACTAATTAAAAAATTCTAATTCTATATATAATCATAATCCGCAACATACTGTACTTAACTAATGTTTACTCGGCTGGAAAACTAAACTACTAACCAAATTCATTTCAAGCAAACTACGGCTGGAAAACTAAACTACTAACCAAACGCTACGGGATACCAAAACTAAACTACAACAAAGCATAAAAATGAAAAAACAAAGAACATACTCTCTCGGTCTCCGCTCCCGGGCTGTGGTCTCGGGCTCCGGTCTCGAGCTGTGGTATCAGGCTCAGGCTGTACGTGGGTTGTGGTCTCTCGGGCTGCGGGTATAGTGATATATCAAAAGTTTTAAAAAAACTATTGTCGGCGACATGTCGTCGGGATACCAAAAGTTAATAAAAAAAATTAAAACGAGGTACATTACCCTCAGTTGTAGTCTTGGCTCTCACCCTAGCTTGGCTGCAATTCACAGGTCGACTGTATAAAAAAAATCAAAAATCAAAAAATTAACAATTATAAATTAACCATTAACATTTTATAATTAACCAAATCAAAAAATTAAGAAATGATAATCAAAAATTAAATATTACCTTCGTTAAACAAGAAATAGCGGGGTTGAAGAAAAGAAAGAATTAAACATGAGATGGGTTGAGGAAAAGAATTAAACGGGGAGAAGGAGGAAGAAAGTGCACAGTGGTGCTGGTGTAGTGGTGGTGGCGGTGTTGATGGAGCTGTGGTGTTGGTGTAGTGGTGGTGGTGGTGTTGGTGGAGAATGTAGTGTGGTGTGGTGGTGGAGTACTAGTGGTAGTGGTGGTGGAGTACTGGTGTTGGTGTAGTGGTGGTGGTTGTCATGGATTTGATGTCGCCGGCGAGTTGAGAGAGATAGATCGATTTTTTTTTCTAAGTGTTAATAATTGAGAAAGATCTGGTTTTGCTTTTTGCTTTTTATCTTCCCGTCGACATGTCGACGGGAGAATAAAGTAATTTTGTCGTTTTTATATTGGCGGGACGTTCCAAAAATTCGTAAAATTTTGGCGCTTATATTCCCGTCGACATGTCGACGGGATTATAAGTATTTATTATAAATAATTTTATAAAATAACTAGTTAAGTTTAATATTAATTACTTTAATATAATATTTATTATAAATACTTTTATAAAATAAAAAGAAAATATTAAAAAAATAGTTTTATAAAATTAATAAATTACTTTTATATAATTAAATTTTTTTATTTATTACAAATACTTTTTTAAAATTAAAAAAAAATATATATATTTAAAAATTAGTTTTATAAAATTAAAAAATAACTAGTTAAATTCAAAATTAATTACTTATAATATAATTAAAAAAATTATTTATTATAAATACTTTTATAAAATAAATAATAATTAGATAACCTCGAGATCACAACCGGTCAAAATTCAAGTCTTGTATTCTTCACCCAATATTTTATAACCGAACGAGTCGAGATGGTATGGTTATACACGAGATGTTAAACGAACGAGTCGAGATGCTATGGTTATACACGAGATGTTAGACAGACGAGTCGAGATTCTATGGTTGTACATGAGATGTTAAACGAACGACTCGAGATGGTATGGTTATACACGAGAGGTTAAACGAACGAGTCGAGATGCTATGGTTATACACGAGATGTTAGACAGACGAGTCGAGATTCTATGGTTGTACATGAGATGTTAAATGATTGGTGCTAAACCGTCAGATATTATTGACCAAGGTCAAATAAGTCAAAAACAGCTTAGGCCAATTCTCCGTGGATAGTATAGTGTTTCCCCGGGTCGTTATGTCCCAGCGAGATTGCAATGGTGCTTTGGAAAACGTTTTTGAGAATGAGTGGCACTGAGGACAGTAGAAGCTATCACTAATTTTAAATTTGGTTTATTAAGAAGATTATGAAAATGATGGATTGCTTATTAATAAGCTAAAAAGAAAAATTAAAAAGATAGAATCTATTAAATAGAAGCTATCACTAATTTTAAATTTGGTTTTTTGTTGGTTTTTCTTTTTGAACGAACGAGTCGAGATGCAATGGTTATACATGAGATTTTAAACGAATGAGTCGAGATGCAATAATGGTTATACACGAGATGTTAAACGAATGAGTCGAGATTTATACACGAGATGTTAGACAGATGAGTCGAGATAATATGGTTGTACGTGAGATGTTAAACGAACGAGTCGAAATGCAATGGTTATACACGAGATGTTAAACGATCAGGGGGTTCAGTGACCGGAATTCATTTAGTGGGGTTCAAGCTCAGTGACCAGGTTCAGAAAATAGGGTTCATGAGATCTAACTAATATAGAAACACACACACACACACACACACACTCATCTCACTATCTCTCTCTCTCTCTCTCTCTCTCTCTCTCTCTCTCACACACACACTCTAGCAGTTTTCGTTTTCCGACAACACCAGCAGTTTCCGGCCACCACCTTTTATCACCTCAACTTGTAGATCGGGCCACCCCGATCACGATTCCACCACTCACAACCACTCAACCTCACAACCACAAACATACACTGTTATCATGGTGAAGAAGATGGCAAAATTTGAAGCTTTTCCTTGTCCTTGTGGACGAGGAGACGTGATTCTGCGAGAATCGTGTAAATCTTACTCCCGTGGTAAACTATACTATGCGTGTCCTTTCTCGCAGGTGAACAATTACATACTTTTTCGTGTATTATATAAATAATTTGGTTAGTTGTTAAAAATAATAGTTTTTACTCTTTAACAGCTTGGGACAACAGACCATGGATGTGATTTGTTTTTATGGAAGGAGGAACGACTCGCCAAAATGATGATCGGTTCTCTGGGAGCTTCAACATCAAGCGGTTCTGGATCTGCTCCAACAAGGTGCTCAAAGTGTCATGAAAAAAATCTTAGAATAAACATGCTGGAGGCACAAAAACAGGTGTTGGAGGCACAAAAAAACGTGCTAGAGACAAAATTAAGGATGCTGGAGGCAAAACTTGACATGGCAACGTATCCCAACCACGACCACGCATGTCAGTCGGATGCAATACTCCGTGACCTTTTAAGTGACATGGATAAATTTCATATGTAGAACTGTTATCGTTGTTGTTGCTGTTATCGTTGTTATTGTTGTTGTTGTTGATGTTGTTTGTTGTTGTTGATGTTGTTTGCTGTTATTGTTGTTGTTGTTGTTGTTGATGTTGTTTGCTGCTGTTGTTGATGTTTAATAAAATATTGTTATTGTTGTGGTAACTGATGTTGAACATCCTTTATATTTTAAATTCGTACGCACAAATAATAGAACTGAAGGAGCAATAATTATCAAACACAAAGGCAAACTGTTTATTTAAAACAAGCAAGAGTTCTCAACCACATGCATTTTCATACAGACTCAAACTAAACAACTCGACAAACAAACTAAACCACTCGACAACCAAAGGAAACAACTCAAACTAAACAACTCGACAACCAAACGAAACAACTCAAACTAAACAACTCGACAACCAAACGAAACAACTCAAACTAAACAACCCGTTTATTTTTTTTGCGGCTACTTCCCGCTTTACTCGAACTCGCACCATCTTTTCCCTTCCTTGCTCTCATTTCCTTAATATGTGCAAACGTAGCTTCAAGATTTGTGACCCTATTTCCCATATTATCAAGTTTGGTTTCCAACGTACTTTCAGCTTCGTCGTCACCTCTAACAGCAACAACTTGAGCTTCAGCAGCATCTAGCTCGTCCATGTACTCTTTGTAGTACGGATTTCTCCTACACCATTCGATAATCTTGTCTCTCATCCATGGTTCAGCATCCTTAAAAGAACCATATTCCTCATAAACTGTATGACCAAAAGTTAACATAACTTCATTAAAGAGGAGCTCGTGTGACAAGATTTTTGAGTACTCCTCTTCAACTGTGCAACCACGCCAAGTCATGTGTGTCTTGTAAGAATTGACGATTGACCCGTGAGAATCAAGAATGTATGTGTAAAATGAGACGAAAATAACTTTGGGAGAATGTATATAGGTAAAAAATGAGACGGGAATGTTTTTGTGGAGTATATATAGGGAGAGTATTTGGGGAGATAATCCCGTCGACATGTCGACGGGAAAAAACACGCGGGAAAAATCCCGCCATCTGTATTGACCACTAATTCAGTATTATTATTTTTACTTTTATTATCCCGTCGACATGTCGACGGGATAATAAACAAAACATGTAATTAACACTAATCAAACGTTAATTACGCAATAATTTCTTTTTAATATCATCCCGTCGACGGGATTATAAAGGCGGGATATGTTCGCGCCAAAGCTTTGGCAATTATTGAGGCTGGAAATTTTGGTCAATTTGTTCCTGTCGACATGTCGACAGGATTATGTTAATACCAAAAATTCAACGCATTTGGCTTCGGTCAAGCAGAATTTTTGTCGTTTTCTGCATTGTCCCGTCGACATTGTGTCGACGGGATAACTCTCATCGCCTGTTCTCCTATTTCTTGTAGTGACACCACTACCACCAACATGAACACACTACCACCATTTTCTTGATCTCTACATTATTTCCATTACTCTGGTACCCTTCACGGGCCGAGAAACATCTCTATCACTACTCGTAACTCAACCACAGCCACACACCCACCACTGAAAACATCTCTCTCTCTCTCTCTCTCTCTCTCTCTCTCTCTCTCTCTCTCTCTCTCTGTTGTTGATACCTAACATCCAACGTGTCAAGGAATGTGGGATGTTTTAGGTTGCAATTAAGGTGTTTGATGAAATGCCTGAGAGAGATGTGGGGTGTTGGAATACGGTTATTTCGTGTTATTTACATGATGGGAAGTAAATAACGGCGACTGTTGTGGCAGTAGTGATGGTTTCAGGTAGAAATATCGGCGCTGTTTGTGATGGTGGTGGTGGTTTCCAGTAGAAATAACAGCGGCGAATGGTGGAGATGTTTGGGTTTTTTATTTTAATTATGGTTTGTGTGATGAGGAAAGAGGAAGAGAGAGGAAGGAGAAGGTGGGTCGTGGGTTGAGGTGGCCGGAGCGGCAGTGGTCATCGGAGTGGGTGGTGATAGGTAGCTAGGGCAAATTATTAAAAAAAAGTATTATACTTGTCAAATATTCATCTTCTGGGTGGTGGTGGAACTTGATACCTGTTGAACATGTCACATATTACCCATACGATGAAAAAAAATACAAGTTAATGGTGCTGAAAATGAAAAATTTTAGTTCACTACTCATTCGATGAAATTGTGGCAAATATATTACCTTTTTTTATTATTTACCCTAACTTATAAGATCACATGTTTTGAAATTAATACTATATAAGTTATCTGATATGATTAGATGATATCAAAGTTAGCAGGTGTGGATCCAGGACTCTAAATTATCGGGTGTGCAAATTTTTTTTACAAGTATGCATAAGGATAAACTAAATGTACGATAACATTTAGACTAGTAAAAAAATTAAGACATGTTATTATAACTACGGTTAATTGCTTGAAAATGTATTATACTCGTCACTTTTTGTTATTGTGTGTACTGAACTTTTTTTTCTTTATTGTTTGTAGTGAACTTTCAAATTTCATTTATTATGTGTATGTTGTGATCATTTTACTCTTACTTTTTTCAAATTTTGAAGGGTAAAATAGTCATTTTACATGACAGAATAGTAACAAAATAGACACATTAATCGAAATTTGAAACTTCAATACACACAATAAGAAGAAAAAAGGTTCAGTACACAAGCAAGGCACGTCTTTGTGTGACACATTTCAAGACCATGTCCATTTCTAAGAAATTGAGAATTTTAACGAAAAGTTTACACTAGATAACAAACATCCATCGGATTCATGAACCCGGAAAACCCCCAAGATGCAAAACCAAAATCCATAGACATAGTAGTTGCACGCGTTCACTATGTCTTATGTGGTACTTACTTTTCCATATAATTCAACAAACCTAAGCTCTATACAAGCTAATAAACAATGACATAACTGACTCCAAAAGTGAAAATGAATGGAACATGCAAAGTTCAGTTATATTCAGTGGTGGATTGTTTTACGGTTTTACCATGTTATATTTTTATATATGTAATATCTTAGACTCAGTGCTACACTTGTTTCAGAGCTAATTGATTAACTAAAAGTCAAAATAGAATGTGAAACACAGCCATATATGTGTTTTTTTTGAGTAAAGGGGTTTACCCCGATAAAATAAGCCATATATGTGTTAGAACACATATACATCTTAAGAATTAAGAACAAAAGTTTATGTCATAGAAACACTTTGAAATTTGATCTTAAGACGGGTTCTAATTCTTTCTATATTCATGGTGCCAAAAGCCAACATCATAATTTCGTACTAGCAGTTTTTTGGACAAGACCATTTAAAAGTCAAAGGTAGTATACCAAAGGTAGTGATATCTGTATTAGAAGAGATTTACACTGATACATGTCTAAAGAAAAGAACTGGAAGAAAAAGACTCTTTACTATAAAAACACTTTATAAGTTAATCCCAATAATGTTTTTCATATTACCAAAGTAAAGATGGACTCTTCAGCCTAATCATGGTGCTAGAAGCTAACATTTCACCAAACTCATATCAATCAAAAATTCAACACCAAAAGGAAACATTAACTTCTTGTTAGTAGCTCTATTGTCCAAGTTTTTGGTGTTCCAGCTGTATAGGTTCTGCACAGTATTTATTTTGCCACATAGAATTAATCAAAATGGTTGACGCCTGATGCTTTAACATTTATACTATACTAATAGTTGTTACATTAGTGCATCACATTGTTATACGTATGTCTAAAGTGAATGTATGTATGTTTTTGTATGCAGCTCCAATGTTTGGAAAAAAATAACTGTGACATTTAGAGAGAAACGTTCAAAGTTTTATGAAGGCTGTCGAAAGTATAGGTAAGCATGTATTATCTTAGATTTTGAACAGTTTTGTAACTGTATTATCTCAGCTCTCGTATACTATGTTTTGACCATTGGATCCTAAATGAGACCCGCTTTTTGTGGAATAAATAGATAGACCGAGGATTGGAAAAACGGATGTTTAAACTTGCAGTACAATTTATGTAAGTTATATCATGATCATTTCTTCCCTATACAAGATAACATACAGGATATATGTGTTCTTTACATACAAAACAATGTAGATTGTTGTGACCATGGAAATGACTGCAAATGAGTTGAGTTTTTATCAGTTAACTCGAATTCTATTGAGTTTGAGATTGTGATGTAAATGTGAGTTTATTACTTTATTACATGTTACATATAGAAATCAACTCAATTTCTTTATCAACCTATTTGACTGTCATGTACTCATGTTTGTGTCAATATCTTTTGGGTTAGGCTTTGAGTCGAGCTTGTTTAATCAAGGTCAAACGTTGCGATAGTTTATGAACTTATGTTTATACATAGTTTAAAGTCTTTGTTTTTTATTTGGTTTTGAGGTTTCCTTTGAGTATTGCATACTTAATCTCGGTGGCAATTGATTTATTAGACCTATTATCAAGTGGATATTGGCGCGCAACACAAAGATAGGACAACACCAAAGGAAATAACTAAAGTGACACCTTTCAGTTTGGTCTTATAAGATAGAACACCAAAAGAAATGGTCAGGGCATAAGGAGTTACACCTGCTGAAATCCTTATACTCACTTAACAGATCGCAATGATTTGTGAAAAACCTAATGAGGTTGCAATTAAGTTGCAGCTGCTTCTTTAGACCCACGAATTAGCTTTGTAACAAGTCGGTTAAGTTTCTTTTATATGGCCAATTTTATTAAAATCAAAACAAAGACAGAACTAAACCAAAAAAAGAGCTAGAAACCAGCGTACTATTTTAGTTATTTTAGACTGTCGGGCATTTAACACAACTTTTTGTTTTAGCATTGCTGGTTAGTTGAAATGTAGAAAAAAACCGCAAATCCTTGCTTCCAAACTTGAAATTTGGGAGATAATCACCAAGGTTGGGAACTGAAAAAAATTTGTTCGATACCCAAAAGTGACTTTCTTAACAAGTATAGTGCTTTTTTATAGTATTTTCCCTTATTTATAACCACCTCTCTCCAGCCGCTTCTCTTTACAGAGCGATGTGGGATTGCTAAAAAGCAATCTATTTTAAGCACTTTACTCCGATTTTTATCAAGCTATTTGAATGTCAAGTTTGTGTGAATATGTGTATTCACTACTAGTTATAATGCTTGTGAACGCGCGAGTTTTTTTTTTTTTTTTTTTTTTTTTTTTTTTTTTTTTTTTAATTTGAATGATATATTTTTATTTATTAAAAAAAATAATTTTATCTTTGTTTTGTTTGATATATGATTTTGAATTATAGGTTTTTATTATTAAACACAATCATTTAAAAGATTAATCTTAATGTTAGTTGCATCTTATCTATATTTTTTATATTTATCTTTTACTTGTGTAGTATATAAACTAAACGAATTTATAAATTAAAAAAAATAATTATTAAAATATTACTTAATAAGAAAATATATATTTTTTTTTAAATTCGAAAGTTTCTACTTGAGATTTTGTTTTATTATATAAATATAAAATATGAGTATGGATCTAGTGAGAAGAATTAATGAAATGAGAAGAGTGAGAAAAAATTATATCCACATATTTCAAATAAGGAAAGAGAAATAATAGGAGATGCATCTATTTTTCATGGGTGCATCTAATATTTGTGGTTGTAGTTTCTTCTCATTCTTCTCATCTTAATTATATTTCTCATTTGATCCTAAGTCTATAAAATATTGCACCAATTAAATTAAACGTACTCTAAGTTTTATTTCCAAAAAAAGATCAATAAATTATGTTATCCTTCTACTTTAAGAAAGAGGAAATTACTAATATTGGACCACTTCTAGCCCAATTATATTTGTTACATTGAAAGAAAGAGGAAATTACTAAACTACGTGTAAAGAAATTGCGTTTGTTTGAAATTTGAATGAGGGACCCTAACATGCATATCGTAATCTCACGCGTTTTAATATTGAGTCGTCCTAGAAGTCGTCTTCTACATAGAGTCGTCTCCAATATAGTTAGTGGTTACAGAGAGGAAAATGAAATAGGTAACCTATTCGACTCGTAGTGTGGTGGTGAAACAATGGGAGGATCATTACTCGATGTGGCTGTTAAAGAGGATCAAGAAGCTAGAGATGAGAAAAACCTCAAGTTTGGTGACACAAAACGTCACTTTGACAAACGTAACGTTGGCATAAAAATGCAAACGGGTACCAGTGTCATGAATAGAATCACAGAATTCGTCAAAAGATTTATAACTTTTGTTGATCAAACATAATATCACCACGACTATAAAAAAATAGAAACAAAAATATTGGGGAAAAGGGTTTAGATACATCAATCTGTATTATCAACCCCACAACCCTAAACAACTTGATATTCTTAGACCCTTTTCTTCTCTTTCAATTCTTTGATGGATCTTGGGATCTTACATAGCACTTCAGCATCGACAACGGCATATTGCTTCTTATTTCAATCCATGCTTTCTCTGCAAGTGGGCCAATCTTATCCTCGTATTTCTCATAGGCCATAGGAACCGTAAAGATCAACACCACCTATATGTAGACCAAGGTCAAAAAGGCTCCGACATTTTTTTTTTTTTTTTTTTTTTTTTAGGATTTGACGGGTCGGTGGCACCTCGGTCTGAGGATTAGACCCGCTCTAATACCATGTTAGACAATGTAAAGCCCGTACGTATTACTTTATTAATGACCATTATTTATAATAGTAAAAGCTTAGATATCATAAACCCATAAACCGTGCTTGAGTCTAATCCTCCTAGTATTTAAAAGATTACAAAAAAGATTTCGTGAAATATAGGAACTCGTGGTAAAATCCCTATCTAATTCGTACCTCAATATCTTATCCCGAATTAAACTAAATATATTCATAAATTCTAGAGTAAATTACACCGTTCGTCCTTATGGTTTGGCCGAAATCACATCGCAAGTCCTCTCGACTTTCATTTTTGCATGATGAATCCTTATATTGAAGTTTCATAACACTATTCGTCCTTTTCTTTAACGCCATTCGTCCCTGTGGTTTGGCCGAAATCACGTCGCAAGTCCCTCAACTGTTAAAAATAGGGATGAATGGTGTTACGAAACTTCATTATAAGGATTCATCATGCAAAAATGAAAGTCGAGGTACTTGCGATGTGATTTCAGCCAAACCACAGGACGAATAGTGTAATTTACTTTAAATTTTATTTACTTTTATGTTTATATTAAACTTCGACCTATCAATTATATTTCCTAACCCTAGCTAGTTGTTGGTACGTGGAGAGACTATGGCTGCCCGTATAAACATCACAACGAGAGAGATTCCACAAGATGTTATATTTAACAAAATGCTTCCAAGGCTTCCGGCGAAATCACTAATCCGTTTTTTGCTTGTTTCCAAACAATGGCACTCTTTCCTAAAGTCACCTGTGTTTGTCAACATGCATCTCAACCATGTAATCAAAGATGATAATGAAAACCATTACAAATTTCTCGTGATATATGATCACCCGCAATGTGGTTTCAGCAACATGGATTGTGAAACACTTAAAACTGGTCACATCCGCCACCGCCGCCCTTTGCCATCAAAATTCAGTTCACGTGTTATATTGGTTAAATCATCTTGTAACGGACTTGTATTCGTAGTCCTAAAGAAGAGCATCTATGATCATATGTTCTCGGATCTAATTTTATGGAATCCCTTAACGGGTGACTATAAGACCTTGTCTAAAAGTGTCTCAATCTTACGCTCTATTCACAACATAATCGAGTTGTATTACAACTCTTCTGAAGAAGACTACAGGCTTCTACATATAACCAGCCACAATGTTGTCCACATTTACTCGTTGAAATCAAACTCATGGAGAAAAATCAATTCAAAAGACGCGTTTCAGTGCGTTCCCAACTTGACTCAATCACGTTGGTACCCAAGTACTTGTTGGAACGAAAATCTTTATTTTATGAAACGTGGCAGCAAGTATTATTCAACTATAAGGTTTGATACTAAGACTGAGAAGTTCACGGAGATAGAAACTCCCTTCCACCGAAACAACGAGTGTTCCAGACTCACCGTTCAAAGAGGCTGTATACACATGTGTGTGGAGGAGTGTCAAATGCAAAGAAATCATCATCCCCGTACTATGTTATGGAGTATGAATATAAATGGAGTTTGGAATATGGTGTCAACTTTTAAACGGGAGAAGTATATTGATTCCCTTCTGGATCCACTGCACTTGATGAAGGACGGGTATTGGCTAATGAAGTCCAAACACAGCAGCTCTAAAATTTATAAAGTAGACTTGGAGAACAAGCATAACGAAAGCACGCGTTTATATAACTTCCATGGTTGTGTAGAAGAGAAATACATTGAGACTTTTGTGTCACCCAATCAATATATGAACTAAAAAGCACTTAACATCATGATCGGCGATCATATTAATTGTTTTTTTTCTATATTATGTTTTGAACTACAACATTATGGTTAGATATATGTGGTTACATCTAATCTATACAATGTATTACGTTATCTGAAAGGAATTTTAAGTTTCGATTTATGATTTTCTTAGGAATATCAAGCTTGTTTGTTTTACAGATTCAAAAGGCACCACCATATTTGGTAATGCTCTGAAGCTTTGCAATATTTCTATAGATTTCTATACACAATGTGTAAATACTGATAACTGATCTTTCTAGCCTTAAACAGGAATAGTTAGTACTAAACAAGGTTAACGACTTATATTTTAGTAAATTGGGTCAGTAGGCGTAGGAAACGGTTGATCTAAGTCTTGGATGATAAGATTCTCAGTCCATGTAATGTAGTAATAAACTATGTAGGCTCGCAGTGGTCACTAAAAACAGTTTCATCTATATGATACACATTGAAAGCATTACAAAGGATCTTCGGAATATTTTTCAATAGGTCTTTATTGTTCATCACTAGTGTAAATAAAACCCCATTTTTTTAATGTTAGGTTTATTATGCATATTATGTAACTGAAATAAGTTCCTCAAAAGTGATTGTAACCATTTAAGCTGGGTTTGTAATAGGAAAAATGACTTGAGCATGGATCATAAAAGTGACTAGGATGAAAATGCCCAAAGGGACTCAATGGTGCCACAGAAGTGTACCCACTGGTTGATGAATATATGTAGGGATCAACAGGAGGTCCTGAAAAAGGAGGAACTTGTGGTACTTTCATGCTAATAAAGGATGGATGATGCTCGTTATATCCGTCTCAAAAATTTCAGTGAGAATTTGAACCATAATCCATTGGAGCAGCAAAATGTCCATTGTCCATCCTATGAATGTAAGACTGCTCTACAGGAGGATAATTGCTAGCATGTTGATCATGAAGCTTTGATATCATGTTAGGTTTATTAAGCTAGAATCTAAGATCACTTACAAAAAGTATAAATATAGCGAATATCAAACGATATCTTACTTAATTAGGCAATTGTGCCATGAGTTCGGATAGCTCATATAAAGGACCATCATGAAATGACATAAAAGAAGATGTTGCATCATCTACCATTGCGAAGGAAGACAGTGATTCTAAAGAATCACACGAATCGTCCGAACATTCTTCAACAAAATCAGAATCATATTCATTTGTTACATCACTTTTAACTTTAGCCATAACATATTCAAACCTTCTTGCTTTGCTGTTTTTATGAGAGGGTACCGTGCAATGCGGCAGCGGGTACCCTGTGACCATTTTTATGACGATTAACAATTTTTTATCTCAACCATTACATAATAATTCAAATACATTTAAAAACATTACAAATAAAACTTGAAATATAACTTAAAAACATTTACCCTGTGTGTTTAGTATTGGTGTTTTTAGGTTTGCTTATATACGACTGAGGTTTGGCTATTACAAGTTTGGTTGAAATGAACATTATAAATATTCGAAGGCAGTTACAAGTCGACACTTAAATACATTTAATTTCCAGGATGTTACAATTCTGATTTTTTTAATAGCAAAAATTAATACATTTAACTTTGGGATGAAACCTCTTTATATCTAACTTTCTTTTTGTGGAAATGTTTTTGGTTTTATTTTTTTAAGACTTCTAAATTTAGATGACCTAAATACATTATAAGGTAGTAAAGATATAAGGAAGGAGATCAAATAAAAAGGATACAAATAATAAAAAGAGCAAATTCTCTATCTATACCAGTTGCTCAAGTTTTTAACCCCCCCAAAAAAAAGAAAAAAAAATGCTTTTCTAAATATGAGGCGCTTTATTTTGGATACTCAAAAAGTGCCACATACCAATGGACCAATCAGAAGCGTTGGATCAAGAAAACAAACTTTAATAATAAAAAACACGTAGGGACCATTTTTGTCAACTCACCAAACTTACCCCACCAACCTCACCCATACCTCTCACTTTCCACACATTCGATATCACAAAAAACCAACTTTCTCTCTCTAACCATCACCAAAAATTACCATAACAAATAAAAAAATAACCGCTTTTTAACCGTTCAAATCATTAATAAAACACAAAAATGGAAGAATCGAGTGCATAAGCAAATCCACGAAAGAAAACTGGTTCAAAATGAACCTACTGAATCTCGAGATGAATGTATGATGCTTCTTACTAATTATTTAGTTATTTTATTGGTTGTGTTTTTTAGTGTTTACATTTGGTTGAGTTTCTGAGTAAAAAGCTTTGTATACATGGATGCACACCAAGTGTTTGATGAAATGTGTGAGTGAAAAGTATCATACGTGTGTATCACCAGTGATATTTGAAGTTGAACTGTATATGTGTATTATCACTAGTGATATCTGTATTTGACTTAACTGTGCAAATCACATAAAGCACACAGAAAATGAAACAATCAAAATATAAAACAACGAATACTTTAGTTTTTACTGTTATAGAATCATTATTAGTGTGTTTTACTAGTTAATTTTTGATAATTTGTGATGTTGTGATGATTTATGTGATAATATGAGAGATTAAAAGTTAAGTTTAACATAACAACAGATATGTTGTGATGCTTCTGTTTGATTTGTGGTGGATTGTATGTTTAATGGATAGATTGTGCATGTTTCAAAAGGTACCGCGGTATTTGAAAACAATATTGACTGGCAGTGTATCACATGTGATATAAAAGTTAAATTATTGTTGATTGGTAGTATATCTATTGTGATAACAAATAGTTATTTGTTTGACATATGATATTGAAAACAAATTAACTATTCGTACAGACCAAAAATTATGAAAATATTTTGATACAGATTTGAATGAGACCCGTGCAAAAAACAGCCTCATCAAACAACAAGTGCAATTTTCGTTAAAGAAAGCACAACATCTCCACAAACTAATTGAATAAGCTCAAACACTTGTGATATCACAAGTTCCTCCATTACCACAATTGATTCAATAAATAGAAGAAAGCTGACACACATGTGATATCACTTGATATCACCTGTGATTTCACATGTGATATGTGATCACATGTGATATCAAAGATTCCCCCGAAAGCACCTAGGAATAAAATGAAGGTGCTGGTTGATGAACCAATAAAGAGGACAATTGTTGAAGAACAAAAGTAAATAAAACAAGTTGATGAAAACAGTTGCATTGTTATGTTTTAAGTTTTAACAACTAGTGCTAATATCTTTTGGTTAGTAATATACAATGCTAATTATAACAATTTAGGTTCTCTATATAAAAATGCGTTATTAACTGAGATACCCAACTAAGAATGTGAATTATCACAAGAGATAATCAACTTCATATAAAATGTTATGATTTTAATTTTTGTTCTCTACATATATGTGTTATCAATTGTGATACTCAACTAAGAATGTGAAATATCACATTCTTATCACATGTGATAATGAATTTTGTATTTTAACAAGTGTATATGAAAGAATAATAAACATCGATTATCATATTTTATCGTCAGCTCAGCCTCCGGCTTTTGAATTGCCTAAAACTTAAACACTTTTCTTTACCTTTACAGTGTAGTATCACAAGTGATACATAAAAGTGAAGCTCATGTAAAACTTAAAGTAATTAACATCCATTTAAATATTTGAAAAAACAAAACAGAACGCAAATTCTTCAAACACTCATCAACAGAAATCCTCATACACTAGTTCAAAATCATCAAACATAGAAAATTATTGTTGAACATATGTACACACACGTCCACTAAAGTAGATGCCTCATTTGCAAGCCTCTCACTAATTTCATTCTTCTCACAAATAATGATTTATTTTCTTCCTCAACTCAGGTGGAATTAAGTTCATTTTCCAATGCCTCAACATATATAATTGTTTTGGGATACGTATGATATTACTCCCTCCGTCCCAATTTTATAGTCCATCTTTCCTTTTTGATATGTCCCTAAATAATTGTCCACTACTATAAATAATAGATGAAATTGTTTAAATTTACTCTTTTACCCTTATTCAAAATTGATATTTACAAAATTAAAAGAACACACTAATTAATTGTCAAAGGATAAAATTGTCTTTATCTAGCTTTCGTAGAAACCAAAGCTGTAATTAATGCATTTTTCTAAAACTGTGTGTTTCTTGTCTGTGGACAATAATTTTGGGACGGAGGTAGTACAATTCTTGAGCACAAAAAAAATATGTGTCAACATAGAATCCCACAACGAACACAAAGTTGACAAACAAGCTATTAAACTATCTTGTTTGTTATGCAACACCTTCATCAAAACAAACAAAACACATAAAAAATGTATGAAATAGAATATCACAAGTGATACTACACATATGATGCAGAACAGATTTAAAAAAAAAATTAATATCACAAGTGATACTATACATATGAAGCAGAATATCACAAGTGACACTACACAAATGATGCAGAACAGATTTAAAAAAAACTTTAATATCACAAGTGATACTATACATATGAAACAGAATATCACAAGTGATACTACACATATTGTACTAGTGTAGTCAGTTTTTTTTTTTTTTTTTTTTTTTTTTTTTTTTTTTTTTTTTTTCAAATTGATTGCAGATCTGTTAAGTGATTAAAATATATATATATATATATATATATATATATATATATATATATATATATATATATATATATATATATATAGAATTGAGATCAAATGAGAACTTTTTTAAAGTTGTAAAAATGAGAACCAACCAAAATCTCACAAATGACACTCTACTTAAAAGAAAATAAAACATAATTAATTACAACTAAAATTGTTAAAGATTTGATGGGTTTTCTTATGAAAATTGACGTAAACTAGGTGATACACTTTGATTCAACGTGTAATGTGTATCAATATTTAGTATTTTGTATCAAGTTTTTAGTGGTTGTTGTGTATTAGGTGTATCAATTTATGTATAAGAAACTAGTTTTTTGAGATTTTAATGTATATATATCAAAATTTTAATTGTGTATCAGTAATCCGTTTCTCATGTATAAGTTGGTTATTAGTCGATTTAATGTTAACTTGTATTAGTATATAATATTTTGGTGCATCTTTGCTAAAATGGTTATGTATCAATGTTTTAATGGTATTTTAGAATAGTTCTCATTTTTACAACTTTAAGAAAGTTCTTACATTAACTTTCCCATATATATATATATATATATATATATATATATATATATATATATATATATATATATAGTAGATATATTGAAATGGTTAATTTAGTACAAAACGCCATCATTGATCATATCGTTAGTTAAAACCAAGATACACATCAGTTTTACAAAATAAATATTAGCATCCTCTTATCAAACATTACAAAAAAGGCTACTCAGTTGACACCTATGGAACAATAAAAGGCGCTACTCAGTTGATATCTAATCTCTATTGATCAGTCGGTATTCTTTCACGCATCCTCCGCTTTCACTTTCTCAGGAATAAAATCTGAAAAATTTTCACAAAAATAAAAGCTTTCATACAAGTTCGGGGGTAAAAAAAGATAAGAATTCCACCTAACTCAGGTGCAATAAACTTAACTGCAAAAAAGTCGAATCTCTTCCGCTTACCAACGACGGATGCTGATTCAAGACAACAAATTAGCAGATTTCATTAGGTGCACTAAGAAACTTGAAAATAAAAGATACACTTCTAAATTAAATATGCACAGCAGCAGCCACTACTTATACAAAAACTTCATTTTGGGCTCCCCTTAAATATAAATTATGTCTTATAAATAATAAGCAATATTACACTATAATTAACAACTTATCAGTAACTTATACTCACAGCTTATCCCTACAAACTTATATTTTCATCCTCATCAAAATGTCAAAAATATTATATAAGCAAATTAATCATTTTAACTTAAACAACTTATAAATAAACAGACTAACAATTATCACTGGTGATACTAAACGTATATCACTGGTGATACTAAACCAGCTTATAATCATCAACTTTAAATATCACTAGTGATACTAAACGTATGCTACAGAGCAGATTTAAAACCACAATTAGACACAAAAACAGCATTCAAATGCAGTTAAAAACATAAATTCAACCAACAACTTAATTAATAAGCAAAATTACAAGAGCAGATAACAAAGTTATCAAAATTTTTTTACTTACACATTTTATTAAACACTTGGTGTGCAACTTAATAAGAAGAAATGTTAACAACTTGATTCACATAATTATCAACCAATTCAACAACATTATCAATCGCAACAATATCAATCAAATCTGCTTATGAAACAAACAGTTATTTAAAATCAAAATAAGCCATAAAAATGATGTTAATGGTCGGAACAGTGATGGTGATCGGAGTGTTGATGGTGATGGTGATGGCGATGGTGATCAGATCAGGATAATAGTTTTTGGAGGGAAGGAATGAGAGCACAGGAAAAACACACACGAAGTGTTGCAGTGGAGTGCGGTGGTGTTGTGGTGGAGTCGCGATAGTGTTGTGGTGTTCTGATGGTGTTGCTGTGGTGTTGCAGTGGTTGTGGGAAAAAGAAACTGATTATGGAGAGAAGCGGTTGAGAGAAAACACACACAAACTGTGTGTGAAAAAAAGAGCGAATGGGGAAAATAAATAAAATAAAAATTTATATAGTTGGGTGAAAATTGGGTTTAAAAATTTAAATATTAGATTAATTTAGACCATTAGATCAAAAATGATTGATGGTGAGGATTTGTCAATTGGTATGCACCAAAATAAAGGTATATAATTGAATATCCTCAGACAACGAGTGTTTTTATTTATTATTATTATTATTTTGTTTTACTTTTTCATTTTACACCCTTTTTTAAGCTTACTTTTACATTTACACCCAATAGTATCTGACCATCTTTTAAAGAGCTAACTTTTCAGTGCATGTAGTAGTAGCTAGACTGGAAATTCGGATCTTGTGCTGCACTTTTTTTAGATAACCAACTTTTTCTAATTTGATTTGTTTTTTAATTTATGTAATCTATTTTTATTAATGTAAATAAATTTTAATTTAATATATTGTTTTATTCAAAAAAATGAAATAAATAAATAAAATATGCACGACGGCACCAAAAAAACTGGTGTTATGCCAGAGAGGGATGTTTTGGTGCCATAGTCAAATCTAGTGCCATAGACAAAAGGTGTCGAGGTGGCACCACGTTTTCCTATGACACCACCTCACGGCACCAACTGTACCTAGCACTCTTATAATATTTTGCTTATGTTATCTTGTTTGATTTTATTTTTGAAAGTTCTTATACATTAGTTTCAGTTAGACTACAATGGATTATGAGATACAGTAATGCAAAACGATGATCATCACAACTAAGGCCAAAGTAAAAGCCATCTTTAATTAATTAATATTTCTGGATTTAACAACATTATACTTATAACATGATTCGTCTTCGAAAAAAAGGTTTATCTTCTCCATCGATTCATCAAATACAAACCAATATATCACTATAAGCAACAAGAAATGTTCTTCAAATCAGTGCTAAAACTTTATTTATGGTTTACTATCTAAATAACTCAGCCGGCCAGTGTGACCCCGACACTTGAAAATTGAAACCTACGTTCGAACTAGTAGATTCTAAATTGTTTCATGTTGGTAAACATGCTAAGAACTCAAGTTTTTAAAATTTGAGATATGTAAGTCTGTAACTTGGTTGGCTAAGATATTGAAAACCATGTTTACTAAAATAAAGTTTCATAATAAATAAACGAGATAATAAAGTCGACAAAGGTGTTTCTTCTTTCTTTTCTAAATGTAAAACAATAGAAGCATACTAAATCAAAAACTGGCATAAATCATAATTTAATTTGGATACTAAAATCTTTGTTAGTTGTGAAAAATTTATAGGTAGAATCTCATCTACAAATGTTAAAACGAAAAAAGATGCTATCATATTTTCAAAGTTCACGTTTTGCAAGTAAAAGGATTATAACACACTTCTGTCATATTATAAAAGATGTATCAGTTACATAGGTGGTATATATTAGATTAATAGACAGTATGAATTAGCAGTAAATTTAGGTGACATGCTTATTATTATTTATTAATTTTTTATGGAAACCAATTTAATCCCACGTAGGAAAAAGAAAGAAGATGTTACTAGTTAATATACCACATAGTTCATGGAACAAATGTGTTTCGATTAGTGTAATGTTTTCAGACATACGATCTTGGTCGTCTAAACAAATCAAAAGTTATAGTGTACTTTGATCATATATCTGAAAATTTATACAAACTCTAAACTTTTTATATATGAACTTGTAATTTAAGTCGATCTTTATGCAAACTCTAAACTTTTTATATATAAACTTGTAATTAAAGTCAATCTTTTTGGTTGGTTAGTTTAACGCTGTCTTTCCACGTTTCGCTCATAAGAGTTTAAGTTTTCTAATTTTACAAAAAAAAAAAAATTATAGTTAATTAGAAAGATATATTTATATTTAAGTTATCTTAAACACTTTTTCTCTCCTATACGTGGTGCACAATTTAGAAATTACTTTTGACTAAGGACGGACCAAGGACTCCAAGTTACCGGGTGTACAAATTTTTTTTATGAGCATAAATGAAATAAAAATGAACTAATTGATTTCATTGAAACAAGTAAACAAATTTAGAAGACATGCATTTCTTTTAACACGTTAGCAAATTAACTAAACAAAACATGTATTTATGTAGAACAAATTTCTATGACCGGGTTGATTTCGGAAAAATCATGATTTTTGGTGAAAATTTACACTAGGTGACAAACATTCAACGAGTTCCCATGAACCCCGGAAAACCCCCTATGTACACTGTTTTTGACAACTATATTGACAAAATGTATGTGCTCAAAAATTATTTTCAAGTCAAACAAAACATATAGGGGCGGTGATTAGTATGTGCAAGTGGAGCAGCAGCACAGGACCACTATTTGAGAGGAGCTTCCGATTTAGTATATATCCATTAATATTTATACATGTCTAACTAGATGGTTTATAACGCCTTCTAAATATTATGTGAGTGGGCATTCGATTTAGTATATTTCAATTAGTATTTATACATGTCTAAGTATATTATGTTTTGAATTTTCCATAATAGTTAAGCTTTTTGTGATTTTAGAGGCATTATTCGGAGTTTCACACCGGGCCACACAAATCAATGGGATGCCCTGAAAACACAAGCTTTTATTTATTTATTTATTTATTATTATTATTATTATTATTATTATTATTATTATTATTATTATTATATCAAGAAAGCAATTAGTTACAATAACATGCGTGACATTATCATGAAATGTCATGGTTTTAACGGAAAAAAACACACAATCAACATATAAACAACACACTCGGTAGGTAATGTTTATTTCAACTAAACACTCGCACTATGTTAAGCAATTCTCATCTCATTCAGCTAGTCCAAAATCGCATATAAGGAGTTCCGAGTGTCCAAATACTCTCATATTTGTTACAGTATGTTTTATATGAACTTTAAATATAATATGTTCACAATCGACATGAAAAATATTTGATTTTGGTGTTTGAATCACCTTTCACAACATAACTCTTATTTTGAACACAAAAAGATTAATCAACGAAAATAACACGTAAGTAAAAATAGAGTACAATAATTTGCTTATGTTATCTTATTTGATTTTCTTTTTGAAAGGTCTTATACACTACTTTCAAATTTATTACAATTAATAAATGTCCAACGTTTTTATGTATAGTTAGAGCACGATGGCCTAACTGCTTATTCCTAAATCTAAATTATAGATTGAGTGAGAATACAATGGATTGTGAGATACCGTAATAAACTCAAGTTTTGAGATCGTCAATCAGTTGGCTAAGATATTGAAATCCATGTTTAAGTAAGTTAATTATTATATTTTACTTGAGGAAATCCAATTCAATCCCACATAGGAAAAAGAAAAAAATTGTTGCTATTTACTATACCAGATGATCTACATATCAAAGTGTGTTAAGATAAGTCTAATCTTTTCGGGGCATGACAGCAAACGTGCTATAATACAAAAAGACATAGCACGTTTGTAGTCTCATACCTGGAAATTTACACAAAATCTTTACTTTTTTTTATGCGAGCTCTTAATTTAAATCATTCTTTTAACTGAAAAACATTCTTGGAAGAAAGACTCATAAATTTTATATTTATAAGCTAGATGTAGTGTTTGTTATGAAGGCTATGGGTTAGTATATGGGTCGAAAGTATATGCTTGGTATATAACTTTATATTTATAAACTAGTCATGAATTTGTTTAAAGGAAAACTCTTCTTAGAAAGAATATGAAAACAAAGAAGATAAAAACATTCGACATCATATATTTTTCTAACCTAAAACCTAGAAAACATCCATGTAAAAGAAACTTTTAAATTTAGCAAGAAAAATTATATAAAGTTTCGGTGTGACTTTGAAGTTAATGTAAGAAAGTTTTAATTTAGCTTAGACTTTTATTTAATCAAAATAAAAAATAAAAATTTGTAACCACAAAACAAAAATACACAAGATCAATTTACAAAGACCAACGTAAACTACTTTTATTTTGTTTTAAACCAAAAAGAAAATTTACTTGCCAGAAAAGGTTTCCAAATTCGGACATTGGTCGTCACTTCGATCGAGCAAAATACAAATTTATAATTGCTTCATCACTTAATAATTGGCTTCGAATCTTCGAAACACATTTTGTATCATGAATACATAACCGTATGTCCGTGCAGCCTAAAACACGAATATTTCATGAGTCAACATTCGACTTCTTTTTTAATTTTTTTTACGTTGCCATTTTAACCCTCTTGTATCCCACATTGATTTAAGAGATGAAAGGTTCTTTGGTTATATACTATGTAGTATACAAATGGTATGTGTTCAGAATAGTGGTATTATGTTTCGCGTATATATTAGTTTATGAAGTTCATGTACTTATTAAGTTTGAACTTCGTAATCCCAATATAGTGTCTTAACTTTTTAATATCTATTAGATGAATTCCTTGACATGTACTCCAAAATTTATTTACGAAGATCTAGAGTCCATAGTTATACTTTTTTGTACTTAGATCGTTAGTAATAACTTTTGATAGTTGGACGACGTAGCCATCTATTTAAGAACAAAATAATAATAATAATAATAAAAATAAATAAATTCTTCGAATACCATAAATTAAACTATCAGAGGTATGATAATCTTAAATGAACAAATTAACTTTCACCTGAGTATGACTTAGTTGAAATAACGTAAAACTATATTTGCTGCAAATTGGTTTAATAACTCATGACCTGAGTATAACTATATTTGTTGAAAGTGAAACCTTGGATGATATACGGGCTAAAAACCACATACAAAATTTTTTTTTATGACATAACTGATAATATAAATAACGAGCGGGGGCACCCGTGCGTTGCTGCGGGAATGTTGTGTCTAATGAAAACTCGAAATAAAACGATAATTTTTTAAGGACTAAATTTGCAAAAGATCGCTAACGGGGGACTAACGGTGCAATTTATAGCTAACCTGAGGGACTAAAGGCGAAAATCCTTAGCTATAGTACACACACTATTCCCCACTGTTTTTCATTGTAGCAACCACTGTTTGGTACTGTAGCAACGAATTTTTCAATTTTAGTCCCTTAACGTGATGCTCTGTTGCAAAGTTAGTCCTTAGGGACTAACAGTGAAAAAAAGGTTAACGTTAGGGGCTGTTTCTGTTTATTATTTGCACAGAAATAGCCTCTGAAGTTACTGGTCCATTGCAAATTTAATCCACGTCTGTTAGTTAACGGTCGTTAAGGACTAACTTCGCAATTGATCATTAACCTCAAGGACTAAAATGGGCGAAAACGAAACTTGCGTGGGTACTGTTGCTACAGTACACATCACGCTTTTTAGTATATATATAAATACAACGCATGATTATGCATACAAACAAACATCATTCGTAAACCAAAATTCAAATAGAAAGAAGCAAGCAGCAAAACGTGAGTTACAAAAGAATAATAAAAATCTTTACTTGACGGTACAAACAACCCGATCTATACTTTATGGCATGTAACCGAAGAAACAAAAATGAGTTGCACTATCGTTAGTTTTCTCCTCAATCACAACCAAACAAAGAAGATGGAAAAAATATCGTAAAACCACATGTAACAAATGATAAATTTGTACTCAATCTAATGGTTTCAAACACTTTAGAAAAGAAAAGAAAGTTTGTACTCGACCACCATAAACCGAGTAGCTTTAACTTAAAGGATAAACTGTGTACAATGAACACATAAAAGGAAGAGATAAAAATGCTAAAATTCATTAGTCTGAAGTCTGAACTTAGTACCTTATTAAAACCTTTTAATCTTGCATCCTACATTGGTTAAAGGAAGGAAGTTTTCTTTACGTATTTACTATTGTGTGTGAAAATGATATGTCTTAAGAATAGTATCATGTTTAGGATATGCTATTGGCATTGAGGTTCATGTACAAAGTTAAAAGATTGAACCTTGCGGCAGATAGTCTAATCCTAGACTTATACGAGTCCTTAACCTTTTAATCATTATTAAATGAGAAATGTTTGACCTACTCATAAAATTCACATAATAAATTCAATCGCTGACGTGCAATTTTTTTTTTTTTTTTTGAAATTTTGTGAGTGAGTTCAGCATTACTCTTATTAAATAGATTGAAAACCTTAACCTTTTAATCGTTAATATATGGCTTATTTTATTCTATTTAATGGTGGCGCTCTAAGGTTTTTTTTAATCCTTTTAATCATTAATAAACAAATTGAAACCATTTTTTTTAAATCATGGTTTTCAACCTTTTGGCCGATTAACCTTGAGGGTTTTAACCCATTGCTACAGATATTCAAACCAGGTAAAACCCTAACATTTTAATCATTAACAAATGGCTTATTTTAATTTATTTAATGGCGGAATCTTATTTTTTTCTAATAAAACATCGAATAATGATTAAAACATAGGGCTTAACCGTTAATCACTCGGGGATGGCTTAGCGACAGAATGACTTGTAACTATTACTATAAAATACATGGGGTATTAAGTTCAATTCTTACTAGATGCAAACAATTCAGAAGTGGTCACACCAATCATCTAAAAAAGGAGGGCTTTACCGAATGTCTATTAGTAGTCGTAAATTTGTTTAAAGGAAAGCTATTCTTGGAAAGGAAATGAAAACAAGAAAGTTAGAATCGATCGACATCAAATATTTTTCTAATCTAAGACATAGCAGATAGTTTGGGGATCCAAAAACGTCACAAAGAGAATGTTAGTATTACAATACATGTATTTGTATTCACATTGCACAGTGTTCGCTCTAATGTGATGACTTTTTTTTTTTTTTTTTTTAGTCCTGACGCTGTTGGTGTGTTGGAGTTTTAAGGTAACCAACGTGTCTTCAATAGGCCTCTACTTTGTGCCTCTTGTTAATACTATATGGATTGCTTGACATGATATCTACTATAATAAAATAAAATTAAAAAAAGATAATAATAATAATAATAATAATAATAATCTAACTATATATAAAGAATGAGTTGCAAGTTGAGCATTAATTGAGCATGTTAATTAATGGTTTGAGCTTTCAACTCTAATATGATGAGATTAAGCTAACGAAATAAGCTTCTTTTAAAGCTTCTAAGAGCTCTTATTATGAATACATTAAACGCAGGAAATTAAGCAACGATGTGAATGTCTAAAGGCTCAATTATTCAAAGCTTCTAAGAGATTTTAATATGACTACATTAATACAATCTATCATACTTGAAGCTTATCCCCCTTAATTTAATGTGCAAGGGGGGTTGTGCACAACCAATTGTACGGTGCGAACATGAGTATGCATACAAAAATAACTACAAACAATTTCGGTTATGAAAAGCCTCATCTTGAATGCAGGAAGATGAATATCAAGTGTCTCTAGGTTTAAACAGGAAGATGAATACCAAACGTCTCCAACATTAATGTCATTCGCTCCATATTTTCATTCAATGTCAAGCAATTTCTTCATCACACAGAGCTTATAAATAACCAAAAAAAATTATGCAAATCACCACACCACACCACCGGTAACTACTGTTTAGGTTCAACCATATTTTCTTTAATGTCTATGCATGTGTATGCTTTCACTAATGATGTATGTAGGTATGGAGTTTGCAATTATAAAGCACATGTATTGGTATACGCGATGCCTCACCTACAGCGATAATATATTGAAAAAGGCTTTGCTGTACGTAACTTCTAAACATCAACATAACTGATAACATCTTTACATTAAAGATTTGAAGAAATTGAATACTGATCTTTTCTTTTAATTTCCCAGGCTGCTAGAAGTCAAAATTGGTTGCCAGCTAAAGCTACATTAGCATGCTGTGGATACCCAAGATCGAGGCCCAAAGCCAAAAGGCATGTATGCTGATGAATTGCTCTTTGTATCTTTGCTAATCCCTTCCAAAAATCTCTCATGTTTGAAAAGAAGCGCGTCTTCTCCCCATATTTTACGATCATCATGATGTGCTAAAACTGGAATATGTAGAATAGCCATCTACGGTTCTTTTTGTTTTGTAGCAGAAAAGGTCCGAGTATTGTATTGGTGATCGGTTTCATCATAATGACAATTAAGGAGGAGAAAGAAAGTTTGGTGGGACGGGTCTGCATGGGGCTGCGGTTCAGGAATAGCAGAAAGGGTTGTGTTTTAAATGAATTAGGGTAAGAAGTTTTGTATAGTGAGATTTATTGGGTTTGTGTTGGACTTATTGGTTAAGTTAAGAGTGTGTGTGTGTTTTTTGGTTCCTGTTTGTATATGTATGAGAGGATCAATTGGTCAAAGAAGGAGCGTTTCTTATCCTAAAGTTTAGGGGAAAACGTGTGGCTAAATAGGGTAAGTTATAAAGAGAGTTTCAATGTGTTTGATTAGAGGCTTTAATAATCGGTTACAGATTTCAAGTTTTGGCCGAATTTCATGGAAGACTTTTAATGGAAATTGAAATCATCCTGTGTTGAATGGAATTAAATCAAAATCAACTCTATTTGTGCTTTGTTCAAAATAACGTAAGTAATCCATCGTTGATGAAGTTGTTGGAAATATTATTTGCTTTCACATTTAATCTTTTATGTATGTAGGGAATCTCAAATATGTAATTTGTTTTACTTTTGGTCATAAAAGGCTAAAGGTGGATGGATCATGATTTAAAGTAAATAAAACAGTGGTTTTATGGACTATATTTGGGATGTGTATAGTAGAGGAACAGTTCCTTAGTTTTGAGTAAATCGAATCAGAACCATTTAGCAATTTTCTCTATTTTTTATTGTTACTATTTGCACTAAATTATCACAATGTTGCAAAGTAGATGGAACTTGCAGTACTTTGTCTATCATATATGTCTAACTTTATAAAAGTAAAGAGTTTTGGTGGAAATTGTCTAATGGAGTAGTAACAAAAAACTTATGTAACCTACTCACTTCCATTTAATCCAACTGATAAGAGAACCGCTCTTACATACATTGATGGTGCATGAAAGATGCATAGAGTGAGTAAAGGTGCACCAGAGCACGTAACTAAGCACTTCCTGAATCCCAAGCTCTTTTAAATGCCAAAAAAGCATAAGTTGATTTATAGAATTATAGTTGATGCTATCTCTTTGATCATTTTTATGAACTTCTAGATTTTAAATCTAGCAAAGAACAAGTCAGAGATTGAAAATAGGGTACACTCCATTATTGACAAATTTGCTGAACGTGGACTTCGATCTCTTGGAGTAGCTCGCCAGGTATGAAATAGAGCCATCTAAATACACAAGTTCTTGATAATTGTTTGAATTAAAGATTCTCTATTTTTGATGTATGGTTTTCATTTACACACACCAAGTACCTACTAATAGTAAAGACAATATTGTTTAGTTTTTGTCGGTCATCAACATTTTTTGAAAAGTTATCATTTTGACATTCTAAGTATTACACGTAAATTAATTTGCGTTGAACAAATAATTGAGTTACAAAATATATATATATATATATATATATATATATATATATATATATATATATATATATATATATATATATATATATATATATATGAGACAAGTTTGAAATTTGTCATCTATGATTTATGGGGCCTTTATGCACATGGTTAGTTTTCTTTGTTTGGCTAAAACCGAAAACTAGCATAACCCAATGTTGTTGACCCTTAAAAGCTAGCTAAAAAACGAATAAGCTTTTAGTTGAATGTATTAAATATTAATAGTTATAGTAATGTATAATGTGCTCATGAGATAAAAAAAATGTTTATTTCGGGAGTAATGTACAAGGGAATAAAAGATAGATGGATATAAGCAGAATTTGTATTCACAATTTATGTTTTGTAATCTTACTAATATTCATGATGTACGTAGTTTGTTTAATTTATAGAAATAAACCAATAAGATACAAGTATTGTAAATGTATATATTTGTAAGAATTTTAAGCATATGAATTAACATGTGTGCTATTCGATGAAATTTGGAGAACATGGGAATTATCTAAACAATTGACAACTTTATTTACAGTATGTCATAGAACTTGATCTAAGAATATTGTGACATATACATTAGTTTGTGTATATAGACGGAGCAAGAAAATGATGAATCATGGTAGAACGTCTGACTCCTTCAATATGTGATTTAAGTATAAATAGAAGACATTTAACTAATGAATTGAAACATCACATTATATCAATACATAAATATATGTGTAAACCTTCTTTTAATCGATAGTAGAACCAAATCACCAATCACAAAGAAACAATGTGAATACCTTTAACAAGAGTTAGATGATCAATACCGTGAGTGGATTAATAAGATAATGATGAATTTTCAATTTTTTAATAAGATATGAAAAGATACATTCTCAATAATAAACGCATACAATCATGCAATTTAAAAGATCCTGAAACATTCATCAAATTCTCTACAACTCAACAAAATCACCATAAAAAAGTCAATATTTTATATAGTGTGGACTAATAGTGGGCGTAGTCTGTGCCACAAACACACTTGAAATTAGAGGTGTGCATAGTTTAGGTAATAACTGAATAAATCGAATGTGAACCGAATCAACAAAATCAAACCGAACTTATAATCTAATTTGGTTCTCGGTTTAGATATGCTTTTGCTTATTTGAATCGACAACCGGATTTATATAAATATGTATTTTGTTATATATTTATATATATAAAAAAAAACCATTACAATTTGTTACTTTGAAAATGGGCTTAAATGTTACCCGATTTTTTTTTTTTGATACACAATGGATATCACTTGGTATAATGAGATATTTTGGATTTATAAATTATAATAACAAATTAAAAATTTTAAGATTTTCTTCTCGAGAGATTAGTTTTGCTTCTCCAAACAAAAAATATTGCTTTTTTACGGATATGTTGTTAGATATGTATTGTTATGTGGAAAAGATTATGGTTTTATAATGTGCCTTTATATTTTGTGATATAGGTTCCGGAGAAGCGAGAAGCGGAAGTTGAGTTCAAGGAAGCCTTTTGTAGTTTTTAACTTTTTAGTTCATTTGATTGTTTCTATTACATTGTTAACCTTTGATGTATTTACATTGTTAGTCCTTAATTTACTTTTTAAAATTTTATGTAACGTGTTTTTCAACAATGAAATTTATTATTAGTTAAACATGTTGCTTTATTCGAAGTAAAAGGCAAATGAAAAACATTGTACGAAGCAATAAATTGTAATGTGAAACCATGTTCTCAAGTAGTCCAATATTTGATGTGACTTATTGTAATGTGAAACCATGTTAGTTTATATAACAATTAAATAAGTGTTGTCGGCTTAACTTGACGGCCCAATTTTATGTATGGGGAACTATTATCTCTTTTAACAAGTGAAAAAAACCGACTCATGTATTTAGTAGATTGGTCTTTGCAAGGCTCATTAATTGACAAACTAATCAATTTTTTTCTAAAAAAGTTGAGTTTTAGACACAAGCTAAAAAAACAAGAATGCATTGGTAGCATCATTTATTATCACCCCGTGTCAGGTGAACGTTATTATTTAAGAATGTTGTTAAACGTTGTTAAAGGAGCTCAATCATTTGAAGAGGTTAAGAAACACAATGGCACAATTTATGGAACATTTAAAGAAACTTGCTCTGCTCTGGCTTAATCAATGATGACAGGGAATAGTCGCAAGCTATATTAGAAGCAAGCTTCTAGGCTTTGCACACACAACTAAGGGAATTTTTTGTGACAATTTTACTGTTTTGTGCCCTAAATAGCTCGTGCCAATTATGTGACCAAACATGGGAAGCTATATCCGAAGATATTTTGTATAAGAAGCGAAAACAGTTATGTATCCGGCGTTGGAGCTAACCGAGGAGCATATTAAAAATTACTGCTTGGTGGAATTGCAAGAACTCTTACACAAAATGGGAAGTCGTCAGATTTCCATGATATTCCACAACGTGACCCTGCCCTACTAACAAACATGGATAATCGCATGATCAGGGAAAAGTTAAGCTACAACATGGAAGAACTAAGCTACAACATGGAAGAACTGAAGCTCGAAATGTAGTTTGCTTTAAAAATGCAAACCTGAAAATTGATTGGTTTCAACTATTGCTTCAACATAGCATTCATCTCTTTCTTTGCAGGCTGATTAATCAACTAGGAGAACCTAAAAATAAAAAGTGAATCACTATCCGTACCAATCACAACTAAAAAAAGGTGATTTTACAAAAGTGCAAACCTGATAAGGGGTCTTCAATTGCTGACTGAAATCGACCAATTAGGCCCGCCCTATCTAATTAGAGTTGACCATTTCATCTGGCCTATATTATATACGAAAGGGTGGTGCACACCATTCCAGAGTTGACCTGATAAGGGGTCTTCAATTACAAGACTCAGATCTTGGGCATCGTGAAACGGTGGTGCACACCATTCCAGATGTAGATGGAACTGAAATACCTCTACAGTAGAGATGAAACGAGAGAGGTCAAAAATATGGTTGACCACTTGATTAATAACTTGATATAATAATACTGACTAATAATGTAATTAACTAATAATAATTTTTATGTAATACACCAATATACCCAAATAATATTTAATCAATTTTACATGATGTAATTTGTATTAAATGTATCTCCTTTCTAAGTTTGGAATAAAACATGATGAAACTCAGAAAGCTTGAAGCCGAAAACCCGTAAGCATGCAAATCAAACGTGCATCTAACACTTCCTGCTACGCGTACTAATGATCAAACTTATTTGTGGGTCTCATGCCTTTCATATGAAACAGTCCTATTTGTAAATGCTTGCTAAAACAAAATTTCTAATTTGTTACTTTATGTGCCACGTTCAATGTTGAACCCCTATGTAACCTTTGCCAAGCCGATGATTTACAATAATTTTTACATATGGACAATAATCATTTATTTGCATATAATTGTTTGCGAAGGTAGATAAGAATGGTGAGCGTTATAACTCTTCATGATTCAAAATATGCAACAAGTGTGATGTCATTCAAAGAATGAAATTATCGAACATCGTCTAATGTTTTGTTAACAAATGTCGATGAGAGATATATAAACACAAATTTGTTAGTAAAGTTTTTTCTCTCACAAGAGGTGCTCCATGTAGGTTATAATAACATGTATTATAATGACCTATACCTTAAGATTATTATTCTATCTTAATTTATTACGCAGATTTTTGCAAGGGTGTAGATGGAAAGGTTATACTTTATAACTATAAAATGCTTATAAAAACAATGGATTAAAAATATTTTGAACCGAATTGATTTATCTCGAATATTTAAAGCCAAATCGATGTACTATTCTACCCCAAACAAACTAAACATGAACACGTTTGTATATAATTGGACCCATACACGCATTTCCTATATAAAAAGTGAGTCCTTACGTAAAAGCAAACTGATAAATGATACATAAGAGGTGGATTATTATTATTGTGTGTATAGTGAGACCAGGAGACTAAATACTGGTGAACAATAGAGTTTTGTGAAGAAGATTTTGCACGTTTTGTATATATAAAAATTGACGTCTCACGGATCCAATGTTGGTAAATTTAGATTCCCCGGGCACTTGCATGTTTTATATCCATTTGAGATATGAGATCCATATTATGGTTTTTGGCAATTTCAAATGAATTTATTTGGTTAGGATTATGATATTAAATTATAGAAAATATTTAAATATTTTTATGTTGGTTTTTCTTTTAACTATCGAGTAATCATGGGTTCAACGTTAGCACATGATAATATAAAGTAAGTTGCACAAAGATAACTCATATTTAAACACTCTAAAGAATCACAAATCTCGGGATATAATGACATGTTAGATATATCTTTTAGATCTTAATTGATTCACGTAAGTTGAAGTCACATAATAAGTGGGGACTAATACAGAAGAGGTTAAGATTTAGGTACGCTATTACAAAACAAGGATATCTAATATTTAAATACTACGAAATTACCATATATCTCGAGATATAATGTCGTTTTAGCTGATGACAATAAGAGTATACAAGGATGACAATAAGAGTATACAAGAACAAGACCTTGAAGAATTAGGTATGATAATTACAAAAAAATGACATATAACTCATACTCGAGCAATACTATATATATACTTTTTCTAAATGAAGAGTTATACCGCTATTAGTATTTCCTAAGATTGTCACATGAAAATTAATATTTGAAGTATTGGACAAAATCTTACTTAAAATAAGACCTCGGAGAATTAATTGCCGTTTCAAGTTGTAAGTTATGTAACTTTGTTGAGATGTATTGTCTATCACAATGTAACAGACTAGAATGAGTAAACCGATGAATTTAAATATTGTATACAAAATAAATCAACATATCAACATAATCCGAACACTTTTTAACCGACATACAAGTATGATTTAATCATGGCGAACAAAGCCCGTGCATCACACGGGCCTCCCCAAACCATGGTAGTCTTTCTCTGTTGTATTTTATCTTTTATCCGTTTGTGCTTCATCTGATCACTTATCCCTTCTCGAGATGGAATAAGTATCATTATGTTTGACATGATTAGTATTTTTACATAACTCAAAGTCAGATGGTTCAAGTCCGTTTATAACTGGGTGGCATTAGTATTTATACAATAACCCAATTTACCCAAATAAAATTTAAACAATTTTAAAAAGTGTGATTGAATTTAAATATATCACTTTCCTAAATTTTATTTAAAATTCTTTGTGCAGAGTGTCAGGATGGAAGGATGATCAAACCGAGCGAGACTGATGCTACTTCATGGTAATCGGAAGGATGATCAAACCGAAAGTGTGATTGAATTTAAAAAGCTGAGAATCCTTGAGCAAACAAATAAAACGTGCACTTGCCACTTACAACCACGTGTACGAATGGTTAAACGCATCTTTGATTATCTTTCATATGAGACATTTTTATATTTGTAAAAGATTATTAAAAAGAATTTTTAATTTAACACTTTAAGTTTCGCGACTAATGTTAAAACACCTATTTAACTATTGCGAGACTGATGCTACTTCATGGTAATCGAAGCCCGTGCATCGCACGGGCCATGCTGTCTCGTAATAATAAATAACATGTAAGTATAAATATTAAACTATTTTGCTTATGTTATCTTTATGATTTTATTTTTGAAAGGTCTTATAGTTTCAATTTTATTACAATAATTAATGTCCAACGTTTGCATGTCTAGTTCGGAGCACAGTGAACTAACTATTTATTCATAAAATGAAGCTATAGTTTCAGTGAGGCTACAATAGATTATGAGATACAGATATGCAAAACGATGATCGTCACAATAAGGCGAAGTAAACGCCATCTTTAACGTTTCTGGATTTAACAACATTATACTTATAACATGAATCGATATATCACTGTAAACAACAAGAAATGTTCTTCAAATCTTTTTTCAATGTGATACGGAGTAGAAAGTTTTCTAAGTGTTAAAATTTTATTTATGGTCCAGTATTTAAATCATTCAGCCCAGTAGTGAGCCCAGGAGACAAAATTTCATCAGTCTGGCCCATCATAAGTCAGCCCAATGCTAAGAACTCAAGTTTTTAAATTTCTGTAACTTAGTTGTTGTCTAAAATATGGAGAACCATGTTAAAATAAAATTAAAAAAAAAAAAAAATCATAATAAATAAACGAGATTAAAAAGTTGCCAGAACTGTTTCTTATTTCTTTTCTAAATATAAAACAGTAGAAGCATATGCTAAACCAAGAAATGACATAACTACATGATTAAATTGGGATACTAAAATTTTTGTTAGTTGTGACGAGATGTATAGACAATCTCATCCACAAATGTTAGAACAAAACGATGCCCTCATATTCAAAGCTCATGTTTTGCAAGGGATTTAGGATGATGAGAAAAGTTCATTTAGGTACTAGTTTTTTTGTACATACCAAGGGACAAATCCCCACCATCCATTTAGTTTGATAATGGTGGGGATTAACCTAAGATTAAACATGGAAACCTAAGTCCATGTCTTTTTCTTTCCTTTTTCTTTGTCTTTTTTATTATTCACTTTCTTTATTTATCTATTTCTTTTTTTTTTTGGGTTTTTTTTCCAATTAACGTTACAAATTTTTTTTTTTCAATTCACGTTTTTTTTTTCATTTTTATAAAAAATAAGTCAAGCTTTTCTTTTTTAAATAAATTCACGATTTTTTTCTCATTTTATTACGTTTTCGTCCGTTTTTGTCTGTTTTCACATGATTATATACGTTTTCAGACGTTTTTGTTCGTTTTCAGACCTTTTTTACCGTTTTTATACGTTTTCGTTCGTTTTTTTACATTTTCGTCTGTTTCAGACGTTTTTGTTCGTTATTATACGTTTTCGTCTGTTTTCAGACGTTTTTATCCGTTTTCGTCAGTTTTTATATGTTTGCAGACATTTTTGTCCATTTTCATCCGGTTTTATACGTTTTTGTCCTTTTTCAGACGTTTTCGTCCGTTTTTATACGTTTTTGTCCGTTTTCATACGTTTATATACGTTTTCGTCCGTTTTCATATGTTTTCATCCGTTTTTACACGATTTCATCCGTTTTTATACGTTTTCGTTCGATTTCATATGGTTACATATGTTTCCGTCTGATTTCATACGTTTTCCTCTATTATTTTATATTTTCGTCCATTTTTAGACGTTTTTGTCCTTTTTCCTACATATTCGTCTGTTTTCTTACATTTTCGTTCATTTTCATAGGTTTTCGTCCGTTTTTCAATTTTTTTTGGCCAATTTTAGACGTTTTCATACGTTTCTGAATATCACAAGTGATATTCGGTGATACTCATACGTTTTTGTCTGTTTTCATCCATTTTTGTACATTTTTGTCTGTTTTCTAACGTTTTCGTCTATTTTCATACGTTTTGGCAGTATTTATACGTTTTCAGACGTTTTTTTCTGCTTTCAAACGTTTTCATCAATTTTTTACATTATCGTCTGTTTTCAGACGTTTTCGTCTGTTTTTATATGCTTTCATCCATTTTTATCTGTTTTCATACGTTTATAAACATTTTCGTCCGTTTTTATGTATTTTTGTCTGTTTTCAGACGTTTTCGTCTGTTTTCATACTTTTCAGCAGTTTTTATACGTTTTCGTCCGTTTTCATCAATTTTTCATACGTTTTTGTCCCTTTCCAGGCGTGTTTTTACGCTTTCATACGTATTCGTTCGTTTTCATATGTTTTCGTCCGTTTTCATACGTTTTTGAATATCACAATTGATATTCTTAATATCACAAGTGATTTTCTTTGATATTCAAAATATCACTTGTGATATTAATAATATCAATTGTGATATTCGGAAACGTATGAAAACGAAAGAAAACGTATGAAAACGAACAAAAACAGAAGAAAACGTAAGAAAGTGAAAAAAACGTGAATTAAAAAAATGTGAAAGTCACTTATAATATTCTGAATAACACTTGTAATTATCTGAATATCACTTTTGATATTCAGAATATCACTTGTGATTTTCATGTTACAAAACATTAGTTGAACATCACTTGTGATATTCGGAATATCACTTGTGATTTTCTGAATATCACTTGTGATTTTCTGAATATCACAAGTGATTTTCAACTAATGTTTTGTAACATGAAAATCACAAGTGATAATCTGAATATCACAAGTGATATTCATGTTACAAAACGTTAGTTGAAAATCACGTGTGATATTTAGAATATCACCTGTGATTTTCATGTTACAAAATATTAGTTGAAAATCACTTGTGACATTCGGAATATCACTTGTAATATTTAGAATATCACTTGTGATTTTCTGAATATCACTTGTGAATTTCATGTTACAGAACAATTGTTGAAAATCACTTGTGATATTCAGAGTGATATTCAAAATATCACTTTTGAAAAAATGTGAATTAAAAAAGCGTGAAACCACTTGTAATATTCTGAATATCACTTGTGATTTATATTTAGAATATCACTTTTGATATTCAGAATATCACTTGCGATATTCTGAATATCACTTGCGATTTTCATGTCACAGAACATTTGTTGAAAATCACTTGTGATATTCAGAATATCACTTGCGATATTCAGATATCACTTGCAATATTTTGAATATCACTTGCGATATTCTGAATATCACTTGTGATTTTCATGTTACAAAATTTTAAAAATCACTTGTGATATTCAGAATATCGCGAGTGATATTCAATATCACTCACGATATTCTGAATATCACAAGTGATTTTCTGATAATCACAGTATATCACTTGTGATATTCAGAAAGGTATGAAAACGTTTGAAAACATTTAAAAACGAACTAAAATGAATGAAAACAGACGAAAACGTATAAAAACGGACGAAAATGAATGAAAACAGATTGAAACCATATGAAAACGTATAAAAATTGACGAAAACAGACGAAACATATGAAAACGGACGAAAACGTATGAAAATAGACAAAAACATAAGAAAACGGACGAATATATATGAAAACGGACGAAAACGTATGAAAACGGGCGAAAACGTATAAAAATAAATTCAAAAACAGATGAAAATGGACGAAAACGTATGAAAACGGGCGAAAACGTAAGAAAACAGACGAAAACTTATGAAAAAAACTCGAAAACAGATGAAAACGTAAGAAAACGGACGAAAACGTATAAAAACGGACGAAAACGTATTAAAATGGACAAAACGTATGAAAACGGGTGAAAACGTAAGAAAACAGACGAAAACGTATGAAAAAAATTCGAAAACAGATGAAAACGTAAGAAAACGGACGAAAACATATAAAAACGGACGAAAACGTATTAAAATGGACGAAACGTATGAAAACGGGTGAAAACGTAAGAAAATAGACGAAAACGTATGAAAACGAGCGAAAACGTAAGAAAACAGACGAAAACGTCTGAAAACGGACGAAAATGTATGAAAACGAATGAAAACGTAAGAAAACTGACGAAAACGTAAAAAATCGACGAATATGTATGAAAAACGAAAAAAACGTAAAAAAAACGCAAAAAAAAAAAAAAAAAAAAAAAAAAATGAATTATAGGAAAAACGTGAAGTTAGAAAAAAAAAAAAAAAAAAAAAAAAGAAAAAGAAAAAAAAAAGAATAAAAAAAGAAAGAAAAGAAAAAAAGAAGAAAAAAAATGAATAAATAAGATAGACAAAAAGGACAAGAAAAAAAACATGGACTTAGGTTGTCTTATTAAATCTTAGGTTAATCCCCACCATTAGATCAAACTAGATGGATGGTGGGAATTTGTCCCTTAGTTTGTAACAAAAACTTAGTATGTAAAATAACTCACCTCTTAGGATTATACACTTCACTTCATATGCACACAATGACACAAACATGTATTAATAATACAACTGGTGTATATAAGATTATTAGACAACATGAATGAGCAGTAAATTTCGATAACTTAGTTATTATTATTATTATCTATTTTTTTTTTATGAAATCCAATTCAATCCACATAGGAAAAAGAAAGAAGTTTTTGCTAGTTAATATACAATATGGTTTACAAATCAAATATATTAAGATTAGTGTAATATTTTCAGGTGGGTAGCAAAATAGCGCTAATAAATAAAAGACACAGCGCACTTTTATTACATTCCTGAGAATCTATATAAACTCTTTACATTTTATTTATTTTTTATTAATTTATTTATTTTAATGCAACCTCTCAATTTAAATCAATCTTTTAGTTTAGCAAGACAAATTCTATAAAGTTCCAATGTAACTTTGAAGATAATGTAAGCAAGTTGAAATTTAGTGTAAAGTTTATTTTTGGTATATAAAAAGTAGGGTTATGGTACATAGAAGTCATTAAAGTTTCACCAAAATTTGTCCTAAGGAAACAAAGTTTCATTTTGTACTTCTAGGTTACTGAACTTTGAAACTTTGTTCACTCAGGTAACTAAACTTACAAAAGTGAATGTTCAAGTTATTGAACTTTGAATTTTGTTCACTCAGGTTACTGAACTTATCAAAAAATATACATCCAGATTACTCGGACTAACATTGAATTTTTGAAGTTTATGCTTATCGAAAGTTCAGTAACCTAGAAGTACAAAATAAAACTTTGTTTCTTTAGGACAAATTTTAGTGAAACTTTAGTGACTTCCGTGTACCATAACCCTAAGTACACTAGAATATTGCAACCTACTTTTAAGTCTTCTACTTTGTTTTAAACCAAAAGAAAATCGGACAACCCAAAAAAGCTTTCCTATCTGGGCATTGGTCGTCACTTTGATCGAGCATAATACAACTTTATAATTGCTTCATCACTTAATACTTGATTCTTCAAAAGATAAGATTTGTATCATGAGCACATACAACGTATTACATTAGTATACGAAAATTTCATGAGTTAATATTTAGGTACCTTGTTCATTTTTCTTATAGTGTGAGTCCAACCCATGTATGATGTATCCCACATTGGTTAAAGACATGAAATGTTCTTTGTTTATATACTATGTTGTATACAAGAAGTATGTGTTCAGAATAGTAGTATTATGTTTGGGGTACATACTTGTTATGAGGTTTATGTACAAATAAAAATTAAACCCCTTAACGCGTATGCATGCTAAATTAATACAACGTCTTAACTTTTTAATATCTATTAGAAAGGTATTCCATAGTCATTGTGTACTTATATCGTTAGTAATAACTTTTTAATATCTATTAGAAAGGTATTCCATAGTCATTGTGTACTTATATCGTTAGTAATAACTTTTGAGAGTTGGACGATGTAGCCATTTATTTAAGAACAATAAAAAAAATGACAGCATTTTTTTAGCTTTTGTCAGCAATAAAGATTGAAAATTACACCACAGTGACAAATATAATTGTTGTGTACTTGGATACATTTGATTAAAACCATGGTATTGTGAATCCAAAATCGACATTGGTATTATTTAAATGAGATATTTAAAATGCTTTATTTCTTGTAAAAAGCAAATACATTAAAATTCATGACTTATCAGCTATGTTAAACCTTCCAAAATGGGTTGCCTTATTTTCATATACTCCTTTGAGGCCTTCACCGAACCAACAACTAAAAAAATCAAAATTACATTTATATTGCTCTTTAGCAAAAGTGAAATGCAATATGTTTTCAGCTAGACGTACCCGATTATTCTCGACATGTTGATTAATAACAAAGATAGTTTGGAACACTTTTTACTAGTAGAGCTAGTATAGCTTCTTAACTTTTTAATATTTACTCAAACTTGACATTTTTTTAAAAGGCTTTTTTACCAAGTAAAGATTGAACTTCATTCATCAGTGTGTATTGTAATTTATATAAGGCATTTTAACTTAACTTTCTTTGTTCTTATGGTAACTATGATTTATGATCTTTTAACCAACTAATCCATGGAATCCAAACCCATCATCACACTGACTCAAACCGAGTAAAACCCATTTACGGAGATTGGCGTGACCATTTTAAGATTGTTTGCACCTAACGAAATTAAACACATTTTAATGAGGATAGTCAAAGATCTTTTGTCAAGAATCAAAGAACGTTAAACCGTTAAACCAATCAAGTTATTGTTTGTATTGCTCTTTAGCAAAAGTGAAAATGCAATATGTTTTTCAATAAGAAAGACCAAGACTATTGAATTGCCAACTGATAATAAAGATGGTTTGAACAGTTTTACGAGAAGATTGAGCCGTTGAACTGTATGAATCTTTTGTAAAATAAAATCGTTAAGGCAAGTAACATGTCTATAGTATATAACCAAAGAACATTTCTATTTGAACACTTTTACGAGTAGATTGAGACGTTGAACAGCTAGATAAAATAATTAATTCTACCCAGAACTCCAAAAGGCTTTTGGTTTAGATTTATTAAGGTGTTCCTCTACCAAAGTTTTGAAAGTTTGAGTCTCACGGTAGATACAAAACCAAATCATAAAACGGTTGTGAGTTTGTGATTTGTCTATCGTATAAAGTTATGTAAGATCACATGTCTTGAAAGTAATACTACGTAAATTTGACATATTCAAACAACAAGGAATGTTCTTCAAATCTTCTCAATGATGCAGAGATTTTTCTCCATTTGCAAGTGTTAAAACTCAAAATCAAATAAGGATGATACATAGGTTTTAACAGGCTATTTTCCGCCCATATAAGTCATCGCACTAATCCCAAGGGTTGAAAATTGAAACCCACTTTCGAGCTAGTCGATCATTTATTTTGGGGTGAGTTATAGCAACGGGGGCTATTCGTTAGATTAACCCTCTCTAATATTTTAGGGTGTACTGATTTTATTATTATTTTTTTGTATTTTTTCCTATTTTGTCGTTTAGTGGTTTTGTTTTTTTTGTTTTTTTCTTTTTTTTAAATAGAAAATATTATGTATGTATAATAATATATTGTATATATATAATGTTTTGTATATGTATAATATTTTGTAAAATAGCACGTTAAATATTACCACATTAAATAACTGCAACAACAACTGTTATTATTAAATTAAACGACAACGTTATACATATATAACATATGAAGTTTATTTATTTCATTTCATTTCATTTAAACGACAACGTTAAAAATAACAACATTTACAACTTTTATTATTTTTAACAAAATACTTTTTTTTAACTTTTACAAAAAAATTACAACTTTTATTAATTTTTTAATTTACAAAAAAAAAATTACAAAATTATAACAAAAATTTACAACTTTTATTTTTTTTACAAAAAAATTACAACTTTTATTATTTTTAACAAAATACTTTTTTAACATTATTTTTAACAAAATACTTTTTTTAAAAAACTTTTACAACTTTTATTTAAAAAATAATAATAAAAAAAATAATAAAAAAATAATAAAAAATAAAATTTGCAAAATATTCGGCCGCATATTTTGACCAAAAAGTGGAGGACAAAAAAGGTGACAGTGGGTGACAAAAAAGGTGTATCAGTGGGGCTAGGGGTAGCCCCCGTTTCTCTAACACAGCCCTTTATTTTTTAAGTCGTTGCACTAATCCCAAGGGTTGAAAATTGAAACCCACTTTCGAGCTAGTCGATCATTTATTTTTTCAGGTTGGTTAACATCAAAGATTAAAAATAGTGTGGGGCGTGACATGATGGCATGACCAATCTTCAAGCCTTAGCGTAAGGCGTGGCGGCATGACGTTTTTAAGACGGTAAAATGTATTTATAGATTTATATCATACTTAGGTGGTGTTTGTTTTTCAGAAATACCTCTTAACAGCCTCTTAATGTGACTCTTTCAGACGCAGTCAGACATTTGGGTCATTAAGAGCGTTTGTTTTTTTTCATATCATTAAGAGGTGGTAAGAGGCAATCAGTGTTAAGAGCGTTTGTTTTTTTCTGACCATTAAGAGGCATTAAGAGGTATAACCCTCTTATTGAAATAGATAAAGAAGGGGTATCTTAACACCTCTTAATATGTTTTATTTATTTTTTTCTTGCTTTTTATTTTATTTATTTATTTTTTTCTTTTCTTATAATTTTTCAATTCAAGTTTTTTTTTCCCTCCAACTTTGTATTTCGTATTTTTTTTTTCCAACTTTGTATTTCGTATTAACGGTACGTTTACATATTTTTCTGTTAGATTAAAAATGTAAAACATGATAATAATTATCTTACAATTCCTATTTTGTTCAAATTATATATTTTTCTCTTAATGATTGAACTTCATTCATCAGTGTGTATTGTAAATTTATATAGGGCATTTTAACTTAACTTTCTTTGTTCTTATTATTTATGATCTTTTAACCAACTAATCCATGGAATCCAAACCCATCATCACACTGACTCAAACCGAGTAAAACTCATTTACGGAGATTGGCGTGACCATTTTAAGATTGTTTGCACCTAACGAAATTAAACACATTTTAATGATGATAGTCAAAGATCTTTTGTCAAGAATCAAAGAACGTTAAACTGTTAAACCGGTCAAGTTATTGTTTGTATTGCTCTTTAGCAAAAGTGAAAATGCAATATGTTTTTCAATTAGAAAGACCAAGACTATTGAATTGCCAATTGATAATAAAGATGGTTTGAACACTTTTACGAGAAGATTGAGCCGTTGAACTGTATGAATCTTTTGTAAAATAAAATCGTTAAGGCAAGTAACATGTCTATAGTATATAACCAAAGAACATTTCTATTTGAACACTTTTACGAGTAGATTGAGACGTTGAACAGCTAGATAAAATAATTAATTCTACCCAGAACTCCAAAAGGCTTTTGGTTTAGATTTATTAAGGTGTTCCTCTACCAAAGTTTTGAAAGTTTGAGTCTCACGGTAGATACAAAACCAAATCATAAAACGGTTGTGAGTTTGTGATTTGTCTATCGTATAAAGTTATGTAAGATCACATGTCTTGAAAGTAATACTACGTAAATTTGACATATTCAAACAATAAGAAATGTTCTTCAAATCTTCTCAACGAAGCAGAAATTTTTCTCCATTTGCAAGTGTTAAAACTCAAAATCAAATAAGATACCTGAACGAAATATCAAAGTTGACGCTAGAGAGTCGATGATACATAGGTTTTAACAGGCTATTTTCCGCCCATATAAGTCATCGCACTAATCCCAAGGATTGAAAATTGAAACCCACTGTCGAGCTAGTTGATCATTTATTTTTTCAGGTTGGTTAACATCAAAGATTATAAATAGTGTGGGGCGTGACATGACGGCATGACCAACCTTCAAGCTTTAGCGTAAGGCGTGGCGGCATGGCGTTTTTAAGGCGGTAAAAAGTATTTTACAGATTTATATCATACTTAGGTGGTGTTTGTTTTTCACAAATACCTCTTAACAGCCTCTTAATCTGACTCATTCAGACGCAGTCAGACATTTGGGTCATTAAGAACGTTTGTTTTTTTTCATGTCATTAAGAGATGGTAAGAGGCAATCAGTGTTAAGAGCGTTTGTTTTTTTTTCTGACCATTAAGAGACATTAAGAGGTATAACCCTCTTATTGAACTAGATGAAGAAGGGGTATCTTAACACCTCTTAATATGTTTTATTTATTTTTTTCTTGCTTTTTATTTGTTTTTATTTTTTTTTTCTTCTCTTATAATTTTTCAACTCAAGTTTTTTTTTCCTCCAACTTTGTATTTCGTATTTTTTTCCAACTTTGTATTTCGTATTAACGGTACGTTTGCATATTTTTCTGTTAGATTAAAAATGTAAAACATGATAATAATCATCTTACAATTCCTATTTTGTTCAAATTAGAGAGTTCGTGTTAGCGAACTTATATATCTCAACTCTAACCAACCTATTTAGTTAATCGTTTTGAAAAATTCAATCTAAACCTCGTCATGTTTTTTTTGTCAATTAAACCTGAGATTGAATGTTTTGTTTAAAATACTTTTAACTTTTAATTGACTATATTGTTTTTTTTTTTTCTTTTTTTTTTATGTTTAGTAAAGTTTATTTCTCGCACGTAATACGATTGTTTATATTAAAGTGTAAAGCTGATAGTTTAACACATTCAAACATTTACAAAAACAAACAGATTAATTTGATTCTGATTCTGATTCAGATTTAGATTTCTCAACCACTTATTCAGATTAAGATGGAATCAGATTCAGACTTTTAAACCACATATTTAGATTCAGATGTGCAAATCAGATTTAGACTCAGAGCCTCTTAATAAACAAACATCACCTTAGTAAATCCAAGTCCAAATCCAAAGTATTAGCAAATGCAAGCCCAAATCCCAAATATTAGTAAATCCTCTGAACGATTCAAAAAAGCTCGCTACGTCTTTGCGCGTCTTTTCACGCCTCAACTAACGTCACACCTAGCACCGACGCCTTGATGTATTTCGTAACTTTTAGGTCACGCCTCGCGTTTTGGCGCCATCATAGCGCCTCTTAGAACCCTGGTTAACATGCATAACTACGTAAGAACTTAAGTTTTTACGTAATGACGTTCGTAGGCTAGTCAATTAAGATATAGTAATGACCGAAACAAACCCGGGCTCGATGGCATATGAATTGAAGAGGATTTCTTCTGCAAGGACAAAGATATACGACAAATTGTAACCTCAGTTAGTTTTCTAAAGTTACAATTTAATCCATTCAAAACCATTAATGAAGCTATGTGATGACACTCCTTACAAAGTTACAATTTATATTGCCCATATATTTCATTGCAAGTCATATAAATCATATCGCGATGAAAAACAACATGATTAAATCTTACATCCCACATAGCTTGAAGAACACAAGTGTTCTTTGATTATATACTATGGTGTACATGGACAATATGTGTTAAGAATGATATTATGTTCCGGACATGTTATTTGTAGTGAAGTTCATGTGGTGTGTGAACTTCGCTACAATTTGCGAGTTCGGAATTTATAGAGCTTCTTAACTTTTTTATATTTACTCTACCTTAACTTTCTTTGTTCTTAACAAGTACACCAAAATTTATTTACAACTTAAAGATCAAACTTCATTTATAGCGTGTATCCAAAATTTACGTAACTTCTTTACCTTTCAATATTTACTTTATCTTAACTTTCTTTGTTCATAACAAATACTCCAAAAAAATTATGTATAAAGATTGAGAGTCTATAATTTTGTGTATCTATTGAAGCAGGATAATGCAAAATACCATGTCTCCTAGTTTTTTTTTGGAAATAAAGATTTAAAGTTGCACCACGATACATGACAATTCATGACTTATCAACTGCATTGTTTCTAATGAATATGAGCTCTATTTTTTTCTAGCGTTTAATGAAATCGTCGTTAAAAAAAAGTTATGAATAGTCAAAGTACATGTACACACAAGAAATCAATGACAATAATATTAATAACATTGAAGCAATGAAGTTGTTTATATTGCTCTTCAGCAAAAGTCACATGCAATGTGTTTTTTCATTTGTGTTAATATCATCAGAGGACTCCTTGCTGACAGTTACCACATTTCGTATTGTATCCCTAACTTCGATTCTCTCTGGTGACTAAAATCGAAACCCTAATAACCCTAACTTCGATTCACTCTAACCGATCTCCTTTACCATCTCGTGTTTCTTGCATCATTCTGATCTTGATTCTCTGATTCTTGATTGTCTGCTGCATTGATATCATCTTGTTTGAGGTAGATCGATCATAATTTAGGGTTTTTTTAGTCGGTTTCTATTTTTTTCTACGTAAAGGTTTATTCGATCCTGCACTATTCTATACTTCAGTTAATACTTATTATTGGGTGGATGATTATGGACGGTGGTTAGTTTTGTTATGCTTCATGTGTAAACCCTAAGCGATTAGGGTTTTACTTTTTCCGCTTTGGTTTTGCTTTGGCTGGTTATTTGTTTCGATTGCTTGGTTGTTCTACTGGTTGTGAGAGATGAATAGGGGTTTTTTGAGTTCTATGAGTGCTAATAAGGATACGGTTGCTAGGAAGGGTGGGGATGATGAGAGTGGAGATCTGAATAAGGGAGCTGATGTGTTGAACTCAGGTTCCTTGGATTCAGGTGTAGGGGGTGATATAGAGAAGATGGAAAAGGGTAGTGGTTCAGATAATGGTGTTGATTGTGATGTACGTGCACATGTGCCTGAGCAAGTGAAGCCGGTTTCACTTGGTGCGTATGCTGATGTTACAATGGATGATGCTTCTTCGTCTTCACAAGGCTCTCAACAGCCTATTGTGGAACTATTGATTGCTAATGCGAATAAGAATTTTGATGATGCTATGAACAAAATTCAATGTGAAATTGGTGCTTCTGAAGTTAATCTTACAAGGAACCCTATGGATGGTACTACTATTGGTACTGGTGTAATTTCTGGTCGTAATGGGAATCTGAATAAGCGTGCCACTTCTGGTCCTACTAATGGTACTGGTGTGAAGTCGGTTTCTTACGCGGGTGCTACTTCTAATGAACCTCAGAAACACGTGTCTAATTTTCGGAGGTTGGAATGTAGCAAAAAAAAGGATGATGTTGACCTTTCAGTTCCAATGAAAGTAGTGGAAGAGGTGAACACGCGGTTTGAGAATACTCTATACGGTTACTTCCTTGGCCAACGCCTTGCTTTTCCTGTTGTTGATTACTTTGTTCGCAATGCATGGGCTAAGTTTGGTGTGCAAAAGGTTATGATGAATGCTAAGGGGTTCTTCTTCTTTAAGTTCAACTCGAAGAAAGGTGTTGATGATGTACTTGATAACGGTCCTTGGTTGATCAGAAATGTTCCTATTATCCTTAAACCATGGACTTTGAACACAAACCTCCTCAAAGAGGATTTGACTAACATCCCGGTGTGGGTTAAATTCCATGAGGTTCCCCTTGCTATGTTTTCTGATGATGGTCTCAGTCTTCTGGCCACACTGATTGGCACGCCCAAAAGGTTAGATGCTTTTACAAGCCAGATGTGCAAGGAATCGTGGGGCCGTAGTAGTTTTGCTAGATGCATGATAGAAGTGAAGTCGGATGAGGTGCTTCGGGACAGCCTCACTGTTGAGATACCATTACTTGATGGTTCGGGTTCGACTATTGAGAAGATACGGGTTGAATACGAGTGGCATCCACCTCGTTGTGACAAGTGTAAGATATTTGGTCATACTCTGACCGACTGTCCTAAAGTTGTTATACCTCCTGTTCAGCCTACTAAGCCTGTATATGATAGCTTCAAGACTGTTACTAATAGGAAGAAAGGAAAACGAGGTGGTTCTACGATTCCGGATAAAGGAGGGTTTACTAAACCTGTTGTGGGTGAGCAGTTGCAGTATCAACCCAAAAAGACTCCTGCTGAACCTAAGAATGTTGGTGGCACTAAGAAGATGACTTCTGATGTGGCTAGTCCTAGTGGAACAACGATTTCTACATCTAACTAATTTGATGCTCTCAATATGGATGATACGGATGCGTTTGGTATTCCTACTTTTGACACCAACATGGATGTGGATGCTGAATGTACAATGGAAGTTAATGTGGATGAGTCGGTTAAGACTGGTGCTACATCACAAGAACCGCTTGTGAGTGATTCAATGGGAACTAAGGAAGTTGGTTATACTCCTTTAGTTGAGAAAATTAGTAAGTTTGAAAAGCTTCTTATTGATGGGAAAGGTACTCTTGTGGATGATGATGGTCATCCTGTTTCGTCTGCCTCTGTCACTAAGAGGGCTAACCCATTTTCCAAGGTGGATAATGTTGTGGTTTCTGATAGTGACGAGGAGGAGGTTCTTAACACGTTCGACGAATCAGCAAATCTTTTTGGTGGAGGTCATGAGCGTGAAGATGAGTTTGATGACTATGATGATTACTCGAAGCAAATTTATGATCTTCCAGGGGAATTGGATGCTCTTAATGCCATTTATGGCTTTAATCTCCAAGGTCGTAGGAAGTAGTTTATATTTTTGTTTGAGTCTTTCTATATGATGTGGTAGTGGTTTGGTTTTCTTGTCTAGAAAATAGGAAGTATCTTGTTATGTAAGCTTTTCGCTTATGTAACGGGCTGAGATATGGGATTCACTCATATCCGTTGTACTTAAATGTTTTTTGGAGTAATATATTTACAGGGTCTTTTGACCTTTTATCAAAAAAAAAAAAATGTGTTTTTTCATGTAGACAAATCAATACTCTTTGACATGTCGATTGATTACCACAGCACCAGCAGAGCCATTTTGAATTGTAGTATACCGGTTCTGCAACTAAAATGATGAAAATGTTACAATTTGATCGTGAGTTCGTGACACTCTCCTTTCAAATATTGATGAACCTATTGAATAATAACATGATGATAAATTTGTTCCAATGGTTTTTTAGCTAAGAAATCTGCTTAGAATACCATGAATTAAAGGTGTGATAATCTTAAATGAACAAATTAACTTTGAATACATATGTGATCGTTATAATGTTCTAAATCCGAAAGTGACATGAGTATGACTTAGTTGAAATAACATAACTATGTTTGCTGCAAATTGGTTTAATAACTCATAACCTGAGTATGACTATATTTGTTCAAAATGAAAGCTTGGATGATACACAGGCTAAAAACCACATACAAGTTATTTATTTATTTATTTATTTGACGTAACTTAAATTATAAATAATATAACTCATGATTATGCATAAAACAAACATCATTCGTAAACCAAAATTCAATTAGAAAGAAGCAGGCAGCGAAACATTAGTTACAAGAGAATAATAAAAATCTTTACTTGACAGTACAAACAACCCGGCCTATACTTTATGGAATGTAACCGAAGAAACAAAATGAGTTGCATTATCGAAGTTATCTCCTCAATCACAGCCAAACAAAGAAGATGGAAAGAATATTTGTAAAACCACATGTAACTAATCATAAATTTGTACTCATTCATGGATCTACTCAGGTTTCAACACTTTAGAAAAGAAAAGAAAGTTTGTACTCGACCATGATTAACCAAGTAACTTTAATTTAAAAGATAAACCGTGTACAATGAACGCATAAAAGGAAGAGATCAGAATACTAAAATTCATTAGTCGAAATTTAGGTACCTTATTAAAACCTTTTAATCTTGCATCCCACATTGGTTCAAGGAAGGAAGTGTTCTTTACATATATGCTATTGTGCGTAAAAATGATATGTCTTAAGAATAGTATCATGTTTAGGATATGCTATTGGCAATTTGGCATTGAGGTTTATGTACGAAGTTAAAAGACTGAACTTTGCGGCAAATAGTGTAATCCTGAACTTATACGAGTCCTTAAACTTTTAATCATCAATAAACGGCCTATTTTAATTTATTTAATGTTAGAGCTCCAAATTTTTTAATTATTTCAATCATTATTAAATAGATTGAAAACCTTAATCAGTAGTGGCAAGGAATAGTGTCAAAGTGACTTGTGATTCTCACTTCAAATTGTGTAAGATATCAAGTTCAATTTCTGCTATTGCAAACAACTTTTAAGTGGTCACACCGCAATCACTACATTAGAGTCCATAAAATAGCTCAGATAAAGAACGATGCAATCACAACACCCTCACTATTCTGTACCAATCACTCTTACTTGCCAAACCCGGTTTGAACTTTGTCGAATCATCCATGTTATATTTCTTGAGACCCATCATCTCTCAGGCAAACACCATTGAAAAGGCCGATCAATCTTACCAACATCAATGTATATATATTGCTGAAATTGATGAAATGCTCACAAAGAAATCCACATTTTATATTGTCTATAATATACAATCTTAAGTTATGATCCATTGAGTTTTTTTTTTTTTTTTTTTTTTTTTTTTTTTTTTTTTTTTTTTTTTTAAAGAATAGCATAAAGATATCATCATCTAATCTAAATTACCTATAATGCATTTTAGGCTCTCTCTTCTCATTTTTTTTTTAAAGATTTCTAAAAATAGATTTTAAGCATTACAAGTTTTAAAACTATATTTACAATCATTTAATGCACCAATACATCTATAAAACACCGATAATGAATGTTATATTTAAAATACATTTTCATTAAACAATATAATTAATACACCACATGATACAAACCAAACAAACTACTAATCTATTATGAAAATCTTAACCTATGGAAACCAACAAGTACCTTTTACCGCTAATCAATACAATTTCGTAATACTAGATAGTGTGCGATAAAGTTATTCCCTAAAATTATCAACATACGTAAAGTTATTATCACAAAAAAAACATATAATTAAATAACATTTTTCGTCAAAAATTTGATCATTGGGTACCCGACGCTGCAACGCGATGATACTCTGCTAGTCTTAAAAGAACAATTTGACTTATAAATAGACCTAACTATGACTTAGATGAAACAATGTAAGTTATGTTTGTTGCAAATGGGTTTAATCTATGTTAACTGGTTCAAAATGAAGCTTGAATGATACACAAGCTAAAAACCACGTTTAATTAATCTTTTGTTATGACATAACTAAAAACGTCAAACGGCAAACTAAAAATCATTGCACATAGCTGACGATACATATAATCAAACAATAGTTGTAACCATAAAGCCACATTTAAATTAAAAAGAAGTAGATAGCTAAATGTGAGTTACTCAAATCAAATTAGAAAAAGAAAAAACTTAATTTTAACGTACAAACAATACCCGTACTTCATGGCATGCAACTGAAAAACAAAATGAGTTGCATTATGGTCGATTTTTTACTCAACCACAACCAAACAATAAAGATCGAGAAAATATAAATAAATCGACGTCTAAGTAGTGATAAATTTGTACTCAATCATGGATCTTCACATCCAATTATTTGATCACTTAATAACTGTAAAGTGTTAATGATGTATAATGAACGCATAAAAGGTATAGGCTAGAATACCAAGATTTTATGAGTCAACATTTAGGTACTTTATTAAATTTTCTTATAAAACCATTTCAATCTTCTATCCCACATTAGTTAAAGGAAGAAAATGTTCTTTACATATATACTATTGTGTGTAAGAATGTTGTGTCTTTAGGATAGTATAATGTTTAGGATACGTTGTTCGCTTTGAGGTTCATGTTCATAGATAAAAGATTGAATCTCATGCACTGCAACGTAGTCCTAAACTTATACGAGTCCTAATCTTTTAATCCTACTTATTCAATGGTGAACCCTTAGCTTTATTTATCTAAGTCCTTAACCTTTTAATCATATATATTCAATGGTTTGTTTCTATCTATTCAATGGCCAAGCCTTCAGCTTTTATAATATGAGCCCGTAACCTTTTATTTGCGGAGCCCTTGGTTTTTTATTATGAGTCCTTAACCTTTTAATCTTATATAAGTGCTTATTTATATCTATTCAATGGTGGATCCCTTAGCTTTTTAATCTAAGTACGTAACATTATATCATATATGTATATTAAATGGCTTATTTCCATCTATTCATTGGTGGAGCATTTAGCTTCTTAATATGGGTCCTTAACATTTTTAATATTAATTATATATTCAATGGCTTATTTGTAACACCCCGAAAATTTGATACAGCGGAAGACTCAACAAGCTTTTGGGGTGCTACGGGGATTGTTATCCAAGACAAGACAATATAGAACGAGATAAAGTAAACATAATAAAAAACACAACCAAAACAGGGTTTTAAGGTTTACATTTATCCCAACATCATTCAGAGTCAGGCTCAAAATAAAGTAACAATAGGTCCAAATTTAGTTATCAGAGTTTAGAAAAATAGATCCATAAACCGTGAGCCTTGGCCGAGCCTTCCATTCCAAGCATGCATCTCAACACTTAATTACCTGAGAAAACGAGCTAAAAGTCAGCTTTCGCTGGTGAGATCATAGGTTTAAATTCATCTAACAATATAGTAGACATATACGCAAAACGCTGGCTAGCTAGACTAAGGATTCGCTAAAAGCCTGCGGATACCCTCCGCTCCAACATAACACACGGATACCCTTCCGTACTAACATAGATATTCGGGTAGCCCCCGCAATACCAATAATGACTCGGATAACCTCCGAAGTATTAATAACCTATAGGTGCACACTACAGTATCTAAGTAAGTCAACCTTGAATATTACACACGAAACTATGTGACTAAAGCTGACAATCCACCAATAACCAAATAAGCCAACCTTAAATAGTACACACAAAATATGTGACTAAAGCTAACAATTCACCAATAACCAAATAAGCCAACCTTGAATAGTACACACAAAATATGTGACTAAAGCTGACAATAGATCCTAGTCCATACGCATAGCAAGTTTAGAAAGAATATAAAAGCGATAATCGTCCACGTAAATAATTTGCACATTTCTCACCCCAAGTATTGAAAACATAGTTCAAGAAAAAGTGGGGCTATGACTCACCTCAAGTCCAAAAATAGCAAGAAGAAGTCGGTAGAAATAAGATGTATAGTAACTCACGAAACAACAACTAAGGACTTGGCACGACCTAACAATATTAACTTGTTCAGAAATCATTTCCTCAAATTTAAAATATTCCTAAACCCGGACGAGAATCCGTTTTATTTCTGAAAATCCATTTCGTTTTAGTTTGGTATGTTTGCGTTTGGTATCCATACGGGTGGTGGGTTGACTCAAAACAAACCAAAAAGATCACATATAGAATAATAAAATAAACTATGGGTCTAATATTAGCCCAATATATCATTTAAATAAATCGCCGAAGTTTATCGAATCCGTCGATATGATAATCCTCATATTTATTTACGTAACATACCGTTCCAAGATTACACCCAACCTAAAGCACATAGCACATAATTACTATATAGTATATATCATAGTTTAATAAATTCCTCATATATATCGTCAAATTGGCCAGGTTTCCCGATATATACACTCGCAATTTATCACACTTTACATATACTACACCTATGGGCGTCGTAGGATACGATGCCCATTAATATATTCATTTCATATAACCAAATAACGTTTATATTAATCGTCATATATCCGTGACAACACGAAAGTCACAAATAATAACTTACCTGGACTCGAGTGACAACGACTCCGCATAACTTGATAAGTTTACCCGTTATATATACAAAATGACATTTTATTAACCGTTTAATAATTGTCGGGAGTTTCCCGTTTTATAACAAAATTTTATAATAATAATACGTTCAATAATATTACGCCACTTTCGTAGCCTAATATATATATATCTAATTGTATTATTTATAATACGACTCGTGATTATTATTATTATTAATATACGCGCCTATATAATTATATATACGTTATTCACGTCTATATATTCATATAAACGTTTATATTATCAATAACTATTATTACGAGTTTTATTATTTTCGTTTTAATTGTAATAGTTATCGAGTCATACGAAATGGTCACATGTCCGAGTCATGACTCTCGGCTCATTGTCCAAGTCCAAAATAAATAACAAAAGTCATAATAACCAAAAGTATCTCCGTCCAACACAATCTCAATCCACATGCTACAACAATAGGGTCCGACTACGGCACCCGACTAACCTATCTCCGTCAATCTAAGTGACCGTCTCACAATCGGTCCCCAATATCACTTTTCGTCAACAACTTCCCAATACCAAAATCAATATCCAATGTCGAGACCAAACACGGTCTCGACCCACATGTATTCGGCCGAAATATCAACCAAAACAATTTCAAAACCAAGTTAACCAATTAAGTAATAAACCAAGTAAGCCACGGGTTGAGTTACCAAGTCAACCCGGGTCAACATATGCTCAAACATGAAACGGAAGCTATACCCGAGACCCATAGGTCTCGGCTAGCTCCTTGAGCTCAAACCGAACCCAAAACAGCCCCTAGGGGGGTGTCGGCTGGTAATCCATACGACCACAAGGTCGACTAGCAACACGATAGCACCAAGAGTCCGAATAAACAACAAATGGGTCAATAATTACATCACTCAAGACCCAAGCCGAGAGCCCTTGGCTCTCGGTTAGCCTCAACCCAACGAGCAACACAAACCCGGATACCAAACCTCTTTTTAAACCATTTTTATTGAAAACCCACTTGATTCTTGTAACAAGAATCATAACAATCCGAAAAATAATGAAATCCGTGACTCTTAGTCACGATTCGAACCCACAACTCGAGTCAAAACTCGACCTACCTTCCAAAACAAAGCCAAATCGAAGAGATACTCAAGAAATAATAAGAAGATGATGATGAACTCGTGATAATATGATTCGAATTTGGTGTTAATGTAGGAGTTAGGGCGCGTGTAGGGGTAGATCGAATAGAGGATGAGATGGGGAGTCTATTTGTGGTGGTCGTGTAGTGTGGTGGTCGGCGGTGGAGCAGTGGTGGTGGCCGGATATTAAAGGGGCGGCTAGGTTAAGAAGTGGGGGAAGAGATGGAGGTGAGAGAGATGAGTGAGTGAGTGTTTGTGTGTGTGGGTGAACCGAACCAAACACAACCTTTTGTATTAACTCTTTTAATTTTTTTTAATTTTTTAATAATAATAATAATAATAATAATAATAATAATAATAATAATAATAATAATAATAATAATAATAATAATAATAATAGTAATAATGATATTATTACGGTGTGGAGCGGGTAACGTGGGTAAATGTAAAAACATGTGGCCCGAACCCGAACTCATTTCAAACTTCAATATCTCTCGAAAGACATCACGTAAATAATTAAAATATAGTCGGACTCGTAAGACGAATCATAAAACTTTCGTTAGGTAATCCTAGTGCCAGAGTCAACGTAGTGCCAAGTGAGAATTCAAGTATACATCACCGAGCATTAAATCAAAAATGAATTATGAACATAATTCACGAATTCCATAACGCCATTAATTAGAAATATCCATAAAATAGGTCTTACAAGTTCGTTGTGAAATAAAATTTCAAATAAAAATTATAAACGAACTTTAATCGTAATGCGGGTTTTTAAAATAGCTCCCTAAACTGCCGGTTGTCACATCCTCCCAGTCTCAGAAGGAAACCCGTCCCGGGTTTCACTCGGAAAAACTCATCTACGAAGTGAAAAGCTTCGGATATCTCTTCCGGAACTCGTCCTCACGTTCCCACGTAAATTCTGGTCCATGTCGGGAATTCCAACGAACCTTGACGAGCGGAATGCGACTTCGCTTGAGTCGTTTAACTTCACGATCTAAAATCTCAATCGGTTCTTCCACGAAATTCAGTTTCTCATCGACACGAATATCCCTCATTGGAATGACGGGCATTTCATCGGAAAGACATTTCTTCAAATTACTTACGTGGAACACGTCGTGAACTTTACTCAGTTCATGTGGTAATTCCAACCTATAAGCCACGGGCCCAATTCTTTCTAAGATCAAGAATGGTCCAATGTAGCGTGGGTTGAGTTTACCACGTTTCCCGAAACGTATTACACCCTTCCAAGGTGAGACTTTCAGCATTACCTTGTCTCCAACCTGGAACTCTAAAGGTTTACGTCTCTGATCGGCGTAGCTCTTCTGCCTATCTCTGGCGGCTTACAATCGATCACGAATCTGAGCCACTTTTTCTGTAGTTTCTAAAATAAGCTCAGGGCCTGTAAGTTGGCTATCTCCAACTTCTGCCCAACCAAGGCGAACGACACTTTCTGCCATATAAAGCTTCGAATGGTGCAACCTTAAGACTTGTGTGGTAGCTATTATTATAGGAGAATTCCGCAAGGGGTAAATACTTCTCCCAGCCTTTACCAAAGTCTATGATGCATGCACGAAGCATATCCTCTAACGTCTGAATGGTCCTCTCACTTTGACCATCGGTTTGGGGATGATATGCAGTACTCATATCAAGCCTCGTCCCCAAAGCCGTTTGAAGTGATCGCCACAAAGCTGACATAAAGCGACTATCACGATCCGAAATAATAGATATCGGGACTCCATGACGCGAAATAATTTCCTTCACATATAACCTCGCAAGCTTATCCACACTATCATCTTCACTAATAGCTAAGAAATGAGCAGACTTTGTCAGACGATCCACAATTACCCAGATAGCGTCACAACCGCTAGCTGTCCTCGGTAATTTGGTAATGAAGTCCATAGTAATCCGCTCCCATTTCCAGACTGGAAGTTCTGGTTGCGTTAGTAATCCTGACGGTCTCTGGTGTTCAGCTTTAACCTTAGCACATGTCAAGCACTTACTAACGTACGATGCTATATTTGCCTTCATATTTGGCCACCAATAGAACTTCTTAAGATCCTGGTACATTTTATCGGACCCAGGATGAATAGAGTACCTTGACTTATGCGACTCATGCATAATCAACTCCCGAATTCCTCCACGCAAAGGTACCCAAATCCGATCTCCAAAACATAATAATCCATCAGAACGCTTAGCAAATCCTTTCTCATTATCAGCCATCCCAAATATATTCTCGGCAGATCTATTTTCTGCTTTCAACGCTTCCGTTTGAGCTTCAAATATTTGAGACGGTAATGGCGATACAATAGTCATTCCCAATGACCTAACTCGTAATGGTGGTATTCTTTCCTTTCGACTAAGACCATCAGCGACAACGTTTGCTTTACCAGGGTGGTAGCGAATTTCACAATCACAATCGCTTAGCAACTCGATCCAACGTCGCTGTCTCATATTGAGCTCTTTTTGATTCAAGATGTGTTGTAGACTTTTATGGTCAGTAAACACAACACACTTTGTTCTGTACAAGTAATGTCTCCATATTCTTAAAGCGAAAACTACAACACCTAGCTCCAATTCATGGGTAGTGTAGTTTTTCTCATGCTTTTTGAGCTGTCGTGAAGCATAAGCTATCACCTTCTCTCGTTGCATTAACACGGCTCCCAAACCTTTATGTGAGGCGTCACAATAGACGACGAAATCCTCGTTACCTTCCGGTAACGCTAAGATAGGAGCACTACACAACATTTTCTTAAGCAATTGAAACGCTTCCTCTTCTTTATCTCCCCATTCATACGTAACACTCTTTTGAGTCAATTTGGTCAATGGTTTAGCTATCTTCGAAAATCCCTCAATGAACCTTCGGTAATAACCAGCTAAACCCAAAAATTGACGAACTTCGGTTGGGGTTGTAGGTGCAGCCCAATCTTTTATCGCCTCAATCTTAGCAGGATCCACATGGACTCCTTGTCTATCAATCACATGACCCAAAAATTGTACCGTCGGAATACAAAACTCGCATTTCGAAAACTTGGCATAAAGTTTCTCCTTCCTGAGCAATTCTAAAATGAGTCTTAGATGCTCCTCATGCTCTTTCTCACTCTTTGAATAAATCAGAATGTCATCGATGAATACAATCACAAACTTGTCTAAGTAAGGCTTACACACACGATTCATGAGATCCATGAATATTGCCGGTGCGTTAGTCAACCCAAACGGCATCACCTGAAACTCGTAATGCCCGTAACGGGTTCTGAAAGCCGTTTTCGGAATATCTTCCTCGCGAACTCGAAGTTGATGATATCCCGATCTCAAATCGATCTTCGAATACACACTCAATCCTTGGAGTTGATCGAACAAGTCGTCGATCCTAGGTAACGGGTATCAATTCTTCACCGTTAACTTATTCAACTCTCTATAATCAATACACATACGAAACGATCCATCCTTCTTCTTCACAAATAAGACTGGGGCTCCCCAAGGTGAAGAACTTGGTCTTATGAATCCTTTTTCGGCTAACTCCGCCAATTGTTTCGACAACTCTTCTAGTTCGGTAGGTGCAAGACGATAAGGCGCTCGTGCTACAGGTGCAGCACCAGGTATCAACTCAATCTGAAACTCCACTTGTCTAGTCGGCGGGATTCCCGGCAAATCATCGGGAAACACATCAGGAAAATCACGAACTATAGGCACATCTCCAATGCACCTTTCCTTTTTCTTCGTCTCTCCCTTCTCAGAAATTTGGGCTAAGAAAAGGTAACATCCCTTCTCCATTAGCTTCGGTAACTTCGTGCAAGATATAACTGCTAATCGGGATGGGCTCCTAGAATCCTTTCGGTCTCCTAATATATTTAGGACTTCTTTTCCGTATGGTACACGCACGATCTTCTCGTCGCAAAGTATGTGAGCACGATACTTCGACAACCAATCCATACCAATGATAACGTCAAAACTTCCTAACGTGACGGGTAGAAGATCTATGTTGAAAGGGTGGTTCAAGAAATTTAACGTACAACCGCGAATGATGGTATTAATCCTTTCTATGTTCCCATTAGCTAACTCAATATCGTATCCAATTCCTAAGGCCATCGGGGGTTTCTCTAGTAAGGGTGCAAACGTAGTGGACACAAAACTCCTATTGGCACCAGTATCAAATAGTATGGAAGCATAACGATTATTGAGAAGGAACGTACCAGTAACGACGTTCGGATCTTCTCCTCTCTCGTTCCCGAGTGCATATACTCTTCCCTGAGCAGCTCCAGCTTCCACACGTTGGTCCCCATTATCTTGTCGTCCACGGTTTCCTCCAGCTCCACGGTTTCCATAATTGTACCCATTACCACCCGAGCCTTGATTTCCGCGGTTCCGCGATTCTCTACACTCATTCCTATAGTGTCCCTTCTTTCCACACCCATAGCAAGTAACATCTGCCTTGTTTCTCATCTCAGGAGCAGCTTGAACCATAGCAAGAGGTCGAGCTCTACAGTCCCTAGCTGTGTGTCCTTTCTTTGAGCAATTCTGGCACTTCACACTACACCATCCAGTATGATGCTGGTGGCAACGATCACACTTGGGTGCATCACCGTTCTGATTCTTCTTATCTCCATTCCCAATAGCATAAGCCTTAGCTTGTCTCTTGCTTCGGTGATCATTACTCTTAGAGTGACGGTCTCTCTTTCTTTTTCCATTCTTCTCCTTATCAGCTTCTTCTAATTCCAACGAATCCATAAGTTGTTGAGCAATTGTGATTGCCTCATGGATGTTTGCAGGCCTAGCAGAAATCACATCATTTCTCGTAGCTACAGGTAACCCATCAGTATACCTCTCGATCTTTTGAGTCTCAGTTTTCACCATATCTGGGCACAACAAGGCTAATTCCTGGTAACGACGATTGTAAGTCGCCATATCAGTACCTTTCACCTTGTGGTTCCAAAACTCAATCTCTAGCTTCTTGACCTCATTCCTTAGGCAATAAGTCTGAATCAGCAAAGAATTAAATTGTTCCCAAGTCATGGCATAAGCTACATCACTCCCAACTGCATTTCGGTAGTTGTTCCACCAAGTCAAAGCTTCATCCTTGAAAGTAAAAGAAGCAAACTTTACCTTCGCATTCTTCGCACAACCACTGACATTGAACACAGACTCAGTCTTCTCAATCCATCTGACTAAGTAAACCACTCCTTCAGTTCCACCAAACTCAATGGGTCCACAAATCTTGAACTCCTCGTATTGACATCCATTAGCACGAACAGGTGGAAAAGTTCCAGCAGAATTGTTGGAATGATTTGACTCAGCTAGTAGTTCAGCAACTCTTTGCTCCACAAGTTGATTGATCATTGCTTGATCCACAGTAGGTGCATTAAGTGGAACATGATCATTGTCTCCCTGAACATCAACATTTTGATTCCTGTTGTTGCGGTTAGTGGTGTCCAGGTTGTCAGGAGTAGGGGTTTCAACATTTCGAGTAGGTCGACGTCCTCGGCGACCAGGAGTAGTCACAGCAGGACCAGTTCTGGTAGACCTAACAGGGTTTCGACGTGGTGCCATTGATCTGTAACATCACACAAGTTCATGAGTCTCCAATAGAACTTATCGATATGCTCAAACAAACATTTCAGCGAAATCAAGTCATGGAAAGAATAGCAACAATACACCACGTATCATCAATAAAGCGAATAAGGACTCAATTTCCATAACACCCAAAATCACATAATACCATATACTAATAACCATCAACCATACAATTGCGATCTAACATCGTTCCAACTAACGGATAACACAAAACATACTAATCGTTCCAAAAGAGACGAATACTGAGCAAAATACATCAAAACATGATAAATAGCTTTTCTAACCGAACACTCCTCGGTTAAGAAAGCAAAAAGACAACATAATCCAAGCAACTAGCCACGCGGCTGGCGGAGGCTCCTCAACTCCTGCCTCAAGCCATCAAGATCCCTCCATAACGATCCTAGCTCCACGCTATGGGTGTCTCGGTCTCTCTTGAGGTCAGCCACCTCCTTCTCTAGCTCGGCATTCCTTTGCCATAGCTTGCGGTCGGCCTCACGAGCAGTAACAAATCCTCGCTGCAAACTATCGATATGCTCGTGGACATCCATCAAAACTCTCCTCAGCTCAGTAGTCCTGCCCACAACGACAGTCAAGTCGACTCTCAAATCCGCTAAAAACTCTCCAATAACTCTCTCAAGTCGATCAGATACACGTGCAACTCTCTCACTAAGCTCAGTAATCCGAGCCCACAACCTGCCAATCTCACCCAACTCTGCATGCTCAGCAGAAACCTCAGAAGATGCATCCGACTCAACGGGACTACCAGGTGGCAACTCAAACAAGAACGGATGATCAGGTGAATCAGGCTCAATCGGGTGTACAGGTGAATCAGGCTCCTCAGCCTGAGCTGGTGGTAATAACTCATCATCATCATCATCAGGCATCTCATCCTCCTGAGGGTCATCCTCCTCCTCAGGGTCATCATCATCACCCTGCTCAGCCTCCTGAGGGTCATCCTCCTCCTCAGGGTCATCAGCCTCATCCTCACCCTCGTACTCCTCCTCCTCCTCATCGGAAGAGTACCTCATCACTCGTCGTCTCCTACTAGGTGAACCATGTGGAGATGTAGTAGGTGATCTAGGACGACGACGCAATGAAGTGGGTGGCGCCTCAGACAGAAGAAAATGAGCATCAATCTGTAAAGGTGATGGAGTAGGGCGTACCGACATGCGCGCCGTAGCTCGGTGGGCAAAGCGTGGTGCCACACGAGCCAAAGCCTGATGAAGAGTAAGCTGCCTCGATGTACCAGGGAGCCCTAGAGAAGATGAGGGTCCCTGCGTAGATGCAGCAGGTAGAGCTGAAGTAGAAGCTGCCTGCGATACAGTAGCTGAAGACATGGCCATCTGGTAAGGGTCATCAGATGCCATAGTGAACTGTGCAGGTAAAACCGGTGCAGTAAGAATATCCTCGACGACATCGGGCATATGGGAGGCCATTGTCTGTGACAACGGCGTAGGGTAGGTGTAAGTGTTTCAAAACCACGAAATCACAACTCATAATACCATTCCAAATATACTCAACAAATAGTTCAATCATATAATCTCAATAAAAGAATTTCAAACACCGCATTACTAAAATGTTTATAAAACATATAGACCATATAATTCCTCGAAAACGCCATCTTATTACTAAAATCCATAAACCTCAATCATCTCGATAAATTCCAAATCTAACAATCATCTCAAGTATCTCATAATACCTCAAATAATAGAAGATTCTTCGGCTTGGTGGGCTGGCGGGCGGTGGTCAAGGATCATTTTCTATAAAAATACGGTTATAGTTTAGGCGTTTATGTACCTAGTTCTCTATAACCTTGGCTCTGCCACCAATCTGTAACACTCCCAAAATTTGATACAGCGGAAGACTCAACAAGCTTTCGGGGTGCTACGGAGATTGGTATCCAAGACAAGACAATATAGAACGAGATAAAGTAAACATAATAAAAAAACACAACCAAAACGGGGTTTTAAGGTTTACATTTATCCCAACATCATTCAGAGTCAGGCCCAAAATAAAGTAACAATAGGTCCAAATTTAGTTATCAGAGTTTAGAAAAATAGATCCATAAACCGTGAGCCTTGGCCGAGCCTTCCATTCCAAGCATGCATCTCAACACTTAATTACCTGAGAAAACGTGCTAAAAGTCAGCTTTCGCTGGTGAGATCATAGGTTTAAATTCATCTAACAATATAGTGGACATATACGCAAAACGCTGGCTAGCTAGACTAAGGATTCGCTAAAAGCCTGCGGATACCCTCCGCTCCAACATAACACACGGATACCCTTCCGTACTAACATAGATATTCGGGTAGCCCCCGCAATACCAATAATGACTCGGATAACCTCCGAAGTATTAATAACCTATAGGTGCACACTACAGTATCTAAGTAAGTCAACCTTGAATAGTACACACGAAACTATGTGACTAAAGCTGACAATCCACCAATAACCAAATAAGCCAACCTTGAATAGTACACACAAAATATGTGACTAAAGCTGACAATTCAACAATAACCAAATAAGCCAACCTTGAATAGTACACACAAAATATGTGACTAAAGCTGACAATAGATCCTAGTCCATACGCATAGCAAGTTTAGAAAGAATATAAAAGCGATAATAGTCCACGTAAATAATTTGCACGTTTCTCACCCCAAGTATTGAAAACATAGTTCAAGAAAAAGTGGGGCTATGACTCACCTCAAGTCCAAAAATAGCAAGAAGAAGTCGGTAGAAATAAGATGTATAGTAACTCACGAAACAGCAACTACGGACTTGGCACGACCTAACAATATTAACTTGTTCAGAAATCATTTCCTCAAATTTAAAATATTCCCAAACCCGGACGAGAATCCGTTTTATTTCCGAAAATCCATTTCGTTTTAGTTTGGTATGTTTGCGTTTGGTATCCATACGGGTGGTGGGTTGACTCAAAACAAACCAAAAAGATCACATATAGAATAATAAAATAAACTAGGGGTCTAATATTAGCCCAATATATCATTTAAATAAATCGCCGAAGTTTATCGAATCCGTCGATATGATAATCCTCATATTTATTTACGTAACATACCGTTCCAAGATTACACCCAACCTAAAGCACATAGCACATAATTACTATATAGTATATATCATAGTTTAATAAATTCCTCATATATATCGTCAAATTGGCCAGGTTTCCCGATATATGCACTCGCAATTTATCACACTTTACATATACTACACCTATGGGCGTCGTAGGATACGATGCCCATTAATATATTCATTTCATATAACCAAATAACCCGGTTCAACCTTACGGTTAAGTGGTTATTTAGTTATAGAAAACATTTATATTAATCGTCATATATCCGTGACAACACGAAAGTCACAAATAATAACTTACCTGGACTCGAGTGACAACGACTCCGCATAACTCGATAAGTTTACCCGTTATATATACAAAATGACATTTTATTAACCGTTTAATAATTGTCGGGAGTTTCCCGTTTTATAACAAAATTTTATAATAATAATACGTTCAATAATATTACGCCACTTTCGTAGCCTAATATATACATCTAATTGTATTATTTATAATACGACTCGTGATTATTATTATTATTAATATACGCGCCTATATAATTATATATACGTTATTCACGTCTATATATTCATATAAACGTTTATATTATCAATAATTATTATTACGAGTTTTATTATTTTCGTTTTAATTGTAATAGTTATCGAGTCATACGAAATGGTCACATGTCCGAGTCATGACTCTCGGCTCATTGTCCAAGTCCAAAATAAATAACAAAAGTCATAATAACCAAAAGTATCTCCGTCCAACACAATCTCAATCCACGTGCTACAACAATAGGGTCCGACTACGGCACCCGACTAACCTATCTCCGTCAATCTAAGTGACCGTCTCACAATCGGTCCTCAATATCACTTTTCGTCAACAACTTCCCAATACCAAAATCAATATCCAATGTCGAGACCAAACACGGTCTCGACCCACATGTATTCGGCCGAAATATCAACCAAAACAATTTCAAAACCAAGTTAACCAATTAAGTAATAAACCAAGTAAGCCACGGGTTGAGTTACCAAGTCAACCCGGGTCAACATATGCTCAAACATGAAACGGAAGCTATACCCGAGACCCATAGGTCTCGGCTAGCTCCTTGAGCTCAAACCGAACCCAAAACAGCCCCTAGGGGGGTGTCGGCTGGTAATCCATACGACCACAAGGTCGACTAGCAACACGATAGCACCAAGAGTCTGAATAAACAACAAATGGGTCAATAATAACATCACTCAAGACCCAAGCCGAGAGCCAAGGGCTCTCGGTTAGCCTCAACCCAACGAGCAACACAAACCCGGATACCAAACCTCTTTTTAAACCATTTTTATTGAAAACCCACTTGATTCTTGTAACAAGAATCATAACAATCCGAAAAATAATGAAATCCGTGACTCTTAGTCACGATTCGAACCCACAACTCGAGTCAAAACTCGACCTACCTTCCAAAACAAAGCCAAATCGAAGAGATACTCAAGAAATAATAAGAAGATGATGATGAACTCGTGATAATATGATTCGAATTTGGTGTTAATGTAGGAGTTAGGGCGCGTGTAGGGGTAGATCGAATAGAGGATGAGATGGGGAGTCTATTTGTGGTGGTCGTATAGTGTGGTGGTCGGCGGTGGAGCAGTGGTGGTGGCCGGATATTAAAGGGGCGGCTAGGTTAAGAAGTGGGGGAAGAGATGGAGGTGGGAGAGATGAGTGAGTGAGTGTTTGTGTGTGTGGGTGAACCGAACCAAACACAACCTTTTGTATTAATTCTTTTAATTTTTTTTAATTTTTTTTAATAATAATAATAATAATAATAATAATAATAATAATAATAATAATAATAATAATAATAATAATAATAATAATAATAATAGTAATAATGATATTATTACGGTGTGGAGCGGGTAACGTGGGTAAATGTAAAAACATGTGGCCCGAACCCGAACTCATTTCAAACTTCAATATCTCTCGAAAGACATCACGTAAATAATTAAAATATAGTCGGACTCGTAAGACGAATCATAAAACTTTCGTTAGGTAATCCTAGTGCCAGAGTCAACGTAGTGCCAAGTGAGAATTCAAGTATACATCACCGAGCATTAAATAAAAAATGAATTATGAACATAATTCACGAATTCCATAACGTCATTAACTAGAAATATCCATAAAATAGGTCTTATAAGTTCGTTGTGAAATAAAATTTCAAATAAAAATTATAAACGAACTTTAATCGTAATGCGGGTTTTTAAAATAGCTCCCTAAACTGCCGGTTGTCACATTATTTCTATCTATTCAGTGGTGGAGTCCTTAACTTTATAGTCCCATATATTAAATGGCTTATTTCGATCAATTCAATGGCTCTCGTCCATTTGGATTGGCAAGAATTGCTTGGCTTGTAACTCGTATTGTGACCAATGGATCCTCAACCCTAGAAGCGTGATTGTCAAAATTTTGTGATGGGTTCATCGTTCCTTGTCCTTTGGTTTATTGTAGTTTTGTAGATTCCTTGTTGACCGTCCTTGGAGCTTTCAACTAATAAAATTCTTTCTTTCCCAGAAGAAAAAAACTGAAAAAACTAAAATGTTGCTAGCTAAGATAACATAGTGTAATCGAAGATGCAAAGGGCTCCTCGTTTAGATGTATTAGACTAGAGGTAATGATCACCAAACCTACCACCTTCACGTCTGCGTCACATCATCATTATCACACCACAAAACCCAGAACTAAAACCAAACAGGTGTAGTGGTGACCACTAAACCAAACACATAATAATAACTCGTTTTTTGCAAACATACCCCCACAATATACCCTATGTACAAACACCATTAACAAAAAAGAAATGTATCCATCACCTAGGTTAGTGTCAAAAACCCACCACCGAGCGTGGTGGTGAGAGAGGTGCAATGGGGCTTGCGCGTAGTGGTGGTACCACCAGTGGTCTACCACCACCCATTACACTTAGGTCCTATTTGAGAGCTTTTGAATAAGGCAATTAAGAGGATATCACATGAATCGATCAGAGCTAATATTGTTTGATAAAAGAATATACGACACTGAACAATTTTGAAAGCTTCTGAATCATGCACGGCCACAAAAATGCAAAATCTTACAACGCCTACCTCCTCCTATTTTATCCTTTTCTATTTTTTAATCATTGACTCCTTTTTTTTATTTTAACTTTACTCGAAAAAGCTAGGGAACTAGTACTTTGCATGATTCCAATATATGATGTGTTATGTTTTCATATTTATTTGAAAGTATTTTAATAACAATTTATGATGTCCAACGTTTGCATGTATAATATTTTAAAGCACGATGACCGAACTGCGTATTCGTAAAACTTAAATTATAATTTCAGTGAGAATACAATTGACTATGAAACGCTGTAATGCAAAAGAAGAAACATCACTTATTAACAACTAAGGCCAATGACAAGCCCTTTTTTGACGCTTCTGAATTTAACAACATATACTTATAGCATGTTTTCTTCGACAAAAAAGGTTTACGTTATCCATCGATTTATCAAATAGAGATCGATATATCACAGTAAACAACAAGAAATGTTCTTCAAATCTTTTTTCAATGTGATTCGGAGCAGAAAGTTTTCTTCATTTCCTAGTGCTAAAATTTTATTTATGGTCCATTATTTAAATCACTCGGCCGAGGAGACTAAGGGTGTGTGATTGGTCTCAAACAGTCAGATAATATTAACCAAGTTATGGTCAACAAATCAGACAGCCTAAACCAATACTCCGGTGAGTTTAGTGTTTCCCCGGATCGTTAGATCCCAACGAGATGTGAAATCTGAAATAAAACGACTTTAAGATCAGGTGAATTGAACAGGAAAAGGGTTTAAGTGATTTGTACTACTGAAATATAAGAGAAAATAGCTTTAATAAGCTAAATTAACTAAAACGTGAAATCAGGTAAGTGCACGTGAAAAAGGTACAGAAAAACGTAAACGTTTATTAATTAAACGTAAACAAAAACAAATTTACTTATAGTAGGATTTTATAAGCCTTAGGGGCTTAAATGCAAATTAAATAAATTTAAAATATTTACTTTATAATTAAAAACTATTTAATTAATTATTTTTATTTAATAACTATTTATTAATTATCTAATAATTAACTATTAATTATGAAAATGTAAAATAAGTCTAGAAAATTAAAATTAAAATTTCTAAAAATCTAAAATATTATAAAACTTATTTTAAAATTAAAATTATATTTTTCACACTATTTATCTATTTATTATTAATTATTTAATTAAAAACTATTTAACTATTTAATTAAAATTCAACTAAAAATTATAAATACTACAATTTAAACTAAAAATTTATAAAATTATTTTCTAAACCTAAAATAGAACTTGAAGAAAGTATAAAAAATAAAAATAAATCTTTTTGTCTTTTTCTAAATTTTCTATTAATTAAAAACTATTTATAATAATTAAACTAATTAAACTATTTTAAATTACAAATAATATTAAACTAACTTAGAAAATTATGAAAAATTTTATATATCTAATTAACCATCATGGGAATCCTAAAAAATTATAAAAACTTTATTTTATGTATTTTTAATTTAATCTATTAATTATTATGCTATTTATTAATTATTATCTAATTAAAATAATTAAATTATAAAAACTAGTAAATGAACAGTATAAATCACAAGAAAATTTCTAAAATTATTTTATGACTTATAGAAGCTAGGAAAAATATAAAATATAAGTATTACCTTATAAAAATATATTATGCTATTTAATTCTTATTTATTATTTAATTATTAAATAAACTAATATTAATTCTAAATAACACTAGATGACAAAAGAAAATTCTGGAAAAATTTATAAAATTACTTTAATATATAAGAGATTTAATAAAAATATAAAATAGCAAAAGTGCTTATAAATAAGCTAAAAAGGAAAATTAAATAGATAGTTTCTATTAAATAGAAGCTATCACTATAAGTAAGTTTGGTTTTTTCTTGTTTTTCTTTTACAAATCTAATAAAATACTTAAAATATGAAACTTTTACAAAAACAAATAATTTAAAAACCAAAAATAAGCACTGAGAGTGCTTATTGGACCAAACAGTTGACTAGGTTTGACCAAACAAAGAAATGAGCTCAAATGAGCTTATGTGGGGTCCACAAGGGTAAAATCTGTTTCACCTAAGTTAATTGGACTTGAATAAGCTAGACTTGATGATATAAGCTCACTGAATAAGCCAAAAGACCACAATAAGCTGATTGCTTATTTGGTTCTGGGTCAGAAATGGGACAAGGTTTGGGTACAATTCTAGGTGGGGTCCAGTGATGTACAGGTCAACCAAAGGGTCAAAGGATGAACCCTGGTAGGAGGGGGGTTGGGAGAACCAAGTTTTAGGTTGTGGGACCCAGTGATAAGCTCTGAAAGAGCTTGGGAAGTGAGGAGTCCAAACTGGTTCACTCAGTTGAGTGAGTGAGTGAAATAAGCTAGTAAGCTTATTAAAAGCTTAAAAATAAGCCTAAGAAAGAAAACAAAAAGATAATATTATATATATGTGGTATATTAACAGATGTGAAAAAGTGGGTTTACTAGATTAAGCTAATAAGCTTGTAATAAGCTTATGAATATTTCCAATAAAGCTGAGATCCAAACACCCTTGACAGTCAAAAAAAGATAGTCAATTTGAGCTTATAGAATAAGCTAACAAGGATCAACTGAGGGATGGACTATAAAGTTGAGCTGGTAAGGATTCCACAATCACAAGCTTGATCAATGGGGATCACTGATAAGCTTTTGAAGGGCTTATAAAGTTGGGTGGGTTGACTGGATCACTCAGTAAACTGGGTGAAAGAACAAGCTTTAAGCTGAGAGCAGCCCTAGTGAGAGGTTTAGAAAATGAGATTTTAGCTTTGATCTAGATAGCTGGAATGCTTAGCTTCTTAAAGAACTAAAAAATCACAAGCCAAAGCTCAGTGATGAGCTTATGATGAGCTTGTGATGTTGCTTGTGTACACTGAGTGATCAGTGTATGGTTTGATTTTTATGCACAAGATAAGCAATTAAAATAAGCTGTAACAGGCAAATAAGCACTCAAATGAAGTAACTAACCACTAGGGCATCACAAATATCCACAATACACAGGCCAATACTCACTACACAAGCTTTTGCAAGCTTATGAAAGTAGGTGGCTTGACTGTGCACAGGGGAGGTCTAAGAAGAACCACTCAAAGTTAAGCACTGATTAAGCTCTTAATAAGCTAGATAAAAATTTATAAAAAATAGTAACAAAGAGTTCAGCAATAAGACTATTTAAACCTACAAGCTCAAGTTCTAATATCAATTAACAAGCACACAGTGAAAATCCAAAGTTAATTCAAAAATTCCTTAGGCTGCAAATTGACTTTTTATATTAACCAATATTTTGACTAATTTGAGCTTTGATCCTAATTTACTCACTAAATATGTTATACTAAGCTATGATAAGTTGATATTAAGCTAAGTTATTTAGTTCTAAGCTAGTTTGAAGATTTTGGAATGGTTTACACTAACAGTGAACAGATTAGACAAGATTAATATGAATTTTGACTTTTTAACTAATATGACCTATATGTTATGACAGATATGAACTAGTTAAACCTAAATAAACATACAACAACAAGAACTAAGTACAATATCATGCATAAACTAATATGGCAGCTTGATCCAAACACCCCTAAACAGGTTTGTTTTCTAGATTAGTGTTACTCAATACAAATTTAAACCATGAAACTGATTTCAGACACTTGAATGTGATTAACTATGATCAAATAAACACTATTACACAGATTATAACAACTATGAACTATGAATCACTACTTTGGCTAATTTGACTGTCTAACTAATAACAACTAAGCATATGAGATTTCCAACAAACAAACTACCAATATTACACTAGATTATCACTAACTACTAACAACTAAACATGAATCAAGAAGAATTAAGCTGATTTAACAACTAATACAGAGAATGCTAAAAATCAAGAAAGTACTTACAATATTGGAAATGAGATGAACACAGAACCAAGATCAAAGAACAATCCTATAAGCTTTCCACAAAGCTTCTAATACCCAAAGCAATCCAGAATAGCTTTGCTCCAAGCTTTGATCATCATTACACACTAATTTTTATTTTCACTCTTATTTATTTTGATTTTTTAATATTTTTGGTTTTATGATTACTCTTTGATTTAATGTATTTTAAAGCTTATCTAGGCTTTGTCAAAGCTTAAGTGAGCTTATGGAATACAGAGTATCAGCTAGAACCAACAATTCAAACACTTGAGATTTTTGTAAATAAAGGAAAATGCACAAATTGAGATTCCAAACTAAACTTCAAATTGATTACTGAAAAGATTCAAGTTACACTGCATAAGATAACTAAAAATGTTTTTAAAGCTTAACATACACTGGGATTAAGAAAATTAAAACATACGATTTACAAAATTAAAATTACACTACTCCTTCTGGTACATTGCCTCTTTTTCTTGATATAGATGACCCAAAAGCTTCCTCACAGCTTCCTTGCACTTTCCCAAGTCTCAATTTGACCATTGGATTGGTCAATCAAATCTAGTCCGTTTGATCATTTTGGCGGGAAATCAGGGAAAGGTTGCTTGCAGCCTCCTTTTCTCAATCAAAGAAGTTTGGTGTTTAGTGGAGGTGTCTAGATAAGCTTGGGAGGATTTTTGAGTCAAGTTGGGAAGTATAGAGAAAACAGAGGTGTTTGAACTGGTTTGGAGGGAAGATAAGTGAGAAGTGCATTTAATGATGGGGATTTGAAATGATTAGGTTGGGTGAGGTAGAGTAGCCAGCTGGGGAGGGTGATACCATGGGTGGTATTGGGTTGCAGAGGGGGGTGAGGTGAGTGAGCAGTGGTGGTGGTTTTGGGGAAGAAGGAGAATACGGGGTGGTGGTGTTTGACTTTGTTTGACCCGGCTTATTTAACTAAGGGGGGTGGGCTGGATTCATTTTGGGCCCAAGTGGACTGGACTGGATCTGGATTTGGTTTTTGATGGGTTTAGTTTTGGTTTAAGGGTGGATCCGGTTTGGTTTTTAACTAATAAATCACAAGGACCAAATGTGTAATATAGGTAAAGTTGAGGGCTGTTTTGTGATTTTTCCAAACTCCACATAAGGACTAAACCTGTAATTAAACATTAGTACAAGGACCATAATTGCATATTTTTCCATTTTAAACCTTAGGGACCAAAACTGCAAATTCCACAAACTCCAGGGACTAAAACTGTAACTTTCTGATTTTTGAAGGGTTGAAATTGTAACTTCTCAAAAGTTATCATAAGGACCACTTTTGTCTTTTTAGAATAGTACAAGGGTGTAGTTTGATAATTTTCATTTTTAAACACCCAGGGACTAAATTTGACACTTTTCAAAAGTTGAGGGACCAAAGTTGTCATTTTGCTATTTTTAAACTTTAAAGGACTTTTCTAGACAACTTATGAATCCCAAGGACCTTTATGACATTTGTACAAGTTTTGATTTACCAGGGACTAGTTTTGCCAATTTTCCAAAGTTCAGGGACTGAAACTGTAAATTATGTGAAATGTTTTGTTTTTCATCAGTTTTCAATCCTTATGCATAAAAACACAACCCAGGGATAATTTTATGTATTTTAAGGCATTCCTGTGTGTTTTCATATGTTTTTGCAGCTTATATGTAACAGAAATGATGAGTATTTACACACTCATCAATCCCCCACACTAAACTATTACTAGTCCCTAGCAATCTATTTGAGAAAAAATTAATGGATTTTTACTCTTTACCAAAAGCCATCACTTCTGGAGTAGCCAGGTGTAAGAACTGTGGCACACCTGATAACCGTGTGATTTTTAGCAAACCACCAGCTGTCAACGGATTTGATTAGTCTTTACCAAAAGCCGTTTGCTTCTGGACTAGCCAGCATCTTGATGGACTAAGTCAACATCTTGGTGAGCTGATTACCAATTATGGATTTTCTACGGCCTTTACCACAAGCCATAATCTTGCGGGCTAGCCAACTCATTAGCTTATTAGGATAATGGGGAGTTGAGGAACCATACAATTTTGGGCAAATTGCAAGCCATCAACGGTTTTGAGATGTCTTTACCAAGAGCCGTTTGCTCCTGGACTAGCCAATCCTGTTGTGGGTTAGACATGGAGGATTGATACCATTTATTGCATTTCTAAGTGTGAAAAAACTTTAAATTTTGATCAAATGAGGGTGCTTGATGGAACATGTGTTTGAATTCGTGAGAATCCCCCCCCACACTTAGAAATGAATATTGCCCTCAATATTCAAAACACCGGGTGTTAAACCGATACTTAGAACGTAAGAAGGAAATATTAATAACCTTTATTTTAGGCTATTTACATACAAACTCACTTTTTTCTTTTTGTTTTAAACCTTTTTTTTTTTTTTTTTTTTTTTTTTTTTTTTTTTTTTTTTTTTGACTCACTACCTGCTAGGCTTGTGTCAGGTTTACCACGCTAGCTAATCACTTGTGAATGATTAACTGTAATAAATTTGTCCTGACAGCCCGGGAGTTAAATGATAAAGTTTATAATATACATACACCTTCCAGGTTTGTGTCAGGTTTACCACGCAAGCTAATCACTTGTGAATGATTAACTGTAATAAATCCGCCCTGACAGCCTGGAAGATGAATAACATAATATACATACAAAACATGTTTATTGAAATTTGAAAAATATTTACTTTTGAACTGGTGGTAGAAAGTAGAAAGAAGTCAGAAATACGGGTGAAAAACCCATATTGCTATGCTTTTGATTACCGAGTCATTAGCTTGACTCGACCTCGAATTGATTTGTTCATGAGGTAGCTTGTTTTTGATTCCCGAGTCACTAGCTTGACTCGACCCCGAATTTAATTGTCCTTGGGGAAAGTTTGGAGATCCGGGACAACCATGTTTGGGAAGTCCTCTCCAAAGTAATGTTTCACACGATGGCCATTTACTTTAAAACATGGACCGTCATTTTGAGATAACTCAATGGTACCATATGGATAAACCTTAGTAATAGTAAATGGACCAGTCCAACGAGTTTTTAATTTACCCGAGAAGATCTTTAATCTAGAGTTAAAGAGAAGTACTCGATCACCGACGTTAAAAACGCGGTTCTTTATTTTTGAGTCATGAATTCTCTTTGTTTTCTCTTTATAGATTAAAGAGTTCTCGTAAGCCTGATCACGTAGTTCATTTAGTTCATTCATTTGAACTTTTCTGTGATCACCCGCAGTTTTGAGGTCAAAGTTGGCATGTTTCAAAGCCCAGTAGGCTTTGTGCTCAAGTTCCATCGGTAAATGACATGTCTTTCCGTACACAAGCTTGTAAGGTGTACACCCAATGGGTGTTTTATAAGCTGTACGAAAGGCCCATAGTGCGTCATCTAATTTATCCGACCAGGCAGCACGGTTTTCACCAACAGTCCTCTCAAGTATCCTTTTGATACCACGATTTGAAACTTCCACTTGCCCACTTGTTTGTGGGTGATACGCGGTAGAAAGACGGTGGGTTACACCATACTTTTGCATGACTTTATCAAATTTGTCATTGCAGAAATGCGTACCACGATCACTTATAATAGCACGTGGGGTTCCAAAACGGGCAAAAAGAGATTTCAGGAATTTCACTACAACTCGGGCATCATTTGTGTGTAAAGCCTTAGCTTCAACCCACTTTGATAAATAATCAACTGCCACAAGTATGTACTTGTTTCCTCTGGATGATGGAAATGGCCCCATAAAGTCAATGCCCCAGATATCAAATATTTCACATACTTGAATAGCATTTTGTGGCATCTCATTTCTTTGTGAAATGTTTCCATGACGCTGACAAGCGTCACAGGTTTTAATGAGATCCTGGGCATCTTTATAAATTGTGGGCCAGAAGAATCCGGAATCAAACACCTTTTTGGCGGTGTAATTAGGACTATGATGTCCCCCCGTGGGTCCAGCATGGCAAGCCTTAAGAATTTCAGTGGCTTCCTGTCCATATACACACCGTCGGATGACTTGATCCGCACAGATTTTGAATAAGTAGGGGTCATCCCAGAAGTAATGTTTAACATCCTTAAAGAATTTATTCTTCTGTTGGGTTGACATCCCTTTCACAACAAAGTTACCCGCATGGTAGTTTGCGAAATCGGCAAACCATGGGGTAGTAGAATCTCCGCGAAAAGCAACCGCATTGAGTGTTTCGAGAGGAAATGTTTCATTTATTTCCTTTTTCTCATACACATTTTGATGAGGGTTTTCTAATCGGGACAAATGATCAGCAGCCAGGTTCTCAGCTCCTTTTTTATCACGAATAATGATATCAAATTCTTGGAGGAGGAGAACCCAACGGAGCAATCTCGGCTTTGCATCTTGTTTTGCAAATAGATATTTAAGAGCCGAGTGATCCGTATACACTACGCTTTTAGTCAAGATTAAGTATGTCCGAAATTTCTCAAAAGCATACACCACAGCTAATAATTCTTTTTCTGTAGTGGTGTAATGAGTTTGAGCTTCGTTCATAGTTTTGCTTGCGTAGTGGATAGGCTGAAAGTGTTTCGTTTTACGTTGCCCCAAGACTGCACCAATAGCAAAATCACTTGCATCGCACATAATCTCGAAGGGTAAGTCCCAGTCGGGGGCAATAAGAATGGGTGCCTCAGTAAGCTTTTTCTTTAATGTTTCAAAAGCTTCGACGCACTCTGGTGAGAAGATAAAAGGAGTATCCTTTTCAAGGAGATGAGTCATAGGCCGTGAGATTTTAGAAAAATCTTGTATGAATCTTCGATAGAAACCGGCATGACCCAAGAAACTCCTAATACCTTTGACGGTAGTAGGGTGAGGCAGTTTTGCAATGACATCAATCTTAGCTCTGTCAACCTCAATCCCATTCTTGGAAATCTTATGGCCGAGGACAATGCCCTCTTTGACCATAAAGTGACTCTTTTCCCAATTTAGACATAGATTGGTGTCTTTACACCTTTTCAACATTGTTTCTAAATTGGTGAGACATGTTTGGAATGAATCCCCAATGACCGAGAAGTCATCCATAAAGACCTCCATCGTTTTACCAATCATGTCGGTAAATATGGCCATCATGCACCTCTGGAACGTACCTGGAGCATTACATAAGCCAAAAGGCATACGTTTATAAGCAAAGGTTCCATAAGGGCATGTAAAGGTAGTCTTTTCTTGATCCGATGGATCAATGGGGATTTGAAAGTATCCTGAGAAACCATCAAGGAAACAATAGTACTCGTTTCCTGCTAATCTCTCAAGCATCTGGTCCATAAAGGGCAGCGGAAAGTGGTCTTTGCGGGTGGCGTCATTTAACTTACGATAGTCAATGCAAACACGCCATCCGGTAACCAGCCGAGTTGGAATCAACTCATTTTCCTCATTGGTGACAACAGTAATGCCACCCTTTTTTGGGACACAATGAATGGGACTAACCCATGGACTGTCAGAGATAGGGTAAATCAATCCTGCATCAAGAAGTTTAAGAACCTCTTGTTTAATCACATCATGGATTTTTGGATTCACCCTTCTTTGGTGTTGCACTGCAGGCTTGAAGTCATCCTCCATCAAGATTTTGTGTGTACAAAAATCTGGGTTAATACCCTTAATATCGGAGAGTTTCCAAGCAATTGCTTGCTTGTTTGACTTCAAGACCTTTATGAGAGCACTTTTCTCCTCAACACTCAAACCTTTAGCAATAATGACGGGTAATTTATCATCACCCTCCAAGAATGCGTATTCAAGATGAGGAGGTAAGTCCTTGAGTTCGACCTCAGGAAAATCATCAGTTTCCTCAACATATTTGATTTCCTGATTATGAAGTTGTACGGGAGGGAGTGGAAGAGAATTGTCTTGATTTAGCAATCTCTCAAGGAGAAGAATATCTCCCTCCAGATCAATCTCAGTGTTGTAGTATAGTGGTAAGTATTCCCGCCTGTCACGCGGGTGACCCGGGTTCGATCCCCGGCAGCGGCGCCAAATTTTGATTGGTCTCAAACAGTCAGATAATATTAACCAAGTTATGGTCAACAAGTCAGACAGCCTAAACCAATACTCCGGTGAGTTTAGTGTTTCCCCGGATCGTTAGATCCCAACGAGATGTGAAATCTGAAATAAAACGACTTTAAGATCAGGTGAATTGAACAGGAAAAGGGTTTAAGTGATTTGTACTACTGAAATATAAGAGAAAATAGCTTTAATAAGCTAAATTAACTAAAACGTGAAATCAGGTAAGTGCACGTGAAAAAGGTACAGAAAAACGTAAACGTTTATTAATTAAACGTAAACAAAAACAAATTTACTTATAGTAGGATTTTATAAGCCTTAGGGGCTTAAATGCAAATTAAATAAATTTAAAATATTTACTTTATAATTAAAAACTATTTAATTAATTATTTTTATTTAATAACTATTTATTAATTATCTAATAATTAACTATTAATTATGAAAATGTAAAATAAGTCTAGAAAATTAAAATTAAAATTTCTAAAAATCTAAAATATTATAAAACTTATTTTAAAATTAAAATTATATTTTTCACACTATTTATCTATTTATTATTAATTATTTAATTAAAAACTATTTAACTATTTAATTAAAATTCAACTAAAAATTATAAATACTACAATTTAAACTAAAAATTTATAAAATTATTTTCTAAACCTAAAATAGAACTTGAAGAAAGTATAAAAAATAAAAATAAATCTTTTTGTCTTTTTCTAAATTTTCTATTAATTAAAAACTATTTATAATAATTAAACTAATTAAACTATTTTAAATTACAAATAATATTAAACTAACTTAGAAAATTATGAAAAATTTTATATATCTAATTAACCATCATGGGAATCCTAAAAAATTATAAAAACTTTATTTTATGTATTTTTAATTTAATCTATTAATTATTATGCTATTTATTAATTATTATCTAATTAAAATAATTAAATTATAAAAACTAGTAAATGAACAGTATAAATCACAAGAAAATTTCTAAAATTATTTTATGACTTATAGAAGCTAGGAAAAATATAAAATATAAGTATTACCTTATAAAAATATATTATGCTATTTAATTCTTATTTATTATTTAATTATTAAATAAACTAATATTAATTCTAAATAACACTAGATGACAAAAGAAAATTCTGGAAAAATTTATAAAATTACTTTAATATATAAGAGATTTAATAAAAATATAAAATAGCAAAAGTGCTTATAAATAAGCTAAAAAGGAAAATTAAATAGATAGTTTCTATTAAATAGAAGCTATCACTATAAGTAAGTTTGGTTTTTTCTTGTTTTTCTTTTACAAATCTAATAAAATACTTAAAATATGAAACTTTTACAAAAACAAATAATTTAAAAACCAAAAATAAGCACTGAGAGTGCTTATTGGACCAAACAGTTGACTAGGTTTGACCAAACAAAGAAATGAGCTCAAATGAGCTTATGTGGGGTCCACAAGGGTAAAATCTGTTTCACCTAAGTTAATTGGACTTGAATAAGCTAGACTTGATGATATAAGCTCACTGAATAAGCCAAAAGACCACAATAAGCTGATTGCTTATTTGGTTCTGGGTCAGAAATGGGACAAGGTTTGGGTACAATTCTAGGTGGGGTCCAGTGATGTACAGGTCAACCAAAGGGTCAAAGGATGAACCCTGGTAGGAGGGGGGTTGGGAGAACCAAGTTTTAGGTTGTGGGACCCAGTGATAAGCTCTGAAAGAGCTTGGGAAGTGAGGAGTCCAAACTGGTTCACTCAGTTGAGTGAGTGAGTGAAATAAGCTAGTAAGCTTATTAAAAGCTTAAAAATAAGCCTAAGAAAGAAAACAAAAAGATAATATTATATATATGTGGTATATTAACAGATGTGAAAAAGTGGGTTTACTAGATTAAGCTAATAAGCTTGTAATAAGCTTATGAATATTTCCAATAAAGCTGAGATCCAAACACCCTTGACAGTCAAAAAAAGATAGTCAATTTGAGCTTATAGAATAAGCTAACAAGGATCAACTGAGGGATGGACTATAAAGTTGAGCTGGTAAGGATTCCACAATCACAAGCTTGATCAATGGGGATCACTGATAAGCTTTTGAAGGGCTTATAAAGTTGGGTGGGTTGACTGGATCACTCAGTAAACTGGGTGAAAGAACAAGCTTTAAGCTGAGAGCAGCCCTAGTGAGAGGTTTAGAAAATGAGATTTTAGCTTTGATCTAGATAGCTGGAATGCTTAGCTTCTTAAAGAACTAAAAAATCACAAGCCAAAGCTCAGTGATGAGCTTATGATGAGCTTGTGATGTTGCTTGTGTACACTGAGTGATCAGTGTATGGTTTGATTTTTATGCACAAGATAAGCAATTAAAATAAGCTGTAACAGGCAAATAAGCACTCAAATGAAGTAACTAACCACTAGGGCATCACAAATATCCACAATACACAGGCCAATACTCACTACACAAGCTTTTGCAAGCTTATGAAAGTAGGTGGCTTGACTGTGCACAGGGGAGGTCTAAGAAGAACCACTCAAAGTTAAGCACTGATTAAGCTCTTAATAAGCTAGATAAAAATTTATAAAAAATAGTAACAAAGAGTTCAGCAATAAGACTATTTAAACCTACAAGCTCAAGTTCTAATATCAATTAACAAGCACACAGTGAAAATCCAAAGTTAATTCAAAAATTCCTTAGGCTGCAAATTGACTTTTTATATTAACCAATATTTTGACTAATTTGAGCTTTGATCCTAATTTACTCACTAAATATGTTATACTAAGCTATGATAAGTTGATATTAAGCTAAGTTATTTAGTTCTAAGCTAGTTTGAAGATTTTGGAATGGTTTACACTAACAGTGAACAGATTAGACAAGATTAATATGAATTTTGACTTTTTAACTAATATGACCTATATGTTATGACAGATATGAACTAGTTAAACCTAAATAAACATACAACAACAAGAACTAAGTACAATATCATGCATAAACTAATATGGCAGCTTGATCCAAACACCCCTAAACAGGTTTGTTTTCTAGATTAGTGTTACTCAATACAAATTTAAACCATGAAACTGATTTCAGACACTTGAATGTGATTAACTATGATCAAATAAACACTATTACACAGATTATAACAACTATGAACTATGAATCACTACTTTGGCTAATTTGACTGTCTAACTAATAACAACTAAGCATATGAGATTTCCAACAAACAAACTACCAATATTACACTAGATTATCACTAACTACTAACAACTAAACATGAATCAAGAAGAATTAAGCTGATTTAACAACTAATACAGAGAATGCTAAAAATCAAGAAAGTACTTACAATATTGGAAATGAGATGAACACAGAACCAAGATCAAAGAACAATCCTATAAGCTTTCCACAAAGCTTCTAATACCCAAAGCAATCCAGAATAGCTTTGCTCCAAGCTTTGATCATCATTACACACTAATTTTTATTTTCACTCTTATTTATTTTGATTTTTTAATATTTTTGGTTTTATGATTACTCTTTGATTTAATGTATTTTAAAGCTTATCTAGGCTTTGTCAAAGCTTAAGTGAGCTTATGGAATACAGAGTATCAGCTAGAACCAACAATTCAAACACTTGAGATTTTTGTAAATAAAGGAAAATGCACAAATTGAGATTCCAAACTAAACTTCAAATTGATTACTGAAAAGATTCAAGTTACACTGCATAAGATAACTAAAAATGTTTTTAAAGCTTAACATACACTGGGATTAAGAAAATTAAAACATACGATTTACAAAATTAAAATTACACTACTCCTTCTGGTACATTGCCTCTTTTTCTTGATATAGATGACCCAAAAGCTTCCTCACAGCTTCCTTGCACTTTCCCAAGTCTCAATTTGACCATTGGATTGGTCAATCAAATCTAGTCCGTTTGATCATTTTGGCGGGAAATCAGGGAAAGGTTGCTTGCAGCCTCCTTTTCTCAATCAAAGAAGTTTGGTGTTTAGTGGAGGTGTCTAGATAAGCTTGGGAGGATTTTTGAGTCAAGTTGGGAAGTATAGAGAAAACAGAGGTGTTTGAACTGGTTTGGAGGGAAGATAAGTGAGAAGTGCATTTAATGATGGGGATTTGAAATGATTAGGTTGGGTGAGGTAGAGTAGCCAGCTGGGGAGGGTGATACCATGGGTGGTATTGGGTTGCAGAGGGGGGTGAGGTGAGTGAGCAGTGGTGGTGGTTTTGGGGAAGAAGGAGAATACGGGGTGGTGGTGTTTGACTTTGTTTGACCCGGCTTATTTAACTAAGGGGGGTGGGCTGGATTCATTTTGGGCCCAAGTGGACTGGACTGGATCTGGATTTGGTTTTTGATGGGTTTAGTTTTGGTTTAAGGGTGGATCCGGTTTGGTTTTTAACTAATAAATCACAAGGACCAAATGTGTAATATAGGTAAAGTTGAGGGCTGTTTTGTGATTTTTCCAAACTCCACATAAGGACTAAACCTGTAATTAAACATTAGTACAAGGACCATAATTGCATATTTTTCCATTTTAAACCTTAGGGACCAAAACTGCAAATTCCACAAACTCCAGGGACTAAAACTGTAACTTTCTGATTTTTGAAGGGTTGAAATTGTAACTTCTCAAAAGTTATCATAAGGACCACTTTTGTCTTTTTAGAATAGTACAAGGGTGTAGTTTGATAATTTTCATTTTTAAACACCCAGGGACTAAATTTGACACTTTTCAAAAGTTGAGGGACCAAAGTTGTCATTTTGCTATTTTTAAACTTTAAAGGACTTTTCTAGACAACTTATGAATCCCAAGGACCTTTATGACATTTGTACAAGTTTTGATTTACCAGGGACTAGTTTTGCCAATTTTCCAAAGTTCAGGGACTGAAACTGTAAATTATGTGAAATGTTTTGTTTTTCATCAGTTTTCAATCCTTATGCATAAAAACACAACCCAGGGATAATTTTATGTATTTTAAGGCATTCCTGTGTGTTTTCATATGTTTTTGCAGCTTATATGTAACAGAAATGATGAGTATTTACACACTCATCAGTGTGTTTACTAAATTAAGTGATGAGATATGAGCCTCTTAATTAGGCTCTTGTTGGGGAGAGTGTAGTTATAATGGGTCTCTCAATTAAGACAAAATAAGAGTTTTGAGCCCACAATTTAAAGGAAAAGTAAACACCCCCTAAGTTGTTATGGCCAATCATAAGTCAGCCAAGCCCAACGGTTTAATACTGAAACCTAGTTCGAACTAGTCGATTTTAAATTGTTTCATGTTCGTTAACATGCATAAGAACTCAAGTTTTAAGATCCATGAATCAGTTGGCTAAGATATTCAAAACCATGTTTACCCAAAAAAAAAGTTTTCATAACAAATAAACGAGATCAAAAAGTTGGCAAAGCTATTTCTTCTTTCTTTTCTAAATATAAAACAGTAGAAACATACTAAAGCAAAAAATGACATAACTACATAATATAATTTGGATACTAAAATCTTTGTTAGTTGTGACAAGATGTATAGAGACAATCTCGTCTACAAATGTTAGAACAAAACGATGCCCTCATATTCAAAGCTCATGTTTTGCAAGGGATTTGGATTATAACACACTTCATCACTTCATATGCACACAATGACACAAACAACATGTATCAATAAGAGCACAAGGTGCAACAACAAGCATTTGTCTCCCCATTCGGGCCCCACCATGCCACATCACCAAAACACCTCAACTTCAACTAACCACAACAAACCCCCCTCACCAAACAACAAACCTCAACTTCCCCATTAGAGCCCCACCTCTTACACACTTATTTTTTTATTCATTTCTTCAAATAAATTAAATCAATTTCATTCAAAAAAAAATAACTAAAATTAAAATTTTATGCAAAAAAAAAAATGAAAAAAAAAAAATACAAATCTGCAAAGGACTAAAACTGCAAAAAAAGAATATATACAAATCTGCAAGGACTAAAACTATAAGGACTAAAACTACAAGGACTAAAACCTGCAAATACATGTTGTCTTCTTCAAATATACAAATCTGCAAACGTTTTCTTCAAATATACAAACCTGCAAACATTGGATTCAAATAAAAAACCCAAAAAAAAAAAAAAAAAAAAAAAAAAAAAGGATTTGACATTTTGTCAGAAGTTTGCTTCGTCGTGGCCACGGGGAGTTGGCCAACGGCGAGGGTATTTCGGTGTGGCGGCGAGCAACGGCTCGCCGTTGTCCATGCCACATCGGACGGCGAGGGGTGCTTCGTCGTTTGCACCTTGTGCTCTGATATAGACAGTGTATTATTATTATTATTATTATTATTATTATTATTTATTTATTTATTTATTTATTTATTTATTTTGATAAAAACCAATTCAATGCCCGCCCACATAGGAAAAAGAAAAAGGTTGTTGCTAGTTAATATACCACATGGTTTGCAAATCAGATGTGCTTAGACTAGTGTAATGTTTCCATGAAAGGAGCGAAAAGACGCTAATAAACAAAAGATATAGCGCACTTTCTTTCCTTTTCTCTTTTTTTTTTTATCTTTTTTTTTATTATTATTATTATTATTATTATTATTATTTTATTTTATTAACAAGCACTCAAGTAAATCAATCTTTTAGTTGTAAAACATGTTTGGAACAAAGACTCATAAACTTTATATTTACAAGCTAGATGTAGTGTTTGTTATAAAGGTTCTGTTAGTGTATTGGTCGAAAGATATGCTTGGTATATAGCTTTTAGTAAGAAGAGTTAAAAAAATTGCCAAAAGTCCATTAGTAGTCGTGAATTTTTATAGAGGAAAACACTTCTTGGAAAGAAAATGAAAACACGAAAGATAGAAATGATCATACATCATATGTTTTTCTAATCTAAAAGTTAAAAAACATCCATGTAAAAGAACTGTTATGTTTAGTAAGAAAAATTCTATAAAGTTAAAAGTGCAACTTTGAAGTTAATGTAAGTATGTTGTAATTTATCGTAGACTTTCTTTTTTTCAAAATAAAAAATAAAAAATTACAACCTACTATTTTTCCTGAAAAGCAACGTAACTTTATAATCAAAAAACAAAAATACACGAGATGAATTTAAAAAGGCCCATTAATTACAAATAAAAAGATTGATGCAAACTACTGATACCTACTGTCTTTCTTATTGTTTTAAACCAAAAGAAAATAGGCTTACCGAATAAGCTTTCCAAATTCGGACATTGGTGGTTACTTTGATCGGGCATAATAAAACTTTATAATTGCTTCGTCACTTAACACTTGGTTTCGATTCTTCCAAAGATACATTGCGTATCATGAACACATAACTGTATAGACTAGAATACCAATATTTCGTGAGTAACATTTATGTTCATTTTTTTAGTCATTTTATAGTGGTCATTTCAACCCCTTTGTATCCCACATTGGTTGAAGAGATGATATGTTATTTGGTTATATACTATGTTGTTTACAAATGGTATGTGTTGAGAATAGTAGTATATGTTTCGGTTACATACTTGTTTATGCAGTTCATCTACAAATTAAGATTCCGAAATTTATACCACTTCTTAACTTTTAGTATCGACAAGTTCTCCAAAACTGATTATGAGTATGATTGGAAAATCTTAAAAAGAAATCACCATCAAATTCCAAAATTGATTATGAGTATGATTGGAAAATCTTAAAAACTGATTATGAGTATGATTGGAAAATCTTAAAAAGAAATCACCATCAAATTCCAAAATTGATTATGAGTATAATTAGCATTTCCTAAATTTGTACGAGTCCTTAACCCTTTAATCCCGATTATATAGCTTTTAACCCTATACAAATAGATATACTAAAATGTTTCTAGCTAAGATAATATTGTGTAACCAAAGGGGCAAAGGGCTAACTTAACCCTTTAATCCCGATTATATAGCTTTTAACCCTATACAAATAGATATACTAAAATGTTTCTAGCTAAGATAATATTGTGTAACCAAAGGGGCAAAGGGCTAACTCGTAGTAAGTTTTTTTCTTCAAAATTATGACAGGATCACATATTTTGAGATTAATACGATGTGAAACACATATCTAGCAGCGATAGAGCCAATATAAGTTGTGCTCATTTTGACCCGTTTGCATACATATTTTCATCAATATAGGGTGGTGATCAGCAACGTGAATGGGTCGAACGACAAAAAAGAAGAAAGTGAAAAGCAACAAGGAAGAAGTATACTAGAATAACTCATTCATGCATTGAGTGCAAAATAAATCAAATTAATATCAAGATATAATTGTAAAACTTTACCTAAGCCCCGTAGAAAATCAAACGACGTCATCATATGGAATGTGGTAACTATGTCTGGCCTATACATATATTTGAAGGGCCATCAATCAATTAACCTCATCGCGGACAGGACCATCATCAAGCAAGTATTAATCCCAATCTCTGCATGTTTTTCTACTGGATAGTTATGGAAAACTGACGCCATTAGCTTTCAAACCAAAGAGGGTCTGGCAAAAATAAAAATATTACTAATGAAAGACGAGCTAAAGATATAACTTGCAATCACAATCGTCAAGAAAAGAAATGTCCAAGAGGATATAACTAAAGTCTTAAGACATCCATACTCGAGATTTGCTACACCCACAAAAAAACATCAACAAAAACATCTACAAAATGAGTTGTCATGGTTTGATTGTGTATTTTACTATAGTTTATATCTCTTCTCTTTGATTAAGCCAATCAAATCATGACAACTCATTTTGTAGTTGTTTTTTTAATGATCAATAATTCTTACAAAGACATAATAAGCCACATAAAAATGAAGAATAATTTCACCAGTAAACAAGATGTCTTAATTGTATCCTCCTTTGCATGGCTAAGATCTTGTATTAATTCGTTAACAATCTCTTCTTCTCTGTGTATCGTATAATCTTCAATCCCATAACCGAGTCCGATAATAGGTCGAGACTCGCTATCTTTGATATCCAAGCATCCATCAATCACAATGCGATTAAAACTCACATATCTTTGGAGTTTGAGTGACAAAATATAAGGAGCATCGGATTTGATAATAGGTCGAGACTCGCTATCTCCAAAATCCAAGTATCCAACAATCGCCAAGTTTTTAAAACTCTTGGAAGTAACATCAATGCGACTAAAACCATAGCAAAATTCCAACTTCAAAGTTTCCAAAAGAGGACAACCGGATAGTACATTTTGAATAAAACCTTCGTCTAATTCGTTGTATGAGATACACAGAGTCGTAAGGTTAGTCCAACTAATGGTGCCACTTGGATTCAATAATATGGAACAATCTTTCAATTTGAGATGAGTAAAACATGAATTGACAAAAAAAGAATGATCAAACACCAACTTGCACTCGTACATATAATAACTCCCGATGCATAACGCTATATCAAGCTCCTGAACGTTACAATTAACAGCATGTTGAATCCAATCATTGATTTTTGACCTTTCAGTTTGAGATGAGGAATAGTAAGGGATGTGGAGTTGGAATTTGTTGAGGCTTAGTTGTCGATGTTGAGTAAGGGTTTTTCCGACTACAGAAACATAATCTGTTATTGAATAATTACAATGACCATGAAGCTTATCATCTAGAAAAAAAGATTAGAAACTTCCGTCCAAAGATGTTTCCATCGTTTGGAGAGAGTACTGGTTTTAATGGCTTGTTTCGTGGAGGGTAAACGAGAGATGATTTCGACAAGTAAGCAATCAGGTAATGAACTAATTCTATCTTCTTCCATTAATTCTTCAAATTTGATCAATTTGGTTTGAGGTGAATTTAGGTTTAACACAATTTGACTGCGATGGTTGTTCTAAAGTAAATAAACCTTTGATGGTTAAATTTAGTTTAAAGTTGGACCTCAACAATTTTAGAGAAGTGCAGTTAAGTCCCTACACATATAGTTTGTCGTATGTTTTAACTTGTATCCAAAGTCAACTCAGTGTAAATATTATGTCTATATATAATTAAGACCATTACATCCATGTATCCACTATCCCACATTGGTGGAAGAAATGAAATGTTCTTTGGTTATATACTACGGTGTACAAAGATCATATGTGTTCAGAATAGTATGATGTTTACAATATGTTGTATGAGTGAAGTTTATTTACAAAATAAAAATTGAACTCCACCCATCCAAATGTATCCTAAACTTGTATGGTTTCTTAACTTTTTAATTTTACTCTAATTTAACTTTCTTTATTCTTGATAGCATAGTACCTGCGCAAAGTAGCGGTTTGGAAGTGAATAACATTTAATGATTTTTTGATTTAACCTTTTTTTTAACGCTTTTTTATAACCGATGATAACTTCTAAAAATTGTGTGTTTATATTTTTTGAGATTATGAAAAATTAATATGCCATATTTTTTTAGAGTTTTTTTAACTTGTGTTTTAAGGCACAAGTTAAGTACATCAATAGTACTATGGGATTCATTAAAAAGGACTCAAGGACTCAGACAAAAGTACACTTGTTTGTATTTTTTTTGTGGGTCCCTGAGTACTTTTCTGTACTTTTTAGTGCCCTTAACTTGTGCCCTTAAGGCACAAGTTAGAAAAATCCATTTTTTTATAATCGATAATAGCATTGACTTTCATTTTTGTTAAAAATAAAAAAAGGACAGTAAACAAAGTACATGTTAAGATGTGCCTTCCATTTTGTTTAAAACCAAAAAGAAATTGGCCTCTCGAAAAAGCTTTATAAACTCAGGCACTTTGATGGGCTAAATACAACTCTATAATTGCTCCATTACTTAAAAACTATACTTGGTTTCAATTCTAAGATAAATGAGGTATCATGATCAACACATAAAAGCTATTTCCAACTTGTATTCCAAGTATTTAGAGTTTAGATACCTTCTTAGTTTGTTTTATAAAAGCTATTTCCAACTTGTATTCCACATTGACTGAAGAAATGAAATGTTTCGTGCTTATATACTATAGTTTGTATCGTTGATATGTGTTAAGAAATGGTATTATGTTTCGGATGTATAGCTCCACTTAGTTTATCGTAGCCTCGTAGGAAAAGTAAAATATTAAAACTGGGTTGGACCAAAATATCCGGAAAATTAAACCAGTTCTTAACTTTTTTGCTTTTACCTAATTTTCTTATTTTCTTTTTTAACTTTGTACTCCGAAAAGTTTATTCACAATGATTCAGAATCTATGTTTTTATGCTTCTGAATAGTAACTACTTCTCAAAGTTTAAACCGAAGAAAAAAAGAAAACAGAGAACCTATACTTTTTACAATACAAAAAAAAAAAATAAATAAATAAAAATAATTATAATAATAAAAATAAATAATAAAAAAATGAGAAGATTATACTTCATGGCATGCAATTTAGGAAAGAAAGAAACATGGTTGTGTAAGTTATCATAGATTTTCTCCTCAAAACCAAACATAAAAGAGCGTAAAATTATTGTGTCTTTGTATAATTAAGAATACTAGAAGGGTACCCGCGCAATGCGGCGGCGGGTATCTGGTGACTATGTTTGTGGCGAGCAAATATTTTTCATTTTAAACCTTCCTTATTTAGTATTGTCTCAAATACTTTAAAACGTAGTAAATATATGTTTTTTAAAAGTATAATATTTAAATTATTAATAGTGTAGTTTGTGTTTAGAAGCTGAGATGAAACTTTTTAATTTGTGAGTTAGTTTGTAGGCTTTATTTATATAAATATGCATTAAAAGGTAGTTATAATATAAAGAGAGAACTGCAAAATACATCCCTGTGGTTTACAGGTTTTGCCATCCTACATCCCTGTCAGAAACTTTTGGCAAGATATATCCCCCGTTAGGCAAACGTTTGTCACTATACATCCCTCGTTAGGAATAAGGACTAACGGTGCGAATTTTTCCACCGTTATCTCTTAACGAGACAGAAAATGTTACACCGTTAGCCCTCGTTAGCCAAACGTTTGCACCGTTAGTCCTCTTTTCTAGAAAAAAAAAAAAAAAAAAAAAAAAAAAACCTTAAAAAAACTTAAAAAAATTTAAAATTAAAAAAAAAATTAAAATTAAAAAAAAAAAGGAAAAAAATCTTAATTTTTTTTTAAGTTAACATTTAAAAAATATCAAATTTTTTTTTAAAAAAAAAATATTTGCGAAAAAAAAAATTATAAATATGCATTTTTTAAAAAGCGAAATTTTTTTTTTTTTTAAAGTTTATATTTAAAAAAAATCAAATATTTTTAAAAAAACTAATATTTGCGAAAAAAAATTAATTTTTTTTATAAATATGCATTTAAAAAAAATAAAAAAAAAGGAAAAACATTTAAAAAATTAAATTTTTTTAAGTTAATATTTAAAAAAAAAATCAAAATTTTTTTAAAAAATAATATTTGCGAAAAAAAATTAATTTTTTTTTTATAAAAACATTTATTTTTTTAAAAAAATTAATTTTTATAAAAAAATTATTTTTTTGAAAAAATACGCATTTTTTTAAAAAATACGCATTTTTTTAAAAAATACGCATTTTTTTTATAAAAAATAATTTTTTAAAAAATACGTATTTTAAAAAAAATTAATTATTATTTATAATTTTTTTAGCAAATATTATTTTTTTTTAAATTTTGATTTTTTTTAAATATTAACTTTGAAAAAAAATATTTTTTATAAAAAAATTAATTTTTTTTAAATACGCATTTTAAAAAAAATTAATTATTATTTATATTTTTTTTTTAAAATACGCATTTTTTTTTATAAAAATTAATTTTTAAAAAAATACGCATTTTAAAAAAAATTAATTATTATTTATAATTTTTTTTTCGCAAATATTATTTTTTTTTAAATTTTGATTTTTTTTTTAAAATATTAACTTTAAAAAAAATTAATTTTTGAAATTTTTTTCCTTTTTTTTTTAATTTTAACTTTTTTTTTTAATTTTAAATTTTTTTAAGTTTTTTTAAGTTTTTTTTTTTTTTTTTTCTAGAAAGGAGGACTAACGGTGCAAACGTTTGGCTAACGAGGGCTAACGGTGCAATATTTTCTGTCTCGTTAAGAGATAACAGTGGAAAAATTTGCACCGTTAGTCCTTATTCCTAACGAGGGATGTATAGTGACAAACGTTTGCCTAACGGGGGATGTATCTTGCCAAAAGTTTCTGACAGGGATGTAGGATGGCAAAACCTGTAAACCACAGGGATGTATTTTGCAGTTCTCTCTAATATAAACATTTTTTTTTTTAAATCACATTGCATTTTATTTAATTGGGTTGTTATATCATATTCATTAAATGGGCTATTGCAAGTTAATGAGGTTTATAAATATTAGTGGCTCCTACAATTAAAGAGATTAAAATTCATAATGTAACTTAACTCCTAATATTTATATGTAGTTAAGATTAGTTTGAAATTCTTCCAATTAAAGAAATGTTTTTTGTCTTATTTTTTTAAGACTTCTTTTTTAGAAATGACCTAAATGCATTATAATGTAGTTAAGATAATGAACACGCACGTGGCATAAATGTATCCCACATCGGTTGTAAAAATGAGTTATTCTTTTGTTATATACTGTTGTGTACATGAACCATATGTTTTGAGAATAGTATGATGTTTAGAATATATGCTGATTTTGAGGTTCATGTCTAAGATCAAAATTGGAAATCAAAATCAGTTATATGTCTAAACTATTATATGACTTCTTAATTTTTTTAATATCTACTCCAACTTAACTTTCTTTATTTTTAATAACTACTTGAAAATATTTTACTTACAAAGCAAGGATTGAACTTCACTTTTAATATTTACTCTAATTTAACTTTCTTTATCCTTTGATTGCTGCTTGAAATTTTTCGTTCATCAGTGAGCGAAACTTAACTAGAAGGGTACCCGTGCAATGCGGCGGCGGGTACTCGGTGACTATTTTTATAACGAGCAAATATTTTTAATTTTAAATTTTCTTATTTAGCATGTCCCAAACACTATAAAGTAGTGGAGATATGTTTTTCAAAAGTATAACATTTAAATTATTAATAGTGTAAATGGTTAACACTTTTGTTTTTTAAATTTTATCATTAAATTGATAGTTAAAAGTTTGGTGAGCTTTTCTTACAAACAATTCCATTAAAATAAATCATTATTTGATGGCGGTTACATATGGTTTAAATGAGACTTAAATTTGGAATAGCTGAAATTGGTTCGTGTTCCGTTTCCAAAGTCAGTCGTCTTTACCCATGTGTGAACTTCAGACGACTCTCAAGCGGTTTCATTCCTTCTTACTGTACTTCTGGGTCAACCCAACCCGAATGGTAGGAAGGGGGTCAGCCAAACAGCGGTCCACTTTGTGCGTTTGCTGAGCAGACCAATCAATCATTTTTTTATAAAAAGAAAAAGGAAGGGAATTTCTCACCGAAGGAGGCAGTAGGAATGAAGGAGGCGGGAAGCTACCGCTTCTAGAATGGTTGCTTATCCTTCACTTTTTTTTAGCGACGAAAGGGGCCAAAAAGCCATTCTTCATATACCGCTCCGTGGGTTCCGAGAATAGAAGTGGTTCGTTTTCTTTCTATACGAAATTAAGTATTTCGTTTGTTGGCGATTTCAGATGTCAATTCGGCGGTTCGTCCCCCTTCCTACGGGTTCCCCCACCCCCTGAATAAGTAAGGCCCCGCTCTTTCTAATAAAAAAAAGGAGGGTAAAAGAACGGGGGAATGACTACCTCTTATAAAGCACATGCTAATACGAGCCGACCAGAAGAAGCAAGGCTTTAGATTACCAGATCCTGGACACAATGTTCCTAGAGATGGAGAGCCCCTGCCTTTTCTAGCCTCTCCTTCTTGCTTGCTTACCTAACTCTTGTCTTAGTGACTCTTCCTCTTTTGCTTACCTAGCTCTTGTCTTAGTGACTCTTCCTCTTTTCTAGGTTTTTCTGAGTGTGAAAACGGTAGATTTTTCATTTGCCAATGAATTGGATCCGCCTCGATTCGATCAATAATGGGAAGTCCTAAATGATTTATAATGTACTAGCAGGGTATCCACGCGTTGCGACGGCGGGTACCAAGTAAATAAAATTTTATGCGAGTAATGTATTATATATTCTTTGTGACGAATGATGATAATATTATAGAGTTAAGAGGTATACAACCAATGTTTTGATAACCGGATTGGCCGGTTCATTCGGGAACCAGTTGGTCCAGAACTGGACAAAACAACAAAAAACCACCAAAAATGGGGAACCATTTGGGAAAGTGGTTTGTTGTACGGCCCAGTTTTAAAAATCACGTATACAATATAAAAGGCAAAGTTATATTAATTGTATGAAGATTTATATGTTTGATTAGCTTGAACAATAAGTATATTAACATGTATCTTTTATGTATGGGGTGTTTTTTTTATAACATTAAATGGAAAGTTGAAAAGTCAAATGGTTGAAATTTATTGTATTAGATGGTTGTACTAATAGCTTAACTAATTGTATTTACTTAAATTTTATTTCAGAAAATCTTAAAATAACCTTTTAGATCGATTTTAAATGAAAATCGTGAAGGCATCATGTCCCCACTTTGATACTTTAAAATCCTTAGCTTTAAGTTATGCAACAACGAAAAATACTAAAATTACCGAAAATGCCGAAGAATACCGTAGCTAAGAATACCATAACATACCTTGTTGACGTATGTACCCTCCGGATACATGCCGTACAAGGGAATACCCTCCGGATCCGTATCAGGTAAAATGTACTCAGATATGCCCAGACAACACGGACCAATATCCGATGGGTTACGAATGTCCGCATGATCTCAACCGTTCGGATATCACAAGCCCTTCGGATAAGCTAACAAGTACCTAGACCAAAGTACAAACAAGTACGCCAAAGTATATGATAATGGAGTTTAAACTAGCGAACATTATGGGCTAAGTACGAAACAGCCTGGCACCCCATGTGGAAAGTCTATAAATAGAAAGGAAATCTTCATTTAAGGTTAACTAATTCTCCTTTACTCTCTAGTTTTATTCACACTTTCTCTCACTAAGAACATATACTTACTCTCACGCCGGAGGTTGGTCCTGGGATACATTCCCGGGGCGAGTCTAACGGACGTATTTGTTTTGCAGACACCTGAAGGAACACACCGTGATTGAAGTCACCTCGAATCCGAAGGACCTACTCTAGTCCGAAGGATTCTTCTCGCTTGTTCGAAGTGAAAGCAAACTTTTACTTCAACATACCTCAAGGTCCAAAAAGGCTGCGAGAGTCACTCGAACCAAAGTTAACAAAGGAATGGAAGCCGATGTCAATGCAACTACAGTCAGATCGTGAAAACACAAATAAATACCCAAACAAAAAAAATTCATATAACAATCTTGTTTCGTAGAATCGATTTAATAGATTGTATATTAATCCCTCTTAAATAAAACAAAAAATAAGCCATAAGATATTTTTCTTCAATAGCATTGTATACAAAAAGATTAAGTATACTTTGTAATCATGTGCGAGTGCATGCCAATTGGCGCATAAAATTATTTTTCTTCAAAAGCTCGTTATTTCATATTTTGCGTATGCTATCTTGTATTCTTGTTTGATTTTATTTTTCAAAGGTCCAACGTTTGCATGTAATGTTCCAAGCATACTGAACAAATTAAACTGTTTACTCGTAAAACTAAGCCAAGTAAAAGCCATCTTTAATATCTATTAATTAGAAAGGAAATTTACGAAGATCTAGAGTCCATAGTCATACTTTGTGTACTTACATTGTTAGTAATCATACTATATTATAAAGCATGAAGGCCTACTATTAATAGAAATATTTAAAATTAAGCAATACAACTTCTAAAGCTATAAGTAGAACAACAAATGCTACCTATAGAAATTCCTCTCATATTTAATTCTAACATACAATTAATAATAACATTAAATACAATAAATAAATCATTATATACATTAAATACAATTAATTAACTTGTCAATAAATACAATTAATGCACTTATTGGGTGCTATTATAAAATTATTGCAAAGGTCCTAGCGGAAAGAATTAAAAGGGTGGTCGGAAAGGTAGTAGGTGACGTTCAAAACGCTTTTATTAAAGGAAGGTATATACTCGACGGGGTGGTGATTGCAAATGAAGTGGTAGATCACATGAGGAAGACTCAAAGTAAGGGGTTAATCTTTAAAGTGGATTTCGAGAAAGCATACGATAGTTTGAATTGGAGATTCTTGTTGGACATAATGAAAAAAATGGGGTTGAGGAATAAATGGTGTTCCTGGATCGAGACTTGTCTTCGGTCATCCACAATGTCAATCTTAGTCAATGGATCTCCAACGGAAGAGTTTTCACAATGTCAATCTTAGTCAATGGATCTCCAACGGAAGAGTTTTGTTTGGAGAGAGGAGTTAGGCAAGGGGACCCGCTTTCTCCATTTTTATTTATTTTAGCAGCGGAAGGTCTTAACGCGATCATAAAAGAAGCAGTTGATAAGGGGGTATTTAGTGGTGTTAAGATTGGGCGGAATAATGTGGTAGTTTCTCATCTTCAGTATGCGGACGATACTATCTTTTTCGGAGAGTGGAACAAAGAGAATGCAAAAACTCTTATGTGTATCCTCAAATGCTTTGAGGAAGTATCTGGGCTTCGCGTTAATTATAATAAGAGTAAGCTATATGGTGTTGGAGTAAATGAAGTGGATTTGCGGGATATGGCGAGATGGATGAGATGTGGAGTTGGTGAGTTCCCATTTACTTATTTGGGGTTACCAATTGGCGAGAATATGAAGAGGGTTGGGGCATGGAATACCGTGGTGGAGAAGTTCAAAAATCGTTTGGCCGATTGGAAAGCTAAATCAATATCGTTTGGGGGACGCTTAACATTGGTTAAATCAGTTCTAGGAAGCTTACCATTGTACTATTTTTCGATGTTCCGAGTGCCATTGAGTGTGATAAAACAACTAGAAAGAGTGAGAAAAAACTTTTTTTGGGGAGGGGTGGGGGATTGCAAAAAAATACCGTGGGTTAAATGGGATGGGTTACTAGCCTCACACGGGGATGGGGGGTTAAACATTGGGTCACTTCGAGCAAAAAATCTTGCACTTTTGGGGAAATGGTGGTGGAGGTTCAAAAGGGAAGGGGGGTCGTTGTGGGTGAGAGTAATAAAAAGTATTCATTGGGATAGTGGGGGGCTTGGCGATATCAGGGGGTGGGGGGTTCGGTTGGGTGGGGTGGGGTATGGCGAGACATCATTAGAGTTGGGGAGGAGTTGGAGGGGTTAGGGTTAGACTTCATCTCATCGTTCATGAGGGAAGTGGGGAATGGTAGTGAAATTAGATTTTGGATCGATAGATTGGTGGGTGGGGTTAGGCTTTGTGAAATATTTCCGAGGCTCTATCATCTTGATAGGCGTAAGGAGGGTAGGGTGGCGGAAAAAGGGAAATGGGTAGATAATGTTTGGCGTTGGGAATGAGAATGGGTTAGAAATCTTAGAGGAAGGGTTTGTAAGGAGTTTGAAGATTTACAAGTATTACTGCAAAACGTTGTTATAAAATATGATTGTAGGGATCGTTGGAGGTGGGCGCTTCAAGAAGATGGCGAATTCACGGTTAGAGAACTAACAAAGTTGGTGGAAGAAAAGACTCTTAGCACGGTTAGTGGAGGAGAGGCGACAATATGGAACAAATGGGTGCCAAAAAAAGTCAATATATTTGTTTGGAGGGCTCTAAAGGGTAGGCTTCCGGTTCGTGACAAGTTAGATAAAAGGGGCATCGATTTAGATTCTTTATTATGTCCTTCGTGCGGCGACATGGTGGAATCGTGTGCTCATTGTTTGGTCATGTGTAATTTTGCTATGAGCGTGTGGGAAAAAATATATAGTTGGTGGAAGATTTGGGTTGTCAATGCGTTTTCCATTGAGGAATTTTTTTTGCTTAATGGAAATGTTAACATCCCTAGTCATTCATCTAAATTGTGGCAAGCGGTGATTTGGACATCCGGGTACTTTATTTGGAAAGAAAGAAATGCGCGCGTGTTTAAAGGAAAAGCTTCAAGTTTAAACAAAATAGTTCAAGATATTCAACTTAAAAGTTATGAGTGGATTATGAGAAGGTCCGGAAAGAAAAGTGAATTGAATTGGCAACATTGGCTTTTTGATCCGGTTAAATGCTGTGTCTAAAGATCTCTACTGAATTGTAATTTACAGTAGTTGGGTCTGTGCAGGCTGTGACAGGAGTGTTTGGATCTGCAGTCTGTGATTGGGGTGTCTGGATCTACTGGTTTGAGGCTGTATTCTCAGTTGATTCACCCTTCTTTGTGCACTGGTTATACTCCTAATTCTCCTTGCTGTATCATGTATGGATTTGGTTTTGATTTCTATTTGCTCGTGGGTCCAGCATACACTTTTGGGATAGTGGTTTTTTGTTTTATTTCAAGTGGTCATAAGTTTTTTATGTATGCTGTACCATTTGGTGTTTGTCTTGGTGTTTGTTAGTTTTAGTCAAGTTTGTATTGTTTGTTTGTTTTTCTTGGGTCCTCTATTTGTTAGTATCTTGTTAATATAGTAGAGGCCCTTGTTTGTATTTGGTTTGACTGACGTGAAATAAATATTGCCCTTCAAAAAAAAAAAAAGAAAAAAAAAACAATTAATGCACTTATTAAAACACAAAAAATATTTATTAAAACAGTTTAATAAGGTTTTTTAAAGCGGGTTTGGACCGTCCTTTTAAAGAACGTACTAAATAATTTGGGATATTATTTATAGCGGTTGCAGTTTGCAGCCGTTCTTAATAATAAGTACATTTCTATAACATTTGTAATTGTAATTAAGTACATTTATTATAACATTTGTTAAGAACCGTTGTAAAAAGGTTTGCAATATTAAAAATAATATTTGAAAATTTTCAATTATAGTACCAATTTTTTTTATTGATGTTATAGTTTTTTGTCATTCATCCGGCAATTCTTATTCATTTTGAGAATCTTGATGTATCCATTGTTTCTTCTTCTCTAATTGGCGGTCATGTTTATGTGGTCGACATTGATGGACATTGTGAGCATGCTTACCACTTCAAATCTAAATTGTGTATCAAACGTACATCCTGCATTAGTGAAAACTGAAAATTCAAACGAAGATTTTTATCAATATAACTAAAAATAAAAAGTAAATTTACAACATATGAGACAAGATTAAAAAAAATAAAAAAAAAAAAAAAAAAAAAAAAAAAAAAAAACGACAAAGGTGAAATGAACAACAAAAACTTGCAACAATACCTTTTCTTATATGGTCAACGTTCATGGGCACTGCGAGCAGGTGTACTACCTCATATCTAAATTGTGTATTAAACATTTATCCTGCATTATAGAAACGTCAAAGGATGATTTTAATTAATATAACTATAAAAGAAGAAAATCTACAAATATGAAACACAATAAAGAAACCTACAAAAGTAAAATGAAATAAAAACCACGATGCACACTTGTAAAGTCATGAGTGTACTTACGAAATGAACGATTTGTTTTTCAGGTATCTGCAAAAAATTATACACATGAAAAGCTCGAGTTTGTTTTAGCCTTTTAGGATAAATAAAGAGAAAAAAAATTACACTTGTTGTTGATATGACAAAGAGAATGAAAAAGTGAGTTTAATAAATAGAGATAAATAAGGGTGAAAAGAGAAAGGGAGGGAAAATTCCCGCTCAATTGAGGTGAAAAACTTTTAAAATTTTTACATGTTTATTTGATACGGATTATTTATGCACCCTCCTAAATAATCAATATTTCATATGTTTTAAATTACGGTCATCTAAACACCGTTCTAAATAACTTTCATAAACAAACAACCGCTTTAATTAATTAATCATTTAAAACGATTTTATTTGTAACCGTTATAAATAATTGTTTTACATTATTTAATGCGGTTCAATATATCAACCGTTTCAAATAAGCCGTTCTAAAAAGTAGTTTGTGTACTAGTGACACCCCTTACATAAAAAATACAAATTATCAAGCATATTGTACAACCAACTTAAATACAATTCCTGCATTAAATATCACTAATACAAATGATAAAGCATATTATATAAATATTCAAGCCCGAACGGGCAATGGGCCAAATGGGCTCGAGCCCGAACGGGCACGGGTCAAACGGGCTCGAGCCCGAACGGACACGAGCTAAACGAAATTTTTGATATCTATAAATTTATTGTTAAAAAGAACATAATAAACTAACATATGTTCACATATTGTACAAATCAAGCAAACTACTAAACAAAAAAAAAATAATAATAATAAATAAAATAATACAAACTAAGCAAAATTTCATCAAACTTTTGCCATAAAAAACTAATCAGCAAAAATGTACAAATAAAATAAATTATTAGCCGAAAAAATTAAATTACAGGGTGCCCGCAGCTGCATCGCGCGGGGACCCTGCTAGTAACTTTTAAGGCATTCGCATTTTTAGTATTTGTTTTTTATAACAAAAGTGAAATGCATATGTATTCAGTTAGACATACCTGTTTTTCTTGGCATGTTGATTGATAGCAATGATGGTTTGAAACACTTTGATCAGCAGTATTAAAAGTGTGGTATACATGAACTTTGGTTCGAATGTAGAAGAAAATCATTGAGGTGAGTGACATTTATACACGCACTTCGATAGTTTATAAGACAGAAATGTTGCTAGATAAAATAATATAGTGTACCCAAAACTCCAAAAGGCTTTAATTTTTGTTTAGATGGTTCCTCTACCAAACTTCTGAAATTTTGAGTCTCATGGTAGTACAAATGTTGTTTACGGTAGTAAGTTTGCCTCTCTTAATGTTATAAAATCACGGTAGTAAGTTTGTCTCTTGTTTGATATTTTTATTTTCTATATGGTCTTACTTCTACACTGTATTTTGAAAGTATTTTCATTGCGTACTATTTAGTATTTATAATGTCCAGCAATTGATTCTGAAAAACCGAAATACCAAACACCCAGCATGACAAGTGAGGCCAGTTAACCCTCTGATGATGCTTATAGATTTAAGAACATTGTACTTGTAGCATGTTTTGTCCAGGAAACAAAAGTTTATGCTCGCCATTGATTTATCTATTAACAATCGAAATATCACTTTTAACAACAAGATATTTTCTCCAAATATTTTTTTAACGAAATAGAAATTTTTCTTCATTTTCAAGTATTAAAACTTAAAATCTGAATAAAAGACCCCGACGATAAAAATGTACCCTAAACTGTTACCACAAGTCTTATTCTTAACAGGTTATTGTGAGTCCCATCACCAGTCGTAAAAGCTCTATAAGTCGGGCAAACGATGTATCGTGCACACATAAATGGTAGGATTAAAATACTAAAATTTCATGAGTCAATATTTTGATACCATATAAATTTGTTTCATAAAGCCATTTTAGCCTTGCATCCCACATTGGTTAAAGAGATGAATTGTTCTTTGTTTATATACTACAGTGTACATTGCAAGTATATGTTAAGAATAGTGCTATGTTTTGAACGTGTTGGTGGACTTAGTTTAATCGAAAAGAATAAACAAGTACTACAAGCATATTTAAAAAATTATACAACTTTTTAAGTTTTTAGTTTCACTCAAGCTCCTTTTTAACTTTGTACTCCATAAAGTTTACTGTATTTACAAAAATTTAGGGTCTATGTAACATTGTAAACTTATGATGATGATACTTAGTTTTTTTTTTCTTTTTCTTTTTTTCTAAGATGATGATACCTTGATGTTCGTAAGGTTGACCAGCCTTCTTAATGGTGTCCTCCTAATGACAGGGGCTCTAAAAATTTAACACGCATGATTCGAGAAAAGGTTAAACTGGGTTTAGCGGGGTGTTTAGTTACAAAATAGTGAGGGTGTTGTGATTGCGTTGTTCTCTATCCAAGCTAGTGCTATGGACTCTAATGTTACATAAATGGTGACCATAAAAGCAGCTTGTAAGATGGTAACAGGAAGGATGAGTTTAAATCTGTGAATATCATTATTGATGTGATGTTATGGGCAGTTTTCCAAATAAGAGACCATGGTGGTTATTACCTCACTTCCGGGATATAGATTGCTTTTTCCTTTTGATTCACTGTAAATCACTCAGCCAAGTGTGGGCCCAGAAGAGTAAATTGTACATTAGTCTGGGTCCATTATAAATAAGCCCACTAAGCCTAATGGTTGAAAATCGAAACCTACTTTCGAACTAGGAGAATCTAAACTGTTTCATGTTGATTATTAACATGCTAAGAACTCTAAGTTTTTAAATTTTGAGATCTGTAACTTGGTTGGCTAAGATATTGAAAACCATGTTTACCAAAAAAATGTTTTATAATTAATAAACAAGATAATAAAGTGGACAAAGGTGTTTCTTCTTTCTCATCTACAAATGTTAAAACAAAAAGATGCTATCATATTTTCAAAGTTGATGTTTTGCATGTAAAGGGATTATAACACACTTCTTTCACATCATGTCCACACAAACATGTATCAGTTACATAGGTGGTATATATTATATGAGAATTGCTACATCCACATACAATTTACAAAAACAAATCCACACAAAGGAGGTGTCAACATGTGATTGGTTTGATGAAAGAGAATAGGAAGAAAGTGTATCAAAATACACCAACAACATGTTGCCACCTCATTGTGTGGATTTGTTTTTGTAAATTGTATGTGGATGTAGCAATCCTCATATTAGATTAGTAGACATCATGAAACTAGCTGTAAATTCAGCTAACATGCTTATTGTTATCTTTTTTATGAAAATCAATTCAATCCCACATAGATAAATGAAGGAAGATGTTGCTTATTAATATACTACACGGTCAATAGAACAAAATAAGTTTGGACTAGTGTTATGTTCCAAGTATGAATGGAAGTGTCCTAAACGAATAAAAGTTGTAAGTTGTAACGTACTTTCATTGCATGCTTGAAAATTTATACAAAGTCCAAACTTTTTATGTATAAAATCTTTTTAGCTGTAAAACGTACATTTTTCCCAAAAATCCATAACTCACATAGTTGATTAGTTTTGAATTTGAAAACATGTAGTCATTTTATTATATATGTGGAACTAGGTGTATCATCATTTTGAATTTGGGTTTTATGCAATTTTAATGGCTTAAGTTTTTGATAAATATATTTATATTGCGAGTTCTACGGAGTAGTTATTTTTGTTGTTGCCATTGGTATATTGGTATTTCAATGATTGATCACTTTTATGATATGTTTATATGTACGATTAGTTGGAAATGGACTTTACAAATTCTATAAAGTTGCAGCGTAACTTTTAAGATATTACTATAAGTAATTTGGACTTTTTCATTTTCTTCAAAAATAAGGAAGCAAAGTACATTTAAGATGTGTCTTCCATTTTGTTTAAAACCAAAAAGAAATATTCTCTCGAAAAAGCTTTATAAACTCAGGCACTTTAATGGGCTAAATACATCTTTATAATTGCTCCATTACTTAAAACTATACTTGGCTTCAACTCTAAGATAAACGATATGTCATGAACACACATAAATGGTATGGATTAGAATACTAAAAATTTCACGAGACTAAACATTTAGATACTTTATTAGTCTGTTTTATAAAAGCCATTTCCACCTTGGCACCTGCATCCCACATTGGTTCATGATATGAAATGTTTATTACTTATATACTATAGTTTGGGTTGTTGATATGTGTTAAGAAATGGTATTATGTTTCGAATCTTGTATACCAGGCGGTTTAATTCAGAAAAAAAAAAATGTTTAAACCGGATTGGTTCACTAGGTTCGATAAATTGTACATGCTCTTAACTTTTTGTTTTTACCTAATTTTCCTTTTTAACTTTGTACTTCAAAATCTATGTTTTTATGCCTCTAAATAGTATCTACTTCTCAAAGTTTAGATGATGTAGTTTGAGTGACAAAATATTGAGAACATCGATTTGATAATAGGCCGAGACTTGCTATCTTCGAACTCCAAGTATCCAACAATCGTCAAGTTTTTAAAACTCTTGGACAACGGATAATACATTTTTCAATAAAACCTTCATCTAAATTCGTTGCATGAAATACACACACTACTAAGGTTAGTCCAACTAATGGTGCCACTTGGATACAATAATATGGAACAACTTTTATCGTGTAACGGGATTTTAAAACAACGAGATTTTAAAGCGGCATATAATTATATTTGTATTTAGGTTAAGCGTATTGTGTAACATTTTGGATGGCCTAGTGGTAAAAAAGCTTGTGATTATGACTTTAAAATGTGTGAGGTCTCAAGTTCAATTTCTGTTACAATAGTATGAAATACACACACTCCTAAGGTTAGTCCAACTAATGGTGCCACTTGGATACAGTAATATGGAACAACTTAAATCGTGTAACGGGATTTTAAAACAACGAGATTTTAAAGCGGCATATAATTATATTTGTATTTAGGTTAAGCGTATTGTGTAACATTTTGGGTGGCCTAGTGGTAAAAAAGCTTGTGATTATCACTTTAAAATGTGTGAGGTCTCAAGTTCATTGCTTACGACCATAATATTGTTACATGATACGTGGGAATCGCACCAGGCTTTACCTCTCAAGGGATCTTGAGAAGCTTACAACCCCCACCAGGCAGTGTACCTGATCGTTGTAGTATAGTATAGTGACAAGTACCGGGGGATTGATCGTTCAGCTAGGAATAGTGTCGGTAGGATTAGAAAACCTAAATACTAGTTCTAAAGATGAGGGATGATTCTTTTTGTATTTTATATTTTTTTAGAAAGCAAGTAAAAATCTCGGGTTTGAAGGATTTGGGCGGAATTAGTTGTTAGTCAACTAACCCAATACTAAAGATGCAATCAAAATAAAATACTACAAATGAAAATAAACTAAATTAAACTAAGGTTGTGAGCAATAAGTGGAGAAGTTGTGTTTACTTAGATTTCACTACTCCCTAGATATCTTTTACACGTTAATTACTTGTTATAGTTGTGTGGATGACGGATTGTATTCCTTAATACCATTCATGGGGTGGCGCACTTAATTCCCCAATCCTATGAGTGCCTACTTCACTCCTATGTCGAGCCGGCTAAGAAGCTCCTAACATGGGATCATTAGAATTTACTCATGCATTAAATACAACCAATAAAACCTAGTGCACGTCAGTTCATGTTTCCTAAGACGTTCAAGCATGTTACCATTTGGAGATCTGCCAGTTTTCTTAAGCCTAACATCGAAATCATTCATCCAATACAACCATAAACAAGTAATCAACACATAATTAACATCTAGGTTTCATTAGATCTAAGCAAACACAAGATAGATCTAGCCTAGCATGATGAAATTAAGACAAAAACAAGATATAGACAACCAACACATAGACATATTGATTGAATTAAAAGAACACTTATCTCAATTACACATGAAAGGGTTCAAGGGCTGAGAACCCTTGAAAAACCTGTAAAATTCGTACTAAGTTCGGCCTTAGGGTTTCTCCAAAACTTCTCTTTTTTTATGAATGAAAATTAGAAAACTATATATAGGAAATTGAGGCTGACGACGTCAAGACCAAATTGGTGACGCCGTCATCTCGCCGCCAAAATACTTCTCGGACTGCCTTGATCTGCTTTTGACGCCGTCACGTTATAGCATTTTCCAGGCCGTCACGTATTTTACTCTTGACGCTCTACCTCGTGACGCCTTCAATTCTGTACTGGGTCGTCATGGAAATTACTCTTGACGCCGTCAGAATTTCCTTCTTGACGCCGTCACCTACTGTTCCCAGCAAGGAAAATTAAGACTTTGACGTTTTCTTCACTTTTATGCTCCAAAAACGTCCGAATTGCTTCCTTTTCCAGATTTCTCTCCCAAAGTACCTAAAATCACAAAAGGAACGATTTAGGACAATATTTGATCAAATAAATTCAATTCCGGGCTTAAATAACCCCCTAAAAGTGGTTCATTTTTCGCCTCATCATTACACAAAATGTTAAAGAACTATTACTATACAAGATTAGTTGATATAATTTTGCTAAATAGAAGCAACAATTTTTCTTTTTCTTTCATAATTTAACTTAAAAGTTCAAGGATACAATATTTGAGTATTTCTTAAATAAAATTACTTACAATATGTTAAAAAAAACAAACACAAGTACACTTGTGTTACATACTATGACTTATCATATTATTTTAAATCGACTAGAATAGTTTACAAGCTCTGATTAATAATAACTCTCATATTTTTCATATTATTTACCATCGAACAACTCTGAAAACAATTTAAAGCCTTAAAATAAACATGGCTACGTTTTTGATGAAACATTGACTTCTTTTCTATATACTGAATACAAGTAATTGTTGGCTTATCTGTATGACTTTCATTTTTAGGTATCTGATAAATAATCAGACATAAGTATTGAATTATGTCGTAAATTACATTTATTTAAGATATGGAGCAAATCGTATCTTCGAATTGATTTTTTAAACACATTTATTTTGGACCCAATTTTCATAAAACATATTTTTCCAAAATCATCGTATTTTCATGACCTTAGACAAATAAATCCAACGGCTCAGATTAATATCATATCACATTATCCGGGGCCTATTTATACCCATACATATACACATATTCCTTCACCATCATCTCTCATTCACAATTTTTATTCACAATACACACATGACACATGTGTTGTATGTGTATATATATATGTTTTGTGGACTTTTCTCTCTTTTTAGAAATATCTAAATTTTGTTAGCTGTTACTTTTGTTTGAATTATTATTATATAAACTCTCTCTTTCTATTTATTTATTGTGTGTGTTTTTTCTTTAACAAAAATGGGCAAAACCATTAAATGGTTAAAGCATTGTTTGGTCTTAAAAAAGAAAGAAGACAATCAAACTCCGGTGAAAGAAAAAACAATTTTTCGTCATGCATTCCGTGTTCACCACATAGGTACCCTGCTAGCTCTCCGGATGACACTCCCTTGATCAAACTGGGTTATGGCAGAGAGCTAAACCGACGTGCAATTGATGTTGCTGTTGCTACGACTCATGCGGCTGATTTTGCTGTTGTTGCTGCTGATACCGCCCTTAAATACGCGGAGTTTACTCGTGAGAATCTGTATATATCCGCAGCTATAACAATTCAAACTATGTATCGTGGATATTTGGTTAGTAACATTAATATATGTACTGTTTTATTAAGAAAGGTGGTACTAACATAGTTATATACAAAGTACTATTTTTAGTTTCATTTTTTGATTGACCGATTTGGATTTAATAGGCGAGGAAAGCATTGAAGGCGTTGAAATCTTTGGTGAACCTTCAAGCATCTATAAGAGGTTATCTAGTTAGGAAAGGAGCAACCGAGACTTTGCAAGGAATGGAGGCTATGTTCAAAGTGCGATCTAGGGCATGCTCACAAAGATCTCGTCTTCAAGACGATAAATATCACTCAAGAAGATCAATGGCAAGTACTCGAATGTTCAATTTTTCTTAGTTTAATTTGTGTTACTATATCCGTCCCAGAATTATTGTCCATGTTTGACTTTTTAAGTCTTTCCTTGACAACTTTGACTTTAATTATTTATTTTTTTGTGTGTTATATAATATTTGATGCAAAATATATGAATAGATTGGGTTTTAATTGGTATAATTTTCATGAACTATTCTACAATACAAACAAAAATATTTAAGGTCAAACTTGAAATAGAAAGACTCAAAAAGTCAAACATGGATAATTATTCTGGGACGGAGGTAGTAATATTTTGTATTTGGTATATGAACTTGTGGTGTGCATGAATTGTATATATCAAGTTTTGTGTTAAAGATTAGTAAGTAGTAGAGTGGTTAATCTTTGTTGTTCTCTAATAACTTTTTTTTTCTTCTTCTAAACTAGTGATAAATCAGATTTTCATGTGAGAGAAACATGTTTCAATTTTGGCTAGATATGTGTTTTTATGTGAAAGTTGAAAAGTACAAAATTCAGTACAAATCGTGTAGTTGGCTAACCAAGCTGCTTTTGGTCGTTTTACTGCTCTAGGAGGTACCAATAATTTGTCCGGTTTGATTTATAAAATTTTGAAAACAATCTTATGGATTTTGGTTGACACTTCACATAAAGCAAGTCAAAGTAAACCATTCACATGTATAGTGTGACCATGGAAGTACATTCTTGAATAGATAATGTATGAAGATATTATTTTTGAATTTGCAGAGGAGGGTAAGTGAGTCAAGGAGTAGAAGGATGTCATCTTCTTTTCAAATTCCTAATGAAGCAAGACTCAAATTTGGTGAAGTATCCCCACAAAGGCCAAAATCAAAGTTAACAAGGATCAACACATGCGCTTGGCCGGTGGACTCAAAATCCCGCACCCCTTCTCTATTCTTAAGCCACTCACATCGTTTTTCGCTGCCTAATGTATCAACCCATCATGAGTTCGAGCCTCGCATCTTCACAAGCCACAACACCCCTCGTTTCGCATTCTCTAGTGGGCCTAATGATTACGAGTCTATCTACAAACAAGTAACTAGGGACGATTCTTTCACGAGCCACCCGGGCTACATGGCTAACACCGAGTCTTTTAGGGCCAAAGTCAGGTCCCAAAGTGCACCAAAGCAAAGAGTTGGGCTCAACAAGAGAGTTGGTCCTAGTGAGGTGGCATGTGAGCCATGCATGGATAAGTCAAAGTCTAGGTCTCCATCTCTAATGCTAGTCAACGACTTCAAGAATTTTATTATGAGTAGGATTGGAAAGTCTTAAAAAAGTCAGTGGGAGTGAGTAAGGAAAAAAATGTTTTGTTTTTGATAGTTAAGTCATTTAAAAGTGATTGACAGAAGAAAATTTTGCAATTTGAGTTGAAATCAATATCAAATGTTAGACTTAGTTTTAAACTTGAAAACATGGTATCATTTTATTGCTTGTGGAACTAGTTGCAATGTCATTTTGAATTTGGGTTTTATGCAAATTTAATCGCTTAAGTTGTTGACGAGTACTATATATTTTATTGCCAGTTATACGGAGTAGTTATTTTTTGTTGTTGCCATTAATGGTATTTGAATGATTGATCACATGAAATAGAAACTTATAATTGGCCATTTGACTTTTATGATATGTTTATATTTTATATTTAAGAAAATGAAAGAAAAGATTGAAACGCTTAAACATAATGGGCCTCTTTGGATGAAGTTTTTTTAAAACCGTAGGCTTTTTGTTTTAAAAAAGAAAATCCTTTAAATTAAAAAACTTCATTTGATAACTCAAATTTCAAGCTTTTATTTTAATTGTGTAGCTTTTAAACAAAAAGCTAACAAATGAATATTTTTAAATTTTATAGAGGTTGAATAAGAAATAAATTAATTACCCTTTGTTTAATGAACATATGAGTACATGTTCCTCTCTTCTCTTGTTGAACTAGAACTTAATTATACTTTTCATCTCCACATTTTATAGTTAACGTAATAATATATTGTATATTATATTATTCTATATTATCTAGTTTGTTTTATTCTTTTAAGAACAAAAACGCGTACTATTAAAACTTGCAACATCTTCTATTATAAATAATTCTATCATCATCTAAATTACAAACGATTACATAAACTCATGATGTCCGTTGTCATGAAACAAACAATTAATGACTCCTTCTTAAATATGAAACACATGTTATCAATGATTAATGGGGTTTCTTTTTCTTTAATTCTATGCAAACGTTCTTTTAGATCATTATATGCTTTACAAATACAATTATAATCACCTTACCAATTAATAATATAAAACAGAAAAGCAACAACTTGTAGCTATCATCTTCATCTAATAGTTATCACCTTACAGTTAACACAGTTTACAGTTATCCGTTTACATCTAATAGTTTATATTTTATAGTAAGTTTTACTAAACTTTTTTTTTTTTTTTTTTTTTTTTTTTTTTTTTTTTTTTTTTTTTTGAAAGTTAAAAGACTTCTACTTTTAAGAAACTTTAACACGAATTCTATGAAGTTGCAGCGTAACTTTTTAGATATTATAAGTAATTTGTAATTTAGCATGGACTTTCATTTTCTTCAAAAGTACACTAAGCAAAGTACATGTTAAGATGTGTCTTCCATTTTGTTTAAAACCAAAAAGAAATTGGCCTCTCGAAAAAGCTTTCTATACTCAGGTACTTTAATGGGCTAAATACAAGTTTATAATTGTTCCATTACTTACAAACTAAACATGTTTTTAATTCTAAGATAAATGATGTGTCATGAACAAATAAATGGTTTGGATTAGAATACTAAATTTCATTTGTCTAACATTTAGATACCTTATTAGTTTGTTTTATAAAAGTCATTTCCACCTTGCATCCCACATTGCTTGAAGATATAAATGTTTTTTCACTTATATATTATAGTTTGTGTTGTTGATATGTGTTAAGAAATGGTATTATGTTTCGTACCTCTTGTACTAGCTGGTTTAATTCAGAAAAAGAAAAATATTAAAACCAGTTTGGTTCAATAGGTTCGAAATATTGTACAAGCTCTTAACTCTTAACTCTTTTGTTTTTAACTAATCTTCTTTGTACTCCAAAAAACCAACTGATTTTAATGAAACGACATTGTCATGAAGCTAGGAGATAGAAAAGAGTTGGCTGCTTCATACATTTGTTCTCGTGAAATGACACTCCCTCTGCAAATGATCAACCTTGTCCACTGTTTTATCCAGGGACGGAGCCAAGGGGTGCCCGCGGGTGCACGTGCACCCCATGAATTATTTCGATATAGTGTTAATTTAAAAAAAAAATTATCGATTTTACCTAAATGTATCTTAAATGCACCCGGTGCATTAAATGTGTCTCTAGTATTATTTAGTTCGTATACTTTAAATATAAAATTTTGTAAACGCCCAAAGATAAAACAAGTTTAATAAATTAAAGCACAAAAGCCAAAAGATGAAATAGGTTTATTAATGGAACAAGTTTATTCATCATCCTAACAATTTACAAAATCCAAAATTTAACCAACACACAAAGATGAAACAGGTTCGTAAGTCGTAACATATACCTTTCATTTGTTTATTATGTCTTTTAAAGTTTTCATATTTTGATTTTTTGTATGAAATCTTAACTAATAACTAATTTGTTGGTTCCGTATAGTCTATCATCATCAATAAGGGCTTAGGGCAATAAGAATAAGTGAATAACTATGCAGTTTCTATTAAGACAAATAGGGATAATAAGTTTAAGTGATAGTCAACAATATATTAGAATATGAATAGCACCCCAATTGTGTTGTCAATGGCATTTTTATTGTTGTCGTAGTTACAATATATATGAAAAGTAGTGCTTAATTGAAGTTGCCTGTTGCAACCGCTACGGTTGAAAGATGTTTTTTTTTTTAATGAAGCTCATTAAAACTGATTTGCGATATCGGATGGGTGATGATTATTTTAACGGCACTTTAACTTGTGTGCTATAGAGAAAGAAGAACTTATTAATATTAAAAATGAGGGTGCACGTAAGTGTTATTTTGCTAAGGGAGATCATAGAATCACTAATTAGAAGGTGATATGTTCATTTATTTATCGTTTTAATGAAATCTTCGTTTTAATTCACATTTTAACTATATTATATTACGGTTCAAAAAAATTTGTGCACCCGGTTATATTTTTTTCTGGCTCCATCCCTGGTTTTATCTAAGGTGGGCGATCAATACAATTAAAAGTTGAAACCATAGCTAAGAACATCAAACACAACCAAGAATAAAAATACAACCATTACATAATCAATCTTCCATATAGAAACAGGGGAGGTTAAAAGATGAGCAACTCGAAAAAATCCTTCTATCTCCTGATAGTGAGGCAATTACCTCCATGGTCATTTACTTTGACAACGAACCCATGAAACCATATCATATATATTTTCATACAGGGTGGTGATCAACAGCGTGAATGGGTCGAATGACAGAAAAGAAGAAAGTGAAAAGCAACAAGGAAGAAATATACTAAAATAACTCATTCATGCGTTGAGTGCAAAACAAATTGAAACATATCAAGATATAATTGTAAAACTTTACCTAAGCCTCTCATACTCTTGTGTCATTCTTTTGGAAATAACACGAAAAAAAACAACGTCATCTTTTGGAATGTGGTAACTATGTCTAGCCTAAACATAATGTTGAAGTGCCCTCAATCAATTAACCTCATCGCAGAGAGGACCATGATCAAGCAAGTATTAATCCCAAACTGTGTGTGCTTTCTACCAGTTAGTTCATGCCTTCGTGTTTGATGGAAAACTGACACCATTAGCTTCCAAACGAAAGAGGGTCTATCAAAAAGAAAAATATTAGTAATGAAAGAAGAGCTAAAGATATAACTTGCAATCACAACGCTCAAGAAAAGAAATGTACAGGAGGATATAGCTAAAGATATTCATACTCAATCTATATGGATGAATTTTTATGCAGCGAATCAACGAAGTACCAATAACAAGATCGATAGCACTCACTTATGTATGTGACAAGGGATTATAATTTGTTTCATGTTGGTTGACATGCTAAGAACTCAAGCTTTTTAATTTAGAGATCTGTAACTTGGTTGGATAAGATATTGAAAACCGTGTTTACCAAATATATATACTCGTAGTAAATAAACAAGATAATAAAGATGCCAAAGGTGTTTCTTCTTTCTTTTCTAAATGTAAAACAATAGAATCATACTAAACCAGAAACTGACATTAGAGAATCTCATCTTCAAAAGTTATGGCTTGCCCTTTTTGATTTGTCTTAGCTTTAGGCCTTTTGCGTTGCCTTTCTTTGGTCTCTACTGCTTTCTTTGGCCTTGGTCTTGCGTCCCCCTAGCTACCTTATATGCTTGCGTTTGTCTTGGTGGTTTTGTTCTTGCTTGCTTTGCTCTTGTCCCATTGTCTTTAACTCTTTTTTGCGCTTCTTCTTTTCCTTTTCCTGTCTGCTCTGTTGGCTTGTATGCTCGCTTTTTTCTCTTTCTTTTCTGGTTCTTCTTGTGGCGTTGGTTGTGGTCTGTGTTGGTCTGTCTTTTGCTTTGTTTGCTTACGTGCTTCTATGCTTGTTGTTTCATTATTGCTTATATGCTTTCTTTTGTTTTGCTCCATTATTATCGTCTCCTTTCCTTTGGGCTCCCATTGCACAGACCAGCCGGAGGTATCCGGCTTTCCTGAAACAGTCTCTTTACCTTCAGGTTTGTCCGGGGGTATGGGTAGGATCTGTCTACATTCCACCTCCCCCGTACCCTGCTCCGGCAGGATTGGGTATGTTGTTGTTGTCATCTTCAAATGTTAAAACAAAAAGAAGCTATCATATTTTCAAAGCTGATGTTTTGCAAGTAAGAGATTATATATAACACACTTCAAAGCTATCCGTTACATAGGTTGAATTAGCAGTAAATTCAGGTAACATGCTTATTATTATTTTTTCATGAAAACTAATTCAATACCAGATAGGTAAAAGAAAGAAGATTTGGCTAGTTAATATACCATATGGTTTATTAAACAAATGTGTTTGGACTAGTGTTATGTTTCCAGGCAGACAAGAGGTGTATTCTAAAAAAAATTAAAAGTTAATAGCGTACTTCTATTGTATGCTTGGAAATTTATACAAACTCCAAACTTTTTATATTTAAACTTTTCCCAAAATCCGTAACTCTCATAGTTGGTTAGTTTAATAATCACTCTCTATATCTTTCGCACAGAGGCGTATATGAGGGTGTGCGAGACGTGCTATTGCACAGGGCCTCCAAATTCTAGGGACATCAAAATTTTTATATGATATTTATATATACCCTATAAAAGTGACTTCATGTATTTGATTTATAGTGTTGCATTAAAAAAATGATGGTCAGACATATTGAAAACGATTATTTCTCAATTTTTTAAATAAATTATTTACTTTCTATTTTATGCCCCGTACTTGTCTTTAAACTGAATCGGCCTCCATAAACACTGAGATGACACTCCTTTCGCACACATATCCTTATGCATTTTACTAGTATAACTTTTCTAATTTTAGAAATATATATTTATATTTATAAGTATCTTAAAACACCTTTTCTCTCTTATACGTGGTACACAATTTAGTACTCCGTAATTACTTTTGACAACTACATTGATAATATAATTATGCGCTCGTAAATTATTTTCAATCAAACAAAATACAAGCTTATTTATTTATTTATTTATTTTAAATTAAGAAAGCAATTTTTTACAATAACATGTGTGACATTATAATCATGAAATGTCATGCTTTAAAGGGAAAACAACACACAATTAACCTATAAAAACACATTCGGTAGGTAACGTTTATTTCAACTAAACACTAGCGCTATGTTAAGCAATTCTCTTCTCATTCAGCTTGTCCAAAAATCACAAATAAGGAGATCCGAGTATCTCTCATATGTGTTGCAGTATGTTTTATATGAACTTTAAATATAATATGTTCACAATCGACATGATAAATGTTGGATTTTGGTGTTTGAATCACCTTTCACAACATAACTCTTATTTTGAAAACAAAAAGATTAATCAAAGAAAGTAACATTAACATGTAAGTATAAATATTACAATTTTAGATCCTTATAACATTTTTTGTGTTTAAACTAGTTAAATCAACAAACCACCAACCCAATTCACTGATTGATCTATTTACTTAAACGGGTTACAAATGGGTTACACGTGTTATGCAGGTCTGGGTTATTGTTGAGTTTCTTGACACGATTAATAAATCGGTCGTGTTTAAGTAGAGGTTATACTAACCTGCCAACACGCGAACACGACTCGATTGGCACCCCTAGTTAACATGCATATAATAAACTCAAGTTTTGAGATCGTCAATCAGTTGGCTGAGATATTGAAATCCATGTTTAGGTGACTTAGTTATTATATTTTATTTTATTTTTGTGATAGAAAATAGAAATCCAACTCAATCCCACATAGGAAAAAGAAAAAAATTGTTGCTAGTTAATATACCAGATGGTCTACATGTCAAAGCGTGTTTAGATTAGTGTAATGTTTTCAGGACAAGACAACAAATGTGCTAACATACAAAAGATATAGCACGTTTGAAGTCTTGTTCCTGCAAATTTTACACAAAGTCTTTACTTTTTTTATACAAGCTCTCAATTTAAATCAATCTTTTAACTTTTTAACTGAAAAAGATTTTTGGAAGAAAGACTCATAAATTTTATATTTATAAGCTAGATGTAGTGTATGTTATGAAGCCAATGGGTTAGTAATTCAGTATATGCTTGGTATATATAACTTTATATTTATAAACTAGTCATGAATTTGTTTAAAGGAAAACTCTTCTTAGAAAGAATATGAAAACAAAAAAGATAAAAACTTTCGACATCATATATTTTTCTAACCTAAAAGCTAGAAAACATCCACGTAAAAGAAACTTTTAAATTTAGCAAGAAAAATTATACAAAGTTTCGGTGTGACTTTGAAGTTAATGTAAGAAAGTTTTAATTTAGCTTAGACTTTTATTTAATCAAAATAAAAAATAAAAAGTTGTAACCATAAAACAAAAATACACGAGATCAATTTACAAAGGCCCACTGCAATTACAAAGACCAAAGTAAACTACTTATACTTATACATATCGTCTTTCATTTTATTTTAAACCAAAATAAATTACTTGCCAGAAAAGGTTTCCAAATTCGGACATTGGTCGTCACTTCGATCGAGCAAAATACAAATTTATAATTGCTTCATCACTTAATAATTGGCTTCGAATCTTCGAAACATACGTTTTGTATTATGTCCGTGCAGCCTAAAATACGAATATTTCATGAGTCAACATTCGAGTTCTTTTTTAATTTTTTTTACGGTGTCATTTCAACCCTCTTGTATCCCACATTGGTTGAAGAGATGAAATGTTCTTTGGTTATATACTATGTAGTATACAAATGGTATGTGTTCAAAATAGTAGTATTATATTTCGCGTATATATTAGATTATGAAGTTCATGTACTTATTAAGATTGAACTTCGTAATCTTTGTATAACGCTAAATATATACGACTTCTTAACTTTTTAATATCTATTAGATGAATTCCTTGACAAGTACTCCAAAATTTATTTACGAAGATCTAGAGTCCATAGTTATACTTTTTTGTACTTAGATCGTTAGTAATAACTTTTGATAGTTGGACGACGTAGCCATCTATTTAAGGGGGGAAAAAAACATTTCTTAACTTTTGTCGACAATAAAGATTTAAAAATTACACCACAATGACAAATGTAAATGTTGTGTACTTTGATAAATTCCATTAAAACAACAATATTATGAATCTAAAATTGACATTCGTATGATCTAAATGAGATATTAAACTGCTTTGTTATTTGTAAAAAGCGATACATTAAAATTCATGATGTTAACTTAGAATACCATAAATTAAACTATTAAAGGTATGATAATCTTAAATGAACAAATTAACTTTCACCTGAGTATGACTTAGTTGAAATAACGTAAACTATATTTGCTGCAAATTGGTTTAATAACTCATGACCTGAGTATAACTATATTTGTTGAAAGTGAAAGCTTGGATAATACACAGGCTAAGAACCACATACAAAAATTTTCTTTATGACATAACTGATAATATAAATAATATAACGCATGATTATGCATACAAACAAACATCATTTGTAAACCAAAATTCAAATAGAAAGAAGCAGGCAGCAAAACGTGAGTTACAAAAGAATAATAGAAATCTTAACTTGACGGTACAAACAACCCGGCCTATACTTTATGGCATATAACCGAAGAAACAAAAATGAGTTGCATTATCGTTAGTTTTCTCCTCAATCACAACTAAACAAAGAAGATGGAAAAAATACCGTAAAACCACATGTAACTAATGATAAATTTGTACTCAATCTAATGGTTTCAACACTTTAGAAAAGAAAAGAAAGTTTGTACTCGATCATCATAAACCGAGTAGCTTTAATTTAAAAGATAAAATGTGTACAATGAACACATAAAAGGAAGAGATCAAAATGGTAAAATTCATTAGTCTGAATTTAGGTACCTTATTAAAACCTTTTTAATCTTGCATCCTACATTGGTTCAAGGAAGGAAGTGTTCTTTACATATATACTATTGTGTGTGAAAATGACATGTCTTAAGAATAGTATCATGTTTAGGATATGCTATTGGCATTGAGGTTCATGTACAAAGTTAAAAGATTGAACCTTGCGGCAAATAGTCTAATCCTTAACTTATACGAGTCCTTAACCTTTTAATTATTATTAAATGAGAAATGCTAGACCTACTCATAAAATTCACATAACAAATCTAGTCGCTGACGTATCATTTTAATCATTATTAATTAAAAAAGGCTAGACTTACTCATAAAATTCACATAAAAAATCCACTCGCTGGTGTGTTAGCGTGTGATTGGTGACACGTCAACTAGTGCATTTATTTTTGGATTTTGTGAGTGAGTCCAGCATTGCTTTTATTAAATAAATTGAAAACCTCTTGCCCTTTTTTTTGGTAAAGGGTTTTACCCGGTAAATATTTTCACACCAAAAAAGTCGTTACGTACACATGAATATGGCTGAGTACCATATTAACCTAAACGCACTAGTATGCGTATCAACTACATGGATTGACAAGGCAAAACCATGCTAATCATACGTACTATACAAAAGAACAAAGACACCAAAAACTATAACCCAAATGCATGCACCCCATGCATGCAATCCCACATACGACCCAATAACCGTAAGCCTAACTCATCGAGCTTTTCTATCCTGCTCCATCAGTCATTATTGTCATTTGTGATCTTCCAAATCTCCAACATCTTTGCAACTTTAATCGACTTCTTGAATCTAAGAGAAATTAATTTGAGTCGTACGTTTGCAATGATGATATCACGAATATGAGCTACTGTACGAGACTTCTTTTTGAAGATTCGGTTGTTACGTTCTTGCCATATAAAATAACTAGAGGCAGCAACCACAAGCCTAGCACAAATACTCCTAGCCGAATACTTAGATGATAAAGGATGTAACCAAGCTAGAATACTCACCAATATGGCATCAACATTATCCATTAGCGTACCTTCGCAATAAGAACCGATATATGGCTTATTTTATTCTATTTAATGGTGGAGCCTTACGTTTTTTAATCCTTTTAATCATTATTAAATAGATTGAAAACCTTTTTTCTTTTTCCTTTTTTCTTTTTTTTAATCATTAACAAGTGCTTTATTTTAATTTATTTAATGGCGGAACCCTAGCTTTTCTAATAAAACATCAAATAATGATTAAAACATAGGGCTTAACCTTTAAACACTCGAGGATGGCTTAGCGACAGAATGACTTGTAACTATTACTATAAAATATGTTGAGTATCAAGTTCAATTCCTGTTAGATGCAAATAACCCAGAAGTAGTCACGCCAATCATCTGGAAAAAAAAAAAGAGCTTTACCAAATGTCCATTAGTAGTCGTAAATTTGTTTAAAGGAAAACTCTTTTTGGAAAGGAAATGAAAACAAGAAAGTTAGAATCGATCAACATCATATATTTTTCTAATTTAAAAGTTAAAAAAAAAAAAAAAACATCCATGAAGTTAATACTTCATGTAAGTAAGTTGTATATTAGCGTAGACTTGCTTTTTAGTCAAAATAAAAATTAAAAAATAGCAACCTACAAGGCAACCTAACTTTATAACCACAAAACAAAAATACACGAGATCAATTTACAAAGCCCACTACAAATAAAAAAAACAATGTAAACTACTGTTATATATTGTCTTCCATTTTGTTTTAAACCAAAAGAAAATTGGATTACTGGAAAAGCTTTCCAAATTCGGACATTGGTTGTTACTTTGATCAGGCAAAATACAACTTTATAATAGCTTCATCACTTAATACCTGGCTTCGATTTTCAAAAGATACATTGTGTATCATGAACACATAACCGTATAGACAAGAATACCAGTTTTTCGTGAGTCAACATTTGGGTTTCTTTTTAGTTATTTTATGGTGGCCATTTCAACTCCCTTGTATCCCACATTGGTAGAAGAGATGTAATGTTATTTGGTTATATACTTTGTTGTATACAAGCAGTATGTGTTAAGAATAGTAGTATTATGTTTCGGGTACATACTTGTTTATGAAGTTCATGTACAAATTAAGATTGGGCTTCGCAACCAGATATGCGCCCTGAACTTATACGACTTCTTAACTTTTTAATATCTATTAGAAAGGAATTCCTTGACAATTTACGAAGATCTAGAGTCCATAGTCATACTTTTGTTAACTTAGATTGTTAGTTATAACTTTGAGAGTTGGACAATGTAGCCATTTATTTAAGAACAATAAAAATGATGACAGTATAACTGAAAAATTACACCACAATGACGAGAATCAAATAAATTTAAAAGGCATTCACAGTTTTTGTATTTGTTTTTTTAGCAAAAGTGAAATGCATATGTTTTCAGTTAGACATAACGGTTTTTCTTGGCATGTTGATTGATAACATTGATGGTGTGAAACACTTTGATCAGCAGTATTAAAAATGTGGTATACATGAACTTTTGGTTAGAATGTAGAAGAAAATCATTGAGGTGAGTTAACATTTATAGACTTCGATAGTTTATAAGGCAGAAATGTTGCTAGATAAAATAATATAGTGTACCCAAAACTCCAAAAGGCTTTAATTTTTGTTTAGATGGTTCCTCTACCAAACTTCTGAAATTTTGAGTCTCATGGTAGATATAAAAGTAGTTTACGGTAGTCAGTTTGTCTATCTAAATGTTATAAGATCTCGTCTTCAAATCTTTTTTATATAATAAAGGAGTTATATCATTTCGGAGTTTTTTTGACAAAACAATTTTATACGAAAAAAATTGGACCAATAGAAGAGCTCAATTTGAACATATAGACGAAATCAAGCAATATAATTATACAATAAAAAGTCAAAATTAAATTGATTTTGGTCAAAATTTTAATAAATTTGATGAAGAATTTGGTTGAGCAAAAAAAAAACACACAAAAATATAGGTGTCAAATTTATGAAAATAAAACTTAAAAAAGGATGGGTAATTAATAAAAAGGAAAAATCTTTAATAATGTATCATACTTGCCAAAAAAATAACTTTCGCGCACTGTACAAAAAAATATATATTTTTCTCTCCCTTAAACTCAACTATTTTGTCCTTTTTGATGTATTGAACTTTCATTTTTTGGCCCTTTTGATGTACTTTCGTGACATTTTTGCCCCTGGATTTATAATAATTTGAGGGGTAAAAATGTCAAAAGTACATCAAAAATGCCAAAAAATGAAAGTTCAGTACACATATAAGGAAAAAAAATTGTTCGGTACACGAAAGTCATTTTTTTAGCAAGTATGGTACGTTTTTAAAGATTTTTCCCTTAATAAAACTTAAGTTGTTGAATTTTAAATATATTATATATAGTTTAGTGTAAGTTATAAGTATCCATGTTTTTAAATAACTTTAGATAATTAATAAATAACCCTTATACTTTATACTCCTAAAGTTTATAAAATGGACTTTGTTTATAATTACACGATTATTAGTATTAGTTTGATACTTTCATCTATTAAAATTACAAAAATTTGTTTCATTATCATCATCATCATCATCATCATCATTTATTTATTTATTTATTTTACGTTAAATAAGGATTCATGTTATCCTATTTAAAAGTTTAATCTATGAGAACACGTGTTTGAATATTAAATACCGATAAATTATTATTAATGGTAATATAAATATCAAAATTTAATCACGAGATACTGTGATATGAAAATAAATATATGCGATTGTATTTATAACAACAACTCATGTAATTATTATTTAAAGTGTTTATACAGAAATCCTAAAAACTTTTTTAAAAAACTTTACGGAGTACATTTTAACTTCATCAACGCTCATTATGTACTACTAAACTCGCACATTTTGTTTTTATGAGTCAACATTTAGGTACCTTGTATTTTGTTTTTATGAAATCTATTTAATCTTGCATCCCACATAGGTTGAAAGAAGAAAACGTTCTTCACATATATACTATTGTGAGTAACAATGGTTCATGTTTAGAAGAGTATCATGTTTGGGATATACTATTGGCGTTGAGGTTCATGTACAAAGTTAAAAGATTGAACCTCATCATCAAAAAGTTTGTTCCCAAACTAATATAAGTCTTTAACCTTTTAATCATATAGATTGAATGGCTTATTTCCATCTACTCATTGGTTTAATCATACATATTGAATGGCCTATTTCCATCAATTGATTAGTTTTCTAATCAAAGTCCTTAACATTTTGATCCTATATACTGAATGGCTTATTTCCATTTATTCATTGGTGAAGCCTTTAGCTTTTCAATCCGAGTCCGCAACCTTTTAATCCTATATATTCCGTGGCTTGTTATCATTTATCCAATTGCTTATTTCCATCTATTCAATGGAGAAACCCTTAGCTTACCAATTTGAGTCTTTATACTTCTAATCCTATATATTTAATGGCTTAGTTTCATATATTCAATGGCGGAGTCCTTAACTTTTTACGGAGTATATTCAATGGCTTATTTCGATGTATTAAATAGCCCCTGTCCCTTTGGATTGGCAAGCATTGCTTGGCTTGTAATTGGTATTGAGACCAATGGATCCGCAACCCGAGAAGCATGGTTGTCAGAACTTTGTGACGGGTTCCTTATTCCTCATCATGTGCTATATTGTAGTTCTGTACCGTCCTTGAAGCTTTCCTCTAATCGTATTCTAGCCTTTCCAGAGAAAACAACTAAAACGCTACTAGCTAAGATAACATATATAGTATAACCGAAAGGGCAAAGGGCTCCTTGTTTAGATGTATTAGACTAGAAGTAATGATTATTAAACTCATCACCCTATGTCAGCGCCACATCATCATTTATCACACCACCAAACCCACCACCAAAAAAGTGTAACGGTGACCACCAAACAAGGTGTAGTGGTGATCACCAAACCAAAACACAATAATACCTCATTTTATACAAACACGCCCCACCATATATATCACAAACACACACAAACAAAAAAAGGAAAATAGTGCATCCCACCATACTAGTGCAAAAAACAAACCACCACGCGTGATGGTGGTGTACCACTACCTATTACACTTGCTCTTAGAGCGTTTCAGTTATGAATGTGAGTTTCATGATGCACTTGAATGTAGTTTATGGTACTAAGTATTTCTTTCCAAAAAAACTTATAGGATTACACGTATTGAGATTAATACGACGTGGATTATTTATATCAAAGAAAGTTAGATATAAATAGAAATCTTTAAATTTATTGCTTTTTCTTTTTTTACTTTCGATGAGGTGTTTTGTTTTCGCTTTTATTTGAAAGTATTTTCATAACAATTTATAATGTCTAACGTTTGCATGCATAATATTTTAAAGCACGATGAGCTAACTTCTTTCAAATCTTCTTTCAATGTGATACGGAGCAGAAAGTTTTCTTCATTTCCTAGTGTTAAAATTTTATCTATAGTCCAACATTTAAATCATTCAGCCCACTATTCATCATTAGTCAGCCCAGTGGCTGAAAATTGAAACCTGCGTTACAACTAGTAGTAAATTCTGGGATACTAAAATCTTTGTTATTGTGACAAATATTAAAAAAAAAAGATGTTATAATATGAACAAAGCTGATGTTTTGCAAGTAAAGGGATTATAACACACTTCTTCACTTCATATTTATGCACACAATGAAGCAGTAGTAAATTCATCAGGTGACTTAATTTCTTCTATTTTATTTTATTTTTTTATTTTATGGAAACCAATTTAATCCCACGTAGGAAAGGAAAGAGGATGTTGCTAGTTCATATAACACATGGTTTATGGAACATCAAACATAGGGTGGCCGTGTTTGTACTCTAAACACAATTCTTCAAAAGATAAACGGCGTACTATATGATTAATGAACATATAGAAGGTATAGTTTAGAATATTAAAATTTCATGACTCAACATTTGGGTACCTTATTAATTTTACTTGTATGCTATGGTGTACATGGATGTTATTTGTTTAGAACAATATCATGTTTAGGATATGTTACTTGTATGGAGGTTCATGTAAATAGTAAAAATATTGAACCTCAAGGATAATTAGCATGTCCTAAATTTGTACGAGTCCTTAATCCTTTAATCCCGATTATATAGCTTTTAACCCTACACAAATAGATATACTAAAATGTTTCTAGCTAAGATAATATTGTGTAACCAAAGGGGCAAAGGGCAAACTCGTAGTAAGTTTTATTTCTTCAAAATTATGACAGGATCACATGTTTTTAGATTAATATGATGTGAAACACATATCTAGCAGTGATAGAGCCAATATAAGGGGTGCTCATTTTGACCCGTTTGCATACATATTTTCATCAATATAGGGTGGTGATCAGCAACGTGAATGGGTCGAACGACAAAAAAGAAGAAAGTGAAAAGCAAAAAGGAAGAAGTATACTATAATAACTCATTCATGCGTTGAGTGCAAAATAAATCAAACTAATATCAAGATATAATTGTAAAACTTTACCTAAGCCTCGTAGAAAATCAAACGACATCATCATTTGGAATGTGGTAACTATGTCTAGCCTAAACATATATTTGAAGTGCCATCAATCAAATAACCTCATCGCGGATAGGACAATGATCAAGCAAGTATTAATCCCAATCTTTGCGTGCTTTCTACCATAAAGTAAAACTGACACCATTAGCTTTCAAACCAAAGAGGGTCTGTCAAAAAGAAAAATATTAGCAATGAAAGACGAGCAAAAGATATACTGTAACTTGCAATCACAATCCTCAAGAAAAGAAATGTCCAAGAGGATATAACTAAAGTCTAAAGACATTAATACTCGAGATTTGCTACACCCAAAAAAAACATCAACAAAAACATCTGCAAAATGAGTTGTCATGGTTTGATTGTGTATTTTACTATAGTTTATTTCTCTTCTCTTTGATTAAGCCAATCAAACCATGACAACTCATTTTGTGGATGTTTTTTTTAGTTGTAGCGTGTCTCTTCGTATTCTATATAGTCTATATGGATGAATTTTATGCAGCGAATCATGGAAGTACCAATAAAAATATCAATAGCACTCACTTATATATGTGACATTAAACCAAAAAGGTAGTCCTATAGTTAATGATCAATAGTTCTTATAAAGACATAATAAGCCACATAAAAAAGAAGAAGAATATACCAGTAAACAAGATGTCTTAATTGTAACATCCTTGACATGGCTAAGATTTTGTATTAATTCGTTAACAATCTCTTCTTCTTCTTGGTGTATTGTATGATCGTCAATCAGATAACCGAGTTCGATAATAGGTCCAGACTTGCTATCTTTCATATCCAAGCATCCATTAATCACATTACAATTTAAGCGGACAAATCTTTGGAGTTTGAGTGACAAAATATAAGGAGCATCGGATTTGATAATAGGTCGAGACTCGCTATCTCCAAAATCCAAGTATCCAACAATCGCCAAGTTTTTAAAACTCTTGGAAGTAACATCAATGCGACTAAAACCATAGCAAAATTCCAACTTCAAAGTTTCTAAAAGAGGACAACCGGATAGTACATTTTGAATAAAACCTTCATCTAATTCGCTGTATGAGATACACAGAGTCGTAAGGTTAGTCCAACTAATGGTGCCACTTGGATTCAATAATATGGAACAACCTTTCATTTTGATATGAGTAAAACATGAATTGACGAAAAAAGAATGATCAAACACCAACTTGCACTCGTACATATAATAACTCCCGATGCGTAATGCTATATCAAGCTCCTGATGTTACAATTAACAGCATGTCTAATCCAATCATTGATTTTCGACCTTTCAATTTGAGATGAGGAATAGTAAGGGATGTAGGCTTAGTTGTCGATGTTGAGTAAGGGTTTTTCCGACTACAGAAACATAATCTGTGATTGAATAATTACAATTACCATCAAGCTTATCATCTAGAAAAACAAGATTTGAAACTTCGGTCCAAAGATGTTTCCATCGTTTGGAGAGAATACTAGTTTTAATGGCTTGTTTCATGGAGTGTAAACGAGAGATGATTTCAACAAGTAAGCAATCCGGTAATGAACTAATTCTATCTTCTTCCATTAATTCTTCAAATTTGATCAATTTGGTTTGAGGTGAATTTAGGGTTAACACAACTTTGATTTACGTTCGTTGTTCTAAAGTATATATATACATATACCTTTGATGGTTAAATTAAGTTTTAAGTTGGACCTCTACAATTTAGAGAAGTGCAGTTAAGCCCCTACACAATAGTCTGTCGTATGTTTTGACTTGTATCCAAAGTCAACTCAGTTAAGTTGCTGAAGAAATTTTATCTTCAGGATATAACTAAAGTGGTAAATAACAAATCTTTGAGCTAACTCATTTTACATGTATACAAACAAATTCACAAACCATATAACAAAATTAAACAAGAAGGAAGCGTTTTTTCCTTAACTCGGTTGTATAGATAACTCAACGCGCGTTAGTTACTCAAAGCAATTTAGACAAAAAAAAAAAAAAAAAAAAACTATACTTTTTACAATACAAACAACATTATACTTCATGACATGCAATTTAGGAAAGAAAGAAACATGGTTGTGTTATCCTAGATTTTCTCCTAAAAACCAAACATTGAAGAGTGTAAAAAATATGAATAAACGGAGCAGTTAGAATGCTTCAAAAGATAAGACTATAAGAGTATAATGAACAATTGAGCACACAGAGAAAACTAAAGTTTAATGAGTTAACATTTAAATTATTGTGTCTTTGTATAATTATAAGCCCATTTCATCCATGTATCCCACATCGGTGGAAGAAATGAAATATTCTTTGGTTATATACTACAGTGTACAAAGACCATCTGTGTTTAGAATATCAATATTATAGCATGATGTTTAGGATATGTCGGATGAGTGTTGTTCATGTACAAAATAAAAATTGAACAATGGTCAAAACTACATATCCTAAACTTATATGGCTTCTTAACTATTTAATATTTTACTATAACTTAACTTTCTTTGTTCTTAACAATGCTTGAACTTCACTCATATATTTTACTATAACTTAACTTTCTTTGTTCTTAACAATGCTTGAACTTCATTCATCAGTGAGTGTGTATCGTAAATTTTATACTCCCTCCGTCCCATATTAAATGTCCAGTTTTGACTTTTCGAGTCTTTTTTCTTTAACTTTGACCTTAAATATTTTTGTTTGTATTATATGCTACTTGATAAAAATTATGTCAATAAAAAGTACATTTAAAACTCAATTTATTCATATATTTTGCATCATGTATTATATATCATATATAAAAATATTTATGGTCAAAGTTGATAAAACAAGACTTTGAAAATTCAAAGTGGACATTTAATATGGGACAGAGGGAGTAGCTTTTTAACCTTTCGGTTCGATTTTAAATGAAAACCATTAAGGCATCATATCCACACTTTAAAATCCTTAGCTTTTAATTATGCAACAACGAAAAATACTGCTGAGTTTACGGAAAATGAAGAATACCATAACCTCAAGGTACAAAAAGGCCACGAGAGGTCGAGAGTCACTTGAACCAACGTAAACGAAGGAATGGAAGCAGATGTCAATGCAACTCAGTCCGGTCCTGGAAACGCAAATAAATACCCAAACAAAAAGATTCATATAACAATCTTCTTCCATACCATCGATTTAATAGCATTGTATATTAATTAAGACAAAATTACACGGATGGTCCCTGTGGTTTACACGGATTGCAAGTTTAGTCCCTAACTCAAAATAAGTACACCAGACATCCCTATTTTTTGAAACTTGTCACACATTTAGTCCCTATCTTGGATGGCCATTAGTTTATCCGTTAAGTTATTTGCACTGTTAGTCCTTCGTTAATATTTTTTGCACCGTTAGTCCTCATTTTCTAAAAAAGTCCCCATGATTTGCACCGTTAGTCCCTCCATTAATATTTTGCACCGTTATCAATCTTTTTACGTTTTTGTCCGTTTTTTTAACGTTCTTGTCCGTTTTTTTTAACGTTTTTGTCAATTTTTTACGTTTTTGTCAATCTTTTTACGTTTTCATCCATTTTTTACGTTCTCGTCCGTTTTTTTTTAACATTTTCGTCATTTTTTTACGTTTTTGTCCGCTTTATTACGTATTAGTCTGTTTTATTATATTTTATACGTTTTATTATCTTTTCGTCCGTTTTTTTTACGTTTTTATATGTTTTCTTATATTTTTATCGGTTTTCGCCTTTTTTACGTTTTCGCTCATTTTTTTGTGATTATGTAAGTACACTAAAAGAAAATTTGTCATTTGAAAAAAATGTTTCTGTGTCAATTTTAAATCACGATTTTGACCCCTTTCTAGTCTGAATATTTAAAAAAAATTCGAATAAATATATTTTTTCAAAATTTTATTTTCTAATTTTTTATTCAAAAAAATTTTGAAAATAAATTCAAAAAATAATTATAAAAAAAAATCTTAAAATATTCAAAAAAAAAAAATTTTGGAATTTTTTAGAAAAAAATTTAAAAAAAATCCTTTTTTTTTTAAATTTCGAATAAAAACATTTTTCGAATATTTTTTTTTATTTTATTTTCTAATTTTTTTTTTAAAAAAAAATTCAAAAAATAATTATCGAAAAAAAATCTTAAAATATTCGAAAAATATTTTTTTTGGAATTTTTTAGAAAAAATTAAAAAAAAAAATCGAAATTTTAAAAAAAAATAGAATAAAATTTTTTTAGAAAATTAAAAATAATTAGAAATATTTTTATTTTTCGAATATTTTAAGATTTGAATTTTTCTAAAAAATATTTTTTTTTAAATATTTTTTCTAAAAAATATTTTTTTTTTAATTTTTATTCAATTTTTTTTTTAATTTTAGAATTTTTTAATTTTAAAATTTTTTATTCGAAAAAAATATTTTTTTTTTCAAATATTTTTTCTAAAAAATATTTTTTTAAAATATTTTTTCTAAAAAATATTTTTTTTAAAATATTTTTTCTAAAAAATATTTTTTTTAAAAATTTTTATTCGAAAATTTTTTTTATTCAATTTTTTTTTTTAATTTTAGAATTTTTTAATTTTAAAAATTTTATTTGAAAAAAATATTTTTTCTAAAAATATTTTTTTTTTAAATTTTTATTCCAAAAAAATTTTTATTCAATTTTTTTTTTTAATTTTAGAATTTTTTTTAAATTTTAACAATGGACTAACGGTGCAAATTAACGAAGGACTAACGGTGCAAAAAATATTAACGAAAGACTAACGGTGCAAATTACTTAACGGATAAACTAACGGCCCATCCAAATTAGGGACTAAAAGGGTGTCAGGTTTCAAAATTAGGGACGTCTGGTGTACTTATTTTGAGTTAGAGACTAAACTTGAAATCCGTGTAAACCACAGGGACCATCCGTGTAATTTTGTCATTAATTAATAATTGTATCCCTCTTAATCAAACAAAAAATAAGCAGTAAAACTATCTAATGCAAAAAATTTAAGCAACAAATAAGTGTTTGATGACATTATTACTCTGTAATCATATGAGAGTGCATGCCAATTGGCACATAAAACTTTTTTCTTCAAAAGCTCGTTATTTCGCGTGTATACCGGTTTACCGGTTCCAACAAACTTAAATGGAACGGTATTCAGTAGGTCAAAAACACCCAGAAAGAATTCGGCACCATTGGGTATCAGTAGGATGCCGAGCTCATCCCTACGTATAATTAAATAAATAGTGTTAAATGATGCTGCTACCACAGTTAAGATTATGAGCCGAGTCTCATGACATATATAAATGTAGTTTATGGTAAGCTTTTTTTTTTTTTTTTTTTTTTTTTTTTTTTTTTTTTTTTAAGGGTTATATTCTAAAAGGATCGCTTGTGTTAACATCAATGCTATGTGAATTACTTGACATGTAAGTATAAATATTAAAATATTTTGCATATGTTATCTTGTTTGATTTTATTTTTGAAAGCTCTTATACAGTAGATCGAAGCACAGTGACCTAAGTAAAAGCCGTCTTTAATATTTCTATATTTAACAACATTATATACTTATAACATGATTCGTCTTAGAAAAGAAGGCTTATGTTATCCATCGATTTAGTAAATAGTTAAATACAAATCGATATATCACTTTAAGCAACAAGAAATGTTCTTCAAATCTCATTTAGTGTGATAGAAATTTTTCTTCTTTTTTTAGTGGTAAAAGTTTACTTATGGTTCACTATCTAAATCACTCAGCCCAATGTGAGCCGAAAAGCGTATATTGTTATCAGTCTTGACCCATCATAAGTCAACCCACTAATCCCAACGTTTGAAAATTGAAACCTACGTTCGAACTAGTCGATTCTAAATTATTTCAAGTTGGTTAAAATGCTAAGAACTCAAGCTTTTAAATTTGGGATCTGGAACTTAGTTGGCAAAAATATGAAAAACCGTATTTACCAAAAATAAAAATCCATAATAAATAAATGAGGTAATAAAATTGCCAAAAAATGACATAACTACATACTAATATGTTTTAGGCCACCCAATCATTTCTCTTAAACAAGATATTTTAATATTTTTTTTAACGAGATAGAAATTTTCTACATTTTCAAGTATTAAAACTTAATCCGAATAAAAGACCCAAACGATAATTAAAACCCGAAACTATGTTACACAGGTTAGATGTTACACAAGGCTTATTCTTAACATGTTAGTGTGAGGCCCATCACCAGTCGTAAAAGCTCTATAAAGTCGGGCAAACGATGTATCTGTGAACACACAAAAACGGTAGGATTAAAATACCAAAATCTCATGAGGCAATATTAAAATACATTAAAAATTAGTTTCATAAAGCTATTTTAGCCTTGCATCTCACATTGGTTAAATAGATGAACTGTTCTTTAGTTATATACTATGGTGTGCATTGCTAGTATATGTTAAGAATAGTGCTATGTTTTGAACGTGTTGGTGGACTTAATTTAATCGAAAATATTAGTTAAGTCACATATGCATATTCAAAAAATTATACAAGTTCTTAAGTTTTTGGTTTCAGTCAAGTTCCTTTTTTAACTTCGTACTCCATAAACTTTACAGTATTTACAAAAATTTAAGGTCTATGTAACATTATAAACTTATGACACTAACATAACTTACATTGTTACAACTAAATCATAGTCATGTCTATTTATAAGCTAATTAGTGTTTTTTTTTTTTTATTTTTTTTTTTTTTTAAAGATGATGATACCTTGATGTTCGTAAGGTTGATCAGCCTTCTTAATGGTGTCCGCCTAATGACGGGGCTCTAAAAATTTAACACGGATGATTCGACAAAGGTTAAACCGGGTATCGGTGTTTTGTTACAGAATAGTGAGGGTGTTGTGATTGCGTTGTTCTCTATCCGAGCTAGTGTTATGGATTCTAATGTTGCATAAATGGTGACCATAAAAGAAGCGTGTAAGATGGTAAACAAGAAGGATGAGTTTAAATCTGTGAATTGAATATCATTACTGAAAGTTATTATTTAAATGCGATGATATGGGTTAGTTGTCCAAATAAGAGACCATGGAGGTTATTACCTCACTTCTTGGATATGGACAGCTTTTTTCGAGTTGATTAAATGGATCGATTGTTCATGTCAATAACGGACGCGATTATGATGCTTATGAATTGGCCAATGAAGCAGTTTATCACAGATATCCTCGATCTATATGGAAGGTTGATTAAGTCATATATTGTATCGTTTTACTTTTGTTATATTTGATGTCGTTAGCGAATGGTATAACTTTAAAATAGATAACTACACCATCTAAGTGTCATAAGTATTATCTAGAAAGAGGCATAAATAAAGTCATTTACAAACCGATGGAACAATAACATGGCAGTTCCAAACTTCCCGCCATGTATGCCAACACTATAAGCAATAGGCCATTGGTGTACATGAAGTGCAAAAGGAAGACAATAGTCGGAAACCATGAAACAAAAAACACAAAGCATTGAAAGGAAATATTCCGCTAAAGACGAAACCTGTTAGAATTTGCATCCTTCGCTCTGTTTGCATCCACAAGAAACCTAATACCTGTAGCACGTCACAAATACAGTAGATACATGCAAGACCATTTAAATCTTACATCCCACATGGCTTGAAGAAAAAAAATGTTCTTCGGTTAAATACAAACGTGTATATGCAAAGTACGTGTTAAGAATAGTGGTATGTTTAGGATATAATATATGCACACGAAGTTCATGTAATAATGATAATTGAACTTCATGAAGATATGTTATCCTAAATTTGTATAACTTCTTAACATTTTAATATTGATTCTAACTTAACTTTCTTTCTTTCTTGAAGTACTTTAAAAATTTTATTTACAAAGTTTTGATTGAACTTCATTCATCATTGTATATTCGAACTGTTTTACTCATAAAATTAAGCTATAGCTTCAGTTAGACTACAATGGTTTATGAGATACTCATAAAATTAACCAAGTATGATGCCCAGCGTTTTAGCATACAATGATTTTTTTTAACATTTTAATGTATTAGTGTAATCTAAATTTTTCATTAATCTAATTTGTCACAATTAAACACATATTTCGCCTACCAGGATCAGTTAATAAGTTGGTTAATCGACCAATAAAGCATCCAATTATGCATTGTAAGCATTGAAATACCCATACACATTCAGCCAGCTTCAACATGTTTGTTGTTCATTTTTGACATATTGTAGAAAAAAGACGTAAAATAAAATGACTTATTTTAGAGAACCATGTTTAAACCGTCGCTTATACTTGAAATTCAACTCGTTTCTCGAATAGATGTATACATGGAAGAGTCTAAATCATAGTGGGGCTTTGGGGTTGTTTGAAAGGTTTTTCAACATAAGGAAGCCTCCTAACCAAATACCAAACTAAACCAATTTAATGTTGATTGGTTAGTGATGTTCATCTTAACCTGCAATTCGCAAGGTGGTTCTCATCAAAGCAGAACTGGACAATTTACATTATTATAAAAGAACACATAACAAGGTTAAATTAGTCCCACGATTCGCTGATATATGATAGTATAATTTTGGTGCTCCAAAAGACAACAGGTGAACAAAACAATGTATCCACAACGTTTTTGCTATTAGCAACATCAAATCTATCTTCACTTGCATCTACTTAGCATAGGAATGGACTACTAGTTTCATTGCTTACACTTAGCTTAGCTAGTTGAGTCCTCAAAGCCAATGTTGGATCATCCTCCGATTCCAATTGCCAAGTCACTGGAAACACTTGATTTCTGCCAACAAACATATAAACCTTTTAAATCCGAAATAATATTTCAGACAACTCATACTAGAAAGGCTTGACACTTGACCTAAATAGTTTTGTTAGCTGCTGATATAATAAAAATACTTTGTACGGGCGGTTGTATTTCAGCATCAATTTAACGTCAAAAAAAGGAAATAATGTTTGTACCTTTCACAATGCTTGATTAGACAACGATTGATGGTATCCAAAGTATAATTTCCAAAAGCTCTCTTCAAACATTTAATACTTTGTTGTAAACGAGACAATGGTAAGATGTCCCAAAACTTCAAAACTTGAACACATAACAAATTTTCATAGACAATGTCTACGCTCCACACAAGATGCAAATGTCCATCAACATTGTATGTCTCTAACATGTTATGGAGTCCTTGTGTGTTGTGATCGTTTCGTTTATTTTTCTTTTGCTGGCGCCAACCACTTGAAAGCTTGGCGAGAAGCGTTACTATGATTTTACGAACATTAGGGTTCGTGATACTTGATATTCTTTCAAGAAACGTGTTAGAAAAGTTAACCTGCCGAAAATCAGCATAGTTTTAGTTTTTAACAGCTAAGAAACAGATATAGTAGGTTTAGCATACAAATTAAAGTCAGCTTGGTGTACATGTACCTTCCATTTTGCCTCCTTAAAAAGTATTGAGTCGGAATTCAGTAACGACCCAAAATCAGCAAACTCCACCATGGCTTGGACCAAGTTCTTATCGCATCGTGCGTTATAAACACAGCCACGGTTTTCTGCATCATACACCAATGTGTTCCATACCGAGCCACTCTTGATCATAGTGTCTTTGTTTCCTACAATCCATAGGCAATGCCTAGCTCGAGTTAATGCAACATTCGCTCTTTCAAGACTCGAAAGAAACCCAATCGATCCGCGACGATTACATCTCACTGCCGAGAAAATTATGACATCTTCTTCGCTACCTTGGAAGCCATCAACTGATCGAACATTAACTGAAAAACTCCAACCATTCGCATTCTGGTCAAATTTCTTACCAAGTTTTGCTTGAATTGCATCCACCTGAGCCTTGTATGGTGAGATGCAGCCAACAGTGACAGTTTGTTTCTTCGCGACAGATTCTGTTACAATAAAGAATTGATAAAAAGACCAAAAATAAATAAATAAATAAAAAGTTCTACCTTTGTAAAGATTTGCAACAATCTCGGCTATCACGGCGACTTCCGCCATGTTTCTAGTGCTATAGTTATTGTCGAATTCCTCCTTGGCAGAATCTACATTGATGAATGAGTATGATCCATACATGTCACCTTTAAGAAAACGATTTTCGCGAGGTCTATTGATGACATTAGGACCATCCAAGATTAGCCCATTGTAAAACTCATTGTTGGGGAACTGACTTATTGTCGGATGCATTCTGTATTGAACATTGAGAAGGTGTTTTTTGTGACCAAGTAACACTAGTCTCTCAAATAAGCTTCTTCCGAACTTCGCCTCCACACAAATCTGTAACAGATTAACAAAGCATCATAAACTGCTTTCTTAAAAATTGTGAGCATATTTTTCTTCAGTAAATTCAGGTTTTTAAGAAATACCTTGCTTTGAACCATTGATGGCAGCTGCCTTTCGTCACCAACGAGCACAGCATTTTGAACACCTGGAAGCTGCAATGGGATAACAGACTCACATTCTTTAAGTTGTGCAGCCTCATCAATTAAAACAAATTCTATGGGCATCATTCCGTTCCCACACAATTTGATTGAGCTCGAGGCAGTGCAAAAGATCAGCAAAGCACTTCTCAGACAAAAGCTATAAAGTTTATCTTGGCTCATAGATTTCGGAATGAAAGATACCCCTTGAATCTCTTTTAGTGTTTGCATGCATTCGTTTTTTAGCAACTTTAATGTCAAGAAATGTGATCTATTTACTTTTCGATTGAAGGCTTCCTTTAAGCTTTGGTTTCTAGCTACTATTGCCTTCACAGAATCCCCAACCTTGTGAACCAAATTAATCGCATGATTCATTTTCCTTGCAAAATCGAGCGAAATCACAGAAGTAGGCAAATGAGTATACAAGTTCCTGAAACAATAAATAAGTTTCTTGCCCAAAACATTGAACTTGTTCATGGCAAATTCCTCAAAAGTCACCTGATTTTCTTCACCATTCTGGTCCGGTGTTGGCTCATTCTTCTTCTTGTTCTTCTTTCGTTTACTCTTGGATTTTTTTGGTGTAGAACCTATAAAACAACGATGCTCTTTCATAGGGTTTTCAAGGAACTGAATCATATCACTCACACAAGCTTTCCACTGAGATAAACAGTTTGAAAGAGCATCAATTCTGTTGTCAAGAAAAACATCAAGTAGCTCTTGATGATCATCATTTATTTTCATCCTTTCATTATTTCCAAATAAAAGTATGTCTCCGAATCCATAAGTGTCACATCCCAAGTCATGGTCACTTAGCAAACTCAATAACCTCTTCACAACCCCCACAACTGCGATATTTGTGGGAGCACATGTAAGTGTCCTGCGTTTCGTCCTTAACAATATAAATAACAATGAAGCAACTGTTTTAGTCTTTCCAGTCCCAGGAGGTCCCCATATCAATTTCGTGCACGAACTTTGATGACAACAATTTTTACCACCAAGACAACTCAGCACAGCATCTTCTTGTGATGTATCCAGCTTAAAAGAATCAAATGCTTGCCTAAGATTTAAGCCAATCACACCCTTTTCTCCTTCATTAGAGCACTTGTCACAATTTCTTGCACCCTGTATATAAACATATATCTATAAATGGGCAAGGCATAAAAGTTTACATAGAGATTGTACAGTATATACTTTAAAACCGGTTAAGGTGCGTGTATCACTTTTAGTATTATCTATACGTTCATTAGAGTCTAGAAATAGCCCAAACTTATAAACAGCGCAGAGTGAAAAAAAATGAAAAAATGCGTGTGTGCTTAAAATTGTGTAAAAGCATGAATGTAAAATAAGTATAAAAAAGATTGTTCTACTATTAATAGTATTAAAAAAAATGTCCATGGTCTATTTCTTTTTGCAAAAAGCATTGTCCATCTTAAAAAATTATAGTCAATATTTTCCATGTTAACTATTATGCAGCTAATAAGCTGTCTTAAACATTATATAATGATTATTGGTGTAATTAACAAATTAGCAATGGGTAATTCAACAGACAAACTTCGTTGAGACCTTCTTTCGCTCAGGTAATTATGAAAAACTTAATGATTTCTTTTAAAACCACAGCAATTGATGGTAGCTCGTCAAAGCATCTCGGAAAGGGGAGTCTTCATGGAAACCGAGGTAAGAGTTCAATCAATCATCTCTACTCAAGTGTATAATCCTATATATGCTGAATCAAATAGTTGGATTAACTGATCAAATATTGTGGTGAAAAAACATACCGGGGGAGTGAATGACAATGTTCTTTGAATGATATTCATGTTCCCGGATGGTTGAAGAGCCTGCCATATACGCATATTTGTTGTCAAGTTTGTGAGATAAACAACAAACCTCTTCAACAGTTCCTTTCTCCCAAACACAATAACATCCGACAACAAAACTTGTACTCTTGTCGGGATTTCATTAGAGATTACTTTTGTCACATAAGCAGTGAGAAAAGGGCTGTTTGGTCTATCAAGATCATCAATGCGTTTTGGTTTAACTTGTGTCAAAGCAACTAGATCTCCAACTTTTGGCTCATAATTCATCCCAGTTAAAGTCATGCAGTACATCAACACTTTTTTGTTACCACCTGTTGGTAATGGTTGCACGTCGTAAATAGGACTAACTGGTGCTCGAAAGATGCCGGCTAGTTGAGAGAGCAGATCTGCATGTGTTTCTTCATAAAGATGATAGGTGAATGACTCCATGTAGTGTGCTGCAGATGAAAATGTCAATGGAAGTTCTTCCACCTATAAAATATATAAGTCAAATATATAAATATTATCATCAGATATACACTCTATATATATATGTGTGGAAGATACAACATTTGTACAAAGCATACATAAAAATAGTAGATTAACAACCTGATACTTGTAAAGATCTTTGTTGAGTATATCATTTAGAGACCAAGAAAATACCACATCTAAAAACCCTTGACGTTTTCTGCATAGCTGTGGCTTTTTCTGCTTTGACATTGTAATAATGCTACTGTTAGTGCATGTCGCCATTCATTATTAAACTTGTATTTTGATGGTTTGTTAATTAGCAAAGCAAAAGGAAAAATAAGGAGGAAGATAAGAAAGGGAAGAGTCCATCCAGATTTTAAAGTGAGATATTGCAGTTTTCGAAAAGACTTTTGGGTTTCCTTTTACATGAAACTTTAGTTAAGCCATGCATTACCTCACTTCCGGGACGATATATATGGCTTTTTCCGAGTTGATTAGGTGGATCGACTGTTCATGTCAACAGGGAATGCAATTATGATGCATATGAGTTGGCCAATGATACGGTTTATCAAAGACATCCTCGATCTATATGCAAGGTTGATTAAGTCATAGATTGTACTGTTTTACTTTGTTTATATTTGATGTCACTCGTTAGTGGATGGTGTAACTTTTAAATAGATAAATTATCTAGAAAGAGGCATAAATAAAGTCATTTACAAACCGATGGAACAATAACATGGCAGTTCCAAACTTCCCCCCACGTATGCCAGCACTATAAGCAATAGGCCATGGGTGTACATGAAGTGCAAAAAGGAAGACAATAGTCGGAAACCATGAAACAAAAAACGCAAAATATTACAAGCATTGAAAGGAAATATTCCGCTAAAGACGAAACCTGTTAGAATTTGCATGCCCCAAGAAGATATAGCTTCCTAGTTCCTTCGCTCATCCACAAGAAACCTAATACCTGTAGCACGTCACAAATACAATAGATACATGCAAGACCATTTAAATCTTACATCCCACATGGCTTGAAGAAAAAAAAATGTTCTTTGGTTAAATACAAACGTTTATATGCATAGTACGTGTTAAGAATAGTAGTATGTTTAGGAATGATATTTGTAGTAAAATTCATGTAATAATGATAAGTGAACTTTGACTACGAGTATACCGTCCTAAATTTGTATATCTTCTTAACGTTTTAATATTTATTCTAACAAACTTTCTTTTTTTCTTAAAGTACTCTAAAAAATTTATTTACAAAATTTTGATTGAACTTCATTCATATATCCGAACTGCTTAACATGTTTCGTCTTTGACAAAAAGGTTTATGATCTATGTATCAAATACAAATCGATATATCACTTTAAGCAACAAGAAATGTTCTTCAATTCTTTTTTTCAGTTTGATATAATTCATAGAAAGTTTTCTTCTTTTTCAAGTGTTAAAACATTATTTTTGATTCACTAATCACTCAGCCCAGTATGAGCCCAGAAGAGTAAAATGTATATTAGTCTGGGCAAGCCTAATGGTTGAAATTTGAAACCTACGTTCGAACTAGGAGAATCTAAACTGTTTTATGTTGATTGTTAACATTCTAAGAACTCAAGTTTTTAAATTTTGAGATCTGTAACTTGGTTGGCTAAGATATTGAAAAGCATGTTTACTAAAAAATGTTTTATAATTAAGAAGCGAGATAATAAAGTTGTCAAAGGTGAGTGTAAAATCATCATTTAATTTGGATACTAAACTTTTTGTTAGTTGTGACCAAATTTATTGGTAGAATCTCATCTACAAATGTTAAAACACACTTCTGTCATATTATAAAAGATGTATCAGTTAGAGAGGTGGTATATGTTAGATTAGTAGACAGTATGAATTATCAGTAAATTTAGGTAATATGCTTATTATTATTTATTATTTTTTTACGGAAACCAATTTAATCCCACATGGGAAAAAGAAGATGTTACTAGTTAATATAACACATAATTCTTGGAACAAACGTGTTTCGATTAGTGTAATGTTTTCAGAGATACAATCTTAGTCCTCTAAACAAATCAAAAGTTATAGTGTACAGTACTTTGATCATATGTCTGAAAATTTATACAATCTCTAAACTTTTTATATATGAACTTGTAATTTAAGTCGATCTTTATGCAAACTCTAAACTTTTTATATATAAACTTGTAATTAAAGTCAATCTTTTTGGTTGGTTAGTTTAACGCTATCTTTCCACATTTCGCTCATAAGAGTTTAAGTTTTCTAATTTTAGAAAAATATATTTATAGTTAATTAGAAAGATATATTTATAGTTAAGTTATCTTAAACACTTTTTCTCTCATATATGTAGTGCACAATTTAGAAATTACTTTTGACTAAGGACGGACCAAGGACTCCAAGTTACCGGGTGTACAAAATTTTTTTATGAGCATAAATGAAATAAAAAGGAATTAATTGATTTCATTGAAACAAGTAAACAAATTTAGAAGACATGCATTTCTTTTAACACGTTAGTAAATTAACTAAACAAAACATGTATTTTGGAAAAATCATAATTTTTAGTGAAAATTTACACTAGGTGACAAATATTCATCGGGTTCCCATGAACCCCGGAAAACCCCGTATGTACACTGCTTTTGACAACTACATTGACAAAATAATTATGTGCTCAAAAATTATTTTCAAGTCAAACAAAACATATAGGGGCGGTGATTAGCATGTGCAAGTGGAGCAGCAGCACAGGGCCACCATTTGAGAGGGGCTTCTGATTTAGTATATATACATTAATATTTATACATGTCTAACTAGATTGTTTATAACGCCTTCGAAATATTATGTGAGTGGGCATTCGATTTATTATATGTCAATTAGTATTTATACATGTCTAATTATATTATGTTTTGAATTTTCCACAATAGTTAAGTTTTTTGTGATTTTAGAGGCATTATTTGGAGTTTCACATCGGGCCACACAAATAAATGGGATGCCCTAAAAACACAAGCTTTTATTATTATTATTATTATTATTATTATTATTATTATTATATCAAGAAAGCAATTAGTTACAATAACATGCGTGACATTATCATGAAATGTCATGGTTTTAACCGAAAAAAACACACAATCAACCTATAAACACACTCGGTAGGTAATGTTTATTTCAACTAAACACTCGCACTATGTTAAGCAATTCTCATCTCATTCAGCTAGTCCAAAATCGCACATAAGGAGATCTGAGTGTCCAAATACTCATATGTGTTACATTATGTTTTATATGAACTTTAAATATAATATGTTCACAATGGACATGATAATGGTCCATTTTGGTGTTGAATCGCCTTTCGCAACATAACTCTTATTTTGAAAAAAAAAATAATAATAAAAAAAAAAAAAAAAAAAAAAAAAAAAGATTAATCAATGAAAGTGACATGTAAGTATAAATATTACAATATTTTGCTTATTTTATCTTATTACTATATATATTAAACTGAGTCAGATACGGCACCGTTTCGATGCCACTTCCACCGCATGGGCCATTCTCTTTTTAGTTGGGCTATATATATTTTTTTTGGCCTGCTATCTAAGGCCTGATCCAATGTCATTCTCCTTAATCCAGCTACCGACTCATACCACCGCCTCAATTATTTTACACAAATTCTAGAACCATCAATAGCGACACAAATTGTAGAACCTGGGATATGTTAGAGAGGATGAAACCAAGAGGCGCAACAGATAAAAGATTGTGAGGCAATAAAAACCCTAAAACCTATATGCAAAGGTATCAAGTTAAACATTAGACTTTGTTTTTTACTGATAAAAAAAGTTTGGTATTTTCATGTTTTGATTTTTTCATAGTTGTTTGAATCTGATATTTTCTTTATGTCCTTTATATGTGTTTTGATTGTATATGTTTTTTATATGGGTTTAGATTGTATTGAAATGGGTTTCGTTTTTGATATTGTTATGTTTTTGTTGTGTTTTAAAGTTTCAAGTGATTTTTGAAATTGGTTCTACAATTCGGCCTATCAGGCGTAGAGGATACTAGCCAGGCTGGACGAGTTACGCCAGGGAAGTGTTACTGGTTCTGAATTTATCAGGATTATGTGTGTATAATGAATAAACCTCACTTCTTTGTTATATCCTTATAACTTTTCACAATTTTCAGGCTTTATACAGAAGATTATTTTGTCAATGAGATGTGTGCACATGGGATTCCTGAGATGCAGAGATCAAACCTTGAATCTAGCGTGATTCAGGTATACCACATGTACATTATGATAGATTATATTGAATCTGTGTCGTATAGCTTCATTTATAGATTGTTTATATTCTAATAAGTAAATAATTACTTTTCAAAATCAATATGGATATCTGTTAAGGGGCAGAAAGAGCTGGAAGAAGGCAAACTGAGATTTGCTACGGATGAGGTGTGTTATCGCAAATTTTCTTTGGTTTTGTCCATGAATCTATTAGCGAAATGTTTGATATGTAGCGGGTCTAAAAAAATGCCGAAACTTAGACCCATTAACATATGCAGATGTCAACGGCCCTTATTACATGACCTTAACTCCTTAACCTGTTTGCAAACCTATTCGAATTTAATTTGCAGGGTCTTTGTTCTTTTGTCTCGCAGCATTTGGTACTGCTTCAAGATTTACAACCTCAGCCTTATTTGTCGCAATTCTGATATGCACCGACCTAGCGACTCTATTGGTTGGAACAAATTGTTCGCAGGTAAAATTTACTCCATTATTTGCTGTTGTAAAATGTTTTGTGCAACGGCCATTTTCTATTGCTTCTACATTTAGAAATAAAGTACTCTGTTTGGAATTTGCTTATAGTCGTCTAAACTTGGAAACGTGAATTTTAAAAAAGTGTACCTACTACCGAATATGGTGTAATTTGAATGAACGTGTGCTTTTTGAACGATGCTGCATGTATTCCCAGGAACCTTACACTAACCAAAGTGATCGCTGTTGATTATTGCTTCATAAACCAAATGGCGAAAAAGGCTGCAGCAGCCCAATTTTTACGGCTGTAAGTCCATGTAAGAGAGGGATGTGCACAACACTAGCAGTTTGTGGGAAAATACGGCCGCTGATACTGCTACTATTGTTGGTGATGCTGAAATGCATAGTACAATATACAACAAGTACATTTATCTTTCTTATTAAGTTTCTCATGTGTGTAGATGTTTGCAGAAAACAAACTGGTGACTCATGTCTGGCGAGAAAAAAAATCAATGTCAGGTTTTTACTTGAAAACATTAGCCATTTAATGTATAGAACTTCGCATATTCAGTCTAAACTTTCATGTATGCATATCCGTTTTAAGTAATTTGTGTAATTAGTAAGTGATTGAATTTGTTAACGTAGCAAATACCACTATGCATGTAACACGAAACCGCCAATTACGATTTAAACCTCCTAAATTTTTAAATATCATTGTTTGACAATTCATTAGTCTATAGTTTTGAACATTTTGTGTTTTTTATTAAATATACTATTGATTCAAAAAAATAGTTTCATATTTTCATTTAGGAGGGAAAGGAAGAGACCCCCCCTGCAATTGTTGCTCTAAAAAGGAAAAGTGGTAAACCACCTGAATTGCAACCTAATGGCCGGAAACTCCATTCACAGGTATGATTTAAACCTCCTAAATTTTTAAATATCATTGTTTGACAATTCGTTAGTCTATAGTTTTGAACATTTTTGTGTTTTTTTATTAAATATTACTGTAAATTTTTGTGGTGCATGGTGGTCAAACTGCAATACGATGAAACTAATTCGTATGACATGACCAACTGAAAAAACGGCGTTATACGGACTATTGTGTGAGTAGTTGTGTTAGTGCTTGATAAAAGTATTGACGGACCAAGTATTGTGGTAAGTTTGTTTTCACCGACTTCAAATTAGTTTTAAGCATTTCTTTTTCGGTGTCAATGTATTATGTACTGGTCATAAAATGTGGCTATTTTCCAGGCGAATGATTGAGACAGCTGAGGAGCCGCGGAAGCAGTTGGAGAAGTTAACTTGGGTAGGTAAGCATGAGCTACAGCCTGTTAAACTAACAGTTGTAATATTTGAGAATTTTTTTTTTTAGAAATATGCAGCTAAAGGCTTTTACAATGTATTTAACATTCATTAACATGGGTAAATTAGAATCTTATACTTTGTTCGTTGATTTCTCATAAAACAACGTCAAAGAGCGTAGAATACAAAAGATGGTAAAAAATTATTCTAAATCCTTTAAATTTGCTGTTGCAGGTGTTGCCAGAAAAAAAGGCAAACGTTCCTGCTTTTTACTGTAACCAGAACAAGCGTACCTGTCAAACTCCCCAATATAAGTATGATCCTTCACATTTGCTACATGTACAGTGTCATTATTCATTAATAATTTATACTATTTTAACCCTCCCTAAAGTGCTGCTATTCTAGATTCAAACGTCACAGCGTGTACAAGTACTGTCATTTCACGTCAAACTACAGATTGCAGACAACAACTATGTCAACGTAAGTAAAGTTATTCATAGATCTTTAATCAAAAAAATTGTAGCATAGGCGTACAGATTTATTCTATACTCATTATATAATATATAAACGAACACTAGCTAAGACTTTAGTAACTACTACTTTTTGCTTCCACATAGAGTGTGTACTTTTCTCTTGACTGCATTAGATATAAATTTTGTTTGTTTGCACGTAAATAGAGTGTTTCAACATTTTGCGCGCTCCAAAATAATTATGAATCAGTTTATACAGATAATAGAAATGGTCCTTTTAATGCTTAAGTAAAATTTGGTGAACATATGTATTGTCCTTTTTAGTTCAATTTTAAGCAGGCCCAATTTAGTTGTTCATAAATGCGTATTTCATCAAAACAAAAGCCCACAGCAATTCAAATGTTACAAATCGCATTTTAAAAAGCACCAAATCACTAAGCCGAAAAAATATGCGATCCCAATTCCCAAACACCATTTTAACCTCTTTTATTTTGCCCATTGCAAAAATAAGGTAACAAAATTTATTTTTTATGTTTTAGGTATTATTATTCTTTATGTACGTATGTCGGTTTTATTGCAAACCATGGGAACCATTACCGGCAAAGGAAGACGAGCTAGAGAAATGCTACCTTGAAGCTTACTGTTCAAGTCCAAAATATATGATGTGCTTTTGCTTTTTCAAAGTTACATTTGCTGGTTGGGACCGGCAAGGATGGGACAAATTTTTACATATACATTTTTTCATCCATATATATTGGACCTATTTTAAAAATTACTGTGCAATGATCGACGACGTAATGCGACGCTCCGCTGCAACGCGGCTGGCCGAGCCCATCTAGTTTGATTTTCATTTTGAAAGGTCTTATACACTAGTTTCAAATTTATTACAATTAATAATGTTCAACGTTTTCATGTATAGTTAGAGTATGATGGCCTAACTGCCTATTCTTAAATCTAAATTATAGATTGAGTGAGAATACAATGGATTATGAGATATCGAAATGCAAAACGAGGATCATCACAACAAAGGACAAGTAAAAGCCATAACGTTTATAACAAGATTTATCTTCAACAAAAACGTTTTTTTACCCATCGGTCTATCAAATGCCAATCGATATACTCCTTATCGCTTTAACCAACAAGAAAATTTATTTATATCCTTATTTAATGAAATAGGAAATTTTCTTCACTTTCAAGAGTTAAAACTAAAACCGAGTAATAGACCTCAAGGATGAGTTATGATAAAATGAGAAAGAAATATTAAAATGAGAAGCATAAAAAGAAACAACAACCACATATTTCAGATGCACTTACAAAAATAGATTCATATTCCCTTAAAATTTTCATTCCTATTTGAAATGTGCGGAGAAATCCTTCTTTTTATTCTCATTTTAGTTTTTCTTATCACCGGATCCCTTTCCCCCAAGAATAACTAAAACCAAAACTTTATTTATGGAGTTATTACCCCAGGAGAGTAATAGTCGATTACTTTTTAGATCTGTGAATCAGTTGGCTAAGATATTGAAATCCATGCTTACCAAAAAAAAGTTTTCAAAAATAAAAAACGAGATTAAAAAGTTGGCAAAGCTGTTTCTTCTTTCTTTTCTAACAAGTAAAATAGTAGAAGCATACTAAACCAAGAAATGACATAACTACATAATTTAATTTGGATATTAAAATCTTTGTTAGTTATGATAAAATGTATAGAGACATCTCATCTACAAATGTTAGATCAAAACGATGCCCTCATATTGTAAGCTAATGTTTTCACAAAAAATAAAACATGCCCGCTATGTTTGGCGACACGTAGCAGTAAGCAGTAGCAATAAGCAGTAAGCTGTAGCAGCAGTAGCAGTAAGCATTAATTGCTTGTTTAAAAAACGTGTTTGGTAACGTAGCTGTAGTTGTAATTATAAAATGTAAAATCACGAAAAAATACATATACTTATGAATGAATGTTATTTTTTAAGGGTAAATTGATAATATTAAAAGTAAAACGCTAGCGGTATATTGGAAAGCTTCTTTAGAAAGCATTAAGATTGTAAGCTGTTGAGGTGTTGCTAAACGCTAGCAGTAGTGTTGCCAAACAAGCATTAAGACTTGAACGCTTGTCGCTTACCGCTAGAGGTGGCAAAACGGGCGGGCCGGGCGGGCACGGGCTACGGGCTAAACGGGCTATGGGCTAAACGGGCCACAGGCTAACCGGGCGCGGGCTAAACGGGCGCGGGCCAAACGGGCGCATGTTATACGAATCACTTTAGAAAAGACTTAAAACAACAACAAAAATTCCTCAAACGTAACATCTCATTTATATTTAAGTAATATATCCATAAGTTTTTCATTAAAAACAATTTAATGTTCTACAATTGAGATAAAAACATGTGTGCCCATTATGCCCATTTAACTTCTAAATGGGCAATATATACCTATTTCAAAAAAAGGAGGGGGCCCAAATGTACCAAAATCTTTTAAAAATGTGCCCATTTAGCCCATTTTTTTGATTTTGGACACAAATTGCCACCTCTACTTACCGCTCTTAAACGCTTCCAAAAAGGTGTTGCCAAACATGACCGTATGCACACAATGACACAAACATGTATCAATAATATAAGTGTTACATATCAGATTATTAGACAACATGAATCAGCAGGAAAATTAGGTAACTTAGTTATTATTAATTTTTCTTTTTGATGAAATCCAATTCAATCCCAAATAGTAAAATGAAAAAAGTTGTTGCTATTTAATATATACGGATATACCACATGGTTTACAAATGAAATGTGTTTAAACTAATGTAATGTTTTCAAAGGGGGACCATAGATGCGTTAAGGCTAGACACACTAATCGATCGATATCGACACCAACGATCGATCTTGCCAGGCGAAATTTTTGAAACTTGGTCACCTACTCGATAGATTAACATTTCTTTTTTATTTGCCTTTTTGCTTCTTGACCGTTGAATGGAACTTGGTCACCTTACTGGGGCACCCAATCGCCTGCAGGTCGCTGGAGAGAGAAAGCTGACGTGGCAGGAAAAATGAGGGGGATTGGGTTGCCTTACTATGTCGAGCCTAACAAACAAAAGATATAACGCACTTTTAGTTCATTCTTAAATTTTTTATAAACTCTTTACATTTTTTTATATCCAAGCTCTCAATTTATACCAATGTTTTTGTTGTATAATATTTTTGGAAGAAAGATTTAAAAAGTTTATATTGACAAGCTAGATGTAATATTTGTTATAAAGGTTCTGGGTTAGAGTATAGGTTAGAAAAGTCAAAAAAATATTTTAGCACATGCTTGCTATTTAGCTTTAGAATTATGAACAGTTAAAAAATAGCCAAAAATCCAATAGTAGTCGTAAATTTATTAAATTGAAAACTATTCTTGGAAATGAAATGAAAACATGAATGAAGTTCTATGTAAAAGAAATTTTATGTTTGACAAGACAATTTTTTTTGAAGTTACAATGTAACTTTGAAGATAATGTAAGCAAGTTGTAAATTAACGTAAACTTTCTTTTTGATAAATAAAAAGTAGAATATTGCAACCTACTTTTAAATATTTTATTTTGTTTTTAAACCAAAAGAAAGTCCGCTAACCGAAAAAGCTTTCAAAATCCAGGCATTGGTCGTCAATTTGATCGGGCAAAATACAACAACAAATACCTAGGAGTTATGGTTGGCAGCCATATGTCTCGTCACTCGGCTTGGTCCACTATTATTCAGAATATTCGTTCTAAACTATCCATGTGGAAGGCTAAAACTCTTTCCATCGGAGGAAGATTGACGCTCCTAAAATCTGTTCTTGGTGCCGTCCCGTTATATACCATATCGATTTACAAAGCCCCTAAAGGAGTTCTTCACGAAATGGAGATGATACGTAATAAGTTTTTCATTGGAGCCGATCCTACTATCAGAAAAATCAATTGGGTTGCTTGGGATAAAGTGTTGGCTTCTAAAAATCATGGGGGCCTTGGTGTTTCTAGTTATTATGCCCTTAACCGTGCTCTTCTTCTTAAATGGGTATGGCGTTTTATCTCACAAGACGGTTCCTTGTGGTCTCAAGTTATTAGCGCGATTTATGGGTGTTCGATTGAATCTCATGCTTCTAAGTTTTCCTCATGCTGGAACTCTATCTTACGTGAGGTTCATACCCTTGCTTCGAAAGGTTTTAATTTCCTTTCGCACTGTAAGATTCGTGTGGGGAATGGTCTAAACACCAGATTCTGGCTTGATACCTGGATTTCGGATTTACCTCTTAGTGTTCGGTTTCCCCGCATTTTTGCTTTAGAGAGGTCCAAAGCGGTGTCAGTTGCTGTTAAAAGGGGAGACTCATCCCTAAATGTTTCTTTTCGAAGGCAAGCTCGGGATGGTGTTGAGAGTCATCAATTGTCCGAGTTGAATTCGTTGCTTGGTTCGTTTATTTTATCTCCGTCGTCGGATAGATGGTTCTGTGATCTTAATGGAGAAGGTATGTTTTGTGTTAAAGACATTCGTTCGGTTCTTGATGATTTGTTTCTCCCTTCTTCGAATGAGGCTACTAGATGGGTGAAGTATGTTCCGATAAAGGTTAATGTCTTTGCGTGGCGTGCTCGCCTTGATCGTCTTCCGACTAGAGTTAATTTAGCCAAAAGAGGAGTTATCATGGATTCATCCTTATGTCCGATTTGCGGTTTGTTCCCTGAAAATGCTCAGCACTTGTTTTTTGGATGTGATTTGGCTAGATCTATCGCTCTGAGAATATGTCATTGGTGGAATCTTAATTGGACTGATAATTCGTCGTTTGACGAGTGGAATTCCTGGTTTGCTTCTATTAGGTTGTCGGGTAAGCTTAAAATGTTGTTGGAGGGAGTTTTTCTCACTTTTTGGTGGTTCATTTGGTCCTTTCGCAACAGGTCTATCTTTGATGACTCTCCCCCGAAGCGTTCATTGTTGTTCGACGATATTGTTTCGTTCTCTTTTAATTGGTGTGTTAATCGTTGTTCTAGTTCTTTTTCTCAGGAGTCTTGGTTTAAAAACCCTTATGTGATTTCCTTGTAATGTTTCTAGCGCCTTGCTAGTTTTTTTTATATAAAGTTGCCGTTCAAAAAAAAAATTAATACTAAGCTTCGATTCTTTAGAAGATAAGTTGTGTAACATGAGTATCCCACATTTTTTGTAATAGTCTCACTTCAACCCATGTATCCCACATTGGTTAAAGGAATGAAAGGTTCTTTGTTTATATACTATGTTGTATACAAATAGAATGTGTTAAGAATAGTAGTATTGGGAATGGATCCACTAAGAAGAGAAAATAAAATAAGAAGAATGAGAAATGTTTGTAGCCACACATTTCAAATGAAGGAGGAGAATTTCATGGGAGATGCATCTTATTTTGTAGGTGCATCTGAAATGTGCGGCTGTAATTACTTCTCATTCTTCTCATTTTACTTTTATATAAAGATTGAACTTTGTATGATGGTATGTGCGCAAAATTTATACGACCTCTTAACTTTTTAATCTTTTATATAATAAAAGAATTACATCATTTCAGAGTGTTTTTGAAAATCCCTTCTCATTGAAAAAAAAATTGGACCAATAGCAGAGCTCAATTTTGCCACGTAGGCGAAATCGAGCAACGTGATTGGTCAATAAAAAGTCAAAATTAAATTGATTTTGGTCAAACTTAATAAATTTGGTGGAGAAATTTGGTTAAGAAAAAAGATGCATAAAAATATAGGTGTCAAATTTATGAAAACAAAAACTTAAAAAAAGAGGAAGTAATTAATAAAACTTTAGTGATTGAATTTTAAATAATTTATATAGAGTAAAGTGTAAAATTATAAGTTTCCATATTATTTAATAACTTTATAAAAATCACAAATAACCTCTTACACTTTATACTCCTATACTTTATAATAGTAACTTTGTTTAAAATTACATGAGACTTTCATCCATTAAAATTACAAAATTTGGTAAATATGCGAATTAGTTTTAATATACGTTAAATATTTTTTTAAACTAATGTTAGTTTTAAACTTTCATCCATTAGAATATTTTTTTAAATAAAGACTCATGTTACTATTTAAAAGTTTAATTTATACGTACACGGGTTTGAAATACGGCTAAATTATTAGTAACGGGAATATAAATATCAAATGGTAAGCACGATACTGTGATATGAAAATAAATATACACGATTCTACTTATAACAACGACTCATGAAATTGTTATTCAAAATTTGTATATGGATATCCATAAAAACATTTTAAAAACTTTACGGAGCATATTTTAACTTCATCAACGCTCATTATGTGCTACTAAATTCACACATTTTATTGAACATGATATCAATAGTTGAAGTTAAACAACAAAATCAACCTCAACCTCAACATGTCTGTCAGTTAAAAACGTTATACAAAGCTAATTATTAAAAAAAAACAAACAAACACATGGGTTAGATAGTCATTGTTTAATATAGAAGGTGTTTTCCTTAAATTATATTAAAAAAATGCACGCATCACAATTCTTATTTGCTAACAATCACCTCCTAAAAAAATTAAAAAAAATAAAATAAAATAAAAAATAAAAAAACATAGGTGTTTTCCTTAACTTTATTCATTGACGTGATGTTTTATTAAAAAAAAAAAAAAAAAAAAAAAAAAAAAAAAAAAACGTAATAGTTGGCCGTTGTAAACGAATTAAAAGTATGTACATGAGAATTATTCAGCAAGAATATATAGTTTTAATAAGGTTATTACGTTACTATACTGCGATAATGTTATTGAGTTGGTAATCACAATTGTGAGATATAACCATTATTCTATACTTATGATTTATGTGTAAACCTCTTTTTGCTTCTGAATAGAATACGAAAGAGACCTCAACAGAACTTTGGCTTATGCCTTATCTAGCTGATAGTATTTAGTAACTTTTTTTTTTAAAGGTTTAACTTTTTTGTTATACACACCAACTTTTAGTAACTCTTTTTTTATGTTTTGTTGAAAACTTCTACACTTAATATTTGTGTTTTTACTATAAACACGCTAAACTATAATAGAATTAGTTGTGAGTTCAGAGGTTTTTCACTAGGCTTCTAAAAAAAGCTTATAGCTTTATCATACACTTATTCTGTTATGGTAATTGAATAAGCCAATAAGTACCTTTAATACGCATAACCAAACACCCCTTTAGTTCTAATATGAAGTTTTCTTATTTGATGTTATGACTAACTTTGTTGTTATCCTCGCTATAATGCAACACATTAGTGGTTTTTGCAGTTTTATTATCTTATCGCACAAACTAAAGTGTAATGCAATTTGTTGTGTGCGTTTTTTAAAAGAGGATTAAGTATCAACACTTGATTGTCGTGGAATGATTTTCTACGCCTGCTCAAGTTATGAATGTATAATTTAGTTGAGTTGCTGATTTAGATAATGCATGAATGTATTTTATTGTACCAAAGATGTGTTTTAGTGCCAATATAGGGAATTTTATGGTAGGAATTCTTTTCGGAGTGTAATTTGTCTTTGAATGAGTTAATGAAACTTAGCAGGTGTTTGCTATCATTGATAACACTATAAGTGTCAACCAACGGTCTAAAATATGGGTGTCTTTTACCTTGATGATTTAGACCAATTGTAAAGAAAGTCGCATTAAAGTGTAGGTCGGTAAGGATTCAAACAATCCTAAAAGACTTGCGAATATACTTTTTGTCATTTTTTCATGCATTTATAATTTACTTATACAAGTAATAATAATTTCCTTATATAGTTCGGGCTTAGAGAAAAATTATTCTTATACATTATACATAAACGTAAGATTAAATTTGAGTTCTACCCATTACATATTTTTTCGTTTCTCTTTATTTAATAAAGAAGCTATACTGTAAGCATCTATGTTAATTTAGTAATTTTATGATCAAACATGAGAAGTAAATAACACAAACTTATGAAAATACAACTTTTCAAACAAAAAATGTACATTAGTAAAAATGATGTGATGGTTATTCATAATTAAGGAAATGAATCAATCTTCAAAGCTATCTAAATATGTTACATATTTTAACGAAAATATAAGTAAAAGAAATAGCACAATTACAAAACAGTGAAACACATCGTAAATTGATAGCACGGGTTTGCAAAACTAAAAGCATATATCACTAACATCTCATGCAAGTCAAGTATTATCATGTGATTTTACTTGAATAATAAAATACTCCCTCCGTCCCATAATATAAGTCCACTTTGCTAGTTTAGGTTGTCCCAAAATTAATGTCCACTTTTGATTTCAACCAATCAAAATGTTTGTAAGTGGGTGATAATAAATTTTTATTGGTTAGTATTATAAGGGCCCCACTTTTCTTAAACTTTGTAAAATATGAAAGTGGACTTATAATTTGGGACGGAGGGAGTATAATTTTTAATCCAAAAGCATTCTCCTAAAATAATATGTAGGTTATAACATATACATATATTTTTAGTCCACCAAGTAAAATCATTTGAAACATGTTAAGTGGTTCATCTCTTAATCGATAATAATACATAATTAAAACGAAATTTTAAAAACCCTGTGCGTGCACAGGTATTATAACTAGTATCTATTAGAAAGAAATTTCTTTAGAAGTACTCCAAAATTTATTTACGAAGATCTAGAATCCACTTTTGTGTACTTAGATCATTGGTAATAACTTTTGAGAGTCGGAAGATGTAGTCATTTATTTAAGGGTTTTTGCACTCTGGTGTAATTGTACTTTTTAAAAATATTCATATAGGTAATTATAGTATTTTTGTGTGTATTCAAGTAATTGTACTATTATTTAAACTTAATAGAGTAACTAAACTTTTGAATCTCATACAATAGATTTACTCATATTTCATGTCAACTCTGTCTCAACTTTCATGTCATAAATCAACATTATTAAAATGACATCACATCATTATTTTCACGTCATAATTTTTTATTTTAAAATTTTCTTTTTGCAAACTTTTACTTCTATTTATATATTTTTATAAAACTTAGTTATATTATTTACTTCTAATTTTATTTATTCGTATATCAGTTACAATCAACCAAGCTTGTTTATAAGTTTTAACAATCATAACTTAAAATTTTACAAATTTTAATAGTTTATATAATTCTTATGCACAACGTCAAATACGACTATCGTCATACAATTGTACACCTAAACTTTAGTATGACTTGATGAAGCCAATTGATATTAAGGATGGTTCAAACACTTTTATGAATAGAGCCATTGAACTGTGGTATACATGAATTCTTTTTAGAAGAAAATCAATAAGGCAAGTAACATATATATACTTTGATACTCTATGATAAAAAATCTTAGTGCTTAACCCCATATATAGGGAATGTTTGGCACTAGTAGGAGCTGGAGCGGATTGCTGGAGGTGGTTGCTGGAGCATGTTGCTGGAGCTTTTTTCTACATGCTCCTTCAACTAGCATTACATTTAGTAGCTTATTTTTTTTACATGCTCCTTCAAGCTATGTCAACCAAACGAGACTTATTTTTAATGGTAGCTTATTTTTCTAAAAAAACAAGCTCATGCTATGATAAGCTCCGAGAAATTCATGCACCAAACATGCCCTTAATCAGAATTATAACTAGCTTAATATATAGTATGGTGTAGCCAAAAGGCTTTTGGTATCAAGATATCTTGTTCATAAAATTTTGATTATAGCGTCAGCGAGGATTAAATGGATTTAACAACATTGTTCTTTTAATATTATTCGTCTTCGACAAAAAAGTTTATGTTCTTCATTGATTTATCATATACAAATCGGCATTGACATATCACTTTTAACAATTTGGAATGGTCCTCAAATCTTCTCATTGAAACAAAAAGTTTCCTTCATTTACAAGTGTTAAAATTCAAAATCGAATAAGATACCCGAAAGAAATGTCAGATCAGTCTTAAACACATAACTTCATTACCTATCCTGTAAATCATTCGGCCTAGTCGTTAGCCCTAGAGAGTCGATGATACATAGGTTTTAACATGCTATTTTCCGCCCGTATAAGTCAGCACACTAAGCCCAAGGGTTGAAAACTGAAACCCACGTTCGAGCTAGTTGATCATTTATTGTTTCAGATTGGTTAAGATGCATAACTGCATAAGAACTTAAGTTTTTATGTATTGACGTTCGTAGGCTAGTCAATTAAGATATAGTAATGACCGAAACAAACCCGGGCTCGATGGCATATGAATTGAAGAGGATTTCTTCTGCAACGACAAAGAAATGCAACAAATTGTAACCTCAGTTAGTTTTCTAAAGTTACAATTTAATCCATTCAAAACCATTAATGAGGCTATGTGATGACACTCCTTACAAAGTTACAATTTATATTGCCCATATATTCATTGCAAGTCATATAAATCATATTGCAATGAAAAACAACATGATTAAATCTTACATCCCACATAGCTTGAAGAACAAAAGTGTTCGTTGATTATATACTATGTGTTAAGAATGATATTATGTTCCGGACTTCGCCGCTGTTTCGTGTTCTGAATTTATAGAGCTTCTTAACTTTTTTATATTTACCCTACCTTAACTTTCTTTGTTCTTAACAAGTACACCAAAATTTATGTTCGGGACTTCGCCGCTGTTTCGTGTTCTGAATTTATAGAGCTTCTTAACTTTTTTATATTTACTCTACCTTAACTTTCTTTGTTCTTAACAAGCTAAGTACTCCAAAATTTATTTACAACTTAAAGACCGAACTTCATTTATAGCGTGTATCCTAAATTTACATAACTTCTTAACCTTTCAATATTTACATTATCTTAACTTTCTTTGTTCTTAACAAATACTCCAAAAAAATTATTTATAAAGATTAAAAGTCTGTAATTTTGTGTATCGATTGAACCAGGATAATGCAAAATACTATGTCTCCTAGTTTTTTTGACAATAAAGATTCAAAGTTACGCCACGTTGACGAAATTAAATACTATGTGCTATGATAAATTTGATTAAAACAATGATGTTACTTGTAAAGCACAATATATGACAATTCATGACTTATCAACTGCATTAAACCTAATGAATATGACGAGCTCTATTTTTTTCTAGCTTTTAATGAAATCGTCGTTAAAAAAAAGTTATGAATAGTCAAAGTACATGTACACACAAGAAATCAATGACAATAATATTAATAACATTGAAGCAATCAAGTTTTATATATTGCTCGTTAGCAAAAGTGAAATGCAATGTGTTTTTTCATGTAGACAAACCAATACTCTTTGACATGTCGATTGATTACAACAGCACCAGCAGAGCCATTGAATTGTGGTATACCGGTTCTGCAACTAAAATGATGAAAATGTTACAATTTGATCGTGACACTCTCCTTTCAAAAGATGAACCTAATGAATAATAACATGATGATAAATTTGTTCCAATGGTCTTTTTAGTTAAAAAAATCTGCTTAGAATACCATGAATTAAAGGTGTGATCTTCTTAAATGAACAAATTAACTTCGAAATACATATGTGATCGTTATAATGTTCTTAATCCGAAAGTGACATGAGTATGACTTAGTTGAAATAACATAACTATGTTTGCTGCAAATTGGTTTAATAACTCATAACCTGAGTATGGCTATATTTGTTCAAAATGAAAGCTTGGATGATACACAGGCTAAAAACCACATACAAGTTATTTATTTATTTATTTATTTGACGTAACTTAAATTATAGTAAATAATATAACTCATGATTATGCATACAAACAAACATCATTCGTAAACCAAAATTCAATTAGAAAGAAGCAGGCAGCGAAACATTAGTTACAAGAGAATAATAAAAATCTTTACTTGACAGTTCAAACAACCCGGCCTATACTTAATGGAATGTAACCGAAGAAACAAAATGAGTTGCATTATCGAAGTTATCTCCTCAATCACATCCAAACAAAGAAGATGGAAAAAATATTTGTAAAACCACATGTAACTAATCATAAATTTGTACTCATTCATGGATCTACTCATCTAATGGTTTCAACACTTTAGAAAAGAAAAGAAAGTTTGTACTCGACCATCATTAACCAAGTAACTTTAATTTAAAAAATAAACCGTGTACAATGAACGCATAAAAGGAAGAGATCAGAATACTAAAATTCATTAGTTGAAATTTAGGTACCTTATTAAAACCTTTTTAATCTTACATCCCACATTGGTTCAAGGAAGGAAGTGTTCTTTACATATATGCTATTGTGCGTAAAAATGATATGTCTTAAGAATAGTATCATGTTTAGGATATGCTATTGGCATTGAGGTTTATGTACGAAGTTAAAATACTGAACCTTGCGGCAAATAGTGTAATCCTGAACTTATACGAGTCCTTAAACTTTTAATCATCAATAAACGGCTTATTTTAATTTATTTAATGGTAGAGCTCCAATTTTTTTAATTCTTTCAATCATTTTTAAATAGATTGAAAATCTTAATCAGTAGTAGTGGTATGGAATAGTGTCAAAGTGACATGTGATTCTCACTCCAAATTGTGTAAGATATCAAGTTCAATTTCTGCTATTGCAAACAACTTTTAAGTGATCACGCCGCAATCACTACATTAGAGTCCATAAAATAGCTCGGATAAAGAACGACGCAATCACAACACCCTCACTATTCTGTACCAATCACTGTTACTCGCCAAACCCGGTTTGAACTTTGTCGAATCATCCATGTTATATTTCTTGAGACCCATCATCTCTCACGCAAACACCATTGAGAAGGCCGATCAACCTTACCAACATCAATGTATATATATTGCTGAAATTGATGAAATGCTCACAAAGAAATCCACATTTTATATTTCTATAATATACAATCTTAAATTATGATCAATTGAAGTTTTTTTTTTTTATTATTATTTTTTTTAAGAATAGCATAAAGATATCATCATCTAATCTAAATTACCTATAATGCATTTTAGACCCTCTCTCCTCATTTTTTTAAAGATTTCTAAAAGTAGATTTTAAGCATTACAAGTTCTAAAGCTATATTTACAATCATTTAATGCACCAATACATCTATAAAACACCGATAATGAATGTTAGATTTAAAATACCTTTTCAATAAAAAAATATAATTAATACACCACATGATACAAACCAAACAAGCTACTAATCTATTATGAAAATCTTAACCTATGGTAACCAGCAAGTACCTTTCATCGCCAATCAATACAATTTCGTAATACTATTAGCTACCGTGTTCATATTGCCATTGCATCATGATGCACAGGTACTCTACCAATTTATACCAGATAGTGTGCGATAAAGTTATTCATTAAAATTATCAACATACGTAAAGTTATTATAAAAAAAAACATATGATTAAATAACATTTTTTGTCAAAAATTTGATCATTGGGTAACCGACGCTGCAACGCGATGATACTCTGCTAGTCTTAAAAGAACAATTTAACTTATAAATAGACATAACTATGACTTAGATGAAACAATGTAAGTTATGTTTGTTGCAAATGGGTTTAATCTATGTTAACTGGTTCAAAATGAAGCTTGAATGATACACATGCAAGCTAAAAACCACGTTTAATTATTCTTTTGTTATGACATAACTCAAAACGTCAAACGGTAAACTAAAAATCATTGCACATAGCTCACGATACATATAATCAAACAATAGTTGTAACCATAAAGCCACATTTAAATTAAAAAGAAGTAGATAGCTAAATGTGAGTTACTCAAATCAAATTAGAAAAAGAAAAAACTTAATTTTAACGTACAAACAATACAATACTTCATGGCATGCAACTGAAAAACAAAATGAGTTGCATTATGGTCGATTTTTTACTCAACCACAACCAAACAATAAAGATCGAGAAAATATAAATAAATCGACGTCTAAGTAGTGATAAATTTGTACTCAATCATGGATCTTCACATCCAATTATTTGATCACTTAATAACTGTAAAGTGTTAACGATGTATAATGAACGCATAAAAGGTATAGGCTAGAATACTAAGATTTTATGAGTCAACATTTAGGTACTTTATTAATTTTTCTTATAAAACCATTTCAATCTTTTATCCCACATTGGTTAAAGGAAGAAAATGTTCTTTACATATATACTATTGTGTGTAAGAATGGTGTGTCTTTAGGATAGTATAATGTTTAGGATACATTGTTCGCATTGAGGTTCATGTTCATAGACAAAAGATTGAACCTCATGCACTGCAATGTAGTCCTAAGCTTATACGAGTCCTAATCTTTTTATCCTACTTATACGAGTCCTATCTCTATTCAATGGCCAAGCCTTCAGCTTTTTAAATATAAGCCCGCAACCTTTTATTTGCGGAGCCCTTAGGTTTTTTATTCTGAGTCTTTAACCTTTTAATCTTATTATATAAGTGCTTATTAATATATATTTAATGGTGGATCCCTTAGCTTTTTAATCTAAGTACATAACATTATATCATATATATTAAATGGCTTATTTCCATCTATTCATTGGTGGAGCCTTTACCTTCTTAATCTGAGTCCTTAACATTTTAATATTAATTATATATTCAATGGCTTATTTCTATCTATTCAGTGGTGGAGTCTTTAACTTTATAGTCACACATATTAAATGACTTATTTCAATCAATTTAATGGCTCTCGTCCATTTGGATTGGCAAGAATTGCTTGGCTTGTAACTCGTATTGTGACCAATGGATCCTCAACCCTAGAAGCATGGTTGTCAAAATTTTGTGATGGGTTCATCGTTCCTTGTCCTTTGGTTTATTGTAGTTTTGTAGATTCCTTGTTGACCGTCCCTGGAGCTTTCAACTAATAAAATTCTTTCCTTCCCGGAAGAAAAAAACTGAAAAAACTAAAATGTTGCTAGCTCAGATAACATAGTGTAACCGAAGATGCAAAGGGCACCTCGTTTATATGTATTAGACTAGAGGTAATGAACACTAAACCTATAACCTTCACGTCTGCGTCACATCATCATTTATCACACCACAAAACCCAGAACTAAAACCAAACAGGTGTAGTGGTGACCACTAAACCAAACACATAATAATAACTCGTTTTTTGCAAACATACCCCCGCAATATACCCTATGTACGAACACCACTAACAAAAAAGAAATGTATCCATCACCTAGGTAGTGTGCACCACCAAACCAGTGTCAAAAACCCACCACTGAGCGTGGTGGTGAGACAGGTGCAATGGGGCTGGCGTGTAGTGGTGGTACCACCAGTGGTCTACCACCACCCATTACACTTAGGTCCTATTTGAGAGCCTTTGAATAAGGCAATTAAGAGGATATCACATGAAAGCTAATATTGTTTGATAAAAGAATATATGACGCTGAACAATTTTGAAAGCTTCTGAATCATGCATGGCCACAATAATGCAAAATCATACAATGCCTACCTCCTCCTATTTTATCCTTTTCTATTTTTTAATCATTGACTCCCCTTTTTTTTTCTTTTTTTTTAAAAAAAAACTTTACTCGAAAAAGTTAGGGAACTAGTACTTTGCATGATTTCAATATATGATGTGTTATGTTTTCACATTTATTTGAAAGTATTTTAATAACAATTTATGATGTCCGACGTTTGCATGTATAATATTTTAAAGCACGATGACCGAACTGCGTATTAAAACTTAAATTATAATTTCAGTGAGAATACAATTGACTATGAAACACTGAAATGCAAAAGAAGGAACATCACTTATTAACAACTAAGGCCAATTAAGCCCTCTTTTGACGCTTCTGAATTTAACAACATATACATATAGCATGTTTTCTTCAACAAAAAAGGTTTACGTTATCCATCGATTTATCAAATAGAGATCGATATATCACAGTAAACAACAAGAAATGTTCTTCAAATCTTTTTTCAGTGTGATACGGAGCAGAAAGTTTTCTTCATTTCCTAGTGTTAAAATTTTATTTATGGTCCATTATTTAAATCACTCGGCCGAGGAGACTAAGTTGTACATCAGTATGGCCAATCATAAGTCAGCCTGCTAAGCCCAACGGTTTAATACTGAAACCTAGTTCGAACTAGTCGATTTTAAATTGTTTAATGTTGGTTAACATGCATAAGAACTCAAGTTTTAAGATCCATGAATCAGTTGGCTAAGATATTGAAAACCATCTTTAACAAAAAAAAGTTTTCATAACAAATAAACGAGACAGATTCTTGTGCAGGTTTAAGGGAGTTAACGCTAGATGGATACTCTTTTACATGGGCGCATAAATCAGGGAGTAAAATGAGTAAACTTGACAGATTCTTAATATCAGAAGGTATTTTGGTGGCGTTTCCTCAGATTTCTGCCATTTGCCTTGAACGTCATTTGTCAGAGCACCGTCCCATATTGCTTAGGGAAGTCACTATTGATTATGGTCCCACTCCTTTTCGTTTTTTTCAGTCGTGGTTATATATGGAGGGTTTTGAAGATATGGTGAAGAGGGAGTGGATTTCTATGGAGATTCCTAAGACTAATAATCTAATCAAATTCAAACTTAAGCTTCAACAACTTAAGAAAGCGATTCGTACTTGGAATCAAAATAGAAATAAAGGGATAAAGGTGGAGATTATAAAGGTAAAAACAAAGCTGGAAGAGATTGATAAAATTTTGGACCATGGTCACGGGTCAAGTGAAGTTTTAAAGCATAGATTAGAACTCATGAAAGATCTTGATGTAAAGAAGAAGTTAGAAAATATGGATAATGTGCAAAAGGCTAAAGTGAAATGGTCGATCGAGGGGGATGAAAATTCTAAATTTTTCCATGGTATCATAAACAAGAAAAGATCTACCCTAGCTATTAGAGGAATGATGGTGAATGGTGAATGGGTGATTGATCCTAATAGAGTTAAAGAGGAATTTAGAAAACATTTCAGCCATCAATTTCTTAAACCTCCTGATTCGAGATGTATTTTAAATTTTCCTTTCCCAAAACAATTAAGTGCGGAACAAAGAGACTTTCTGGATGGTTGGGTTTCTAAAAAAGAGATTAAAAAGGCGGTGTGGGATTGCGGGGTTAATAAATCTCCGGGCCCGGACGGTTTCACGTTCGAATTTTTTCATAAATTCTGGGACTTGATCGGCACAGAATTTAGTGAAGCTATCGAATGGTTTTTTGAGTATGGTATGTTTCCTAAAGGTTGTAATTCATCCTTTATAGCCTTAATCCCCAAGGTTCAAGATGCAAAATTTTGTTCTGATTACCGCCCTATCACTTTAATAGGAAGTATGTACAAAGTGATCTAAAATTCTAGCTAATAGGATCACGGGAGTTATTTCCGAGCTGGTCTCAGATGTTCAGTCAGCTTTTGTGGCCCAGAGGCAAATTTTAGACGGTCCTTTTATTCTCAATGAACTTCTAGCATGGTGTAAAAAGTTGAAAAAACAAGCAATGATTTTTAAGGTTGACTTCGCTAAGGCTTATGACTCGATAAGATGGGACTTTCTAGATGACGTTCTTCGTTCGTTTGGCTTCGGTTTAAAATGGCGAAGGTGGGTGAAGGGTTGTCTTTCTTCTGCTATGGCGTCTGTATTGGTGAATGGAAGCCCTTCTTCGAAATTTGTTTTTGAACGAGGATTAAAGCAAGGTGACCCGTTATCTCCGTATCTTTTTATACTTGTTATGGAAACCCTTAATTTATCGTTTAATAGGGTGGTTGCGGATGGTTTATATTCTGGTATCACAATTGGCTCTTCAATGAAAGTTTCTCATTTATTTTATGCCGATGACGTAGTTTTTGTGGGTGATTGGAGCCAAAACAATATCCAAAGTCTGGTAAAAGTTCTTCATATTTTTTATCTTGCTTCTGGATTAAAGATAAATATGGCTAAAAGCAATCTGTTAGGGGTTGGTGTTCATCCCGAAGAGGTTATGCAAGCTGCAAATTTAATTGGATGCTCGGTTCTTAAACTTCCATTCAAATATCTTGGGGTGATGATAGGTAACTCAATGTCTCGAAAATTAGCATGGGCGCCTAGTATTCAAAAGATCCAATCCAGATTGTCGAAATGGAAAGCGAAGACTCTTTCTATAGGTGGGAGATTTACATTGTTAAAGTCGGTTTTGGGTGCTTCTCCGATTTATAGTATGTCGATATACAAAGTTCCCACGGGTATTTTAGACTTAATGGAGTCAATTCGCAATAAATTCTTTAATGGAGCAGTTGATAAGGAATAAAAAAATTACGTGGGTCCCTTGGAAGAAAGTTTTAGCTGCTAAAGAAAATGGGGGATTGGGAATGTCAAGTTATTGGGCTCTTAATCGGGCTCTTTTATGCAGATGGATTTGGCGTTTTTTGAATCGTGACAACTCGTTATGGTATCGCATAATTGTTGCTATTCACGGATCTAATCATCATGAGTTAATCCGTAAGTACAATGGAAGCAGATCTATGTGGTTAGAGATTTTAAATGAGGTTTTTTGTCTTAAATTGAAGGGGATAGAGATTATGGATCATTGCAAAAAGCGTATAGGTAACGGTGAGCAAACATCTTTTTGGAACGATCTTTGGATAGGAGATCAAGTTCTTCGGTTTAAATACCCCAGGTTGTATGCTTTGGAAAACAATATATCAGTTACGGTTGCTGATAAGATGTCTACAGATCTAGAGGGCTCTTTTCGAAGATGAGTTCGATCAGGTGTTGAAGGTGATCAATTGACAAAAATGAGAGATATTCTGGACTCATGTTCGTTAACTTCACAGGTGGATAGGTGGTATTGGGACTTTAATGGTGAGGGTGAGTTCATGGTTAAAGATGTTAGAAACCTTTTAGATGAAGCGGTCTTGCCTCATGCTGTTGATCCTACAAGATAGGTCAAGTAAATCCCAATTAAAATCAACATATTTGCTTGGAAAGTTAGTTTGGATCGTATTCCATCAAAAATAAATTTGCTGAAAAGAGGAGTGTCAATGGAGTATAACTTATGTTCGGTATGTCATGAGGATATATAAGACACGTCCCATATCATTTTTAAATGCGAGATGGCGTCTAACATTCATCAGAAGATTTGCAGATGGTGGCAGATTGATTTTTATCACGTGTCCTCGTATGCAGAATGGCTCTCATGGTTTAAAGATATCCGTTTACCGTTAAAGAAGAAACTGATGCTTGAAGGGGTTTTCTACATGTCATGGTGGCAGATTTGGAATTTCAGGAATCAAATCCTTTTTGGTTCTTCAATTCCAAGACGTTCTACGATTTTTGATGATATAGTCTCTAGATCGTTTATGTATGTTTCAAGTAGATGCAAAAAGAATTTTAGCTTGTCTGATTGGATGTCTAATCCCTCAGCCATTGCTTTGTAATTTCTTCTCTAGTTTCAGTTTTTTTGTTTCTAATAAATTCCGCCGTTCAAAAAAAAAATAAATAAATAAACGAGATCAAAAAGTTAGCAAAGCTATTTCTTCTTTCTTTTCTAAATATAAAACAGTAGAAACATACTAAAGCAAAAAATGACATAACTACATAATATAATTTGGATACTAAAATCTTTGTTAGTTGTGACAAGATGTATAGAGACAATCTCGTCTACAAATGTAAGAACAAAAAGATGCCCTCATATTCAAAGCTAATGTTTTGCAAGTAAAGGGATTATAACACACTTCTTCACTTCATATTTATGCACACAATGACACAAACATGTATTAATAATACAACTGGTGTATATCAGATTATTAGACAACATGAATTAGCAGTAAACTTAGGTAACTTAGTTATTATTATTTAATTTTTTTTTAATGATATCCAAGTCAATCCCACACAGGAATAAGAAAGAAGTTGTCGCTAGTAAATATACCAAATTGTTTACAAAACAAATGTGTTTAGACTAATGTAATGTTCTCAGGGCGGGTTTAAACATACGCTAACCAACAAAGATATAGCACACTTTTATTCCATTCCTGAAAATTTATACATACAAACTCTTTACTTTTTTATGTACAAACTATCAATTTAAATCAATCTTTTAGATGTAAAACATTTTTGGAACAAAGACTCATAAACTTTATATTTATAAGTCAGATGTGGTGTTTGTTACGAAGGTACAGGTGGTTAGCGTAGGGGTCGAAATATATATGCTTAGTATATAGCTTTTAGTGTGAAGAGTTAAAAAATTGCCAAAAAAAAGAACTCTTCTTGGAAAGAAAATAAAAACACGAAAGATAGAAATGATCAACATCATATGTTTTTCTAATCTAAAAGTTAAAAAACATCCATGTAAAAGAACTGTTATGTTTAGCAAGAAAAATTCTATTAAGTTAAAAGTGTAACTTTGAAGTTAATGTAAGTATGTTGTAATTAACGTAGACTTTTTTTTTTTTTTTATCAAAATAAAAAATTACAACCTACTATTTTTCTTGAAAAGCAATGTAACTTTTTAATCACAAAACAAAAATACACGAGATGAATTTAAAAAGGCCCATTACAAATAAAAAGATTGATGTAAACTATGATACCTATTGTCTTTCTTATTGTTTTAAACCAAAAGAAAATAGGCTTACTGAATAAGCTTTCCAAATTCGGACATTGTTTGTTACTTTGATCGAGCAAAATACAACTTTATAATTGCTTCATCGCTTAATACTTGGCTTCGATTATTTATAAGATACATTGTGTATCATGAACAGATAACCGTATAGGCTAGAATACCAATATTTCATGAGTAACATTTGGGTTCATTTTTAGTTATTTTATAGTGGCCATTTTAACCCCTTTGTATCCAACATTGGTTGAAGAGATGATATGTTCTTTGGTTATATACTATGTTGTATACAAATGGTATGTGTTCAGAATAGTAGTATATGTTTCGGTTACATACTTGTTTATGCAGTTCATCTACAAATTAAGATTGAACTGAAATGCATAACACAGTACTGTCCCGGAATTTATACTACTTCTTAACTTTTAGTATCGACAAGGACTCCAAAATTGATTATGAGCGTGATTGAAAAATCTTAAAAAGGTCAATGGGAGATTGGAGTTGAAATCACCAGACAAGTACTCCAAAATTGATTATGAGTGTGATTTATAAATCTTAAAAAGGTCAATGGGAGATTGGAGTTGAAATCACCATCAAATGTGAGACTTAGGGGGTGCTTGGTTGGGGGTATCGGGGGTAGGGAATGGGAAACCACCACCACTACTAGCCAGCAGCAGCAACCACCATCACTTTGGAGGGTTTTTTTTTTTTTTTTTTTTTTTTTTTTTTTCAATCAATCATTATCAAAGATAATAATAATCTCCATTCCATTTCTTTATATTCCATTGTATTCCCTTTACCTTTGCTATTCTCACATTCTGCTCTTTGAACTAAGCGCACTCTTACACATTGTTCTTTAGTTTTTTAAGGAAAGAAAAGGAATGAAAAGTAAAAATTGAAAAGTAAAGGAGAGAGAGGGAAGTAATTTTATATTTTATTATGCGTTCTTTAATCAAAGTGAATGAAGAAGAAATGGAAATGACGAGAGTGCTCTAAATCTGAGAAAAGTACAAATAAAAATGATTAAATTACAATTATAACCTTGTAAACATGTTATGTAAAAAAATAACAAAAGGGTAAGTTGGTCAATTTATTAAACCATTATTCTCTTTCCTTCCCTACCATCCCAAAAGTGGGCAGGAGGTTTTGACCCGTATTATTTCTTATTTCTCTTTCTTATATATAAGATCATTTTTATCTTACATCCCACATGGCTTGAAGAAAAGAAATATTCTTTGGTTAAATAGAAAGGTGTATGTGCATAACATGTCTTAAGAATAGTAGTATGTTAAGGATATGATATTTGCACAGGAAGTAATAATGGTAACTGAACTTCCATTGCAAATGTATGGTCCTAAATTTCTATAGTTTCTTAACGTTTTATTATTTATTCTTGCTTAACTTTCTTTTTTCTTAAAGCACTCTAAAAATTTTATTTACAAAATATTGATTGAACTTCATTCATCATTGTGTATCTTAAATTTATACAGATTCTTAACCTTTTAATTTTACTTTAACTTAACTTTAGTTGTTCTTAACCAATACTCCAAAATTTTATTTACAAAGATTGAGTCTATAGTTTTGTGTATCCATTTTGAGAAAAATAATGCAAAAATGCTATATCTTCTATTTTTCTGTTGGCAATAAAGATTTCCAGTTACACCACAATGACAAAAATATACGCTATAGCGAAAATTACGGCAGAGCCCCTGCCAAGAAGGGTGTGTCCCGATCTGCCCAAGCTTTTTGGACATTACAAAACTACCCCAACATGTCGCGTATATAAGGTCACGACATACACGACATGCACGTGTTAGTTTATTACAAATTATGGAACGAGAAATTAAAAAAAAAAAAAAAATGTCGCGTAGAAATATAAACGACATGTATATATACACACGACATGTACATGTGAGCAATTTGTAAAACAAAAATTTTAAAACTTACAAAAAACACCCTTTAACTTTTTGATAATTACAACTTTTTTATATAACAAACTTAATTTGTCAATATTTAGCAAATATCTAACAAATTTGTTAATGAAAAAAATATCGTTACGAAGAGCTCTGAATTACGAACAAAACGAGCCCAATATTGATATGCTTTTGACGTACGTACGATTTTATAAAATTTCGAAATACCGTTTATAGGTTTATAAAATTATACCGTTTTTGATATTCAACTTTAAGAACACAAATACAGATCTCTTTGTTTATCCACTCATATAACATTAAAAATGACCTCGGTTGGTACCAAATTTAATCTAACGATATTACTTTGAGCAAATGTGTAGTTTGTACGTAAGTTTGCACTTATTAAAAAACTAAGAGCACGTAGTTTCATTATTGCAATTTCATTATTTACCTCAAGTCAGATGATTATAGAAATTGAAACATGTTCTTGTGAATTGGCTCCTTTGGACCTTCAAAACTTCTCAAATCATTATTGGAGCACGGTATAGTAGGTTCCGAATATTGTTTGTATCTTCGATGTAAAACCGTACGACTCAAGCCACCATCTAGACCCAAAAATACGCAGACCTTTCAAGTTAATGATGCTCTGTGGAAGATGATTTATGCTTGTACCTTGTAAGTATAACTCTTGTAAACATTTTAAACATCCAAGTTCCTCAGGTAACCTCTCGACAAGAACACAATATGAGAGCATGAAATGTTTTAGACGTTTCATCTTACATATGCTGTTAGGAACATCTCGTAAAAATATACACTCAGATAGGAGTAGCTTCTCCAAACATTCTAATCGGCCTAGATCCTCTGGTAACTTCTCAAGATACCAACAAGATATAAGTTCAAGAGATTTCAGATGTTTCAACATACAAATGCCATCAGGAAGATCTTTTATCTTTTTGGACGATATAATTAGCTCCTCGAGACCTTCTAACTGTTCAATGTCCTTGGGCGGGTCTGGAATACTCCCCTCAAGTTTTAGCTTTCTTATGTGTCGTAAACCACAAATAACTCTTAGAAAACTCTCAAGGTTTGTGCAAGCACAGTGACCTGCAAAAAGAAGCTTCTCAACATTTCCATATGATGAAGCTGGATCTTCTCTATACAAATATGTAAAACTAAATTTTGGCAAGTTATTTTCGGAGTGCAATCGGCATATATATATGGATTCCGCTATCAAATGTAACTCGGATGCAGGACCAGCCTCAGGTGAATCAAGCAGTTTGAGAAACAAAAAAGATTTGAAACTCAAACAACCACTTAAGTCTAAGTTGACAGTCTTTATTTAGACATCCAACTGGAGTATGAAGCTCAAGCAAATTATAACATTCTCGAAGATGTAACCTCTCGACATTCGGAGTGAGACCAAGATCAAGTTTCTCCAACTTTGAACTGTTGAGGCAAATGTATTTGACCTTTGGACATCTGACATTCATGTGAAGTTCTATCAAATCTTGACATCCTTCAAGATTTAATATCTCAAGATTCGGAGTTACCCCAAGGTTTAGGGTCCTCAACTTTGTATAACTCAGGTTAAGAGATACAAGCTTTAAATAATCATCGGGCATGTTAAGTTCTAACAAATGGAAACAAATATCAAGACATATCTTCTCAAGATTCAGAGCCTGCCTAAGGTCAAGGGTTCTCAACTTCGAATAACTAAGGTCAAGGAATTTGAGTTTCCTGAGAACCTATTATAAGAAGGGGGGGGGGGGGGAAATAGAAGATAAGCATGGACGTAATACCAAAACAACATATATGTAGCATATATATAATAACGATAAAAGGTGTAACACCAAGCAACCATCATTTACCTTTCTTTCTCCCCCTGCTTCCCAAAGTTGTATGACGCTGCTGTAAGGCATTGTAAGAACCCCAAGATTATTTGCTTGAAATGTGGTAGGTAAACACCGAAAAGGGTATGCATGCCAATGCAGACATCGTAAAGAGTTTGGAAAGTATTGAGGAACCTCATCAAACTTCTAATTTTTATGAGAGTTAATGTTTCCATCAGTAAGCACGCCAAGAAATCTAAGTTCTTTCATGTTTCCAAGACCTCCAATAACAATTTTGGGATTGATTTCCATTGTCGACAGCTTTATGCATGTTGTTTCTCGAGTACCCTGTAATCCAAATACAATTACAACACAATTTTTTAAAATAAACGAAAATGTGGTTTCGTTTTCTCAACTTTAAAAGCAAACATGATTCTTACCAATGAATTAGCTAATGTATCCATAATTTCTTCGTAAACCCATAATCGGCTATGTTTGTTAGGTTCATTGGGGTGTAAACGACGAACAATATTCCTGCCCATTTCTTCTATATAGTCATGTGTTGGTAATTCAAACGAACGAAATAAACAAATAAATTCAAACAAACGAAGCGGAAGCTTTATTCAAATACCAAACCAAATAACAAAACCAAATTCAAAGACAAATTCTAATTCAAAGGTACCAAACCCTAATTCAAAAGGTACAAAGAAAACTAATCACATTGATCCATATTTATAGGCAAAACTAACCGTCATACCAAAGTTTCCAAATTCGAATCAAACTTGTAGAACAAGTCATAAATTTACCAAAAGCCCCTTAAAGTTTAAGTCATATTCTAACAATCTCCACCGTGACTTAAACTCCTCCACCTGCTTCAAATCAAATTCCGAATGCCAAATTTCAAATTCCAAATGCCAGAGATGCTAGCCAAATTCAAAACAAACGATCGATTCCCAAAAACGATCAAAAACAAACTCGATCCAAAGAAAATTCAATCCAAAACAAACGCCGATAATCTTCAAAACGAACAATCAAACGTTAACCGACAAATTCAAATTCGGTCAACCAAACAAACAAATCGGCTCAAACGATTTTCAACAAAGACTATCAAATTCAGGCAACCAACTTCAAAAGCCCGACAAACGAAGATCCAAATTTTCCAACTAACAAATTCCAAACGATCGAACAAATTCCAAATGACTTGACCCAAGTCTTCAAACACCAAATCAATCTTCAAATTTCAAATACCAAATTCAGATTCCAATAGTCCACTTATATAATAAGAATTACGACCCAAATGTGACAACTGGCAAAATAGGGAGCCGTTTTATAAAACCCGCATTACATTTAAATAATAAATATGGAATTTTTGGAAATTTATTGTGACGAGATATTTTACGAACGTTGGTACTTGATTTTAATCGTACGATGTTTATGGGATTTAGTTATTTATTTATGGTTGTTTCGTTTCGTTCGTGATGATTGATTTTGAGATTGATATCTTTGGCACTACGTTGACTCCGGCACTAGATTAACCTAACAAGATTTTCTATATTTTACAAAACGGTCGCGGTTCACCGTTAAATTAATATTATGTCTTGCGTACATATTTATATTTTCGGGAAGTGTATTGGGAAATCAATTATGACGTGTACGTGTGTATTTGATGAAAATTTAATACTATGGACGGGTAATCGGGTTACGGGAAAACCGATTAAAAAGAGTTCACTAACTATAAGAGTAATTGTGGCTAATATTGGAAAAAGAAAACTTAAGGGTCTAAAATGGAAAATTCGGGTATAATACCCTAACCCTAACCCTCCACCCTCACACTAACACTTTTATCATTTTCTTTCTTCCCTCTCTTTCTCTTAGTCGCCGCCGGTCACCACCCCAAACAACACCACCACCGCCGACCTCCCTACTACACCACCACCACCAAAACAATCCCCATCATCCCCTTGTTCGATTAGTGTGAAGCACGCGCCTCCCCTCTCCCTTTTCTTTTAATACCGCCGACCTCCACATCTCCCACAACACCATATCAACATCTATTTTGGTTTCTAATCGATTTGAGGTGAGAACACATGAGTTTTGGGTCGGGTTTGACTATTTCGAGTCAAACCCGAATTGGATCTTGACATTTTGGGAAGATTACATTGAAAATAAAGATGGGTTTTGTAAAAATACGAGTTTGGTATCCTTGGGGGTCGATTTTTGATGCTTCTTGGCTCGGATTCGGAGTTATACGCGTTTGGTTTTTGGTTTTGTGGCTCGATGAGAGCTCGACCGAGACCCAAGGTCTCGGTGTGACCCTCCTCGACTCGATGAGAGTCTTGGAGGTGTGATTTGGGTCGAGAGGCTCATTAGAGCTAGCCGAGACCGAGAGGTCTCGGGTGAGGTTATTATTTTGGTTGTGACCTCACAAGTTGACCCGGGTTTGACTTGGTAAGTCGACCCGTATAATTGTTTTTATTATTGTTGTTTTGGTACTTAATTGGTTATATATTGTTGTGAATTATTTTTGGGCCGAATTATTTGGACGTTGGTCACTTGACATCTTGAATTGGAGTTGTGTTGACGAGTATGGAATTGGGGACCGTTGTGTTACGGTCATTAGATGACGGAGATAGGTTAGTTTGGGTGCCGTAGTCGGACCCTCATGTTGTAGCACGTGATATGGGATTGTTGGACGGAGTTGATTTATATTGTGGTTTGATTTTATTATTTTGGACTTGGACTATGAGCCGAGGGTCATGACTCGGACATGAGACCAAATTCTATGACTCGATAAATCTTTAAAAATCGATATTAAAAATAAAACTCGTTATAATATTATTAAGAATATAATCGTTTATATACGTATATAGACGTGTTAAACGTATATATATATATATATATATATATATATATATATATATATATATATATATATATATATATATATATATATATATATATATATATATATATATATATATATATATATATATATATATATATATATATATATATATATAAATGCGTATATTAATAATAAAACGATCACGAGTAAACGTATAATAATAAAGCGATAGTTATTACGCTATGAAAATGGTGTAATAAATGTCGGGATATTATTATAAATAATAACTATACAAATAACGGCGAAACATAAGTCGAGAAAATAATAATTAAAAATGTAATTTTATTTTATAAATTAGAAACTTATCGAGTTATACGAATTGTGGGTCTTTAAAGTCCAAGTGGGCTTTATATTGTGACTTTGTGTTGTCACGGATATATGACGGTTAATATAAACATTTTATATTATCGAATGACTTATTCTAGATTGAGTTATTTGACGATATAAAATGGGTATATTAATGGGCATCGTATCCCACGACGCCCATAGGATGAGGTATATATTTTTGGGTAATGAATTACTATATGTCTCATGGAATTTGGCCGATTCGACGATATATATAGGGAATTTATTGGACTACGACATATACCAAATAGAAATTTATGTGCAATGTGCTTTAGGTTGGGTATAATTTTGGAACGATATATTACGTAAATAAGTATGGGAGATTATCAAATCGACGGATTTAATAAGCTTCGATAATTATTTAAATAATATGTCGAGCTAACATTAGACCTATAGTTATCTTATTATTGTTCCTTGTTGAGGCTTTTCGGTTTGAGCTGTGTCGACCCTCCACTCGTATGGATACCAAACGTCAAATTTCAAATGAATATGAAGTTAATTTGAGAAATGGACATTTTGGAAAGTAAAATGGATTACGTTTGGGAATGGGAATATTTTATTTTGAGGAAATGATTTCTGAACGGGTTTGATATTGTTAGGAAGTGCCGAGTCAGTAGTCGCCGTTACGTGAGTTGTTTGAGATTTCTTGCGTCTTTCTTCTGTCATTTCTTTTGAGGATTTCTGGACTTGAGGTGAGTCATAGCCCCACTTTTACTCTTGAACTTTGTTTTCAATACTTGGGGTGAGAAACGTGCAAATGCTTTATGTGGACTATTATCGCTTTTTGATTTCAAAACTTGCTATGCTTATAGAACTAGGTAGAGCGAGGCCTAGACTAGATCTAGGTAAGCTATTGATTCGGTTATTGAGCGAGGCCTAGACCTGAGCTAGGTAAGCTTTTGATTTGGTTGTTAAGCGAGGCCTAGTCCCCGAACTAGGAAAGCTATTGGATTGATTATAGAGCGAGGCCTAGCCTTGAGCTAGGTAAGCTATTGATTGGATTGATTTGAGCTATAGCGTGCACCTATAGGGATGATTTGATTTGGTTGGTTTATTTTGGTTGGATGAGTGAGCCCTAGTCTAGCTAGCAAGCGTTTTGCGTATATGTCCACTATATTGAATTAAGAATCTAAACCTATGATCTCACCAGCGAAAGCTGACTTTTAGCACGTTTTCTCAGGTAATTAAGTGATGCTCTGCGGATGCTTGGGATTGGAGGCTTGGCACTTGGCACTGGTTATGGATCTATATTTCTAAAACTCTGATAACTATTGTGGACCTATATTTATTTCTTTTGGGCCTGACTTTGGATGATTTTGGGATAATGTAAACTTTAAAACCCCGCGTGGTTGTATTTTATCTTGTTTACTTTATCTCGTTCTTTTATGTCTTGTGTTTGGATACCAATCCCCGTAGCACCCCGAAAGCTTGTTGAGTCTTCCGCTGTACCAAATTTTGGGGGTGTTACAGATTGGTATCAGAGCCAAGGTTATAGAGAACTAGGTAAATAGACACCTAAACTATAACCGATTTTTTATAGAAAACGATCCTCGACCATTGCCCGCCAGCTCGCCAAGCCGAAGCATCATTGTTTGTTATTGAGGTATTATGAGATATTTGAGATGATTAGAGATTTGGGATTTCTTGAGATGATTTGAGGATTTGAGGTTTATTGATTTAGTGATATGATGCGTTTTTGAGGAATTATATGCGTTTTGAGGAATTATATGGCTTAATTGTTTTGAGAATGATTTTTGTAATGCGGTATTTAAATCATTTTTGATTATATACGATTTGGAATTATATGATGATTTTTTTTTATATGGTATTTTGAGTTCGCGGTTTAGTTGTTTTTGAAACACTTACACCTACCATACGCCGTTGTCACAGACTATGGCCTCCCATATACCTGATGTCGTTGAGGATATTCTTACTACACCAGTATTGCCAGCACAGTTCACCATGGCCCCTGATGACCCTTACCAGGTTGCCATGCATTCAGCTACTATGACACCGACAGGTTCTACTTCAGCACCATCTGCTGCATCTACGCAAGGACCCTCATCTTCATCAGGCTTTGGCTCGTGTGGCTCCACGTTTTGCCCACCGAGCTACGGCACGCATGTCGGTACACCCTACTTCACCACCTTTACAGATTGATGCTCATTCTCTTCTGTCTGAGGCGCCACCCACATCATTGCGTCGTCGTCCTAGATCACCTACCCCTTCACCACATGGTTCACCTAGTAGGAGACGACGATTGATGATGTACTCTTCCGATGAGGAGGAGGAGGAGTACGAGGGTGAGGATGAGGCTGATGACCCTGAGCGGGAGGATGACCCTCAGGAGGTTGAGCAGGATGATGATGATGTGTTAGTACCACCAGCTCAGGCTGAGGAGCCTGATTCACCTGTACATCCGATTGAGCCTGATTCACCTGATCATCCGTTTTTGTTTGAGTTGCCACCTGGTAGTCCCGCTGAGTCGGATGCATCTTCAGAGATTTCTGCTGAGCATGCAGAGTTGGGTGAGATTGGCAGGTTGTGGGCTCGGATTACTGAGCTTAGTGAGAGAGTTGCACGTGTATCTGATCGACTTGAGAGGGTTATTGGAGAGTTCATAGCGGATCTGAGAGTGGATATGACTGTGGTTGTGGGCAGGACTACTGAGATGAGGAGAGTTTTGATGAAGGTTCATGAGCATATCGATAGTTTACAGCGAGGTTTTGTTACAGCTCGAGAGGCCGACCGCAAGCTATGGCAAAGGAATGCCGAGCTGGAGAAGGAGGTGGCTGACCTCAAGAGAGACCGAGACACCCATAGCGTTGAGCTAGGATCGTTATGGAGGGATCTTGATGGCTTAAGGCAGGAGTTGAGTAGACTCCGCCAGCAACGTGGCTAGTTGATTGGTTTATGTTGTCTTGTTGCTTTCTTAACCGAGGAGTGTTCGGTTAGAAAAGCTAGTTATCCTATTTTTGATGTATTTTCCGTTGATTACTCGTCTTGTTGGAACGATTATTATCTTTGTGTTTTCGGTAGTTGGAATGATGTTGGATCTTTATTGTATGGTCGATGGTTATTATGATATGGTATTATGTGGTTTTTGGATATTATGGAAATTGAGTTCCTATTCGCCTCATTGATGTTTTATGGTGTATTGTTGCTATTCTTTCCGTGACTTGGCTTCGTTGATTAAATTCTTGTTGAGCATATGATAAGTCCTATCGGAGACTCACGAACTTGTATGATGTTTCAGATCAAGGGCCCTACGAAGAAACCCTGTTAGAGCTACCAGAACTGGACCCGCAACGGCTACCCCTAGTCGTCGAGGACGCCGTCCAGCTCGAAATGTTGAGACCCCTACTCCTGATAACCTGGACACTACTAACCGCAACAACAGGAATCAAAATGTTGATGTTCAGGGAGACAATGATCATGTTCCACTTAATGCGCCTACTGTGGATCAAGCAATGATCAATCAACTTGTGGAGCAACGAGTTGCTGAGTTACTAGCAGAGTCAAATCATTCCAACAATTCTGCTGGAACTTTTCCACCTGTTCGTGCTAATGGATGTCAATACAAGGAGTTTAAGATTTGTGGACCGATTGAGTTTGGTGGAACTGAAGGAGTGGTTTACTTGGTTAGGTGGATTGAGAAGACTGAGTCTGTGTTCAATGTCAGTGGTTGTGCGGAGAATGCGAAGGTAAAGTTTGCTTCTTTTACCTTCAAAGATGAAGCCTTAACTTGGTGGAACAATTACCGTAACTCGGTTGGGAGTGATGTGGCTTATGCTATGACTTGGGAGCAATTTAAGTCTTTGCTGATTCAGACTTACTACCCAAGGAATGAGATTAAGAAATTGGAGATTGAGTTCTGGAACCACAAGGTGAAAGGTACCGATATGGCAACTTACAATCGCCGTTATCGAGAGTTGGCCTTACTCTGTCCCGATATGGTTAAGACTGAGACCCAAAAGATTGAGAGGTATACCGATGGATTGCCGGTAGCTACCAGGAATGATGTGATATCTGCTAAGCCTGCAAACATACATGAGGCTATTACTATTGCTCAACAATTGATGGACTCTTTGGCATTGGAAGAAGCTGAGAAAGATAAGAATGGAAAGAGAAAGAGGGACGATCACTCTAAGGGTAATGATCGTCGAAACAAGCGACAACTAACTACTAGAGCTTATGCCATGGGAGATGGAGACAAGAAGAACTACAATGGAGATGCACCCAAATGTAACCGATGTTACAAGCATCATTCTGGTCGATGTACTGTAATGTGCAAGAATTGCTCTAAGATGGGACACATAGCTAAGGATTGTAGAGCTCGACCACTTGCTATGGTTCAAGCTACTCCTGAAACTATGAACAAGGCAAATGTTACTTGCTATGGATGTGGAAAGAAAGGACACTCTCGGAATGAGTGTAGGGAATCGTGGAACCGAGGAAATCAAGGATCGGGTGGTAATGGGTACAACAATGGAAACCGTGGAGCTGGAGGAAACTGAGGACGACAAGATAATGGGGACCAACGTGTGGAAGCTGGAGTTGCTCATGGGAGAGTGTATGCACTAGGGAACGAGAGAGGAGAAGATCCGAACATCGTTACTGGTACGTTCCTTCTCAATAATCGTTATGCTTCCATACTATTTGATACTGGTGCCGATAAGAGTTTTGTGTCCACTAAGTTTGCACCCTTACTTGAGAAACCCCCGATGGCCTTAGGAATTGGTTATGATGTAGAGTTAGCTAATGGAAACATAGAAAGGATTAAGACTATCATTCGTGGATGCACGTTAAACTTTCTGAACCGTCCTTTCAACATAGATCTTCTACCCGTCACATTAGGAAGTTTTGATGTCATTATCGGCATGGATTGGTTGTCAAGGTATCGTGCCCATATAATCTGCGATGAGAAGATCGTGCGGGTACCTTACGGCAAGGAGATTCTGAACATACCAGGAGATAGAAAGGATTTGAGAGGCCCATCCAGATTAGCGGTCATATCTTGCACTAAGTTGCCGAAGCTAATGGAGAAAGGAAATTACCTTTTCTTAGCCCAAATTTCTGAGAAAGGAGAGAAGGAGAAGAAGGAAAGGTGCATTGGAGATGTACCTATAGTTCGTGATTTTTCGGATGTGTTTCCCGATGATTTGCCGGGAATTCCGCCTACTAGACAAGTGGAATTTCAGATTGAGTTGATACCTGGTGCTGCACCTGTAGCACGAGCGCCTTATCGTCTTGCACCTACTGAACTAGAGGAGTTGTCGAAACAATTAGCGGAGTTAGCCGAGAAGGGATTCATAAGACCAAGTTCTTCACCTTGGGGAGCCCCGGTCTTATTTGTGAAGAAGAAGGATGGATCGTTCCGAATGTGTATTGATTATCGAGAGTTGAACAAGTTAACGGTGAAGAATAGATACCCGTTAACGAGGATCGACGATTTGTTCGATCAACTTCAAGGATCGAGTGTGTATTCGAAGATCGATTTGAGATCGGGATATCATCAGCTTCGAGTGCGCGAGGAAGATATTCCGAAAACGGCTTTCAGAACCCGTTACGGGCATTACGAGTTTCAGGTGATGCCTTTTGGGTTGACTAATGCACCGGCGGTATTCATGGACCTCATGAATCGGGTGTGTAAGCCGTACTTAGATAAGTTCGTGATTGTGTTTATCGATGACATTCTGATATATTCGAAGAGTGAGAAGGAACATGAGGAGCATCTAAGGCTCATCTTAGAATTGCTCAGGAAGGAGAGACTGTATGCCAAGTTTTCAAATTGTGAATTTTGGATTCCGACGGTACAATTTCTAGGTCACGTAATTGATAGACAAGGAGTTCATGTGGATCCTGCTAAGATTGAAGCGATTAAAGATTGGGCTGCACCTACGACCCCAACAGAAGTTCGTCAATTTTTGGGATTAGCCGGTTATTACCGAAGATTCATTGAGGGATTTTCGAAGATAGCAAAACCGTTGACCAAATTGACTCAAAAGAGCGTTAAGTATGAATGGGGAGATAAGGAAGAGGAAGCCTTTCAATTACTTAAGGAGATGTTGTGTAGTGCTCCTATTTTGGCGTTACCTGAAGGTAACGAGGATTTCGTCGTCTATTGTGACGCTTCTTATAAAGGTTTAGGAGCTGTGTTAATGCAACGAGAGAAAGTGATAGCTTATGCTTCCCGACAGCTCAAGAAGCATGAGAAGAATTACACCACCCATGATTTGGAGTTAGGTGATGTGGTTTTTGCTTTAAGGATATGGAGACATTACTTGTATGGAACCAAGTGTGTAGTGTTTACTGATCACAAAAGTCTGCAACACATTCTGAACCAAAAAGAGCTTAACATGAGGCAGCGACGTTGGATTGAGTTGCTAAGCGATTACGATTGTGAAATTCGCTACCATCCGGGTAAAGCAAACGTTGTTGCTGACGCCCTTAGTCGAAAAGAGAAAATTCCACCATTACGGGTTAGGTCATTAGGAATGACTATCGTATCGCCATTACCGTCTCAAATATTGGAAGCTCAAACGGAAGCATTGAAAGCAGAAAATAGACCTGCTGAGAATATATTTGGGATGGCAGAAAATGAGAAAGGATTTGTTAAGCGTTCTGATGGAGTGTTATGTTTTGGAGAACGAAGTTGGGTACCATTGTATGGAGGAATTCGAGAATTGATTATGCATGAGTCGCATAAGTCGAGATACTCTATTCATCCTGGGTCGGACAAAATGTACCAGGATTTGAAGAAATTATACTGGTGGCCAAATATGAAGGCAGATATAGCAGTATATGTTAGTAAGTGCTTGACCTACTCTAAGGTTAAAGCTGAGCATCAAAGACCGTCAGGATTGTTGACGCAGCCAGAACTCCCGGTTTGGAAGTGGGAGCGGATTACGATGGACTTTATTACTAAATTACCAAAGACAGCTAGCGATTGCGACGCTATATGGGTAATTGTGGATCGTTTGACCAAGTCTGCTCATTTCCTAGCGATTAGTGAAGATGATAGTGTGGAAAAACTTGCGAGGTTGTATGTGAAGGAGATTGTTTCTCGTCATGGAGTTCCGATATCGATTATTTCGGATCGCGACAGCCGTTTCACGTCAGCATTGTGGCGATCACTTCAAACCGCTTTGGGGACGAGACTTGATATGAGTACTGCATATCATCCCCAAACCGATGGTCAAAGTGAGAGAACTATTCGAACTTTAGAGGATATGCTTCGTGCATGCATCATAGACTTTGGTAAAGGCTGGGAGAAGTATCTACCCCTTGCGGAGTTCTCCTATAATAATAGCTACCACACAAGTCTTAAGGCTGCACCATTCGAAGCTTTGTATGGTCGAAAATGCCGTTCACCGATTGGTTGGGCAGAAGTTGGAGATAGCCAACTCACAGGCCCTGAGCTTATCTTGGAAACTACGGAGAAAGTAACGCAGATTCGAGATTGACTGCAAGCAGCTAGAGATAGGCAGAAAAGCTACGCCGATCAGAGGCATAAACCCCTAGAATTCCAGGTTGGAGACAGAGTGATGTTGAAGGTCTCACCTTGGAAGGGTGTGATACGTTTTGGGAAACGTGGGAAACTTAATCCCCGCTACATTGGACCATTTCTTATTCTGGAAAGAATTGGGCCCGTAGCGTATCGTTTGGAATTACCTATGGAACTGAGTAAAGTTCATGATGTGTTTCATATTAGTAATCTGAAGAAATGCCTTTCAGAGGAAACACCAGTGATACCTATCAAGGATATTCGTGTGGACGAAAGTTTGAATTTCGTTGAAGAGCCGATTGAGATAATGGATAGAGAGATCAAACGACTCAAGAGGAGTCGTATTCCGCTCATCAAAGTTCGTTGGAATTCGCGGCACGGACCGGAATTTACGTGGGAACGTGAGGATGAGTTTCGGAAAAGATATCCGAAGTTCTCCACTTCGTAGATGGCTTATTTCGAGAGAAACCCGGGACGGGTTCCTTCTGAGGCTGGGAGGATGTGACAACTGGCAAAATAGGGAGCCATTTTATAAAACCCGCATTACATTTAAATAATAAATATGGAATTTTTGGAAATTTATTGTGACGAGATATTTTACGAACGTTGGTACTTGATTTTAATCGTACGATGTTTATGGGATTTAGTTATTTATTTATGGTTGTTTCGTTTCGTTCGTGATGATTTATTTTGAGATCGATATCTTTGGCACTACGTTGACTCCGGCACTAGATTAACCTAACAAGATTTTCTATATTTTACAAAACGGTCGCGGTTCACCGTTAAATTAATATTATGTCTTGCGTACATATTTATATTTTCGGGAAGTGTATTGGGAAATCAATTATGACGTGTACGTGTGTATTTGATGAAAATTTAATACTTTTATGGACGGGTAATCGGGTTACGGGAAAACCGATTAAAAAGAGTTCACTAACTATAAGAGTAATTGTGGCTAATATTGGAAAAAGAAAACTTAAGGGTCTAAAATGGAAAATTCGGGTATAATACCCTAACCCTAACCCTCCACCCTCACACTAACACTTTTATCATTTTCTTTCTTCCCTCTCTTTCTCTTAGTCGCCGCCGGTCACCACCCCAAACAACACCACCACCGCCGACCTCCCTACTACACCACCACCACCACCAAAACAATCCCCATCATCCCCTTGTTCGATTAGTGTGAAGCACGCGCCTCCCCTCTCCCTTTTCTTTTAATACCGCCGACCTCCACATCTCCCACAACACCATATCAACATCTATTTTGGTTTCTAATCGATTTGAGGTGAGAACACATGAGTTTTGGGTCGGGTTTGACTATTTCGAGTCAAACCCGAATTGGATCTTGACATTTTGGGAAGATTACATTGAAAATAAAGATGGGTTTTGTAAAAATACGAGTTTGGTATCCTTGGGGGTCGATTTTTGATGCTTCTTGGCTCGGATTCGGAGTTATACGCGTTTGGTTTTTGGTTTTGTGGCTCGATGAGAGCTCGACCGAGACCCAAGGTCTCGGTGTGACCCTCCTCGACTCGATGAGAGTCTTGGAGGTGTGATTTGGTTCTAGTTCATCTTGATTCTTGTTAATGGTTTATGCTTGATTGGATTTTTGGGACCTAGATGGTCCGAATTTTGGTTGTTGTTGTTTCGGAGTCTCGGCCGAACCCCCCCCCCCCCTTCGCGGGCTGTTTGGGTCGAGAGGCTCATTAGAGCTAGCCGAGACCGAGAGGTCTCGGGTGAGGTTATTATTTTGGTTGTGACCTCACAAGTTGACCCGGGTTTGACTTGGTAAGTCGACCCGTATAATTGTTTTTATTATTGTTGTTTTGGTACTTAATTGGTTATATATTGTTGTGAATTATTTTTGGGCCGAATTATTTGGACGTTGGTCACTTGACATCTTGAATTGGAGTTGTGTTGACGAGTATGGAATTGGGGACCGTTGTGTTACGGTCATTAGATGACGGAGATAGGTTAGTTTGGGTGCCGTAGTCGGACCCTCATGTTGTAGCACGTGATATGGGATTGTTGGACGGAGTTGATTTATATTGTGGTTTGATTTTATTATTTTGGACTTGGACTATGAGCCGAGGGTCATGACTCGGACATGAGATCAAATTCTATGACTCGATAAATCTTTAAAAATCGATATTAAAAATAAAACTCGTTATAATATTATTAAGAATATAATCGTTTATATACGTATATAGACGTGTTAAACGTATATATATATATATATATATATATATATATATATATATATATATATATATATATATATATATATATATATATATAAATGCGTATATTAATAATAAAACGATCACGAGTAAACGTATAATAATAAAGCGATAGTTATTACACTATGAAAATGGTGTAATAAATGTCGGGATATTATTATAAATAATAACTATACAAATAACGACGAAACATAAGTCGAGAAAATAATAATTAAAAATGTAATTTTATTTTATAAATTAGAAACTTATCGAGTTATACGAATTGTGGGTCTTTAAAGTCCAAGTGGGCTTTATATTGTGACTTTGTGTTGTCACGGATATATGACGGTTAATATAAACATTTTATATTATCGAATGACTTATTCTAGATTGAGTTATTTGACGATATAAAATGGGTATATTAATGGGCATCGTATCCCACGACGCCCATAGGATGAGGTATATATTTTAGGGTAATGAATTACTATATGTCTCGTGGAATTTGGCCGATTCGACGATATATATAGGGAATTTATTGGACTACGACATATACCAAATAGAAATTTATGTGCAATGTGCTTTAGGTTGGGTATAATTTTGGAACGATATATTACGTAAATAAGTATGGGAGATTATCAAATCGACGGATTTAATAAGCTTCGATAATTATTTAAATAATATGTCGAGCTAACATTAGACCTATAGTTATCTTATTATTGTTCCTTGTTGAGGCTTTTCGGTTTGAGCTGTGTCGACCCTCCACTCGTATGGATACCAAACGTCAAATTTCAAATGAATATGAAGTTAATTTGAGAAATGGACATTTTGGAAAGTAAAATGGATTACGTTCGGGAATGGGAATATTTTATTTTGAGGAAATGATTTCTGAACGGGTTTGATATTGTTAGGAAGTGCCGAGTCAGTAGTCGCCGTTACGTGAGTTGTTTGAGATTTCTTGCGTCTTTCTTCTGTCATTTCTTTTGAGGATTTCTGGACTTGAGGTGAGTCATAGCCCCACTTTTACTCTTGAACTTTGTTTTCAATACTTGGGGTGAGAAACGTGCAAATGCTTTATGTGGACTATTATCGCTTTTTGATTTCAAAACTTGCTATGCTTATAGAACTAGGTAGAGCGAGGCCTAGACTAGATCTAGATAAGCTATTGATTCGGTTATTGAGCGAGGCCTAGACCTGAGCTAGGTAAGCTTTTGATTTGGTTATTAAGCGAGGCCTAGTCCCCGAACTAGGAAAGCTATTGGATTGATTATAGAGCGAGGCCTAGCCTTGAGCTAGGTAAGCTATTGATTGGATTGATTTGAGCTATAGCGTGCACCTATAGGGATGATTTGATTTGGTTGGTTTATTTTGGTTGGATGAGTGAGCCCTAGTCTAGCTAGCAAGCGTTTTGCGTATATGTCCACTATATTGAATTAAGAATCTAAACCTATGATCTCACCAGCGAAAGCTGACTTTTAGCACGTTTTCTCAGGTAATTAAGTGATGCTCTGCGGATGCTTGGGATTGGAGGCTTGGCACTTGGCACTGGTTATGGATCTATATTTCTAAAACTCTGATAACTATTGTGGACCTATATTTATTTCTTTTGGGCCTGACTTTGGATGATTTTGGGATAATGTAAACTTTAAAACCCCGCGTGGTTGTATTTTATCTTGTTTACTTTATCTCGTTCTTTTATGTCTTGTGTTTGGATACCAATCCCCGTAGCACCCCGAAAGCTTGTTGAGTCTTCCGCTGTACCAAATTTTGGGGGTGTTACACCAAATATCAAATTCAAATTCTAATGACCCACTTATCGATAAGTATTACGGTCCAACTTCAAACTTATTATCCAAGCATCAACCAAATTCAAGTTAATAAATAACTTGACGAACGGGCTCTAATAATTCAAACGCCCCCAATATGATACGGATAATAATTCTAATGACCCACTTAAATAATAAGAATTACGGTCCAAAATCCAAACAAACTAAAATCAAAACAAAACAAATACCGAAAGATCGAATATTGCCCAAATACCAATATGAAGCTAAAAATTCAGAAAACCTGAACTAATCTAAAAAAAAAGGGACCAAATAACAAAACATAATTCCCAAATACCAAATTTGCATGCAAGCAGAGTCTTTCCTCCAATTCACGAACTAATTCAAAACAGAACACTAAGCCCAACAATATTGTTCAATTCAAGCAAAAGCCCAAACCAACAAAATTGATTCACCAAATCTTATGTACCCAAAACAATTAACAAATCCCTTACGTCCAATAAACACTTATTATTCCAAAACGGCAAATATCAATCGTATCCCAAAATTCGAAACGAAAATCTTTTTTTTTTTTTTTCTTTTTCTTCTTCATGGCTAAACGAATCAACCAAGCTCTTGATACCACTTGTTGGTAATTCAAACGAACGAAATAAACAAATAAATTCAAACAAACGACGCGGAAGCTTTATTCAAATACCAAACCAAATAACAAAACCAAATTCAAAGACAAATTCTAATTCAAAGGTACCAAACCCTAAATTCATAGGTACAAAGAAAACTAATCACATTGATCCATATTTATAGGCAAAACTAACCGTCATACCAAAGTTTCCAAATTCGAATCAAACTTGTAGAACAAGTCATAAATTTACCAAAAGCCCCTTAAAGTTTAAGTCATATTCTAACATCATGCATTCCCAAGCGGTCAAAAGCATTTACAGTAAATACTATGTAAATTTGACAAATTCGAACAATAAGAAATGTTCTTCAAATCTTTTCTCAATGAAGTAAAAATTTTTCTCCATTTGCAAGTGTCAAACTTCTTATACGGCTATCATGCAAATGATTCGGCCCAGTCATTAGCACTAGAGAGTCGATGATACATAAGTTTTAGCAGGCTATTTTCTGCCCATATAAGTCAGCGAACTTAGCCCAAATGTTGAAAACTAAAACCCACGATCGAGCTAGTCAAACTTCTTATACGGCTATCATGCAAATTGTTTCAGGTTGGTTAACAAGCATAACTGCATAAGAACTTAACTATTTATGCATTGACGTTCGTAGGCTAGTCAATTAAAATATAGTAATGACCGAAACAAACCCAGGCTCGATGGCATATGAATTGAAGAGTATTTCTTCTGCAAGGACAACACAAATTGTAACCTCAGTTATGTTTTCTAAAGTTACAATTTAATCCATGACTTAGGATCAAATGAGAAGAAATTTTAAAATTAGAAGGATGAGAAATAACTATAACCACACATTAGAGATGTATCGACTTGATTTATATGCATCCATAATCTTTTAGATGCACCCTAATACATTTTCTAGCAAAAAATTAGATGCATATAAATATATTAGATGCATTTCTTCAAGTTTGGTGAACACTATGTATTTTTCGTCTCTTGCGAGTTAAATTTGTTACTAGTACTACTTTGTATCGTGTTCACTTCAAAATCACTTTCGAAACTAATTGGGATGCATCTAAATGAATAAAGATGCATCTAATTCAAGTTGATGCATCTCAAATGTGTGGTTATAGCTATTTCTCATCCTTCTCATTTTAAGTTTTCTTCTCGCTGAATATATACCCTTTAATCCATTCAAAACCATTAATGAAGTTATGTGATGACACTCCTTACAAATGTTGCCTATGATCCACTATATTTATATGGCCCATAATGAAAAGATAGCATGATTAAATCTTACATCCCACATGGCTTGAAGATGATAAATGTTCTTTGATTATATACAATGGTGTACATAGACAATATGTGTCAAGAATAATGTTATGTTCAGGATACACTATTCTTACTGAAGTTTATGTAAGAAAAAAACTTCAGTATTGAACGAGTGCCCTGAATTTATAGCGCTTCTTAACTTTTTAAATTTACTCTACCTTAACTTTCTTTGTTCTTAACAAGTACACCAAAATTTATTTACAACTTAATGCTAGATGGAACTTCATTTATAGCGTGTATCCTAAATTTACATAACTTCTTAACCTTTCAATATTTACTTTATCTTAACTTTCTTTGTTCTTAACAAATACTCCAAAAAAATATTTATAAAGATTGAGAGTCTGTAATCTTGTGTATATTGCTCTATTTTTTTTTTCTAGCGTTTAATGAAATTGTCGTTAAAAAAAAGTTATGAATAGTCAAAGTACATGTACACACAAGAAATCAATGACAATAATATTAATAACATTGAAGCAATGAAGTTGTTTATATTGCTCTTCAGCAAAAGTGAAATGCAATGCATTTTTTCGTGTAGACAAACAAATACTCTTTGACATGTCGATTGATTACAACAGCACGTACCAGCAGAGCCATTGAATTGTGGTATACCGGTTCTGCAGCTAAAATGATGAAAATGTTAGAATTTGATCGTGACACTCTCCTTTCAAATGATGAACCTAATGAATATTAACATGATGATAAATTTGTTCCAATGGTCTTTTTAGTTAAAAAATCTGCTTAGAATAATACCATGAATTAAAGGTGTGATCACCTTAAATGAACAAATCAACTTTGAAATATATATGTGATCGTTATAATGTTCTAAATGTGAAAGTGACATGAGTATGACTTGGCTGAAATAACGTAACTATGTTTGCTGCAAATTGGTTTAAAATGAAAGCTTGGATAATACACGGGCTAAAAACCACAAGCAAAATTTTTTCTTTATGACATGACTGAAATTATAAATAATATAACACATGATTATGCATACAAATAAACATCATTCGTAAACCAAAATTCAATCAGAAGGAAGCATGCAGCGAAATGTGAGTTATAAAAGAATAATAAAAATCTTTACTTGATGGTACACACAACCCGGCCTATACTTTATGGCATGTAGCCGAAGAAAAAAAAAAATGAGTTGCATTATCGAAGTTTTCTCCTCAATCACCCAAACAAAGAAGATTGAAAAAGTACAAGTAAACTCACATGTAGCGAATGATAAATTTGTACTCGACTAACAAACCCGAGTAGCTTCAATTCAAAAGATAAACATTGGAAAACGCATAAAAAAAGAACATAATTAGAATACTAGAATTTCATGAGTCAAAATTTAGGTACCCTGTATTTTCTTTTTATGAAATCTTTTTAATCTTGCATCCCACATTGGTTGAAAGAAAGAAAATGTTCTTCACATATATACTATTGTGAGTAACTTGGTTATTATTTATTTTCTTTTTTGATGAAATTCAATTCAATCCCACATAGGAAAAAGAAACAAGTTTTAGCTAGTTAATATACCACATGCATGGTTTACAAATCAAATGTGCTTGGACAAGTGTAATGTTTTCAAGAGTGACAAGGTAAGCGCTAATAAACAAAATATAGCGCACTTTTATTTCATTCTTGAAAATTTATACAAACTCTTTACCATTTTTATACAAGCTCTCAATTCTAAAAGTTAGAAAACATCCATGTAAAAAAAACTTTCAAGTTTAGCAAGAAAAACATCTATTAAATGTGTAACTTTGAAGTTAATGTAAGTAAGTTGTAATTTAGCTTAGACTTTCTTTTTATTAAAATTAAAAAAAAAAAAAAAAAAAAAAAATTGCAACCTACTTTTGTCTTGAAAGGCAACGTAGCTTTATAATAAAAAATAAAATATAAAAAAAATAATAAGAAGATCAATTTACAAAGGCTTGTTACAAATAAAAAGATCAATATAAATTAATGATTCATGTTATCCTTTTATTTATTATTATTATTATTATTATTATTATTATTATTATTATTATTATTATTATATAGGAAAAAAAATTGGCTTATCGGAAAAGCTTTCCAAATTCGGACATTGGTAGCCACTTTGATCTAGCAAAATACAACTTTATAATTGCTTCATCATTTAATACTTGGCTTCGATTCTTCAAAAGATACATTGTGTATCATAACACATAACCTTATAGAATAGAATACGAATATTTCATGAGTAAATAATTGTGTTCTTTTTTATTTTTCTAATAGTGCCATTTCACCCCCTTTATCCCACATTGGTTGAAGAGATGAAATGTTCTTTAGCTATATAATATCTTGTATACAAATGGTATGTATTCAGAATAGTAGTATTGTGTTTCGGGTACATACTTGTGTTTAAAGTTCACTTACAAATTAAGTTTGAGCTTTGAAGCCTTGTATGACCTTAAATTTATACGACTTCTTAACCTTTTAATATCAATTAGGAAGGAATTCATAGACATGTACTCCAAAATTATTTACAAAGATCTAAAGTCCTTTTAATATATATTAGAAAGGAATTCCTAGACAAGTACTCAAAAATTATTTACAAATATCTAGAGTCCATAGTCATACTTTTGTGTACTTAGACCATTAGTAATAACTTTTCGGGAGGCGTTGATGAATATATGCTTTGACGATTTATGGTTAGTAATAACTTGCGCAATTTACGTTATGTAGTACAAGTTACAAATTTGTCATTATTAAAACATAAGAGACCGCTTAGATTAAATAACTTCATATTTACACTAACTTAAACTCATGCTTCTTATTTACCATCTTCCACGCGTTTTCCATGGCCAATACTTGTGCTACATTAGTATAACAATAGCTCAGATAGAGAACAACACAATCACAACACCCTCACTATTCCGTAACAAACCACTGTTACTCACCAAACTCGGTTTGAACTTTGTCGAATCATCGATGTTATATTTTTTTAGACTCATCATCTCTCAAGCGGACACCATTGAGAAGGCCGATCAATCTTACGAACATCAAGGTATATATAATACCAAAATTGATGAAATATTCACAAAGAAATCCACATTTATATTGTCTATAATACACAATTTAAATTATGATCCGTAGAAGTATTTAATTTTTTGCTTAGAATAGCATAAAGATATCATCATCTAATCTAAATTATCTATAATCTTTTATATAATAAAAGAATTATATCATTTCTGAGTGTTTTTGTAAAACACTTCTTATTGAAAAATAAATTGGACTAATAGGAGAGCTCGATTTTGACACATAAACTAAATCAAGCAATATGATTGGCTAATAAAAAGTCAAAATTGAATTGATTTTGGTCAAACTTTAATAAATTTGGTGGAGAATTTAATTGAGGAAAAAAAAAACTCATAAAATATATGTGTCAAATTTATAAAAACAAAAGTTTACAAAAAGAGGATGTAATTAATAAAACTTTAGTAGTTGAATCTTAAATATATTATATAGAGTTAAATGTAAAATTATAATTGTACATGTTTTTTAATAACTTTAAATAATAAACAAATAACCCCTTACACTTTATAACCCCTATATTTTATAATATGAACTTTTTTTTACAATTACATAAGTATTAGTATTAGTTTGATACTTTATTCATCAATTAAAATACAAAAGTTTGTTAATATCCAAATTAGTTTTAACATACTTTAAATATTTTTAAAATAAATGTTATTTTAAACTTTATTTCTTTTACTATATATGTCAAAACTCATGTTATCCTATTTAACAGTTTATTCTATGCGTACACGGGTTTGAATATTAAATACGGTTAAATTATAATTAACGGTAATATAAATATCAAATGCTAAGCACGAGTTACCGCGATATGAAAATAAATATATGCAATTGTACTTATAATAACGACTCATGTAATTATTATTTAAAGTTTATTTTCAAAAAACTTTACGGAGTATATTTTAACTTTATCAACGCTCATTTTGTGCTACTTAACTCGCATATTTTGTACAACATGATATGAATAGTTAAACAATAATATCAACCTCAACCTAAAAATCTATGTCAGCTGAACAAATTTAAAGCTTTCATCCAATAAAATTTTTATAAAATATTAATAGATATTAATATATAATGAAAGACTTATGCATATTTATTAGTTATACTTATATCATAATTTTTACAGGTAAATTCTTATATGTCTATATAGTAAACTAAAATTTTAAAATACATTTGATTTATGTATAAATCCCGTGCGTGCACGGTACTTATAACTAGTGAATTTTATACCCAATCTCCTCATTTTTTTAAAGATTTCTAAAAATAAATTTCAAGCATTACAAGTTCTAAAGCTATATTTATAATTATTTAATGCAGCATTACATCTATAAAGCACCGATAGTTAATGTTATATTTAAAATACCCTCTCATTAAAAACTATAATTAATATATCACATGGTACAAACCAAACAAGCGACTAGTCTATTATACAAATCTTGACCTATGGTAACCATCAAGTACCTTTCACCGCAATCAATACAACTTCGTAATACTATTAGCTACCGTTTTCGTATCGCCATTGCATCGTGATGCACGGGTACTCTACCATTTTATATAAGGTAGTGTGCGATAAAGTTATTCACTAAAATTATCAACATATGTAAGGTTATTATTAAAAAAAATATATTATCAAATAATATTGTTCATAAAAAAAATTAAAAAAAATAAAATAAAAAATCAAGGACTATATCCGTGAAATCCGACAAACCACATGACCATTTATGTAATTAACTTAAAAGTAACTAAAGTGTAAAAAAGTCTACTAAAATACATGAATCGTAAGTCGCCTAAAATTTGTAAGGACCACTTTATTAAACAATTAGTTTTTTGGGTTGACTACCTTAAAAAAAAAAAGAAAGAAAAAAGGCGGCCGAAATACTATGGTAGGTCGCTTAAAAAACATTTCTAAAAAGGTACCAAAAGTATCTTACACATTACTTACAAAAAAAGTCGCCTCAATTATACAAATGGAACACTTGTCACAATTTTAATCTATAGTAAAAGTAGCCCAGGTCTCATAGGGCATTTTCAGAAGTCATTTTTTTCTTTCTATAAAAGGTATAAACTTTGGGCGACTTTGGCGTTTGAAGAATTGCCTCTAATGTAATTTGGATGCTAAAATTTTTGTTAGTTGTGAGAAGATGTATAGAGGCAATCTCATTTACAAATGCTTGAACAAAACGATAACCTTATATTCAAAGCTGATGTTTTGCAAGTAAAGGAATTATAACACACTTTTGTCACTTCATATCCACACAAACATGCCTCAGTTATATAGGTGGTATATATTGTTGGTTTTATTGACAAAATAATAATAGTCGTGTGTTAGGATCGAACTTGAGATCACGGGATTGCACACAATACGTATGAAGAGGAAATGTAATAATTATTTATAAAATGTTATAATTAATTATTAAACACAAAACAATTAAATAATAATTAGTATTATTGATTAATGACTAATTAATTATTAAACGAAGATTAGGAAACTAATTACTAGACAATACTTGGAAACAAAAGAAGGTTCCGGAACACCCCTTTGGGCTTCCAAATCGATCGGCCAAGGAGGGATATCCACCTCTTTTGTGCCTTGAGCTCCAAGTAATAACTAGTATATAAGCAAACCCAAGGTGAAGGTTTTTCATATAACTTGTACACACACAACTTGGTGTTTTTCTTTTCCTTCTCTTCTTTGGTCGAACCAAAACCGAACACCCATAAGGGTTTCGTTTTTCTTGAGTCCAAAAAGGGTTTTGTGTTATTACTTGCATAAATGTTTTCTTGAATTAGTACGTGTGTACAAGAACGTGAATCAAACACACTATTGTTTGATTCTTGGATTGAATTACAAAAAAGTAAGGGGTAATTCATATAATCCTTATAAACCCTAATTAGGGTTCATTGGTTCCGGAAGATTGCATTGATTCTTGTTCGGGCTAGAATCACTACGGTATGTTTACTATTTAAATTAATGATTAATTAATTACATGTTATTCGATCTATTATAATTGCTTCCGCTCACGCTCACTTTGATTTTCTTGGTTTATTTATATGATAGTCATGATATAATAATTCCAATAGTGGCATCTAGAGCCGTTATAATGTGTAATTAATTATCGCAACGCATAAAAATTGGATTTTGATTCGTATAGTTACATGTTTTTTTTAGGGTTTATGTTTTTTCCCTAACCCTAATTTTGGGTCGATTGACCTTTAGGGGTTTTTAGGGTTTTGCTTTTAATTTTTTAAAAAAAATTTGACTAGAAACCCTAAGATGTCATGTAATTGTTTATGCGTTTTAGTAAACGATCTTGGTGCAATATGTTAATTGTTAAGCTAAATCCATGAAAAGTGCATGTTTGCATGGATTTTTATTGTGTTATTTAAATGGTTTAAATTGCTTATATATTTAATGGTTAAGTTATATTAAAACATGTAAATTTTAATAGATGTCGAATTGGGGAAGACTCCAATATTAAGTAATCAATTATATGCTATGTGGTATTTATTTAATTTTGGCTTACGCAATCGATTTATCGATGTATGTGGCTCTTTTTCTAAGAAAAAGAAAGCCCTAATTGAATTAATACGTTATACGCCTAGATTTGATTATTAATAGGACTTTTTAATAAGATTTGCATGTGGCTACATGTTTTATACATATTTAATTGTTATGATTATGTATATGTGTTTATTTAGTTGTTTTATTTTTTATTGCAAATTACTTGTTTTGTTTATTTATTGTGTTAGACATGTTTATATAAACGAAAAGGGTAATTTTTTGAATAGAAAAATAATACGGACTAAATAATGGCGAAATTGTTTAGGTTTTTAAGAGTTAAAATTTCAAAGGATTGGTTGATTGATGTTTTTGTACGTAATGGTTAAATAGGCTCGACCGAAGTTTACATACTATAAGATGGGTATAAGGATGGCAACGCATTAAATTGTGGCCTTAGATAGACAACATTCTGTCTTAACGCTCGTTTGTGTGTAAATTAGACTTACCGAACAACCATTACATGTACATTGTCATCTTAAGGGTGAATAATCCACAATTCCACAATGATTATCCGAAACACTATGCCTTAGAGCGTATGCAAAAGTACGATATAGTGGACGATAATTGATGGTTATTCTTTAATTGGTGAACCCGATACCTCAATCAAAACTTTGTTATTTTACTCTTAGCTAATTGGTAATAAAAATGTTTTGTAAAACCAATGTTATGAAGTTGTATGCATGCTTCTTCATACATTATTTTGATCACATCAAAATATTAATACCCTTATAAATTAAGTTGAATGCCATCTAATTAAGAACACTTGAAGTTGTAATTTACGTCATAGTGAGACTTGGCGAGATTGCAATGGAAAGGTAAATTTCATAAATTCATTGCTGGCAGATCAACTGATGTGATGGATTTGTGAATTTACAGTTTTTAAGTTAGACGACTTAAATTGAGTAGGAAGTGAGACTTGGACTCAAGGCATTAAGATGGGGACTAAACATGCTTACAATACAAATATTTTGTGATTGTAAATCCCATAAATCTAGGAATTGGACAAATGTTATGCCAATTACTTGTACGACAAGTTACCTCATATTATACTTTCATTACTAGCAAATCAACTGAATGTGATGAAACTATGTTTATGGAGGATCCTAGTTTTCAAGATTATTCTATGGATTTATTTTCCTTGGGTATTTTAATTTTCTTGAAAAATTGTATTATCAAAAATACTAAAGTTTTGAACTTTCTTTATTTGTAGAAATGGCTCAAACTGATAACACCAACTTACGTTCTGTGTTCAAAACTTATTTTGAACGAGAAAAATTGACTGGCTCGGAAAATTTCAATGATTGGTACCGTTCACTAAGGATTGTCCTGCGAGTGACTGGTCAACTCGAAATCTTGAAAACGCCTTGCCCTGCTGAACCTGAAGGCACGGCAGCTACTGAAGCTGCTAAAGCCAAATGGAATCTTGATACCAAGGAACATATTGATGTGGCCGCAATGATGTTAGGGGCAATGTCCACACCTCTTCAAAGGCAGTTTGAGGAGTATTTCCCCAAGGACATGATTGATGAACTCAAGAAACTTTATGAGAAACCATCAAATGTAGAGATTTACGATTTGATGGAAGCTCTACATGGTTGTAAGCAAGGTCCTGGTGAACCTGTGAGTGCTCATGTGTTGAAAATGAAAAGTTACATGGATCAACTACAAACACTTGGGAAACCCTATGACAATGATATGGCTGTGAACTTAATCAATAGATCCCTTGATAAGGAATTTAGTGGTTTTGTGAGGAACTTCAATATGCATTGCGTGGGGAAGACTGTAAGTGAATTGCACGCACTGCTCATTGATTATGAGAAAGGTACACCACAAAAGGCTCCTACGCCCCAAGTACTAGCAATACAAGGGGGTAGAATTAACAAGCCCAATGCGAACAAGAAGAAGGGTAAAGGAAATAAGAAGGCTGATAAGAATAAGCAGGTTATGGCTTATCAACCACCTCAACCTAAGAAGAACCCTCCTATCAAGAATAATCCAAAGAAGGATCAAGGATGCCATTACTGCAAGGTGATGGGCCACTGGAAGAGGAATTGTCCTCTTTATCTCGATGACTTGCGAAACAATAAGGTTAAGAAGACTGGGCACATGGGCGCCAGCACTTCAGGTAACTTATTTGTCATTGAATTATTTACTTTATCTCGTAAAATAAATTCCTGGGTATATGATACTGGATGTGGTATTAATATTTGTAATACACTGCAGGGGTTTAGAGAGGAAAGGAGACTAGCTTATGGGGAGCAATTTCTGCATGTGGGAAATGGAGCACAAGCAGCGGTTGAAGCCATAGGAATGTTTGATTTAGTTTTACCTTCGGGTTTAGTACTTTGTTTAAACAATTGTCATTATGCACCTTCTATAATTAGAGGTGTTGTTTCCTTTTCATGTTTGTTGGATCTTGGTTTTTCTCATACTATTGATGGCAATAAAATTTCTGTTTCTTTAAATGGTGTATTTTATTTTAATGCTGTTGCTGTGAATGGTGTGTTTGAAATTGATATGAATAATTGTGTGACTTCCAACAATAATAATAATTCGATGTACAGCATAAGTAAGAGAATGAAGTATGACTTGAATTCGTCTTACCTTTGGCACTGTAGACTTGCCCATATAGGCAAGACTCGCATGCAAAAGCTACAACGTGAAGGGCTTTTGAATGATATCAATGATGAGTCATTTGATAAATGCGAATCTTGTATTTCTGGGAAGATGACGAAGAAACCTTTTCATAATAATACGGAAAGAGCTTCAGATCTACTTGGTTTAATACACACGGATGTGTGTGGACCACTTAGACATGTGTCAAGGAGAGGTGCTGTCTACTTCTTAACTTTTACGGATGATTTCAGCCGTTATGGTTATGTTTATTTACTTAAACATAAACATGAGGTGTTTGAAACATTTAAAGTTTTCAAAGCAGAAGTAGAATTGCAATTGGGAAAGAAGATTAAAGCTCTTCGTTCTGATCGAGGTGGTGAATACCTTAGTCAAGATTTTAAAGATTTCTTAACTGAGAATGGAATTGTCCAGAATCTCACATCTCCATATACTCCACAACAAAATGGTGTATCTGAGAGAAGGAATCGTACATTGTTGGACATGGTTCGATCAATGTATAATCTTACTAACCTTCCTTTGTCTTTTTGGGATTATGCTCTTGAATCAGCTGTTCGTATTTTGAATATGGTTCCCACCAAGAAGGTTGATAAGACACCATATGAGATATGGACTGGAAAAGCTCCGAACTTGTCTTATTTAAAGGTCTGGGGTTGTGAGGTGTATGTTAAACGTGACTCACAAGATAAACTCCAACAAAGATCTGTAAAATGCATTTTTGTAGGATACCCTAAGGAAACTATGGGTTACTACTTTTACTACCCACCTGAGAACAAAGTGTTTGTTGCTAGATATGGTGATTTTCTTGAAAGTGAATTTGTGGTTCAAGAAATCAGTGGGAGGGTATATGATCTAGAAGATGATCTAAATAATGCATTACCTTCAGAAAACACTAGCACACTTCCTATAGAACCGGAAAGTTTGGGTCCTCCACCGGAAGTTGAAGTAATTCCCATTCGCAGATCTTCGAGATCTGTGAAAGCTCCTGACCGTCTATGTCTTAATGTAGAGGTGGATCAGCATACACTAGGGGATCTTAATGAACCTACTAGTTATAGAGCTGCCATTAATAGCCCTCAAAAAGCTAAATGGAAAGCTGCTATGGATGGGGAAATACAATCCATGCATGACAATGAAGTCTGGGAAGAAGTTGACTTACCTCCTGGTGCCAAGGTAGTTGGGAGTAAGTGGCTTTACAAAATCAAGACTGATATGGATGGATATGCACACATTTATAAGGCTCGTCTAGTTGCTAAAGGTTTTACTCAAACTTTTGGAATTGATTACGAGGAGACATTTTCTCCTGTAGCAGACATAAGAGCTATAAGAATTCTCATAGCTATAGCAGCGTACTATGACTATGAGATTTGGCAAATGGATGTGAAAACCGCTTTCTTAAATGGTCATCTAGATGAAGACATCTATATGGCACAACCAGAAGGGTTTGAAAATCCAGATTTCCCAAATCGTGTTTGCAAGCTTAAGAGATCCATTTATGGATTAAAGCAAGCATCACGACAATGGAACAAGAGGTTTGATGCTGAAATTAAAAAGTTTGGATTCACTCAAAATCTTGATGAGCCATGTGTGTATCACAAAGCTAGTGGGAGTGATAAAGTAACTTTCCTAATTCTATATGTTGATGACATATTGATCATGGGAAAGGACATTCCAAGTTTGCAAGAAGTAAAGGTATATCTTGGAAAGTGCTTTTCTATGAAAGATTTAGGAGAAGCTGCATACATTCTGGGAATCAAAATCTATAGAGATAGATCAAGGCGGTTAATTGGATTAAGTCAAAGTGCTTACATTGACAAAATATTGAAAAGATTCAATATGCAAAATTCCAAGAAAGGATATTTGCCGATGGAAGTAAAACATGGCTTATGTAATGAGTTTTGTGCTTCAACACCTGATGAGGTGACTCGCATGAGTAAAGTTCCTTATGCTTCGGCTGTAGGATCTATTATGTATGCGGTTAAGTGCACAAGGCCAGATGTGGCGTTTGCTCAAAATATTACCAGTCAATTTCAACAGAATCCAGGTGAAAAACATTGGATTGCTGTTAAACGTATTCTTAAGTATTTGAGGAATACAAAAGATATGTTTTTGGTATATGGTGGAAATCCGTCTACAGAACTTTGTGTTACAGGTTTCTGTGATGCATCCTTTCAAAGTAATCAAGATGATTCGAAGTCTCAGACGGGTTATGTCTTTGTTATCAATGGAGGAGCTGTAGATTGGAGGAGCAAGAAGCAGAGTACAATTGCGATGTCTGCAACAGAAGCTGAATACATTGCTGCTTCGGAAGCTGCTATGGAGGCTGTTTGGATTAGGAAATTCGTTTCTGGGCTTGGTGTTATGCCTTAAATTGAATTACCTATTAATATGTATTGTGACAATTCTGCTGCAATCATATTTGCCAATGAACCTGGAGTCATGAGAGGCACCAGACATTTTCTACGGAAGTATCACTTTGTTCGTGAAAAGGTTGACGAAGGTGAAATAAATCTGTTGAAGGTTCACACAGATGATAACTTAGCTGATCCGTTCACTAAGGCTTTGGCAAAAGAGAAGCTTAATGAACTGGCCAATGGAATTGGACTTAAATTAGCTAGTAGTTTCATGCATATCTGTGATTAGTATTTGGATAAAGGATATTGTAAACAATTATTATTTTAATGAAATAAAGTATGTTGGTATGTTTATTTCTGTTATTAATTATTGTTGTCCTATTTTTGCATGTTTAAATCCATGAATAAGAGTTATTCTAAATTGTCCGTTGTCAGTTAATAATATGGGAATATTATTAAATTAAGACAAATCTGAAGTTGATATAATATACTTAAGTATATTGATGCGTAGTCATGTCATTTCAGATGATATTCGATGATACTGAATATAGGACTTATCCCAACTATATGATGTTACTTTATGGATCTTGTCATTAAGTAAATCATAAGAAGTTATCCTTAGACTTGAGATGCAAGATAACGGTCATGAATGTAGTACATTTTTGTGGAACAACTTAACGCTATACGTAACTGGTAGTCATAAGGGTTGTTTTCGGAAGTGTTACAAAGTTTGTGTGTTTTGCTTGTAGTCAATAAAGAATTTGTTCCTTCAAATTAATTTTTGGAGTTTAATACTGCTGGGCCCCTCGTAGGGTTGTCAAGGTGTTTGCGTGGCCACGCCCAAGGTCTTTTATGAAAGGTTCAAAAGATTTGGTAATTTTGTCAATTTCTAAGAACGAGAAACAGAATGGTTAATTAAGGAATGACCTAGATCCATATCCTTATTAATGTAGTATTAGAAACAAAGGGATAATAATAATGAGAAATCATTAAAAGGTTTTCCAGGAGCCTTACTCAAGTTGTACTAGAGGCATCGACGTGTTGCAAGACGCTAATCGATGTGATCACACTATTATGATATGTCTAAGTGGGAGCTGTTGGTTTTATAGACAAGATAATAATAGTCGTGTGTTAGGATCGAACTTGAGATCACGGGATTGCACACAATACGTATGAAGAGGAAATGTAATAATTATTTATAAAATGTTATAATTAATTATTAAACACAAAACAATTAAATAATAATTAGTATTATTGATTAATGACTAATTAATTATTAAACGAAGATTAGGAAACTAATTACTAGACAATACTTGGAAACAAAAGAAGGTTCCGGAACACCCCTTTGGGCTTCCAAATCGATCGGCCAAGGAGGGATATCCACCTCCTTTGTGCCTTGAGCTCCAAGTAATAACTAGTATATAAGCAAACCCAAGGTGAAGGTTTTTCATATAACTTGTACACACACAACTTGGTGTTTTTCTTTTCCTTCTCTTCTTTGGTCGAACCAAAACCGAACACCCATAAGGGTTTCGTTTTTCTTGAGTCCAAAAAGGGTTTTGTGTTATTACTTGCATAAACGTTTTCTTGAATTAGTACGTGTGTACAAGAACGTGAATCAAACACACTATTGTTTGATTCTTGGATTGAATTACAAAAAGGTAAGGGGTAATTCATATAATCCTTATAAACCCTAATTAGGGTTCATTGGTTCCGGAAGATTGCATTGATTCTTGTTCGGGCTAGAATCACTACGGTATGTTTACTATTTAAATTAATGATTAATTAATTACATGTTATTCGATCTATTATAATTGCTTCCGCTCATGCTCACTTTGATGTTCTTGGTTTATTTATATGATAGTCATGATATAATAATTCCAACATATATTAGGTAACATGCTTATTATTATTTTATTATTATTTTTTTTAATAGAAGCCAATTCAATCCCACATAGGTAAAAGAAAGAAGATGTTGCAAGTTAATATTTCAAATGGTTTGTTGAACAAACGTATTTGGGCTAGTGTTATGTTTCCAAGTATGCCAAAGGATGATGCCATACAATAATACAAATCAAAAGTTATGGGATCTTCCCTTTGATATACTTTGAAACTTTATACAAACTCCAAACTTTTTATGCTATCTTTACACTTCTCTAAATCACTCTTTAAATCTTTTGCACACATATCCTTCCGCGTTTCTCTCATACGAGTATAAGTTTTCTAATTTTAGACAAATATAATATTTAAAGCCTTTCAAATAAAATTAATATATATATATATATATATATATATATATATATATATATATATATATATATATATATATATATATATATATATATATATATATATATATAATATTTAAAAGAATCTTAAACACTTATTTCATAAACAGAATAATTATGAGCTCAAAAATATGGAGTAATAACCAATCAAACAAAACACAAGCTTTTTTCTATATAGAAAGCAATAAATTACAATAACATGGCATTATCATGAAATGTCATGCTTTAAACGAAAAACAAACACACAAACCTATAAGAAACACACTCGGTAAGTAACATTTATTTCACGAAACACTCGCGCTATATCAACCAATGCTCGTCTCCTTCAATCGTCCAAATCACACATTAAGATATCCGGGTGTGCAAATCCGCTCACATTGTCGTGTTTTAGACAACTTTGTATATATTTGATGCTACAAGATCTAACAACAAAATCAACATGATAAATGGTCGAAATAGTCATTTAAATGCAGAATAGTCACAAAATAGACATAATAATTGAAATTTGAAACTTCAATACACACAATAAGAAGAAAAAAGTTCAGTACACAAGTAAGGCACGTATTTGTGTGACACATTTCAAGACCATGTCCATTTCTAAAAAATTAAGAATTTTAACAAAAAATTTACACTAGATAACAACCATCCATTGGATTCGTGAACCTCGTAAGTGAAAATGAATGGAACATGCAAACCTAAGCTCTATACAAGCTAATAAACAATGACATAACTGACTCCAAAAGTGAAAATGAATGGAACATGCAAAGTTCAGTTATAATTCAGTGGTGGATTGTTTTACCATGTTATTTTTTATATATGTAATATCTTAGAGTCAGTGCTACACTTTTTTCAGAGCTAATTGATCATCTAAAAGTCAAAATAGAATGTGGAACGCAGCCATATATATATATATATATATATATATATATATATATATATATATATATATATATATATATATATATATATATATACACACGCGTGTTTTTTTTGGGTAAAGAGGTTTACCCCGGTAAAATAAGCCATATGTGTGTTAGAACACATAGACACCTATATACATCTTAAGAGTTAAGAACAAAAGTTTATGTCATAGAAACACTTTGAAATTTGATCTTAAGACGGGTTCTAATTCTTTCTATATTAATGGTGCCAAAAGCGAATATCATAATTTCGTACCAGCAGTTTTTTGGACAAGACCATTTAAAAGTCAAAGGCAGTAGACCAAAGGTAGTGATATCTGTATTGGAAGACATTTACACTGATATATATCTAAAGAAAAGAACTGGAAGAAAAAGACTCTTTACTATAAAAACACTTTCTAAGTTAATCCCGATAATGTTTTTCATATTACCAAAGTAAAGATGGACTCTTCAGCCTAATCATGGTGCTAGAAGTTAACATTTCACCAAACGCATATCAATCAACAATTCAACACCAAAATGAAACATTAACTTCTTGTTAGTAGCTCTATTGTCCAAGTTTTTGGTGTTCCAGCTGTATAGGTTCTACGCAGTATTTATTTTGCCACGTAGACTTAATCAAAATGGCTGACATCTGATGCTTTAATTTATAATATACTAATAGTTGTTACATTTGTGCATAACATTGTTATACGTATGTCTAAAGTGAATGTATATTCTTTTGTAATGCAGCTCGAATGTTTGGAAAAAATAACTGTGACATTTAGAGAGAAGAAAGGTTCAAAGTTATATGAAGGCTGTCGAAAGTATAGGTAAGCATGTATTATCTTAGATTTTGAACAGTTTTGTAATTGTATTATCTCGGCTCTATATCGTATACTGTGTTTTGTCTCTAAAACCTGTTGGAATTATTATATCATGACCTTCATATAAATAAACCAAGTACATCAAAGTGAGCATGAGCGGAAGCAATAATAATAGATCGAATAACATGTAATTAATTAATCAATAATTAAATAGTAAACATACCTTTGTGATTCTAGCCCGAACAAGAATCAATGCAATCTTCCGGAACCAAGAACCCTAATTAGGGTTTATAAGGATTATAAGAATTACCCCTTACCTTTTTGTAATTCAATCCAAGAAACAATCAATAGTGTGATTGTATCACGTTCTTGTACACACGTACTAATTCAAGAAAAAGTTTATACAAGTAATAAACACAAAACCTTGTTTTGATTCAAGAAAATCGAAACCCTAAAGGGTTGTTTTGTTGGATCGACCAAAGAAAAGAAAAAGGAGAGAAAACACCAAGATGTGTGTGTACAAGTTATTAGAAAAACATGCATCTTGGGTTTGCTTATATACTAATCAATACTTGGAGCACAAGGCACATAAGGAGGTGGAAACCCCCTATAGCCGATCGGTTTAGGTAATCCCTAGGGGATTCCGGAACCTTCTCTTGTTTCCAAATTTTGCCTAGTATTACTTTCCTAATCTTCATTTAATAAATAATTAGTCATTAATCAATAATACTAATTATTATTATTTATTTTGTGTTTAATAATTAATTATAACATTTATAAATAATTATTACTTTTTCTCTTCATACGTATTGTGTGCAATCCCGTGATCTCAAGTTCGATCCTAACATACGACTACTAAAATAATGTCCATAATCTAACAGCTCCCACTTGGACATATTTTAATAGTGTAATCACATCGGTTAGCGTCTTGCAACACGCCGATGCCTCTAGTACGATCCCGAGTAAGGTTCCTGGAAAAACCTTTTAATGATTTCTCATTATTATTATCCTTTTGTTTCTAATACCACGTTAATAAGGATATGGATTAAAGTCATTCCTTAATTAACCATTCTGTTTCTCGCTGTTTATGATTGATCAAGATTACCAAATCTTCTGAACATATTCAGGGGAGATTTTGGGTGCGGCCGCACATGCATCTTACCAACCCTACGAGGGGCCCAGCAGTATTAAACTCCAAAAATAAATTTGAAGGAACAAATTCTATCTTGAATACAAGCAAAACCCACAAACTTTGTAACATTTCCGAAAACAACCCTTATGACTACCAGTTACGTATAGCGTTAAGTTGTTCCACAAAAATGTACTACATTCATGACACTTATCTTGCATCTCAAGTCTAAGGATAACTTCTCATGATTTACTTAATAACTAAATCCATAAAGTAACATCATGTAGTTGGGATAAGTCCTATATTCAGTATCATCGAATATCATCTGAAATGGCATGACTACGCATCAATATACTTTAAGTATATTATACCAACCTTCAGATTTGTCTTGATTTAATAATATTCCCATATTATTAATTGACAACGGACAATTTGAGAATAACCTTTATTCATGGATTTAAACATACAAATATAGGATACAATATATTATAAATTAAACATACCATGTATTTCAATTTATCATAATAATTGTTTAACATCCCTTATCCAAATACTAAATAGATCAATGCATGATAACTCTTGTTGATGGATTATGTCTCAAGCAATGACATTCATACTTGTTGACAAGACATAAATCATCCAACTTTGATCTATCGGAATTTTAAGAATACTTATTTCAAGAATTCAACTATTGAAATTCTTATATGTGCATAGTCAACTATTTTGATGATGCCATATTTCATAAAAATGTGATACATCCTTAACCACCAATTTATGATAATTAAACTTCCAAACATTTTAAAGTTTAAAGTATTCTTATTCTTTTAATGTATAATGCAACTATGCTTTTAGTAAGCATAACTAGTACATATAGTCAAAGATGAAATCCTTACCATGACTAGTATTGAGTGTCATCTCAATTTCATTAGCATCATTATATGCAACAACAATATGCTATTAAAACTTTCCGTAAACTATAATATCTATTGTGTAATGTTTGATGCCCTTCAAATTTTCAAGTTTGTTGGCTATGACAATTTTCACAACAATTGAAAATTGTTCATCTATAGAATTTGGAAGCTGTTCCAGATTTAGGATGTAATTCTATAATCAAACATATTCTTATTAGAATATTACACAAGTTATCTAATAACCTTTAATTAGATATTATTATTGCCAAATCATCTTGTAATCAAGCATGATACAATAAAACATGATGTACATGAAAAATCTTTAAGTCATACTTAGATTTTATTCATGTCATACATATCTATTTAGACTTCTAAATAATATATCATGTTATACATATTAGATTTATTTACCGCACATGTTTCAACAATAAACATTGATTCCAAGGTTATATGTCTTATTTCCTAAATCTTACAAGTAAAATTTCATTCCATTCTAAGACTTAACATTTACTTATATGGAATGTTACTTTTATATGTTCCACAACATATATGATTTAAGAAATTAAACATAATACTCCCACTAGCTTTTAGGAATACTTAGAAATTATCTTATTTCTATTATAAATCAAAACATGAATTTAATAATTAAACATAAGAGTAATCTTCTAGATGCCTGCATTTATCCATCCATGGATTATTGCACTTTGTACACTTCTAAAGATTTATTTGAATTCATAAACTCCTTTTGATTACTTATCGTCCTCGCTCAAGTAATCTCTCAAGAAAGAGTTTTGAAATTCCATTGTCAATGACAATCATAATCTTTATATATTTAATGTGTTTAGAATAGAATATTCAATCACAATTAATTGCTTAAGTGTGATTAATAATCTTGTCATAAAACATATATTAAATACGTGCACAATATTGTCCATATGATTTCTATACAAAGATTTAAACCACAAGAGTTAACTAATCTTTTAAGAAACTCATCTTCATTTTCTAGTCTAACTATTAAGATAAATCAAATTTCAAAAATTGATTATCTTTATGGACAACATCTTAATCATTCATATCATGTATACTTTACCCAACTTCATATTTGGTAATGTATCATAATGATTATCAAGTTTACAAGAATCCTGTAAATCACAGCCCTCAACATATTAATCAAATATCTGAGATATATTGCTATTCAATGAATGATAATTCCATCATCTTGAGATTTAACATTTAAATGTCAACCTTTATTATTATCTTGAGATTTAACATTTAAATGTCAAACTTCATCATGATATTTACTAGTGTATTTTAGAAGATTATGTATATTATAATTTTATCTTTTAAAGATCAAAACTCCCACTTGCTTTTAGTAATTTAAAGACTATCTTTAAATACTTAGCAAATAAAGAAACAATACAATGTTCTCTTTTGGGATATTACAAATACTTATTGATAGTTCCTGACTTAACTTTGTTAATAACCTCTACATAAGCAGTTAAACAAATTTAGAACTTCAATTTAAGACTTAATGTGATTCATCACATTCATCACATTTCATCATATGATAATGTCTTATTAATCTTCTATGTTGGAGTTTTATTAAATATGTCCAAGTCATACTCAACATTCTAACCTTGATAACTTTTGGAAGAAAAGAAGTCATAGTTATCTTTAATCAAACAATAAAAGAATAACCAATTAAAGTTTTGATTGAGGTATCGGGTTCACCAATTAAAGAATAACCATCAATTATCGTCCACTATATCGTACTTTTGCATAAGCCCGAAAGATTAGTGTTTCGGATAATCATTGTGGAATTGTGGATTATTCACCCTTAAGATGACAATGTACATGTAATGGTTGTTCGGTAAGTCTAATTTACACACAAACGAGCGTTAAGACAGAATGTTGTCTCTCTAAGGCCACAATTTAATGCGTTGCCATCCTTATACCCATCTTATAGTGTGTAAACTTCGGTCGAGCCTATTTAACCATTACGTACAAAAACATCAATCAACCAATTCTTTGAAATTTTAAACTCTTAAAACCAAAACAATTTCGCCATTATTTAGTCCGTATTGTTTTTCTATTCAAAAATTACCGTTTTCGTTTATAAACATGTCTAACACAATAAATAAACAAAAACAAGTAATGAACAATAAAAAAATAAAACAACTAAATAAACAAATATACATAATCATAACAATTAAATATGTATAAAACATGTAGCCACATGCAAATCTTATTCAAAAGTCCCATTAATAATCAAATCTAGGTGTATTACGTATTAATTCAATTAAGGCTTTCTTTTTCTTGGAAAAAGAGCCACATGCATCGATAAATCGATTGCGTAAGCCAAAATTAAATAAATACCACATAGCACATAATTGATTACTTAATATTGGATTCTTCTCCAATTCGACATCTATTAATAAATTTACATGTTTCAATATATCTTAACCATTAATTCATATAAACAATTTAAACAATTTAAATTATAACACAATAAAAATCCATGCAAATATGCACTTTTTCATGGATTTAGCTTAACAATTAACACATTGCACCAAGAACGTTTACTAAAACGCATAACAAATACATGACATCTTAGGGTTTCTAATTAGTTTTTATAAAAAAAAAATAAAAGCAAAACCCTAAAAACCCTTAGGTCATTCGACCCAAAAATTAGGGTTAGGGATAAAAACATAAACCCTAAAAAAAATATGTAACTATACGAATCAAAATCCAATTTTTATGCGTTTTGATAATTAATTACACATTATAACGGCTCTAGATGCCACTGTTGGAATTATTATATCATGACCTTCATATAAATAAACCAAGTACATCAAAGTGAGCATGAGCGGAAGCAATAATAATAGATCGAATAACATGTAATTAATTAATCAATAATTAAATAGTAAACATACCTTTGTGATTCTAGCCCGAACAAGAATCAATGCAATCTTCCGGAACCAAGAACCCTAATTAGGGTTTATAAGGATTATAAGAATTACCCCTTACCTTTTTGTAATTCAATCCATGAAACAATCAATAGTGTGATTGTATCACGTTCTTGTACACACGTACTAATTCAAGAAAAAGTTTATGCAAGTAATAAACACAAAACCTTGTTTTGATTCAAGAAAATCGAAACCCTAAAGGGTTGTTTTGTTGGATCGACCAAAGAAAAGAAAAAGGAGAGAAAACACCAAGATGTGTGTGTACAAGTTATTAGAAAAACATGCATCTTGGGTTTGCTTATATACTAATCAATACTTGGAGCACAAGGCACATAAGGAGGTGGAAACCCCCTATGGCCGATCGGTTTAGGTAATCCCTAGGGGATTCCGGAACCTTCTCTTGTTTCCAAATTTTGCCTAGTATTACTTTCCTAATCTTCATTTAATAAATAATTAGTCATTAATCAATAATACTAATTATTATTATTTATTTTGTGTTTAATAATTAATTATAACATTTATAAATAATTATTACTTTTTCTCTTCATACGTATTGTGTGCAATCCCGTGATCTCAAGTTCGATCCTAACATACGACTACTAAAATAATGTCCATAATCTAACAAAACCAATTACTGAAGAGAATGTGAGATTGACCATTGGATCCTAAACGAGACCCGCTTTTTGTGGAACAAATAGATCGACCGAGGATTGGAAAGACGGCTGTTTAAAATTGCAATACAATTTATGTAAGTTATATCATGATCATTTCTTCCCTATAAAAGATAACATACAGGATACATGTGTTCTTTATATACAAAACAATGTAGATGTTGTGGCCATGGAAACGACTACAAATGAGTTGAGTTTTTGTCAGTTAACTCATTCTATTGAGTTTGAGATTGTGATGTAAATGTGAGTTTATTACTATATTACATGTTACATATAGAAATCAACTCCATTTTTTTATCAAGCTATTTGACTGTCATGTACTCATGTTTGTGTCAATATCTTTTGGGTTGGGCTTTGAGTCGAGCTTGTTTAATCAAGGTCAGACATTGCGATAGTTTATGAACTTATGTTTATACATAGTTTAAAGTTATGGTTTTCTATTTGGTTTTGAGGTTTCCTTTGAGTTTTGCATACTTAATCTCGGAGGCAATTGATTTATTAGACCTATGGTTTTATTATCAAGTGGATACTGGCGCGCAACACAAAGATAGAACAACACCAAAGGTAATAACTAAAGTGACACCTTTCAGTTTGGTCTAATAAGATAGAACAACAAAAGAAATGGTCAGGCCAATTAAGTTACAATTAAGTTACACCTGCTTCTTTAGACCCACGAATTAGCTTTGTAACAAGTCGGTTAAGTTTCTTTTATATGGCCAATTTAATTAAAATCAAAACAAAGGAAGAACTAAACCAAAAAAAGAGCTAGAAACCAGCATACTATTTTAGTTATTTTAGACTTGTCCGGCATTTAACACAACTTTTTGTTTTAGCATTGTTGGTTAGTTGAAATGTAGAAAAAGCCGCAAATCCTTGCTTCCAAACTTGAAATTTGGGAGATAACCACCAAGGTTGGAAACAAGAGACTTACGGCTTTTGAAAATATCAACTTACCTATGATGTTGTTTGTTCTCTTGACTCTTTATTTATAACCACCTCTCTCTAGCCGCTTATCTTTACATAGCGATGTGGGATTGCCAAAAAGCAAAATCTATTTTTATCAAGCTATTTGAATGTCAAGTTTGTGTGAATATGTGTATTCACTACTAGTTATAATGCTTGCGCACGCGCGAGTTTTTAAAATTTATTTTTTTTAATGATATATTTTTATTTATTAAAAAACAATAATTAAATCTTTGTTTTGTTTGATTTATGATTTTGAATTATAATTTTTTATTATTAAAGACAATCATTTAAAATGTTTAATTTTATTGTTAGTTGCATCTTATCTATATTTTTTATCTTTATCTTTTACTTGTGTAGTATATCAACTAAACGAATTTATAAATTAAAAAATAATTATTAAAATATTACTTAATAAAGAAATATATATATTTTTTAAATACGAAAATCTTCACTTGAGATTCTGTTTTATTATATAAATATAAAAGATTGCACCAATTAAATTAAACGTACTCTAAGTTTTATTTCCAAAAAAAGATCAATAAATTATGTTATCCTTCTACTTTAAGAAAGAGGAAATTACTAATATTGGACCACTTCTAGTCCAATTATATTTGTTACATCGAAGGAAAGAGTAAATTACTAAAGTACGTGTAAAGAAATTGCGTTTGTTTGAAATTTGAATGAGGGACCCTAACATGATATCGCATTTTGTGTTTGTGTATCGATAATTTAGATCAATATATTTTTAATCTTTTATATAATAAAATAAAACCCCTAGTGGGGACTTTTCTATTTCAAAAAATCAAATCATACCTTATTTAGTAATATTTTTTTAATTATTATTTATTTATTTTAAGTATGCTTCATTGATAAGTATAAATACTTCCGTATTTGTCAATAATATTTATTATTTTTATTGTTTTTGTTAAGATTTTGTTCAATTTCGTTTTTGTGGTAAAAATAAGTTAAAAAGTATAGGTGTCAAAAATAACAAAAATCTTAACTTTCAAAAGGCGGGGCTCATTTAACATAACTTAGGGCCTAAAGTGTAATTTATGTTTTAGTGTCTATGGCTTTCCTTCCCACAAAAAGAAACGCTGATGGCTTCCTCAAAAAAGCATTACTCCGTATTATGCAACCAAATTTACGATAAGTCCCACCACCAAACGAATCCGGCCACTTCCATCACTGCTTCCGCCACCTAACCGACAACCGAATTCCGGCCACTTCCACCGCTACTGCCACTAAAGGGTACAAATTTGTGACCAGAAGTTAAACATATGGGAATAAAAGGTTAGTTTTGAATTGCACTAAATGTGTTCGATGTTATGCCTTTGATAACTTTTGTGTTAACTTGTGATAATTTTTAATATTATTTTTATGCACAATTTGATTTTTTCTTGATGTGGTTTTTTTTTCTTTTTTTTTTAGGGTATCTTTATGAGTTATGTAGGGGGTGTTTGGATGTTTGTTCTAAAACTGATAATTGTGATATGAATAATCAGAATCAAATAGTAACTGAGTTTATAATATGATGTTTGGTTTTTAATAGTGCTATAATGTCTTTGCTAATTACACAAAAGAAGAAAAGTCAAGGTTGAACAAAAATAATGATGTGGTCTACATCTGTTTGTATCATTATCATTTAGTCTAATTTTGATGATAATATAAATCACGAAGTGGAACTCCAATTACTTTATCTTCAGTTTAAGGTATTTGATTTTCTTATGTTTTTCAATGTTTATGTGTTGTTTAGAAGTTTGTTAATTTAATCTGAAGGTGTAAATCAGTATAACTAATAATAGATCAGAAGAATTATAAGAACTATAAGGATATGCAAATTTTTTAACCGTAAGAAGCTTTTCTTTTTGGTGTTATATTTTGTTAATCTAAAATGAAGGTTCACCAATTATGAAACCGTGTGTGAAGATTGCACCTACAAATATAAAAGAGGATGTTTAGCAATTCGTCCGAAGTATTTCTATTAAAAACAACGAGAGCAAAAACATGTTCTTTTTGGTGGCACAAAGATATTGCAGCATACTCCTAAGGTTGTGCACAATGTTTCATATAATTCTATTAATTACTTTCGATCAGTAGTTCAAAATTAACATGTTATTCTTTGTCCATTGCTTCAGGCTTTTTAAATGAGAACTCCTGATGGTGGCTGTGTAGCAATTCTTTTTCGAACTGGGTTTGAGACAACCAAAGGGAAACTTATGCGAATGATTTTCTTTTCAACTGATAGGGTAATTTTATACATGGCCTTTTTTGCATAGCTTCTCATTTTTTTTCTTGCTGTCTTCTAATTGATATATTTTATGGGTTAGTACGTTCAAGACTATCATTCTTTTGATTCATTATTTCATCTCATGATTTTGTAGAAGTTACTCCTCTAGATCCTCTTTATGCATGTGTAATCTATTTGGTTCATGTGGAGAATTTGTTACTGGTCATTCAAGTGGACAACAAATTCATACGGTTGCTTAAGTTTAATCATTTGAGGTAACCTACAGTAACTTTTTTATAATTTAGATCAGAGTTTATTCAAATATTTGTAGTTATAACTTTAAACTGTATATGGATTTTAAGTTTGGATGGTGTTGTCATGAATTTATAGTTACGGACATATGTGCATTAAAATTGTTTATCTTGATTTGTGATAAATACATATTCAATCTACATAGTTCAGATTTACGATCTTTTTTATTGGTTATTGTGATCCACAGACTTCTACATTTTCCTTTTTGTGTAAGCATTGATTTTAGACATATATCCTGATACAAATAAGTAACTTTATGACATGTTTGAAAGAATTTTGTAATTTTAACTTTAGTCCAACTTATGTTTAAGTCCTACAAGCATGTTTGGTAAGGATGAGACAACATTTTCATTGTTCATAGCATTTAAGATGGGTCATCTCTAACACACTGATTTTCATCTCATGGCTCATATATACACCATTCTTATTTTTATTTATTTATTTATTTTTTTAATTTGCAATGTTCTGTAAGTGTTAGATAAGAGGAGAAAGGCATCTGTAAGAGCATGAAACATTTCAAAACAATGTGGGTGCAATAAGCGAAGCTTTTCTACTTTCCAAAGGTATTCTATCATAAATATTATGTTACAATTTTTTTTCCTTAAATATCAACGACATGTTTGATTGATTTCCTACGTGTGCACTGAACCTCCTATAAAGGTTTATGGCTAAACGTGGTATATTATTTGTTGCATTAAAAACTACCAATTAACTACTCTGCTTTATTTAAGAGGTTTAGATATTTAGTACAAGTAAAAAGACAGAGACATACAAATGATTAACGTAAAAAATGGTTTAACCTTTGACTAAATTTAGTTTAAATTAAAAATGGTTTAACTTTATACTACAATTAGTACTTGAGGCATTCATTTATGCTGTAAAACTATTAGTTGAATGTAATTCTCATGAGAAAAGACCATTTCTTTACTAAATCTAAAAAGGTCAGGTAAAATGACAATATCTTTCACGAACTTCCGAAATTTGGTAATTCGACATGATGTTCAAGCCTCATTTAAGAATTGCAGACTAACAGGGACACTTGAATAGGGACGAAGGTGTTTAATTTAAAATTTGGTATTTTGACATGATATTCGGGATCTCAGTTTTAGAAATCAATTTTGTATCACTTATCTACACTCCTCGCCTTAGTAAATAAATACATGGAACCGTATAAGATACAAAAATCCAATCACTTCATCAACAATGCATAAAGAAATGATGTAGATAAATTCGTCTCCATTAAGAAGTAGGTCCACCTGAAAATTCTAGGGAAACTACCGTGGCACTGGCTTAAAAATTTTTACATAAAAATAGTAAATAAAAAAAATACATATATACATAAGATTTCCTATTTTTAATACAGTAATTAAAAGCGTTTAGAACGCGTTTATTTGTTTGTATTTCAAGCTATATTAATACTTAATTTAAAATTTTAGAAAAAAACCCCGTGCGCGCACGGGCGTTATCCTTATATATACTCAAATCCTAAGGCCGTTTATTTATTCCATTTGATATTCTTAGTCAAAACACTCAAAACGACTTTGTGCATTTTGGCAATGTAATAGGCTGATAAATGCTATAGTAAAATTATCCAAATGCCCCTTCAGTGGGTGGGAAAAATCAGAACCTAAACAGTTTGGATACACGGACGGTCCAGTATTTGAAATATGGGTAATGAACGGATTGAGTTGCTCCTATGCTGAATCGTTTTGTTTGACCTGTTTGGATTATAACTTAATGGGTCGATACTGCTACATCTGTTGTTGAGGGCGCTGACAAAATTTTATTTTGTAGATTTCTACTTCTATTGCTGAGGTCGCCAACAAATTTTATTTTGTAGGTTCCTGACCAGAATGTAAACCTAAGTACCGCGTATGCTTCTGAAAACTATAAACTTCGAGGGTCTGTCATTTTCTTGCTTCTTGAACACACTAGGTTTCATGAATGTTGCAAAGCATTATAAATAAGTAAAGGTAGTAGAGAATGCATCTTTGAAGTTATCGAAAAAGTTACTGGTATAGTAGGTTAGCGATTAAGCACCCTTTCAGGTCTTGAACAAGTGCTCAGTAGCCGAGAATTTTTTGTGATCTTCGGTGCATTGGGTTGCTGCAGCAGGGGAGTGTTCAAGCCAGGCATACTCTCAATCCACCAAGGTAATGCCGTCAATAAATACTTCATCAGCAGTTGGTTTGCAGGGTATTATAACAATATTTAATTATTGATTAATGTTTTAGAGTATTTATTTTTAATTAGCACGAAATCAACATCTTGAGAAATATTTAATAGTAATTATGGTGCAACAAAAATTAATTGGAAATGAAGTAGTGTTTACTGTGAATACACAAAGCGACTTTTATAAAATATTCGAAACATCAGTTACAACTTCTTGAATGCCTTGAATGCCTTGATGTGCATATCCTGATGTAACTGCGAAACTGATATACATTGTGACATAGTTATATGGTATGTATATGCGAATTAGTTTTGTTATGCTTATTATTTTATTGTTTTGTACAGGGTTCTAGCAAATTTGTATACAATGACGGTGTACATATGGATTTACCCGACTCGGGTATGTGACTATTTACATTAGTTTACCCAATTAATGATATATAAGAACTTGATATTTATTTCAATCAGATATTGCAGCTAGCAAAAAGATTACAAGATCATGTTGCTGTTCGTGGTGCGCTAGAATGAGCATTGGGTTATAAGTCATCTTCCATTGAGATTACTAATCGAGCTTCTATCTCAAAGGTAATCTTACTTTTGTGGTTGCAGATCCGAGCCTCAGTTTACCGGAACTTTATTGTATTGGACTGTACATTTTTAGGTTTTGCTGAACATTTAGGGATGCGAGCATTAAAAGAATCCCGCTGAATTATGTTTTTTTGGGTCTTTTTGTGTATTAACTCTTCCATGAGTGTGGCTCACTCATTCCCATATCTTGGCGGGATAACCACGACTATTATTTGGTTGCAGCCATGGCGGGTACGCCAAGTTACCCAAGGAAAGGCAAATCTTAGCCAGGTGGTTATATCGGAATGAATGTTCCTCATTATGGGATCAGTTTGCAAGAATGGCGTGTAGTGAATAACAACTTAGAAAGAAACTGGTTTCTTGAACATTGTTTCTCCACATACCAATGTAACACGGCTTTACAAGGTACCTAATGATTTTTTTTCTTTTGTTTCTTTATTTTCTTCTCTTTTGTATGTTTATATATATTGTCACCATACTCTTTTTACAGAAATGACGATGGACGGTCGTGATGACTTAACAACCTACTCTTATTATGCTGCTGACACAGGGGCTGCTGAAATTGGAGAAGTAGAGTTGATTGATATTCATGTTGAAGGTGAGTGGGAATCATGTTTTAAGTTATAATGTTGTTTTGAAAAGACGAGTTGCTTGGATATTGGATTTTGAATTATTATGGGCCATTTCTTTTTTTCTAAAATGTATATTTGACGCTTATTGTTCTAGCTAATTGTGTTTTGTTGTCCTCAAGGTAATGTTGTGGAAAGTCAGCCTAACGAATTGATGGATGTCTATGCCCACGACAAGGAAAAAGTTATACATAAACCCGTGACCTTAATTTAAACACAGTCTTGAGTTCACATACTGATAATATGCATATCTTTTCGTGTTATGAAATGAATTTCCGCATGTGTTTGCTGCTTTTGTAACGATACCTATTTATCGTCATGGTATCAATAGTAGTTGTGCATACAACATTCCTTAAAGGCATTACTAATGGATCCAAACACTTTTGTAAAAAGTTCCATGTTCTTTTGTTAAGGAGAACAACTTTTGATCACTTTATCATCCCTATATCTCACCATTTCTTTCATATCTATGTGGCAAAAGGATAGTAATTGGTGACAATTTTGTTTAAAATATGCTCATCTCAAAAGTCTCTATTGTTACGAAATCGTTAGTGCGAAATGAAAAAATTAAATTATTTGTTTTTTAATAAATAAAAATACATTGTTCTAAAAATTAGAAAAAATCTCGCGCGTGCGCGGGCATTATAACTAGTCTTATGCTAAAATATTCATGGTTGTGTTACCATGTCACTTTTGTAAGTTCAGCGATTATTATATATTTTATAATTGAGTTTTGCTAACATGTGCCCACTGGCCATATGATTAGGCGTATTAAATGAATACATGTTTTTCTTTTATATAAAAAAATAGCATTTAATGAACATTGATTATAGCTAAAAACTACCTTAATTGTATGTATTTTTTTTACTTAATTAACTTGAACGTTTCTTTTATATGTTCTTTAACATATGCCTACTCGGCACATATTAGCAAAACAACAAAAAACACTAATATAATATGTTGTAGGATTATCATCTTTTAAAATTTAAATAGAATTGAATAAAGCTAGCTATTCATAAGATTTCAATTATGAGAACTGAAAATATATAAATTAACACCTTTTAACATAGTGATGCAAGTATTTGGCAAAAATCGATGACATGTTATAATAACATAATTTAAAGTAACGTAGAATTTGACAAAGAGATAATAACATTTGCAGCGATGTCACATGGCTGCAACAAATAGAATTGCTTCACAATAAGTTAGAAAAATATATGACAATGATGGATTACTAAACTTGCTTGTGAGCACAAACGGCTGTTAGCTAAAAAGACTAACGATGCAAAGAAATAACTCTAAAACGTATGATATTGAACTAAAATTTGAAAGTTTGACGGGTATTGTGATATTTGATTGATTACATTACTGATAAGTAAACATTTGAGACAGTTTATTACTATTAAATGTCATTAACCCTAACATGCATATCGTAATCTCACGCGTTTTAATATTGAGTCGTCCTAGAGTCGTCTCCAATACAATTAGTGGTTACAGAGAGGAAAATGAAATAGGTAACCTATTCGACTCGATTGTATTGTGGTGGTGAAACAATGGGAGGATCATTACTTGATGTGGCTGTTAAAGAAGATCAAGAAGCTAGAGATGAGAAAAACCTCAAGTTTGGTGACACAAAAGATCACTTTGACAAACGTAACGTTGGCATAAAAATGCAAACAGGTACCAGTGTCATGAATAGAATCACAGAATTCGTCAAAAGATTTATAACTTTTGTTGATCAAACATAATATCACCATGACTATAAAAAAATAGAAACAAAAATATTGGGGAAAAGGGTTAAGATACATCAATCTGTATTATCAACCCCACAACCCTAAACAACTTGATATTCTTAGACCCTTTTCTTCTCTTTCAATTCTTTGATGGATCTTGGGATCTTACATAGCACTTTAGCATCGACAACGGCATATTGCTTCTTGATTTCAATCCATGCTTTCTCTGCAAGTGGGCCAATCTTATCCTCGTATTTCTCATACGCCACACGAACCGTAAAGATCAACACCACCTATATGTAGACCAAGGTCAAAAAGGCTCCGACATTTTTTTTTTTTTTTAATTAGGATTTGACGGGTCAGTGGCACCTCGGTCTGAGGATCAGACCCGCTCTAAAACAATGTTAGAAAATGTAAACCCAGTACGTATTACTTTATTATTGACCATTATTTATAATGATAAAACCTTAGATATCATAAACCCACAAACCGGGCTTGGGCCTAATCCTCTAATAAAAACAGCAAAGCAAGAAGGTTTGAATATGTTATGGCTAAAGTTAAAAATGATGTAACAAATGAATATGATTCTGTTTTTGTTGAAGAATGTTCGGACGATTCGTGTGATTCTTTAGAACCATTGTCTTCCTCCGCAATGGTGGATGATGCAACATCTTCTTTTATGTCATTTCATGATGGTCCTTTATATGAGCTATCCGAACTCATGGCACAATTGCCTAATTAAGTAAGACATCGTTTGATATTCGCTATATTTATACTTTTAAGTGATCTTAGATTCTAGCTTAATAAACCTACCATGATATCAAAGCTTCATGACCAACATGCTAGCAATTATCCTCCTGTAAAGCAGTCTTACATTCATAGGATGGACAATGGACATTTTGCTGCTCCAATGGATTATGGTTCAAATTCTCACTGAAATTTTTGAGACGGATATAACGAGCATCATCCATCCTTTATTAGCATGGAAGTACAACAAGTTCCTCCTTTTTCAGGACCTCCTGTTGATCCCTACATATATTCATCAACCAGTGGGTACACTTCTGTGGCACCATTGAGTCCGGTTGGGCATTTTCATCCTAGTCACTTTTATGATCCATGCTCAAGTCATTTTTCATATTACAAACCCAGCTTAAATGGTTACGTACAATCACTTTTGAGGAACTTATTTCAGTTACATAATATGCATAATAAACCTAACATTAAAAAAATGGGGTTTTATTTTACACTAGTGATGAACAATAAAGACCTATTGAAAAATATTCCGAAGATCGTTTGTAATGCTTTCAATGTGTATCATATAGATGAAACTGTTTTTAGTGACCACTGCGAGCCTACATAGTTTATTACTACATTACATGGACTGAGAATCTGATCATCCAAGACTTAGATCAACCGTTTCCTACGCCTACTGACCCAATTTACTAAAATATAAGTCGTTAACCTTGTTTAGTACTAACTATTCCTGTTTAAGGCTAGAAAGATCAGTTATCAGTATTTACACATTGTGTATAGAAATCTATAGAAATATTGCAAAGCTTCAGAGCATTACCAAATATGGTGGCGCCTTTTGAATCTGTAAAACAAACAAGCTTGATATTCCTAAGAAAATCATAAATCGAAACATAAAATTGCTTTCAGATAACGTAATACATTGTATAGATTAGATGTAACCACATATATCTCACGATAATGTTGTAGTTCAAAACATAATATAGAAAAAAACAATTAATATGATCACCGATCATGATGTTTGGTGCTTTTCAGTTCATATATTGATTGGGTGACACAAAAGTCTCAATGTATTTCTCTTCTACACAACCATGGAAGTTATATAAACGCGTGCTTTCGTTATGCTTGTTCTCCAGGTCTACTTTATAAATTTTAGAGCTGCTGTGTTTGGACTTCATTAGCCAATACCCGTCCTTCATCAAGTGCAGTGGATCCAGAAGGGAATCAATATACTTCTCCCGTTTAAAAGTTGACACCATATTCCAAACTCCATTTATATTCATACTCCATAACATAGTACGGGGATGATGATTTCTTTGCATTTGACACTCCTCCACACACATGTGTATACAGCCTCTTTGAACGGTGAGTCTGGAACACTCGTTGTTTCGGTGGAAGGGAGTTTCTATCTCCGTGAACTTCTCAGTCTTAGTATCAAACCTTATAGTTGAATAATACTTGCTGCCACGTTTCATAAAATAAAGATTTTCGTTCCAACAAGTACTTGGGTACCAACGTGATTGAGTCAAGTTGGGAACGCACTGAAACGCATCTTTTGAATTGATTTTTCTCCATGAGTCTGATTTCAACGAGTAAATGTGTACAACATTGTGGCTGGTTATATGTAGAAGCCTGTAGTCTTCTTCAGAAGAGTTGTAATACAACTCGATTATGTTGTGAATAGAGCGTAAGATTGAGACACTTTTAGACAAGGTCTTATAGTCACCCGTTAAGGGATTCCATAAAATTAGATCCGAGAACATATGACCATAGATGCTCTTCTTTAGGACTACAAATACAAGTCCGTTACAAGATGATTTAGTCAATATAACACGTGAACTGAATTTTGATGGCAAAGGGCGGCGGTGGCGGATGTGACCAGTTTTAAGTGTTTCACAATCCATGTTGCTGAAACCACATTGCGGGTGATCATATATCACGAGAAGTTCGTAATTGTTTTCATTATCATCTTTGATTACATGGTTGAGATGCATGTTGACAAACACAGGCGACTTTAGGAAAGAGTGCCATTGTTTGGAAACACGCAAAAAACGGATTAGTGATTTCGCCGGAAGCCTTGGAAGAATTTTGTTAAATATAACATCTTGTGGAATCTCTCTCGTTGTGATGTTTATACGGGTAGCCATAGTCTCTCCACGTACCAACAACTAGCTAGGGTTAGGAAATATAATTGATAGGTCGAAGGTTAATATAAACAAACAAGTAAATAAAATTTAGAGTAAATTACACTGTTCGTCCTGTGGTTTGACTGAAATCACATCGCAAGTTCCTCGACTTTCATTTTTGCATGATGAATCCTTATAATGAAGTTTCGTAACACCATTCATCCCTATCTTTAACAGTTGAGGGACTTGCGACGTGATTTCGGCCAAACCACAGGGACGAATGGTGTTAGAGAAAAGGACGAATAGTGTTATGAAACTTCATTATAAGGAATCATCATGCAAAAATGAAAGTCGAGAGGACTTGCGATGTGATTTCGGCCAAACTAAAAGGACGAACGGTGTAATTTACTCTAGAATTTATGAATATATTTAGTTTAATTCGGGATAAGATATTGAGGTACGAATTAGATAGGGATTTTACCACGAGTTTCTATATTTCACGAAATCTTTTTTGTAATCTTTTAAATACTAGAAGGGTACCCGTGCAATGCGGCAGTGGGTACCCTGTGACCGTTTTTATGGCGATTAACAATTTTTTATCCCAACCATTACATAATAATTCAAATACATTTAAAAACATTACAAATATAACTTAAAAACATTTACCCTGTATGTTTAGTATTGGTGTTTTTAGGTTTGCTTATATACAACTGAGGTTTGACTATTACAAGCTTGGTTGAAATGAACATTATAAATATTCAAAGGCAGTTACAAGTCGACACTTAAATACATTTAATTTCCAGGATGTTACAATTCTGATTTTTTTAATAGCAAAATTAATACATTTAACTTTGGGATAAAACCTCTTTATATCTAACTTTCTTTTTATGGAAATGTTTTTGATTTTATTTTTTTAAGACTTCTAAATTTAGATGACCTAAATACATTATAAGGTAGTAAAGATATAAGGAAAGAGATCAAATAAAAAGGATACAAATAATAAAAAGAGTAAATTCTCTATCTATACCAGTTGCTCAAGTTTTTAACCCAAAAAAAAAAAATGTTTTTCTCAATATGAGGCGCTTTATTTTGGATACTCAAAAAGTGCCACATACCAATGGACCAATAAGAAGCGTTGGATCAAAAAAACAAATTTTAATAATAAAAAACACAGAGGGACCATTTTTGTCAACTCACCAAACTTACCCCACCAACCCACCCCCTACCTCTCACTTTCCACACATTCGATATCACAAAAAACCCACTTTCTCTCTCTAACCAGCATAAAAAACTACCATAACAAATAAAAAAATAACCGCTTTTTAACCGTTTAAATCATTAATAAAACACAAAAATACAAAAATGGAAGAATCGAGTGCACAAGCAAATCCACGAAAAAAAACTAGTTCAAAATGAACCTACTGAATCTCGAGATGAATGTATGATGCTTCTGACTAATATTTAGTTGTTTTATTGGTTGTGTTTTTTAGTGTTTACATTTGGTTGAGTTTCTGAGTAAAAAACTTTGTATACATGGATGCACACCAAGTGTTTGATGAAATGTGTGAGTGAAAAGTATCATACGTGTGTATCACCAGTGATATTTGAAGTTGAACTGTATATGTGTATTATCACTAGTGATATCTGTATTTGACTTAACTGTGCAAATCACATAAAGCACACAGAAAATGAAACAATCGACATCTAAAATAACGAATACTTTAGTTTTTACTGTTATAGAATCATTATTAGTGTGTTTTACTAGTTAATTTTTGATAATTTGTGATGTTGTGATGATTTATGTGATAATATGAGAGATTAAAAGTTAGGTTTAACAGAACAACAGATATGTTGTGATGCTTCTGTTTGATTTGTGGTGGATTTGTATGTTTAATGGATAGATTGTGCATGTTTCAAAAGGTTTTACAGCGGTATTTGAAAACGATATTGACTGGCAGTGTATCACATGTGATATAAAAGTTAAATTATTGTTGATTGGTAGTATATCTATTGTGATAACAAATAGTTATTTGTTTGATATATGATATTGAAAACAAATGAACTATTTGTACACACCAAAAATTATGAAAATATTTTGATGCAGATTTGAATGAGATCTGTGCAAAAAACAGCCTTATCAAACAACAAGTGCAATTGTCGTTGAAGAAAGTAAAACATCTCCACAAACTAATTGAAGAAGCTCAAACACTTGTGATATCACAAGTTCTTCTATCACCACAATTGATTCAATAATTAGAAGAAAGCTGACACACATGTGATATCACCAGTGATATCACTTGATATCACCTGTGATATCACATGTGATATCAAAGGTTCCCCCGAAAGTACCTAGGAATAAAATGAAGGTGCTGGTTGATGAACCAATGAAGAGGACAATTGTTGAAGAACAAAAGTAAATAAAACAAGTTGATGAAAACAGTTGGATTGTTATGTTTTAACAACTAGTGCTAAAATCTTTTGGTTAGTAATATACAATGCTAATGATAACAATTTAGGTTCTCTATATAAAAATGTGTTATTAACTGAGATACCCAACTAAGAATGTGAATGATCACAAGAGATAATCAACTTCATATAAAATGTTATGATTTTAATTTTTGTTCTCTACATATATGTGTTATCAATTGTGATACTAAACTAAGAATGTGAAATATCATATTCTTATCACATGTGATAATGAATTTTGTATTTTAACAAGTGTATATGAAAGAATAATAAACATCAATTATCAAATTTTATCGTCAGCTCAGCCTCCGGCTTTCGAATTGCCTAAAACTTAAACACTTTTCTTTACCTTTACAGTGTAGTATCACAAATGATACATAAAAGTGAAGCTCATGTAAAACTTAAAGTAATTAACATCCATTTAAATATTAGTAAAAATAAAACAGAACGTAAATTCCTCAAACACTTATCAACATAAATCCTCAAACACTAGTTCAAAATCATCAAACATAGAAAATTATTGTTGAATATATGTACACACACGTCCGCTAAAGTAGATGCCTCATTTGCAAGCCTCATCAAAATGTCAAAAATATTATATAAGCAAATTAAACATTTTAACTTAAAAAAAACTTATAAATAAACAGACTAACAATTATCACTGGTGATACTAAACGTATATCACTAGTGATACTTGTCACACCCCGCCACGGCGGAAACGCGCGGGTGTAACTTCATGGATATCATCACAACACCTGGTGTCAACATAGAGAACAACTACATGCACATAAATAAAGCAGTGTACCAACACACAGTGTTGTAACAATACCCAAAAATAAACAAAATAAAATCCAAAACATAAATCCAAACATAGATGATAAACCACTTCCAATGCAACTAAGGTCTCGTCTATCCACATCCTTCTATCTTATCCTTAGAAAGCTCACCTGAAAATGATGCTTAAAACGTCAACATAATGTTGGTGAGATTCATAGGTTTAGACTCAACACACCAGGCAACCGAATTTACTGTAATTACAAAATATAGCTGGACAAATAAATTATAGTTATCATATAGCTACATGCATTTGCAAGTTAATATCCACACATAAAGGCAACAACACTCATAAGGCAACCATTAGGACGGCTCGTGTCCTCCGATCCCATAATTAGTACCACATCAGGACGGCTCGTGTCCCCCGATCCCATAATCATTACAATATCAGGACGGCTCGTGTCCCCCGATCCCATAATCATCAATTAGGTCGCATGCGCGAGCAACAGGGTAAGCACCCTCCCAATTGAATCCCAAAATATATCATCAATTAGGTCGCTATCCTAATTGAATCCCATAACGTCCACGCAAGCAAATAATCACACATAGCATACATACAATAACATTATAAGTCCAAGCTCTTTAATACCACACACATAATCACAGTAAAACAAAACATTTAAGACAAGCATCATTCCCATCCCAAGTTTAAAACAAAGTAAAAATATGGGACTATGAACTCACCTTAAACTCCGCAACTTCCACAAAAACAATCCACAATCTATAACACACAAAAACAATCCACATTACACAAGGTCAAGCTAAAAGCTACAACCCATGTAATATACATATGATGGATGTCTAAGACTCATATGTCCCACCATGGATCTCCTAGACACCACACTAACCACTACCATAACTTAATACTCACTAAATCCCTTGCACTCTAAAACTCAGAAAACGCAGAATTTTTGAGTACATTCACTCACATGAAATCACGACAAATAAAGCTCAACAACTCACACCAAACATTTACCATGGTCTCTCATAAGCATAGAAGCTAATCCCAGAAGACCATGGACCAATAACACACACAAGTACTCATAGAAAATTCAAACTTGTCAACTACTCAAATTCGTATCTGAACGCACACCAAAATTTTGATTTTTAATAATTACTTCCACAAGTTTTTATCGCGAATCCTCTTCGTGGTAGTCTAATATAACCTAAAACTTAACTATTCCAGAAGACCAAGTCAAAATACCACTTTTACAACCACATGCCACCCTCAAACTTTTACCCAAAATCTGTCCCGGTTTGAAAGCTTTGACACCTTAACAAAGAAAAATCAAAAGACCGACTTCCCGACCTCAAAATTGATCGTGGCTGGACTTTTTGGAAAGCTCTTTCATTATACTTCAATTTAGACTTAAAATTCGTGACTTAACTCATCACCATCTGTTATGTACACTCACATCTTTACAGCCTTACAAATCTGTCCAAACCCTAACACATAATCAAACGCGTTTAACACTCAATTCCCTTAACCATTACCCATAATATTAACATCTAATCATCCTAACATGTTTTACTTCAATAATTTACAGAAGTTTACAAACCCTAGATTCCATCATATTAATTATTACATGAATCATAACAATAATTGATTAATTGCACATAAGGGTTAAAGATTTTACCTTGATTCTTGATTATTGCTAGACAATTATGAAACCCTAATTTTTCCCCTCTTGATTCTCCATGTGTCGACCCATAATTGCAGAAAAAACGTTTTAGGGGTGTTTGGTTTGGTATATATATTAATTATGGATAATTCTTGGGCCTAAGAGTCATATTTGGACTCAAATTGGGTTTCCTTTTTCCCCCTTATCCCTTAAATCCGAATTTTACATATATAAAATATATATATTTTTATTTTTTTTATTAAATTTATTTATTACACTCAAAACCTCATACTTTTCATATTTTATAAACTCCCAAAACAAAACCTAACGTATTACGCGATAAACTTTAATTTTACGATAAACCGGAAAAATATCATTTTCAAAAATAAAGTTTCCAAAAATAGAATTCCACACTCTTTTGAAACATAACTCATAAAAACAAACTCCTCGTAACTTGCTAACGCTCAAATACTTGAACGAAGACTCGTTACGCAAAAACATAAAAACACCAAAACTACACAAGTCATTTCTACACCACAAAGGTGATCAAAATGAACTTTCTCAAATTTCAAACTTTCCAAATCACAATAAAACCACTCACGCAAAGGGATTTAGTGCTAAAACTCACCTATATCACTCATATATCACTTCAAATACCTAATACAAATCAAACAAACGTCAACCGACTCAAGACTATTAGTTAAACTAACATGCCAAAACCACGGTTGTTACAATACTAAACCAGCTTATAATCATCAACTTCAAATATCACTAGTGATACTAAACGTATGCTACATAGCAGATTCAAAACCACAATTAGACACAAAAACAGCATTCAAATGCAGTTAAAAACATAAATTCAACTAACAACTTAATTAATAAGCAAAATTACAAGAGCATATAACAAAATTATCAAACATATTTTACTTACACATTTTATTAAACACTTGGTGTGCAACATGATAAGAAGAAATGTTAACAACTTGATTCACATAATTATCAACCAATTCAATAACATTATCAATCGCAACAATATCAATCAAATTTGCTTCTGAAACAAACGGTTATTTAAAATCAAAATAAGCCATAAAAATGATGTTCATGGTCGGAACAGTGATGGTGATCGGAGTGTTGATGGTGATGGTGATGGCGATGGTGATCAGATCAGGATAAATAGTTTTTGGAGGGAAGGAATGAGAGCACAGGAAAAACACATACGAAGTGTTGCAGTGGAGTGCGGTGGTGTTGTGGTGGAGTCGCGATAGTGATGTGGTGTTCTGATGGTGTTGTTGTGGTGTTGCAGTGGTTGTGGGAAAAAGTAACTGATTATGGAGGGAAGCGGTTGAGAGAAAACACACACAAACTGTGTGTGAAAAAAAGAGCGAATGGGAAAAATAAATAAAATAAAATTTTATATAGTTGGGTGAAAATTAGGTTTAAAATTTTAAATCTTAGATTAATTTAGACCATTAGATAAAAAATGATAGATGGTGGGGATTTGTCCATTGGTATGCACCAAAATAAGGGTATGCAATTGAATATTCCTCAGACAATGAGTGTTTTTATTTATTATTATTATTTTGTTTTACTTTTTCATTTTACACCCTTGTTTATGCTTACTTTTACATTTACACCCAATAGTATATGGCCATCTTTTAAAGAGCTAATTTTTCAGTGCATGTAGTAGTAGCCAGACTGGAAATTAGGATCTTGTGCACCACTTTTTTTAGATAACCAACTTTTTCTAATTTGATTTTTTTTTAATTTATGTAATCTGTTTTTATTAATGTAAATAAATTTTAATTTAATATATTATTTTATTCAAAAAAATGAAATAAATAAATAAAATATGCACGACGGCACTAAAAAACTGGTGTTATGCCAGGGAGGGATGTTTTGGTGCCATAGTCAAATCTGGTGCCATAGACAAAAGGTGCTGAGGTGGCACCACGTTTTCCCACGGCACCAACTGTACCTAGCACTCTTATAATATTTTGCTTATGTTATCTTGTTTGATTTTATTTTTGAAAGGTCTTATACATTAGTTTCAGTTAGACTACAATGGATTATGAGATACAGTAATGCAAAACGATGATCATCACAACTAAGGCCAAAGTAAAAGCCATCATTAATTAATTAATATTTCTGGATTTAACAACATTATACTTATAACATGATTCGTCTTCGAAAAAAAGGTTTATCTTCTCCATCGATTCATCAAATACAAACCAATATATCACTTTAAGCAACAAGAAATGTTCTTCAAATCAGTGCTAAAACTTTATTTATGGTTTACTATCTAAATAACTCAGCCCAGTGTGAGCCCGACACTTGAAAATTGAAACCTACGTTCGAACTAGTAGATTCTAAATTGTTTCATGTTGGTAAACATGCTAAGAACTCAAGTTTTTAAAATTTGAGATCTGTAACTCTGTAACTTGGTTGGCTAAGATATTGAAAACCATGTTTACTAAAATAAAGTTTCATAATAAATAAACGAGATAATAAAGTCGACAAAGGTGTTTCTTCTTTCTTTTCTAAATGTAAAACAATAGAAGCATACTAAATCAAAAACTGGCATAAATCATAATTTAATTTGGATACTAAAATCTTTGTTAGTTGTGAAAAATTTATAGGTAGAATCTCATCTACAAATGTTAAAACGAAAAAAGATGCTATCATATTTTCAAAGTTCACGTTTTGCAAGTAAAAGGATTATAACACACTTCTGTCATATTATAAAAGATGTATCAGTTACATAGGTGGTATATATTAGATTAATAGACAGTATGAATTAGCAGTAAATTTAGGTGACATGCTTATTATTATTTATAAATTTTTTATGGAAACCAATTTAATCCCACGTAGGAAAAAGAAAGAAGATGTTACTAGTTAATATACCACATAGTTCATGGAACAAATGTGTTTCGATTAGTGTAATGTTTTCAGACATACGATCTTGGTCGTCTAAACAAATCAAAAGTTATAGTGTACTTTGATCATATATCTGAAAATTTATACAAACTATAAACTTTTTATATATGAACTTGTAATTTAAGTCGATCTTTATGCAAACTCTAAACTTTTTATATATAAACTTGTAATTAAAGTCAATCTTTTTGGTTGGTTAGTTTAACGCTGTCTTTCCACGGTTCGCTCATAAGAGTTTAAGTTTTCTAATTTTACAAAAAAAAAAAAAAAAAATTTATAGTTAATTAGAAAGATATATTTATATTTAAGTTATCTTAAACACTTTTTCTCTCCTATACGTGGTGCACAATTTAGAAATTACTTTTGGCCAAGGACGGACCAAGGACTCCAAGTTACCGGGTGTACAAATTTTTTTTATGAGCATAAATGAAATAAAAAGGAACTAATTGATTTCATTGAAACAAGTAAACAAATTTAGAAGACATGCATTTCTTTTAACACGTTAGCAAATTAACTAAACAAAACATGTATTTATGTGGAACAAATTTCTATGACCAGGTTGATTTCGGAAAAATCATGATTTTTGGTGAAAATTTACACTAGGTGACAAACATTCAACGAGTTCCCATGAACCCCCAAAAACCCCCTATGTACACTGTTTTTGACAACTATATTGACAAAATGTATGTGCTCAAAAATTATTTTCAAGTCAAACAAAACATATAGGGGCGGTGATTAGTATGTGCAAGTGGAGCAGCAGCACAGGGCCACTATTTGAGAGGAGCTTCCGATTTAGTATATATCCATTAATATTTATACATGTCTAACTAGATGGTTTATAACGCCTTCTAAATATTATGTGAGTGGGTATTCGATTTAGTATACTTCAATTAGTATTTATACATATCTAAGTATATTATGTTTTGAATTTTCCATAAAAGTTAAGCTTTTTGTGATTTTAGAGGCATTATTCGGAGTTTCACACCGGGCCACACAAATCAATGGGATGCCCTGAAAACACAAGCTTTTATTTATTTATTTATTTATTTATTTATTTATTATTATTATTATTATTATTATTATTATTATTATTATTATTATTATTATTATTATTATTATATCAAGAAAGCAATTAGTTACAATAACATGCGTGACATTATCATGAAATGTCATGGTTTTAACAGAAAAAAACACACAATCAACATATAAACAACACACTCGGTAGCACTATGTTAAGCAATTCTCATCTCATTCAGCTAGTCCAAAATCGCATATAAGGAGTTCCGAGTGTCCAAATACTCTCATATTTGTTACAGTATGTTTTATATGAACTTTAAATATAATATGTTCACAATCGACATGAAAAATATTTGATTTTGGTGTTTGAATCACCTTTCACAACATAACTCTTATTTTGAACACAAAAAGATTAATCAACGAAAATAACACGTAAGTAAAAATAGAGTACAATAATTTGCTTATGTTATCTTATTTGATTTTCTTTTTGAAAGGTCTTATACACTACTTTCAAATTTATTACAATTAATAAATGTCCAACGTTTTCATGTATAGTTAGAGCACGATGGCCTAACTGCTTATTCCTAAATCTAAATTATATAGATTGAGTAAGAATACAATGGATTGTGAGATACCGTAATAAACTCAAGTTTTGAGATCGTCAATCAGTTGGCTAAGATATTGAAATCCATGTTTAGGTAAGTTAATTATAATATTTTACTTTACTTTTGTGAGGAAATCCAATTCAATCCCACATAGGAAAAAGAAAAAAATTGTTGCTATTTACTATACCAGATGATCTACATATCAAAGTGTGTTAAGATAAGTCTAATCTTTTCGGGGCATGACAGCAAACGTGCTATAATACAAAAAGACATGGCACGTTTGTAGTCTCATACCTGGAAATTTACACAAAATCTTTACTTTTTTTTTATGCGAGCTCTTAATTTAAATCATTCTTTTAACTGAAAAACATTCTTGGAAGAAAGACTCATAAATTTTATATTTATAAGCTAGATGTAGTGTTTGTTATGAAGGCTATGGGTTAGTATATGGGTCGAAAGATATATGCTTGGTATATAACTTTATATTTATAAACTAGTCATGAATTTGTTTAAAGGAAAACTCTTCTTAGAAAGAATATGAAAACAAAGAAGATAAAAACATTCGACATCATATATTTTTCTAACCTAAAACCTAGAAAACATCCATGTAAAAGAAACTTTTAAATTTAGCAAGAAAAATTATATAAAGTTTCGGTGTGACTTTGAAGTTAATGTAAGAAAGTTTTAATTTAGCTTAGACTTTTATTTAATCAAAATAAAAAATAAAAATTTGTAACCACAAAACAAAAATACACAAGATCAATTTACAAAGACCAACGTAAACTACTTTTATTTTGTTTTAAACCAAAAAGAAAATTTACTTGCCAGAAAAGGTTTCCAAATTCGGACATTGGTCGTCACTTCGATCGAGCAAAATACAAATTTATAATTGCTTCATCACTTAATAATTGGCTTCGAATCTTCGAAACACATTTTGTATCATGAATACATAACCGTATGTCCGTGCAGCCTAAAACACGAATATTTCATGAGTCAACATTCGAGTTCTTTTTTATTTTTTTTTTACGTTGCCATTTCAACTCTCTTGTATCCCACATTGATTGAAGAGATGAAAGGTTCTTTGGTTATATACTATGTAGTATACAAATGGTATGTGTTCAGAATAGTGGTATTATGTTTCGCGTATATATTAGTTTATGAAGTTCATGTACTTATTAAGTTTGAACTTCGTAATCCCAATATAGTGTCTTAACTTTTTAATATCTATTAGATGAATTCCTTGACATGTACTCCAAAATTTATTTACGAAGATCTAGAGTCCATAGTTATACTTTTTTGTACTTAGATCGTTAGTAATAACTTTTGATAGTTTGACGACGTAGCCATCTATTTAAGAACAAAAAAAAAATAATAATAATAAAAAAAAAAAAAAAAATCTTCGAATACCATAAATTAAACTATCAGAGGTATGATAATCTTAAATGAACAAATTAACTTTCACCTGAGTATGACTTAGTTGAAATAACGTAAAACTATATTTGCTGCAAATTGGTTTAATAACTCATGACCTGAGTATAACTATATTTGTTGAAAGTGAAACCTTGGATGATATACGGGCTAAAAACCACATACAAAAATTTTCTTTATGACATAACTGATAATATAAATAACGAGCGGGGGCACCCGTGCGTTGCTGCGGGAATGTTGTGTCTAATGAAAACTCGAAATAAAACGATAATTTTTTAAGGACTAAATTTGCAAAAGATCGCTAACGGGGGACTAACGGTGCAATTTATAGCTAACCTGAGGGACTAAAAGCAAAAATCCTTAGCTATAGTACACACACTATTCCCCACTGTTTTCCATTGTAGCAACCACTGTTTGGTACTGTAGCAACGAATTTTTCAGTTTTAGTCCCTTAACGTGATGCTCTGTTGCAAAGTTAGTCCTTAGGGACTAACAGTGAAAAAAAGGTTAACGTTAGGGGCTGTTTCTGTTTATTATTTGCACAGAAATAGCCTCTGAAGTTACTGGTCCGTTGCAAATTTAATCCACGTCTGTTAGTTAACGGTCGTTAAGGACTAACTTCGCAATTGATCATTAACCTCAAGGACTAAAATGGGCGAAAACGAAACTTGCGTGGGTACTGTTGCTACAGTACACATCACGCTTTTTAGTATATATATAAATACAACGCATGATTATGCATACAAACAAACATCATTCGTAAACCAAAATTCAAATAGAAAGATGCAAGCAGCAAAACGTGAGTTACAAAAGAATAATAAAAATCTTTACTTGACGGTACAAACAACCCGACCTATACTTTATGGCATGTAACCGAAGAAACAAAAATGAGTTGCACTATCGTTAGTTTTCTCCTCAATCACAACCAAACAAAGAAGATGGAAAAAATATCGTAAAACCACATGTAACAAATGATAAATTTGTACTCAATCTAATGGTTTCAAACACTTTAGAAAAGAAAAGAAAGTTTGTACTCGACCACCATAAATCGAGTAGCTTTAATTTAAAGGATAAACTGTGTACAATGAACACATAAAAGGAAGAGATAAAAATGCTAAAATTCATTAGTCTGAAGTCTGAACTTAGTACCTTATTAAAACCTTTTAATCTTGCATCCTACATTGGTTACATTGGTTAAAGGAAGGAAGTTTTCTTTACGTATTTACTATTGTGTGTGAAAATGATATGTCTTAAGAATAGTATCATGTTTAGGATATGCTATTGGCATTGAGGTTCATGTACAAAGTTAAAAGATTGAACCTTGCGGCAGATAGTCTAATCCTAGACTTATACGAGTCTTTAACCTTTTAATCATTATTAAATGAGAAATGTTTGACCTACTCATAAAATTCACATAATAAATTCAATCGCTGACGTGCAATTTTTTTTTTTTTTTTTTTTTTTTGGAATTTTGTGAGTGAGTTCAGCATTACTCTTATTAAATAGATTGAAAACCTTAACCTTTTAACCGTTAATATATGGCTTATTTTATTCTATTTAATGGTGGCGCTCTAAGGTTTTTTTAATCCTTTTAATCATTAATAAACAAATTGAAACCATTTTTTTTTAAATCATGGTTTCCAACCTTTTGGCCGATTAACCTTGAGGGTTTTAACCCATTGCTACAGATATTCAAACCAGGTAAAACCCTAACATTTTAATCATTAACAAATGGCTTATTTTAATTTATTTAATGGCGGAATCTTATTTTTTTCTAATAAAACATCGAATAATGATTAAAACATAGGGCTTAACCGTTAATCACTCGGGGATGACTTAGCGATGGAATGACTTGTAACTATTACTATAAAATATGTAGGGTATTAAGTTAAATTCTTACTAGATGCAAACAAGCAGAAGTGGTCACACCAATCATCTAAAAAAGGAGGGCTTTACCAAAAGTCATTAGTAGTCGTAAATTTGTTTAAAGGAAAACTATTCTTGGAAAGGAAATGAAAACAAGAAAGTTAGAATCGATCGACATCAAATATTTTTCTAACCTAAAACATGGGGATCCAAAAACGTCACTAAGAGAATGTTAGTATTACAATACATGCATTTGTATTCACATTGCACAGTGTTCGCTGTAATGTGATGACAATACTTTTTTTTTTCCTCGAGTCCTGGCGCTGTTGGTGTGTTGGAGTTTTAAGGTAACCAACGTGTCTTCAATAGGCCTCTACTTTGTGCCTCTTGTTAATACTATATGGGATTGCTTGACATGATATCTACTATAATAAAATAAAATTAAAAAAAGAAAATAATAATAATAATAATAATAATAATAATAATAATAATCTTATATACTAAAAGATTAAGTAGTGTTATCAATGTAAAGTGGTCATCATAAATGTTTCATGCATTGATTGTGATATGTGTATGCTTGATGTGTAAGTACCTTGGTTTGAGTTTCATGCTTAAGTTGTAAGTACATATCTTATCATATCTATTATACCTAATAGTTGAACCCTTAATTTAATGTGCAAGAGGGTTTGTGCACAAAAAAAAAGTACGGTACAACTTCCTTCAAGCACCCCCTCATAGCTCTTTTCAATACATAATACAAACGAGGGTATACCAAGAGCAACAATTAAGATGAAATGAAGGGAAGAATACTAAAAGTTCGGGAGTTTAGATTATCTATATTCAGTCTTAATGATTTATAAAATAAATTGAGTTTCCATCATAAAAACACCAACCTTTCATTTGGTTCTCAACCATTCATTAGCTTTTCATATTAATAATGTGAGACCAGTTACAACCACGATCCAACTATAAATTGCCACATTGTTGTGTATGTGCCGGAACCACCATTTCACACAAACACAACAATCAAGACAAGACCAGATTCACAAATAATCCCTATATCCATCTCAGTCAACAAATAATCCAATAAACAATTTACAAAAAATAAATCAAAGAAACAATACACGAAAATACAAAGTAATCTCAGATTCGGTTCAACATTTTTCTAATCTTTTAAAGATTTTTTAGTATGAACCCATATCCTCATAGATCTACAAAACGAGAATCACAACAAGAACCTACCCGAGACCTCATATGAGATCTTGAAGCCGAAACTCTTGCTACCTCTTTCGTCAGTCAGGAAAAAAAATTAGAACCGTTGGTGAATTTTTGTGCGTGAAAGATTTGATATTCGGGTTGGGATTGAAGAAATACGAAAGGAGTATGGGTTATGGTTTGTGGGTATATTGTGATACGGAAATGGTGGATGCAAGGATGAATAGCCCGTTTTTGTTGTTGGGATTGATGATAGTGATGGCGGTTTGATGAAGATGGGAGAATACATCTCCTGCTTAGCAAAGAATGAAGGTTTTTGGAATATGAGAAAAAGTTAGGAAGATATTTTTTATAAAAAATATGAATGGGTGACCAGTTGAGAGTCATTAAGGGATTTAAATTAGTACATCATTACTATATTGTAGGAGTAAATGACAAATGTGTATCCATTCATCCATATTAAATACTTACCTTTTTCTTTGTTGCACAGTTAGTATACAATAGGTATAGTTCTGTATTTTCAGTTTTGGGAAGGCCTACAAAAAAGCACCACCGTCCTATACAAAAGACCATTTTATAATCTTTTTAGATATGATTTGATGAATAAATCAAATAGAGATTGCTTGATGATCTCAATGCATTCTAAAAACATTGACATGATTTAGAACTTTACAAACATAAACATAAGAGAGCTAACAAAATTAATGCGCGCTTAATATAATGACAATTGACCAATTTAAATTAAGAAACTTGCAACAATTAATTATCAAGTTAATGCTTTAATGTTTACATTGACACTGAAATATATCATTGTTTTTGTATTGTTGTAATGGATTTTTGTAAACTTTGTAACAAATTATAATACATTAGAATATTAGAATAATATATGATATGCAAACTAAGTTTGTGTGGTTGCTAACTTGATGTATTAACAATAGGATAGAAATGGATTATGATAGATAATAAATTGGGTTCTAAAATAAGTATTGCATAAAATGATTTAAAAATCACTTTGTTTCATTTAAGATGTAAACAATAAATAGGTATAAATGTATAATAGTTATGTCTTCAATTTTTATGAGTTATGATATCGGGTCTCAACCAACATCAACCAATGTAAATATAAGGATTCTCAATTTTTGTTGACAATTATTATTGAGTTGCATTATTACTCATACAAATACAAATATCATGTGTTGAGCTTTTATATAACTTCTACTTTTTTCACTAATGATGAATTTAATAGATCAAAATGTTTGAGTGATACTTAACAACTTAAGTTGCTCATTCTTTCTTAAGCGCCGTCTCATGTTTCGTATGTAAGTGAGGTTATTTGCCTTTGAAAAATCTCTATTTAGAAGCCTAAAACTCTAACAAGTCACGTTAGTAAATTTCAACCTCAAATAAAAATAAACACAAATAAATGCCTATCTTACGGTTATACATTGTCGTATATTTTAGCTTCACCATCATGGTAACAACTCAACAATTTACTAAGCTATGAACATTTAGATACAATCGGTGCAACGCACAGCGTAAGTAAAGACCATATAAACTTTGAAAACATATTTTTCGTACCGGCTTTGATTGATTATTAATCCATTTAGATGAAACTTTAAATACACTATGACTTCATTTGCAAAAAAATGTTTGTTGTTGAGAGGTTTGATTTACTCCTAATTAAACTATTCTCTCTCAAATTAGTTTGCAATTTATTTACTCCTTATACGGAGACAATTATCGTCTTATCATGCTAAGTTTGACCTCACTAATGACAATTGTAGTTGCAATAAGCCAAATAAGTGCCGAAGATTACGCTATGAACACCTACATACAGCTCTGTGCAACGCACGGGTCTTCATGACTATATACTAAAAGACAATAATACATTATCAACAATTACATTCAATACCTATGTTTTATGTAAAAAAAACCCATCACCTACACACATTATTTTCAACATAAAAAACACGTACATAAACAAAGCTCAAAACCTAAACAGAAAATTTAACAATAAACTAATTAAACATATTCATCTTAATAGCCTACGCTTCTTATTCACGAACAACATCTTTCATTAACAAACCATAAGATATTAAGAAAAATCATAATAACGCAAAAATAAGTAAATGACGAGAATGACTGCCCAAGAATACATTATCAACAATTACATTCAGTCCCTGTGCATCGCACGGGTCTTCATTACTAGTAATAATAATAATAACATGTAAGTATAAATATTAAACTATTTTGCTTATGTTATCTTTATGATTTTATTTTTGAAAGGTCTTATAGTTTCAATTTTATTACAATAATTAATGTCCAACGTTTGCATGTCTAGTTCGGAGCACAGTAAACTAACTATTTATTCATAAAATGAAGCTATAGTTTCAGTGAGGCTACAATAGATTATGAGATACAGATATGCAAAACGATGATCGTGACAATAAGGCGAAGTAAACGCCATCTTTAACGTGTCTTGATTTAACAACATTATACTTATAACATGAATCGATATATAACTGTAAACAACAAGAAATGTTCTTCAAATCTTTTTTCAATGTGATACGGAGTAGAAACTAGAAAGTTTTCTTACTGTTAAAATTTTATTTATGGTCCAGTATTTAAATCACTCAGCCCAGTAGTGAGCCCAGGAGACTAAATTTCATCAGTCTCGCCCATCATAAGTCAGCCCAATGCTAAGAACTCAAGTTTTTAAATTTCTGTAACTTAGTTGTTGTCTAAAATATGGAGAACCAGGTATAAAAAAATGTTTTCATAATAAATAAACGAGATTAAAAAGTTGCCAGAACTGTTTCTTATTTCTTTTCTAAATATAAAACAGTAGAAGCATATGCTAAACCAAGAAATGACATAACTACATGATTAAATTGGGATACTAAAATTTTTGTTAGTTGTGAACAAAACGATGCCGTCATATTCAAAGCTCATGTTTTGCAAGGGATTTAGGATTATACACTTCACTTCATATGCACACAATGACACAAACATGTATTAGTAATATAACCGGTGTATATCAGATTATTAGACAACATGAATGAGCAGTAAATTTAGATAACTTAGTTATTATTATTATTATTATTATCTATTTTTTTGATGAAATCCAATTCAATCCCACATAGGAAAAAGAAAGAAGTTTTTGCTAGTTAATATACAATATGGTTTACAAATCAAATGTGTTAAGATTAGTGTAATATTTTCAGGTGGCCAACAGCGCTATTAAATAAAAGATATAGTGCACTTTTATTACTTTCCTGAGAATCTATACAAACTCTTTACATTTTTATTTATTTATTTATTTTAATACAAGCTCTCAATTTAAATCAATCTTTTAGTTGTTAATCATTTTTGGAACAAAGACTCATAAACTTTATATTTACAAGCTAGATGTAGTGTTTGTTACGAATTATAAAGGTTCTGGGTTACCGTATAGGTTGTTGATATGAAGAGTTAAAAAATTGCCAAAAGTCCGTTAGTATTCGTGAATATGTTTAAAGGAAAACTCTTCATGGAAAGAAAATGAAAACAAGAAAGATAAAAACAACCAACTAGGTGGCAATTCTTGACGCGATACGATAACCAACATGATTAAAAGAAACTTTCAGTTTAGCAAGGCAAATTCTATAAAGTTCCAATGTAACTTTGAAGATAATGTAAGCAAGTTGAAATTTAGTGTAAAGTTTATTTTTGGTGTATAAAAAGTACACTAGAATATTGCAACCTACTTTTAAGTCTTCTACTTTTTTTTAAACTAAAAGAAAATCGGATAACCCAAAAAAGCTTTCCCATCTGGGCATTGGTCGTCACTATGATCGAGCATAATTTAACTTTATAATTGCTTCATCACTTAATACTTGATTCTTCAAAAGATAAGATTTGTATCATGAGCACATACAACGTATACATTAGTATACGAAAATTTCATGAGTTAATATTTAGATATCTTGTTCATTTTTCTTATAGTGTGAGTCCAACCCATGTATGATGTATCCCACATTGGTTAAAGAAATGAAATGTTCTTTGTTTATATACTATGTTGTCTACAAGCACTATGCTTTAAATATCGTAGTATTATGTTTGGGGTCATACTTGTTATGAGGTTTATGTACAAATAAAAATTGAACCTCCCAATTCGTATGCACGCTAAATTTATACAACATCTTAAGTTTTTAATATCTATTAGAAAGGTATTCCTGTACAAGCACTCCAAAATTTATTTACGAAGATCTAGAGTCCATAGTCATACTTTTGTATACTTATATCGTTAGTAATAACTTTTGAGAGTTGGACAATGTAGCCATTATTTAAGAACAATAAAAAAATGACAATATTTCTTAGCTTTTGTCGACAATAAAGATTGAAAAATTACACCACAATGACATATAAATGTTGTGTACTCGGATAAATTTGATTATAACCAAAGTATTGTGAATCCAAAATCGACATTTGTATGGTCTAAATGAGACATTAAACTACTTCCAAAATGAGTTGCCTTATTTTCATATACTCCTTTGAGGCCTTAACCGCAACCGACAACTAAAAAATCAAAATTACATTTGTACAGAAAAAATCAATAACGAGAATGAAAGAACTTTAAAGCATTCACGTTTTTTGTATTGCTCTTTAACAAAAGTGAAATGCATTATGTTTTCAGCTAGACGTACCCGATTATTCTTGACATGTTGATGAATAACAAGGAGAGTTTGGAACACTTTTTAATAGTAGATCTATTAAAACAGTTTGGAACACTATTTACTAGTAGGCATACGCCTTCTTAACTTTTTAATATCTATTAGAAAGGAAATTTACGGAGATCTAGAGTCCATAGTCATAGTTTTGTGTACTTAGATTGTTAGTAATAACTTTTAAGGCATTCACATTTTTAGTATTTGTTTTATAACAAAAGTGAAATGCATATGTTTTCTGTTAGACATACCGGTTTTTCTTGGCATGTTGATTGATAGCAATAATGGTTTGAAACACTTTGATCAGCAGTATTAAAAGTGTGGTATACATTAACTTTGGTTCGAATGTAGAAGAAAATCATTGAGGTGAGTGACATTTATAGACTTCGATAGTTTATAAGACAGAAATGTTGCTAGATAAAATAATATAGTGTACCCAAAACTCCAAAAGGCTTTAATTTTTGTTTAGATGGTTCCTCTACCAAACTTCTGAAATTTTGAGTCTCATGATATAAATGTTGTTTACGGTAGTAAGTTTGTCTCTCAAAATGTTATAAAATCAGGGTAGTAAGTTTGTCTCTCATGGTAGATATATATGTGAATTATGAAATTATCTGATATGATATCAAAGTTAGCTAGATATAAGTAGAAATAATGAAATAATTTGCTTATGTTATCTTGTTTGATATTTTTATTTTCTAATATGTCTTACTTCTACACTGTATTTTGAAAGTATTTTCATTGCGTACTATTTATAATGTCCAGCAATTGATTCTGAAAAACCGAAATACCAAACACCCAGCATGACAAGTGAGACCAGTTAACCCTCTGATGCTTATAGATTTAAGAACATTGGACTTGTAGCATGTTTTGTCCAGGAAACAAAAGTTTATGTTCGCCATTGATTTATCTAATAACAATCGAAATATCACTTTAAACAACAAGATATTTTCTCCAAATATTATTTTAACGAAATAGAAATTTTTCTTCATTTTCAAGTATTAAAACTTAAAATCTGAATAAAAGACCCCGACGATAAAAAAAGTACCCTAAACTATGTTACACAAGTCTTATTCTTAACAGGTTATTGTGAACACATAAATGGTAGGATTTAAATACTAAAATTTCATGAGTCAATATGTTGATACCTTATAAATTTGTTTCATAAAGCCATTTTAGCCTTTGCATCCCACATTGGTTAAAGAGATGAATTGTTCTTTAGTTATATACTACAGTGTGCATTGCTAGTTTATGTTAAGAGTAGTGCTATGTTTTGAACGTGTTGGTGGACTTAGTTTAATCGAAAAGATTAAACAGGTTTGACGAACATGTTTAAAAAATTATACAAGCTCTTAAGTTTTTAGTTTCACTCAAGCTCCTTTTTTAACTTCGTACTCCATAAAGTTTACTGTATTTACAAATATTTAGGGTCTATGTAACATTATGATGATGAAACTTTTTTTTTTTTTTTTCCTCTTTTTCTTTTTCTTTTTTTCTAAGATGATGATACCTTGATGTTCGTAAGGTTGATCAGCCTTCTTAATGGTGTCCACCTAATGACGGAGCTCTAAAAATTTAACATGGATGATTCTACAAAGGTTAAAACGTGTTTAGCGGGTGCCGATGTTTTGTTACATACGGAATAGTGAGGGTTGTGATTGTGTTGTTCTCTATCTGAGCTAGTGTTATGGACTCTAATGTTGCATAAATGGTGACCATAAAAGAAGCGTGCAAGGTGACAAAAATGACGAGTTTAATTCTGTGAATATCATTATTGAAAGTGATTATTTGAATGCAATGTGATACGACCCACATGACAAGCCCATCTGATGATACCGGCCCAACCACAAACAGGCCCAAGAGGACTGTCAAAATGCCGGCCAAGTATTTGGAGTGAGGACCAACTTCTGCAGCAACGTGTTTAGTGGACTTAGTCGTGGCTTTCCTTTTTATTTGCATGCATGCATCATGGGTAGAGTAGTGGTAGAAGCACGTTTCCCTTATTTCTTGTAACCGAATAAAGTGCATGTAGAGATAGGTTGCATCCTTAAATAGTTGTTTTGTTTTTCATGAATGGAATATCAGAAAATTGCCCCAAAAGTTATCTTTTTCCCTTCTCTAAATTCTTTGGAGTCTAACCCGCTCTAAGGGTGTGTTTGGTAGGGAGAAATAAAGGTGGAGAAATGGAAATGGACAAAATTCTCGTGTTTGGTACGCTTGGGAAATAAAAAAGCGGAGAAATCAATTTTCTCGAGAATTCAACTTACACACAAAACCAATTCTCTATTTTCCTCACCTTTTGGAGTGGAAATCCCATTTCTCTACATTATGCTACAAAATAAATCACGTATACAAGTTTTTTTCATACAAATTTTTTTACTATAACTTTTTTACAAAATAAATAGGTTTTTTAAAATTAATAATTTTTTTATAAAAAATAATTTAAAAAAAATATTTTTTTTTAATATTTATTTTTTAGAATTGTTATTTAGAAAAAATAATTTTTTTTAAATAATTTTTATAAAAAATAAATTAATTTTTTTTTTAAATTTTTAAAAAATAAATTAACAAAAATATATAACTTATATATATATATATATATATATATATATATATATATATATATATATATATATATATATATATATATATATATTAAATGTATTTTTTAGAATTGTTATTTAGAAAAAATGATTTTTTAAAAAAAATCAACAAATATATTTTTTTTCATTTCTCGGGTCAAGTCTCTGTTGTTACCAAACATTAGAAATGAACAAAATTCTCTACTGATTTCTATTCTCTGAATTTATATTCTCTGCTTCATTTCTATTCTCTGAAATTCTCTCTACCAAACGTGCACCAATTTGGTGCTTTCATTCTCGTCTCAAGCCTTCACCATGCCACCACGAAAAGATGTCTCTTCTTCAGAGGAGACTTCACACACAGTCGCAGAACAATTAACCCTTCTGATCGATGCCACCACCGCCGCATCAACCAATTCCAACGAAACGGCTAATAACTTAGCTGATCTCATCCGAGTTACCCAAACCCTCACCACAAAAATCGATCAACTCACGGACCACATAACTGCTGGTGACGAATCCCCACCCCGGTACCGCTCCCCTAACCGCCGCCACCCAAATAACCAGAATCGTCGATATCCCCGTCAACCAAAAATCACCTTACCCCTATTCGATGTATCAAATTCCCTCGCATGGATCTTTCAAGCGGAAAATTTGTTCTCCTACTATCAAACCCCAGACGAGGAACGAGTCGAACTCGCCGTCTTTCACTTTGTGGGAGACGCTCTTTCATGGTACAAGCACCAAGCCGACAATGAACTTTTGGGTACCTGGAACGAGTTCAAGAGAGAGATAGAAATCCGATTTGGCCCATCATCGTATGAGAATCATGAAGCTACACTCTTTAAACTCAAACAATCCTCCACAGTTGCGGCATATCAAACCGAGTTTGAGAAGATAAGCAACCGTGTGGTAGGTCTCTCCCAACAGGCCCTCAAAAATTGTTTTATTTCTGGTCTTCGTTTGGATATTCAGAACGAATTGGCTATTCATAAGCCCACTACACTACACAATGCTTATGGCTTAGCTCGTTTGATTGAAGATAAACTGGCCCATGCTTTAAAACCCAGATCCACTTTTTTCAATAAACCAACCACTAATACCACGCTCCCTTCCTCCAATACTTCAATGACGACACCACCTTCCAGTAACCCTAATCCTCCGCTGCTACCAACACCCTCCAAACCACCATCACTTCCGTTCACAAAACTGTCCCCGGAGGCCCTCATGCAACGTCGTAAAGACGGCTTGTGTTTCAAGTGTCCGGAAAAATACTTTCCGGGTCACAAATGCTCACCACCACAATTCTTTTTGATTGTCGATAATGAGGATCAAGAGGACACCAACGAACCATCACCGGAAGCCAACGAACCCGATCCACCCAAACCAACCCTTCTTTGTTTGTCCGATGCAGCATACTTTGGTATCGCCTCTCCGCAAACCCTGCGAGTTACCGGCCATATTATGGGTAAACGAGTCACAATTTTGGTTGATTGTGGCAGCACCCACAATATAATCCAGCCACGCGTCGCCCTTATGTGTCGCTTAGACACCCAACCCATACCACCCTTCGATGTTATGGTCGGCAATGGTGAGCATATCACCTGCAAGGGATACTGTCCAGAGGTTCACATTCAGGTCCAAAAAGCACCGTTTCAAGTTTCGTTTTTCATCCTACCAGTAGAGGGAGCCGATGTCATTTTGGGTATTGGTTGGCTGGGCATGCTAGGTCGATTATCGGTTGACTTTTCGATACCCGAAATCTCATTTGTCAAGGAAGGTAAAACCTATACCCTTAAAGGAGAACCATTGGCTCACCAAGTATCTTCTAGCTCCTTGCAATCACTTATCAAAAATGGGTCAGTAGCTGTCACACCCCCAAAATCGGGTCCAGCGGAAGCATACGTGTAGCTGGGGTGTAACTCAATCGGTAACACAACACAAGTACAAAAATGGTTTTCACTTTAATTATTTAGAATAAAATCGTTTAACAAAAGTGTTGAATTTACATTGTTAAAAATAGTGCGGAAGTAGGCCTTTAGAATACTTTAAAACGGTCCCCATATAAATAATCAGAGTCTTCTATGACCATGCCATGCCCTGCCAAAACCTCCAGTAGTGTGTCATAGGTTAAAACCTGAAAATACATGCTAAAGTGTCAACACGAGGTTGGTGAGTTCATAGAGTTTGTTTAACAAATAAAGTTTATAGAAAAAAATGATCACACAGCAAAGGCATCGTAAATCCACTCAGTTACAAGTCCCGCCATAAGAGACTTGTAACCTGTGTGTTCACAACCCACTGCTAAAATATAGTTGCATGTTTAGTAGTCAAGTACCCGCGGTCATAATAAATCACAATATAAGCACCACCTATATAATAATGTATGCCATGCAAAGCCCCTAATTAAATAATATGCGTCCCGTAACATAGTGGACGAGAGGTTGGCCGACCTCTAATAGCGCTATCCATACTACTAATAGGCGTCGAACAATGCGAATGTACGAACAGTACATCATACAACTATTATATAAGATTAAGAACGCTCCGAACATGGGAGACTTAGCACGCTCCACCAATAAGGCGAGACTTTAGGGTTAAGAACGCTCCACCAATAAGGTGAGACTTTGCACGCTCCACCAAAAATGGCGAGACTTTAGGTCATAGTACGTACGGTACATTAGGGTCAAAAGTTTAAGTCAAGTTCAAAAGTCAAGTCAAGTTCAAAAGTCAAGTCAAGTTCAAAAGGTCAAGTAGTAATTCATGTAAAAACGAGCATGTATTCTCCCCCAAAAAGTTAACAAAACAATTTAAAAGAGTAGGGGCTATGACTCACCTGGTACGATAGTTACGAAGACAAAAGTGGTTATGATGGAAATGAGGCTCGGTCTCTAACCGCGACCTATAATGAACGAATGATACGATCTACTTAAATTATGAGGGGATGCGATGAATGTACATGCACATGAAGCCTATACCACTCGTAGTTTGAAAATAAGTGTTGGCGTTGATTTATAGTGTTTCCATAACTTAAGAGAATATGTGCTATTAGAAGTTGTCAAAAATATATATGTAGTTCGCCTAGTTTCAAAAGTGTATATCTTGGTCGTTTTAAGCTCGTTTTCTACGTTCTTTATATCCACGGAATCGTGGGACAACATACTAACATGTTTTTGACAATTTATGACAGCTAGATCAAGTTTTATGCTCAAATTTGCCCATGAGTACTGTTCATCAGCAAGCAGTTTTTCAGAAAACTAGTTTTCGTCGTTAAATTCGGAAAATCATATCTCCTTCGTTATAAACTCGTTTTGGTTCGTTCTTTCGCCAAAAGTTTCGTTTTTAAAAGTATTTTCTAAATCTTTGGTCAAAAGTTACCCAAAACCCACTGAGTTGGCCACGTTTTCATTTTAAGGACAGTAGGTTTTTATATAGTTTCAAAAATCATTTTCCTAGTTTCAAACTTGTTTCAACTTCAACCAAACCACTTTCAATCACCACAAATCTAGTCTAATCTTACCATACACCTTCTTAGGGTGTCATGGGGTCCTAAATATCATAAACCAAGTGGATCTAACAAGGATCTAACAATAATCTATTTCTAGGGATCAAAAGTTACATATATATATAAATGAGTGGTATATACTAACATATGCATGTAAACCTTGTATGAAAATCATATGACCATAAAAATAACATGAAGAAATTATGGAAAAGAGTTTGACAACTTACATAGAAAGATTATAGAGCTTGGATGAGTAAAACCAAAGAAACCTTGAGTTTTTATTACAAAACTCAAACAAAGACAACAAAAGGAACTAGATTAACACTTGATCTTGGAAAAATGATGGATCCTTGATGATTTTGGTTTATGGTCGTGGGTTTGGAAGAGAAAAAGAGAGGAAAAAGTGAAGTTTTGATCTAAGAGATCTAAGTATGAAATGTGAAATGAGTTTGTAGATATTTACAAGTCCTTATGGTCTTTGTTTTATTAAATAGCACATGGACTAGCTAGGGGGGCAATGGGGCATGAATTAGGGAGGGAAAGGTGAGGTTTTTGTGCTAATAAATGAGTTTGTCTAGTGGTTGTAAGGTTTAGATAGGTTTTGAGATGTATTAGGTGTTATCGGGTACCGAGTTATTTTGAAATAAATGTTAACGAGGTGAAATAAAATACGACGAAGTTCTAAAAGTTGTAAAATATTATTCCTGATGATAATCGGGTGTTAAAATAATTATTGGGTTGAAATAACGCAAACCGACGGAGTAATAAGCTCCGACCGGGAAAACGTAACAGTTGATTTGAAAACACCGGGTAAATTAATAATAAAATTTTTATATTATTATCATGAGTATAAAAATGTGTTAGGACCATAGTTGGGATTGTCGGACCAATTATTCAAAATAATAGTTCATAAGATAACGTTTATTAGGTAGATAATCGTAAGTATACAGAAATGACGCAACTCACGCATAAACGACAAATTTTCTCCGGAGGTGAATAGTGTTTTATGAATAGTAAAATTTTTGAACGCTTCTCAGAATATCAAACTGACCTAAAAAATGATGAATAGTAAAATGATGAATAGTGATCGATGAATAGTAACCGATGAATAGTAAATGTTGAAAGTTCGGGAAAAGACCAGAATTTACGAGTTGTGACAGTCTCTACCCCTTAAGGGAACTTCGTCCCGAAGTTCAGTTAACGTTGGTCTCTGAAGTGTTATAAAGGTGAAGATTCATGAGATGAAATGACCAGTTGACGTGTTTTCAGGCGGCGGTTTACGAGGTGAGGAAAAGTATAAGCGTTCTGACAACGAGGGTATACACACACATAAATGAAGCATTTGGAAATTGAGTTGAGGATTCAATCCAGACAGAATTTTATTATAACCATTCTCAGTGTTGCAAAATTCATTTCTGAGTCGGATATAGGTAGTCAGCCTATGTCCCACTATCCCGGGTTGAATATAGGTGACTAGTCTATATTCCACCGAGGTTCCATGAATTTTGAAATACTCAGCTCAGTTATACTAAGACTATGTCCTTCACAAATACCAAGACGTACAGAAAGACTAAGGCAGATGACCAAACTCGAGGTCAAATGATAAGACTATGCAAGGAGAAACATAACAGGGTGACATATATGATACGTGAACATGCTTATATGAAAGACAATGATAGAAATCAATTAGAATAAATGAACATAATATACCAGATAATGAGACACAAATCTCATCACCTAAGTCAGCAACAAACCACAAGTGAGGCTTCAGCTTGGCAGGCAGGCACGTGACGGTCATAGGGTTAAGTTTTTCGTAAAAGTAGCAATAGTCTAGGTTTTAAAAACACTTAGTTCGCTATAGCCGAAGCTCTGATACCAATCTGTCACACCCCCAAAATCGGGTCCAGCGGAAGCATACGTGTAGCTGGGGTGTAACTCAATCGGTAACACAACACAAGTACAAAAATGGTTTTCACTTTAATTATTTAGAATAAAATCGTTTAACAAAAGTGTTGAATTTACATTGTTAAAAATAGTGCGGAAGTAGGCCTTTAGAATACTTTAAAACGGTCCCCATATAAATAATCAGAGTCTTCTATGACCATGCCATGCCCTGCCAAAACCTCCAGTAGTGTGTCATAGGTTAAAACCTGAAAATACATGCTAAAGTGTCAACACGAGGTTGGTGAGTTCATAGAGTTTGTTTAACAAATAAAGTTTATAGAAAAAAATGATCACACAGCAAAGGCATCGTAAATCCACTCAGTTACAAGTCCCGCCATAAGAGACTTGTAACCTGTGTGTTCACAACCCACTGCTAAAATATAGTTGCATGTTTAGTAGTCAAGTACCCGCGGTCATAATAAATCACAATATAAGCACCACCTATATAATAATGTATGCCATGCAAAGCCCCTAATTAAATAATATGCGTCCCGTAACATAGTGGACGAGAGGTTGGCCGACCTCTAATAGCGCTATCCATACTACTAATAGGCGTCGAACAATGCGAATGTACGAACAGTACATCATACAACTATTATATAAGATTAAGAACACTCCGAACATGGGAGACTTAGCACGCTCCACCAATAAGGCGAGACTTTAGGGTTAAGAACGCTCCACCAATAAGGTGAGACTTTGCACGCTCCACCAAAAATGGCGAGACTTTAGGTCATAGTACGTACGGTACATTAGGGTCAAAAGTTTAAGTCAAGTTCAAAAGTCAAGTCAAGTTCAAAAGTCAAGTCAAGTTCAAAAGGTCAAGTAGTAATTCATGTAAAAACGAGCATGTATTCTCCCCCAAAAAGTTAACAAAACAATTTAAAAGAGTAGGGGCTATGACTCACCTGGTACGATAGTTACGAAGACAAAAGTGGTTATGATGGAAATGAGGCTCGGTCTCTAACCGCGACCTATAATGAACGAATGATACGATCTACTTAAATTATGAGGGGATGCGATGAATGTACATGCACATGAAGCCTATACCACTCGTAGTTTGAAAATAAGTGTTGGCGTTGATTTATAGTGTTTCCATAACTTAAGAGAATATGTGCTATTAGAAGTTGTCAAAAATATATATGTAGTTCGCCTAGTTTCAAAAGTGTATATCTTGGTCGTTTTAAGCTCGTTTTCTACGTTCTTTATATCCACGGAATCGTGGGACAACATACTAACATGTTTTTGACAATTTATGACGGCTAGATCAAGTTTTATGCTCAAATTTGCCCGTGAGTACTGTTCATCAGCAAGCAGTTTTTCAGAAAACTAGTTTTCGTCGTTAAATTCGGAAAATCATATCTCCTTCGTTATAAACTCGTTTTAGTTCGTTCTTTCGCCAAAAGTTTCGTTTTTAAGAGTATTTTCTAAATCTTTGGTCAAAAGTTACCCAAAACCCACTGAGTTGGCCACGTTTTCATTTTAAGGACAGTAGGTTTTTATATAGTTTCAAAAATCATTTTTCTAGTTTCAAACTTGTTTCAACTTCAACCAAACCACTTTCAATCACCACAAATCTAGTCTAATCTTACCATACACCTTCTTAGGGTGTCATGGGGTCCTAAATATCATAAACCAAGTGGATCTAACAAGGATCTAACAATAATCTATTTCTAGGGATCAAAAGTTACATATATATATAAATGAGTGGTATATACTAACATATGCATGTAAACCTTGTATGAAAATCATATGACCATAAAAATAACATGAAGAAATTATGGAAAAGAGTTTGACAACTTACATAGAAAGATTATAGAGCTTGGATGAGTAAAACCAAAGAAACCTTGAGTTTTTATTACAAAACTCAAACAAAGACAACAAAAGGAACTAGATTAACACTTGATCTTGGAAAAATGATGGATCCTTGATGATTTTGGTTTATGGTCGTGGGTTTGGAAGAGAAAAAGAGAGGAAAAAGTGAAGTTTTGATCTAAGAGATCTAAGTATGAAATGTGAAATGAGTTTGTAGATATTTACAAGTCCTTATGGTCTTTGTTTTATTAAATAGCACATGGACTAGCTAGGGGGGCAATGGGGCATGAATTAGGGAGGGAAAGGTGAGGTTTTTGTGCTAATAAATGAGTTTGTCTAGTGGTTGTAAGGTTTAGATAGGTTTTGAGATGTATTAGGTGTTATCGGGTACCGAGTTATTTTGAAATAAATGTTAACGAGGTGAAATAAAATACGACGAAGTTCTAAAAGTTGTAAAATATTATTCCTGATGATAATCGGGTGTTAAAATAATTATTGGGTTGAAATAACGCAAACCGACGGAGTAATAAGCTCCGACCGGGAAAACGTAACAGTTGATTTGAAAACACCGGGTAAATTAATAATAAAATTTTTATATTATTATCATGAGTATAAAAATGTGTTAGGACCATAGTTGGGATTGTCGGACCAATTATTCAAAATAATAGTTCATAAGATAACGTTTATTAGGTAGATAATCGTAAGTATACAGAAATGACGCAACTCACGCATAAACGACAAATTTTCTCCGGAGGTGAATAGTGTTTTATGAATAGTAAAATTTTTGAACGCTTCTCAGAATATCAAACTGACCTAAAAAATGATGAATAGTAAAATGATGAATAGTGATCGATGAATAGTAACCGATGAATAGTAAATGTTGAAAGTTCGGGAAAAGACCAGAATTTACGAGTTGTGACAGTAGCCTCCTTTCATACCATTAACCATCAACCACCACAACTTTCCCCACCATCCATAATTACCCATTTTGACCTACATATTACCACCTTACTAACCGAATTCCACACCATCTTTGATGAACCCAAGTCCCTTCCACCAAACCGCTCACAAGATCACCATATTCCCTTAACTGACGAAACAAAACCCATTAATGTTCGTCCCTACTGATACCCACACTTCCAAAAACAAATCATGACCAACCTCATATCCGAAATGCTACAATCGGGTGTCATTCGCCCTAGCCAAAGCCCCTTTTCTTCACCGGTGTTGCTAGTAAAAAAGAAAGACGGCTCGTGGCGTTTTTGTGTCGACTAACGCGCCTTAAACGCTGTCACAATTCCAGATAGGTTTCCCATACCCACAATCGATGAACTCCTTGACGAATTACACGGTGCTACCGTCTTCTCAAAAATCGATTTACTCTCGGGATACCACCAAATCAGAGTAGCCGAGAAAGACATACCCAAAACAGCTTTTCGTACAACTGATGGTCACTACGAGTTTGTTGTAATGCCCTTCGGATTGTCGAATGCTCCATCGACGTTTCAAGCCGCGATGAACGACTTGTTTAGGCCGGTCCTACGCCAGTTTGTCTTGATTTTTTTCGATGACATCCTCATTTACAGCAGTGACATTCAACAGCATTATGATCATTTAAGGTTCGTTCTCACCACCTTGTCATCCAACAAATACTTTGCCAAACCATCGAAGTGTGTCTTTGCAGTTGATGAGATCTCGTTTTTAGGCCACCGTATCTCCAAAGACGGTGTTAAACCCGAACCAGAAAAGATTCACTCAATCCAACAATGGCCAACACCCACATCTCTTACAACCCTTAGAGCCTTCCTTGGAATTACCGGCTACTATCGCTGATTCGTAGCCAATTATGCCACTATCGCCACACCACTCACAAACCTCCTCAAATCCAAAGACTTTCATTGGAACGATCAAGCAGAGGCTTCCTTTCACCAACTGAAAGCCCATATGGAAAACCTCCTTACTTTGGCTTTACCCGATTTTAACCAACCTTTTGATGTCACAACCGATGCTTCAGGTGTCGCTATTGGTGCAGTCCTGTCACAAAAAAACAGACCTATTGCCTTTTTCAGTAAGAAATTATGTCCTACCACGCAATCTCAATCCACCTACACCAAAGAGTTATACGCCATTACGGAAGCAGTTAAAAAATGGCGTCAATATCTTCTTGGTAGCAAGTTCCACATCCATACCGACCATCATAGTTTGAAGCACCTATTAACCCAAACCATACAGACACCAGAACAACAAAAATGGGCAACAAAACTGTTAGGCTTTGATTATGAGGTACACTTCAAGCCAGGAAAGGAGAATACCGTGGCAGATGCTTTAAGTAGAGTTGAACTTTCTACTTGCTTTGCAATCTCACATCCTGCCGCCCTCTGGTTGGATGAATTGAGACAATATTTCAAGCATGACGTTAATGGGAAGCAACTGGTCGACCAGGTTTTACAAAATTCTGTCGATTTTCCAAACCACTCTTATAGAGACGGTATACTTTATCAAAATGGCAAGATCATGGTACCCCCTTTGCAGTCCTTCAGGGATAAATTATTGGAAGAATACCACTCCTCGGTTATAGGGGGCCATTCCGGTGTCACGGCTACAACGAAGAGAATCGCAGCTACGTTTTCTTGGGTGGGTCTAAAAAAAGACGTTGCTCACTTCATAAAACATGCCAAGTTTGCCAACTCACAAAGTCACAAAACCACAAACCCTTCGGTCTTCTTCAACCATTACCGACACCTTCGCTGCCATGGCATGACATATCTATGGACTTCATCACACATCTACCACCATCGAAAGGTAAAACGGTTATCTGGGTTATTGTCGACAGATTGTCGAAGTTTGGACATTTTCTGGCCTTACCGACCAACTACAATGCTGTTTTTCTGGCCTCCATGTTCATGCGTGAAATCTATCGGTTGCATGGTCTTCCAAAAACCATTGTATCCGATCGAGACCCTCTATTCGTTAGTCGTTTTTGGTCAGAGTTATTCAAACAAATGGGAACCAAACTGCTGCATTCAAGTGCATACCATCCGCAAACGGACGGCCAGACGGAGGTGCTCAACCGGTGTTTGGAATCCTACCTTCGTGCCTTCGTTTTTCAAGAACCATCTAAATGGAATCATTATCTACACCTAGCGGAGTTTTCCTACAACACTTCTTTCCACTCGTCCATTAATATGACACCATTCAAGGCAGTTTACGGTCAAGATGTTACAACCATCCACGACTACAAGCCAGGTGATTCAAAGATCGGTTCTATTGACGATTCACTTATTGAGCATCAAAAGATCATTACCACAATGAAGGCTTCAATCGATAAGGCGAAGGATCGGATGATCAAACAAGCCAACAAACATCGTCAGGAAAAACAATTTGAGGTAAACGACTTAGTTTATCTTCGCTTGCAGAATTACAGGCAGCATTCGGTTGATCAAAGAACCAGCAGGAAGCTTTCCAAGAAGTACTATGGACCATTCAAGATAATATCGCGTATAGGCAAGGTCGCTTACAAATTGGAACTCCCAGATAACTCAAAGGTTCACCCGGTTTTCCACATTTCCTTGTTGAAACCATGTTATGGTAATAACCAGCAGCTGACCGATGATATCAAAGAATTGGAGCAAGATGTCGACTTGTCTTATATCCCAGAATCAATCCTTAATAATAGAGACTCACCTCGGGGAAAACAGGTATTAATCAAGTGGCAAGGCAAACCAATAGAAGAGGCAACATGGGAAGATGAATTGGATTTTACTACTACTTTCCCATACTTCTCCAACATTGGGGACAATGTTAATTTTCATGGAGGGGGTGTTGATACGACCCACATGACAAGCCCATCTGATGATACCGGCCCAACCACAAACAGGCCCAAGAGGACTGTCAAAATGCCAGCCAAGTATTTGGAGTGAGGACCAACTTCTGCAGCAACGTGTTTAGTGGACTTAGTCGTGGCTTTCCTTTTTATTTGCATGCATGCATCATGGGTAGAGTAGTGGTAGAAGCACGTTTCCCTTATTTCTTGTAACTGAATAAAGTGCATGTAGAGATAGGTTGCATCCTTAAATAGTTGTTTTGTTTTTCATGAATGGAATATCAGAAAAATGCCCCAAAAGTTATCTTTTTCCCTTCTCTAAATTCTTTGGAGTCTAACCCGCTCTAAGGGTGTACCACAATGTTATGGGTTAGTTGTCCAAATAAGAGACCATGGAGGTTATTACCTCACTTCCAGGATATAGACAGCTTTTTTCGAGTTGATTAAATGGATCGATTGTTCATGTCAATAACGAACGCGATTATGATGCTTATGAATTGGCCAATGAAGCAGTTTATCACAGATATCCTCGATCTATATGGAAGGTTGATTAAGTCATATATTGTATCGTTTTACTTTGGTTATATTTGATGTCGTTAGCGAATGGTGTAACTTTTAAATAGATAACTACATCATCTAAGTGTCATAAGTATTATCTAGCAAGAGGCATAAATAAAGTCATTTACAAACCGATGGAACAATAACATATTAACATGGCAGTTCCAAACTTCCCCCCATGTATGCCAACACTATAAGCAAAAGGCCATTGGTGTACATGAAGTGCAAAAGGAAGACAGTAGCCAGAAACCATGAAACCAAAAACACGAAGTATTACAAGCATTGAAAGGAAATATTCCGCTAAAGACGAAAACTGTTAGAATTTGCATGCCCCAAGAAGATATAGCTTCCTAGTTCCTTCGCTCTGTTTGCATCCACAAGAAACCTAATACCTGTAGCACGTCACAAATATAGTAGATACATGCAAGACCATTTAAATCTTACATCCCACATGGCTTGAAGAAAAAAAATGTTCATTGGTTAAATACAAACGTGTATATGCATAGTACGTGTTAAGAATAGTAGTATGTTTAGGATATAATATATGCACATAAGTTCATGTAATAATGATAATTGAACTTCATGAAGATATGTTATCCTAAATTTGTATAACTTCTTAACATTTTAATATTGATTCTAACTTAACTTTCTTTCTTTCTTGAAGTACTTTAAAAATTTTATTTACAAAGTTTTGATTGAACTTCATTCATCATTGTATATTCGAACTGTTTACTCATGAAATTAAGCTATAGCTTCAGTTAGACTACAATGGTTTATGAGATACTCATAAAATTAACCAAGTATGATGCCCAGCTTTTTAGCATACAATGATTTTTTTTAACATTTTAATGTATTAGTGTAATCTAAATTTTTTATTAATCTAATAAGTCACAATTAAACACATATTTTGCCTACCAGGATCAGTTAATAAGTTGGTTAATCGACCAATAAAGCATCCAATTATGCATTGTAATAAGCATTGAAATACCCATACACATTCAGCCAGCTTCAACATGTTGTTCAACTTCAACCATTTAAGCGTCTCATTTTTGACATATTGTAGAAAAAAGACGTAAAATAAAATGACTTATTTTAGAGAACCATGTTTAAACCGTCGCTTATACTTGAAATTCAACTCAATTAGTCCCACGATTCGCTGATATATGATAGTATAATTTTGGTGCTCCAAAAGACAACAGGTGAACAAAACAATGTATCCACAACGTTTTTGCTATTAGCAACATCAAATCTATCTTCACTTGCATCTACTTAGCATAGGAATGAACTACTAGTTTCATTGCTTACACTTAGCTTAGCTAGTTGACTCGTCAAAGCCAATGTTGGATCATCCTCCGATTCCAATTGCCAAGTCACTGGAAACACTTGATTTCTGCCAACAAACATATAAACCTTTTAAATCCGAAAGAATATTTCAGACAACTCATACTAGAACGGCTTGACACTTGACCTAAATAGTTTTGTTTGCTGCTGATATAATAGAAATACTTTGTACGGTTGTATTTCAGCATCAATTTAACGTCAAAAAAAGGAAATAATGTTTGTACCTTTCACAATGCTTGATTAGACAACGATTGATGGTATCCAAAGTATAATTTTCAAAAGCTCTCTTCAAACATTTAATACTTTGTTGTAAACGAGACAATGGTAAGATGTCCCAAAACTTCAAAACTTGAACACATAACAAATTTTCATAGACAATGTCTACGCTCCACACAAGATGCAAATGTCCATCAACATTGTATGTCTCTAACATGTTATGGAGTCCTTGTGTGTTGTGATCGTTTCGTTTATTTTTCTTTTGCTGGCGCCAACCACTTGAAAGCTTGGCGAGAAGCGTTACTATGATTTTACGAACATTAGGGTTCGTGATACTTGCTATTCTTTCAAGAAACGTGTTAGAAAAGTTAACCTGCCGAAAATCAGCATAGTTTTAGTTTTTAACAGCTAAGAAACAGATATAGTAGGTTTAGCATACAAATTAAAGTCAGCTTGGTGTACATGTACCTTCCATTTTGCCTCCTTAAAAAGTATTGAGTCGGAATTCAGTAACGACCCAAAATCAGCAAACTCCACCATGGCTTGGACCAAGTTCTTATCGCATCGTGCGTTATAAACACAGCCACGGTTTTCTGCATCATACACCAATGTGCTCCATACCGAGCCACTCTTGATCATAGTGTCTTTGTTTCCTACAATCCATAGGCAATGCCTAGCTCGAGTTAACGCAACATTCGCTCTTTCATGACTCGAAAGAAACCCAATCGATCCGCGACGATTACATCTCACTGCCGAGAAAATTATGACATCTTCTTCGCTACCTTGGAACCCATCAACTGATCGAACATTAACTGAAAAACTCCAACCATTCGCATTCTGGTCAAATTTCTTACCAAGTTTTGCTTGAATTGCATCCACCTGAGCCTTGTATGGTGAGATGCAGCCAACAGTGACAGTTTGTTTCTTCGCGACAGATTCTGTTACAATAAAGAATTGATAAAAAGACCAAAAAAATAAATAAATAAATAAAAAGTTCTACCTTTGTAAAGATTTGCAACAATCTCGGCTATCACGGCGACTTCCGCCATGTTTCTAGTGCTATAGTTATTGTCGAATTCCTCCTTGGCAGAATCTACATTGATGAATGAGTATGATCCATACATGTCACCTTTAAGAAAACGATTTTCGCGAGGTCTATTGATGACATTAGGACCATCCAAGATTAGCCCATTGTAAAACTCATTGTTGGGGAACTGACTTATTGTCGGATGCATTCTGTATTGAACATTGAGAAGGTGTTTTTTGTGACCAAGTAACACTAGTCTCTCAAATAAGCTTCTTCCGAACTTCGCCTCCACACAAATCTGTAACAGATTAACAAAGCATCATAAACTGCTTTCTTAAAAATTGTGAGCATATTTTTCTTCAGTAAATTCAGGTTTTTAAGAAATACCTTGCTTTGAACCATTGATGGCAGCTGCCTTTCGTCACCAACGAGCACAGCATTTTGAACACCTGGAAGCTGCAACGGGATAACAGACTCACATTCTTTAAGTTGTGCAGCCTCATCAATTAAAACAAATTCTATGGGCGTCATTCCGTTCCCACACAATTTGATTGAGCTCGAGGCAGTACAAAAGATCAGCAAAGCACTTCTCAGACAAAAGCTATAAAGTTTATCTTGGCTCATAGATTTCGGAATGAAAGATACCCCTTGAATCTCTTTTAGTGTTTGCATGCATTCGTTTTTTAGCAACCTTAATGTCAAGAAATGTGATCTATTTACTTTTCGATTGAAGGCTTCCTTTAAGCTTTGGTTTCTAGCTACTATTGCCTTCACAGAATCCCCAACCTTGTGAACCAAATTAATCGCATGATTCATTTTCCTTGCAAAATCGAGCGAAATCACAGAAGTAGGCAAATGAGTATACAAGTTCCTGAAACAATAAATAAGTTTCTTGCCCAAAACATTGAACTTGTTCATGGCAAATTCCTCAAAAGTCACCTGATTTTCTTCACCATTCTGGTCCGGTGTTGGCTCATTCTTCTTCTTGTTCTTCTTTCGTTTACTCTTGGATTTTTTTGGTGTAGAACCTATAAAACAACGATGCTCTTTCATAGGGTTTTCAAGGAACTGAATCATATCACTCACACAAGCTTTCCACTGAGATAAACAGTTTGAAAGAGCATCAATTCTGTTGTCAAGAAAAACATCAAGTAGCTCTTGATGATCATCATTTATTTTCATCCTTTCATTATTTCCAAATAAAAGTATGTCTCCGAATCCATATGTGTCACATCCCAAATCATGGTCACTTAGCAAACTCAATAACCTCTTCACAACCCCCACAACTGCGATATTTGTGGGAGCACATGTAAGTGTCCTGCGTTTCGTCCTTAACAATACAAATAACAATGAAGCAACTGTTTTAGTCTTTCCAGTCCCAGGAGGTCCCCATATCAATTTCGTGCATGAACTTTGATGACAACAATTTTTACCACCAAGACAACTCAGCACAGCATCTTCTTGTGATGTATCCAGCTTAAAAGAATCAAATGCTTGCCTAAGATTTAAGCCAATCACACCCTTTTCTCCTTCATTAGAGCACTTGTCACAATTTCTTGCACCCTGTATATAAACATATATCTATAAATGGGCAAGGCATAAAAGTTTACATAGAGATTGTATAGTATATACTTTAAAACCGGTTAAGGTGCGTGTATCACTTTTAGTATTATCTATACGTTTATTAGAGTCTAGAAATAGCCCAAACTTATAAACAGCGCAGAGTGAAAAAAAAATGTAAAAATGCGTGTGTGCTTAAAATTGTGTAAAAGCATGAATGTAAAATAAGTATAAAAAAGATTGTTCTACTAATAATAGTATTTAAAAAAAAATGTCCACGGTCTATTTCTTTTTGCAAAAAGCATTGTCCATCTTAAAAAATTATAGTCAATATTTTCCATGTTAACTATTATGCAGCTAATAAGCTGTCTTAAACATTATATAATTATTATTGGTGTAATTAACAAATTAGCAATGGGTTATTCAACAGACAAACTTCGTTGAGAGATAGCAGCCTAACAAAGTAACAGGCGCTTCATCTCAATGCTCATCTACACCAAGAAGCTCCCCCGGCTTTTGGCCGAAGACCTTCTTTCGCTCAGGTAATTATGAAAAACTTAATGATTTCTTTTAAAACCACAGCAATTGATGGTAGCTCGTAAAAGCATCTCGGAAAGGGGAGTCTTCATGGAAACCGAGGTAAGAGTTCAATCAATCATCTCTACTCAAGTGTATAATCCTATATATGCTGAATCAAATAGTTGGATTAACTGATCAAATATTGTGGTGAAAAAACATACCGGGGGAGTGAATGACAATGTTCTTTGAATGATATTCATGTTCCCGGTTGGTTGAAGAGCCTGCCATATACGCATATTTGTTGTCAAGTTTGTGAGATAAACAACAAACCTCTTCGACAGTTCCTTTCTCCCAAACTCAATAACATCCGACAACAAAACTTGTACTCTTGTCGGGATTTCATAGATTACTTTTGTCACATAAGCAGTGAGAAAAGGGCTGTTTGGTCTATCAAGATCATCAATGCGTTTTGGTTTAACTTGTGTCAAAGCAACTAGATCTCCAACTTTTGGCTCATAATTCATCCCAGTTAAAGTCATGCAGTACATCAACACTTTTTTGTGACCACCTGTTGGTAATGGTTGCACGTCGTAAATAGGACTAACTGGTGCTCGAAAGATGTCGGCTAGTTGAGAGAGCAGATCTGCATGTGTTTCTTCATAAAGATGATAGGTGAATGAGTCCATGTAGTGAGCTGCAGATGAAAATGTCAATGGAAGTTCTTCCACCTATAAAATATATAAGTCAAATATATAAATTTTATCATCAGAGAAGATACAACATTTGTAAAAAGCATACATAAAAATAGTAGATTAACAACCTGATACTTGTAAAGATCTTTGTTGAGTATATCATTTAGAGACCAAGAAAATACCACATCTAAAAGCCCTTGACGTTTTCTGCATAGTGGCTTTTTCTGCTTTGACATTGTAATAATGCTACTGTTAGTGCATGTCGCCATTCATTATTAAACTTCTACTTTGATGGTTTGTTAATTAGCAAAGCAAAAGGGAAAATAAGGAGGAAGATAAGAAAGGGAAGAGTCCATCCAGATTAAAGTGAGATACTGCAGTTTTCAAAAGGGTTAATGGCATGTAATAGATACATACTTTCCCACTTGTGCCATTATCATATACCAACCCAAAATATTACAAAAATACCCTACGAACTATCATATTTTTGTGTTGATATCATCATTTAACCTACAAAATTGGGTTAAACATATTCCGGTCATCTTCTCCACTTCTTCCGGCCACTTTTTGGTAATCTTTTTCCGGTGTGTTCCATTATCCGGCCATCTTCTCTACTTCTTCCGGCCACATAGATGCCATATCATTCCCGGTCATCTTCCCCAATTTTTCCGACCATCTTCTTCGGGTGGCCGTCTCTAATTCCGGCCATTTTTAAAACCACCCAGAAAACTTAAATTTAAATCTACACCACAAACATAACATAACAATCTATTATCTATACTAATCGAGCACAATAAAAAACAACCACCAAGACCTTACTAAAACCCATTTGGTGACAAATCTAAAACCCATTTGTTACTAATCATATTCCGGTCATCTTCTCCACTTCTTCCATGGCAACTTTCTTTGGTTCTCCTCCAATTGTGTCACCACCAATAGTAAGGACTCAACAATTATCTTCATCGTCACAATCACCGCCACCACCACCTCCACAGCAACCGTCTCAGCCACCGTCCCTCAGTAAGAAGAATTCATCACAGGAGTCGCAGCTGCCATTGACAGCGGCTACTGATAAAGTACAACGTTTATTTTGGGTTGTGTTTGTGTCGAGCCACTGCTTGGTCACGAGCAACATATTGGTATAAATTAAAATCTAGTGAAATGGGTTGGTTAAATTTTAGAAATTGGGATTGGGTTAACTTCAACTTGGTGCTGGTCTGGCATGGGCAGGTGGTTGTTTTTTATTGGATAGCTTCGAGTTTAACCCAATTTTGTAGGTTAAATGATGATATCAACACAAAAATATGATAGTTCGTAGGGTATTTTTGTAATATTTTGGGTTGGTATCTGATAATGGCACAAGTGGGAAAGTATGTAGCTATTACATGCCATTAACCCTTTTCAAAAAGACTTTTGGGTTTCCTTTTACATGAAACTTTAGTTAAGCCATTACCTCACTTCTTAACGTTTTAATATTGATTCTAACTTAACTTTCTTTTTTTCTTGAAGTACTCTAAGAATTTTATTTACAAAATTTTGATTGAACTTCATTCATCATTGTATATCCGAACTGTTTACTCATAAAATTAAGCTATAGTTTCAGTTTGACTACAATGGGTTATGAGATACAGAAATGCAAAACGATGATCATCACAATTATGCCAAATAAAAGCCATCTTAAACGTTTCTGGATTTAACAACATTATGCTTATAATGTTTTCTACAAAAAGGTTTATGTTCTCCACCGATGTATCAAATACAAATGGGTATATCACTTTAAGCAACAAGAAATGTTCTTAAATTCTTTTTTCAGTGTGATAGAATTCATAGAAAGTTTTCTTCTTTTTCAAGTGTTAAAGCATTATTTTTAATTCACTGTAAATCACTCAGCCCAGTATGAGCCCAGAAGAGTAAGAAGTAAGAACTGAAGTTTTTAAATTTTGAGATCTGTAACTTGGTTGGCTAAGATATTGAAAACCATTGTGGACGTATGGTCCGGACTGGACCCTACATGGGCCAGGCCCGGCAGACAGCGGCCCACTTTATGTCTAAACCATAATTCATGCCTTATAAATATAGGGCTGGGGTTCCATTCACCACAGAATACAACAGGTTACCCTAAACCTAATTCTAATATGCTCCGCGCATCGATACTAACTTGACCGTCGGAGGTGGATCCCGGGGCTACGGCCTCGGGTCCACTCCTAACGGGTTCTCTTTGTTGAACAGGTCTACTCAGGGCTCGAGAAGACGACTAACGGCCCAAAGAGAGTCGTTGAATCAACCCGCGCCAGATTATGCATCAACAAGTTGGCGCCATCCGTGAGACCCGGCTACGACAAGTGTCGTGCTCTCACATAGAGTTCAAAAGCCGTACACGGCAAAAAGGATTTCTCTATTCACCGTGTACAAGGTTTGAATATTGGCTTCACTGAATCTCGTACAAATTTATTAAAGATATTCGGTTGCACATGGGGTACAAGTTCTCATCATTACGTTTTGAATCTCGTACAAGTTTACATGCTGCAATAAATTATTCCAATATTACCCATATTTAATATCACTTTCATATTAAAATAACATATTACCAATATGGGCCTTAGACATGAGATGGTTGATCATTTATTTGATAAAACGTTTTTAATACTTACGTTTTGCGAATATCAACCACCTACCAATATTTTAATACTTACGTATTTTGATCCTTTTAAATTGGTACTAACATATTATCAATATTTTCTAAACTTTAAGTAGATATATCCATATTTTTTGGTACATATCTTTTAAGATATGCTATCTTTTAAATATTTAGAAGGTTTTACATAAATTTTTAACCTTGATAAACACGATTTTATCTATCGCTATGAGCGCATTATATCCGCACGATCGGACCTACTTTATCTTTTAGACGCGAATTAATTCGCGCACATCTTTTAGACGCGAACAGCACAGTCGCGATAAATCTACCCGCATTAGGCCATGCGTCCGGACATCTTCGCAATGGACATTCGCTATGAGCGCACGAACAAAAACCACGATGCTAGTCAATCGCCATGAGCGCACGAGACAAAAGCCGTGGACATGTTATGTTCATCTGCGATCATCCACAAACGTTAGAGCCTATGTGGTCATGATATATCCATCTACGTCTGTGCGTGCGAAACTATTAGTCGCGGTCATGGTACGTCCATCCGCGCCATTGTTTTTACTATAATAAAAAATCAATAAATTGCCATGAGCGCATTGCGTTCGCAGATTAGCTACATGCTACTTTTCTTATATAGTTTGTAAAACCTCACGATAGGTGTAATTCGCACTGCTACTTCTTTTATATATTAATTATATATGCTATGTGCTATACTTTTGCTACGCGCTAATCTTTTACCTCATTAGGTTTTATATGTTGCGATTCGCGACATATACTTCTAATATTTGCATTAAGTGTTTTTCAGGATTTGAATAACTAAGTTAAATGCTCCTACAAGAGTAGCACCATCCAACTTGGGGGGCTACCAGCGCATATACTACCATTGTTTCCGTACAAGTCACGCAGGCATATTTGGAAGCAGATCGTACGTAAGAGGTATTGCAAGCCGGGTACAAAGACGGATTTAAATATTCGCACCATCTTGCCGCAGGGGAGACGTCCTCTGTCGGTTGTAAAGACGAATGTAATGTTCGCGCACAGCGCACACCTCTGTCGCGCACAACGCACATCCTTGTTGCGCACATCGCGCATCTTTGTCGTGCACAGCGCGCACTTCTGCCACAGAAGCACGTCTTCTGTCGCACCATGTTGCATCGCTACTGGTACAAAAGGTACGCCTTTACCCAGGATGCAGCATACGAGATCCACCTTAACCATTGTGAGACAATTACAATCGTATTCCCGGTGCGCACTGTCGCATTTGGGCTGCGCAGTATGGTTCGTCCCATGTGCACACAAGTTGCGCACACACGGGCCATGTCGTCATGGTTGATTGGGCCTACGCGGCCATGAACAGAACTTAAGTTTAGCATAACATAGCACGCGCTATGTCATACTAAACTTGGGGGGCTTGTAGACGTATGGTCCGGACTGGACCCTACATGGGCCAGGCCCGGCAGACAGCGGCCCACTCTATGCCTAAACCATAATTCATGCCTTATAAATATAGGGCTGGGGTTCCATTCACCACAGAATACAACAGGTTACCCTAAACCTAATTCTAATATGCTCCGCGCATCGATACTAACTTGACCGTCGGAGGTGGATCCCGGGGCTACGGCCTCGGGTCCACTCCTAACGGGTTCTCTTTGTTGAACAGGTCTACTCAGGGCTCGAGAAGACGACTAACGGCCCAAAGAAAGTCGTTGAATCAACCCGCGCCAGATTATGCATCAACAACCATGTTTACCAAAAAATGTTTTATAATAAATAAACGAGATAATAAAGTTGCCAAAGGTGTTTCTTCTTTCGTTTCTAAATGTAAAACAATACTCGTAGAAATACTTAACTAAAAACTGACATACATCATCATTTAATTTGGATACCAAAATCTTTGTTAGTTGTGGCAAAATTTATTGATAGAATCTCATGTACAAATGTCAAAACATACTACGGTCATATTAAAACGTTAATGTTTTGCAAGTGAAGGGATTATAACACACTACGTTCATATTTTCAAAGATGTGTCAGTTACATAGGTGGTATATATTAGATTAGCAGTAAATTTATGTAACATGTTTATTTTATTTTATTTTATTTTTTAAACCAATTCAATCCCACATAGGTAAAAGATAGAAGATGTAGCTAGTTAATATACTAGATGGTTTATAAAACAAACATGTTTGGACTAGTGTTATGTTTCCAGGTATATCATCAAAGTCTCCTAAGTCCTAAACGAATCAAAAGTTATAGTGTGCTTTGATCATATGTCCGAAAATTTATATAAACTCCAAACTTTTCATATATGAACTTGTAACTTAAGTCAATCTTTTTAGCTGTAAAACGTAGATTTTTCCCAAAATCCATAACTCACATAGTTGGTTAGTTTTGAATTTGAAAACATGTAATCATTTTATTATTTGTTGAACAAGTTGTAGTATCATTTTGAATTTGGGTTTTATGCAATTTTAAAAGCTTAAGATTTTTTATGAGTATATATCTTTTAGCCAGTTATACGTAGTAGTTTTTTTCCCTGTTGCCATTAGTGGTATTTCAGTGATTGTTCACGAAAACTCATTCTTTGGCATTTGACTTTTACGATATGTTTATACTTTGTATGTACGATTAATTTGCCTTCTTTTTTGTTTGAGAATCCCATGGTAGTATTTCGAGTTTTCGTCACCCTCACTGCCACCTATCCCCCGACCAAATCCCACCACCGCCACCTAACCACCACCACCTCTACTTCTTCAACATGGGCTCTTCTCTTCGTCCCCGAGTTAAATCATCCAAATGGGCAGGCCCCAGGACCCGAACCACGAGGAGAGACCCGCGAAGAAAAAACCCTTAAAACTCACGGCTTCGCACTAAGAGGAAAACCTGGATTATTTGTCTCTTGCAAGACTTGAACCCTGGGTAAAACCTCCCCCAAGCTCCAGAAGGAGCCTATGTGGCCAACTGAGCTAAGCCGGTTGGTTAAATGTGAGAGTAAATACGCGGTACATTAGTTTGTTGAATGTTAAATGAGATTGGGTATTTATTCTACCACAAGTATTGTATCTGACAACATGGAAATGGAGCTAGCCAAACTATACCTAGCCTAGGTGCTAGGCGTTAGTCCACATGGTGGTTAATATCCTGTAATATTCATGTTACGTGGCTTGTGCATGTTCCTCGGTACAAACTGCTAGGTAAAATGGTCTTCTAGATAAAGAGTGTTCTTCCTCTGATGTTGTCGTCCGATATGTGTTCCTTCGGATCCATGTCCTTCAGACACGTAGAGAAACTTGTCGTTCGGCACGTGTCCTTCGGACATATACACCAACAACTATCTAAGATTTGTTTAAAGAGAAATAAAAAGGTGTTTGTATAAACATAATAATTGAGTTTAGGATTATGTTAAATAAGTAGTTTACGGTTTATGATGAATACGGTAAAAAGTTAAGAATAAGTGTTTGACCTAGTTTATAATAAAAAAGATGAAAAGAATGCTTATAAAATTATATAAGAGTTTAAAATTGGGTGGAATAACGACCTTAAGAGCGTATATATCACCCTTACATTAGCGTCAGTTCAGCTTTATTCTCTAAAACCAACTATATCTATAGTAATAAAACAACAAAGTTCACTCAAAATATATCACATTTAAACACATGTATACCCATCAAAACACACACTCTCACACAAGCATACATTGGATGGCTCGGTCGTCCACGAGATCGAGTCTTCCTTTTTGAATCTTGATGACGGGTGCTCTATTCGAGCCGTAATAAAGCACTATACGTGTTATTTTGCCGTGTAAGACGAAGAACGAGTCTTGCGAGGCTTATTACCGGCGGTCTAAGCCAATAAAGTTAAGCAATTGCCTTCCTTTTTATAATTTAATACTTTAAGTAAATATTAAGTAATTGCCTTCCTTTTATAGCTTAAGACTTTACGTATGACTTTGAAAATTATTATTATTATTATTATTATTATTATTATTATTATTATTATTATTATTATTATTATTATTATCACTTTATTGAAAAACAAATAGGATTTTGCAAGAAATTAGTGGGGAGCCGAGACACCAACTGAGCCCCCACACCTCTATCTACAGCAAAACCAATCCTACTAAAAATATGTGGAGCAGCACGTGCTCCAATGTCTTGAGTCATAGAGAATCGTCTAATGCGCTTTAATAAGGTCACTGCATCCTTTTCAAGTTCTCCAAAAGAAGAGAATGAAAAGGGGAGGAACCCATATCCGATATCAGCGCATTTTGCTGCATACTTGACACGTTTGCGTTGTGCGGCTTCAATAACCGCCAGACCGGGCATAAAATCAACCATACACGAACGCGTCAAAGGTGACGATCCTGTAAGATCAACACAAACATCAAGGCCACCATCCCAAGAATAAAGTAACATATCGGCTGGACGTAAGGTTTTGTCCCTCTCTCCACGAAGCCCAATATCCACCTCCTTACGAACTGAAACTCCAGACCGAGAACATATATCAACAAGAACATCATGCACAACATTGTGCCGATGTTTAATACCAACTAAGCCTGCGCACGATACATCATGATCTCCAAAAATATCTCCAGGAAAAACCTTAGAACAAGCTGAACATGGCATCTGGACAGTAAAAAGAGGAACACCCAACCGGTAACACAAAACACATCTGTAAGTCCTGGCATTCATAGTCTGTCCCAATCCGGATATCGGTGCCACCCTAAGCCAATCTGACGTATAATCCTCTTTTAATGAGTTCCATAAAGCCATCTGTCTAGAGGATAAATGGAAAGTGGATTCAACCGTTTGGGTAACACGTGCGAAATGTATTGATGAGTGTGTAAATACTCATCATTTCTGTTACATATAAGCTGCAAAAACATATGAAAACACACAGGAATGCTTTGAAATACATAAAATTATCCCTGGATTGTGTTTTTATACATAAGGATTGAAAACTGATAAAAAACAAAACATTTTACATAATTTACAGTTTCAGTCCCTGAACTTTGGAAAATTGGCAAAACTAGTCCCTGGTAAATCAAAACTTGTACAAATGTCATAAAAGGTCCTTGGGATTCATAAGTTGTCAAGAAAAGTCCTTTAAAGTTTAAAAATAGTAAAATGACAACTTTGGTCCCTCAACTTTTAAAAGTGTCAAAAATAGTCCCTAAGGTTTTGAAAAATGGAAAATGTGAAAAATAAACCTTATACTATTCTAAAAAGACAAAATTGGTCCTTATGATAACTTTTGAGAAGATACAAATTCAACCCTTCAAAAATCAGAAAATTACAGTTTTGGTCCCTGGAGTTTGTGGAATTGGCAGATTTGGTCCCTGAGGTTTAAAATAATAAAATTTATACTTGTGGTCCTTGTTCTAATGGTTAATTGCAGGTTCAGTCCTTATTTGAAGTTTGGAATATTTACACAACAGCCCCTCAAGTTTAACCAATTTACAAAAATAGTCCTTGTGTGAAATATAACCAACCGGACCCTTTGTTTTATTTCAAATCCAAACAAACAAACCCAAAACTAAACCAGTCCACTTGGGCCCAAAAATTTACCCAGCCCAACAAATTAAACCCACTCACCCTTTTAATAAAAACGGGCGTTGACCCTCGTTTGACCCCCATCTTCCCCAATACCACTACCACTACCACTGTTCCATCCTCTCTCCCTCAGCCTCTTCTCCAAAACCAGGGTGGTATCACCACCTCACCACACCACCTGTCCACTTCCACCTCACCTCCAAACATCATCATACCACACCACAGTAAACATTTAATGCTTCCTCAACCTCCACACTCAACCTCTATGACCTACACCCTGTTTATTGACCCAAACTCCACAAAAAATCCATGTTTACTTCCCAATGTGTCCCCTCCACCTCCACATAATTCCACAAATCTTTAAATGCCCTCAAACCACTCTTACAGCTCAAAAGCAATTTTGGCGCCAAAATTGCCACTTGTACGATTTTGATGAATTTGATGAATTGAAGGGCTGGGATGAAGTGGGAAAGATTCAGAGGTCGACAAAAAAGCCTTTTAGTCAATAAATAAGAAGAAAAGAGGCAATGTACCAGATATAGAGTGTAATTTTAATTTTGTAAGTCGAATGTATTAATTTTCTTAATCCCAGTGTATGTTAAGCTTTAAAAACTTTTTAGTTATCTTATTCAGTGTAACTTGAATCTTTTCCAGTAATCAATTTGAAGTTTAGTTTGGAATCTCAATCTGTGCATTTTTCTTTTATTTGCAAAAATCTCAAGTATTTGAACTGTTGGTTCTAGCTGATACTCTGTATTCCATAAGCTCACTTAAGCTTTGACAAAGCCTAGATAAGCTTTAAAATACATTAAATCAAAGAGTAGTGGTAAACTCAAAAATAAATAAAAATAAAAAAAAAATAAGTAGAAAATAAAAAAAAAATGACAATGAAGGTGGTGTATTCAAGCTGGAGCATGGGAAAGAATGGAATGCCCATGGGTTAGTAGGTCTGTGGAGACCATTTAGGATTGGTTCTAGTCATTGGTTCTTGGATTTCAAGTGGGCACTCTTGTAAGCAATCTCCTTAATTTTTGGCACTTCACTGTTTATATAGATAAATGCTTTAGTCTTTGTTGTTTCTCAACTGATTTGTGTTATTTAATGTTAATATAACCTAAAATCATTAGCTTGTTTATTGATTTTGAAAGTTCATTAGTTTTCTAAAAATCAGTTAAGTTGTGTAAACTTGAATTCTGAGTTCTTGGGTTGTTACTATTGCTTATTTGTGCTCAATTAGACTCATTATATTGTTGTTAAAGAGTATGTATCAGATTTGAGGTTTACTTCATTAGGTTGTTTTGAAAATCATCAAGTAAATTCATATATAGGGGTGTTTGGATCAGTGGATTAGCCCACTGATTCCTTGGTCTTGGTTGATATTTGTTGTTTATATACATTACCTAGGTCTGTTTAAGCTTGAATCAACCTTCAAATTGGACCCTAGTAACTAAAAAGTCAAAATCACAAAGTTTCACCACCACAGTTAACTGTGGTGGTTTTTAGAGTCCAAAACCTTTTCATTTCAATAGATAAGTTAATGTTTCAACTTAATTCAGTCCTTATTTAACTTATAAACATGATTTGAGTAAGCTAAATTAAGCAAAATCTCATAAAAGTCAAAGTTGTGTAAAATCCTTTAAAGTCAAAGTCTGACTCAGTCATTTTGAGCCAACTTTGGAGGCCTGTAATTCATTGGATATTAAGATTCAAGGTCTAAAATTTTACATGCTTACTCTCTACCACCTAGTTGATTTTTGTGAATTTTATTAGATTTTTGTGATTTTATCTGGTGGGTCCCACACCCCTTGGAAGTAACCTGCAGGGCAACCCATTGCCCTGTTCTCAGCATACCACTTCCACACCACCACCTTTTGTGGTGGTTTGTGGCCAACTCAGTGGTCTATACCACTTGATTTTGGTTCAACTCAACCCCCCTCCTACCAGGGAAGGTTTTTGACCCTTTTGTTTGAACCCTAAGTCTGTGGACCCCACATTGTTTGGACCCTTAACCTTGTCCCCTAACTGCCTCAGAAATCAATAAGCTTGTGCTTATTTTTGGTCTTATTGGCTTATTCAGGCCTATCCTTTGTTCCATAGTTGCTTAAAATTGTTTGTTAAACTCAGAGAAACCAATCTCAACCTTGTGGACACCACACAAGCTCAGTTGAGCTTATTTCTTGTCATAGTCAAACTTTGGTCAACTGTCTTAATAATAAGCTTATACACAGCTTATTAATAGTTTATAAAATTATTGTTTTCACAAAAGTTAGTTATTTTTAGGTATAAAATAGGTTGGTAAAATAAAATTCAAGAAAAACAAATATAAAATTAAGTGATAGTTTCTATTTAATTCAATTTAATTTTAATTTTCATTTTTAGATTTTTATTAAGTGAATTGTGTTTTTATATTTTTATTAATTTCCTTATAGGTTAAAGTATTTTTAATAATTTTCTCAGATTTTTATTTTGTAATTTAGTATTAATAATAATTAATAATACTTTTATTAATAATTAATCAATAAATAAGAATTAAATAGCATAATATATTTTTATAAGGTAACACCTATATTTTATATTTTTCCTAGCTTCTATAAGTCATAAAATAATTTTAAAAATTTTCTTGTGATTTATACTGTTCATTTACTAGTTTTCATAATTTAATTATTTTAATTAGATATTAATTAATAAATAGAATAATAATTAGTAAATTAGATTAAAAATACATAATATAAACTTTTTATAATTTTTTAGGATTCCTATGATGGTTAATTAGATATATAAAAATTTTCATAATTATCTAAGTCTTTTTAGTAATTATAAATAAGTTAATCAATATAATTGGTTAAATAATAAATAAATAATAAATAATTAATAATAGATAGATAAATAGTGTGAAAAATATAATTTTCATTTTAAAATAAGTTTTATAATATTTTAGATTTTTAGAAATTTTAATTTTAATTTTCTAGACTTATTTTATATTCTTCCTAATTATTAGTTAATTATTAGATAATTAATAAATAGTTATTAAATAAAAATAATTAATTAAATAGTTTTTAATTATAAAATAAATATTTTAAATTTATTTAATTTGCATTTAAGCCCCTAAGGCTTGCAAAATCCTACTATAAGTTAAATTTGTTTTTGTTTACGTTTAATTAGTAAACGTTTACGTTTTTCAGTCCCTTTTTCACGTGTACTTATCTGATTTCACGTATTAGTGATATAGCTTATTAAAGCTATTCACTCTTATATTTCAGTAGTACAAATCACTTAAACCTTTTTCCTGTTCAATTCACCTGATCTCAAAGTCGTTTTATTTCAGATTTCACATCTCGTTGGGATCTAACGATCCGGGGAAACACTAAACTCACCGGAGTATTGGTTTAGGCTGTTTGACTTGTTGACCATTACTTGGTTGATATTATCTGACTGTTTAGCACCAATCAAAATTTGGCGCCGCTGCCGGGGAGGTGTGCTGCGTATTACGACTTTTTGAAATATCTGTGAGTTTGAATTTTCACACTTTGTTATATATCATCTTTTTGTTCATATTTTATTTTCTATTTGTAATTTCCCGTCACTCTAAGTATTCTTAGAGTCGTCTCTAGTGCATGCGCACTCGTTCTTCTAGGTCAACAAGCCCTTTACGTGAGCTTGTCAGAATTCCTCGAAGACGCCGTAGACGTTCTGCCCCAACAGCCGTATCTGAGGAACGTGCTGTTCACCAAAGAAAGTTATCATGGCGGAAGACCGTCCAATGAATGAGCTTCTCCAAGCACCCATTGAGGGTTACGGAGACGCTATTGTTGTCCCAGCCATCGTGGCTGAATACTTTGAGCTCAAAACCGGGTTACTAAATCTAGTGACTTCAAGCCAATTTTATGGTTTTGAGAGGGATGATCCCCATGCTCACATTCGATGGTTTAATAAAATCACTTCAACCATCAAATACAAGAACGTCCCTTCCGAAGCAGTTAAACTTCTTCTTTTCCCATTTTCTCTTGAGGGAGCAGCCCGGATTTGGCTGGAAAAACAACCTCCTCGTTCAATACACTCATGGGAAGATCTAGTTACCAAATTTGTAAACGAATTTTTTCCCCCGTCCAGAACGACAAGTCTTAAAAATGAAATCATCAAATTTACTCAAAGGTTTGATGAATCGTTTGGTGACGCGTGGGATCGTTTCAAAGAATTGCTTCGTCGATGTCCTCATCATGGTTTCACTGAATTAATGCAAATTGACACGTTTTATAATGGTGTGAGTCAATCTGACCAAGATTCTCTCAATGCCTCCGCGGGAGGTAATTTTTTGAGCAAAACCACAAAAGAAGCTTTAGAAATCATTGAAAATAAGTCCAAAGTCCGCACTACACGCACAAAACCATATAACTCCCAAGTGAGTGCTGGTCCTTCGACTTCATCACCCGTGAGTACTTCTAGCACCGATGCTAAGATAGATAAACTCACGGACGCCATTCAAGCTTTGGTTCTCTCAAGCCAGAAAAAAGTCACTTTCACACAAAACCCTTCACATGCTGAAGCTAAAAAAGTGGAAGTTTGTGTCACTTGTGGTGGCCCACATGCTTACTACAATTGTACTGCCACGGATGGTAGTCCTTTTGAAGCCAATGCCTTAGCCGGAACTACAAATCAGGGAGGTAATCAATACCGTCCTCAAATGGAACCAAGTTACCGTGCTAACACACATATGGGACCACCCGGGTTTAACCAAAACCCAAATTTGCAAAACAGAAACCAGAACCAACCTCGAATGAACCAAGGTTATCAAAACCAAGGGAATTTCAATCCTGGACAGAATCAAGGTTTCCACAATCAAGGAAACTTTAACAGAAACAATTTCAACCCCGGAAATCATTTTCAGGGAAATGGTAATCCAAATCAAGGGAATTTTCAGCCACAACAAGGTTATAATCAAAATAACCGTGTCCAAAATTTCCCTAACCAAACACAAGCCATTCTCCCAGCTCCACAACCATCATCAGATGAGTTGTTGAAGCAGTTCATGAAAACTCAAGAAGAGACAAACAGGTTGTTGGTCAGCCAGATTTCTGAACTTAAGAAATCTTTAAATGAACAACCCTCGGGCTCTGGAAAACTTCCGAGCAACACGATCGCAAACCCGAGGGGCGATGCAAAGGCGATCACGACCAGGAGCGGAGTTTCATATGATGGACCCACTGTTCCCACTACCTCTTCTTCTTCTCCCAAGGTAGTGGAAAATAATGTCGAGGTAAATAAGGACGAAGTACTTCCTACTCATAAGGGAGGTACCCAAGACGTCCCACCTCATGTTGTCCCGAAACCCAAACCAAAACCTAAAGTTGTTTTTGAACCAAATGATATTCCAGTTGAAACACCTCAGTCCAAACCTTCTACCTCCTCTATTCCTTACCCCTCACGCTTGAGTGAGCAAAAGCTCCGTGAAAAAGCTAGTCACCAGATGGATAAATTCTTTCAAATCTTCCAAGATTTGCATTTTGACATTAGCTTTGCGGATGCTATTATTCTGATGCCCAAATTTGCATCGACAATCAAACACTTGTTAAGCAACAAGGAGAAACTGTTTGAAATGGCAAAGACTCCCTTGAATGAGAACTGCTCAGCAGTTCTTTTAAAGAAGCTTCCCGAGAAGCTGGGAGATCCTGGAAAATTTCTAATACCATGTGTATTCCCGGGAATGGTTGATTGCTATGCCTTGGCCGATCTTGGTGCAAGTATCAACTTAATGCCGTACTCAGTTTGGAAGAAACTTTCTCTTCCTGATCTTACTCCTACCTGCATGACTTTAGAGCTTGCAGACCGATCGATATCTCGTCCTCTCGGCATTGCCGAGGACGTGTTTGTAAAGGTAGGAGAATTTCATCTCCCCGCTGACTTTGTAGTGGTTGATTTCGATGCCGATCAAAGGGTCCCTCTCATTGTTGGGAGGGGTTTCCTTAGAACGGGCCGTGCTCTTATCGATGTATTTGAGCAAGAAATCACTCTTCGTGTGGGTAATGAAGCTGTTACATTTAACCTCGATCAAACCTCGAGGTACTCCTCCAATTATGATTCTGAAGCAGTTAATCAAATAGATGTCATAGACATTGCTTCTGAGGAGTACTCTCAAGAGTTTCTTGGTTATTCTCATAATTCTGTGAGTGGGGATGCCACTCCATCATCTGAACCTATCATTTCCGACTCTTCCCCTTCTCTCACTCCGTTTGAGGGAAGTGATTTCCTTTTGGAAGAGGTCGAGGCTTTTCTCAAAAGTGATTCAGTTCCATTGGGAATTGATAACACTGAGATTGATCTGGAGGGAGATATTCTTCTCCTTGAGAGATTGCTAAATCAAGACAATTCTCTTCCACTCCCTCCCGTACAACTTCATAATCAGGAAATCAAATATGTTGAGGAAACTGATGATTTTCCTGAGGTCGAACTCAAGGACATACCTCCTCATCTTGAATACGCATTCTTGGAGGGTAATGATAAATTACCCGTCATTATTGCTAAAGGTTTAAGTGTTGAGGAGAAGAGTGCTCTCATAAAGGTCTTGAAGTCAAACAAGCAAGCAATTGCTTGGAAACTCTCCGATATTAAGGGTATTAACCCAGATTTTTGTACACACAAAATCTTGATGGAGGATGACTTCAAGCCTGCTGTGCAACACCAAAGAAGGGTGAATCCAAAAATCCATGATGTGATTAAACAAGAGGTTCTTAAACTTCTTGATGCAGGATTGATTTACCCTATCTCTGACAGTCCATGGGTTAGTCCCATTTATTGTGTCCCAAAAAAGGGTGGCATTACTGTTGTCACCAATGAGGAAAATGAGTTGATTCCAACTCGGCTGGTTACCGGATGGCGTGTTTGTATTGACTATCGTAAGTTAAATGACGCCACCCGCAAAGACCACTTTCCGCTGCCCTTTATGGACCAGATGCTTGAGAGATTAGCAGGGAACGAGTACTATTGTTTCCTTGATGGTTTCTCAGGATACTTTCAAATCCCCATTGATCCATCGGATCAAGAAAAGACTACCTTTACATGCCCTTATGGAACCTTTGCTTATAAACGTATGCCTTTTGGCTTATGTAATGCACCAGGTACGTTTCAGAGGTGTATGATGGCCATATTTACCGACATGATTGGTAAAACGATGGAGGTCTTTATGGATGACTTCTCGGTCATTGGGGATTCATTTCAAACATGTCTCACCAATTTAGAAACAATGTTGAAAAGGTGTAAAGACACCAATCTATGTCTAAATTGGGAAAAGAGTCACTTTATGGTCAAAGAGGGCATTGTCCTCGGCCATAAGATTTCCAAGAATGGGATTGAGGTTGACAGAGCTAAGGTTGATGTCATTGCAAAACTGCCTCACCCTACTACCGTCAAAGGTATTAGGAGTTTCTTGGGTCATGCCGGGTTCTATCGTCGATTTATACAAGATTTTTCTAAAATCTCACGGCCTATGACTCATCTCCTTGAAAAGGATACTCCTTTTATCTTCTCACCAGAGTGCATCGAAGCTTTTGAAACATTAAAGAAAAAGCTTACTGAGGCACCCATTCTTATTGCCCCCGACTGGGACTTACCCTTCGAGCTTATGTGCGATGCAAGTGATTTTGCTATCGGTGCAGTCTTGGGGCAACGCAAAACGAAACACTTTCAGCCTATCCACTACGCAAGCAAAACTATGAACGAAGCTCAAACTCATTACACCACTACAGAAAAAGAATTATTAGCTGTGGTGTATGCTTTTGAGAAATTTCGGACATACTTAATCTTGACTAAAAGCGTAGTGTATACGGATCACTCGGCTCTTAAATATCTATTTGCAAAACAAGATGCAAAGCCGAGATTGCTCCGTTGGGTTCTCCTCCTCCAAGAATTTGATATCATTATTCGTGATAAAAAAGGAGCTGAGAACCTGGCTGCTGATCATTTGTCCCGATTAGAAAACCCTCATCAAAATGTGTATGAGAAAAAGGAAATAAATGAAACATTTCCTCTCGAAACACTCAATGCGGTTGCTTTTCGTGGAGATTCTACTACCCCATGGTTTGCCGATTTCGCAAACTACCATGCGGGTAACTTTGTTGTGAAAGGGATGTCAACCCAACAGAAGAATAAATTCTTTAAGGATGTTAAACATTACTTCTGGGATGACCCCTACTTATTCAAAATCTGTGCGGATCAAGTCATCCGACGGTGTGTATATGGACAGGAAGCCACTGAAATTCTTAAGGCTTGCCATGCTGGACCCACTGGGGGACATCATAGTCCTAATTACACCGCCAAAAAGGTGTTTGATTCCGGATTCTTCTGGCCCACAATTTCTAAAGATGCCCAGGATCTCATTAAAACCTGTGACGCTTGTCAGCGTCATGGAAACATTTCACAAAGAAATGAGATGCCACAAAATGCTATTCAAGTATGTGAAATATTTGATATCTGGGGCATTGACTTTATGGGGCCATTTCCATCATCCAGAGGAAACAAGTACATACTTGTGGCAGTTGATTATTTATCAAAGTGGGTTGAAGCAAAAGCTTTACACACAAATGATGCCCGAGTTGTAGTGAAATTCCTGAAATCTCTTTTTGCCCGTTTTGGAACCCCACGTGCTATTATAAGTGATCGTGGTACGCATTTCTGCAATGACAAATTTGATAAAGTCATGCAAAAGTATGGTGTAACCCACCGTCTTTCTACCGCGTATCACCCACAAACAAGTGGGCAAGTGGAAGTTTCAAATCGTGGTATCAAAAGGATACTTGAAAGGACTGTTGGTGAAAACCGTGCTGCCTGGTCGGATAAATTAGATGACGCACTATGGGCCTTTCGTACAGCTTATAAAACACCCATTGGGTGTACACCTTACAAGCTTGTGTACGGAAAGACATGTCATTTACCGATGGAACTTGAGCACAAAGCCTACTGGGCTTTGAAACATGCCAACTTTGACCTCAAAACTGCGGGTGATCACAGAAAAGTTCAAATGAATGAACTAAATGAACTACGTGATCAGGCCTACGAGAACTCTTTAATCTATAAAGAAAAAACAAAGAGAATACATGACTCAAAAATAAAGAACCGTGTTTTTAACGTCGGTGATCGAGTACTTCTCTTTAACTCTAGATTAAAGATCTTCTCGGGTAAATTAAAAACCCGTTGGACTGGTCCATTTACTATCACTAAAGTTTATCCATATGGTACCGTTGAGTTATCTCAAAATGACGGTCCATGTTTTAAAGTAAATGGCCATCGTGTGAAACATTACTTTGGAGAGGACTTCCCAAACGTGGTTGTCCCGGATCTCCAAACTTTCCCCAAGGACAATTAAATTCGGGGTCGAGTCAAGCTAGTGACTCGGGAATCAAAAACAAGCTACCTCATGAACAAATCAATTCGAGGTCGAGTCAAGCTAATGACTCGGTAATCAAAAGCATAGCAATATGGGTTTTCACCCGTATTTCTGACTTCTTTCTACTTTCTACCACCCTAGTGTGGGGGAGTGGCCATCCCCCACCGTTTCAAAAGTAAATATGTTTCAAATTTCAATAATCATGTTTTGTATGTATATTATATACTTTATCATTCAACTCCCGGGCTGTCAGGACAAATTTATTACAGTTAATCATTCACAAGTGATTAGCTAGCGTGGTAAACCTGACACAAGCCTGGGAGGTAGTGAGTACTCAAAAAAAAAAAAAAAAAAAAAAAAAAAAAAAAAAAAAAAAAAAAAAAAAAAGTTTAAAAACAAAAGAAAAAAGTGAGTTTGTATGTAAATAGCCTAAAATAAAGGTTATAAATATTTCCTTCTTACGTTCTAAGTATCGGTTTAACACCCGGTGTTTTGAATATTGAGGGCAATATTCATTTCTAAGTGTGGGGGGGGGGGGGGATTCTCACGAATTCAAACACATGTTCCATCAAGCACCCTCATTTGATCAAAATTTAAAGTTTTTTCACACTTAGAAATGCAATAAATGGTATCAATCCTCCATGTCTAACCCACAACAGGATTGGCTAGTCCAGGAGCAAACGGCTCTTGGTAAAGACATCTCAAAACCGTTGATGGCTTGCAATTTGCCAAAAATTGTATGGTTTCTCAACTCCCCATTATCCTAAAAAGCTAATGAGTTGGCTAGCCCGCAAGATTATGGAGTTTGTGGTAAAGGCCGTAGAAAATCCATAATTGGTAATCAGCTCACCAAGATGTTGACTATTCCATCAAGAGTTGGCTAGTCCAGAAGCAAACGGCTTCTGGTAAAGACAAATCAAATCCGTTGACAGCTGGTGGTTTGCTAAAAATCACACGGTTATCAGGTGTGCCACAGTTCTTACACCTGGCTACTCCAGAAGTGATGGCTTTTGGTAAAGAGTAAAAATTCATTAATTTTTTCTCAAATAGATTGCTAGGGACTAGCAATAGTTTAGTGTGGGGGATTGATGAGTGTGTAAATACTCATCATTTCTGTTACATATAAGCTGCAAAAACATATGAAAACACACAGGAATGCTTTGAAATACATAAAATTATCCCTGGATTGTGTTTTTATACATAAGGATTGAAAACTGATAAAAAACAAAACATTTTACATAATTTACAGTTTCAGTCCCTGAACTTTGGAAAATTGGCAAAACTAGTCCCTGGTAAATCAAAACTTGTACAAATGTCATAAAAGGTCCTTGGGATTCATAAGTTGTCAAGAAAAGTCCTTTAAAGTTTAAAAATAGTAAAATGACAACTTTGGTCCCTCAACTTTTAAAAGTGTCAAAAATAGTCCCTAAGGTTTTGAAAAATGGAAAATGTGAAAAATAAACCTTATACTATTCTAAAAAGACAAAATTGGTCCTTATGATAACTTTTGAGAAGATACAAATTCAACCCTTCAAAAATCAGAAAATTACAGTTTTGGTCCCTGGAGTTTGTGGAATTGGCAGATTTGGTCCCTGAGGTTTAAAATAATAAAATTTATACTTGTGGTCCTTGTTCTAATGGTTAATTGCAGGTTCAGTCCTTATTTGAAGTTTGGAATATTTACACAACAGCCCCTCAAGTTTAACCAATTTACAAAAATAGTCCTTGTGTGAAATATAACCAACCGGACCCTTTGTTTTATTTCAAATCCAAACAAACAAACCCAAAACTAAACCAGTCCACTTGGGCCCAAAAATTTACCCAGCCCAACAAATTAAACCCACTCACCCTTTTAATAAAAACGGGCGTTGACCCCCGTTTGACCCCCATCTTCCCCAATACCACTACCACTGTTCCATCCTCTCTCCCTCAGCCTCTTCTCCAAAACCAGGGTGGTATCACCACCTCACCACACCACCTGTCCACTTCCACCTCACCTCCAAACATCATCATACCACACCACAGTAAACATTTAATGCTTCCTCAACCTCCACACTCAACCTCCATGACCTACACCCTGTTTATTGACCCAAACTCCACAAAAAATCCATGTTTACTTCCCAATGTGTCCCCTCCACCTCCACATAATTCCACAAATCTTTAAATGCCCTCAAACCACTCTTACAGCTCAAAAGCAATTTTGGCGCCAAAATTGCCACTTGTACGATTTTGATGAATTTGATGAATTGCCAAAATTGCCACTTGTACGATTTTGATGAATTTGATGAATTGAAGGGCTGGGATGAAGTGGGAAAGATTCAGAGGTCGACAAAAAAGCCTTTTAGTCAATAAATAAGAAGAAAAGAGGCAATGTACCAGATGTAGAGTGTAATTTTAATTTTGTAAGTCGAATGTATTAATTTTCTTAATCCCAGTGTATGTTAAGCTTTAAAAACTTTTTAGTTATCTTATTCAGTGTAACTTGAATCTTTTCCAGTAATCAATTTGAAGTTTAGTTTGGAATCTCAATCTGTGCATTTTTCTTTTATTTGCAAAAATCTCAAGTATTTGAACTGTTGGTTCTAGCTGATACTCTGTATTCCATAAGCTCACTTAAGCTTTGACAAAGCCTAGATAAGCTTTAAAATACATTAAATCAAAGAGTAGTGGTAAACTCAAAAATAAATAAAAATAAAAAAAAAATAAGTAGAAAATAAAAAAAAATGACAATGAAGGTGGTGTATTCAAGCTGGAGCATGGGAAAGAATGGAATGCCCATGGGTTAGTAGGTCTGTGGAGACCATTTAGGATTGGTTCTAGTCATTGGTTCTTGGATTTCAAGTGGGCACTCTTGTAAGCAATCTCCTTAATTTTTGGCACTTCACTGTTTATATAGATAAATGCTTTAGTCTTTGTTGTTTCTCAACTGATTTGTGTTATTTAATGTTAATATAACCTAAAATCATTAGCTTGTTTATTGATTTTGAAAGTTCATTAGTTTTCTAAAAATCAGTTAAGTTGTGTAAACTTGAATTCTGAGTTCTTGGGTTGTTACTATTGCTTATTTGTGCTCAATTAGACTCATTATATTGTTGTTAAAGAGTATGTATCAGATTTGAGGTTTACTTCATTAGGTTGTTTTGAAAATCATCAAGTAAATTCATATATAGGGGTGTTTGGATCAGTGGATTAGCCCACTGATTCCTTGGTCTTGGTTGATATTTGTTGTTTATATACATTACCTAGGTCTGTTTAAGCTTGAATCAACCTTCAAATTGGACCCTAGTAACTAAAAAGTCAAAATCACAAAGTTTCACCACCACAGTTAACTGTGGTGGTTTTTAGAGTCCAAAACCTTTTCATTTCAATAGATAAGTTAATGTTTCAACTTAATTCAGTCCTTATTTAACTTATAAACATGATTTGAGTAAGCTAGATTAAGCAAAATCTCATAAAAGTCAAAGTTGTGTAAAATCCTTTAAAGTCAAAGTCTGACTCAGTCATTTTGAGCCAACTTTGGAGGCCTGTAATTCATTGGATATTAAGATTCAAGGTCTAAAATTTTACATGCTTACTCTCTACCACCTAGTTGATTTTTGTGAATTTTATTAGATTTTTGTGATTTTATCTGGTGGGTCCCACACCCCTTGGAAGTAACCTGCAGGGCAACCCATTGCCCTGTTCTCAGCATACCACTTCCACACCACCACCTTTTGTGGTGGTTTGTGGCCAACTCAGTGGTCTATACCACTTGATTTTGGTTCACCTCAACCCCCCTCCTACCAGGGAAGGTTTTTGACCCTTTTGTTTGAACCCTAAGTCTGTGGACCCCACATTGTTTGGACCCTTAACCTTGTCCCCTAACTGCCTCAGAAATCAATAAGCTTGTGCTTATTTTTGGTCTTATTGGCTTATTCAGGCCAATCCTTTGTTCCATAGTTGCTTAAAATTGTTTGTTAAACTCAGAGAAACCAATCTCAACCTTGTGGACCCCACACAAGCTCAGTTGAGCTTATTTCTTGTCATAGTCAAACTTTGGTCAACTGTCTTAATAATAAGCTTATACACAGCTTATTAATAGTTTATAAAATTATTGTTTTCACAAAAGTTAGTTATTTTTAGGTATAAAATAGGTTGGTAAAATAAAATTCAAGAAAAACAAATATAAAATTAAGTGATAGTTTCTATTTAATTCAATTTAATTTTAATTTTCATTTTTAGATTTTTATTAAGTGAATTGTGTTTTTATATTTTTATTAATTTCCTTATAGGTTAAAGTATTTTTAATAATTTTCTCAGATTTTTATTTTGTAATTTAGTATTAATAATAATTAATAATACTTTTATTAATAATTAATCAATAAATAAGAATTAAATAGCATAATATATTTTTATAAGGTAACACCTATATTTTATATTTTTCCTAGCTTCTATAAGTCATAAAATAATTTTAGAAATTTTCTTGTGATTTATACTGTTCATTTACTAGTTTTCATAATTTAATTATTTTAATTAGATATTAATTAATAAATAGAATAATAATTAGTTAATTAGATTAAAAATACATAATATAAACTTTTTATAATTTTTTAGGATTCCTATGATGGTTAATTAGATATATAAAAATTTTCATAATTATCTAAGTCTTTTTAGTAATTATAAATAAGTTAATCAATATAATTGGTTAAATAATAAATAAATAATAAATAATTAATAATAGATAGATAAATAGTGTGAAAAATATAATTTTCATTTTAAAATAAGTTTTATAATATTTTAGATTTTTAGAAATTTTAATTTTAATTTTCTAGACTTATTTTATATTCTTCCTAATTATTAGTTAATTATTAGATAATTAATAAATAGTTATTAAATAAAAATAATTAATTAAATAGTTTTTAATTATAAAATAAATATTTTAAATTTATTTAATTTGCATTTAAGCCCCTAAGGCTTGCAAAATCCTACTATAAGTTAAATTTGTTTTTGTTTACGTTTAATTAGTAAACGTTTACGTTTTTCAGTCCCTTTTTCACGTGTACTTATCTGATTTCACGTATTAGTGATATAGCTTATTAAAGCTATTCACTCTTATATTTCAGTAGTACAAATCACTTAAACTTTTTTCCTGTTCAATTCACCTGATCTCAAAGTCGTTTTATTTCAGATTTCACATCTCGTTGGGATCTAACGATCCGGGGAAACACTAAACTCACCGGAGTATTGGTTTAGGCTGTTTGACTTGTTGACCATTACTTGGTTGATATTATCTGACTGTTTAGCAACAATCATGTATATCTGTCAATTTCTTCATAAATTTGGGGGCAGCGATCTCACTAGGGTTACTCATAAGGTCAATAAGCATATTCACATTAAAAGTACATAATGCATCATCAAAAGAGGGACCAGTAGACACAATACCAGAACTACGAAGAAGCTTAGTCTGTAAGCTGGCAGATTGAAGTCTAGAAGCAAGGAAGGCATAGTTCAAGACATCACCTGCAGAATACACACCAAGTCCCCCGAGAGCAAAAGGTAGAGTGGCGAGTCTCCATTGCCAGTCACCAAACCCAGGTCCAGAAGCAGTGACAATACGTTCCAAAGAAGAGCGAAGTGCTGCATCGAAAGAAACTTGAGCACTCTCAAAGACCTGGGGAGGACATGTGCGCATAGAAAAATACAACTTGGAAATACCGCCACATGCACGCAGTAACAACAACTCACACTGAGGATCATTAAGCTTAGCAACAGCATCCATAAGCTCAATAGTTTTAGCAACCCTTTTCATAACAAGCTTACTACTAAACTCAAAATCCACACTGGCGGGGCCCCCTAATAATTTAACACCATGCGAAGGTCGAGAAATATTAGGGGGAAAAACACCAACATATCTGCTCCTTGGGTCTTCCTTCGGCCAAAAGACCTCAGTTTTATCAACATTGAGGTGTAAACCACAACTAGGTCCATCCATCATAATCAACTCCAAAACCTTCCCCACAACCAAAGTATCCCCAATAATAGTACCATCATCAAGATACCAAGCTTGAAGAGAAAGAGTGAAGGAGTCTCGAATCTTACATGCCAAGGGATGTAACACTAAAGCAAAAAGAAGAGGCCCAAGCGGATCATACTGTTGCACCCCTTGGTGCGACCATAAAGTATGCTCACCATAATATAATCTAGCAGGACTGGAGTAACAGAATTCCACCCAACGTGAAATAGCCGGAACACGAAGGCGAACTTCTCGTAACATAACCGCACGATCCACCATATTGAAAGCGTTTTTAAAGTCCACCAACAACATAGATAAACCCACAGCACCCCCACGGTCTTCAATCAACTGATTCACAGCATAAAGGATTGCTTCCCCACCTCCCGAAACACCCACACCAAATTGCAAACCGTCAAAATAACCATCCAAAGAATGGCCAATCATAGAAGCACAAACCTTGGAGACTAAACGCCTCCAAACAGTCTCAACAGCGATAGGACGGATCCCCCCTCCTGGTTTAACCAAAGGCGTGAGAGGAGCACTAGCAACATACTCTCCCAACTCCCTTGGGCATTTACCCTCAAGAAAAAGGTTCACCACCTGGGTGATAGAAGCGATTAACTCATCAGAGATGGCAACAGCAGCACCTTTTTAAACAATCCAAAAGGTGTTGAGCACGCAAACCAACCCTTCCACAAGAAGTACCACGAGGGAAACTCTTAATCATATCAAGAACCATAGCAGGAGATGCCAAAAGGTGATGATGATCAATAGGTATATCTGGTAAAAGGGGGGCAGATTGAAAAGGGTGCTTAGCTTTTAGATCCGCGAGAGTAGTATCATCATAAGCCGCAATACCCGAAGAAGAAAGAACTCTAACAGCAGCAGTATAATGGCCATCACAAATCTTCCTCTTAGACTGCTTGATATTACGGTCACCCAAGTCCAGGTTTTCCTCATCAATATTAGATCACAAAAGGGGGGGGGGGGGGGTTCGGCTAAAACCTCACGCACAACTTGTAAACTACCACCAGGTGTGCCCCAAGATGAAATGGCATTAACAATATACTCTTCCTGTCGCTGACGTTTAGTAACAGACCTACACTCTTGATTACTCCTCGGGCAAAAGGTTTTGAGCAAACAAAGAGGCAAGACTAACAAACCAACCCAACAAGAAATGTCATCAGGCAAACAAACCACCTTATCAAGGGCTCCTTTCAAAACCCGAGAAAACCCCAAACGACATTTAGGAGGAATGGATTTGACAGTACGCAACCCCTTAGAAAGTAGAGTATCAAGGAGATGTAAATCAAAACCACCAAACTCATCAGAAACCAAATCCTCAACAGGAGCAACATGAGAAGGGGATGAGGTTTGGTGAGATCATGCAACACGAACCGAACCACACCATCACCACAATCAGGAGGTGACACAAAATCAGAACCCCCACCATGTCGACACTTAGCCCGGAAAGTATGCGTTTTGAAACAACCACCACATAACCACAATCCCATACGCTTAAGAGTAACCTCCGCCCTTTCAAAAATGACCAAATCCGACACAAGAGAATGTCTAGTAATAGCTTGCGCCTCCCCATTAAAGTGTCGATCACGAAGATGTGTGATCAAATAAGTCTTAGTAAGCCCATTTCCACCCCCATCATGACCCCCACTAAGACCCGTGAAGGGGCAGTGAAGTCTCACAATAGGCATAGGAAATAAACCGTAAAAAACCAACACAACAAGACCAGTAGCAAAAACGTAGCAGAAACCCTGTAGTTGTAGCAGTACTGTAGCAAACCTATGTCAATGGAAAAAGTTGCAAACTGTATGACCAGCCTAGTGATTTGTATTCCACAATACCATGCACTACTGTATCCCAAGCAATGCTATGACCAGCCTAGTGATTTGAATCAAGCGATGCTATGATAACCAAACAACCTTAAACCACCACGACAAACCCACTACAACAGCAGGCCACGTGCTGTATTTAACCCCAGGAACCACAATCTGTATCCCGAGCGATGTAATGATAACCAAAACAACCTTAACAAACCACCACGACAAACCAACTATACAGCCAACAACTTATCAGACCAGGAACCACAAACAACTACCGCAATCCAGGGGTTACCACAAACCAGGGGTTATTAAAACTTGCATTTATAAGCCCATTTTAAAACTGGTTTACTAATTATTTGTGTCATTGATTTGATTTTGAAAAATATATCTTTTTATTCATAAAACTCAAGACTCAAGAGCATCTGTTTTGAGCGTGCTTAAATACGGTTATGTTAGGCTACTAGGCAAGGAACAAAATTTTTCACCATACACATCAGTGCCACATCAGCTTTCTCTCTCCTCTCACTCCCCTTCACCACTCTTCACCAATTAGTGGGCAAGGGATATGTTTTTTCACCTTAACTCTATTTTTTTTAATACTTATACAATTAAAAACATAAACGTAAAAGCATAAATACGTAAACTTCAAATTTAAAAACATACAACATACAAAATTAAAACGTTACATAAACTACATAAACTACGATTTTAAACTAAACTACATAAACGTACGAAATTAAAACGTTACATAAACTACATCAGTCATAGTAGGTTTCCTCAAATATTCTGAACCAAAAATTTCCATAACAGAGTTATAAAAATGATCAAGACATCGACGAGAAGTTTTATCACCCATATGCAGATATTCGTCTAAAGCATCAGGAATCGGGCCGTATGCCATTTGACGAATCGCGAAGGTGCACTTCATCAACGCTGAAATGCCTTCTTTCCCGGTACAATCAACATTACTACTAAAAAATGGATTATGAATAGTTAACTCCCGAACTATCCAGTTGAAAAGAGTTCGACTCATTCGGAACCTCTTTCAAAAAGTATCTTCGTCGTAGAACGGGTTCTCAGAAAAATAGGCGGCAACTAAACGTTCATGAGCACCATAATGATCTCGATGAAGGCGTTTTATCGCGGGGCGATTTGCTTTTCGTCTATTTTTAATAAACGACAACGATCTTGCAATAAAATTCAAATTCCGACTTGTAACTTCTCGTTCTTCTTCTAAGTCGGTGAATATAATTATATCGGAATTCATTTGGAAAATAAAACGAATGAGATATATATTGTTTGAGATTGTGTTGATTTGAGATTATGTTAAAAAAAATGAGATTTGTGGGTATTTATATAAAATAAATAGTGGGGTGGTATGATTATTTTTTTTAACTCCCAACGTATATATTCAAATGTTTAAAGCGAAACATTTAAACTGAACATTTAAAATGCAACGTATATATTCAAACATTTAATTCTTGTGCAAGCTGATATTCAATGGGCTATACGAAGTACTGTAATAAATATTCAACGTTCAAAGCTATAATATTCAAAAGTGAAAGCTATAACATGGGGCCCAGTTTTTCTTCTTCTCCGCTAGGTAACTGCTTCACCAAATATTATCTTAATTTTTGTTACCGCGTGATTGATGATAGAAGGTAGAGGTGGCAAAACGGGCGGGCCAGACGGGCACGAGCTACGGACTAAACGGGCTATGGGCTAAACGGCTATGGGCTAAAAGGGCATGGGCTAAATGGGCACAGGCTAAACGGGCGCGGGCTAAATGGGCGGAAAAGACCTAAAATAACAAAAAAAAAAAAAAATCCTCAAGCGTAAAACCTTATTTATATTTAAGTAACTAAATATATTATATCCATAAGTTTTTCATTAAAAACAATTTAATGTTCTCCGATTGAGAGAAAAAACATGTGCCCATTATACCCATTTAACTTCTAAATGGGCAATATATGCCCATTTCAAAAAAAAGAGAGTGCCCAAATGCACTCAAATCTTATAAAAAATTGTCCATTTAGCCCATTTTTTTAATTTTGGGTATAAATTGCCACCTCTAATAGAAGGCAAGAGCATATGTGCATGAAGTGGGCCCATTTGGTGAGGGATTCCCTCCCTTGCCTACTAGCCTTAGGGGGGAGTGGTTCACTCACCCTCCCTCCCTTCACACACTCCCACCAATCGAAATGCACCACATCATTTCTCACTTTTTCCCTCACTCACTCATATTTTTAGAGGCGCCACTTCACTCACCATTCACTCATTTTTTTTTCTTTTTTCTTTTCTAAATTCTATTAAAATTTATTAAAAACTAAAATTTTATTAAAATTAAATAAACATTACATAATATTATTAAAAAAACATAAAATAAACATTACATAATATTATTAAAAAAAACATCCTACAAACTGCACGGCCACCCGTATTGTGCGCATATCTCTCAGTATGTTTTTTTTCTCTCGGAAGTTTTTTTTTTTGGATATGCGTATGTTTTTTTGTTGTTGTTGTTGTGCTTTCCACCCTCCAATACACTCCTTAAAAAAAAAAAAAAAAAAAAAAAAAAAAAAAAAAAAAAAAAAAAAAAGCTACTGTTGCAAACCAACGGCTAGCCCAACGTTCACTTTTTCTTTTCCTTCCCGTGCGTGAGATACTAACTCAAAAAACCCTCCCTGTGCATGAGAGAATAGCCGGCGGCGGTGTTCCCGTGAGTGAGGGATCCCGCCCCACATCCTCACTCACCCACTCCCAGTGCCTTTACTCGTATCAAGTTTAATACTACTACCCCGGTCTAAAGGTATAAGTTCAATTTAATTTTTTGAATCGAACTTTGACTTTAAATATTTTTGTTTGTATTATATAAGAATTGATATAAAATATATGAATGAATTGTGTTTTTAATGTATTTTCATTTGTTATAATTTTCATCAAGCAATATGTAGTAAAAAAAATATATTTAAGGTGTCAAAAAAAATATGTAGAATCCTGAGCATGGCCCGGTTTTCATCCGGCTGTTTCTCCAGCAAGGTAACTTGTGTGGAGGCAGTACGGTTTCCGGGGGAAACCCGTTACCACCTGAGATCTGCGTGGACCCGGTTAAGACAACATAGTCTGGCGGGGTGGCGATGGGGCCTTCGCTGTCCGCGAAGGTGGTCGTTTCTAAGTTGAAATTCACCTTTCAAAAAAAAGGTCAAAGTTATATTCAAAAAGTCAAACTGCACTTATATTTTAGGACGGGAAGAGTAATATTTTATTTTAGAAGTTGAAAGAGTGAAATGACACTGTAGATAAATCATAGCTACTTGGTAACTAAGGAAAGTAGGGAACATGATGGGACAAGACATTATCCAAAGGTGATTATTTATGTCGTACAAGTGAAAAATATTTTGTCCAAGCACTTTCAAAAGGTTTTAACAAGTTTCCATGTAATTTCGCAAGCACTTTCAGAAAGTAAAGTTTCCAGTCACTTAATGTTAAAGGGATCTATTAACCATACGGGGGACAAGGGTGGCAGACCCTTGTCTCCTCCTTGTCTCCCTATTTTTTTTCAGTATAACTCCGCTTTTTGTCAGTTTCTGTTCCGTATTTCTGACAGTTTTAATCGTTTGACATATTAAACTTTATATTTTCTGTTCCGCACTTTCAGGTTTATAGCTTTTTGATGTAAATAAAATTATAAAAATAAAAAAAAAATAAAATAAAATAAAAAAATAGGGGGGGGGGGTGTGGTCAACATGCCCTATGTTAAAATGGTTCAATAGTTCATGTTTTAAAACTAGAAGGTTTTGAGGAGGGTGGGATGGATATATGTTAAAGTAAAGATCATTTAAGGACCAAATTTTTTTTATATACCAAGGGACTAATCTACACCTTCTATGTTTCTTCCATCTTTATTTGATCTAATGTATGAGATTAATCCCAACAATTTAAAAAACCCACTTTCATCCTTTTTTCTCAAATATTAATATCTTTCAAACCGTTAATCGTTAAGCGAAAAAAAATATACCGTTACGACGAGCATTTAATTATCTTTCTATAGATAAGCTAATTGATATATTTTCGACAAAAAAAAAATTCGTTTTTTTCACGTTTTTTTTTCGTGGCCGAAGAAATCATATATGATATTACATATAATATCATATATGATATGTAATATCATATATGATATTATATGTAATATGATATGCAATATCATATATGATTTTACATATAATATCATATATGATATTATATATGATATTATATGTAATATCATATATGATATGTAATATCATGTATGATTTTTTTTCGGCCAGGAAAAAAAAAAGTGAAAAAAAATGATTTTTTTTTTCTTTTTTCGAAAGTATATCAAAGTGCCCGTCTATAGAAAGATAATTAAATGCCCGTCGTGATGGTGTAATTATTTTCGCTTAACGATTAACGGTTTAAGAGATATTTAAATTATAAAAAATGGGTGAAATAATAAAATCCTTTTAATCTCAACCATTGATTTCCTTTTTAGATGGATGGTGGGATGAGTCCCTTGGTATGTGAGGAATGTTTGGTTTGTTAAATAACTCGACTCTATGTTAAAGCAAATGTCTTCCACTTTTTATAGAAGGGGAGGAAGGAAAGAAAGCAAGTAATGAATCTAAGGATTGCTTTTAAAAATTTAATATTGTTTAAGGAAAAGATTCAAACAATTATTAAACATCAAAACAAACAACTACTCGTTCATGCTACTTTTAACTGCTAGTCTGCTACTGCTTTGCTTACTCCTGCTATTTTTTGCTAAGCTATTTTCGCCAAAGATACCTTCATTCAACAAAAGAGTCATAATGCTTGTTGAAAAGTTGGAAAATGTATCTAGCAATGATAAAAGAGAATGACAGCCGTCCAAAAAGCAGGAAAAGAGACTAAAAGAAGAAAACATCATAATCTTCTCCAGCTTTTGTGGTTTCGGATCATATTTCAAACTTCCTATCCAAACAAAGAATCTTATACTTCCTTTTCTTAGGCTATGTTTGGCACAAGTAGCTGTGAGCAGTAGCATTGAGCAGTAGCAGTGAGCAGTAGCTGTGAGCTGTGAGCAGTAGCCAAAAAAGCTCACTGCTTCATAAAGAAGCATTGAAAAAATGAGCTTTCCTAAAAAATAGCAAAGCCCACAGCTCTCATGCCAAACAAACATAAAAAATAAAAAAGCTCATTCTCACCGCTCATTACCTCAAAAAGCTCCGTGCCAAACATAGCCTTAAGTTAGGCATCTGTCCACCGCGTTGCGATGGGACGTCGTAGTTGACGGTTATCTTTTTAAAAATGTTATTCGTAATTGTTGGTTTTATCAGATTCGTTACTTTTATTATAATGAATAGTTTTTTTTAGTTTGCACAATGTCATGTCATTGAAACAGCAAAAATGAATTCAATATCATCTCTTGTGGTTACCAAAGATGGCCTTTGCCATTGCCGTTGGCACGAACATAAAAATAGTTCAATTATTTAATTACAGATGAATCAATATCATTATTGATATGTCAATACTCTTCCAAATCAGTTTGTTCATGGTCTAAATACACATTAATTATATTACAATAATTTTTTGATGGAATTCTAATAATACTATCTGTTTAAAATGCTTTTAAACCTATGTGCTAAGTGAATCTTAGGAGTTATTAGAGGGTTGGCAACACATGCGGGGAGTCACAGTACGGGGTGTTTCCCGTGCGGGAACACCGCCACTGTTCCATCGGTACCGCACGGGGAGGTAGTTTTGCGGGGAAGTTTACCGCACGAGAAAGAAAAGAAATTGGAACGTTGGAGAGTAAATTTCGACCGTTGGGGAATTGTAACGGATAGTTTAGTTGTTTTTTTTTTTTTTTTTTTTTTTTTTTTTTTTTTTTTTTTTTTTTAGTATATATTGTAGATCAAAAGTGAAAGTTTACCACCAAAAAAAACCAACTTCACACAAAAAAAAATTACCGACCAAAAAAAAATTGTATCGATCCCAAAAAAATTCTCCCGATTCAAAAAAACTATATGGAGCATAAAAGAATTGGTTCGACTTTATTGTTAGATGAGCCGTTCGACTGGTCTAACGATAGTGGAGCATAAAAAAAAAAGAAGTGAGTGAATGGTGAATGGTGTGATGCCAACAAAAAATGTGTGAGTTAAGGAAAAAGTGAGAGAATGATGTGGCATAAGGGGATTAGTTGTAAGTGAGTGAAGGGATTTTGGGTGAGGGGAGTGTTGCTAACCCCCTTAGACTTTCACTTACACTCTCCGAAGTCGCAAAAATATTACAATCAAGAATACAAACACAAAACGGTCATCCATAAAAATTATCAAGTACAACAATCACAAAGTGAAAATGAATCAAATGCAGTTGTTTTAATCAGTAAATACATATTAGATTAGGCTCCATAAGAGCTCGTCTCGTTATATGTTTCTGGTATTTCAGTTGCTCCCTAAATCTAAGGTTTTGGTGGTGTGAATAGGAGCTACTATTGAAACCCGACCAATGAACAGTAACTTCTATTCCAGCTGTTACTCATAATCATATCCCAAACCCGCCACTCACATTTACTGCTGCCAAAAAAGTACAAACTAAAAGAGCATACCAGAACCCGGATATTCGGAAAGAACCTCGGCTTCAGCCTTTCGTTTTCCTGTGAAGTATCCACTCGTAAGTAGGAACGACGGTATGTTATAGTCATGCACCGAGATCAAGACAAACTTGGGAATACTTGCATAAAATAAGAAGTTAAACCATGTTTATATACTATCATTAATTTTCAGAGGGATAAAGATCACGATTCGTAAGTGTCTTACCATATTCCTTGGCAGCGTTTACTGAAATGATGTTTGCCTCACCGTTAATTCGCTGCATTTGTTCCTCGCTACCAAAGCCTCCTAGAGTTGAAATCACTGCGGTTGCACCAGGAAGTACTTCATCCCAATTTACATAGAAAACGTCTCCTGCAAAGTTTAATATTTTAGTGGTCAGCAAACTCAGCGTAAAAAAAGCAAATAAAAATGAATGGATGAATGAAGGTAGTACTTTTGAGGGGTGTTGCAGGTATATGAAATATAGGCATATAGCTAAGGTCTTCTATTGTAAAATGGTGTCGAAAAAATCGAAGGGAGTAGTATTCAAGGGTGTATTAGGTATTTGTTTGAAACATGTTAAGAGGACCTATGGAGTACTACTGAGAGGTATTTTAGCCTTTTAGGTATTTGACTAATATCAAATGGATATCAATCATCCCACGCAATTTTCTTTTCAAGTATTGTTTTAGCATACCCGTAATCTAAGTTACTTGATCTTCCCATGAATCCAAGGATGTTGGCCGTCCTGGCATGAAAATTAAAAATTAAAGAAAAGGTTCAACACTATAAAAAATGAGCTTTGATGGTACATTTAATTATTTGCAACCTAATTATGTATCAATTTTCAGTTATTTACACTATCTAAAGTACACGAAGAAGGATTAAGTTTTTTTGTGACTTAACTATAAGGTTTTAATGATGTAGTTATAGTGAATTGATTAGATAAAGAAATCAGTGCACCTGCTTAGACTAATGACTTCAATTCCCCTTGATGCTGCAGCCTTGCATATTGCCGAACCAACGAAGCCACTACCTCCCAACACTACAAGCTAATAAGAATAAAAGGAATCTTAATGACGTTAACCAACAATACTGCTTAATTTATATGCGTTGATATTCTGAATAACTATAAAACCAGTTTAAAATAAAATAATCGTTGTGTGTATATCAGCCTTGACATCCGCTTCAACGTCTATAGCAAAAGAGCCCGTGTCCTTCACCCCTGCATCGGCATAGCTGCATTTAACACCAAACTTCAAAAATCTGCAGAAAAAAACTCATTAGATATAATATCTGCAATCATATTTGGGAATTCAGGTTCAAATTACTTGCAGAATAGCTAGAAAAGAAAGAGATCAAATGGATCAAAGGACCAACCAAAGGGCATTTTCAATGAACTAACACTTCTATCATTATTAGTACACTAACAATTTACCAAAAAAAAAAAAACAAAACAAAAAAACAAAACAAAACAAAATTTAGGTCAACCCAATCCAACTGTTTCAGCCAGTACAAAATTTTGATCACTATGTTTTTCTTATTTTATTAGGTGTACCATGAGTGTGGTTAAATTATAAAAAGGTTAACTATTAAGAACTCTAAACAATGGTGCAACATTAGCTGAAAAGCAATGAAAAATGTCACTTAAAACTCCTCCAATCATTGCCGGCAACTATGTTACATATGGATAGATGTAAGACGGGTAGCATGAAGTAGCAAGATGGTTAGAAAAAAATAAAAGGCGGCAAGTACCCTATTGTCACCGTGTGACTTTTCTCAAAAGCTGAGGCATAGGTAATGAGTACCATTATTGGTTTATTCATACAATTATTATAGGTTTGCTACTTATTAAAGATAACAAAGGATTACATCTGTATATCCTTTGGTTTCAATTTAAATACACACCTAACATATAAGATAACCTTTAATTTAGCATATCCACCTTCGTTAACATTTGAGGGTCATTTCATTGCAAGTTCGTATATACACAATTACATATGCTAAGAAGACAGACCTTCTGTGCATCACTTTTAACTTCTTTGTATGCACCACCTTTAACTTATTCATATAACTTGTGCATCTGCTGACGAAACCTGTTCTAAACCTCATGAATTAAGGATGTTACCATTAGTTAATACAATTATGAGACGCTTACCAACTACAATTCCTGTGCCACACCTTTCCTTACGCAAAGTGAGTGTGGATGAGAATTCGATGCAGCTACCACTTGGTAGGCTCCAGCCCGGGTGTGTCCCAAGTCCAGCATTAAGAGAAAACGATTCGCCCTCGATAGCGGAGACCTCTGAAACATCAATTCAGAGAAATGGTTAGATTCATCTAATTTAGCTTAAGATCTGGTCGCCCCACCATTAAAATGTAAACCAAAGTTAAGATCCGGTCCCCACACCATTAAAATGTAAACCAAACATCGATCTTGGCTGCAACCTGATGAGGCGAAAAATGATCCGTTTTTAGGGGGTCATTTAAGCCGGAATTCGAATTTATTTGATCAAATATTGCCCTAAATCGTTCCTTTTGTGATTTTAGGTACTTTGGGAGTGAATTCTGGAAAAGGAAGCATTTTGGACGTTTTTGGAGCATAAAAGTGAAGAAAACGGCAAAGTCTTAATTTTGCTTGCTGGGAACAGTACCTGATGGCGTCAAGAACAATTTTATGACGGCGTCAAGAGCAATTTTGGTGATGGCCCAGAGAAAACGTGATGGCGTCAAGGCAAGGCCGTCAAGTAAACATGGTGACGGCCCAGAGCAGCAATACACATGACGGCGTCAGATCTGGATCTAGGCAATCCGATTATATTTTTGCCGGCGGGTTGAAAGCGTCAGAACTTTCTTCTTGACGCCGTCACCTTAGTAAATCTATATATAGTCTTTGTAATTTTCACTCTAAAGGGGAGGAGAATTTTAGGGTCGAACTTAATAAACCCTAGCTCGTTTGTAACAGTATTTTCAAGGGTTTTCACCCCTTGAAACCCTTCATGTTCAATTGAGATAAGTAACCTTTCAATTCATTCAATATGTGCATGTGTTGTTTGAATATATCTTACGCTTGTCTTAATTTTAACATGCTAGGCTAGATCTTTTGTGTGTTTGCTTAGATTTAATGAAACCTAGATATTGATTATAGGTTGATTGCTTGTTTATAGTTGTAATGGATGAATGATTTCAATGTTAGGCTTAAGAAAACTGGCAGATCTCCATTGTGTAACTTGCTTGAACATCTTAAGAAACATGAACCAATGCGTACTAAGGTTTTTATGGTTGTATTTAATGCATGAGCGAATTCTAGTGATCCCATGTTAGGAGCTTCTTGCAGGCTCGACATAGGAGTGAAATAGGAGCTACATAGAGTTGGGGAAGTACGTACGCCACCCCACGATTGGTATTAAGGAATATAACCCGTCATCCACGCAACTGTGACAAACAATTAACCTGTAAAAAATATTTAGGGAGTAGTGAAACCTAAGTAAACACAATTCTCCCATTTATTGTTCACACCACTAGTTAAATTAATTTTATTTACATTTCTGTTATTTTATTTTGATTGCATCTTAGTTATTGGGTTAATTGACTAGCAACTAATTCCGCCCATTCCTCTAAAAACTCGAGATTTTAATTGCTTTCATAAAAATATAAAAATACAAAAAGAATCATCCCTCACCTCTAGACCTAGTTCTTAGGCTTTCTAATCCTAGCGACACTATTCCTGAGTTGAACGATCAATCCCCTGGTACTTGTCACTATACTATACTACAACGATCAGGTACACTGCCTGGTGGGGGTTGTAAGCTTCTCGAGATCCCTCGAGAGGTAAAGCCTGGTGCAATTCCCACGCATCAAGTTTTTGGCGCCGCAGCCCGGGGAATAGTTATTGTCTAGGTTAGAATTTCTTTTTATTAGGTCTACTTGCTAGATTCCTTTCTAGTAAGATTTTATTTTTATTTTTAGGTTTTCTTTAGTCTATCTTATTTCTTTGTTTCCTTTGTTCATAAACTATCTCGATGGATAACAATAACATTGATCGTTTGATTCCTGTTATTCGTATTTTTCGTAGCAGGATTTTCCAAATGCTCGCCCCAATCCCTTTAGTGGAAAATGAAAACCCACCTAACCTCTCGCCTAACCACCACTTTGACAATAATTCTGAAATGGAGGAGTCTGACCATGATGATGACCATAGGGCTAGTCCTTTTTACTATACAGACTCCGATGAGGATCTAGAAGATGGTGATGTGATTAATGAGGATATGATGGAAGAGGAAGTGAACCCTCTTAGGTATGTTGACCCTAGAACAAGGATTGAGTGTGATAGCTCATTCAATATGCAATTTCCTTGTAAGATTGGATTTAGGAGCTTTAATGCCTACCTTAACTCATCTCTACCAATGAACATAATCTCGCGTAGTGAATACAATAAAATCATGGTAGATGAGTTAGAATACAAAGGATATAATATTATTGCTAGGGCAATGTCATTGCATGTGTTTGTAGGCAGCTTTGTCTACCTTGTTGAGTTCATGGTTATGGAGAATCTAGGAGAATTTATCGATAATAAGTTAACCCAAGTTGTGTTTGGGAAACCTTTCAAAAGGTTGACCAACCTTGATGAAAAACTTATGGAAGGGTTAATTACATTCTCGGATGGGGATGAAGATTTTGTCTACCAAATGCCCCGTGCACACCCTAGGTTCAAGGATTTTTCCATGGAGAAGTGTAGTAGGTATCCGCCCCTAGAAATGCTAAGTGAGAATGATAAAAGAAAAGGGCTTAAATATACTCATGAAAAGAATAAAAGGTATTATCGTGGATGTTTAGAGTTAAGTGATGATTATAAGAAAGATGAGGCGACTATTAGATGGCTCACCCTTGGTTATGTGAGTATAAGCGACACACGATAGCCCATAACCTTGATTCTAGCTACAAGACTCGTAAATAAAGAAAAGCGATTCTTGGGAGGCAACCCATGATTTGTGTGATTTTTATTTTGTTTGATTGTTATTTGTTTCCGTATGCATGCTTTATTTTTATTGTTGGTAGATCATGTTTCAAAAATAAAATGGTGAAAATACTTTATTTTGTCGTTTGGCTTAGTCTTAACTTCATCCAAAGGTATTTCGCAAAAGATAAGTGTAAGGGGAAACCTCAAATATGTTTTTAAGAAACAAACTCGATCATGATTCTCCACAATATTAAATGGACATGTATATTCGTATTTGTTAGAGTAAAATGCTTGTATCGAGTCATAATGATGTTTTGCAGGATTTTCCAGGAAGTAGGACATAAGTTTTCCAGAAATTTTCCGGAAACTTAGCGTAAGAATTTCTGCAGGTCACTTCTGACGGCGTCAGGAAGAAATTCCTGACGGCGTCATGTTTAAAAATCTGGAAATTTTGCTAGTTTTGTTTTTCTAACGGAGTCTTAAAGTTTTTGTTGAATCTTTAGTTTTATAAACTTCAGGGAATTTGCAAACATCATTCCACAAGCATTATATCTTACTTTGTTTTATAGGATTTGTTATCATATATAGATTGCCTTGTGATGAGTTATCGGCATCCTGCATTCAGAACTCATTATTAGCGGTACATAGATTCAAGGACATATTGTTAACTGTATGTCATGGTTATAGAGTTAGCATGCCGGCCAGGTTGTGTAAACGGGTCATACCAAGGTTCACATTGAAATAGTCATTTTTTATAACAATTACAGTCGGGTTGACCCAGGAACACTTTTTGTCCATTTCCTAACCAAAATATAAACAAATAATGTGTAAATTTGATTATTTGAATATTACCACGAAAGCAGTCTAATATCTGAATACAACGATTTAGGAGGTTATATGTACTAAAGATATTTTTGGGGGATCTTTCAACCCTTTTGACCTATGCGCTTTTTGGCTTAATATTTTTGAACCGTCTTGAGAGAAAGCACAACCCAACTCGACCCAATCCTAAGTAAATAGACCAAAACATATAAACCCATCACCATGTAATTATCACTCAAGAAAATGGAAAAAAAGATACCTCTGTAAATGGAGCCATGGACTCCTGACCAAGATCTCTTAGTCTACCAAGCTCAGGCAAAACCACCTTACATAATGTTCTTCAGTTGTTGAGGAATTGATAGCAGACAAATCAACAAACTACATACAAAAACCAAAAAAGCAAAAAAAAAAAAAAAAAAAAAAAAAAAACTTTAAAATTAAAGACCAAAATGCTAATTTTTCTTTTCTCTTTTTGATAAATCGAACATAAACAAAACAATCTTCAGGCAAAAAAAGAAAACCCAAAAATCGAAACCCTAACTGGTGTGGTTCTGATGTTCCGGCCAAAAAAGGCCCAAAAAAAAGCCGAAACCCTACCAATCGCTTCATATCTGATTTAACCTCATCTTCATCATCACCAATCATGAGTCATTTTGATTTAGTGCCGCCTTCGTCATCGTATTTGGTACACAGGTGTATGTGGTATGTGTTAATCGTACCTTGGAAGAAAAATCCAGCTGACTATCGGCCATTCGCAGCAATTTGGAGAATATGAATAATCGTACCTGAGTAAATTATTATAATCCATCTATTGAAGAATGTGTGGTATGTGTGGGTGTGTGTGGAAATTTCTGGAATAGGGATATATAACCGGGTCATTTCCAGGCCGAGATAAAGGCTAATGAAACGGGCCTTGGGCTGCAGGAGGAAAACGGGCTTTTGGCAGGAAAACTGGGAAGCAAAACTACGTCGTTTTGAATCTCCCTTAATGTATATTGATAATGTGTTTGGACTAGTGTTATGTTTCCAAGCAGACAAGAGGTGTATTCTAAAAAAAATTAAAAGTTAATAGCGTACTTCTATTGTATGCTTGGAAATTTATACAAACTCCAAACTTTTTATATTTAAAATTTTCCCAAAATCCGTAACTCTCATAGTTGGTTAGTTTAATAATCACTCTCTATATCTTTCGCACAGAGGCGTATATGAGGGTGTGCGAGACGTGCTATTGCACAGAGCCTCCAAATTCTAGGGACATCAAAATTTTTATTTGATATTTATATATACCCTATAAAAGTGACTTCATGTATTTGATTTATAGTGTTGTATTAAAAAATGATGGTCAGACACATTGAAAACGATTATTTCGCAATTTTTTAATTAAATTATTTACTTTCTATTTTATGCCCCGTACTTGTCTTTAAACTGAATCCTGCACTGGGCCTCTATAAACAATGAGATGGCACTCCTTTCGCACACATATCCTTATGCATTTTACTAGTACTAGCAGGGTACCCGCGCGTTGCAGCGGCGGGTACCGTAAATTAAAATTTTCCGGTGAATCGTGTAATTTTAGTTTATTATGTTCTTTTTGACAATAAATTTACGGATATCAAAATTTCGTTTAGCTCGTGTCCGTTCGAGCTCGAGCCCGTTGGCTCGTGTCCGTTCAGGCTCAAGCCCGTTTGGCCCATGCCCGTTCGGGCTCATGCCCGTTCGGACTAGAATATTTGTATAATATGCTTTATTATTTGTATTAGTGACATTTAATGCAGAAATTGTGTTTAAGTTTGTTGTACAATATGCTTGATAATTTGTATTTCTTATGTAAGGGGTGTTTTAATAAGTGCATTAATTGTATTTATTGACCGGTTAATTAATTGTATTTAATGTACATAATGTTTTATTTATTATATTTAATTAATGTTAGTATTAATGGTATGTTAGAATTAAATGAGGAGAAAATTGGTGTGTACTTTAAGCTTATTAACTTGTAAATGTCTAATTATATTTTTATCACTTGTACTTTAAGCTTATTAATTTGTAAGGCTTAAAATTAAGCATGCTAAAATTAGAAGGCATTCCTCCTTTATAATATAATAAGATAACTTTTCTAATTTTAGAAATATATATTTATATTTAAAGTATCTTAAAACACCTTTTCTCTCTTATACGTGGTACACAATTTAGTACTCCGTAATTACTTTTGACAACTACATTGATAATATAATTATGCGCTCGTAAATTATTTTCAATCAAACAAAATACAAGCTTATTTATTTATTTATTTATTTATTTATTTTAAATTAAGAAAGCAATTTTTTACAATAACATGTGTGACATTATAATCATGAAATGTCATGCTTTAAAGGGAAAACAACACACAATTAACCTATAAAAACACATTCGGTAGGTAACGTTTATTTCAACTAAACACTAGCGCTATGTTAAGCAATTCTCTTCTCATTCAGCTTATCCAAAAATCGCAAATAAGGAGATCCGAGTATCTCTCATATGTGTTGCAGTATGTTTTATATGAACTTTAAATATAATATGTTCACAATCGACATGATAAATGTTGGATTTTGGTGTTTGAATCACCTTTCACAACATAACTCTTATTTTGAAAACAAAAAGATTAATCAAAGAAAGTAACATTAACATGTAAGTATAAATATTACAATTTTAGATCCTTATAATATTTTTTGTGTTTAAACTAGTTAAATCAACAAACCACCAACCCAATTCACTGATTGATCTATTTACTTAAACGGGTTAAACGGGTTACAAATGGGTTACACGTGTTATGCAGGTCTGGGTTATGGTTGAGTTTCTCGACACGATTAATAAATCGGTCGTGTTTGAGTAGAGGTTATACTAACCTGCCAACACGCGAACACGAATAGATTAAGACGAACACGACTCGATTGGCACCCCTAGTTAACATGCATATAATAAACTCAAGTTTTGAGATCGTCAATCAGTTGGCTGAGATATTGAAATCCATGTTTAGGTGACTTAGTTATTATATTTTATTTTATTTTTGTGATAGAAAATAGAAATCTAATTCAATCCCACATAGGAAAAAGAAAAAAATTGTTGCTAGTTAATATACCAGATGGTCTACATGTCAAAGCGTGTTTAGATTAGTGTAATGTTTTCAGGACAGGACATCAAATGTGCTAACATACAAAAGATATAGCACGTTTGAAGTCTTGTTCCTGCAAATTTTACACAAAGTCTTTACTTTTTTTATACAAGCTCTCAATTTAAATCAATCTTTTAACTTTTTAACTGAAAAAGATTTTTGGAAGAAAGACTCATAAATTTTATATTTATAAGCTAGATGTAGTGTATGTTATGAAGGCAATGGGTTAGTAATTCAGTATATGCTTGGTATATATAACTTTATATTTATAAACTAGTCATGAATTTGTTTAAAGGAAAACTCTTCTAAGAAAGAATATGAAAACAAAAAAGATAAAAACTTTCGAGATCATATATTTTTCTAACCTAAAAGCTAGAAAACATCCATGTAAAAGAAACTTTTAAATTTAGCAAGAAAAAATATATAAAGTTTCGGTGTGACTTTGAAGTTAATGTAAGAAAGTTTTAGTTTAGCTTAGACTTTTATTTAATCAAAATAAAAAATAAAAAATAAAAAGTTGTAACCACAAAACAAATATACACAAGATCAATTTACAAAGGCCCACTGCAATTACAAAGACCAACGTAAACTACTTATACTTATACATATCGTCTTTCATTTTGTTTTAAACCAAAATAAATTACTTGCCAGAAAAGGTTTCCAAATTCGGACATTGGTTGTCACTTCGATCGAGCAAAATACAAATTTATAATTGCTCATCACTTAATAATTGGCTTCGAATCTTCGAAACATACATTTTGTATCATGAATACATAACCGTATGTCCGTGCAGCCTAAAATACGAATATTTCATGAGTCAACATTTGAGTTCTTTTTTAAATTTTTTTACGGTGCCATTTCAACCCTCTTGTATCCCACATTGGTTGAAGAGATGAAATGTTCTTTGGTTATATACTATGTAGTATACAAATGGTATGTGTTCAGAATAGTAGTATTATGTTTCGTGTATATATTAGTTTATGAAGTTCATGTACTTACTAAGTTTGAACTTCGTAATCCCACTATAGCGCTAAATATATACGACTTCTTAGCCTTTTAATATCTATTAGATGAATTCCTTGTCAAGTACTCCAAAATTTATTTACGAAGATCTAGAGTCCATAGTTATACTTTTTTGTACTTAGATCGTTAGTAATAACTTTTGATAGTTGGACTACGTCATTTATTTAAGAACAAAAAATAAATAAATAAATAAATAAAATAAGAAATTCTTAGCTTTTGTCGACAATAAAGATTTAAAAATTACACCTCGATGACAAATATAAATGTTGTGTACTTGGATAAATTTGATTAAAACAACGGTATTATGAATCTAAAATCGACATTCGTATGATTCAAATGAGATATTAAACTGCTTTGTTTTTTATAAAAAGCAGTACATTAAAATTCATGATGTTAGCTTAGAATACCATAAATTAAAGGTATGATAATCTTAAATGAACAAATTAACTTTCACCTGAGTATGACTTAGTTGAAATAACGTAAACTATATTTGCTGCAAATTGGTTTAATAACTCATGACCTGAGTATAACTATATTTGTTGAAAGTGAAAGCTTGGATGATACACGGGCTAAAAACCACATACAAAAATTTTCTTTATGACATAACTGATAATATAAATAATATAACGCATGATTATGCATACAAATAAACATCATTCGTAAACCTATATTCAATTAGAAAGAAGCAGGCAACGAAACGTGAGTTACAAAAGAATAATAAAAATCTTTACTTGACAGTACAAACAACCCGGCCTATACTATGGCATGTAACCGAAGAAACAAAAATGAGTTGCATTATCTTTAGTTTTCCTCAATAACAACCTAACAAAGAAGATGGAAAAAATATGGTAAAACCACATGTAACTAATGATAAATTTGTACTCAATCTAATGGTTTCAACACTTTAGAAAAGAAAAGAAAGTTTGTACTCGACCACCATAAACTGAGTAGCTTTAATTTAAAAGATAAACTGTGTACGATGAACACATAAAAGGAAGAGATAAAAACGCTAAAATTCATTAGTCTGAACTTAGGTACCTTATTAAAACCTTTTTAATCTTGCATCCCACATTGGTTCAAGGAAGGAAGTGTTCTTTAAATATATACTATTGTGTGTGAAAATGATATGTCTTAAGAAAAGTATCATGTTTAGGATATGCTATTGGCATTGAGGTTCATGTACAAAGTTAAAAGATTGAACCTTGCGGCAAATAGTGTAATCCTGAACTTATACGAGTCCTTAAACTTTTAATCATCAATAAACGGCTTATTTTAATTTATTTAATGGTAGAGCTCCAAAATTTTTAATTCTTTCAATCATTATTAAATAGATTTCAATCATTTTTAAATAGATTGAAAACCTTAATCAGTACTGGTATGTATGGAATAGTGTCAAAGTGACTTGTGATTCTCATTCCAAATTGTGTAAGATATCAAGTTAAATTTCTGCTATTGCAAACAACTTTTAAGTGGTCACCCCACAATCACTACATTAGAGTCCATAAAATAGCTCGGATAAAGAACGACGCAATCACAACACCCTCACTATTCTGTACCAATCACTGTTACTCGCCAAACCCGGTTTGAACTTTGTCGAATCATCCATGTTATATTTCTAGAGACCCATCATCTCTCAGGCGAACACCATTGAGAAGGCCGATCAACCTTACCAACATCAATGTATATATATTGTTGAAATTGATGAAATGCTCACAAAGAAATCCACATTTATATTGTCTATAATATACAATCTTAAATTATGATCCACTGTTTTTTTTTACTTTTTTATTTTATTTTTATTTTTTAGCATAAAGATATCACCATCTAATTTAAATTACCTATAATGCATTTTAGACTCTCTCTCCTCATTTTTTTAAAGATTTCTAAAAATAGATTTTAAGCATTACAAGTTCTAAAAATATATTTACAATAATTTAATGCACCAATACATCTATAAAACACCGATAATGAATGTTATATTTAAAATACCTTTTCATAAAAAAATATAATTAATACACCTTATGATACAAACCAAACAAGCTACTAATCTATTATAAAAATCTTAACCTATGGTAACCAGCAAGTACCTTTCACCGCCAATCATTACAACTTCGTAATACTATTAGTTACCGTGTTCATATTGCCATTGCATCATGATGCACGGGTACTCTACCAATTTATACCAGATAGTGTGCGATAAAGTTATTCCCTAAAATTATCAACATACGTAAAGTTATTATCACAAAAAACATATAATCAAATAACATTGTTCGTAAAAAATTTGATCATTGGATACCCGACGCTGCAACGCGAGGGTACTCTGCTAGTCTTTAAAAAACAATTTAACTTATAAATAGACCTAACTATGACTTAGATGAAACAATTTAAGTTACTGTATGTTTGTTGCAAATTGGTTTAATCTACGTTAACTGGTTCAAACTGAAACTTGAATGATACACAAGCTAACAACAACGTTTAATTAATCTTTTGTTATGACATAACTCAAAACGTCAAACGGTAAACTAAAAATCATTGTAACCATAAAGCCACATTTAAAAAAGAAGTGGATAGCTAAATTAATGTTACTCAAATCAAATTAGAAAAAGAAAAAACTTAGTTTTAACGTACAAACAATACAGTACTTCATGAAATGCAACGGAAAAACAAAATGAGTTGCATTATGGTCGATGTATAATGAACGCATAAAAGGTATAGGCTAGAGTACTAAGATTTTATGAGTCAACATTTTAGGCACTTTCTTAATTTTTCTTATAAAACCATTTCAATCTTCTATCCCACATTGGTTAAAGGAAGAAAATGTTCATTACATATATACTATTGTGTTTAAGAATGGTATGTCTTTAGGATAGCTAGTATCATGTTTAGGATATGTTGTTGGCACGAGGTTATGTTCAAAGATAAAAGGTGAACCTCGTCAACAGCGACGTACTCCTAAACTTATACGAGTCCTAATCTTTTAATCCTACTTATTCTATGGTGGAACCAACCCTTCAGCTTTTTTAATATGAGCTCGTAACCTTTTATTTGCGGAGTCTTTAGTTTTTTATTCGGAGTCCTTAACCTTTTAATCTTTTTACAATGTGATACGGAAGTAGAAAGTATTCGTTATATTCTAGTGTTAATTTTTTTATGGTCCAGTATTTAAATCACTCAGCCAGTGAGCCCAGGATACTAAATTGTACAAGTCTGAGCCTATCATAATCAGCCTACCAAGCCCGGTAGTTAAAATTGAAACCTAGTTCGAACTAGTCGATTCAATAATATAGGTGGTGCATGCATATCAGATTATTAGACAAACATGTATCAATAATATAGGTGCTGCATATCGGATTATTAGACAGCATGAATCAGCAGTATATTTACGTAAATAAGTTATTAATTTTTTGATGAAATCCAATTCAATCCCACATAGAAAAGAGAAAGAGGATGTTACCAGTTAATATACCGCATGGTTTATAGAACAAACATGTTTAGAATAGTATAATGTTTTCATTAGGGGGCAATAAGTGCACTAACAAAAGGAAGAAATATAAAGCACTTTTAGTTCAATCTCGAAAACTTATACGAACTCTTTATTTATTTATTTTATGAGGCATGCCAGGGCCACATAAAGTTTACACAAAAAATCCCCACTCGCTGACATGTCAGCGTGTGATTGGTTTTTTGTGGGATCAATTCTTATTTTATTTTATATATACAAGCTCTCAATTTATATGAATCTTTTTGCCGTAAAATATTTTTGGAAAAAAATACTCATAAAGTTTATATTTACAAGCTAGATGCAGTGGTGTTGTTATGAAGGTTCTGAGTTAGTGTATGGGTCTAATGATATATGCTTGGTATATGGCTTTTAGTATGAAGAGTTAAAAAAATTGCCAAAAGTCCATTGGTAGTGAATTTGTTTAAAGGAAAACTCTTCTTGGAAAGAAAATGAAAACAAGAAAAATAGAAATGATCAACATCATATGTTTTTCTAATCTAAAAGTTAAAAGATGTTCCACGTAAGAGAAATTTTAAGTTTAGCAAAGACAAATTCTATAAAGTTATACTGTAACTTTGAAGTTAATGTAAGTAAGTTGTAATTTAGCATAGACTTTCTTTTAATCAAAATAAAAAACAAAAAATTGTAACCTACTTTTTTTCTTGAAAAGCAAGGTAACTTTGTAATCACAAAGCAAAAATACACGAGATCAATTTAAAAGGCCCATTATAAATAAAAAGACCGTTGTAAACTACTCATACATATTGTCTTCCATTTTGTTTTAAACCAAAAGAAAATTGGCTTACCGGAAAAGCTTTCCAAATTTGAACATTGGTGGTTAATTTGATCGGGCATAATAAAACTTTATAATTGCTTCATCACTTAATACTTGGTTTCGATTCTTCGAAAGATACATTGTGTATCATGAACACGTAACTGTATAGACTAGATAACCAATATTTCGTGAGTAACATTTGGGTTCATTTTTAGTTATTTTATAGTGGTCATTTCAACCCCCTTGTATCCCACATTGATTGAAGAGATGAAATGTTCTTTAGTTATATACTATGTTGTATACAAATAGTATGTGTTCAGAATAATAGTATATGTTTCGGGACATACTTGTTTATGCAGTTCATCTCCAAATTAAGATTGAACGGCATGACACAGTGATTACCTGGAATTTATACTACTTCTTAACTTTTAGTATCGACAAGTACTCCAAAATTTATTATGAGTATGATATCGACAAGTACTCCAAAATTTATTATGAGTATGATTGGAAAATCTTAAAAAGGTCAATGGGAGATTGGAGTTGAAATCACCATCAAATGTGAGACTTACACTCATTTCCCCAGTTTTAATTTGTAAAGAAAGGGAGGGAATAGGAAGGGAATCTAAGAATATTTGCGTTCTTGAGATTAGTTTGAGATAGAAAAGCAGAGGAAGGGAAAGGGAAGGGGTGGATGCTTCAGTGTATTTTTGTTTAGATACATTCCGTCCAAAATTAGGCAGATCAGGAGGGTAACTAGTATAGAACTAATAAGGCTTCTGTGAAATGACGTAAATAACCCCTAGTGCCTACACACGTTCCACATGATTTTATCCTAATATTTTCACATCATGGTCCTCGTAATCTATCTTTGGAGGCAACAAAAAAGTTGGTTTTCTTCATTTCAAGGAATTAAAGATTACTTCTACAAAACAAGTATATAATCATTATATTTGTATATGGTTGTTAACATGCATGTCTTTACTTTTATTTTTTCATTAAATTGACATTTGAGGTTATCATTTTCATTTATATGGGATCATGATTGACTAATAGTTATGCAAATTGGAAATAATAACTCATAACTGTATGGTTTTGGTTTTAAAAATGTTGGATTTCGAAAATATGTTTTGTGACATGTTTAGTTTACATCTGAGTAGACAATATTAACTCATCTCAGGTAGTCATGTTGATATGTTTTTTTGTTGTGCTTGTTTGGTATTATATGCGGGTTTCATGTGTATCACGTACCGTACAATTTTGAGGACATGTTAACACATGTGATTATAATTATGTCAAAAGATGTGAGCTATATAAAAGTAAATTATGTTTTGAGGGTATATTGGTAATTGGGTAGCTTCCTATCCTTTCTTTGCAAATTAAAAATAAAAACTCAAGAACACAAATAAAAATAGCCACTTTCTTCACAGTTTCATTCCTTACTTTGCCATTCCCATCTCATCCCCTTCCATTCTTTAAATTTTAGACTTGAGAATTAGGGGGTGCTTGATTGGGGGTATCGAGGGGTAGGGAATGGGAAACCACCACCAGCAGCAGTAGCAACTACCATCACTTTGGAGTTTTTTTTTTTTTTTTTTTTTTTTTTTTTTTTTTTTTTTTTTTTTAATCAAGCACTATCAAAGATAATGATAATTCTATTCAATTTCTTTATATTCCATTGTATTCCCTTTACCTTTACTATTCCCATTCCTCTCTTTGAACTAAGCGCACTCTTAGTTTTAAATTTGAAAACATGGTATCATTTTATTATTACCCCAGTCAAACTGTAATCCTTATATGTGTTTCTTAAGGATTCACAATCAAATGCATATAGAAACTTAAAAAAAAAAAAAAAAAAAAAAAAAAAAAAAAAAAAAAAACCCTTGATTCCAATAAAATGACATTGTCATGGAGCTAGGTGATAGAAAAGAGTTACTTGCTTCATACGTTCGTTCTCGTGAACATGACACTCCTCCTACAAATGATCAACCTAGACCATTGTTTTTTCTAAGATGGGCACCATAGTTAACAACATCAAACACAACCAAACAATAAAAATACAACCATTACAAAGAAGGGATGTTAGATAATGAGCAACTCGAAGAAAGCCGTCTACCTCCATGGTCACTTACTTAGACAACGAACTCATGAAACCACAAAAAATAAAATAAAAAAGCATCAGTTTCACTAATGATCTTTACTGATTTAAAAAGAAGAAAGCCGTCTACCTCCATGGTCACTTATTTACCATCTTCCACACTTCTTTTATTGTCACCACTTATGCAACGTTTATAGTCCATAACACTAGCTCAGAGAGAGAACAACGCAATCACAACATCCCACATACTATTCTGTAATAAACCACCGATACTCGTCAAACCCGGTTTAACCTTTGTTGAACCATCAATGTTAAATTCTTAGAGACCCATCATCAGGCGGACACCACTTCGGTCAACCTTACGAACGTCAAAGTGTAACACTGAAACTGAGAAAATAATCACTAAGAAATCCACATTTATATTGTCTATAATACACACTCTTAAAGTAATGATCCATTGAAGTATTTAATTTTTTTGCTTTGAATACCATAAGGGTATCATCATCTTAAAACAGATTAAGGTATCGTTTGTTTTTTCAAAGCTTTTACCTCTTCATCAGCAAACCATGTCTGCAGAAGAAGAGGTACACTTAAGCTCTTCATCAACAACAAGAAGACCGTTTGTTTTTTTCAGAGCTTTTTTTTGTGCTATAGAACGTAAAAGAACAGACGAAATGAAAAAAAATGATTGAAAACGTAAAAAAACAGACAAAAACGTAAAAAAAACGAACGAAAGCATAAAAAAACAGACGAAAACGTATAAAAACGAATATTAAGAAAGAGATGTAGGGTTTGTGAAAGAAGATGCAAGAAGTGAAAGAAGAGGTAAGAAGTAAAAGATAATGTCTGAAATTTAGAGGAGGAAAGAAGTGAAAATAAGCATTTGTGTCTGAAAAACAAACAGAAACATCTGCCCTCCTGCGGACAAAAGAAGGAAAAAGTGTTTATTGTGAAAAAAAACGACACCTAACTTATAAATGGACCTGATTATGACTTAGTTGTAACATTGCAAGTTATGTTTTCTGTAAATTGATTTAATCTATGTTAACCGGTTCAAATTAAACTGAAGCTTGAATGGTACACAAGCTAAAAACCACATTTAAGTGATCTTTTGTTATGACATAACTCAAACGGTAAACTAAAAGTCATTGTACATAGCTCACGATACATGTAATCAAACAATAGTTGCAACCATAAAGCAAAATATGAGTTTAAATTAGGGGCGGAGCTAGAAAGTTATTGTCGAGAGAGTAAACTTTGATTATTATTTTTTTTAGAAACCACATTATAAATCGATTCGTTAGGAGTGTTAAATAATGAAAACCCCATAGGTGATACGTTTTATTGATACGATATATATAAAGGCAAATACATAATGAAACCATAATTGACCCAACCCACAATCAGGCTTGAGCCATATCTAATACTTCCCCGCAGTCCGAGCAAAAGCAAATAACATATTTGTTGATGAAGACATCCGGCAACCAGCATAAAATTAATTTTCACCATGCAACAAGAACAAAAGAATAAGTATAGAAACAAAAAATAAAAGTAAAGATTAGACCATTTTTTTTCCCTTTTCTGAAAAGAGGATACATGACGGTGGCTAGAGTTTGACGGGATGCCATAAAGGAGGCGGCAACTTAGCCACCAATGTCTGAGGATCAGAACCGCTCCGATACCATGTTAAATAATGAAAACCCTGTAGGTCATACGTTTTTATTTATACTTAATGTATAGAGGCAAATAAATAATGAAACTCTAATTGACCCAACCGGCCAACCCATAATCGGGCTCTGTCTTTATCATTGATAAATTTGTACTCGATCGTAGATGTCCTCATCCAATTGTTTCTAATAATTGTAATTGGCACTGACATAGAGTAATCAAGTATCGTACGTAGCTTCAACATTCAAGTTTCTTATTTATCTTTCTTATACATAAGACCATTTTTATCTCACATCCCACATAGCTTAAAGAAAAGAAATATTCTTTGGTTAAATACAAAGGTGTATGTTTAATAACATCCACTATGGTGGTTTACAAATAGGTTTATGATATGATGAAGAGGTTCATACTTTTATTAACCATAGTGAAAACATATTTCATATTTACTTGGCATGAAAAGTCTAGAATTTTGAATCTCTTTATAATTTAATGCATTGTGGATGCCCTAAGAATAGTAGTATGTTTAGGATATGATATTTGCACATGAAGTAATAATGATAAAAGAAAAGTCCAAAATACATCCTTAAGGTATGTCAAATGATACGTTTACATCATTTTTATTTTTTCAACTCAAAAATCATCCCTAAGGTATTAAAGTTGGCACAAAACCATCCCTCCGTTAGAAATATCAATTAATGAGGACTAACGATGCAAATTATTTTTCGTTATCTCCTAACAAGAGTTAAAATATTTGCATCATTAGTCCTCATTGAGTTAAAATATTGCATCCTTAGTCCTCATTGACTATAGAGTTAAAATATTTGCATCGTTAGTCCTTATTGAGTTAAAATATTTGCATTGTTAGTCCTCATTGACTATAGAGTTAAAATATTTGCTTCGTTAGTCCTCATTGAGTTAAAATATTTGCATCGTTACCATCGCCACCACCCACCACCGCCACCACCACCCACCAACACCCACCACCACCACTGCCACCACCACCACCACCACCACCACCCCCCACCGCCATACCCATCACCGTCACCACCACCACCGCCACCACTACCCACCACCGCCATACCCACCACCGCCACCACCACCGCCACCACCACCACCACCCACCACCACCACCACCACCCACCACCACCCACCAACACCCACTACCACCACCACCGCCACCCACCACCCACCACCGCCACCCACCAACACCACCACCGCCACCACCACCACTACAAACCCTAACTCCTGATTACAATATTAAATCTCTTATAGAAAGCTTCCAGGATTAGCTATAATGTTTCAATAATATCTTTGTCAAACCCCACGGCACCATATTCATTAAGAACAGAGTTTGACTTTCTAGGTTAACTGTGTGAAGTGAACTCCATAATCAACGAAATGGTTAAACAAGTTGCTGCATATGCAACTTGTAATCAGTTTTCTAACTTAACATAAAAAAATAAAATTTAAAAATTAAAAAAAACAAAAAAACAAAAAAAAAGAAGACTAGCTTAATACTCTTTTTATTTAACCTGGGTCATCTTTTGACCCGGTTTTGACTAGATTGTAAGATCCAACTCGATAAACACATAATGTCGACACTCAGTTTTCATACTGAAATCGACTTTGTTTGTAAGTTTTTGTTTGATTCCAACATTATGAAAGGAGCCAGTACTACTATGACACAGAAAGTTTAATATTTGTGCAAAACTGCAAATCACTTATAAAGAAGTCAACTATGTTAATCAAACTCCAAGAATCCACTTGTTACTTGTCTAATTCCAACATTATATTTTGTTGCAGGTTCTTTTGGCCTAAATTGATGCAGTGTCGTTCCTTGTATTTTTCTGGTCAAATATTAGGACTATTAATATCACAAACAATTTTCAGATACGCGCAACAAAAAGAGAATAAACATGAATGCTATTTTTTAGTAATGCAGTAAATTGCTAGAAATAAATTTACTATCAATAAGCATGTAAAAAATAGAAGAACCTTGGTGTGTCAGTGAATACATACAAATATGCAACTGTAAATTGAAAATATCTCAAAAATAATTGAATAAAAATGAATTATTGCAATTTCATTATTTACCTCAAGTCAGATGATTATATAAATTGAAACATGTTCTTGTGAATTGGCTCCTTTGGACCTTCAAAACTTCTCAAATCATTATTGGAGCACGGTAAAGTAGGTTCCGAATATTGTTTGTATCTTCGATGTAAAACCGTACGACTCAAGCCACCATCTAGACCCAAAAATACGTAGACCTTTCAAGTTAATGATGCTCTGCGGAAGAAGATTTATGCCTGTACCTTGTAAGTATAACTCTTGTAAAGATTTTAAACATCCAAGTTCCTCAGGTAACCTCTCGACAAGAACACAATATGAGAGCATGAAATGTTTTAGACGTTTCATCTTACATATGCTGTTAGGAACATCTCGTAAAAATATACACTCAGATAGGAGTAGCTTCTCCAAACATTCTAATCGGCCTAGATCCTCTGGTAACTTCTCAAGATACCAACATGATATAAGTTCAAGAGATTTCAGATGTTTCAACATGGAAATGCCATCAGGAAGATGTTTTATCTTTTTGGATGATATAATTAGCTCCTCAAGACCTTCTAACTGTTCAATGTCCTTGGGCGGGTCTGGAATACTCCCCTCAAGTTTTAGCTTTCTTATGTGTCGTAAACCACAAATAACTCTTAGAAAACTCTCAAGGTTTGTGCAAGCATAGTGACCTGCAGAAAGAAGCTTCTCAACATTTCCATATGATGAAGCTGGATCTTCTCTATACAAACATGTAAACCTAAATTTTGGCAAATTATTTTTGGAGTGCAATGGGCATATATCTATGGATTCCGCAATCAAATGTAACTCGGATGCAGGACCAGCCTCAGGTGAATCAAGCAGTTTGAGAAACAAAAAAGATTTGAAACTCAAACAACCACTTAAGTCTAAGTTGACAGTCTTATTTAGACATCCAACTGGAGTATGAAGCTCAAGCAAATTTTAACATTCTCTAAGATGTAACCTCTCGATATTCGGAGTGAGACCAAGATCAAGTTTCTCCAACTTTGAACTGTTGAGGCAAATGTATTTGACCTTTGGACATCCGACATTCATGTGAAGATTTATCAAATCTTGACATCCTTCAAGATTTAATGTCTCAAGATTCGGAGTTACCCCAAGGTTTAGGGTCCTCAACTTTGTATAACTCAAGTTAAGAGATATGAGCTTTTTACAATCATCAGGCATGTTAAGCTCTAACAAATGGACACATCTATCAAGACATATCTTCTCAAGATTCAGAGCCTGCCTAAGGTCAAGGGTTCTCAACTTCGAATAACTAAGGTCAAGAAATCTGAGTTTCCTGAGAACCTATTATAAGGGGAAAAAAATAGAAGATAAGCATGGACGTAATACCAAAACAACATATATGTAGTATATATAATAACGATAAAAGGTGTAACACCAAGCAGGCAAGCAACCATCATTTACCTTTCTTTCTCCCCCTGCTTCCCAAAGTTGTATGATGCTGCTGTAAGGCATTGTAAGAACCCCAAGATTATTTGCTTGAAATGTGGTAGGTAAACACCGAAAAGGGTATGCATGCCAATGCAGACATCATAAAGAGTTTGGAAAGTATTGAGTAACCTCATCAAACTTCCAATTTTTATGAGAGTTACCGTTTCTATCATTAAACACGCCAAGAAATCTAAGTTCTTTCATGTTTCCAAGACCTTCCATAACAATTTTGGGATTGATTTCCATTGTCGATAGTTTTATGCATCTTGTTTCTCGAGTACCCTGTAATCCAAATACAATTACAACACAATTTTTTAAAATAAACGAAAATGTGGTTTCGTTTTCTCAACTTTAAAAGCAAACATGATTCTTACCAATGAATTAGCTAATGTATCCATAATTTCTTCGTCAACCCACAATCGGCTATGTTTGTTAGGTTCATTGGGGTGTAAACGACGAACAATATTCCTGGGGAAAAATATTTATTAATGTACAATACTTGTCACAAATGTTACTTCCGTGTAGCGAACAAAAAAAATAGCTTTTCAGTACACTAAAGTTGACATTTTTGTCTTTCTTTGTGTATTATGACTAGGGCTGAGCAAACGGACCGGATGGACCGGACCGACCGATAAAACCGACCGGACCGGACCGGACCGACCACATTCGGTCCGGTCCTCGGTCTTAGCTTTTTGGCTAATTCGGTCCTCGGTCTGGTCGGTCCGGACCGACCAAAAACCCGAAAAAACTTGCCAAATCTTGCCTAATTGGACCGGACCGACCGGACCGGACCGGACCGAGACCGGACCGACCACATTCGGTCCGGTCTCGGTCTATGGTTTTTCCGGTTCTCGGTCTTCGGTCCGGTCCGGTCTTGGTCTTGGTCGGTCCGGTCCGGTTTTTGGACCGTGATCACCCTTAATTATGACTATTTAACCCTTTCAAATTACATAAATGGTCCCTGTGTGTTTGCGAAAATTGCATCCACCGTCCTTAGGCTAAATTACATAAATGGTCCCTGTCGTTTGGAGAAAATTGCGTCCACCGTCCATTTTCTTTCGAAATTCCTTTTTCAAAAAAATTATTTCGGAAAAATAAATATTTTCAAAAAAAAACTTTTTTGAAAAAAAATATTTTCGGAAAAAAAAATATTTTAAAAAAAAATCGGGTTAAAAAAATTTCGAAAAACAATATTTTTGAAAAAAAAATATTTTAGGAAAAAAATATTTTTCAAAAAAATATTTTTGAAAAAAATATTTTCGGAAAAAGATATTTTCGAAAAAAAAATTCAGGTCAAAAATTTCGAAAAAAAAATTCAGGTCAAAAATTTCGAAAAAAAATATTTTTGAAAAAAAATTATTTTCGGAAAAAAAATATTTTTGAAAAAAAATTATTTTCGGAAAAAAAAATATTTTCGGAAAAAGATATATTTTCGGAAAAAGATATTTTCGAAAAAAATTATTTTTGAAAAAAAAATTATTTTCGAAAAAAAATATTTTTGAAAAAAAACTTATTTTCGAAAAAATATATATATTTTAAAAAAATGGGGATGGTAGACGCAATTTTCTCTAAACAACAGGGACCATTTATGTAATTTAGCCAAAGGACATTGGATGCAATTTTTAGAAAATCAAGGGTAAAATGGTAATTACGTATTTTTTTTATCTTTATTACACAAAAAAAGACAAAAATGTCAACTTTAGTGTACTGAAAAGCTATTTTTTTGTTCGCTACACGGAAGTAACATTTGTGACAAGTATGATACATTAATAAATATTTTTCCCCCATTTCTTCTACCTCTTCTTCTATATCGTCATGCATTCCCAAGCGGTCAAAAGCATTTACAGTAAATACTATGTAAATTTGACAAATTCGAACAATAAGGAATGTTCTTCAAATCTTTTCTCAATGAAGTAAAAACTTTTCTCCATTTGCAAGTGTCAAACTTCTTATACGGCTATCATGCAAATGATTCGGCCCAGTCATTAGCACTAGAGAGTCGATGACACATAAGTTTTAGCAGGCTATTTTCTGCCCATATAAGTCAGCGAACTTAGCCCAAATGTTGAAAACTAAAACCCACGATCGAGCTAGTCGATCATTATTGTTTCAGGTTGGTTAACAAGCATAACTGCATACGAACTTAACTATTTATGCCTTGACGTTCGTAGGCTAGTCAATTAAAATATAGTAATGACCGAAACAAACCCAGGCTTGATGGCATATGAATTGAAGAGTATTTCTTCTGCAAGGACAACATAAATTGTAACCTCAGTTATGTTTTCTAAAGTTACAATTTAATCCATGACTTAGGTTCAAATGAGAAGACATTTTAAAATTAGAAGGATAGAAATAACTATAATCACACATTAGAGATGTATCGACTTGATTTATATGCATCCATAATCTTTTAGATGCACCCTAATACATTTTCTAGCAAAAAATTAGATGCATATAAATATATTAGATGCATTTCTTCAAGTTAGGCGAACACTATGTATTTTTCGTCTCTTGCGAGTTAAATTTGTTACTAGTACTACTTTGTATCGTGTTCACTTCAAAATCACTTTCGAAACTAATTGGGATGCATCTAAATGAATAAAGATGCATCTAATTCAAGTTGATGCATCTCAAATGTGTAGTTATAGCTATTTCTCATCCTTCTCATTTTAAGTTTTCTTCTCACTGAATACATACCCTTTAATCCATTCAAAACCATTAATGAAGTTATGTGATGACACTCCTTACAAATGTTGCCTATGATCCACTATATTTATATGGCCCATAATGAAAAGATAGCATGATTAAATCTTACATCCCACATGGCTTGAAGATGATAAATATTCTTTGATTATATACAATGGTGTACATAGACAATATGTGTCAAGAACTAGGATTGTAAGCCGCGCGTTGCCGCGGGAGTCGGATTTTAAGTGTGGTGCCGTTAAAATTTAAAAAAAAAAAAAAACCTACTTTAGCACTGTAGCAAATTACTGTAGCAAAATTATTATTTTAACGAAATTACTGTTCACACTCACAAAAACACTGTAGCAAAGTGCTACAGTGCCACTCACGCTAAATGTAATATATATATAATAATGTTATGTTCACGATACACTATTCTTACTGAAGTTTATGTAAGAAAAAACCTTCAGTATTGAACGAGTGCCCTGAATTTATAGCGCTTCTTAACTTTTTAAATTTACTCTACCTTAACTTTCTTTGTTCTTGACAAGTACACCAAAATTTAGGGAAAATGGCAGGAAAATGCAGCATACTTGTCACTTTTTGTCATTGCATGTAGCGTCCTTTCTTTTTTTTGAATTTGGCACTAACCTTTTTGAATTGTGTCATTGTGTGTACCCACCTTTTTAAATCGTGCTATTGTGTGTACTTTGTGACCATTTTACCCCTACTTTTTCAAAATTTTTAAGGGTAAAATGGTCATTTCACGGCTGAAAAAGTCGCAAAGTACATACAATGACACGATTTAAAAAGGTTAGTGCCAAATTCAAAACAAAAAAAGGGCGCTACATACAATGACAAAAAGTGGCAAGTATGATCCCTTTTCCTGCCATTTTCCCCAAAATTTATTTACAACTTAATGCTAGATGGAACTTCATTTATAGCGTGTATCCTAAATTTACATAACTTCTTAACCTTTCAATATTTACTTTATCTTAACTTTCTTTGTTCTTAACAAATACTCCAAAAAAAATATTTATAAAGATTGAGAGTCTGTAATTTTGTGTATATTGCTCTATTTCTTTTTCTAGCGTTTAATGAAATTGTCGTTAAAAAAAAGTTATGAATAGTCAAAGTACATGTACACACAAGAAATCAATGACAATAATATTACTCCCTCCGTTCAAAATTATAAGCTCACTTTCATATTTTACAAAGTTTAAGAAAAGTGGGTCCCATATAATATTAACCAATAAAAGTTCATTTCCTCCCACTTACAAACATTTTGATTGGTGGAAATTAAAAGTGGACATTAATTTTGGGACAACAAAAAGTAGCAAAGTGGACTTATATTTTGGGACGGAGGGAGTAATAACATTGAAGCAATGAAGTTGTTTATATTGCTCTTCAGCAAAAGTGAAATGCAATGTATTTTTTCGTGTAGACAAACAAATACTCTTTGACATGTCGATTGATTACAACAGCACCAGCAGAGCCATTGAATTGTGGTATACCGGTTCTGCAGCTAAAATGATGAAAATGTTAGAATTTGATCGTGACACTCTCCTTTCAAATGATGAACCTAATGAATATTAACATGATGATAAATTTGTTCCAATGGTCTTTTTAGTTAAAAAATCTGCTTAGAATAATACCATGAATTAAAGGTGTGATCACCTTAAATGAACAAATCAACTTTGAAATATATATGTGATCGTTATAATGTTCTAAATGTGAAAGTGACATGAGTATGACTTGGCTGAAATAACGTAACTATGTTTGCTGCAAATTGGTTTAAAATGAAAGCTTGGATAATACACAGGCTAAAAACCACAAGCAAAATTTTTTCTTTATGACATGACTGAAATTATAAATAATATAACTCATGATTATGCATACAAATAAACATCATTCGTAAACCAAAATTCAATCAGAAAGAAGCAGGCAGCGAAACGTGAGTTATAAGAGAATAATAAAAATCTTTACTTGATGGTACACACAACCCGGCCTATACTTTATGGCATGTAGCCGAAGAAACAAAAATGAGTTGCACTATCGAAGTTTTCTCCTCAATCACAACCAAACAAAGAAGATTGAAAAAGTACAAGTAAACTCACATGTAGCGAATGATAAATTTGTACTCGACTAACAAACCCGAGTAGCTTCAATTCAAAAGATAAACATTGGAAAACGCATAAAAAAAGAACATAATTAGAATACTAGAATTTCATGAGTCAAAATTTAGGTATCCTGTATTTTCTTTTTATGAAATCTTTTTAATCTTGCATCCCACATTGGTTGAAAGAAGAAAATGTTCTTCACATATATACTATTGTGAGCAACTTGGTTACGTATTATTTATTTTCTTTTTTGATGAAATTCAATTCAATCCCACATAGGAAAAAGTAACAAGTTTTTGCTAGTTAATATACCACATGCATGGTTTACATATCAAATGTGTTTGGACTAGTGTAATGTTTTCAAGAGTGACAAGATAAGCGCTAATAAACAAAATATAACGCACTTTTATTCCATTCTTGAAAATTTATACTCTTTACCATTTTTATACAAGCTCTCAATTCAAATAAATCTTTTAGTTATAAAACATTTTAGGAACAAAGACTCATAAACTTTATATGTACAAGCAAGATGTATGTTTGGTATATATTTAGAGTTAAGAAATAGCCAAATATTCATTTGTAGTCGTGAATTTTAAAGAAAATCATCTTGGAAAGAAAAGGAAAACAAAAAAATGGAAACGATCAACATCATATGTTTTTCTAATCTAAAAGTTAGAAAACATCTATTAAATGTGTAACTTTGAAGTTAATGTAAGTAAGTTGTAATTTAGCTTAGACTTTCCTTTTATTAAAATAAAAAAATAAAAAATTGCAACCTACTTTTGTCTTGAAAGGCAACGTAGCTTTATAATAAATAAAAAATAAAAAAAATAATAATAAGAAGATCAATTTACAAAGGTCTGTTACAAATAAAAAGATCAATATAAATTAATGATTCATGTTATCCTTTTATTTATTTATTATTATTATTATTATTATTATTATTATTATTATTATTATTATATAGGAAAAAAAATTGGCTTATCGGAAAAACTTTCCAAATTCGGACATTGGTAGCCATTTTGATCTAGCAAAATACAACTTTATAATTGCTTCATCATTTAATACTTGGCTTCGATTCTTCAAAAGATACATTGTGTATCATGAACACATAACCTTATAGACTAGAATACGAATATTTCATGAGTAAATAATTGTGTTCTTTTTTATTTTTCTAATAGTGCCATTTCACCCCCTTTATCTCACATTGGTTGAAGAGATGAAATGTTCTTTAGTTATATACTATCTTGTATACAAATGGTATGTGTTCAGAATAGTAGTATTGTGTTTCGGGTACATACTTGTGTTTAAAGTTCACTTACAAATTAAGTTTGAGCTTTGAAGCCTTGTATGACCTTAAATTTATACGACTTCTTAACCTTTTAATATCAATTAGGAAGGAATCCATAGACTTCTTAACCTTTTAATATCAATTAGGAAGGAATTCATAGACAGGTACTCCAAAATTATTTACAAAGATCTAAAGTCCTTTTAATATATATTAGAAAGGAATTCCTAGACAAGTACTCAAAAATTATTTACAAATATCTAGAGTCCATAGTCATACTTTTGTGTACTTAGACCATTAGTAATAACTTTTCGAGAGGCGTTGATGAATATATGCTTCGACGATTTATGGTTAGTAGTAACTTGCGCAATTTACATTATGTAGTACAAGTTACAAATTTGTCATTATTAAAACATAAGAAACCGCTTAGATTAAATAACTTCATATTTACACTAACTTAAACTCATGCTTCTTATTTACCATCTTCCAAGCGTTTTCCATGGCCAATACTTGTGCTACATTAGTATAACAATAGCTCAGATAGAGAACAACACAATCACAACACCCTCACTATTCCGTAACAAACCACTGTTACTCGCCAAACCCGGTTTGAACTTTGTCGAATCATCGATGTTATATTTTTTTAGACTCATCATCTCTCAAGCGGACACCATTGAGAAGGCCAATCAACCTTATGAACATCAAGGTATATATAATACTAAAATTGATGAAATATTCACAAAGAAATCCACATTTATATTGTCTATAATACACAATTTAAATTATGATCCGCCGAAGTATTTAATTTTTTGCTTAGAATAGCATAAAGATATCATCATCTAATCTAAATTATCTATAATCTTTTATATAATAAAAGAATTACATTATTTCGGAGTGTTTTTGCAAAACACTTCTTATTGAAAAATAAATTGGACCAATAGGAGAGCTCGATTTTGACACATAAACGAAATCAAGCAATATGATTGGCTAATAAAAAGTTAAAATTGAATTGATTTTGGTCAAACTTTAATAAATTTGGTGGAGAATTTAATTGAGGAAAAAAAACTCATAAAAATATAAGTGTCAAATTTATAAAAACAAAAGCTTAAAAAAGATGATGTAATTAATAAAACTTTAGTAGTTGAATCTTAAATATATTATATAGAGTTAAATGTAAATTGTCCATGTTTTTTAATAACTTTAATTAATAAACAAATAACCCCTTACACTTTATAACCCCTATATTTTATAATATGAACTTTTTTTACAATTACATAAGTATTAGTATTAGTTTGATACTTTATTCATCAATTAAAATACAAAAGTTTGTTAATATCCAAATTAGTTTTAACATACTTTAAATATTTTTAAAATAAATGTTATTTTAAACTTTATTTCTTTTACTATATATGTCAAAACTCATGTTATCCTATTTAACAGTTTATTCTATGCGTACACGGGTTTGAATATTAAATACGGTTAAATTATTATTAACGGTAATATAAATATCAAATGCTAAGCACGAGTTACCGCAATATGAAAATAAATATATGCAATTGTACTTATAATAATGACTCATGTAATTATTATTTAAAGTTTATTTTCAAAAAACTTTACGAAGTATATTTTAACTTCATCAACGCTCATTATGTGCTACTTAACTCGCATATTTTGTACAACATGATATGAATAGTTAAACAATAATATCAACCTCAACCTAAAAATCTATGTCAGCTGAACAAATTTAAGCTTTCATCCAATAAAATTTTTATAAAATATTAATAGATATTAATATATAATGAAAGACTTATGCATATTTATTAGTTATACTTATATCACAATTTTTACAGGTAAATTCTTATATGTCTATATAGCAAACTAAAATTTTAAAATACATTTGATTTATGTATAAATCCCGTGCGTGCACGGGACTTATAACTAGTTAAGTTTAGACCCAATCTCCTATTTTTTTTAAAGATTTCTAAAAATAAATTTCAAGCATTACAAGTTCTAAAGCTATATTTATAATTATTTAATGCACCATTACATCTATAAAGCACCGATAGTTAATGTTATTTTTAAAATACCCTCTCATTAAAAACTATAATTAACATCACATGGTACAAACCAAATAAGCTACTAATCTATTATAAAAATATTGACCTATGGTAACCATCAAGTACATTTCACCGCCAATCAATACAACTTCGTAATACTATTAGCTACCGTTTTCGTATCGCCATTGCATCGTGATGCACGGGTACTCTACCATTTTATATAAGGTAGTGTGCGATAAAGTTATTCACTAAAATTATCAACATGTGTAAGGTTATTATTAAAAAAAACATATTATCAAATAATGTTGTTCATAAAAAAAAATAAATAAAAAAATCAAGGACTATATCTGTGAAATCCGACAAACCACAGGGACCATTTATGTAATTAACTCAAAAGTAAATAAAGTGTAAAAAAAGTCTACTAAAATACATGAATCGTAAGTCGCCTAAAATTTGTAAGGACCATTTTATTAAACAACTAGTTTTTTGGGTTGACTACCTTAAAAAAAAGAAAAAAGGCGGCCGAAAAACTATGGTAGGTCGCCTAAAAAACATGTCTAAAAAGGTATCAAAAGTATCTTACACATTACTTACAAAAAAAGTCCCCTCAAGTATACAAATGGAACACTTGTTTCAATTTTAATCTATAGTAATAGTGGCCCAGGTCTCATAGGGCATTTTCAGAAGTCATTTTTTTTTTCTATAAAAGGTATAAGCTTTGGGCGACCTGGGCGTTTGAAGAATTGCCTCTAATGTAATTTGGATGCTAAAATTTTTGTTAGTTGTGAGAAGATCTATAGAAGCAATCTCATCTACAAATGTTTGAACAAAACGATAATCTTATATTCAAAGCTGATGTTTTGCAAGTAAAGGAATTATAACACACTTTTGTCACTTCATATCCACACAAACATGCCTCAGTTATATATGGGTGGGATATATTCGATTAGTAGACAACATGAATTAGCAATAAATTCAGGTAACATGCTTATTATTTTTTTTAGTGTTTTTATTTTATGGAAACCAATTCAATCCCACATTGGTAAAAGAAAGAAGATGTTGCAAGGTTAATATATCAAATGGTTTGTGGAACAAACGTATTTGGGCTAGTGTTATATTTCCAAGTCTGCAAAGGGATGCCATACAATAATACAAATCAAAAGTTATGGGATCCCTTTGATATGCCTTGAAACATTATACAAACTCCAAACTTTTTATGCTATCTTTGCTATCTTTACACTTCTCTTAATCACTCTTTAAATCTTTTGCACACATATCCTTCCGCGTTTCTCTCATACGAGTATAAGTTTTCTAATTTTAGACAATATAATATTTAAAAGAATCTTAAACACTTAATCACTCTTTAAATCTTTTGCACACATATCCTTCCGCGTTTCTCTTATATGAGTATAAGTTTTCTAATTTTAGACAATATAATATTTAAAAGAATCTTAAACACTTCTTACATAAACAGACTCGGAAAGTATCTTAAACACTCTTATATGCGCTCAAAGATATGGAGTAATAACTTTTTCCATCTATAAAGCAGTAAATTACAATAACATGGCATTATCACGAAGTGTCATGCTTTAAATGAAAACAACACACAAACCTATAAGAAACACACTCGGAAAGTAACGTTTATTTCACTAAACACTCGCGCTATGTCAACCAATGTTTGTCTCGTTCACAGGGATAGAACCAGGGGGTGTCCCGGGACACCCATGAAATTTTGTCTCGTAGTGTTAATTTTGTTATAAAACCTCTATTTTTCTATAAATGCACCCGGTCTCAAAAAGTTATGCATGTAGTTTTATTTGATTTCTCATAAATGCACCCAGTGACTTTGTCTTCTAGTTCCGTCCTTGCTCGTTCAATTGTGCAAATCACACATTAAGATATCCGAGTGTCCAAATCCGCTCACATTGTTGTGTTTTAGACAACTTTGTATATATTAGACGCTACAAGATCCAACAACAAAATCGACATGATAAATGGTCAATTTTGTTGTTTGAATCACTACCCCACACAAAAATTACTCTTGAATAAGAAAAAAGATTATTGACAAAATATACACACTAATTAAGTTGATAAAAATTTTACAACTTAATCCATTCAGAACTACGAATGTCGTATCCTTAATTTGTATAGCTTCTTAACTTTTCAACATTTAAACTTAACTTTGTCACAAAATTTTTTTTACGAAGTATTGAAAATTTATATAGGTTACATTTAACTTTACTTTCTTTGTTGTTATTGTAACTATGATTTCTAATCTTTTAACCAACTAATTCACGCTCATCGCCACATCGACTCAAACCGAGTAAAACCCATTTGAGATGGTTGGCATGACCACTTTAAGGTTGTTTACACCTAACAAAATTAAACCAAAAGTATCACACATTTTAATGAGAGAAAAGTCCAAAATACATCTCTGAGGTATGCCAAATGATACGTTTACATCCTTTTTCTTTTTTCGTCTCAAATATCATCCCTCCGTTAGTAACTTTGGAACAAAACCATCCCTCCGTTAGAAATATCAGTTAATGAGGACTAACGATGCAAATTATTTTCCGTTATCTCCTAACAAGAGTTAAAATATTTGCATCGTTAGTCCTCATTGAGTTAAAATATTGCATCGTTAGTCCTTATTGACTATAGAGTTAAAATATTTGCATCGTTAGTCCTTATTGAGTTAAAATATTTGCATTTTTAGTCCTCATTGAGTTAGAATATTTGCATCGTTAGTCCTCATTGACTATAGAGTTAAAATATTTGCATCGTTAGTCCTCATTGAGTTAAAATAATTGCATCGTTACCATCGCCACCACCCACCACCGCCACCACCACCCACCAACACCCACCACCACCACCGCCACCTACCACCACCCACCACCGCCACCCACCACCACCACCCACCAACACCCACCACCACCACCGCCACCCACCACCACCAACCACCACCACCACCACCACCCACCACCACCATCGCCACCCACCACCACCCACTACCACCACCACCACCCACCACCACCACCGCCACTGCCACCCACCACCACCACCCACCACCGCACCCACCACCACCCACCACCACCACCCACCACCACCATCGCCACCCACCACCACCCACTACCACCACCACCACCCACCACCACCACCGCCACTGCCACCCACCACCACCACCCACCACCGCACCCACCACCACCCACCACCACCACCCACCACCACCACCACCGCCACCCACCACCACCCACTGGTGGTGGGTGGTGGTGGTGGTGGCGATGGTGGTGGTGGTGAGTGGCGGTGGTGGTGGGTGATGGTGGTGGGTGGTGGTGGTGGGTGGCGGTGGTGATGGTGGAGTGTGGTGGTGGTGGGTGGCGGCGGCGGTGGTGGTGGGTGGTGGGTGGCGGTGGTGGTGGTGGGGGTGGGTTGTGAGTGGCCGTGGTGGGTAGTGGAGGTGGTGGGTGGTGGTGGTGGTGGTGGGTGGTGGTGGGTGGCGGCGGTGGTGGTGGTGGGGGTGGTGGTAGTGGCGGGTGGTGGGGTTGGCGGGTGGTGGTGGGTGGCGGTGGTAGTGGGTGGTGGTGCTGGGTGCCGGTGGTGGGTGGCGGTGGGTGGCGGTGGTGGTGGGTGGCGGTGGGTGGTGGAGGTGGGTGGTGGTGGGGGGCGGAGGTGGTGTTGGGTGGTGGTGGTGGTGGTGGTGGCGGGTGTTGGTGGTGGGTGGCGGTGGTGGGTGGCGGTGGTGGGTGGCGGTGGGTGGTGGCGGGTGGTGGCGGTGGGTGGCGGTGGGTGGCCGTGGTGGCGGTGGGTGGTGGTGGTGGTGGGTGGCGGTGGTGGTGGTGGGTGGCGGGTGGTGGGTGGCGGTGGCGGCGGTGGTGGTGGGTGTTGGTGGGTGGTGGTGGCGGTGGTGTGTGGTGGCGATGGTAACGATGCAAATATTTTAATTCAATGCGGACTAACGATGCAAATATTTTAACTCTATAGTCAATGAGGACTAACGATGCAAATATTCTAACTCAATGACGACTAACGATGCAAATATTTTAACTCTATAGTCAATGAGGACTAACGATGCAATATTTTAACTCAATGAGGACTAACGATGCAAATATTTTAACTCTTGTTAGGAGATAACGGAAAATAATTTGCATCGTTAGTCCTCATTAACTGATATTTCTAACTGAGGGATGGTTTTGTTCCAAAGTTACTAACGGAGGGATGATATTTGAGACGAAAAAAGAAAAATGATGTAAACGTATCATTTGTCATACCTCATGGTTGTATTTTGGACTTTTCTCTTTTAATGATGATAGTCAAAGATCTTTTATCGAGGATCAAAGAATCAAAGAGTGTTGAACTGTTGAAGCACTCAAGTTATTGTTTGTATTGCTCTTTAGCAAAAGTGAAAATGCGATATGTTTTTCAATAAGAAAAGCTAAGGGGTGTTTGATTTCGACTTAATTGAATTAATATGAAAAAAACTGAATTAATTAAGTCATATGAAAACTGTTTGTTTGCAACTTATTATAGAAAGATGACTGAAAATATTAAGTAATAAAACTGAGGTTGTCTGCATTAAATCATCTCTTAATTAAACATGACTTAATAAAAATGTTTTGAATTTTTGAGTCTAATGAAAACCCTGTAGGTGATACGTTTTATTTATACTTAATGTATAGAGGCAAATTCATAATGAAACCCTTATTGACCCAACCGGCCAACCTACAATCGGGCTCTGTCTTTATCATTGATAAATTTGTACTCGATCGTAGATGTCCTCATCCAATTGTTTCATTGCTTAATAATTGTAATTGGCACTAACATGGAGTAATCAAGTATCGTACATTCGTAAGTTGCTTCAACATTCAAGTTTCTTATTTATCTTTCTTATACACAAGACCATTTTTATCTTACATCCCACGTAGCTTGAAGAAAAGAAATATTCTTTGGTTAAATAGAAAGGTGTATGTGCATAACATATCTTAAGAATAGTAGTATGTTAAGGATATGATATTTGCACAGGATGTAATAATGATAACTGAACTTCCATTGCAAATGTATGGTCCTAAACTTCTATAGTTTCTTAACGTTTTATTATTTATTCTTGCTTAACTTTCTTTTTTCTTAAATTACTCTAAAAATTTAATTTACAAAATATTGATTGAACTTCATTCATCATTGTGTATCCTAAAATTTATATAGATTCTTAACTTTTTAATATTTACTTTAACTTAACTTTAGTTGTTCTTAACCAATACTCCAAAATTTTATTTACAAAGATTGAGAGTCTATATATAGTTTTGTGTATCCATTTTGAGAAAAATAATGCAAAAATACAATATCTTCTATTTTTTGGGTGGGTTGAAGGGAAACATGCGTGTGTGGATCTAACCGGGGTTTCTCCTCTTGTGGGGTTGAGTAGCCGGGGTTTTACAGTAGGACAGACTGCTTTGAAAGCCGCCTCGTACAAAGTGGCAAAACACGAGAAAGCGTGCATTGAAAATCAGCATGTTTTTATTCCTTTCGCGTTTGATACTTTTGGTTTTCTTGCACCTGATGCAGTGGAGCTACTCAACAGAGTTCAACGTGCTATGTATAGTAATGTTGTAACACCTAGATCCACAAATGTCGTTTTTAAGAGGATTAGTTTTGCAATTCAAAAAGGGCTAACGGCGCAGCTTGTTGCTCGCTTGCCTTCCACAACTATGTAAATTCAATTCAGTATTATACATTAAACTAAAAGCGTTACCACAATGACAAAAATATATACTATATGTACTAGGATAAATTAGATTAGAACCATGCATGGTACATATATACTATTTAAATGTTTTGCTACGTGTAACTTATCAAGTACATTAAACCTAATAAACAAGTGCTATACCCATACGTTTGCCAGTTACGTCTTCTTTTGATGACATTATGCATAAGTTAAATGTCTTTATATATACATATAAAAGATACATGACAACCTTCCATCTTCGATACACATGCATACTCAACCAAATTAAAGATATGGAACCCAAGATAAGATCACGTACATCCTTCCATCTTCGATACACATTCAATCCATAAAATCCTTGCTTGTAAGTTTTGTTTAATTCCAACTTTATGAAAGGAGCTACTACTACAGTACTATGACACAGAAAGTTTAATATTTGTGCAAATCACTTATAAAACCTTCCTTAATCCTTAGTTTGTAATCCAAAACACACTTTGACTTTCTAAAGAAGTCAACTATGTTAATCAAACTCCAAGAATCCACTTGGTACTTGTCTAATTCCAACATTATATTTTGTTGCAGGTTCTTTTGGCCTAAAACTTATGCAGTGTCGTTCCTTGTATTTTTCTGGTCAAATATTAGGACTATTAATATCACAAACAATTTTCAGATACGCGCAACAAAAAGAGAATAAACATGAATGCGATTTTTTAGTAATGCAGTAAATTGCTAGAGTGCAGGTAGAAGAATTGTTTTGTATTGAAACTGTATAGTCCAGTGTAACATTATGTGGCGAATAAGCACAAATACACTATCAACAAGCATGAAATAATTTTACTATCAACAAGCATGTAAAAAATAGAAGAACCTTGGTCTGTCAGTGAATACATACAAATATGCAACTGTAAATTGAAAATATCTAAAAAATGATTGAATAAAAATGAATTACTGCAATTTCATTATTTACCTCAAGTCAGATGATTATAGAAATTGAAACATGCTCTTGTGAATTGGCTCCTTTTGACCTTCAAAACTTCTCAAATCATTATTGGAGCACGGTAAAGTAGGTTCCGAATATTGTTTGTATCTTCGATGTAAAACCGTACGACTCAAGCCACCATCTAGACCCAAAAATACGCAGACCTTTCAAGTTAATGATGCTCTGTGGAAGATGATTTATGCCTGTACCTTGTAAGTATAACTCTTGTAAACATTTTAAACATCCAAGTTCCTCAGGTAACCTCTCGACAAGAACACAATATGAGAGCATGAAAAGTTTTAGACGTTTCATCTTACATATGCTGTTAGGAACATCTCGTAAAAATATACACTCCGATAGGATTAGCTTCTCCAAACATTCTAATCGGCCTAGATCCTCCGGTAACTTCTCAAGATACCAACATGATATAAGTTCGAGAGATTTCAGATGTTTCAACATACAAATGCCATCAGGAAGATGTTTTATCTTTTTAGATGATATAATTAGCTCCTCGAGACATTCTAACTGGTCAATGTCCTTAGGCGCCTCTGGAATACTCCCCTCAAGTTTTAGCTTTCTTATGTGTGGTATACCACAAATAGTTCTTAAAACACTCTCAAGGTTTGTGCAAACACAGTGACCTACAGAAAGAAGCTTCTCAACATTTCCATATGATGAAGCTGGATCTTCTCTACACAAACATGTAAACCTAAATTTTGGAAAATTATTTTCAGAGTGCAATGGGCATACATCTATGGATTCCGCAATCGAATGTAACTCGGATGCAGGACCAACATTAGGTGAATCAAGCAGTTTGAGAAACAAAAAAGATTTGAAACTCAAACAGCCACTTAAGTCTAAGTAGACAATCTTATTTAGACATCCAACTGGAGTATGAAGCTCAAGCAAATTATAACATTCTCTAAGATGTAACCTTTCGATATTCGGAGTAAGACCAAGGTCAAGCTTCTCCAACTTTGAAGTGTTGAGGCAAATGTATTTGACCTTTGGACATCCAACATTCATGTGAAGTTCTATCAAATCTTGACATCCTTCAAGGTTTAATGTCTCAAGATTCGGAGTTACCCCAAGGTTTAGGGTCCTCAACTTTGTATAACTCAGATTAAGAGATATGAGCTTTAAACAATCATCGGGCAAGTTAAGCTCTAACAAATGGACACATCTATCAAGACATATCTTCTCAAGATTCAGAGCCTGCCTAAGGTCAAGGGTTCTCAAGTTCGAACATCTAAGGTCAATGAATCTGAGTTTCCTGAGAACCTATTATAAGGGGAAAAAATAGAAGATAAGCATGGACGTAAATTACAGGGCCGGCTTTGAGGGTGTGCAAGGTGAGCGACCGTACAGGGCCCCAAAATTTTAAAGGCTTCAAAATTTTTCCCGTTAATAATTATATGCATGTGTACGCTTATTTTTCACAAAGAAAAAATTATTTAGATGATAAAGTATCTTAAATGAGTAATATGTTTGAACGTTTAGCTAACTAATTGCATTATATCTTATAAATGGTGACACTTCAAATATAGCAATCCTTATCGAAAGGCCTCATTATTTAATTTCGTCCAGGGCCCTTAAAAATTTCATAAATTCATGGGACGGCCATGGACGTAATACATACCAAACCAACATATGTGTAACATATATAAGAACGATAAAAGATGTAACAACAAGCAACCATCATTTACCTTTCTTTCTCCCCCTTCCCAAAGTTGTATGATGCTGCTGTAAGGCATTGTAAGAACCCCAAGATTGTTTGCTTGAAATGTGGTAGGTAAACACCGAAAAGGGTATGCATGCCAATGCAGACATCATAAAGAGTTTGGAAAGTATTGAGTAACCTCATCAAACTTCCAATTTTTATAAGAGTTAATGTTTCCATCGGTAAACACGTCAAGAAATCTAAGTTCTTTCATGTTTCCAAGACCTCCAATAACAATTTTGGGATTGATTTCCATTGTCGATAGCTTTATGCATCTTGTTTCTCGAGTACCCTGTAATCCAAACACAATTACAACACAATTTTGTAATAATAAATGAATATGAGGTTTAGTTTTCTCAACTTTATAAGCAAACATGATTCTTACCAATGAATTAGCTAATGTATCTTTAATTTCTTCATCAACCCACAATCGGCTATGTTTGTTAGGTTCATTGGGGTGCAAACAACGAACAATATTCCTGCCCATTTCTTCTATATGGTCATGCATTCCCAAGTAATCACAAGCATTTACAGTAATTAGAGATTTTTGCTCGAGAACTCTCAAACCATTCCTAGCATGAAATCCACAACTTTCAAGAACTCTGATTGCTTTCTCTTTGTTCCAACCTTTTAATATGCATGCAACATCTAGGAATATTTCCTTGTAATCATCTTCTAGACCATTATAGCTTAGTTCTAGTTTCTCCAAAGTCTCTTTTAAGGGAATCGTTTTCAATCTTTCTAGGGCATCTATCCATTCAGGTTCAATTTTACCACAGAGACTGGAATATCTCTTCCAAATGCATATCTACTGAAGAGGCGCGTTGCTTCTTCATGCGATAACAAATTGACATCATGGATACACTTCACCCGGTGTGCTATCAACACTTGCTCATCTCTTGTTGTTATGGTAATTCTACTTCTCGGCTTAAACCACTCAGGCTCACCAGCTAATGCCTCAAGCTGTTCTATATGATCGACATCATCTAGAACTATTATAACCTTTTTACAACTCATTATCTTTTTCATGCTGTTTTTCCCGTCATAAACACTACTTATGGGGATATCTTTTGTTTCATTCTTTCCTGATACATCAGAAAGGACTTGTCTTTGCAATGAACTCAAACCGGACAAAGAGGCTTTTGAAACTTCTCTGACATTCTCAACAAAGCTTTTGCCTTCAAACTGAATAGATATTTCATTAAAAACAGCTCTGGTGACCACCAAACAAGTATAGTGGCTGGTGTCCAGCAAAAAGGTGTAGTGATGATCACCAAACCAAAACATAATAATACCTCATTTTATACAAACACGCCCCACCATATACATCACAAACACACACAAACAAAAAAAGGAAAATAATGCACCCCACCATACTAGTGCCAAAAACAAACCACCGCACGTGATGGTGGGTGTTGGTGGTCTACCACCACCTATTATACTTACTCTTATGGCATTTCAGTTATGAATGTGAGTTTCGTGACGCACTCGAATGTAGTTTATGGTACTAAGAAGTATTTCGTTTCAAAAAAACTTAATAGGATTACATGAATTGAGATTAATATGTCGTGGATTATTCATATCGAAGAAAGTTAGATATAAGTAGAAATCTTTAATTTTTTTTTTTTTATTTTTTTTTTTTTGATGAGGTGTTATATTTTCACTTTAATTTGAAAGTATTTTCATAACAATTTATAATGTCCAGCGTTTACATGAATAATCCTTTAAAGCACGATGAGCTAACTTCTTTCAATGCTAAAATGCAAAACAACGAGCATCACTTATTAACAACTAAGGCCAGCCAAAATTTAACAATATTGAGGTGAGTTATTTTAAAGACCAAGTTTTTGTTACATACTGAGGGACAAATCCCCACCATCCATCTAGGTTGATCTAATGGTGAGTATTAACCTAAGATTTAATATGGAAACCTAAGTTCATGTTTTTTTTTTTTTTTTTTTTCTTTTTTTTTTTTTTTTTTTTTTCTTTTTGTCTTATTTATTAACTTTTTTCTTAACATTTTTTTTTTGCCTTTTTTTGAATCACATTTTGTTAGATCTTTTTCTTTTCTTTTTTTCATTTTTTTTCCTTTATATTTTGAATCACGTTACTTTAAAGGTTTTTTTCTTTTTTTTTTTCTACCTTTTTTTGGAATCACGTTATTATAATAAAGTTTTTTTTTATTATATAAATTCACGTTTTTTCATTTTATTACATTTTCGTCCGTTTTTGACTGTTTTCACATGTTTATATACGTTTTCAGATGTTTTTGTCCGTTTTCGTTCATTTTATTACGTTTTTGTCTGTTTTCAGACGTTTTTATACGTTTTCGTCCGTTTTTTACGTTTTCGTCTGTTTTCAAACGTTTTCGTCTGTTTTTATACGTTTTCTTCCGTTTTTATACGTTTTTGTCCGTTTTCATACGTTTATATACGTTTTCATCCGTTTTCGTCTGTTTTTACACGATTTTTACCGTTTTTATACGTTTCTGTCCGTTTTTATATGTTTTCGCCCGTTTTCATACGTTTTAGTCCGTTTTTTACGTTTTCTTCTATTTTCTGGATTTTTTGTCCGTTTTCATACGTTTTCGTCCGTTTTTTTACGTTTCCGTCTACATTTATACGTTTACGTCCGTTTTTATACGTTTTCCTTCGTTTTTTGTTCGTTTTCAAACGTTCTCGTCCGTTTTTATACGTCTCCGTCCGTTTTTATACGTTTTTGTCATTTTCATATGTTTTCGTCTGTTTTTGGACGTTTTCGTCCATTTTCAGACGTTTTCGTCCAAATTTATACATCTTTGTCCGTTTTTAAACGTTTTCGTCCGTTTTCGTACGTATTCGTTAGTTTTCTTACATTTTCGTCTATTTTCTTACGTTTTCGTCTATTTTTAAATGTTTTCAGCCACTTTCAGACGTTTTCATACGTTTCTGAATATCACAAGTGATATTCTGAATATCACAAGTGATTTTCAACTAATGTTTTGTAACATGAAAATCACTTGTGATATTTAGAAAATCACAAGTGATATTAAGAAAATCACATGTGATATTCAGAAAATCACACGTCATATTCAAAAAATCACAAGTGATATTCTAAGTATCACAAGTGATATTCTGAATATCACAAGTGATTTTCAACTAATATTTTGTAACATGAAAATCACAATTGATATTCTAAATATTACAAGTGATTTTCAAATAATGTTTTGTAACATGAATATCACTTGTAATTTTCTGAATATCACTTGTGATATTCAGAATATCACTTATGATTTTCATGTTACAAAGTATTAATTGAAATCACTTGTGATATTTAGAATATTACAAGTGATATTCTAAATATTACAAGTGATTTTTATGTTTTTTTTAATTCACGTTTTTTTTTCACTTTCATACATTTTCGTTCGTTTTCATACGTTTTCGTCCATTTTTATACGTTTCTGAATATCAAAATTGATATTCTTAATATTACAAGTGATATTTTGAATATCACAGAAAATCACTTGTGATATTAAGAATATCAATTGTGATATTCAGAAAGGAATAAAAACTAAGAAAAAACATAAGAAAAAGAACGAATACGTATGAAAGCGTAAAAACACGCCTGAAAACGTATGAAAAATTGATGAAAACGGACGAAAACATATAAAAACTGCCAAAAACGTATAAAAATTGCTGAAAACGTATGAAAACAGACGAAAATATTTGAAAACGGACAAAAGTACATAAAAACGGACGAAAAAGTTTATGAACGTATGAAAACGGACAAAAATGGATGAAAAACATATAAAAATAGATGAAAACGTCTAAAAATGGGTGAAAACTTATAAAAGCAGACGAAAACGTAAAAAAACAGACGAAAACATATAAAAATGGGTAGAAACGTCTGAAAACGTATAAAAACTATCGAAAATGTGTGAAAATGGACGAAAGCGTTTGAAAAAGGACAAAAAATGTACAAAAATGGACGAAAATGGACAAAAACGGTTGAGTATCACAGAATATCACTTGTGATATTCAGAAACATATGAAAACGTCTAAGAATGGCCAAAAAAAATTAAAAACGGATGAAAACCTATATACATGGACGAAAACGTTTGCAAAAGGACAAAAATGTAAGAAAACAGACGAATATGTAGGAAAAACGGACGAAAACATCTGAAAATGTATAAATACGGACGGAAACGTCTGAAAACGGACGAAAAGAGAAGAAAACGTATGAAAATAGACGAAAACAAATGTAAACGTATAAAAACAGACAAAGACGTATAAAACGGACAAAATCGTGTAAAATCGGACGAAAACGTATAAAAATGGACGAAAACGTATATAAACTTATGAAAACGGACAAAAATGTATGAAAACGGACGAAAACGACTGAAAACAGATGAAAACGTATAAAAACGTATGAAAACGTATGAAAACGAACAAAAACGTCTGAAAACGTATAAAAAAATGCCAAAACGGACAATAACATATGAAAACAGACGAAAACGGAAAAAAAACGGGCGAAAACGTATAAAAACGGATGAAAACGTCTGAAAACAAACGAAAACGTAAAAAAACGAACGAAAACGTATAAAAACGGATGAAAACGTCTAAAAGTAGACGAAAAAGTAAAAAAACGGACGAAAACGAATAAAAACGTATGAAAACGTATATAAACATGTGAAAACAGACAAAAACGAACGAAAACGTAATAAAGTAAAAAAAAGGTGAATTTTTATATTAAAAATAATAATAATAAAAAAAAGAAAACTTGATTTAAAAAAATGTGATTAAAAAAAAAAAAAAAAAAAAACTTGATTTAAAATAACGTGGTTAAAAAAAGGCAAAAAAAATGATCTAAAAAAAGTGATTAAAAAAAGGCAAAAAAACAATGTTAAAAAAATGAATAAAAAAGAGACAAAAAGACAAAAAAAAAAAAAAAAAAAAAAAGGAAAAAAGAAAAAAAACATGGACTTAAGTTTCCATATTAAATCTTAGGTTAATTTCCACCATTAGATCAAATTAGATTGATAGTGGTGATTTGTCTCTTAGTATATAACAAAAAACTAGTCCGTAAATGAACTTTTCTCTAACAACATTATACTTATAGCATGTTTTGTCTTCAGCAAAACCTGCGTTCCAACTAGTAGTAAATTCTGGGATGCTAAAATCTTTGTTAGTTGTGACAAATATTAAAACAAAGGCACAAAGCTGATGTTTTGCAATGAAACAATAGCAAATTCAGGTGACTCAATTCTTTTTATTTTATTTTATGGAAACCAATTTAATCCCACGTAGGAAAAGGAAAGAGGATGTTCCTAGTTCATATAACACATGGTTTATGGAACATCAAACATAGGGTGGCCGTGTTTGTACTCTAAACACAATTCTTCAAAAGATAAACGGCATACTATATGATTAATGAACATATAGAAGGTATAGTTAAAATTTCACGAGTCAACATTTGGGTACCTTATTAATTTTACTTGTATGCTATGGTGTACATGGATGTTATGTGTTTAGAATAGTATCATGTTTAGGATATGTTACTTGTATTGTGGTTCATGTAAATAGTAAAAATATTGAACCTCAAGGATAATTAGCATATCCTAAATTTGTACGAGTCCTTAACCCTTTAATCCCGATTATATAGCTTTTAACCCTATACAAATAGATATACTAAAACATTTCTAGCTAAGATAATATTGTGTAACCAGACGGGCAAAGGGCTAACTCATAGTAAGTTTTTTTCATCAAAATTATGACAGGATCACATGTTTTGAGATTAATACGATGTGAAACACATATCTAGCAGTGATAGAGCCAATATAAGTGGTGCTCATTTTGACCCGTTTGCATACATATTTTCATTAATATAGGGTGGTGATCAGCAACGTGAATGGGTCGAAGGACAAAAAAGAAAGTGAAAAGCAACAAGGAAGAAGTATACTAGAATAACTCATTCATGCGTTGAGTGCAAAATAAATCAAATTAATATCAAGATATAATTGTAAAACTTTACCTAAGCCTCGTAAAAAATCAAACGACGTCATCATTTGGAATGTGGTAACTATGTCTAGCCTAAACATATATTTGAAGTGCCATCAATCAACTAACCTCATCGCGGATTGGACAATGATCAAGCAAGTATTAATCCCAATCTCTGCGTGCTTTCGACCAGATAGTTATGCAAAACTGACACCATTAGCTTTCAAACCAAAGAGGGTCTGTCAAAAAGAAAAATATTAGTAATGAAAGACGGGGTAAGGATCCAGTGAGAAGAAATTTTAAAATGAGAAGAATAAGAAATGACTATAATGGCATATTTGAGATGCATCGACTTGAATTAGATGCATATCTATTCATTTAGATGCACCACAATTAGTTTCGAAAGTGATTTTGAAGTGAAAACGATGCAAAGTAGTACTAGCAATAAATTTGACCCGTAGAGGACAAAAAATACATGATTCGTTTAACTTGATGAAATGCATCTAATATATGTATATGCATCCAATTTTTAGCTAGAAAATATATTAGGATGCATCTACAAGATTAGGGATGCATCTAATTTAAATTGATGCATATCTAATGTGTAGTTATACTTATTTCTCATCCTTTTTATTTTAAGGATTCTTCTCATTTGATCCTTGAGCTAAAGATATATAACTTGCAATCACAATCCTCAAGAAAATAAATGTCCAAGAGGATATAACTAAACTCTAAAGACATTCATACTCGAGATTTGCTACACCCAAAAAAAAATCAACAAAAAATCTACAAAATGAGTTGTCATGGTTTGATTGGTGTATTTTGCTATAGTTTATCTCTCTTCTATTTGATTAAACCAATCAAACTATGACAACTCATTTTGTTGATTTTTTTTTTTTTTTTTTTGTAGCATGTCTCTTCGTACTCTACATAGTCTATACGGATGAATTTTATGCAGCCAATCATGGAAGTACCAATAAAATGTATGTGACACAAAACCAAAAAGGTAGTCCTATAGTTAATGATCAATAATTCTTACAAAGACATAATAAGCCACATAAAAAAGAAGAAGAATATACCAGTAAACAAGATGTCTTAATTGTAACCTCCTTGACATGGCTAAGATTTTGTATTAATTCGTTAACAATCTCTTCTTCTTTGTGTATTGTAAGACCTTCAATCCGATAACTGAGTTCGATAATAGGTCGAGACTCGCTATCTCCTATATCAAAGTATCCAACAATCGCCAAGTTTTTAAAACTCTTGGAAGTAACATCAATCCGACTAAAATCATAGCAAAATCCCAACTTCAAAGTTTCCAAAAGAGGACAACCGGATAGTACATTTTGAATAAAACCTTCATCTAATTCGTTGTATGAAATACACCGACTCCTAAGGTTAGTCCAACTAATGGTGCCACTTGGATTCAATAATATGGAACAACCTTTCAATTTGAGATGAGTAAAACATGAATTGACGAAAAAAGAATGATCAAGCACCAACTTGCGCTCGTACTTATAATAAATCCCGATGCGTAACGCTATATCAAGCTCCTGAACGTTAGAATTAATAGCATATCTAATCCAATCATTGACTTTCGACCTAAGCCAACTTGAGGAATAGTAAGGGATGTGGAGTTGGAATTTGTTGAGGCTTTTTTGTCGATGTTGAGTAAGGGTTTTTTCGACTACAGAAACATAATCTGTTATTGAATAATTACAATGACCATCAAGCTTATCATCTAGAAAAACAAGATTAGAGACTTCCGTCCAAAGATGTTTCCATCGTTTGGAGAGAGTACTGGTTTCAATGGCTTGTTTCGTGTAGGGTAAACGAGAGATGATTTCGACAAGTAAGCAATCCGGTAATGAACTAATTCTATCTTCTTCCAGTAATTCTTCAAATTTGATTATTTGGTTTGAGGTGAATTTAGGTTTAACAAAACTTTGACTGCGTTCGTTGTTCTAAAGTATATATGTATATGTTAAACTAAGTTTTAAGTTGGACCTCTACAATTTAGAGGTGAATTTAGGTTTAACACAACTTTGATTACGATGGTTGTTCTAAAGTAAAAATACCTTTGATGGTTAAATTAAGTTTAAAGTTGGACCTCAACAATTTAGAGAAGTGCAGTCAAGTACCTACACAATAGTTTGTCGTATGTTTTGACTTGTATCCAAAGTCAACTCAGTTCGGTTGCTGTATAAATTTTATTATCTTTAAGATATAACTGAAGTTGTAAATAAAAAAAATCTTTGAGTTTAACTCATGATACATGCATATACAAACAAATATTTTAAACCATATAACAAAATTAAATAAGAAGGAAGTGTTTTTTTATTTCTTTTTGAAATCGGCTGTATATATTGAAAAGAAGTAGGTGGCTCAATGTTAATTACTCAAAGCGATTTAGACAAAAAAACCAAACCAATACTTTTTACAATACAAACAACATTATACGTCATGGCATGTATAAACGAAACTTGGGTGAATTTATTGGGAAGGCCGAGTGTTATATTAGTTAATTGGGGAGGGCCAAAGTTATATTTTCTTTAAGCAAATATAGTAAAACCTCAAAGTTTTGGGAGGCCATGGCCTTCTCCAGTCTCAACTAAGGTCCGTCCATGATGACATGCAATTTAGGGAAGAAAAAAAATGTCGTATTATCGTCGATTTTCTACCCGAAACCAAACATAGAAGAGCGTAAAAAGTATGAATAAACCGAGCAAATACGATTCTTCAAAAGATAAGAATAGAATGAACATGCCCCTAGTATAGATTAGAAAACTAAAGTTTAATGAGTCAACATTCAATTATTATGTCTTTATATAGAGTTATAAGACCATTTCATCCATGTATCCCACATCGGTGGTAAAAATGAGTTATTCTTTTGTTATATACTGTTGTGTACATTTGTTATATGTTTTGGGAATAGTACGATGTTTAGGATTTATGCTGATAGTGAGGTTCATGTAAAATATCAAAATTGAACTTCACCATCTGACAAAAGTTCTAAACTATTATATGATTTCTTAAATTTTTAATATTTATTCTAACTGAGGGTGGTTAACGTGAAATAGTGTTTAAAGTAAAACAAAATAGGAAGCAATTTAGACCGTTAGATGTATCAATAATGATGTCATCATACTAGATTAAGATGAATGGCAATCTGGTAAATAAACTGAAATTAAAGGTAAATTTGTAAACCCGTTGTAGACGACATGCACCTATAGACCTCCTATTTCTGATCCCTATTTTTCGTTTGAATTCTTGGCAACCATCTTTTTCGTTTGACTTTCTAGCACCCATTTTTTTGCAGGTTTTTAGCACTCATCTTTTTATTCAAGTATCTAAATACCACTATCTTTTAATCCACACACAACAACAACAATGATCATAAGAATTAGGGTCATCCGTTACATACACCATTTGACTACAACATTTATCTTTTGTTTCTTCTAAGATAAAAAGGCTGTCAAATTAAGTAAAATAGAATCAACTTTTAAGTCATACAAAACATAAACAGTATCCAATATACTTTATATTCAATATCCATCTTCCACAACAAACACACAAAACTCCATCATCCACGTACCAAGATATCTTATCTTCTCCTAGCATTTCACTTTCTCTAAAAACACAGCCATTACAATCACAACTGCCAGAATATGAAACGTCCAAGACGCCAGAAACGTCTTCAACCACTACAACTAGCTAGGTGTCGTGAACCATGCCGGATCAACAAATTACAACACCGGAATCGAGACCGAGGCTGTAAATATTGTCGGAAAAAATAGCTTGTTATAAACGAATACATTTTAACGCCGGAAAAAAAATATTTGAACCGATGGTATTCGAAGATGCAAAATTTATCTAGATTAATACGTACCAAAAAGACTAAGAAAAATACAAAAACTAATGATACGCAATAATTTATTTATTACACAACATGACAACTACTTGTTTAAAAAATTACACTACCATTGGTACATCACCTTACTTACAAATTTGTAGATATGAACTTGATCCACACGTGGTTATCAAGGTTTTTAAATTGATACAAAATTATCAATATATAAGATAAATCTTCATATTAAAACTCTAAATGATAAACATGTGAATCACAAAATACAATAACTGATCATACACAAATCGATATCAAGACTTTGAATATGATACAGAATTTTAATGCATTCTGATACATAAAAAACAACCTAAATACTAAAACTTGGCTTAACAAAAATATTTGATACACAACTTGAAACCAGATTCCATAGATGGTGACGGTGGTTAGACCTCCAATAAATTTTGATGATGGCGGCGGAGGTAAGGATTACATCAAATATAGGCAACGATAGAGCGGTTAGTCCAGGTTTCGACAATGTGTTTGAAGCTCCTAGTTGTGACAGGTAGACGGAAAACAAAAGGGGTCGATAGATTAAGAGAAGGTCAATCTTTAGATCGTTGAAGGTGTAGAAAGAATTAATGGGGGCGGTTACAAGTGAGGGAGAAGAGAGAGACGGTATTTGAGAGTGATATAAGGGAAAAAGTTAATTGTCTAAATTTGCCCTTTTGATTATTTAAGTAAATCTATTTTAATTAAATCTTTAAATTCCACTTGTCAAAATTCTAGTGGCTTCCTTCACTTCTCATTTTAACCACTATCCTGCATGAACCTCATTCTATTCTAACTTTCTTTATCTTTAATAAATACTTATATTTATTTTAACTTAACTTTCTTTATCTTTAATAAATACTTGAAAATTTCATTCATCAGTGAGTGGTATTGTAAATTTATATGGCTTTTTAACCTTTTGAATAGATTTTAAATGAAAAATCATTAAGGCATCATGTCCACGCACACTTTGATACTTTCAAATCCTTAGTTTTTAATTATGCAACAACCAAAAATACTAAGGTTACCGAAAATGCCAAAGAATACCATAACTAAGAATACCATAACCTCAAGGTCCAAAAAGGCTACGAGAGTCACTTGAACCAAAGTAAACGAAGGAATGGAAGCCGATGTCAATGCAACTACAGTCCGGTCATGAAAACGCAAATAAATACCCAAACAAAAAAGATTCATATAACAATCTTGTTTTGTACAATCGATTTAATAGCATTGTATATTAATCCATCTTAAATAAAACAAAAAATAAGCCATAAGATCTTTTTCTTCAATAGCATTGTATACAAAAAAATTTAGTATACTTCAAAAGCTCGTTATTTCATAATTGCTTGTCATACCGGTACCAAAAAAAGTACAACATGTACCTATGTAAGTATAAATATTAAAATATTTTGCGTATGCTATCTTGTATTCTTGTTTGATTTTATAGTTTCAATTTTATTACAATGAATAGTGCATGTCCAACGTTTGCATGTAAAGTTCCAAGCATAATGAACAAATTAAACTGTTTACTCGTAAAATTAAGCCAAGTAAAAGCCATCTTTAACGTTTCTGGATTTAATAACGTTTATGTTCTCCGTCGCTTTATCAAATTTCTATTCAGTGTGATAGAAAGTTTTCTTCTTTTTCAATAGAAGCACACTACTAAACCAAAAACTGACATGAATCATGATTTAGTTTGCTTGTTATTATTATTATTATTTTTTGAACGGCAATTGTGGCTACATGGCCCATAGCCCAGAAGGCGTAGCGAGCTCACACAACCAGGTTGGGTTCAGCTCAGAAGGCAATGACACCCTTTTCTTTACACACGCGGGAGGAAACCCCTATAACCCTAAACAAGACTCGAACTTGAGACTTTGCCTAGGAGGGTAAAACCTCCATACCGCTAGACCAGAGGCATGTTGGTTTGTTATTAGATGAAACCAATTCAATCCCACATAGGATTGAAAGTTTTCTTCAATGTCAATCTCACTTGGGATTGGGGTATGTGTTTGGGGGATATTGACTTTGTGGTCCCTTGGTATATTAGTTGTATTGGTGTTAGTTTAGCTTGGTTTGAGTGGGATAGTTTGGTTTGTACTTGTGTTATTTTTTCTTGTTAGGTTCTTTCTCTTTAATCGTCTTGTTTGGAGAGAAAGGATGTCGTTTGTTTGTATCATTTTTTTGTTGCCTTAATATATTGTTGCTTTTCTAAAAAAAAAAAAAAAAAAAAAAAAAAAAAAATCCCACATAGGTAAAAAGAAATATGATGTTTGTAGTTAATATAACACAAGGTTTATAGAACAAACGTGTTTGGACTAGTGTAATATTTTCACCATATCGTCGAAGTACTCTAAACAAATCAAAAGTTATAGTGTACTTTGATCACATGCTAGAAAATTTGTACAAACTCCAAACTTTTATATATATGAACTTGTAATTCTAAGTCAATCTTAATATAAACTCCAAACTTCTTATACATATGAGTTTGTAATTTAAGTCATTTTTAGCTGTAAAACATTTTTCCCCCCAAAATCCATAAGTCACATAGTTGGTTAGTTTAAAGCTATCTTTACGCTTCTCTTAATCACTTTTTATATTTATCGCACACATATCTTTCCGCATTTCTCTCATACGAGTATAAGTTTTCTAATTTTATATCTTTCCGCACACATATCTTTCGACATGATAAATGTTACCTTTCACAACATATATAACTCTTATTTTGAACACAAAAAGATTAATCAAAGAAAGTAACATTAACATGTAAGTATAAATATTACAATATTTTGCTTACGTTATCTTATTTGATTTTATTTTGAAAGGTCTTATACAGTAGTTTCAAATTTATTACAATTAATAATGTCCAACGTTTGCATGTATAGTTAGAGTACCATGGCCTAACTGCTTATTCTTAAATCTAAATTATAGATTGAGTAAGAATACAATGGATTATGAGATATCGAAATGCAAAACGAGGATCATCACAAGTAAGGATCATCACAAGTACGATGGCCATAACGTTTATAACATGATTCGTCTTCGATAAAAAAACGTTTATGTTTTCCATCGATTTATCAAATGGAAATCGATATACTCCGTATCACTTTAACCAACAAGAAAATTTATTTATATCCCTTTTCAATGAAATAGGAAATTTTCTTCATTTCAAGAGTTAAAACTTAAAATGGAATAATAGACCTATGGTTGTAAAATGAAACCAACATTCAAACAAGTCGATTATAAAAATTGTTTCATGTTGGTTAACATGCATATAATAAACTCAAGTTTTGAGATCGTCAATCAGTTGGCTAAGATATTGAAATCCATGTTTAGGTAACTTAGTTATTGTATTATATTTTATTTTTGTGATAGAAATCCAATTCAATCCCACATAGGAAAAAAAAATTGCTGCTAGTTAATATACCAGATGGTCTACATATCAAAGTGTGTTAAGATAAGTCTAATGTTTACGGGGCATGACAACAAACGTGCTAAAATACAAAAAGATATAACACATTTGCAGTCTAATACCGGGAAATTTACACAAAGTCTTTACTTTTTTTTTTTATACAAACTCTCAATTTGAATCAATATTTTAACTGAAAAAACATTTTTGGAAGAAAGACTTATAAATTTAATATTTATAAGCTAGATTTAGTGTTTGTTATGAAGGCTATGGGTTAGTATATCGGTCGAAAGATATATGCTTGGTATATATAACTTTATATTTATAAACTAGTCATGAATTTGTTTAAAGGAAAACTCTTCTTAGAAAGAATATGAAAACAAAGAAGATAAAAACATTCGACACCATATATTTTTCTAACCTAAAAGCTAGAAAACATCCATGTAAAAGAAACTTTTAAATTTAGCAAGAAAAATTATACAAAGTTTCGGTGTGACTTTGAAGTTAATGTAAGAAAGTTTTAATTTAGCTTAGACTTTTATTTAATCAAAATGAAAAATAAAAAGTTGTAACCACAAAACAAAAATACACAAGATCAATTTACAAAGGCCCACTACAATTACAAAGACCAACGTAAATTCAGACATTGGTCGTCACTTCGATCAAGCAAAATACAAATTTATAATTGCTTCATCATTTAATAATTGGCTTCGAATCTTCAAAACATACATTTTGTATCATGAATACATAACCGTATGTCCGTGCAACCTAAGATACGAATATTTCATGTGTCAACATTCGAGTTCTTTTTTAATTTTTTTTTACGGTGCCATTTCAACCCTCTTGTATCCCACATTGGTTAAAGAGATGAAATGTTCTTTAGTTATATACTATGTAGTATACAAATGGTATGTGTTCAGAGTAGTAGTATTATGTTTCGCGTATATATTAGTTTATGAAGTTCATGTACTTATTAAGTTTGAACTTCGTAATCCCAATATAGCGCTAAATATATACGATTTCTTAACTTTTTAATATCTGTTAGATGAATTCCTTGACACGTACTCCAAAATTTATTTACGAAGATCTAGAGTCCATAGTTATACTTTTTTGCACTGAGATCGTTAGTAATAACTTTTTATAGTTGGACGACGTAGCCATCTATTTAAGAACAAAAAAAAAAAAAAAAAAAAAAAAAAAAAAAAAAAAAAAAACCTTAGCTTTTGTCGACAATAAAGATTTAAAAATTACACCACAATGACAAATGTAAATGTTGTGTACTTGGATAAATTCGATTAAAACAACAATATTATGAATCTAAAATTGACATTCGTATGATCTAAATGAGATATTAAACTGCTTTGTTATTTGTAAAAGCCAATACATTAAAATTCATGATGTTAACTTAGAATACCATAAATTAAACTATTAAAGGTATGATAATCTTAAATGAACAAATTAACTTTCACCTGAGTATGACTTAGTTGAAATAACGTAAACTATATTTGCTGCAAATTGGTTTAATAACTCATCACCTGAGTATAACTATATTTGTTGAAAGTGAAAGCTTGGATGATACACGGGCTAAGAACCACATACAAAAATTTTCTTTATGACATAACTGATAATATAAAAAATATAACGCATGATTATGCATACAAACAAACATCATTTGTAAACCAAAATTCAAATAGAAAGAAGCAGGCAGCAAAACGTGAGTTACAAAAGAATAATAGAAATCTTAACTTGACGGTACAAACGACCCGGCCTATACTTTATGGCATATAACCGAAGAAACAAAAATGAGTTGCATTATCGTTAGTTTTCTCCTCAATCACAACTAAACAAAGAAGATGGAAAAAATACCGTAAAACCACATGTAACTAATGATAAATTTGTACTCAATCTAATGGTTTCAACACTTTAGAAAAGAAAAGAAAGTTTGTACTCGATCATCATAAACCGAGTAGCTTTAATTTAAAAGATAAAATGTGTACAATGAACACATAAAAGGAAGAGATCAAAATGGTAAAATTCATTAGTCTGAATTTAGGTACCTTATTAAAACCTTTTTAATCTTGCATCCTACATTGGTTCAAGGAAGGAAGTGTTCTTTACATATATACTATTGTGTGTGAAAATGACATGTCTTAAGAATAGTATCATGTTTAGGATATGCTATTGGCATTGAGGTTCATGTACAAAGTTAAAAGATTGAACCTTGCGGCAAATAGTCTAATCCTTAACTTATACGAGTCCTTAACCTTTTAATTATTATTAAATGAGAAATGCTAGACCTACTCTTAAAATTCACATAACAAATCTAGTCGCTGACGTGTCATTTTAATCATTATTAATTAAAAAAGGCTAGACTTACTCATAAAATTCACATAAAAAATCCACTTGTGTGTTAGCGTGTGATTGGTGACACGTCAACTAGTGCATTTATTTTTGGATTTTGCGAGTGAGTCCATCATTGCTTTTATTAAATAAATTGAAAACCTCTTGACCTTTTTTTTTGTAAAGGGTTTTACCCGGTAAATATTTTCACACCAAAAAAGTCGTTACGTACACAGGAATATGGCTGAGTACCATATTAACCTAAATGCACTAGTATGCGTATCAACTACATGGATTCACAAGGCAAAACCATGCTAATCATACGTACTATAACAAAAGAACAAAGACACCAAAAACTATAACCCAAATGCATGCACCCCATGCATGCAATCCCACATACGACCCAATAACCGTAAGCCTAACTCATCGAGCTTTTCTATCCTGCTCAATCAGTCATTATTGTCATTTGTGATCTTCCAAATCTCCAACATCTTTGCAACTTTAATCGACTTCTTGAATCTAAGAGAAATTAACTTGAGTGGTACGTTTGCAATGATGATATCACGAATATGTTCTACTGTGAGAGACTTCTTTTTGAAGATTCGGTTGTTACGTTCTTGCCATATAAAATAACTAGAGGCAGCAACCACAAGCCTAGCACAAATACTCCTAGCCGAATACTTAGATGATAAAGGATGTAACCAAGCTAGAATACTCACCAATATGGCATCAACATTATCCATTAGCGTACCTTCGCAATAAGAACCGATATATGGCTTATTTTATTCTATTTAATGGTGGAGCCTTACGTTTTTTAATCCTTTTAATCATTATTAAATAGATTGAAAACCTTTTTTCTTTTTCCTTTTTTCTTTTTTTTAATCATTAACAAGTGCTTTATTTTAATTTATTTAATGGCGGAACCCTAGCTTTTCTAATAAAACATCAAATAATGATTAAAACATAGGGCTTAACCTTTAAACACTCGAGGATGGCTTAGCAACAGAATGGCTTGTAACTATTACTATAAAATATGTCGAGTATCAAGTTCAATTCCTGTTAGATGCAAATAACCCAGAAGTAGTCACGCCAATCATCTGGAAAAAAAAAATAAAAATAAATAAAAAAATAAAAAAGAGCTTTACCAAATGTCCATTAGTAGTCGTAAATTTGTTTAAAGGAAAACTCTTTTTGGAAAGGAAATGAAAACAAGAAAGTTAGAATCGATCAACATCATATATTTTTCTAATTTAAAAGTTAAAAAAAAAAAAAAAAAAAAAAAAAAAAAAAAAAAAAAAAACATCCATGAAGTTAATACTTCATGTAAGTAAGTTGTAATTTAGCGTAGACTTGCTTTTTAGTCAAAATAAAAATTAAAAAATAGCAACCTACAAGGCAACCTAACTTTATAACCACAAAACAAAAATACACGAGATCAATTTACAAAGCCCACTACAAATAAAAAAAAACAATGTAAACTACTGTTATATATTGTCTTCCATTTTGTTTTAAACCAAAAGAAAATTGGATTACTCGAAAAGCTTTCCAAATTCGGACATTGGTTGTTACTTTGATCAGGCAAAATACAACTTTATAATAGCTTCATCACTTAATACCTGGCTTCGATTTTCAAAAGATACATTGTGTATCATGAACACATAACCGTATAGACAAGAATACCAGTTTTTCGTGAGTCAACATTTGGGTTTCTTTTTAGTTATTTTATGGTGGCCATTTCAACTCCCTTGTATCCCACATTGGTAGAAGAGATGTAATGTTCTTTGGTTATATACTTTGTTGTATACAAGCAGTATGTGTTAAGAATAGTAGTATCATGTTTCGGGTACATACTTGTTTATGAAGTTCATGTACAAATTAAGATTGAGCTTCGCAACCAGATATGCGCCCTGAACTTATACGACTTCTTAACTTTTTAATATCTATTAGAAAGGAATTCCTTGACAATTTACGAAGATCTAGAGTCCATAGTCATACTTTTGTTAACTTAGATTGTTAGTTATAACTTTTAGAGTTGGACAATGTAGCCATTTATTTAAGAACAATAAAAATGATGACAGTATAACTGAAAAATTACACCACAATGACGAGAGTCAAATAAATTTAAAAGGCATTCACAGTTTTTGTATTTGTTTTTTTAGCAAAAGTGAAATGCATATGTTTTCAGTTAGACATAACGGTTTTTCTTGGCATGTTGATTGATAACATTGATGGTGTGAAACACTTTGATAAGGCAGAAATGTTGCTAGATAAAATAATATAGTGTACCCAAAACTCCAAAAGGCTTTAATTTTTGTTTAGATGGTTCCTCTACCAAACTTCTGAAATTTTGAGTCTCATGGTAGATATAAAAGTAGTTTACGGTAGTCAGTTTGTCTATCTAAATGTTATAAGATCTCGTCTTCAAATCTTTTTTATATGATAAAGGAGTTATATAATTTCGGAGTTTTTTTGACAAAACAATTTTATAGGAAAAAAATTGGACCAATAGAAGAGCTCAATTTGAACATATAGGCGAAATCAAGCAATATAATTATACAATAAAAAGTCAAAATTAAATTGATTTTGGTCAAAATTTTAATAAATTTGATGAAGAATTTGGTTGAGCAAAAAAAACACACAAAAATATAGATGTCAAATTTATGAAAATAAAACTTAAAAAAAGATGGGTAATTAATAAAACTTAAGTTGTTGAATTTTAAATATATTATATATAGTTTAGTGTAAATTACAAGTATCCATGTTTTTAAATAACTTTAGATAATTAATAAATAACCCTTATACTTTATACTCCTAAAGTTTATAAAATGGACTTTGTATTACACGATTATTGTATTAGTTTGATACTTTCATCTATTAAAATTACAAAAATTTGTTTCATCATCATCATCATCATCATCATTTATTTATTTATTTTACGTTAAATAAGGATTCATGTTATCCTATTTAAAAGTTTAATCTATGAGAACACGTGTTTGAATATTAAATACCGATAAATTACTATTAATGGTAATATAAATATCAAAATTTAATCACGAGATACTGTGATATGAAAATAAATATATGCGATTGTATTTATAACAACGACTCATGTAATTATTATTTAAAGTGTATATACAGATATCCTAAAAACTTTTTTAAAAAACTTTACGGAGTACATTTTAACTTCATCAACGCTCATTATGTACTACTAAACTCGCACATTTTGTTTTTATGAGTCAACATTTAGGTACCTTGTACTTTGTTTTTATGAAATCTATTTAATCTTGCATCCCACATTGGTTGAAAGAAGAAAACGTTCTTCACATATATACTATTGTGAGTAACAACGGTTCATGTTTAGAAGAGTATCATGTTTGGGATATACTATTGGCGTTGAGGTTCATGTACAAAGTTAAAAGATTGAACCTCATCATCAAAAAGTTTGTTCCCAAACTAATATAAGTCTTTAACCTTTTAATCATATAGATTGAATGGCTTATTTCCATCTACTCATTGGTTTAATCATACATATTGAATTGCCTATTTCCATCAATTGATTAGTTTTCTAATCAAAGTCCTTAACCTTTTGATCCTATATACTGAATGGCTTATTTCCATTTATTCATTGGTGAAGCCTTTAGCTTTTCAATCCGAGTCCGCAACCTTTTAATCCTATATATTCCGTGGCTTATTATCATTTATCCAATTGCTTATTTCCATCTATTCAATGGAGAAACCCTTAGCTTACCAATTTGAGTCTTTATACTTCTAATCCTATATATTTAATGGCTTAGTTTCATATATTCAATGGCGGAGTCCTTAACTTTTTACGGAGTATATTCAATGGCTTATTTCGATGTATTAAATAGCCCCTGTCCTTTTGGATTGGCAAGCATTGCTTGGCTTGTAATTGGTATTGAGACCAATGGATCCTCAACCCGAGAAGCATGGTTGTCAGAACTTTGTGACGGGTTCCTTATTCCTCATCATGTGCTATATTGTAGTTCTGTACCGTCCTTGAAGCTTTCCTCTAATCGTATTCTAGCCTTTCCAGAGAAAACAACTAAAACGCTACTAGCTAAGATAACATATATAGTATAACCGAAAGGGCAAAGGGCTCCTTGTTTAGATGTATTAGACTAGAAGTAATGATTATTAAACTCATCACCCTATGTCAGCGCCACATCATCATTTATCACACCACCAAACCCACCACCAAAAAAGTGTAACGGTGACCACCAAACAAGGTGTAGTGGTGATCACCAAACCAAAACACAATAATACCTCATTTTATACAAACACGCCCCACCATATATATCACAAACACACACAAACAAAAAAAGGAAAATAGTGCATCCCACCATACTAGTGCAAAAAACAAACCACCACGCGTGATGGTGGTGTACCACTACCTATTACACTTGCTCTTAGAGCGTTTCAGTTATGAATGTGAGTTTCATGATGCACTTGAATGTAGTTTATGGTACTAAGTATTTCTTTCCAAAAAAACTTAATAGGATTTGTTGAAGTAAAAGTTTGTTTCTACTTCAGACAAGCGAGATGAATCCTTCGGACTAGAGTGAGTCCTTCGGATTCAAGGTGACTCTTGCTTACGGTATATTGCTTCGGATATCTGCAAAACAAATACGTCCGTTAGACTCGCCCCGGGAATATATCCCAGGGCCAACCTCCGGCGTGAGAGTAAGTATATGTTCTTAGTGAGAGAAAGTATGAATAAAACTAGAGAGTAGGAGAAAATTAGTTAACCTTAAATGAAGATTTCCTCTCTATTTATAGGCTTTCTATATGGAGCGCCAGGCTGGTTTGTACTTAGCCCTTAATGTTCGCTAGTTTGTGCTCCATTATCATATACTTAGTGTACTTGTTTGTACTTTGATTAATGTACTTACTGGATCATCCGAACGGTGAGGTATTCCAGATGTTTGGGGTCATTCGGCTATCGTTATACCTTTCGGATATTAATCTATTCTTTCCCGACACGTTCGGCTATGTTAAGCTTGATTTGGATCCGGAAGGTATGTCGTATATCCGGAGGGTACATACGCCAACATGTCCCCCCCCCCCCCCAGTATCATAGTATTGGTTATGCCAATGGTGTGATACTAAGTTTAGTTTTTGCAGTTTTTCGGAGGGTAAGTTGTAGCTTCGTCCTTCATTAGAGTCGTGCAAAATGCCAAAAGTAATTAATGTGTCGTTTAAGGTGTGCCGTCGTTTTTTACCGCGTCGTTTAGATTGGAACACGTATGCGTTTTGTGAGACACACGGTGTGGATGCTTGACACGTTAGCCCCACGGGTGACGTGTCTTTTCCCGCTCATTTTTTACCGTCTATAAATAGCCCTTTTTTCTTCATTTACACCACTGTTATTTTTCTTTCACACACATACCTCTGACACATTTTATCCATTCTGTATTCCGAACGATTATTCTCGCTGTCTTTGAGGTACGTCCGAGTCCGTTTAGTTTTTTGTTGTTTTGGCTATATCTCTTCTCTTCCGGATTTAGCATGTCGGAGTCTACTGCTTCGTTTGAATACGATGTATCGATGTCGGAGGGTTCTCATGTAAAGAAAGACATACAGCTGAGAGAGTCTGCGATGGACGAGGTTGATGTATATGCTGTGGTGGAAGCTTTCGGCATACCGAAGGATTTACATCCGAGGGTGCCTCCGGCGGGTATGACGATGGATCAGTTACCCGCAGATGCCATAGGTTTATACGCAGAGTACTTCTTTGAAGGCGGTCTTGCTGTCCCTTTTTCTACTTTCCTTTTAGATGTTATTAGGTATTTTAAGGTTCATATTTCTCAATTAGTTCGGTTGGGTATGCACCGTGCTACTCTTTTTGAGGTGTATTGCCGTAGCATGCACATTCCTCCCACTACTCCTCTGTTTCGTGTCTTTTACAAACTTAGCAAATAGGGTGATTGGTTTTCTTTTAAGAAACGCATTCATAGGAATAGGAAATTATGCTTCGGGGATTTTCCTTCCTGTCTAAAGGGTTGGAAGATGAATTTTTTCTTGATCGATAGGCGAGCTATTCCGTTTGCTATGCCGTGGAGGCATTCGGATTCGGATGTGTCAGATCTGTTTCCCAAGGCAAGTGAGTATGATGTTACTCATGCCGAAAGGCTTGCCGAGACAATCATTGAACCCTGCCAGATTCCGCAAGCATTCTTGTATGCTTTGGGTTTATCGGATCACTGGGAGTTTCCTGGTTACCATCCGGCTTTGAGGTATGAGGAGGGGAGGGGTATAGCCTTTGTTATAAATGTGAATTTTTAAATTGTGCATCTTTTTCTTGTTTTTAACGTTGGATTTTGTTTATCCGCAGGTATCACCATGTCAAGTTATTTGAAGAAGCCTCCACTACGAAGGACTACGAAGATAGTTCAAGGGGCCCCACTTCCGGAAGGGCATACACGTGAGATGCACGTTACTCCCCCCCGGCCTCCAATGCTGAGGTTCCGGAAAAGACTGCTGAGTTAAGGAGTGTTGAGGTCCCGGACGACAAGGTGTTGGCGGCCAAGGACAAAAAGAAGGAGCAGGCTGCCAAGTCGGGGCTGCAGAAGCCTCCCACTAAGAGAGCTGGAGGGAGTATCACTTCTCGCCTTCATAAGAGAAGCAAGGTTTCTGTTGATGATACTGTCATTGACTTGGATGTTTCTGAGGACGTCGAGAGGCTGGAGCCCATCCGATCAGTATATCCGAAAGATGTTTCGGCTGGTCAATCCGGAGGATCTAGTGCTGGTATGTTGTGATCCGTCCCTTTGCTTGTATATATTTAACTTTTTGGCTTTCCTTCGGGTGCTTATATTACCTACTAATAATTTTTTTTAGTGGGTTCGGGGGCTGCTTCCCGTCGTCCGGGGAAGGAAACCCTTACTGAGGAAGAGGTGGAGGTGGATATAGAGGGGGATGGTGAGGATGATGCCACCTACGTACCTGCATGGACTGTGACGAAGGGAACTCGCATGAATACTGCCACTGCTTGCAGAGATATGTTGATGAATTTGGCAACCCCCAAGGAGGAGAAGTATCTGGACGACCAGGATGATGAAGAGGCTGTCCGAAGGTCGTGGCTATTGCTGGGCAAATGTGTCACTGCTCAAGCGGACGTTATCTTCCGTTTTGAATCCTTGCTTCATGAGCGTCGAAAACTGTCCGACACTCACCAGGTTTGTGACAAAACACTTGATGACAATTGGTAAATGTTTGAAAAGATGTCCGGTGAGTTCAGTCAGCTGAAGAAGGTTCATGCAGAGTGCACCGAGGTGAATCCGGAGGGGTTGAGAAAGTTGCGAGCAGAGAATGCTAGTTTGGAGGATAGGGCTAGCCAACTTGAGATGGAGAAAGATGAGTGGAGGAAAGTTTCCGGTGAGCAAGCCGAGAATATTAGGTTGTTGGAGGGGCAGTTGTCTGATGCCCAGCAGAAGTTGAGCGACGGAGAGAAGGCTTATAAGGAGCTCTATCAGGAAAAGGTAGATATTGCTATAGCCGCTGGTAATGCTGAGATGGATAGGAACCGTATTGTTAATGAGTTCGTCCCGGAAGCTATCCACCATTTCCTCAGAAGTCATGAATTCCGGACAGCATTGGCAGAACCTTTCAACTTGTTTTACCTTTCTGGGCTGATTGATGGGGCTGGTTTATTCGAGGAGCCGGAGAAAGCGGCTAAGTTGTTGGGAGAAGTTGAGGGGATAGATATGGAAGCCGGGATCAAATATGGTCCGTTATATGACCAGGCCCTTTCTCAGGACTATCCTTACATCCAGAAGATCCGGCAAACCATTTACCGGAAGTTTGATGTGCTAAATGCCTTAGTTCCTGATCCTGCTCCCATTGAAGAACCGGTTACTGGGGATCCGGAGGTTGAATCTCATGTTGAGAATCCCTCCGGGAACCAGTTTTCGGACCAGAATGCCTCAGCTTTTACCTGAAGTGTATTAAGGATTAGCACATCTCCATTTTGACTATGGGCACAGATGTTGCGGATTCTTTGTGAAGCTCTTGTTCGGAATTTCTTATGTTGGTTTCGTATGGTTGATGTAATAGAATAGGGTATTGATGTTCCGTCCTTTTGTAGGATAGATATTTCAGGACATTTGATGTAACAGTTTTGAACCTTGAATATATATATATCGTTTCACTTTTTCTTCGTATTTTTAATTCTCCTGATATTTATGTTAGGCGTGTGTATATATATTGGATGATGTAGATCAGAGTGCTTCGGCCGTTGTGCCTTTGCATGTCCATTTGGTGGTCATGGTATTTCATACTTGGACATATATACTATCCGCTAAATGACTTGTCATTTATTATCCGGACAGTTTGAACCTATCGGGTTTTGGCTTTATATTATGCCCACCGGGGAATGTGTTTTATGGGGCAACTTGTACCCTTCAGCGTTTGGCCTTAAGTTATACCCACCTGGGGTTTTATTTGACGGGGTAACCTGTACCCTTCGGCGCTTGGCCTTGAGTTATACCCACCTGGGGTTTTATTTGATGGGGCAACCTGTACCCTTCGGCGCTTGGCCTAAGTTATACCCACTTGGGGCTTTATTTGACGGGGTAACATGTACCCTTCGGCACTTGGCCTTAAGCTATACCCATTTGGGGTTTTATTTGACGGGGTAACCTGTACCCTTCGGCACTTGGCCTTAAGCTATACCAACTTGGGGTTTTATTTGACGGGGTAACCTGTACCCTTCGGCACTTGGCCTTAAGCTATGCCCACTTGGGGTTTTATTTGACGGGGTAACCTGTACCCTTCGGCACTTTGCCTTAAGCTATACCCACTTGGGGTTTTATTCTTCTGGACAACTTGTGCCCTGATGGAAGCAAATACTTTTTATATGGTCCAAATGCATCGGATGTTTCATTGATGTGAAAATGGCTCATGCCTTACAATAAATCCTGAAATAACAAAGTACATAATGGGTCACATAAAACATTTCTTTAGGTTAATTGCATGCCAGGTTCGAGGTACTTCCACGTCTTCCATGGTTTGGAGCTTGTATGTGCCGTGCTGATAAGTCTACGTTATCCGGTAGGGGCCTTCCCAATTAGGTCCCAATTTTCCTTGATCTTCCACCCTGCTGGCTTCATTCTTCCGGTACACGAAATCTCCCACTTTGAAAGCTTCGGGTTTAACCCTTCGATTGTAATACTGCTCCACTTTCTTTTTGTACTTTGCCTCCCTTATGGCTGCCATTTCTCGCCGTTCTTCTAACAAATTTAGGTTTAGATTAATTTCATCGTCATTGTTTTCGACATTTGCCATCATGGTCCGGACGGTAGGCATACCGATTTCCGCCGGAATGACTGCCTCGCTTCCGTAGGTCAGACTAAAGGGAGTTTCCCCGTTGTTAGTTTTCAAGGTGGTCCGGAAAGCCCATAGCACATTTGGTAACTCATCTACCCATCCGGCTCTTTCTCTTCCAAGCCGGGACTTAAATCCCTTCATTAGGCTTTTGTTGGCTCTTTGGACCAATCCGTTGGCTTGAGGATGAGCCACAGCCGTGTTGATTTGTGTAATATTCAACCTCTCGCACCAACTTTTGAACGGATCTCCCATGAAGTTACTTCCGTTGTCCGTGACGATTATCTTGGGCAGTCCGAACCTACAGACAATGTTATCCCATACAAATTTTTTGACTTCCTTGCCGGTTGTTTTAGCCAACGGTTTCGCTTCCATCCATTTTGTGAAATAGTCTATTGCCACAATAACGTACTTAACTTTCCCTGGAGCTTCGGGCAAAGGTCCCAGAACGTCAATTGCCCATTGGAAGAAAGGCCATGGTGCCATGACGGAGGTTAATACCGTTTTTGGCAACTTAGGAACCGGAGCATGTATCTGACAGGCATCGCATTTTCGAATGACTTCCCTAGCGTCCCGATGCATGGTTGGCCAATAATAGCCTTTGTGGAAAACTAGATGGGGGGTTGAATAGTTTTACGTCCTTTTAAATTTATAAACACAAGTTTGTTTTAAAAAAGTTCGATTCTAGTTTATGTGAATTCAATACTTGCACTATATGAACAATTGTATGGTAACTAACTAACAAAACTAATATAGTAAAGGTAAATAAATAAGTAATGAGAAGAGTTAGAAAGATCAAACCACAACACAAGGATTTATAGTGGTTCGGCTACAAGGACACCTTCCTTGTTCCTACTCCACTCCCCGAGTCACCTACTCGAGAGTTTTCTTCACTATGTCAACAAACTCCCTTTTGGCGGAGAAACCCTTACACACCAATTTACACACCACACAACTTCACAACTTGATCACGCCTTCTACACAACTTCTTCACACCAATATACTACACACCAATCTTCTTCACAACTATCTTCTACACACCAATCTTCTACTTCACACCTATCTTCACAACTATCCTACTTCACTACTTATCAACTTCTATTATCTACACAACTAATCACAAGCACAACACAATATTCACAAATGAATATATATACACTATGCACAACTATTCTTCAACACTTCTTGAGCTTGGTTGTAAAGAGAGTGTTCTTCTTTTGCACTTTGAATGAGAATGGATGATTAGGGATTGAATCACTTGAAACAAGGATTAATATACTAATGATCAAAGGGTTTTAGAGGATGTTTAGAGAGTTATAGATTTGAAAATTTCGTGCAAAAGGTAGGGAAAAATTTCAGAATTAAGGTGATATTTATAGGAGAAGAATTCTGACAGTTTCTGACAGGGGAGCCTGGCCGGTCCCCTTAAATCATGGCCGGCCCCCTTAAAATTAAGGGGACCACCCCTTATAATTAAGGGGGCCACCCAACTGTAACGGCCAGAAAACTTGTCTTTTAGTGGGGAAAGTTTATTTGGTGAAAAACTAACTGATTTTGGTTAAATATTTGAAATCATATATTTAGTATGATTAAAACATTTTTCTTTATTACCAAAAGTGTTTTTCAAAAATATATAATATGTTTATATGATTAAATAAACTTTGTATTAGTTAATTAAATGTCCCTTTGATCATGAGATGTATTAAACACTTGTTTATCTATACCTTAAGTGATTAAGTTGGATATAGTGATATAAACTAGCTTAATACTTGTTTATGTAGTAATCTTACGATTGACGAGTTTACATTTTGTGATCGTCAAAATATAGAGATATCGAAAAATATAAATAACGTTTTCATACATTATTTATGTCAACAATCTCCCCCTTTTTGATGATTACAAAATTTAAACTCATTAATCTAAAATTAGTATATATTCAAGTATTATTGTGAGTTTATATCACTTCTCCCCCTTTTTGTTAGTATCAAAAAGGTTATCCCATATTAATGTAAACTCCCCCTCGAAGTGTACTCCCCCTCGTTTTGAGGCCAAAAGAAATCGAGATATGGATATCTTGCAAAAAAATATTTAGTGGCAAGCAACATATATATGTATATAGCATGCAAGAGTAAAGACTAAGCATAAGCATAACATTAAAAAAAATACATCAAGCATTACAACCATAACAAGTAATGCATTAACAAAAGCCTTAAAGGCTTAGAATCATCATTAAAATAAAAGACCAAGTCTCAAACATGAGAGTCCTTCTCTAGAGCTTGCCATCCAAAAAGTGTTAACCATTTTATTTGTAAAACACCAAGCATGTTTAATTGGGAGGAATGGATGGTGAACATGGGGATGGTGATGGTGGAGGTGTGTTTGTTGATGGTGGTGGAGGTGTTGTGTTTGTTGTTGGTGGTTGATGCAACATGTTTTCAATATGAGAAAACATGTATTGGATCTCATCTCTTAATCCGAACACAATTGTTCGGTTGTGAATGCAACAAAGGCAAGTGTCTCCATGAGCTTCAAGTAAGCTCCATGGGACGGGGTTATAGGTTGGTGGGTTGATAGGAGATGATGAGAAATGTGCATCAAGAGGTGTTAATGGTGAGAGAGTGATTGCAAGAGATGTGTTCTCATTGGTAGGTTGTGATGGTTGATCAATTGTTAGAGGAGATAAGTGGGTGTTGATGTAGTCATTTATGGATGAAGTGGATGGTATGGAGGAAGTGGAGCTTCCATTTGTTGAAGGTGTTTTGGAGGGTGCATTTGGTGCACTAGGGGATGAACATTGAGATGGTGGAGATGGAGTGGTGTTGTCTTCATTTGTAAGATCAATGAAGAGTTGTTTGGGTGGAATGATGACAAGTTTTTGTTTCTTGGCATTGTTTGAATAGGTGGTTCTTGGTGATGACATGATGATGGTTGATGAATGTTTGAGGATGATGGAATGTGAATTAAACATGCATGGAGATTATATAGTGGGAAAACATGTTTAGAAGTGGAATTAATTTGAAATTGTAATGTTATATTCCAAAATCAGTTTAGTTTTTAAGGGAAATGGTAGCTGGGACTAGCAAAAGGGATCACAAGATGCAAAAAAAAAACAGTGTAAAAACTGTTCCAGATGGCCGGTCCCCTTAAATGGAGGCCGGTCCCCTTAATTTTAAGGGGGCCGCCCTTTATGATTTAAGGGGGCCGCCCATCTGACGACCCAGAAACCAAAATTTTCAAAAATTTTCTGGAAAAATGTTATGTTCTGTTTTGTATTTGCAGCAAGCTCTATTTCGACATTTCACATTTGTTTTGGTCTATTAGAAAGCATACATGTCATATAGTTATTTAAACATTAACTAATCATGCAAACATATATATATATATATAGTTTAATAGAAACAAATATTCAAATAACAAGTACTTCCGAATAAACTTCGGACAAATAGCACACAAGACATAAAAATTAAATATTGTTTAACAAACATAATCCAAGTACATTATTTCTTTTTCTTCCCGAAGATGCCCTTCAAAGTTTTTCCGATATACTTGAAGCCACCTCTAACTTCTTCATGCAAGCTCTTTTGTCTTCTAAGCATTTCGGTAGTTCGTTCATGAAGCACTTCTTCGTTTTGATCACTAGGAGATGGGGTAGAATACTCTGGATAGTCAAGATCCTCTAAATTGTCAACGAACTCAGAAAACGAAGGGGTACTAGCATCATGGATGTTTTCCTCCTCATCTTCATCGTCTTGCCTTGAGGATGATCCATGAAAGCTATGACGACGAGGTTTACCCTTGTCACTTCGAGTTCGTCGAGCTTGTTTTAGAGCGAGAGGACGTAGAGTGGGGTAGATGGACTCATAGATACTATTGTCAAGATCGGGGTAGTACTCGATAACATGACGATAGATACGAGTAAGGAACATTCCATATGGAAGGTTGGCTTTGGGAGTTTTTCTAGCACACTCAATCCGTTTGATAAAGAAGTAGGAAAAATTGTACGGCTTTTCGACAGCTATACAATACAACATGTGAGCAAGGCTAGCCGGGAGATGGTCCCGGTGACCTCCAGTACCAAACGCATTCTCACGAATGAGTTCTTCCCAACACTTCATGTGAGGGCTTAATTCTTTGAGGAGAAGTTGGTATGGAGAGATTTGAACGTTTTTGGATTTTATTTTTCGACTTGTGGTGGCACGATCTATACCAAGGACTTGACGAATTTTGTCGGGATGAGGAATTTCGTCGAGATAGGGACCGAAGGTTGGTCGATAGCGATTAAGAGATTCGAGGTCCCACTCGTTTGAGAAAACGGCTTGACCTCTAAATGGAATTTAGAGGATATGACCAAATTGTTCGAGAGTTAGGGTGATAAATTCATTTTGAATCATGAAAGAGATGGTGATGAAACCAAGATCATTGGTTTGGACGGTGACTTGGCTATAGAAATCCATTATGAAGCGAGGAATGATAGGTTCATTAATTTCATAAAGACAATTGAAGTTGATGCTTGAAAACAAGCGATTTATGTACTCAGATTGAGCAAAAGCAAGATCTACTACATGTCCCTCATGAACATTTCTATCTTCAATTTGACGATAGATAAGTCCAATGGAAGGAGATGTGGTAGGGAGTTGGGAAACTTTAGGAATGTAGTTTTTAGTGTGAGAAAGATCTTCGGTAGTTGCTTTGGGCATTTTCACCTAAACACATCAACAATACAAAAGGACCAAAATAAATATAAAGAAAGATAAAAGTATATGTTAATTGTTAAGGCTTATGTTGGAACGTAAACATACTTTGTTACTAATCCTAAGAAGTAGATTACCATGTTCCTTAATATTGTTTTTAACTCGTTCTAGATATACTTTACGATGTTTAATGAGTAGTTATGGACAAATCCAAACGCCCCTTTAAACATCTTAATATATCATGAAATTTACTAGATTTACATTAGATTGTAAAACTAGCTATTTCTTGCGAGTTTCTTATGCATGTGATTTGTTTTTGAAAAAGATGGTTTGTATTTTTACAAAAAAAAATGTCATTTTTAGTAATAAACCAAACGCTTCCTTAACTATTGACTTATACCCCTAGTATGTCAATATATATATGAATTATATATCTTGACGAGTTCGATTAGCAATTTTAAGGTTTATAATTATAACAAAGTTTTATAAAAATTATAATGACTATGTTTCGATATTATTTGGACATAATCCAAACACCCCTATATTGTGAACCAATATAATTTTTCTTAGTCGAAAAAATGTAATTTCAAGTTTTACAAGTTACACAAGTATAATGTGATTAGTTTTAACACGTTTTCAAATCATTATTCAACAATAAGTTTACTAAAAAATTTGAAAAGGAGTGTATGAAATTTTTCAAAAATTTTCAATATGATAGTTTATAATAACTAGTTTCTAGTGTTGATCAATCATCCTAATCCTAGGGGAAGCATTTGGTTATGAAGTTTTAAGGCTTAATTCGAAAGAAATTATGAAATTTGACGAATTTTATAAAACATGCATAATCATGAATATGATCAAATAAGATGAAATTAGATGAAATGTGTTATGAAAAACTTACAATATGTAATGGTGATTGTGTTAGATGAATTTGCCCTTTGCGAATTAACCCGAATTGTGTGATTTGGAAGTGATTTGAGAGGTTTTTGGGTTTTGGTTTTCGTCACAGCAAAAGCAAGGGAAGGGAATTATGAAAAAGTGGAGTGTTTGGCAAAAGGAAAAAGGAGAAAAACGGGTTTGAGCTATCAGATGGCCGGCCCCCTTAAACATTAAGGGGGCCGCCCTTTATTTGGCTGTCGGTCCCCTTAAACATTAAGGGGGCCGCCCTCCAAAATTCGATTTTTGTGATTTTGGTTTCTGGAAAGAGCAGAAAATAATTCATATGTATGTATTAGATTTATATTTAATCAAAAATACGTTGGAGGGTATTCGCACGAAAGGAATTACTTGACACTTTTAATCGACAATTTGCCAATTAAATTTTCTTGATCGTTTCGGATGAAATTTATCAAGTTGTCAAGTACACGAGAATGTTGTGGAAGATTCATAAGTATATGTATATATATATATATATAAATATATATGTATGTAGTATGGGCTTATAAGACGAGAATAAAGGAAGGAGACGAATGCAACGGAAGCCAGGAGTTTGTTTCATCCATAGATTTTTCGACTCATCTCTCTTCATCAGCATGAGTGTTGTTGAACAATAAAGTTCAATAAGGTAAATGAGGAAAAGAAAAGGTTCGTAAACGAACAATTTCTAGTTCTAGAAAATCAACAAATGAGTTTTCTAGGCTATAAGATCCTAGATATAACTAAGTGTATATATACATATATATATTTAGATATAGTATAAGTAAATAAGTATATATATATGTATAGAAGTAAAGACTAGAGAGAATAATGAACCAATCAAAATCACATAAAAGCTAGATACTAAACTAAGCATGTATTTGTTTACAAGGAAATAAAAGGGAATGTGTACCTTTCGTCTTCAATGCGTTAAACTTCAAAATCTTCAAAGGAAAGTCCGAACACGAGGTGACATCAAAGATTTCCATGTATGAATGGCGAAAGTTTTCACGTTGGTCCCCATGGTCTTATTTGACCAAAGTTGTTTGTCCCGAACATGTTATGTATTTGACTTGGGTGCATATATGGTGGAAACATTCCCCATGGATTGAAGTTCCACATTTGTTGATTATTGTTAAAGTTTTGTCTACTTTGGTTAACTCTTGGTTGAGGTGTTTTAGGTCTATGGTAAGAATTATTTGATTTCCTAGGTGGTGGTGTTTTAGATCTTGTTTTAGTTTTGGACGATCCTACTTCGGTTTTTAAAGATGGTTTATAAAATGGTTTTATTTCTTCATTACTAGCTAGATGTATTTTCTTATCATTTATGAGTATATACTCAGGATTAGATTTTGAAGGTTTTAGTTCCTTAAGTTCGCTTTCAAATTTAACATTTTTAACTTCACTTGTTGAGGCTTCGGTTGAGTTGAAACTGTTGGAGTATGCTCGTGTCATAATAAATAATTATATGGCTAGACATATGTGAGCCTATGGGGTCACACACATATACACTTAGGTACCTCTTTATGTTGTATTTATTGTACTTACGACATGTAAATAAGCTTACGTAACTTGGGATCACTATCGGGCTTCCAATGATTAAGTAATGTACTTAATCCATTGGACTTGGAAAACAAATGGGAAGCCCATTTGGGGCCCTATGGTGGCCGGCCTAAAGGGAGGGTCAAAGGGGGGTTATGGTTGAATTAATTATCTAATTAAAAGGGATTATCTCCTAATAATGAGAATAACTAATTACCAAAACTCTCTCCGCTCTCCCCTCTCTTCCTTGTACGGCACAAACACCAAACCCAATTAGGGTTTTGGTTTCCTTGATCAATTCCTTTGATTCTTGATTAATCAAAGGTCATTTGACGGTTACGGGTAGAAGGACTAGCATCCAAGAGGTATACGGTGAGGTGTAGTATGGACAATTCATAGAGGTGATCAACCTTATTGATCATTTGGGTTTCTCATTCCATTCGTGGGTATTGGTATTGGTGGTGATTCCCGGTACACGCTACAAAGGTATAACTATCTTGTTTATCTTATTGATTGATCATATGGCTATATGAGATCCGTGTGGGTGATGTTTTTCTGCTGCGTTTATTTGATTTATATATGTTTATTTTCATACATCACCTATAGTGGTATCACGAGCCATCATATGTGCCATATGATTATCGGGTATGCATAAAAATGGCTAGAACGGGTGTTTTTTTGATGATTTTTGAAGTCATGGTTAAAACAGCCCTAGGGCTCCAATTTTTTTCTCATAGGACGACCCTTTAGGGTTCTTATGATCTGCACTTTTTGGTCCCATGGCCATTTGTTATGCATACGCTAATTGGTTACTTGTCGGGTACTAAAAAAATGGCCTAAAACGCGTGTTTTTGATCGGTTTTTGAAACGGTTTTAATTCAGCCCCTAAGGCCATATTTTCTGTGGTTAAATGGTATTTGGAAGGTCCTAATATCAGTGGGTTTTGACCCTTAAGTCATAGGAAACACGTACCTAACGGGGTTTTAATTCTTGTCAATTAATTTCTTCGTTTTCGTTGGCTAACAATTTAATTCTTGTTATTATTTTGTATTCCATGGCAAATACATGCATGTTTGTCCATGGAGTTAGCCAACACCATGTTTCATTCATAATATTATGGTATTATTATGTTTATATGCAAAGCCGATGAAAACCTAGACCACTTGTGCATTGGATCGTTGTGATTGTTGTTTAATTTCGTGTTTTGGGGTTTTTGTCATTGTTTCGGCATTTATGTAATTATATTCTTTTGGTTGTAGCCATTGTTTGGGCAATTTTACAGTAGATTAAAAGTAGATTAATTGTATTTTACTTTCAATATAATGTAATCGTGGCTTGGTGGTGAAAGGCGAAAGAGTTAAAGACGTTTTTGCCGAAAAATGACTGCTGGAACACCAGTTGGTAAAACGGAGTTTCCCGGTGATTGGTAAGGTCTTTTTGGCTGAAAATTTTTTTGCAGGTACCCAAGACATGGGCCTACAAGTTTCTAGTTTTGAGCTAAGCCCGGGGAAGATTCCTTCATGGACTTTTGGACCCTCTAACACTGAAATTCTGGAAGGACAGAAACTGATTTTCATGTGCATCATGGGCTTCCAACTTGCTCTTGATTGTCTTGGAGCAAGTGGGAGTCCTCCGTGTGGTTGTGTGGTTTGTCCCTAGTTGACTCTTGGTTCTCGTGATGGCTCACGAGACCAAGCATAGGTTTTTTCATCGGTTGAGGCTTTGCATATTGTGGTTGTGTGTTTGTTTTTGCTTTTTATATATCTTGTTTCATATGTAAAATTGCAAATAGTTTTCTATAAAACTTAAAACGAAACACAAACCATTTTCAAAACTAAGTCTTTTGATTTAGTTTTACTAAGTTTTTGAAACTTGAAATCATTGTTTTATAATAACACCTTAACTTGTTATGTATGTTATTTTATTTATGTATTGTCCAAACTTTATTATCCATGTAGGATTAATATTAGTCATGAAAATGGACAACTTGACACACATAAATTAAAACAATGATTAGACTTAAGTTAAGAAAAGTTTTTAACTTGTGCTACGAAGGATGAATGCATGCTTCTTTCGTACACCTTTTGATTCACATCAAATCTTTTACCCGTCAAAATTTAAGTCATGCCGTCCAATATTGAGAACACTTGCAATTACCTTTTGCCTATGCGTGGGACCTAGGTTGAATTGTAACCCAAGGTGACTATTCTCTATGCGTGAGACCTAGATATATTCTCGCACGTTCTCAAATTGGATGACTTAATCGAGTTAAGCGGTGAGACCTTGACCCGAGGCAAAGATGGGACTAAACATGCCTACATGACACTAGTTGTTTGACACTAGATGCCATGAGTCCCATAAGGATCTAAGAGTTGCACTTGTAATGCAATTGGTGATCGTCGCCTACCAATTGAATCTACTATTGCTAGCAGATCAACTGATGTGATAGTAGAAGCACAATGTGGATCTTAGCCTTTTACGTAAATTAATTGTTTTAAATTGTAAACATGGGGTAATTAATTTATAAAAGGATAATTATCGAAAATACTAAATATGAACCTTGAGAATTCAATTAATGAATTAATGCAACACAAATCGTAAACAAAAGTTTGTTCTTTTCTTGTTAAAAGGATCAAACTAAGTCTTCCTTTCCTTGTAAGAAAGACACTTGTTCCTATCCTTTTCCTTATGAGGAAAAGCCATAATAGGAATATTTGAATTGTCCTAATTCTAAACAAACTCAAAGCACACATACTCTAGAAATCGTGATGTCTTGTAAATTCAAAACGGTTAAGTATGTTTGCACATCTTATTCTTTCAAGTTTGTTTTATAACCCTAGTTTTGGTTTTGAAACCTTCAAGAAATATAAGATATTTGGATAACTAGAGAACATGTTTTCTATAGCTACCAAACTAATATGAGTTAAAATAATTAGAAAACGGAAATATCAATAAACCGAAAAGTGGCTAAGACAATTACTAGCATGATTACCTAGCAATGTGTCTTAACCCGATAAACATGGAGGAACTACATGCCTAATTTTCAAGTTTAAAATGATGGCTAGCCCATCATCTATATGTTAGAACTTGATGCACTTCCTTGAATACCTAAGTACATGTTACTAGTCATAGTGACTCACATTAGCAATAATGTGTAGATATTCAAAGAAAGTAGGAAAGTATCCAATCATCACTCACTCTCCACTGGTGATGTAACACTTTTAATGTTGTCTAATCCAGTGGGAGCTACATGATTGTATTACTGGTGACGAAACACATGTAATGTTCTCTAATCCAGTGGGAGTTGTAAGCTCTATTAACTTACAAGTTGCCCATCTTATTTCTAGATTGTCTTGAAATAATACATTACTTTCCACATATGAAGCATCATAGTTTTTATGAGAACCATTGCATGAATTTATTAGATAACTTGTCGCGTTCCTGATGTTGCTTCCTGAAATGTTATCAATAAAATTGTTATGCATGATTCTTTATAAAAGCGATAAAGTTCAACACATCTATATTTTGATTTTGACTAAAATCATATGTTATCTGTGACGTTGTCATATTTGCTTGCATAATGTTGTGCCATGCACAAGTGGGAGAAATCTTAATTGTGTGCAAGGTACAACATATAACAATATGACTAATGGTTTTTCTTGACTGCAAGATAAGAAAATAAGGTTCTACTAGGACTTATACACATAAAATGTATGTTGCCTAATTAGAAAAAATGTCAAGATAACATGAAAAGTTACTTCAACATATTTGCTGAATTGTTTAGTAAATATGATTATGTCTTCTTGTAAATTCATAATCATGAAGTATGTAATTAACTTGAAATTACTATTGAGGCCAATTATCGGCACTCATAATTACTTTAGTTGAATATGTTTAGGTCTCTTGTAAAGACATAAACATCAATTCCGGTAATTGTTGAAAGACTTATAATGTAAAGTAAAGACGTTAATTTGTTATGTCTTCTTGTTAAAGACATGTACACTTACGACGTATAATAAAATATTTAATGTTTATGTTTTCTAGTTAAAACATACACATGAAGTCATTGACTTGGTCAAAGACTTTAAATATAAAGTATGCAGTAGGCTAAAAATACTATTGATGCCATCTGGTATGACTTGGTTGGCAGATACGTAAGCTAAAGAGTATAAGTTCATCTAATGAGTTGTGTGATAGTCTCACAACATCTATCCACGTGGAATACCACAACTTTATGGTAAGTCCATCATGGATATTGTTTGATCTTTGATGACTTAAACTCTTTTACCTCAAAAGCAATCAAGGTTAGAAAATTGGATGTGCCATGCGTACACCTAATATGGTTCCAACCCAGAAGGAATTTAAGACACCATTGTATTATGGAATGGGATGAATCCCATTATGTCTTGATTGAAGTTCTGAATTTGTTAAATACCTAAGAGTAAGAAATTAACAAACTAGAATCAAGAACTAACGATGTATTTTGGATGTCCCACTTGAAAACAATTTATTGTTATCAAGATGCTGAGTACTTGGAGATTAGTCTCCACTTACAAAAGCAAGTGGGAGCACCTTTAGATCTTGAAGTTATTCAAGAGGTAAATACACAACCTTCTGAGTACACTTGCTAATGTCATACTAAGGTTGAACATGCATATGTTAAACCATAGATTGATATATCTCATTCATAAATCCGCAAGGATACCCCTAACACCTGAATGATATATTTTTTATATCAATGTTAAGGGACATAAGTTGGAGGATCATAGTGAACCTGCTAACTAAAGAGATGCATTATCAGATCTTGAATCTGATGAATAACTCAAAACTATGAATGTTAAGATGCAGTCCTTTGAAGATAATCACTCATGGAGCTTGATTGATCTCTTACCAAATCAGTTAGACTGTGAGGTTTAAAATGAGTTTCTTGAACTAGAAGACTCATAAGGACATACTTGTACACATATTTAATGCATGCGTAGTAGAAGGAGTTTACTCATACTCAAGAAATTGATTATGATTAAATCTTCATATCTACAAACATTAAATGAATAAAGATGATTAATTGTCATACCTGTTTTCATCTAAATGAAATATGACAATGGGATTTCAAAACATTTTTTGATTACTTTTGCGAGGACGATGAGTAATCAAAAGGGTTTATGAATATGTATAATCCTTTTTATGTATACAAGACATAAGAATCCAGGTGTGGATTAGATCATGCATCTAGGAGCAGAGATCTTAATTTAATCGTTAATTTGATTTTGATTAAATAAGATTACTCCTGAGAACTCAAAGTGCAAGTTGGATAAATGAATTTATTTTCTTAAATCTCATATGTTGTTAACATATAAGAAACAATATTCCATCTAAGCTAGACTTTAATCCTTAGCCTGGAATGAAGTTTCAATTAAGGAATTTAGGAAATAAAACATAAAACCTTGTTGCATGTGTTTATTAGTATAAACATAAGCGGTTAATAATCTAAACACAATATGACATGTCATTGAGGAGAGTCTCAATGATCAATCTTACATGATGAGATTGAATGCATGAATGAAAATCTTAAGTTTGACTAAAGGATTCATTATGTAAGTCATATTATGTATTGAATTATTTATATCATTTGCATGAATGCAAGATGAGTTGATAACAACAAATATCTAAGTGAAAGTCATTAGATAAATTGTTAAACGAACAACCAAATGGACCTGCAAAGGACCAAATATTTGTTCAAACGTTTACGGATATTTGAGGAGCTCTGTTATGTTTTCATTCATTAATGCTTATATAACTGAGATGATGCTCAACCCTAGTCGTAGTAGGATGACATCATGAATGATGACACCTCTAACTAGATGTGCTTGATTGAGAGCATTGATGCATTATACATTAAAAGAATAAGAATACTTTACAGTGTGGAAACTGTTATTGTGACTGTCTAAAGTAAGTGTTTTGCTAGCTTCAAACACACTATGAAATGTATTGTTGCAATACTCGTATTGTACTTGATTGCACACATACAAAAGGACAATCATCATTCAAAACATTTTTTGAATTTTTGAAACAAGTATTCTCAAAGTTTACTCAGATGACTACTTGTTGTCTTGTACAACAAAATTGATCATGGTGGAAACATCGGATTCCGATCTATATGTAGTCTTGTGCATATCTGTTTTTTAGTATTTGGATAATGGAACTGTAAGCAGTCGTATTATATAATGAATTGATATACAGGGTATTATCGTCTTCATTTATACTACTGTGTTCTATATTTGCATGTTTAATCCATGAATAATTTATTTATTCTAAAATTGTCCATTGCCAGTTGACGATACGGGAGTATCATCGAATTAAGGCAAATGTGAGCGTGTTGGTGATTTATTTGCCAAACTCATATGTTGTTCATTGCGATGAACATTGGACTGACCCAACCTTCGAGAATTCACTGCATGAATCGGCGTCAATAGTGAATCTCGTAAATGGTTATGTCTCTTATCCTTAGACTTGAGATGCAAGTAGGTCTTGCATGTGCGGAATTTTATTCTTTGATATGGTTAAACGCTGTCCTGAATAAGGTAGTTATAAAAACCATTTTCAGGAGTGATTTGAAACACATGAATGACACGTGCAGTCAAAACAGGATTTGTTCCTCCACATGTCATGGAGTTAGATACTATTGGGCCCCTCGATGAATTGAACAGATGTTTGTATGGCCGTACCCAAATGAGATTAAGATGAATCTTAATTCACTTGGTAATCTTGTTCAATATCTAGATCGAGAAACAGAATAGTTGAACAAATGGAATGACTTTGATCCATGTCTAGTGTTCAACATAGTATCTGTAACAAAAGGAAAGATGGCATTATAAACCATTTAAATGAGAAGTTTAAGAAACTACCCTCACATATTTCTAGGGGCATTGGCGTGTTGCTAGACGCTAACCTTTGCTTGTATAATTACTTGATTATTATGACGTCGCAAGTGGGAGCTGTTGGAGTATGCTCGTGTCATAATAAATAATTATATGGCTAGACATATGTGAGCCTATGGGGTCACACACATATACACTTAGGTACCTCTTTATGTTGTATTTATTGTACTTACGACATGTAAATAAGCTTACGTAACTTGGGATCACTATCGGGCTTCCAATGATTAAGTAATGTACTTAATCCATTGGACTTGGAAAACAAATGGGAAGCCCATTTGGGGCCCTATGGTGGCCGGCCTAAAGGGAGGGTCAAAGGGGGGTTATGGTTGAATTAATTATCTAATTAAAAGGGATTATCTCCTAATAATGAGAATAACTAATTACCAAAACTCTCTCCGCTCTCCCCTCTCTTCCTTGTACGGCACAAACACCAAACCCAATTAGGGTTTTGGTTTCCTTGATCAATTCCTTTGATTCTTGATTAATCAAAGGTCATTTGACGGTTACGGGTAGAAGGACTAGCATCCAAGAGGTATACGGTGAGGTGTAGTGTGGACAATTCATAGAGGTGATCAACCTTATTGATCATTTGGGTTTCTCATTCCATTCGTGGGTATTGGTATTGGTGGTGATTCCCGGTACACGCTACAAAGGTATAACTATCTTGTTTATCTTATTGATTGATCATATGGCTATATGAGATCCGTGTGGGTGATGTTTTTCCGCTGCGTTTATTTGATTTATATATTTTTATTTTCATACATCACCTATAGAAACCTAGACCGGTTTTATCTCCGGATATTCTTTGAAAACTTATAATTTTACTAAGTGAGTTACTACTATTTTCAAATTTATCAAGTTTACAAATTTCTTCCTTAAGTTTGTTGTTTTCACTTCTAAGTGCTTGACATGATTTACATTCTTCAGAAGTTTCTTTACCTTTCTCAAGTTGATGTATTTTAATTTTTAGTTCAAGTACCTCATTTTCTAATTGGTTATTTATGTATTTTAGTGATTTGTTTTTAGTCATAACTTGTTGTCCTAGTTTGCATAATTTATTGTATTCACTATCTAAGTCTTTTTCATCTAATGATAAATTTTCATCACTAAAATATTCGGTTTCGGAACGTACCTCACTTGATGTTTTAGCCATGAGACACTTTTCTTCCTTTGTTGTTTCTTTCTCATCTTCATCACTATCACTCCAAGCACCTCCAACAAACACTCTTTGATTTTGATCTCTTGTCATCATTGGACATTTTCCAATAAGGTGATTCGGATCACCACACTTGAAACATTTTCTTTCATTCTTGCTATACTTGTCATCATTATTCTTTTGAGATGTTCTTCTTTCATCGTGTGGTTGTCTAACGAATCTTCCTCGCCTTTTGAAGAATTTCTTGAAATCTCTTACGGCCATGGCATATTCTTCGTCTTCACTTTCGGAAGATGAGCTATCTTCGTTGTTGGATTCCTTTCTAGCTTTCAAGGCGATTGACTTGCTTTGCTCTCGTTTCCCTTTAACCATTTCGGAGTCCTTATTTATTATAGCTTCGTAGACTTTTAAACTACCAATTAATTCATCAAGTTGTAGCGTTGACAAATTCTTCGATTCTTCAATAGCCGTCACTTTAGCTCGCCATTTTGGATGAAGAGCTCTAAGAAACTTTCTAACAAAATTCTTACTAGAGAAATTCTCATCAAGTGCTTTTAAACTTGTGATTATGGTGTTAAATCTAGCAAAAGCATTATCAATTGATTCCTCTTCCGTAATCGTTAATTGCTCATATTGTTGAACAAGTAGATCTATTTTGTTATCTTTGACTTGATTATTACCTTGGTGGGTTATTAACAAAGAGTTCCAAATTTCTTTTGCGGTTTCACACATAAAGATCCTTTCGTACTCTTTACGTGGTAGCGCATTGTAAATAACCATTTTTGCTTCATTATTTTTAGCAAGTTTTAATTTTAAATCATTATTTTGTTTTTCAAAAGGTACGATTTCATCTTTCTTAGTTTCGGGGTTATTTTGAATTGGTAAAAAATCACCATTGGTAATAATATGCCAAAGATCTAGATCTTTTGATTTCACATAAGTTTTGAATCGATTTTTCCAATATAAAAATCCATCACTTTTAAATAGTGGTGGTCTTTGCATAGATTGCCCTTCTAAATATTTTTCAGATTCCATAGATCGTTACAAGTTTTAAAATACAATATATTTTAAAGATCTTGCTAGACGTGGCTCTGATACCAATTGTGGAAAACTAGAAGGGGGGGTTGAATAGTTTTACGTCCTTTTAAATTTATAAACACAAGTTTGTTTTAAAAAAGTTCGATTCTAGTTTATGTGAATTCAATACTTGCACTATATGAACAATTGTATGGTAACTAACTAACAAAACTAATATAGTAAAGGTAAATAAATAAGTAATGAGAAGAGTTAGAAAGATCAAACCACAACACAAGGATTTATAGTGGTTCGGCTACAAGGACACCTTCCTTGTTCCTATTCCACTCCCCGAGTCACCTACTCGAGAGTTTTCTTCACTATGTCAACAAACTCCCTTTTGGCGGAGAAACCCTTACACACCAATTTACACACCACACAACTTCACAACTTGATCACGCCTTCTACACAACTTGTTCACACCAATATACTACACACCAATCTTCTTCACAACTATCTTCTACACACCAATCTTCTACTTCACACCTATCTTCACAACTATCCTACTTCACTACTTATCAACTTCTATTATCTACACAACTAATCACAAGCACAACACAATATTCACAAATGAATATATATACACTATGCACAACTATTCTTCAACACTTCTTGAGCTTGGTTGTAAAGAGAGTGTTCTTCTTTTGCACTTTGAATGAGAATGGATGATTAGGGATTGAATCACTTGAAACAAGGATTAATATACTAATGATCAAAGGGTTTTAGAGGATGTTTAGAGAGTTATAGATCTGAAAATTTCATGCAAAAGGTAGGGAAAAATTCCAGAATTAAGGTGGTATTTATAGAAGAAGAATTCTGACAGTTTCTAACAGGGGAGCCTGGCCGGTCCCCTTAAATCATGGCCGGCCCCCTTAAAATTAAGGGGACCGCCCCTTATAATTAAGGGGGCCACCCAACTGTAACGGCCAGAAAACTTGTCTTTTAGTGGGGAAAGTTTATTTGGTGAAAAACTAACTGATTTTGGTTAAATATTTGAAATCATATATTTAGTATGATTAAAACATTTTTCTTTATTACCAAAAGTGTTTTTCAAAAATATATAATATGTTTATATGATTAAATAAACTTTGTATTAGTTAATTAAATGTCCCTTTGATCATGAGATGTATTAAGCACTTGTTTATCAATACCTTAAGTGATTAAGTTGGATATAGTGATATAAACTAGCTTAATACTTGTTTACGTAGTAATCTTACGATTGACGAGTTTACATTTTGTGATCGTCAAAATATAGAGATATCGAGAAATATAAATAACATTTTCATACATTATTTATGTCAACAGCCTTGTCTCATGAGTTTTGCTACCACGGTCCGGGGTCCGGAATGCATGCCACATGCTCCTTCGTGCACTTCTCGGATTATGTAATTAGCTTGGAGGGGGCCGACGCATCACAGCATTGGTCCTAGGTAGGATTTTTTGAATAGCACATTATCAATCAACGTATAATGGCTTATTTTCATGCGCAGGTTTCGTGCTTCGTTTTGATCCTCCAGCCATATCCCTTCGTTTAAGCAACGGAATATGGAAGACATCCAATTTTCCTCCTCTTCTTCTACTATTGCGTTAATCGTCTCTTCTTCTGTGGATGGTTTTTCCAATACTTCTACCAGGACTTCCTTTGTTAAGTGGTCAAACGCTACGGATGCTAGCTTGCTGAGCACATCTGCTTTTTGGTTCTGGGCTCTTGGGATATTCTTTATCCTGAAGCGTTTGAAGCAAGTGATGTATTCCTTGGCCTTGGCGAGGTACTTTGCCATGCTCTCCTTGTATGCAGTAAACTCTCCGTTAATTTGGCTTGCCACCAGGTTAGAGTCCACTCGTACCTCTAACGCTTCTATATGCATTTCTTTTGCGATTCTCAGTCCGGCTAGGAGTGCTTCGTATTCTGCTCCGTTGTTGGTAGCTTCAAAGTTTAATCGGAGAGCATAGGTGTATTCTTCTTTTTCCGGACTAATTAACACTAGTCCTGCTCCGAAGCCTTTTCTGCTAGAGGCTCCGTCCGTGTACAAGATCCATTCTTCTGGCTGAGAGATGTTACATATCTCCTTGCACCTCCTCCCCGGATCTGGGAAGGCTGTTCCGATGGGTACTTCATTAATGAAGTCAGCGAGCACTTGTCCTTTGACAACATTTCTTGGTATATAGGTAATGTTGTAGGCCCCCAGTTCTACCGTATATTTGGCTAATCGTCCGGACGATTCTGCTCGGTTTAATACTTGTTTGATGGGATGGTCCATTATGACCTTGATGGGGTGAGCTTCGAAGTACCGCCTTAATCTTCTTGATAAATGTAGGAGGGTTAAAGCCAACTTTTCAACAGGAGCATATCTCTTTTCGGCTTCGTGTAAGGTCCGGCTCACATAATGAACTGGTATCTGCCGTCCTTCCCTTTCGACCATCAGTACCCCACTTATTGCTTCCGTTGCGGCCGATAGGTATAGGTACATATCTTCTTTAGGTTTCGGTGTTGTTAGGCATGGGAGTTCCAGAATTATTTTCTTCATTTCTTGGAAGGCCTTTTCAGCCGCCTCCGTCCATTGGTATTTTTCTTTATTATCTTTCGTGATGTTCTTTAACGTTTCAAAGAAAGGTAAAGATCTATCGGCAGATTTTGACAAGAAAGGGTTGAGTGCTGCAAGTTTACCACTTAAGGTTTGCATTTCTGTGGAAAACTAGAAGGGGGGGTTGAATATTTTTATGTCCTTTTAAATTTATTTCAAAAATATTTTGTTGGTTATAAAAACTTTCGATTTGATCTTAAGTGAATTCAAGCAACAACCAATATAAGCAATTCTAAACTAATATTGAAAGTATTGAAATATAATGAAGAAAAGATAGAGTTAGAAAGATCAAACCACAACACGTGAATTTATAGTGGTTCGGCTACAAGGACACCTTCCTTGCCCTACTCCACTCCCCGAGTACCACACTCGAGAGTTTTCTTCACTATGTCAACAAACTCCTTATGATGGAGAAACCTTACACACCTTGGCTTACACAAGTTAACGACACTAAGCTAAATGTCGAGTTCTAATCGTAGCTAGAACCAATCTCACACCAAATATCACACCACGTGATCTTCACACCTTAATCACACCTTCACACCTTCTTCTAGACTTCACACCGTCTTCACACCTAGTCAATCTTCACACCTTCTTCTATGCATAACTAAGTCACAACTACTAAACTAGTTTACAACACACCAAGATTCTACAATCAACAAATGTACACAACACCTTAACAAATAACTATCACTAGTAATATATGAAACTAGCTATACACAACACCACTACAATAAGATAGATGTAGAGACGTGTTCTTCTTCTTACACTTGAATGGATGAAGCTTTGGATCACTTGGAAACAAAGACTTATGAAATATATGATCAAAGGATTTTAGATCTAGAGAAGAAGATTGGATCAGAAAGTTTATAGTGCAAAAAGGTTAGAAAAATAAGTGGAATGATCCAATATTTATAGGGCCAGAAAATACTGTTCGGGAGCGTGCCGGTCCCCTTAATTGTAGGCCGGTCCCCTTAATGATTAAGGGGGCCGCCTAGTAAAATTAAGGGGGCCGCCCTCCTAAACGTTTGAAAAGTTTTTCTGGATAAAATTTGCCCTTTTTGGTTGGAAATTTGAAATCATATTTTTGTGGTTTAATAAAGCTTTACCAAAAATGATTTACAAATATATATAAAATGTTAAAATCATTTTATATAATGTTATGTATTAATATAAAATTTCCTTTGATCATGTAATGCATAAGTTACTAAGTTTATGCATACCTTGAGTGATATAAGATGTAGAGGTAAATATTTGTCACCAAATACTTGTTTATATCTTATTCTTGACTTAATTTGATTTAAGTTTTGTGATTATCAAAACATAGGTTTATTGAGAAATATTAATAACATTCACAAACATTATTTATATCAACAATCTCCCCCTATTTGATGATTACAAAACTTAAACTCATTAACTCAAAAATTAGTTTTTAAACAAGTATTTTAGTGATTTTATATGTACTTCTCCCCCTTTTTGTAACATCAAAAAGGTTATGCCGACAAGTTTTCATTCGTGAAAATTTTGACGGGTAGAAACTCCCCCTTGATGTGTACTCCCCCTCGTTTGGGGGCACCAAGAGAACGAGCTATGGAATGCTTGAAAAACAAAAATATTAGAAGCACAAGTATAAACATGCACACAAATATAATGTAATAATGGAAAGAAAGAAGCATTCATATTAGAGCAATGGTTGTGTCAAGACACAACAATACAAGTACAAGTAATGAAGAGTACAAGATATTAGCAATTACATAAGCTAACAACAATAGAAATACATCATCATGCAAAGGGTACATGGACTTCATAGAGCTTGCAAGCAAAAGGGATGGTAAAGGCTTTATTTATTAAGCATATCATATGCTTAATTTGGAGAGCATGATGGTGATGGTGGAGTAATGGGTGAGAATTGTGGTGGAGGGATTATTGGAGAGGATGGTGGAGTTGGTGGTGGTGGTGGGTGGGTAAGCAAATGTTCAATATATGAAAACATATATTGAATTTCATCTCTAAGGCCAAAGATGACCGTGCGGTTATGGATGCAACAAAGACAAGTATCCCCATGGGATTCAAGTAGCCTCCAAGGTACGGGATTGGCAAAGAATGGTGGTGTAATTTGTGGTGATGAGAGATGAGCATCAAGTGGTGTTGTTGGTGAAAGTGATATGGTAAGATGAGTAGACATGGGTTCTTGTGTAGGAGGTGGTGATGATACTGGTGGTGACAAGTGTAAGTTGATGTAGTCATTGATTGATGAGGTTGAGGGTATGGATGATGAAGAAGTTCCATGAGTGGAAGGTGTTTTAGATGGTGCATTGGGTGCACTTGGGGATGAGCATTTGGGTGGAGGTGATGGTGTTTTGTTGTCTTCATTTGTTAAGTCAATGAAGAGTTGTTTTGGGGGGATGACCACAAGTTTTTGTTTCTTGGAGGTTTTGGAGTTTGAGGTGCTTGGAGGAGTCATGATGATATGATGAATGATGAGATGAAGAATGGTGATAATGGAGGGAATTTATAGTATGGAAGTGGGTGATTTAGGTAAGTGTTTGAGATGGTTGAAAGAGATTCTAAAATCAGTTGGGTCAAAATGGGAAATGGTAGCTGAAACTAGAGAAAGGATTCACAAGATGCAAAAGAATACAGTAAACCCAGTTCCAGATGGCCGGTCCCCTTAATTGTATGCCGGCCCCCTTAATCATTAAGGGGACCGCCTAGGGAATTAAGTGGGCCACCCATCTGGTGTTTTCCCAGACGACCTGAAACCCAAAATTTGCAGAATTTGGCCATTTTTCAAGTTTGTTTTTCCAGCAAGCTCTATTAGAAGCATATACACTAGGAATGATGATATATAAACATATATGTATAACCAAATTTTGCATGCAAATTAACATATTATAATCCATAATTGAAAAGAAGCATAGCATAGCATGATAATTATTCAAAGACTAAAAATTATTCAAGAGATAAACAAGAGCTAACACAAGTATTTCCGAATAAGTCGGACAAGTAGCAAACCATACAAATGTCAAATAGAAACAAGTAGTAACAAATAGCAATACATCAAAATCTTCTACTTCTTCTTCTTTCCAAGCATCTTCCTAAACATCTTCCTAAACATTCTTCGACTTGATCACTCGACTATTCGTACGACATTCTAGTTCATGCATTCGACGAATGTCTTCAGGACTAGGAATCTCAGAATAGTAGGGGCCATCCTGAGGACGATTTCTTTCAAGAGTGGAAAGGTCCCATTCATTTGAGAAAACGGCTTGGACGTTGAATGGGATTCTAAGAATTTGCCCAAATTGAGCAAGAGTAAGAGTGATGAATTGATTTTGAATCATGAAGGAAATGAGGAGATGACCATAGGGATCGGTTTGCACCGTCACTTGGCTATAGAAGTCGAGGATAAAACGAGGAATGATAGGTTCGTTGATTTGAAAAAGACATTCAAAACGAATATTGGAGAACATTCGTTCTGTGTCATTAGATTCATAGAAAGATGGGTCGACAATTCTTCCTTCGTGAATGTTTCTATTTTCAATAGGACGATAGAAACATGCAACTGAAGGAGACATGCCGGGAGTAGAAGAGACATTTGGAATGTATTGTTTGGTTTTGGATACATCACCAACCGTGGTCTTAGGCATTTTCACCTAAACAAAATAACAACAAGAATAGAATTAATATAAAAACAACTATCATGCATATATTATATAAATATATATATATATATATATATATATATATATATATATATATATATATATATATATATATATATATATATATATATATATATATATATATATATATGTGTATATATATAATTATATGTAATATATGTGGAACGAAATTCTACTTCGACACAAAAAAATATTCAATGAAGTAGTTTCATGATGTTCCTTTTATTTTGATTTTAAACTCGTTTAGAATGTATAATATCAAAAGGATGTGATATTATCATTCATTTCGAAATAAGGCTAGATATATATTAGATTATATATCTTCCATTTCGTAAGAGTTTGACAAAACATAAGCTTGTTTAAAAGATTGAAATGCGAATTTTAGTTTTCAAAAATATCATTTTAAAGATAAACCAAACGCTCCCTTAACTAGATAACAATATCCTAAAAATATCAATATATATATATTGATTATATATCTTGATGACCTCTATTGATTATAGTATTATTAACAAAACTTATAAGCTAGTTTTAGGTTTCAAATAACTTCATATAGCTATGGTTTGTTCATCAACCAAACGCCCATGTTGTCTTCATGAACCATTTAACAACAACTTGAAAAGTATGCTTTGATTGTTTAGAGCGTTAAAATAATGTAATGTAGTAAGTTTTAAATGGTTTTTAAGAGTTATATCAACAATGTGCCTTTTAAAAAATAAAATTCGACTAGGGTTTATGGGCGATTAATGATTTTGACAAGATGATATGTTATACTAATTTTGAGTTGCAAAACATCATCCTAATCCTATGGGGAGCATTTGGTAGTTCAATTTCTAGCTTCAATTACACTTAAAATCGAATTAAAATGAATTTTAATAAAATGCATAATTATTGATTAGACACCAAATCGAATGAAATGTGATGAAACGCATGTTGGAAAACTTACAAAAGATGTTGTTATATGTTTGGTCGATGTTTGCCCCTTGCGAAACAACCCCGGATTGGTGATATGATGGAAGATTTTGAAGTTTTTGGGTGTTTTGGTTCGTACTCAGTAGCAGTGGGGAGGAACAAATGAGTGAATGGAGTGTTTGGGAATGGAATTAAGAAGGAAAACGATTTTCGAAGTGTCAGATGGCCGGCCCCCTTAAACATTAAGGGGACCGCCCTCGATAACAAGCCGGTCCCCTTAATCATTAAGGGGGCCGCCTTTGAAATTTTCCAAATTTCGCGGAATTCGTTTCTGGAACAAAAATATTTATACGTATATAATTAGACTTATAATATATCAAAAATACGTAAACGTCTATTGGCACGATGATAAAATTCTTAACAATTTTTAATTACCGTTTCGATAATTAAAATATACCTTTGACAATTTTTGGATAAAATGATCAAAGTGTTAAGTTGATGAAAGGTTTGAGGTGTGTTCGGGAATATGTGAATAAGTATATATATATATATATATATATATATATATATATATATATATATATATATATATATATATATATATATTGCTTATATATATAAGTATAAATGTGATTGAAAGATGGGTTGATGAGTGAGATTTGATGGATAATAGCGGATATAGGATATAGTTGGCGAGAGGAGTTTGTTTCATCCATAGTGTTCACGTGCGAAGGCGTTCTTGCATTATAAAAGTCCACTTGACTCATATCCCTTCATCATCACGAGTCTTCTAAAAGAGGACTTACTAGAATAACGTGAGGGGGGGAAAGAAAGGGTTCGATAAAGAACGATTTCTTGGAGTTCTAGAAAGTCAACAAATGACGTATCTAGGTTATGTGCAAGTGATTGTATATATATATATTTAATATATTACGTATAATAGTACATATATGTATATATAAGTATATATGTGATTCTAACAAATAGAAGACAATAACAAATTATATCTAAATAATTGACGAAATCAAACAATGCATATTTATCTAAGCATGGCAATGAGTTGTGAAAGAATGGCGTACCCGGTGGTCTTCAAAAGAAATCTTCAACATCATCAAGATGAAATATAGACTTTGAAAAAGTCTATGTTGAGAGAAAAACCAAGATTGCCTCAAGGAATGTTTGTCTAGCCATTTGATCTCAATTGTCCTTTTGGTCCAAAGTTATTTGGTCCAAACATGTTTAACATTTGACTCGGGTGCATGAAAGGTGGTAGAATGCCCCAAGGATTGTAGCTTTGTTGGTAGTTCCACATTTGATTACTATTGTTATTATAGTTTTGTCTATTTTGATTTCTTCTTGGTTGAGGTGTTTTAGACCTAGGATGAGAATTATTTGGTTTTCTTGGTGGTGGAGTTTTAGATCTTATTTTGGGTTTAGACGATCCTACTTCGGTCTTTAAAGACGGTTTATAAAAATCTTTAACTTCTTCATCGTTGGCAAGAGGTATTTTCTTATCATTAATAAGTATATACTTAGGATTAGATTTTAAAGGTTTTTGTTTGTTGAGTTCACTTTCAAATTTTACATTTTTAATCTCGCTTGTTGAAGCCTCATTTGAATTAAATCTTAAGCCGGTTTTGTCTCCGGATGTTCTTTGAATACTTATTATTTTACTAAGTGATTGACTACTATTTTCGAATTTGTCAAGTTTGCGAATTTCTTCCCTAAGTATTTCGTTTTCACCTTTAAGCTCTTGACATGATTTACATCCTTCAAAATTTTCTTTACCTTTTTCTAGTTGATGTATTTTAATTTTTAGTTCAAGTACTTCACTTTCTAATTGATTGTTAATGTATTTTAGTGATTTGTTTTTGGCCATTACTAGTTGTCCTAATTTGCATAGTTTAATATATTCATTATCTAGATCTTTTTCATCTAATGTTATACTTTCATCACTAAAATATTTGGTTTCGGAACGTACCGCATTTGGTGTATTCGCCATGAGACATTTTTCTTCCTTTGTCGTTTCATTCTCATCATCATCACTATCACTCCAAGCACCTCCAACAAATGCTCTTTGATTTTGATCTCTTGTCATCATTGGACATTTTCCAATAAGGTGATTTGGATCTCCACACTTGAAACACTTTCTTTCAATCTTGTTGTTCTTGTCATCTTTACTCTTTTGAAATGTTTTCTTTTCATCATACGGTTGTCTTACTAATCTTCCTCGCCTTTTGAAGAATTTCTTGAAATCTCTTATGGCCATGGCGTATTCTTCGTCATCACTTTCGGAAGATGAGCTATCTTCGATACTAGATTCCTTTCTAGCTTTCAAGGCGATTGACTTGCTTTGCTCTCGTTTTTCCTTGACCATTTCGGAGTCCTTCTTAATGATGACTTCGTAGACTTTTAGATTTCCAATTAATTCGTCAAGTTGCAAAGTTGACAAATTCTTCGATTCTTCAATAGCCGTCACTTTAGCTCGCCATTTTGGATGAAGAGCCCTAAGAAACTTCCTAACAAAATTCTTACTAGAAAAATTCTCATCAAGTGCTTTTAAACTTGTGATGATAGTGTTAAATCTAGCAAAAGCATTGTCAATTGATTCCTCTTCCGGAATCGTGAATTGCTCGTATTGTTGAACAAGTAGATCTATCTTATTATCTTTGACTTGACTATTACCTTGGTGAGTTATTAGTAAAGAGTTCCAAATTTCTTTTGGGTTTCACACATAAAGATCCTTTCGTACTCTTTACGTGGTAGCGCATTATAAATAACCATTTTTGCTTCATTATTTTTAGCAAGTTTTCTTTTTAAATCATCATTTTGTTTTTCAAAAGGTACGATTTCATCTTTCTTAGTTTCCGGGTTATTTTGAATAGATAAAAAATCACCATTAGTAATAACATGCCAAAGATCTAGATCTTTTGACTTCACATAAGTTTCGAATCGATTTTTCCAATATAAAAATCCATCACTTTCAAATAGTGGTGGTCTTTGCATAGATTGCCCTTCTAAATATTTTTCAGATTCCATAGATCGTTACAAGTTTTAAAATACAATATATTTTAAAGATCTTGCTAGACGTGGCTCCTGATACCAATTGTGGAAAACTAGAAGGGGGGGTTGAATAGTTTTATGTCCTTTTAAATTTATTTCAAAAATATTTTGTTGGTTATAAAAACTTTCGATTCGATCTTAAGTGAATTCAAGCAACAACCAATATAAGCAATTCTAAACTAATATTGAAAGTATTGAAATATAATGAAGAAAAGATAGAGTTAGAAAGATCAAACCACAACACGTGAATTTATAGTGGTTCGGCTACAAGGACACCTTCCTTGCCCTACTCCACTCCCCGAGTACCACACTCGAGAGTTTTCTTCACTATGTCAACAAACTCCTTATGGTGGAGAAACCTTACACACCTTGGCTTACACAAGTTAACGACACTAAGCTAAATGTCGAGTTCTAATCGTAGCTAGAACCAATCTCACACTAAATATCACACCACGTGATCTTCACACCTTAATCACACCTTCACACCTTCTTCTAGACTTCACACCGTCTTCACACCTAGTCAATCTTCACACCTTCTTCTATGCACAACTAAGTCACAACTACTAAACTAGTTTACAACACACCAAGATTCTACAATCAACAAATGTACACAACACCTTAACAAATAACTATCACTAGTAATATATGAAACAAGCTATACACAACACCACTACAATAAGATAGATGTAGAGACGTGTTCTTCTTCTTGCACTTGAATGGATGAAGCTTTGGATCACTTGGAAACAAAGACTTATGAAATATATGATCAAAGGATTTTAGATCTAGAGAAGAAGATTGGATCAGAAAGTTTATAGTGCAAAAAGGTTAGAAAAATAAGTGGAATGATCCAATATTTATAGGGCCAGAAAATACTGTTCGGGAGCGTGCCGGTCCCCTTAATTGTAGGCCGGTCCCCTTAATGATTAAGGGGGCCGCCTAGTAAAATTAAGGGGGCCGCCCTCCTGAACATTTGAAAAGTTTTTCTGGATAAAATTTGCCCTTTTTGGTTGGAAATTTGAAATCATATTTTTGTGGTTTAATAAAGCTTTACCAAAAATGATTTACAAATATATATAAAATGTTAAAATCATTTTATATAATGTTATGTATTAATATAAAATTTCCTTTGATCATGTAATGCATAAGTTACTAAGTTTATGCATACCTTGAGTGATATAAGATGTAGAGGTAAATATTTGTCACCAAATACTTGTTTATGTCTTATTCTTGACTTAATTTGATTTAAGTTTTGTGATTATCAAAACATAGGTTTATTGAGAAATATTAATAACATTTACAAACATTATTTATATCAACAATTTCCTTTAATGATTTTGGTGATTGCATATCGGCGATTGCTCTAGTCTTCTTGGGGTTTGCTCTAATCCCTTCGGACGTCACCATATATCCGAGGAATTTTCCTTCCTCTACTCCAAAGGAGCACTTTTTAGGGTTTAACTTCATGTTTATTCTTCGGAGGTTGTCGAATGTTTCTGCTATATCCGCCAATAGCTCCTTTTCCGTTTGGCTTTTAATCACCATATCGTCTACATATACTTCCAAGTTCCGACCAATTTGTTTCCGGAATGCGGAATCTACCAACTTCTGATAGGTTGCTCTGGCATTTTTCAATCCGAATGGCATCTTAACATAGCAGTATGTTCCTCGATCCGTATAGAAGGCTGTTTTCTCTTCGTCTTCTTTTGCCATCTGTACTTGGTGATATCCTTTGTAAGCATCCAGGAAACACTTGTAGCGGAATCCTATCACCGATTCAATCTTCCAGTCTATTTCGGGTAACGGGTAGTAATCTTTGCGGCATGATGAGTTCAGGTTCTTAAAATCAATACACATCCTCCAGCTGTCGTCCGGTTTTTTCACCAGTACCGGGTTAGAAATCCATGTCGGATACCGGACGGGTCTGATTATTCCGGCCTTGAGCCATTCTTCCACGTCTCGATTTATGGCTTGGTTCTTTTCTTCCGAGAAAAATATCTTTTTCTGTGCCACCGGTTTGTCTTGGACGTTTACGTTGAGCCTATGTTCAGCTGCCCATCGGGGAACGCCAGTCATATCCGAAGGCTCCCATGCGAAAACGTCTCGGCTGTTTTTGAGCAACGTTATTAATTGTCTTCGTCCTTCTTTTGAAAAACGCCTTCCTATTGTTACTAGCTATTCCGGGTACGCCGGGTGAATTAACACTTCCTCGGTTCCAGTAGTTTCTTCAATGGTGATTTCCGAGGAGGTCTCTGTTTGGGTTTCCCTTTCCCTCAGGAACTTTTCTTCGAGCTTTCTACATTCTGAGATGATGACCGATCGGGTTACCAGAGTGGCAATGCCTTTCGGCATTGGGAATTTCATCATGGAGTGTATAGTCGACGGGATGGCCTTTAGTTTTTTGATTCCGGACCCACCAAGTATTACATTGTACGGGGAGGGAGATCTAATCACCGCGAACTTCATGATAGTTCGACGGTAAAGCCCTTCGCTCCCGAGGCATACTTCTAGCTCGATCTTCCCTAACGGATTTATGGCTTCTCCTGCGAATCCTATCAGTGGTGTGTTTATTTTTGTCAAACGAGACCGGATGGAAGAGTCAAGGTTTAGGAAACAGTGTTCGTACATTACTTCTACCGAAGCACCTTGGTCAACATACACCCTTCGTACGGTATATCCCTCAATTTCTGCTTCCACTATAAGAGGTTCGTCGGAGACATCCCCTGGTAGGATCGGAGGGAAACTTATGGGGGCGTTCATCCATTCTTCTTCCTGATCTATAATTTTGCGTTTTGGATTCCTTTCCTGATGTCGAACCATATTGATAATTCGTCTTTGGTTGTTTTGAGGGTCATTTCGGACAGGTGCCCTGTCACTTTGTCGGACATCTCTAATCAGGTGGTCCAGTTTGCCCGTCTTCATTGCTTTCTTAAGTTGCTCCTTGAGGTTGTGACAACCGTTGGTGAGATGACCTTTCTCTCCGTGATAGTCGCAGAACTTTTCCATGTTTTCTCTTGAGGGTCTTCCTCTTAGTGGTGGGGGTGCAGGTAGCCTGAGTTGATGCTCCGTTGATATGATCTCTTTGGGGGCCTTGGTGAGCATGTTCAAATCTAAAGGCCTGGTATCTCTTCTGTTTCCATCGTTACGACGGTGATCCATTCGGTAATTTGTCCGGTAGGTATTGTCCTTTCGGGTTGGCACGTATGGTGCAAATTTATCGTTTCGTCGGGGTCTGAAATCTTGTTTTCCTCTGAAGGAGGAGCGTTGTGTGTTGTGGTCATTCCGGCTGTATAAATTGGAGTGATAATCTTTTCGGTAGTTGTCCACCCTTTCTCCTTTCGGTACTTCCGTTAATCGAAATGCTCTTTCGGAGCGAATAAAGTCATCGACTCTCATCATCATTTCAGTTACGGTTTGAGGAACTTTTTCGGAGAACCTTTTAGCTAACTCCGGACTCTTGCAACCATCAATGAAGGAGGATATCTGCATTAATTCCGGCACTCCTGAAATACGGCTAGCCTCATCTGTCCACCGTTCCTTAAATTCCGAGAGGGCTTCATTAGCTTTCCGTACAATCTTAGTGATTTCCATTGGATCTCTGATGCATTTCCTCCGAAGAGCGAACCTCTGTATGAATTGTTCACTCAGCTCCTCCCAACTATCGATGCTACCTCACGGGAGGCGATCGAACCATCCCCTGGCTGCGTCATCCAGGGTTTGTTGAAACATCATGCACCAAATCGGCATGGGCCAAGCACCTTGATTGGCCGCTCCCTCAAATCTGGTAATGTGGTCATCTGGGTCGGTGGATCCGTTGTATAATTTTAGATGTGAAGGCATCAGATACTTTGAACCTTTTGGTCCGGAGAAATCAATGATCCTTTGATTGGCGTTTCGCCCGAAGTATTGTACTGTTGGATGAGAGCTTTTAGGGTGGCGATGTGGTTTTGGATTTGTTCCATGCTACAGGTTTGGGTATTGTTATCCGGACGACTTCCACTTCCTTCAGGTGTTGTAGGGGTAGGACCTGTCATCTCTTAGCTTAGGTAGAGTGAATGACGGGTCCCACGAATGGCGCCAATTTGTTGAAGTAAAAGTTTGTTTCTACTTCAGACAAGCGAGATGAATCCTTCGGACTAGAGTGAGTCCTTCGGATTCAAGGTGACTCTTGCTTACAATATATTGCTTCGGATATCTGCAAAACAAATACGTCCGTTAGACTTGCCCCGGGAATATATCCCAGGACCAACCTCCGGCGTGAGAGTAAGTATATGTTCTTAGTGAGAGAAAGTATGAATAAAACTAGAGAGTAGGAGAAAATTAGTTAACCTTAAATGAAGATTTCCTCTCTATTTATAGGCTTTCTATATGGAGCGCCAGGCTGGTTTGTACTTAGCCCTTAATGTTCGCTAGTTTGTGCTCCATTATCATATACTTAGTGTACTTGTTTGTACTTTGATTAATGTACTTACTGGATCATCCGAACGGTGAGGTATTCCGGATGTCTGGGGTCATTCGGCTATCGTTATACCTTTCGGATATTAATCTATTCTTTCCCGACACGTTCGGCCATGTTAAGCTTGATTTGGATCTGGAAGGTATGTCGTATATCCGGAGGGTACATACGCCAACAGGATTACACGTATTGAGATTAATACGACGTGGATTATTTATATCAAAGAAAGTTAGATATAAATAGAAATCTTTAAATTTATTGCTTTTTCTTTTTTTACTTTCGATGAGGTGTTTTGTTTTCGCTTTTATTTGAAAGTATTTTCATAACAATTTATAATGTCTAACGTTTGCATGCATAATATTTTAAAGCACGATGAGCTAACTTCTTTCAAATCTTCTTTCAATGTGATACGGAGCAGAAAGTTTTCTTCATTTCCTAGTGTTAAAATTTTATCTATAGTCCAACATTTAAATCATTCAGCCCAGTATTCATCATTAGTCAGCCCAGTGGCTGAAAATTGAAACCTGCGTTACAACTAGTAGTAAATTCTGGGATACTAAAATCTTTGTTATTGTGACAAATATTTAAAAAAAAAAGATGTTATAATATGAACAAAGCTGATGTTTTGCAAGTAAAGGGATTACAACGCACTTATTCACTTCATATTTATGCACACAATGAAGCAGTAGTAAATTCATCAGGTGACTTAATTTCTTCTATTTTATTTTATTTTTTTATTTTATGGAAACCAATTTAATCCCACGTAGGAAAGGAAAGAGGATGTTGCTAGTTCATATAACACATGGTTTATGGAACATCAAACATAGGGTGGCCGTGTTTGTACTCTAAACACAATCCGTCAAAAGATAAACGGCGTACTATATGATTAATGAACATATAGAAGGTATAGTTTAGAATATTAAAATTTCATGACTCAACATTTGGGTGCCTTATTAATTTTACTTGTATGCTATGGTGTACATGGATGTTATTTGTTTAGAACAATATCATATTTAGGATATGTTACTTGTATGGAGGTTCATGTAAATAGTAAAAATATTGAACCTCAAGGATAATTAGCATGTCCTAAATTTGTACGAGTCCTTAACCCTTTAATCCCGATTATATAGCTTTTAACCCTACACAAATAGATATACTAAAATGTTTCTAGCTAAGATAATATTGTGTAACCAAAGGGGCAAAGGGCTAACTCGTAGTAAGTTTTATTTCTTCAAAATTATGACAGGATCACATGTTTTTAGATTAATACGATGTGAAACACATATCTAGCAGTGATAGAGCCAATATAAGGGGTGCTCATTTTGACCCGTTTGCATACATATTTTCATCAATATAGGGTGGTGATCAGCAACGTGAATGGGTCGAACGACAAAAAAGAAGAAAGTGAAAAGCAAAAAGGAAGAAGTATACTATAATAACTCATTCATGCGTTGAGTGCAAAATAAATCAAACTAATATCAAGATATAATTGTAAAACTTTACCTAAGCCTCGTAGAAAATCAAACGACATCATCATTTGGAATGTGGTAACTATGTCTAGCCTAAACATATATTTGAAGTGCCATCAATCAAATAACCTCATCGCGGATAGGACAATGATCAAGCAAGTATTAATCCCAATCTCTGCGTGCTTTCTACCATAAAGTAAAACTGACACCATTAGCTTTCAAACCAAAGAGGGTCTGTCAAAAAGAAAAATATTAGCAATGAAAGACGAGCAAAAGATATACTGTAACTTGCAATCACAATCCTCAAGAAAAGAAATGTCCAAGAGGATATAACTAAAGTCTAAAGACATTCATACTCGAGATTTGCTACACCCACAAAAAAAACATCAACAAAAACATCTACAAAATGAGTTGTCATAGTTTGATTGTGTATTTTACTATAGTTTATCTCTCTTCTCTTTGGTTAAGCCAATCAAATCATGACAACTCATTTTATAGTTGTTTTTTTAATGATCAATAATTCTTACAAAGACATAATAAGCCACATAAAAATGAAGAAGAATAATTTCACCAGTAAACAAGATGTCTTAATTGTAACCTCCTTGGCATGGCTAAGATTTTGTATTAATTTGTTAACAATCTCTTCTTCTCTGTGTATCGTATAATCTTCAATCCCATAACCGAGTCCGATAATAGGTCGAGACTCGCTATCTTTGATATCCAAGCATCCATCAATCACAATGCGATTACAACTCACATATCTTTGGAGTTTGAGTGATAAAATATAAGGAGCATCGGAATTGATAATAGGTCGAGACTCGCTATCTCCAAAATCCAAGTATCCAACAATCGTCAAGTTTTTAAAACTCTTGGAAGTAACATCAATGCGACTAAAACCATAGCAAAATTCCAACTTCAAAGTTTCTAAAAGAGGACAACCGGATAGTACATTTTGAATAAAACCTTCATCTAATTCGCTGTATGAGATACACAGAGTCGTAAGGTTAGTCCAACTAATGGTGCCACTTGAATTCAATAATGTGGAACAACCTTTCATTTTGATATGAGTAAAACATGAATTGACGAAAAAAGAATGATCAAACACCAACTTGCACTCGTACATATAATAACTCCCGATGCGTAACGCTATATCAAGCTCCTGAACGTTACAATTAATAGCATGTCGAATCCAATCATTGATTTTCGACCTTTCAGTTTGAGATGAGGAATAGTAAGGGATGTGGAGTTGGAATTTGTTGAGGCTTAGTTGTCGATGTTGAGTAAGGGTTTTTCCGACTACAGAAACATAATCTGAAATTGAATAATTACAATGACCATCAAGCTTATCATCTAGAAAAACAAGATTAGAAACTTCTGTCCAAAGATGCTTCCATCGTTTGGAGAGAATACTAGTTTCAATGGCTTGTTTCGTGTAGGGTAAACGAGAGATGATTTCAACAAGTAAGCAATCCGGTAATGAACTAATTCTATCTTCTTCCATTAATTCTTCAAATTTGATCAATTTGGTTTGAGGTGAATCTTTTATATAATACAAGAATTACATCATTTCGGAGTGTTTTTGCAAAACCCTTCTCATTGAAAAAAAAATGGACCAATAGGAGAACTCGATTTTGACACATAAGCAAAATCAAGCAATATGATTGGCCAATAAAAAGTCAAAATTGAATTGATTTTGGTCAAACTTTAATAAATTTGGTGGAGAATTTGATTGATAAAAAAAACACATAAAAATATAGGTGTCAAATTTATGAAAATAAAACTTAAGAAAAGAGGAGGTAATTAATAAAACCTTAGTGGTTAAATGTAAAATTATAAGTCTCCATGTTTTTTAATAACTTTAGATAATAAACAAATAACCCCTTACACTTCATACCCCCTATACTTTATAATGTTAACGTTGTTTAAAATTACATGAGTAATAGTATTAGTTTTTTTGACTTTCACCTATTAAAATAAATTTGGTAAATATGCAAATTAGTTTTAATATACGTTAAATATTTTTTAAACTAATGTTAGTTTTAAACTTTCATCCATTAGAATATTTTTTTTTAAAATAAGGGCGCATGTTACTATTTAAAAGTTTAATTTATGCGTACACGGGTTTGAAATACGGTTAAATTATCAGTGACGGAAATATAAATATCAAATGGTAAGCATAAGTTACTGTGATAAAAAATAAATATACGTGATTCTACTTATAACAACGACTCATGAAATTGTTATTTAAAATTTATTTATGGATATCCATAAAAATATTTTAAAAACTTTAGGGAACATAATGTAACTTTATCAACGCTAATTATGTGCCACTAAACTCGCACATTTTGTACAACATGATATCAATAGTTAAAGTTAAACAACATTAACCTCAAACTCAACATCTCTGTCAGTTAAAAATGTTATACAAAGCTAATTATTAAAAAAAAAACAAAAAAACAAAAACAAACAAACAAACAAACAAACAAACAAAAACACATCGGCTAGATAGTCATTCTTTAATATAGAATGTGTTTTCCTTAAATTATAAAAAAAAAATGCACGCATCACAATCCTTATTTGATAAGAATCACCTCCTAAATTAAAAAAAGAATAACTACGTAGGTGATAACCTAACTTTATTCATTGACTTGATGTTTTAAAAAAAAAATAATAATAATAATAAAAATAATAATAATAATAGTTGGTTGTTGTAAAGGAATTAAAAGTATGTACATGAGAATTATTCAGCAAGAATATATAGTTTTTAATTAGGTTATTACGTTACTTTACTGCGATAATGTTATTGACTTGGTAATCACGGATGTAAGATACAACCATTATTCTATACTTATGATTTATGTGTAAACCCCTTTTTGCTTATGAATAAAATCCGAAAGAGACCTCAACAACACTTTGACTTATGCCTTATCTAGCTGATAGTTTTTAGTAAAATTTTTTATAGTTTAACTTTTTTTGTTATACATACCAACTTTTAGTAATTTTTTTTTTTTTTTTTTTTTTTTTTTTTTTTTTTTTTTTTTGAAAATTTCTACACTTAATATTTGTGTTTTTACTATAAACACACTAAGCTATGATAGAATTAGTTGAGAGTTCAGGGGTTTTTTACTAAGCTACTAAAAAAAGCTTATAGTTTTATCATAAACTTATTGTGTTATGGCAATTGAATAAGCCAATAAGCACCTTTAATAAGCATAACCAAACACCCCTTTAGTTCGAATCTGAAGATTTCTGATTTGATGTTATGACTAACTTTGTTGTTATCCTCACAATAATGCAACATGTTAGTGGTTTTTGCAGTTTTATGATCTTATCACACACTAAAGTGTAATGCAATTTGTTGTGTGCGCTTTTTAGAGGAGGATTAAGTATCAACACATGATTGTCATGGAAGGTTAATGTACCAAAGATGTGTTTTAGTGCCTATATGGGGAATTTTATGGTAGGAATTCTTTTCGGAGTGTAATTTGTCTTTGAATGAATTAATAAAAGTTAGCAGGTGTTTGCCGTCATTGATAACACTATGGGTGCCAACCAACGGTCTAAAATATGGGTGCGTTTTACCTTGATGATTTAAGCCAATTGTGAAGAAAGTTGCATTAAAGTAAAAGGTCGGTAATGATTCAAATAATTCTAAAAGATTTGCGGATGTACTCTGTCATTTTTTTATGCATTTATAATTTACTTATACAAGTAATAATAATTTCCTTATATAGTTCGGGTTTAGAGAAAAATTATTCTTATACATTATAAATAATCGTAAGATTAAATTTGAGTTCTACCAACTACATTTTTTTTTTTGTTTCTCTTTATATAATAAAGAAATTATAGTGTAAGCAAATATGTTAATTTGGTAATTTTATGATCAAACATGAGAAGTAAATAGCACAAACTTATGAAAATACAAATTTTCAAAAAAAAAAGGTACATTAGTAAACATGGTATGATGGTTATTCATAATCAAGGAAATGAATCAATCTTCAAAGCTATCTAAATATGCTACATATATTAACGAAAATATAAGTAAAAAAATACCAGAATTACAAAACACATCATAAATTGATAGCACGGGTTTGCAAAACTAAAAGCATATATCACTAACATCTCATGCAAGTCAAGTATCATAATGTGATTTTGCTTGAATAATAAAATATAATTTTTAATTCAAAACCATTCTCCTAAAATAATAGGTAGATTATAACATATATATATATATAGGGGGCTTTATTTTCAGAACCCTGTTAAGTGCGGGAACTGCGAGAACTCCGATTTTGCATTAGAAAACATGCATGTTTATATAAACATGTATGTTTTCTTACATACACATTAATACACATACCTGTGTAACATACATGTTCATATAAAACCATTTTGCATTGATATGTTGCACTTAACAGGGTTTTATATGAACATGTATGTTACGCATGTATGTGTATTAAGGTGTATGTAAGAAAACATACATGTTTTATATGAACATGCATGTTTTCTAATGCAAAATTGGAGTTCTCACAGTTCCCGCACTTAACAGGGTTCTGAAAATAAAGATACACTATGGCTATGTTTGGCGACACGTAGCAGTAGCAGTAGCAACAAGCAGTAGCAGTAAGCAGTAAGCAGTAAGTAGTAGCAGTAAGCAGTAGCAGTAAAAACGTGTTTGGTAACGTAGCTGTAACTGTAATTATAAAGTGTTAAACAAGTAAATGTTTACCGCTTGTCGCTTGTCGCTTGTTGCTTCTCCAGGAAGCATTTAAGATTGGAGCGGTTAATCATGTTTCAAACGCTTGTTGAGGTGTTGCCAAACAAGCAAGATAATGCTTATCGCTTGTCGCTTATCGCTTATCGCTCTTAAACGCTTCAAAAAAGTTGTTGCCAAACATAACCTATATATATATATATATATATATATATATATATATATATATATATATATATATATATATATATATATATATATATATATATATGATTTTTTATTTTTAGTCCACTAAGCAAAACTATTTGAAACATGTTAAATGGTTCATTTTTTAATCGATAATAATACATAATCAAAACGAAATTTTAAAAACCCTGTGCGTGCATAGGTATTATAACTAGTTTAGGGTTAACACAACTTTGATTTACGTTCATTGTTCTAAAGTATATATACATATACCTTTGATGGTTAAGTTAAGTTTTAAGTTGGACCTCAACAATTTAGAGAAGTGCAGTTAAGTCCCTACACAATAGTTTGTCGTATGTTTTGACTTGTATCCAAAGTCAAATCAGTTCGATCAGTTGCTGTATACAAACAAATATTCTAAACCATATAACAAAATTAAACAAGAAGGAAGCGTTTTTTCCTTAAATCGGTTGTATAGATAGCTCAACGTTAGTTACTCAAAGCAATTTAGAATTAGAAAAAAAAAAAAAAAAAAAAAAAAAAAAAAAAAAAAAAAAAACAACCTATGCTTTTTACAATACAAACAACATTATACTTCATGGCATGCAATTTAGGAAAGAAAGAAACACGGTTGTGTTATCGTAGATTTTCTCCTCAAAACCAAACATAGAAGAGCGTAAAAATTATGAATAAACCAAGCAGTTAGAATGCTTCAAAAGATAAGAGTACAATGAACAATTGAGCACACATAGAAAACTAAAGTTTAATGAGTCAACCTTTAAATTATTGTGTCTTTGTATATTATAAGTCCATTTCATCCATGTATCCCACATCGGTGGAAGAAATGAAAAATTCTTTGGTTATATACTATGGTGTACACAGACTGTTGTGTTTAGAATAGCAATATAGCATGATGCTTAGGATATGTTTGATGAGTGTTGTTCATGTACAAAATAAAAATTGAACAATGGTCAAAACTACATATCCTAAACTTATATAGCTTCTTAACTTTTTAATATTTTACTATAACTTAACTTTCTTTGTTCTTAACAATGCTTGAACTTCATTCATCAGTGAGTGTGTATCGTAAATTTTATAGCTTTTTAACCTTTCGGTTCGATTTTAAATGAAAACCATTAAGGCATCATATCCACACTTTAAAATCCTTAGCTTTTAATTATGCAACAACGAAAAATACTGCCGAGTTTACGAAAAATGAAGAATACCATAACCTCAAGGTACAAAAAGGCCACGAGAGGTCGAGAGTCACTTGAACCAACGTAAACGAAGGAATGGAAGCAGATGTCAATGCAACTCAGTCCGGTCCTGGAAACGCAAATAAATACCCAAACAAAAAGATTCATATAACAATCTTCTTCCATACCATCGATTTAATAGCATTGTATATTAATTAATAATTGTATCCCTCTTAATCAAACAAAAAATAAGCAGTAAAACTATCTAATGCAAAAATTTTAAGCAACAAATAAGTGTTTGATGACATTATTACTCTGTAATCATATGAGAGTGCATGCCAATTGGCACATAAAACTTTTTTCTTCAAAAGCTCGTTATTTCGTGTATATACCGGTTTACCGGTTCCAACAAACTTAAATGGAACGGTATTCAGTAGGTCAAAAACACCCAGAAAGAATTCGGCACCATTGGGTATCAGTAGGATGCCGAGCTCATCCCTACGTATAATTAAATAAATAGTGTTAAATGATGCTGCTACCACAGTTAAGATTATGAGTCGAGTCTCATGACATATATAAATGTAGTTTATGGTAAGGTTTTTTTTTTTTTTTTTTTTTTTTTTTTTTTTTTTTTTTTTTTTTTGTAAGGGTTATATTCTAAAAGGATGCTTGGGTTAACATCAATGCTATATGAATTACTTGACATGTAAGTATAAATATTAAAATATTTTGCTTATGTTATCTTGTTTGGTTTTATTTTTGAAAGCTCTTATACAATAGATCGAAGCACAGTGACCTAAGTAAAAGCCGTCTTTAATATTTCTATATTTAACAACATTAGATACTTATAACATGATTCGTCTTAGAAAAGAAGGCTTATGTTATCCATCGATTTAGTAAATACAAATCGATATATCACTTTAAGCAACAAGAAATGTTCTTCAAATCTCATTTAGTGTGATAGAAATTTTTCTTCTTTTTTTAGTGGTAAAAGTTTACTTATGGTTCACTATCTAAATCACTCAGCCCAATGTGAGCCAAAAAGCGTATATTGTTATCAGTCTTGACCCATCATAAGTCAACCCACTAATCCCAACGTTTGAAAATTGAAACCTACGTTCGAACTAGTCGATTCTAAATTATTTCAAGTTAGTCAAAATGCTAAGAACTCAAGCTTTTAAATTTGGGATCTGGAACTTAGTTGGCAAAAATATGAAAAACCGTATTTACCAAAAATAAAAATCCATAATAAATAAACGAGGTAATAAAATTGCCAAAAATGACATAACTACATACTAATATGTTTTAGGCCACCCAATCATTTCTCTTAAACAAGATATTTTAATATTTTTTTTAACGAGATAGAAATTTTCTACATTTTCAAGTATTAAAACTTAATCCGAATAAAATACCCAAACGATAATTAAAACCCGAAACTATGTCACACAGGTTAGATGTTACACAAGTCTTATTCTTAACATGTTAGTGTGAGGCCCATCACCAGTCGTAAAAGCTCTATAAAGTCGGGCAAACGATGTATCTGTGAACACACAAAAACGGTAGGATTAAAATACCAAAATTTCATGAGGCAATATTAAAATACATTAAAAATTAGTTTCATAAAGCTATTTTAGCCTTGCATCCCACATTGGTTAAATAGATGAACTGTTCTTTAGCTATATACTATGGTGTGCATTGCTAGCATATGTTAAGAATAGTGCTATGTTTTGAACGTGTTGGTGGACTTAATTTAATTGAAAAGATTAGTTAAGTCACATATGCATATTCAAAAAATTATACAAGTTCTTAAGTTTTTGGTTTCAGTCAAGTTCCTTTTTTAACTTCATACTCCATAAAGTTTACAGTATTTACAAAAATTTAGGGTCTATGTAACATTGTAAACTTATGACACTAACATAACTTACATTGTTACAACTAAATCATAGTCATGTCTATTTATAAGCTAATTAGTTTTTTTTTTTTTTTTTTTTTTTTTTTTTTTTTTTTTTTTTTTTTTTTTTTTTTTTATAAAGATGATGAAACCTTGATGTTCGTAAGGTTGATCAGCCTTCTTAATGGTGTCCGCCTAATGACGGGGCTCTAAAAATTTAACACGGATGATTCGACAAAGGTTAAACCGGGTATCGGTGTTTTGTTACAGAATAGTGAGGGTGTTGTGATTGCGTTGTTCTCTATCCGAGCTATTGTTATGGATTCTAATGTTGCATAAATGGTGACCATACAAGAAGCGTGTAAGATGGTAAACAAGAAGGATGAGTTTAAATCTGTGAATTGAATATCATTAGTGAAAGTTATTATTTAAATGCGACGATATGGGTTAGTTGTCCAAATAAGAGACCATGGAGGTTATTACCTCACTTCTTGGATATGGACAGCTTTTTTCGAGTTGATTAAATGGATCGATTGTTCATGTCAATAACGAACGCGATTATGATGCTTATGAATTGGCCAATGAAGCAGTTTATCACAGATATCCTCGATATATATCAGTATATGGAAGGTTGATTAAGTCATAGATTGTATTGTTTTACTTTGGTTATATTTGATGTCGTTAGGGAATGGTGTAACTTTTAAATAGATAACTACATCATCTAAGTGTCGTAAGTATTATCTAGCAAGAGGCATAAATAAAGTCATTAACAAATTACAACCGATGGAACAATAACATGGTAGTTCCAAACTTCCCCCATGTATGCCAACACTATAGCAATAGGCCATTGGTATACATGAAGTGCAAAAGGAAGACAATAGTCGGAAACCATGAAACAAAAAACACAAAGTATTACAAGCATTGAAAGGAAATATTCCGCTAAAGACGAAACCTGTTAGAATTTGCATGCCCCAAGAAGATGTAGCTTCCTAGTTCCTTCGCTCTTTTTGCATCCACAAGAAACCTAATACCTGTAGCACGTCACAAATACAGTAGATACATGCAAGACCATTTAAATCTTACATCCCACATGGCTTGAAGAAAAAAAAATGTTCTTTGGTTAAATACAAATGTGTATATGCATAGTACGTGTTAAGAATAGTAGTATGTTTAAGATATAATATATGCACATGAAGTTCATGTAAGAATGATAATTGAACTTCATGAACGTATGTTATCCTAAATTTGTATAACTTCTTAACGTTTTAATATTAATTCTAACTTAACTTTCTTTTTTTCTTGAAGTACTCTAAAAATTTTATTTACAAAATTTTGATTGAACTTCATTCATCATTGTATATCCGAACTGTTTACTCATAAAATTAAGCTATAGTTTCAGTTTGACTACAATGGGTTATGAGATATAAAAATGCAAAACGATGATCATCACAATTAAGGCAAGTAAAAGCCATCTTTAACGTTATGGATTTAACAACATTATACTTATAACATGTTTCGTCTTCGACAAAAAGGTTCCCGACCTTTTTTGTAAAGCTCCCCAAGGCACCCAAGGACCCAACCCACAGTCCCATCACCTCCTGCAACCTATCAAAAGACAAACCTAAATTATCTTCAATTACATTTAAATTTCATTTATAATGTCAATTTTGTTCTATAGTAAACCATACTATAACTCTTAATCTTTCACGACATTCTTTGGCACAGCCGTCTCCAAGATCAGCAAAGTGTTCCAGGCATGCTAATCCGTATTGAACAAATTCGTGAGGCTTCACATTTTGAAGATCAAAAACCTGCCACCAACAAAAGAACTACTTGAATCTTTCATGAACATTTGTGAAGTTTAAACGTCCATATGTGAATCAACCTTAGAGGAGTTTTGACAAGTTTCCAAGATCAATATCAAGGTTCTCGGGCAGTCAAGACGGATTTAGTTTCTGAACTAACCAATGTTGTCACTAAAATGCTGTGTGTCAAACAAGTGTTTCTGAACAAAATTCTGGAAATGAAAAAATAACTATCAAACTCTAAAGCTCGTAATAATTTGCGTTTTTCACTTTTCGCATATCTAACAAGTAGGGTTGGATCAGTTGGAAAACCCCTTGTCTCTTAACCTAGGGGTCAAGGGTTCGATCCTCACTCCCTACAATAGGCCGGAGGTCCTTTTCTACCTTAGGTAGAACTGGAAGCAGCCTCTCTACCTTAGGTAGGGGTATGGTTGTCTACGTCTCAACCTCCCCCATACACCGTGGAAGACGGTATTGGGAGATGTGACAACTGGCAAAATAGGGAGCCGTTTTATAAAACCCGCATTACATTGAAATTATAAATTTGGAAAATTTTGAAAGTTTATTGTGACGAGATATTTTGTGAACGTTGGTACTTGCTTTTTAATCATACGGTGTTTATGAGATTTAGTTATTTATTTATGGTTTGACTTGTTTCGGTTGTGATGATTTATTCGGAGATCGTTATCTTTGGCACTACATTGACTCCGGCACTAGATTAACCTAACGAATTTTTATATTTTACAAAATGGTAGCGATTCACCGTTAAATAAATATTATGTCTTTCATACATATCGATATATTACGGGAAATGTTGTTGGGAAAATCATTTATGACGTGTATGAATATATTTGGCGAGAATTTAATACTTCTATGATCGAGTAATCGTCTTGTGGGAGAACCGTTTATTTATATTCACCTAAAAACTAAAAGTATTTGTGGCTAGTTTGGAAAAAGGGAAACTTGTGGGACTAATGTGTAAAATTCGGGTATTAAACCCTCCCCCCTAACCCTAACCCTCATAATATTATCACACACCCACTTCTCTTCTTCCCCCTCTCCCTAGCCGCCGGCTGCCACCCCTCCACCATCACCACCGTCGACTTCCACACGACACCACCACCACCAAAACACTCCCCATCACCTTCTTGTTCTTGTGGTGTGAAACACGCTCCTTTCCCCCTTCGTTTTTATTATTATCGCCGCACCACACATCACACGACACCATAACATCATTCATCTTGGTTTTCATTCGATTTAGAGGTGAGAAAACATGAGTTTTGGGTCGGGTTTGACTATTTTGAGTCAAACCCGAATTGAATCTTGGTATTTTTGGGATGCTTGAATTCGAAATGGAAATGGGTTTGATATAAAAACGAGTTTGGTATCCTTGGGGGTCGATTCTTGATTATTGGTGCTCGGATTTGGATTTTTGTACGAGTTTGGTTTGGGTTTGTGGCTCGATTTGAGCTTGACCGAGACCCTAGGTCTCGGTGTGACACTCCTCGACTCGATTTAGAGTCTTGGAGGTGTTATGGTTCTTTTTCTTCTTGATTCTTGATGATGGTTTAGTGCTAGTTGGAATTTTGGGTCAATGGTGGCACGATTTGATGTTGTTGTTGTTTTGGATTCTCGGCCGACCCCCCCCCCCCCCTTCGCGGGCTGTTTGGGTCGAGAGGCTCTTTAGAGCTAGCCGAGACCGAGAGGTCTCGGGTGAGGTTATTTTTATGGTTGTGACCTCACAAGTTGACCCGGGTTTGACTTGGTAAGTCGACCCGTATAATTGATATATTTTTGTTTCGGTTTATATGGTATTAATATTTGTTGTGACTTATGTTGGACCGAAGCATTTGGACATTGGTTCACTTGTATTGTGATTTGGAGTTGTGTTGACGAGTATGGAATTGGGGACCGATTGTGAGACGGTCAATTAGATGACGGAGATAGGTTAGTTGGGTGCCGTAGTCGGACACTCATGTTGTGGCACGTGAATATGGGATTGTTTGGACGGAGTTGATTTATATTGTGACTTGATTTTTATTATTTTGGACTTGGACTATGAGTCGAGGGTCATGACTCGGATATGTGACCAAATTCTATGACTCGATAAATATTTAAAAGTCGAAATCAAAAATAATACTCGTTATAATATTATTAAGAATATAATCGTTTATATACGTATATAGACGCGTTAAACGTATATATATATATATATATATATATATATATATATATATATATATATAAATGCGTATATTAATAATAAAACGATCACGAGTAAACATATAATAATAAAACGATAGTTATTATACTATGAAAATAGTGTAATAAATGTCGGGATATTATTATAAATAATAACTATATAAATAATGGCGAAATATACGTCGGATAACTAATAATTAAAAATGTGGTTTTGCTTATAAATTAGAAACTTATCGAGTTGTACGAATTGTAGGTCTTTAAAAGTCCAAGTGGGACTTATGTTGTGACTTTGTGTTGTCACGGATATATGACGGTTAATATAAACATTTTATATATCGAATGACTTATTCTAGATCGAGTTATTTGACGATATAAAATGAGTATATTAATGGGCATCGTATCCCACGACGCCCATAGGATGTGGTATATATTTTAGGGTAATGTATTACTATATGTCTCGTGGAGTTTGGCCGATTCGACGATATATATAGGGAATTTATTGACTACGACATATACCAAATAGAAACTTATGTGCAATGTGCTTTAAGTTGGGTATAATCTTGGAACGATATATTACGTAAATAAATATGGGAGATTACCAAATCGACGGAATTGATAAGCTTCGATAATTATTTAAATAATATATTGGGCTAACATTAGACCTATAGTTGTCTTATTAATGTTCTTTGTTGAGACTTTTTGGTTTGTGCTATGTCGACCCTCCACCCGTATGGATACCAAACGCCGAATTTCAAATGAATATGAAGTTAATTCGAGAAATGGATAATTTTGGAAAGTAAAATGGAATACGTATGGGAATGGGAATATTTGATTTTGAGGAAATGTTTTCTGAACGAGTTTGATATTGTTAGGAAGTGCCGAGTCTGTAGTCGCCGTTACGTGAGTTGCTTGAGATTACTTACGTCTTTCTTCTATCGTTTCTTTTGAGGATTTCTGGACTTGAGGTGAGTCATAGCCCCACTTTTACTCTTGAACTTTGTTTTCAATACTTGGGGTGAGAAACGTGCAAATGTTTTATGTGGACTATTATCGCCTTGTTTATTTAAAACTTGCTATGCTTATAGAACTAGGTAGGATTGATGCGAGGCCTAGTCCCGAACTAGGTAAGCTACTGATTTGGTTATAGAGCGAGGCCTAGTCCCGAATTAGGTAAGCTATTGATTTGGTTATAGAGCGAGGCCTAGTCCCGAACTAGGTAAGCTATTGATTTGGTGGTTGAGCGAGGCCTAGACATGAGCTAGGTAAGCTATTGATTGGTTGTTGAGCGAGGCCTAGTCCCGAACTAGGTAAGCTATTGGATTGATTTTAGAGCGAGGCCTAGACTTGAGCTAGGTAAGCTATTGATTGGATTGATTTGAGCTATAGCGTGCACCTATAGGGTTGATTTGATTTGATTTGATTTGGTTGGATTATATTGGTTGGAATATTTTGGTTGGATGTTTTGGTTGGATGATTGAGGCCTAGTCTAGCTAGCAAGCGTTTTGCGTATATGTCCACTATATTGAGTTATGAATCTAAACCTATGATCTCACCAGCGAAAGCTGACTTTTAGCACGTTTTCTCAGGTAATTAAGTGATGCTCTGCGGATGCTTGGGATTGGAGGCTTGGCATTTGGCACCGGTTATGGATCTATATTTTCTAAAACTCTGATAACTATTGTGGACCTATATTTATTTTCTTTTGGGCCTGACTTTGGATGATTTTGGGATAATGTAAACTTTAAAACCCCGCGTGGTTGTACTTTTATTATGTTTACTTTATCTCGTTCTTTTATGTCTTGTATTTGGATACCAATCCCCGTAGCACCCCGAAAGCTTGTTGAGTCTTCCGCTGTACCAAATTTTGGGGGTGTTACAGATTGGTATCAGAGCCAAGGTTATAGAGAACTAGGTAAATAGACACCTAAACTATAACCGATTTTTATAGAAAACGATCCTCGACCATTGCCCGCCAGCCCGCCAAGCCGAAGCATCATTGTTTATTATTGAGATATTATGAGATTATTGAGATGATTAGAGATTTGGGATTTCTTGAGACGATTTGAGGATTTGAGGTTTATTGATTTAGTGATATGATGCATTTTTGAGGAATTATATGTGTTTTGAGGAATTATATGGCTTAACTGTTTTGAGAATGGTTTTAGTAATGCGGTATTTAAATCTTTCTTGATTATATACGATTTGGAATTATATGATGATTTTTGGATATGGTATTTTGAGTTCGCGGTTTAGTTGTTTTTTTTGAAACACTTACACCTACCCTACGTCGTTGTCACAGACTATGGCCTCCCATACGCCTGATGTCGTTGAGGATATTCTTACTACACCAGTATTGCCAGCACAGTTCACCATGGCTCCTGATGACCCTTACCAGGTTGCCATGCATTCAGCTACTATGACACCGACAGGTTCTACTTCAGCACTATCTGCTGCATCTACGCAGGGACCCTCATCTTCTTTAGGGCTCCCTGGTACATCGAGGCAGCTTACTCTTCATCAGGCTTTGGCTCGTGTGGCTCCACGTTTTGCCCACTGAGCTACGGCACGCATGTCGGTACGCCCTACTTCACCACCTTTACAGATTGATGCTCATTCTCTTCTGTCTGAGGCGCCACCCATATCATTGCATCGTCGTCCTAGATCACCTACCCCTTCACCACATGGTTCACCTAGTAGGAGACGACGATTGATGATGTACTCTTCCGATGAGGAGGAGGAGGAGTACGAGGGTGAGGATGAGGCTGATGACCCTCAGGAGGCTGAGCAGGGTGATGATGATGACCCTGAGGAGGAGGATGACCCTCAGGAGGATGAGATGCCTGATGATGATGATGTGTTAGTACCACCAGCTCAGGCTGAGGAGCCTGATTCACCTGTACATCCGATTGAGCCTGATTCACCTGTACATCCGATTGAGCCTGATTCACCTGATCATCCGTTTTTGTTTGAGTTACCACCTGGTAGTCCCGTTGGGTCGGATGCATATTCTGAGGTTTCTGCTGAGCATGCAGAGTTAGGTGAGATTGGTAGGTTGTGGGCTCGGATTACTGAGCTTAGTGAGAGAGTTGCACGTGTATCTGATTGACTTGAGAGGGTTATTGGAGAGTTCATAGCGGATCTGAGAGTGGATATGACTGTGGTTGTGGGCAGGACTACTGAGATGAGGAGAGTTTTGATGGAGGTTCATGAGCATATCGATAGTTTACAGCGAGGTTTTGTTACAGCTCGAGAGGCCGACCGCAAGCTATGGCAAAGGAATGCCGAGCTGGAGAAGGAGGTGGCTGACCTCAAGAGAGACCGAGACACCCATAGCGTTGAGCTAGGATCGTTATGGAGGGATCTTGATGGCTTGAGGCAGGAGTTGAGGAGCCTCCGCCAGCAGCGTGGCTAGTTGCTTGGATTATGTTGTCTTGTTGCTTTCTTAACCAAGGAGTGTTCGGTTAGAAAAGCTAGTTATCATGTTTTGATGTATATTGTTCAGTATTTGTCTTTTTTGGAACGATTAGTACGTTTTGTGTTATCCAGTAGTTGGAACGATGTTAGATCGCTATTGTATGGTTGATGGTTATTAGTATATGGTATTACATGATTTTGGGGGTTATGGAAATTGAGTCCTTATCCGTATTATTGATGTTTCATGGTGTATTGTTGCTATTCTTTCCATGACTTGGCTCCGTTAAATTTCTTTTGTTGAGCATCTGATAAGTTCTATAGGAGACTCACGAACTTGTATGATGTTTCAGATCAATGGCCACACGAAGAAACCCTGTCAGAGCTACCAGAACTGGACCTGCAACGGCTACCCCTAGTCGTCGAGGACGCCGTCCAGCTCGAAATGTTGAGAACCCTACTCCTGATAACCTGGACACTACTAACCGCAACAACAGGGATCAAAATGTTGATGTTCAGGGAGACAATGATCATGTTCCACCTAATGCGCCTACTGTGGATTAAGAAATGATCAATCAACTTGTGGAGCAACGAGTTGCTGAGCTACTAGCTGAGTCAAATCATTCCAACAATTCTGCTGGAACGTTTCCACCTGTTCGTGCTAATGGATGTCATTACAAGGAGTTTAAGATTTGTGGACCGATTGAGTTTGGCGGAACTGAAGGAGTGGTTTACTTGGTTAGGTGGATTGAGAAGACTGAGTCAGTGTTTAATGTCAGTGGTTGTGCGGAGAATGCGAAGGTAAAGTTTGCTTCTTTTACTTTCAAGGATGAAGCCTTAACTTGGTGGAACAATTACCGCAACTCGGTTGGGAGTGATGTGGCTTATGCTATGACTTGGGAGCAATTTAAGTCTTTGCTGATTCAGACTTACTGCCCAAGGAATGAGATTAAGAAATTGGAAATTGAGTTCTGGAACCACAAGGTGAAAGGTACCGATATGGCAACTTACAATCGCCGTTATCGAGAGTTGGCCTTACTCTGTCCCGATATGGTTTGGACTGAGATCCAAAAGATTGAGAGGTATACCGATGGATTGCCGGTAGCTACAAGGAACGATGTGATTTCTGCTAAGCCTGCAAACATTCATGAGGCTATCACTATCGTTCAACAATTGATGGACTCTTTGGCATTGGAAGAAGCTGAGAAGGATAAGAATAGAAAGAGAAAGAGGGACGATCACACAAAGGGTAATGATTGTCGAAACAAGCGACAACTAACTACTAGAGCTTATGCCATGGGAGATGGAGACAAGAAAAACTACAATGGAGATGCACCCAAATGTAACCGATGTTACAAACATCATTCTGGTCGATGTACGGTAATGTGCAAGAATTGCTCTAGGATGGGACACATAGCTAAGGATTGTAGAGCTCGACCACTTGCTATGGTTCAAGCTACTCCTGAAACTATGAGCAAAGCAAATGTTACTTGCTATCGATGTGGAAAGAAAGGACATTATCGGAATGAGTGTAGGGAATCGTGGAACCGAGGAAATCAAGGATCGGGTGGTAATGGGTACAATAATGGAAACCGTGGAGCCGGAGGAAACCGTGGACGACAAGATAATGGGGACCAACGTGTGGAAGCTGGAGCTGCTCATGGAAGAGTGTATGCACTTAGGAACGAGAGAGGAGAAGATCCGAACGTCGTTACTGGTACGTTCCTTCTCAATAATCGTTATGCTTCCATACTATTTGATACTGGTGCCGATAAGAGTTTTGTGTCCACTAAGTTTGCACCCTTACTTGAGAAACTCCCGATGGCCTTAGGAATTGGTTATGATGTAGAGTTAGCTAATGGAAACATAGAAAGGATTAAGACTATCATTCGTGGTTGCACGTTAAACTTTCTGAACCGTCCTTTCAACATAGATCTTCTACCCGTCACATTAGGAAGCTTTGATGTCATTATTGGTATGGATTGGTTGTCGAAGTATCGTGCTCATATAATTTGCGATGAGAAGATTGTACGTGTGCCATACGGCAAGGAGGTTCTGAACATACCAGGAGATAGAAAGGATTTGAGAGGCCCGTCTAGATTAGCGGTTATATCTTGCACTAAGTTGCCGAAGCTAATGGAGAGAGGAAGTTACCTTTTCTTAGCCCAAATTTCTGAGAAAGGAGAGAAGGAGAAGAAGGAAAGATGCATTGGAGATGTACCTATAGTTCGTGAATTTTCGGATGTGTTTCCCGATGACTTGCCGGGAATTCCGCCTAATAGACAAGTGGAATTTCAGATTGAGTTGATACCTGGTGCTGCACCTGTAGCACGAGCGCCTTATCGTCTTGCGCCTACAGAACTGGAAGAGTTGTCGAAACAATTAGCGGAGTTAGCCGAAAAGGGATTCATAAGACCAAGTTCTTCACCTTGGGGAGCCCCGGTCTTATTTGTGAAGAAGAAAGATGGATCGTTTCGCATGTGTATTGATTATCGAGAGTTGAACAAGTTAACGGTGAAGAATAGATACCCATTACCGAGGATCGACGATTTGTTCGATCAACTTCAAGGGTCGAGTGTGTATTCAAAGATCGATTTGAGATCGGGATATCATCAGCTTCGAGTGCGCGAGGAAGATATTCCGAAAACGGCTTTCAGAACCCGTTACGGGCATTACGAGTTTCAGGTGATGCCGTTTGGGTTGACTAACGCACCGGCGGTATTCATGGATCTCATGAATCGGGTGTGTAAGCCTTACTTAGATAAGTTCGTGATTGTGTTCATCGATGACATTCTGATTTATTCAAAGAGTGAGAAGGAGCATGAGGAGCATCTAGGACTCATCTTAGAATTGCTTAGGAAGGAGAAACTCTATGCCAAGTTTTCGAAACCGACGGTACAATTTCTAGGTCATGTGATTGATAGACAAGGAGTTCATGTGGACCCTGCTAAGATTGAAGCGATTAAAGATTGGGCTGCACCTACGACCCCAACAGAAGTTCGTCAATTTTTGGGATTAGCCGGTTATTACCGAAGATTCATTGAGGGATTTTCGAAGATAGCAAAACCGTTGACCAAATTGACTCAAAAGAGTGTTAAGTATGAATGGGGAGATAAGGAAGAGGAAGCCTTTCAGTTACTTAAGGAGATGTTGTGTAGTGCTCCTATTTTGGCGTTACCCGAAGGTAACGAGGATTTTGTCGTCTATTGTGACGCTTCTCATAAAGGTTTAGGAGCTGTGTTAATGCAACGAGAGAAAGTGATAGCTTATGCTTCCCGACAGCTCAAGAAGCATGAGAAGAACTACACCACCCATGATTTGGAGTTAGGTGCTGTGGTTTTTGCTTTGAGGATATGGAGACATTACTTGTATGGAACCAAGTGTGTAGTGTTTACTGATCACAAAAGTCTGCAACACATTCTGAACCAAAAAGAGCTTAACATGAGGCAGCGACGTTGGATTGAGTTGCTAAGCGATTACGATTGTGAAATTCGCTACCATCCGGGTAAAGCAAACGTTGTTGCTGATGCTCTTAGTCGAAAAGAGAGAATTCCACCATTACGGGTTAGGTCATTAGGAATGACTATCGTATCGCCATTACCGTCTCAAATATTGGAAGCTCAAACGGAAGCATTGAAAGCAGAAAATAGACCTGCTGAGAATATATTTGGGATGGCAGAAAATGAGAAAGGATTTGTTAAGCGTTCTGATGGAGTGTTATGTTTTGGAGAACGAAGTTGAGTACCATTGTATGGAGGAATTCGAGAATTGATTATGCGTGAGTCGCATAAGTCGAGATACTCTATTCATCCTGGGTCGGACAAAATGTACCAGGATTTGAAGAAGTTATATTGGTGGCCAAATATGAAGGCAGATATAGCATTGTATGTTAGTAAGTGCTTGACTTGCTCTAAGGTTAAAGCCGAGCATCAAAGACCGTCAGGATTGTTGACGCAGCCAGAACTCCCGGTTTGGAAGTGGGAGTGGATTACGATGGACTTTATTACCAAATTACCAAAGACAGCTAGCGGTTGCGACGCTATATGGGTAGTTGTGGATCGTTTGACTAAGTCTGCTCATTTCCTGGCGATTAGTGAGGATGATAGTGTGGAAAAACTTGCGAGATTGTATGTGAAGGAGATTGTTTCTTGTCATGGAGTTCCAATATCGATTATTTCGGATCGCGACAGCCGCTTCACGTCAGCATTGTGGCGATCACTTCAAACCGCTTTGGGGATGAGACTTGATATGAGTACTGCATATCACCCCCAAACCGATGGTCAAAGTGAGAGAACTATTCAGACTTTGGAGGATATGCTTCGTGCATGCATCATAGACTTTGGTAAAGGCTGGGAGAAATATCTACCCCTTGCGGAGTTCTCCTACAACAATAGCTACCACACAAGTCTTAAGGCTGCACCATTTGAAGCTTTGTATGGTCGTAAATGTCGTTCACCTATTGGTTGGGCAGAAGTTGGAGATAGCCAACTCACAGGCCCTGAGCTTATCATGGAAACTACGGAGAAAGTAACGCAAATTCGAGATCGACTGCAAGCAGCTAGAGATAGGCAGAAAAGCTACGCCGATCATAGGCGTAAACCCCTAGAATTCCAGGTTGGAGACAGAGTAATGTTGAAGGTCTCGCCTTGGAAGGGTGTGATACGTTTTTGGAAACGTGGGAAACTTAATCCCCGCTATATTGGACCATTTCTTATTTTGGAAAGAATTGGGCCCGTAGCGTATCGTTTGGAATTACCTATGGAACTGAGCAAAGTACATGATGTGTTTCATGTTAGTAATCTGAAGAAATGCCTTTCAGAGGAGACACCAGTTATACCGATCAAAGATATTCGTGTGGATGAAAGTTTAAATTTTGTGGAAGAACCGATTGAGATAATGGATAGAGAGATCAAACGGCTCAAGAGGAGTCATATTCCGCTCATCAAAGTTCGCTGGAATTCGCGGCACGGACCGGAATTTATGTGGGAACGTGAGGATGAGTTTCGAAAGAGATATCTGAAGCTTTTCACTTCGTAGATGGGTTATTTCGAGAGAAACCCGGGACGGGTTCCTTCTGAGGCTGGGAGGATGTGACAACTCACAAAATAGAGAGCCGTTTTATAAAACCCGCATTACATTGAAATTATAAATTTGGAAAATTTTGAAAGTTTATTGTGACGAGATATTTTGTGAACGTTGGCACTTGATTTTTAATCATACGGTGTTTATGAGATTTAGTTATTTATTTATGGTTTGACTTGTTTCGGTTGTGATGATTTATTCTGAGATCGTTATCTTTGGCACTACATTGACTCCGGCACTAGATTAACCTAACGAATTTTTATATTTTACAAAATGGTAGCGATTCACCGTTAAATAAATATTATGTCTTTCATACATATCGATATATTACGGGAAATGTTGTTGGGAAAATCATTTATGACGTGTATGAATATATTTGGCGAGAATATAATACTTCTATGATCGAGTAATCGCCTTGTGGGAGAACCGTTTATTTATATTCACCTAAAAACTAAAAGTATTTGTGGCTAGTTTGGAAAAAGGGAAACTTGTGGGACTAATGTGTAAAATTCGGGTATTAAACCCTCCCCCTTAACCCTAACCCTCATAATATTATCACACACCCACTTCTCTTCTTCCCCCTCTCCCTAGCCGCCGGCTGCCACCCCTCCACCATCACCACCGTCGACTTCCACACGACACCACCACCACCAAAACACTCCCCATCACCTTCTTGTTCTTGTGGTGTGAAACACGCGCCTTTCCCCCTTCGTTTTTATTATTATCGCCCCACCACACATCACACGACACCATAACATCATTCATCTTGGTTTTCATTCGATTTAGAGGTGAGAAAACATGAGTTTTGGGTCGGGTTTGACTATTTTGAGTCAAACCCGAATTGAATCTTGGTATTTTTGGGATGCTTGAATTCGAAATGGAAATGGGTTTGATATAAAAACGAGTTTGGTATCCTTGGGGGTCGATTCTTGATTATTGGTGCTCGGATTTGGATTTTGTACGAGTTTGGTTTGGGTTTGTGGCTCGATTTGAGCTTGACCGAGACCCTAGGTCTCGGTGTGACACTCCTCGACTCGATTTAGAGTCTTGGAGGTGTTATGGTTCTTTTTCTTCTTGATTCTTGATGATGGTTTAGTGCTAGTTGGAATTTTGGGTCAATGGTGGCACGATTTGATGTTGTTGTTGTTTTGGATTCTCGGCCGACCCCCCCCCCCCCTCCTTCGCGGGCTGTTTGGGTCGAGAGGCTCTTTAGAGCTAGCCGAGACCGAGAGGTCTCGGGTGAGGTTATTTTTATGGTTGTGACCTCACAAGTTGACCCGGGTTTGACTTGGTAAGTCGACCCGTATAATTGATATATTTTTGTTTCGGTTTATATGGTATTAATATTTGTTGTGACTTATGTTAGACCGAAGCATTTGGACATTGGTTCACTTGTATTGTGATTTGGAGTTGTGTTGACGAGTATGGAATTGGGGACCGATTGTGAGACGGTCAGTTAGATGACGGAGATAGGTTAGTAGGGTGCCGTAGTCGGACCCTCATGTTGTAGCACGTGAATATGGGATTGTTTGGACATAGTTGATTTATATTGTGACTTGATTTTTATTATTTTGGACTTGGACTATGAGCCGAGGGTCATGACTCGGACATGTGACCAAATTCTATGACTCGATAAATATTTAAAAGTCGAAATCAAAAATAATACTCGTTATAATATTATTAAGAATATAATCGTTTATATACGTATATAGACGCGTTAAACGTGTATATATATATATATATATATATATATATATATATATATATATATATATATATATATATATATATATATATATATATATATATATATATAGTGTAACTTTCAAACGAGAACCATTTTAACTGCGAGAACTGAGAGAACCATAAAAAACATACATGCACGCCTTCAATAATTGTATTTTTGCACATATGTTTTAAAAACAACACATATGTTTTAAAAAAAACATAGTTGTTCTAAAGAATTTGATAAGAAATTGAAAATACAAAATTTTCTTTGATGGTGTGCATGTATGTTCTTATAAGACGTGCAACGACAATATTGCGGCCGTGGGTAAGGTTTTTGTGAAAAAAGATGATGAGTTTATAATGATATTGAAGAACATAGGTGGATGCTTACGATTATTGATGATTTGCATGTATTTTTATTTTATTTTAAAAGGCGTGCATGCATGTTTTTTGTGGTTCTCTCAGTTCTCGCAGATAAAATGGTTCTCGTAAGAAAGTCCCCCTATATATATATATATATATATATATATATATATATATATATATATATATATATATATATATATATGTATATATAAATGCGTATATTAATAATAAAATGATCACGAGTAAACGTATAATAATAAAACGATAGTTATTATACTATGAAAATAGTGTAATAAATGTTGGGATATTATTATAAATAATAACTATATAAATAATGGCGAAATATACGTCGGATAACTAATAATTAAAAATGTGGTTTTGCTTATAAATTAGAAACTTATCGAGTTGTACGAATTGTGGGTCTTTAAAAGTCCAAGTGGGACTTATGTTGTGACTTTGTGTTGTCACGGATATATGACGGTTAATATAAACATTTTATATATCGAATGACTTATTCTAGATCGAGTTATTTGACGATATAAAATGAGTATATTAATGGGCATCGTATCCCACGACGCCCATAGGATGTAGTATATATTTTAGGGTAATGAATTACTATATATCTCGTGGAGTTTGGCCGATTCGACGATATATATAGGGAATTTATTGACTACGACATATACCAAATAGAAACTTATGTGCAATGTGCTTTAGGTTGGGTATAATCTTGGAACGATATATTACGTAAATAAATATGGGAGATTACCAAATCGACGGAATTGATAAGCTTCGATAATTATTTAAATAATATATTGGGCTAACATTAGACCTATAGTTGTCTTATTAATGTTCTTTGTTGAGACTTTTTGGTTTGTGCTGTGTCGACCCTCCACCCGTATGGATACCTAACGCCGAATTTCAAATGAATATGAAGTTAATTCGAGAAATGGATAATTTTGGAAAGTAAAATGGAATACGTATGGGAATGGGAATATTTGATTTTGAGGAAATGTTTTCTGAACGAGTTTGATATTGTTAGGAAGTGCCGAGTCTGTAGTCGCCGTTACGTGAGTTGCTTGAGATTACTTACGTCTTTCTTCTATCGTTTCTTTTGAGGATTTCTGGACTTGAGGTGAGTCATAGCCCCACTTTTACTCTTGAACTTTGTTTTCAATACTTGGGGTGAGAAACGTGCAAATGTTTTATGTGGACTATTATCGCCTTGTTTATTTAAAACTTGCTATGCTTATAGAACTAGGTAGGATTGATGCGAGGCCTAGTCCCGAACTAGGTAAGCTACTGATTTGGTTATAGAGCGAGGCCTAATCCCGAACTAGGTAAGCTATTGATTTGGTTATAGAGCGAGGCCTAGTCCCGAACTAGGTAAGCTATTGATTTGGTGGTTGAGCGAGGCCTAGACATGAGCTAGGTAAGCTATTGATTGGTTGTTGAGCAAGGCCTAGTCCCGAACTAGGTAAGCTATTGGATTGATTTTAGAGCGAGGCCTAGACTTGAGCTAGGTAAGCTATTGATTGGATTGATTTGAGCTATAGCGTGCACCTATAGGGTTGATTTGATTTGATTTGATTTGGTTGGATTATATTGGTTGGAATATTTTGGTTGGATGTTTTGGTTGGATGATTGAGGCCTAGTCTAGCTAGCAAGCGTTTTACGTATATGTCCACTATATTGAGTTATGAATCTAAACCTATGATCTCACCAGCGAAAGCTGACTTTTAGCACGTTTTCTCAGGTAATTAAGTGATGCTCTGCGGATGCTTGGGATTGGAGGCTTGGCATTTGGCACCGGTTATGGATCTATATTTTCTAAAACTCTGATAACTATTGTGGACCTATATTTATTTTCTTTTGGGCCTGACTTTGGATGATTTTGGGATAATGTAAACTTTAAAACCCCGCGTGGTTGTACTTTTATTATGTTTACTTTATCTCGTTCTTTTATGTCTTGTGTTTGGATACCAATCTCCGTAGTACCCCGAAAGCTTGTTGAGTCTTCCGCTGTACCAAATTTTGGGGGTGTTACAGGAGTTACTTTACTTTCTCCTTTCGCATATCTGAACTAACTGTTAGCTGATTTTCTAGTGAATCTTGGTATTGTATGTTTACTTCTATTCTTTTGCCATTATTCTGATAACCATTATCCTTTAGTGAAGCTTAGGTAATACATACGGGCATTCACTTAAATGTTATGAACATCATTATAAGATTAACATCAAGATACTCTGATACAATTTTGCCAATACAAAATTATATAACTAACCAGAATTTTCACATTGAATATGCAAATAAGAAAGAAAATTACAGAAATGATACCAACATGTAAGTATGTAACATCTTGTATATGTGTGTGATTATTTGTCTTTCATAAAATAAACAAAAACCTGTTCATCGCCCATGAAATCTTGCAGCCGCGATTTAAGTTCAGAACCATGACGTCCACCGCTCTTAGAATTAACAAAAACAACCAGCGGCGAATCAGGAGCGACAAGAGGTGACATGTCACCACCATCATTGCCATCATAATGTTGTTTACCAGCATCAACATCTTTAGCTGCAATGGCATCACGTATAGCGAATCTTAAATATTCAGGCATGGTAATCTTTTTCCTCAATTCATCTTTTGGAATCTTCATTCCTGACAACTTACATCCTTTGATCGAATCTATAACAGATGATTTACTCGAGCTTTTTCTCAGCACGGGCTCTCGCCCTGATGATTCCATTTTCTTTATTCTTTTTATTTTATAGACTCAAATCTATAATCTTTCATACCAATATTACGTGAATAATAAACTTTTTAATATGAAACCGATCGATTTTATGAAATTTATGTCATGTAAATCTTAGATATTCCGGCATGGTGGTGAAGGATTATTTTTTAAAAACTGTTATTTTTCTGTAAAAAACTGGTTTTTCTTTTGTTTTTAGTTTAGTTTTGATCCCTTTAATTTGACTCAAGTGCATACATGCCCCTTTATATTAAATGGTACTATTTGGATTATAAGAAATCCATCAGATACGTAAAAGAATGCTACATCTCCGTAAATAGGATCTTGTTTGATCATTCAGAAATTTAATGGAAAACAAAATTGAGAAAAAGTATACCATAAACAAAATTGAAGCTGGGTAGTGTAACATGAATGGGAGTTAATTAAATGCTAGTTTAGTCCACTTAAGTTGTTAAAGCTTGCAAAGGCTAACCTGTAGATCACTTCAAATCATTTTCAGTTTTTCACCCAAAAGATGACATATTTAAAGGTTGTGTCTATGGTTCAAATGTAAAGGGGGCCGAAATTTTAACTCGTTTATGTGAATTCAGGTCAATGTGGTAACGTTTTATCAATTATTGGCTAAAAATTGAGCTTTTAAAACGCGACAGGCAATTTACAAGCAGCCAAAAGTATACTTAAGTTTACAACGCCTAATTGCTTCATAGTTCATACAAATATACAAAATATCAGAATATTGTTTAATAGCTTTTGTAACTATATATAGCATATCAAACATATATGCGACTTGTAGAAAAAGTGGACAAAGTATTGGCACTTTTGAGTGAAAATATGTTGCTACTGCTTGGCGCCTTGGCAGATCATTGCATTAGGCCCAAAAATACTATAATTAATGTTAAGTGATTTGTTGAATAGAGCGTTATGGACCGTGTTAAAAAGAATAGACAAATTCATAGATCTGTAATACTTCAAGTCTTCAACCAACTAACAAAGGAGTAAAAAAGAACAAAATGACCCAGAACGTGTTGCATTAATCAACATCCCTAAGTATTGGATTTACAACTAGTTAACTCTAACTATATCGCAAGTCCAATTAGCGACTCCTCAACGATCATGAAAAACCTGTGGTTTTTAAAGAAGCGTGTTTGTGGATGTGATCACTTGCGTCGTCCTATAAGCACATCATATTAAAATATAATGTTCATTTAATTTGAAGCTTTGGGAAATAGTCGAATAAGCAATTTCTTCCACATAGTCTCCATTAATGTTATAACCGCTTGCCATGAATCAATCTATGCTTTTCGAGAACATTGCCTCAAAATTTAGTAACTTATGTGAACATTTTCGCAAACTTTAATAACTTATTTGCCTATTTAACCCATAATACATCAATGCCACGTAGGATTTTCATCGGTAACTCTAGGTTACCCAAAACACAGTAACAAATTTAACCAGTTATATTAAGTTGAGTAACCTGGATGACAACTTTGAAACTATATTACCTTAGGACAAAATTCAAGCAAACTTTAGTAACATCTTTGTACAATAACCCAAATGCTAATTATATAACAAAGATATTAAATTAAAGTAAAACGCCCACGGACAAGTGTCTTATTAATCATTTATTGATATAATAAACCTTATTCTATTTTATCCCAACAGTTTCTACAAATTGCAAACTTGCACTGTAAACACTTAAAGATATACCAGTCCTGCAACCCCCAACCACACAACGTGCAGTCACCATCACTTTCATTCCCTGGCAATAATGAAAGAGGGTGCGGGTGACCTTTAAACATGCAAGGCTTTACATTCTCAAATTGGTCAACACCTCTGTCAAGAAAGAAAGGGGCCCACGTTGTTACCTCTTGAAGTATAAACTCAACACAAGGAAGATGAATGGAGTAGACACACTGATCACAATGATAGAAGGCAGCATTAGGATTAAACTCCTCCTCGCAAACTTCGCAAAAGTAATCACCACCATAGTTTTCAACTGGGAAGTACCTTAGGCTCATGGGATGCTTCTTGTCATACTTGTGCCTTATTGTTTCAGGCCACAACAAAGCACACTTTGGATGTAGGTAAAAGTTACAAGTCACACAACCATAAAAAAGTTGAGTCTTTGCATCAGACAAACACAAACGACAATACTTTTTGGAACTTGGCCTATGTTTACGAAGTATATGATTTGGATGGGATTTATGTGTGATATAATCAGGTGTGACCCCACAATAAACGTCAAAGTTGAAGCTACTTTCAAAATATTTGTCCGCATTACTGTAAACAAATCCATTGCAAGTTAACCCACAACAAATACAATTAAACAGACCCAGCCAAGCAAAAGGGACTAGTGGCAATAGTTTATAGGTAGATCTCTGCATCTTAACTTCAGTAGGCAACCGGGTGCACCACACATGGAGAACAAACTTGCATCCCTCATCAACAGTTGTACATTTGTAAAACGGCATGTTTGTGATTGGTCTTATGCATGCATTGCATAAAACTTCAACCATTTTCATTGAATCATGACTGGATGATGTTGTTATTCTTGAAGAGGTAGGTGTTGTTGTAATATCATTACAACATGGTGTATCTACAAGAGTTAATGGGTGTTGATGAAATGGATGTGTTAGGTTGGTTTCGAAGGCCCTTGATCCACTTTCTCCATAAAACAAGTGTTTTAAGACTTTAGTTTGGCTAGCTTGATCGGGGAATGGGAGATGGAGAGGATTAGGATAGTCATAATCGTAATTTTTATAAGCTGCTCTAGTACCTGCAGGACCATATTTCACACATACAATCACTAAGTTATTAAGGGGCAATTACATAATTACACATACCCACTAACATAGTCATTAGTGACAAATAAAATTAAAGTACCAAAAGCGTCAAAGTATTGAGTGTAAGGGATATTCTTTGCCTTTTGAGACATATATTTTCCACAAAAGTGTCATTAAATTTCACAATTTTAATTATTTACTCACACTTTTTATAAAGTATCACTCGAAAGTTAGATTATTGACACTTTTTGTATCACTAAATCCTCTGTAACTAAAACTCAATTTTCTTGTGGTGATAATTAAATGCAATATATTACAAACTTAGATTTAATGACTGCTTGTACGTACCTGGATTCAATTGGATGGCATTCATTGATGCCTTTTTTGATGTAGTTGCACAATCTGTGTGTACATAAAATCGACATTTCTCACATTTATAAATCCAAAGATTTTCATCAAATCGCTCTTCACATACCTTACATCTTGGATCAAATTTAGCTTTTTGATCATCTCTTGGAAATGAATATGAAAGTGTGAGCATGTGAGCATGAAAGAAATTGTCCCTTCTAAAATTTTGAATTAACAACCTTTTACGGAGGAAAACACAATCTCTATGGGCGAAAAAATGGAAACAAGTGGTACAGTGATAAAAGTTTCCTTGGTGTTTGTTACCACACGCATGACAATTTGCCAAAATATCTATAGGGATGGACATTATTGGGTGTTGGTGGCTAGGGTGATAGATAATGTGGTTTTGTAGGTCATTTTTGGCACATCCTAAACAAATAAAAATATCACATTGAATACAACGATAATTTAGGTACTCGTAGTCATGCTTGCGTGTACAAACTTGACACATACACCATTTATCGTCTGACACTCGACAAAGGATAAGAGCATGATCATGATGAGATTCGTGTCTTAGCGTTGTGGAAAGCTCTGCACATAATTTGTGAAGTGAGTAGTTACACTGACTACATGTATAGTAATACCTGTGATAGAAGTTGATTTCTTGACCACAACGTCCACATGGACATCGGAAGTCTTGTTTCATAATCAACTCCTCTTCATCGTCGTATACTACTTCATTGTGTGGATATTCTGGATTGAGATCTATAAGTTTCAATGGATGTGCATGTGGTAACACTTCCATTTCAGTGAATTGATTTTGATTTGAGGAATATTTTTTTGAACGAAATGAAATAGTAGAATAGAATAATGGCTTATAGAAAAGATGATAACATGAAATCGAGGTATAAAGTACATTATATAAGGAATTTTTTAATGATATATTCTTTTCCTTTTCTCTAATAATCCAAAGAGTAAAAGATATGCATACATTTCGAATATAGATTGGCCGATTGGCATGTCCATAAAGAAAAATATATACCTTAATAAACAAAAATGTAATTTTTCTTTGAATATTCTTTTCTTCCTTATGTAGTTTAATTTATCTCTTACTCTTTATTTTGTGCTTTGAATTTTCAAGGCAAGTATATAGCAAAGCCTTTAACTTTAGCATCAATCAATTTACTTTATTCTATAACACTCATATTTCTCAGAAAGAGAAAAAACACTACAAAAAATTAATATTTTCATGCGTGTACTTTTTCTATATGATTAAGTAGATAACCTTGTGTTAACAATTGGAGAGCTCAATTTCTTACACCATGAACACTGTTTTGTAGTTATACTAAATATGGAAATCACAACCTCTATATAACAGGTGTTAAACTCCCATTTTTCATGCATTAAAACTCATAAGCTTGCTTCGCTAAAATTTCGTTTCTTTTATATCAAATGATTCGAGCATATGTGTATATTATTATGAATAAATGAGTTTGTTGATTTGGCTAAAACTGTTATTATTTGTTTTAATTAACTACCCAAGAAATGGGAAAATTCACTTCCATGGTACGAACTCTAGTTAGGCACATTAAGCTTGTTAATAGTTAGGATCCTTAGATTCAACAATAGTGATTTATGTGATATGTGGAAACTCATCCTCATCATCGTATACTACTTCATCACATGAATATTCTAAATTTAGATCTATAAGTTTCAATGGATGTTCATGTTGTAACACTTCCATTTCAAATTTTTGATTTTAAATTGAGGATTTTTTATTTTTTTTGAACAATAGCCAACAGAAATATGATAACCTGAAATCGAGATGTAAGTACATTATATAAGGATTTTTTTTTAATGTTATATTCTTTCATTTTCTCTAGGAATCCATAGAGTAAAAGATACGCATGTATTTCGAATATAGATCGATCGATTGGCATGTCCATTAAGAAAAAGATATACCTTGATACAGAAAAATGTAATTCTTGTTTGAATATTCTTTTCTTTCTTATGCAGTTTAATTTATCTCTTGCACTTTATTTTGTGCTTCAAATTTACAAGGCAAGTATAGCAAGTCTTTTACTTTAGCATCAATTAATTTACTTTATTCTATAACACTCATATTCTGCAATAAGAGAAACACTGCAACAAATTAATATTCACATGCGTGTACTTTTTATATATGATTAAATAGATAATTAACCTTGTGTTTACGATTGGAGGGATCAATTTCTTACACCTTGGACACTATTTCGCATTTATACTAAACAAGGTGGTTGCACCCGCGCGTTGCGGCGATTTTTTTTGCTTCTAGTTTTTATGTTGTCTGTGTTAGACTACATAATTCCTCGTAGGTATAATCTTATTAATCATCCACTATTTATAATATTGAAACCCTAATACCCTAAACCCACAAACCGGGTTTGGGCTTATACTTATCCCTTAACACTCCCCCGCAGTCCGAGCAGCGAAATCGCGAAAGCTCGGACTGAAGTAGTAAACAAGAAAAGAAAAGAAAAACAAAAACTAACGTAATAAAAGTATAACTTTAGTCGACTTTAGTCAACTGGTACCAACGGTCGGCTAAGTCGACCGGTAACAAATCCGTACCAACGGTCGACTTTAGGGACTGGTACCAACGATCAACTTTAGACGACTGGTAACAAAGCCGTACGAACAATCGACTAACAACCAAACAATAAAACAACTTTTTTTTTTTTTCTCAACTAACACATAATAAGAATTTAACAAAGATTCAACTTGATATATTAAAAGCAATAAAAGTGCAAACTAGCAATAAAAGTGCAAACTCGAGTATCCTTTTTTTTTTTTTTTTTTTTTTCCTTTTCTTTTCTTGTGCGTCGAACAAGAGCAGTAACCAAATAAGCCTCCAAAAAGAATACCCTTGTTTTTCTTGTTCGTCCGGTACTGATGATAAAACAAAGTGGAATACTCTTTTGTTATTATAATGCTAATGGTCTACTGTCCTGGTCCCTCCCTTTCTTCTGCTTTTCGAACCAAAATAATATATTAGACATTATTCGATGTGTTTTTTTGTGATTATGGTTTGACGGGGCGGCCTTGGGGAGGCGGCTCAACATAGCCACCTAGTCCTGCTCCGATCCTTTTCTATTTAAGAAACCCTTTTACTGGTTTTACGTTCCTGTCGCGTGACCGGACCAAACACAAATTCCTTTGAGTTGCGTTTAGGCTTGGTGCAATATAGTAATGTTTTCATCATATTTCGAACTTCACGTTGCCAATATTTCTATGCATTGCCACAGTTAGGCCTTTTGAACTTCAATCTGAAGAAGATTGCGACTTTGCAATATGTGTTCCAAAAGCTTTCTTTTTAAGTTGCTTGTATCTAAAGCTAGTGATTTAACATTTGTAAACCCTCTTTGTCTCTTTGAAAATGTCTTAATCTGTGAGACACGACCAGTGGTGTTTGTCCTTCTGTTCTAAAACCCAATGATGGTAAATACATCAATGTTGAATATTAAGTAAACGCCAAAAATATCTTCTTGAGTAGGAACTTTTTTAATATCTTTTTTGGCGAGGCATCATTCCCTACAAAATTTTAGACATTTGCTCACTAAATCAAGTGTGAGCAAAAGATACAAAATAGTCACTAAAAGCTATATATTCAACTCTCACTAAAAAGAAAAAAAGTAATTTAGTGGGCAAATGTCTAAAAGATTTAGTGTCTAAAATTTTTTAGTCACTAAAGGGTACACCACCTTTATACAAAGTCACTAAAATGGCATATCTGTTTAGTTAGATTTCAGTAAGCAAAAGGTGCACTATCTGGCAAAAATGCACATAGAAACTGCAATATCAATGTACAAAATTACATTCTGCATTTATTAAAAATAAAAAATTACAAAATAAGTTCAAACACATCAATCTAAAAAACAATCTTAATCTCGATCTCAATTTCAATCTCAAATGTACAAAAATAAGTTGTTCCATTTTGCAATATATGTAATCTCAAATGTACAAAAATAAGCTGGTCTATTTTGCAATAAGTGTTCTTGTTAATGGTGCAGCCAATCAACTCAGACATGGAAAATACACCAATCCTAGCTACTGTACGCTGCACTTAACTCAGACCTGCAAATAAAAAATAAAACAAGACTTAGCTATTGTTACAGATGTACCAAATTTATCAAATTCCAGAGACAATACTCTGCATGGTTAAATATATTTTCCAGGTGAAAGCAACACAAAACAAGATACCAGTATTTAAACAAGATACTAGGTAAAAATTATTCTTAAACAAGATTCATGATCCACGATACCAAATAGCTTTACAGTTTAACTTGATTCATCGCCTGAAAAACCATACCCATTCGATCTGCCAAGTTGCAACCAATACTGAACAATAATTTAAGGAAGAAGGTACCTTATGCAAGAATATCTACTATCTAGTTATACTTTATGTTGGTGGTTATGAGCCCACAACAGGGTTAAGATAATCAATAGCCTAACTACGTACCAATTGAATGGTTACCGGATATCACTTGGAATCGTGTTATCACTTTCCAAAGTAAACTATTTGACCCTAATGTCTGGGTATCATGAATATCTACTTGGGATAACGAGTCAGGTCTAATTGTTTCATGTTGGACTGTAACTTAGCTGGCTAAAATATCAAAAACCATGTTTACCCAAAAAAAGGTTTACATAACTGCTTTCTTCTTTCTTTTCTTAATGTAAAAGATTAGAAGCATGGTGAACATCTGACATAACAACATCATTTAATTTGCATACTAAATTCTTTGTTAGCTGTGACAAGATGTATAGAGACGATCTCATCTACAGACTACAAATGTTAGAACAAAACGATGCCCTCATATTCAAAGCTCATGTTTTGCAAGTAAAGAGATTATAACACGTACACTTCTTCACTTCATATGCACACAATGACACAAACATGTATTAATAATACTAGCAGGGTACCCGCGCGTTGCAGCGGAGGGTACCATGAAATAAAATTTTTCAATGAAATTAATAAAAATGTCACGGGATGTCATTCCGACACCTAAATTTGCTTGGTCACAGCTTTGTGTATTGAGTCGAGTCTTAGTCACAGGTTTATGTCTAGGTTATGATGGAGGGTAGTACATTGTGTTTAAATGATTGTAATATTGGGTGTAGGGGTATTTTTAATGCTATTAATGTAGAATGAGGGTTGTACATTGTGTTTAAATGACTGTAATATTAGGTGTTATGGTGGTTTTAATGCTATTAATATAAAATGAGGGTTGTACATTGTGTTTAAATAATTGTAATATTGGGTGTAGGAGTGTTTTTAATGCTATTAATGCAGAATTCTAAAGAAAGTGGTCTGAATTTCGAATCATGCTAGTTTTTATTGTACACAATGCTTCGGTTGTTGTAATTATGAAAATTTCTTGCTTTAAAGTGTTGTAAACTATGCATCATTTTGTGTACATCTGAATTTTTTCGAGAGAGACCTTCCTTCATTATAATTAGTATAGATAACTTAGTTATTATTATTATTATTATTATTATTATTAGACAACATGAATGAGCAGTCAATTTAGATATACTTAGTTATTATTATTATTATTATTATTATTATTATTATTATCTTTTATCTTCTTTTTTTTTTTCTTTTATGAAATCCAATTCAATCCCACATAGGAAAAAGAAAGAAGTTGTTGCTAGTTAATATACAATAGCAGGGTACCCGCGCGTTGCGGCGGCGGCGGGTACCCTGAAATAAAATTTTCCGGTGAATCATGTATTTTAGTTTATTATGTTCTTTTTGACAATAAATTTACGGATATCAAGAATTTCGTATAGACCGTGCCCGTTCGGGCTCGAACCCGTTGGCCCGTGCGTGCTCGAGCTCGAGCCCGTTTGGCCCGCGCCTGTTCAGGCTCAATCCCATTTGGCCCGTTGCCCGTTCGGGCTTGAATATTTGTATAATGTGCTTTATTATTTGTATTAGTGAAAATTTGATGCAGGAATTGTGTTTAATTTGGTTGTACAATATGCTTGATAATTTGTATTTCTTATGTAAAGGGTATTCTAATAACTGTATTAATTGTATTTATTGACCGGTTAATTAATTGATTAAATTAAATAGCATTAATGTGGTATTTTGTTGTACACTATACTTCTTGTCTTGTACGTCTGAAAATTATATGCATTAAAGTGTTGTACACTATATTTCTTTTCTTGTAAGTAGTAGTTATTATAGTCATTAAGAGCATCTTTTATGCAAAGGTTTATACATAGCTTTTCACTATTTAGAAAAGCTTTTGGAAGACTTTTACCATTGCAACAAAAGCTTTACACAAAGCTTTTTTGAGAAAGACTTGCAAAACACCAACCGGTTGATAGAAAATTTAGCAAGTTATTTTCATTAATTGTATACTTTTTGAGTTTTCATTTTATACCCCTCGTGAAAACATATTTTTAACACTTAATTTACCCTTTGCATTTCATATCAACAGTTAGTTTGCTTTTTGCTTTATTCCTTTCATGCTTGTATATATACATTACATCTTGGTGCTTGCATATATACGAAGGCCCATTCATATAGAGCATAATTCATATTGAGCATATATACATCCTCTTATCCTGCATATTTTTATACACCCTTATTATGTGTGACGACGGCATCGAACAACTTTTAGCACAAGCAAATGAATTTATCATAGAGGAATTAAATGACGATACCTATGAGAAGTTGTTGTTGATGCTTGCAGAGAAAGAACTTCGTGATGAAGCCAAAAAGTCAAGCCGACTACGTATTGAACGAGGTCGAGAAGAAGGACATCACCGTCTTGTTGCGGATTATTTCTCTGATTAACCAGTTTTTCCAGCGTACAAGTTCAGACGAAGGTTTCGAATGAATAAGGTATTATTCATGAAGATCGTAGATGCATTGTCCGACCATTATGACTATTTCAAGCAAAGAGTTGATGCCCTTGGAATAAGAGGTCTATCTCCAATACAAAAATGTACTGCTGCTATAAGACAATTAGCATATGGAACACCAGCTGATTATAATGATGAATATGTAAGGATAGGTGAAAGTACTGCCATCTTATGCCTAAAGAAATTTTGTCGAGGTGTAATTGAAATTTTTGGTCCCGTCTACTTGCGAAGGCCAAGTGTCGAGGACATTGAGCGTATACTTCACTTGCATTCAGAACACCACGGGTTTCCAGGTATGTTAGGCAGTATTGATTGCATGCATTGGCCTTGGAAAAATTGTCCCGTTTCTTGGCAAGGTCAATTGACACGAGGTGATCATGGCGAACCAACAATAATGTTAGAAGCGGTTGCTTCTCAAGATCTTTGGATTTGGCATGCATTTTTTGGTGTCGCTGGTTCAAACAATGACATCAATGTACTAAACCAAAGTACATTGTTCAACGATTACTTACAAGGACATTCTCCCGAAGTTAGATTTACGGTCAATGGGACGGAATACACAGAGGGGTATTATCTAGCTGATGGTATATATCCCGAATGGGCAACCATTGTTAAAAGTTTTCCATGTCCTCAAGATCCCAAAAGAAAGAAATTTAAGGAAATGCAAGAGGCTGCAAGAAAAGACGTGGAGCGAGCATTCGGGGTTCTTCAATCTCGTTGGGCAATTATACGTGGAGCAGCAAGATTTTGGCACACTAAAACAATGAACGACATCATATATGCATGCATCATAATGCATAATATGATTGTCGAGAATGAGGAAAATGCAATTAGTGTTTGGTCAGACGATGAAGGCGATCCCCCAATACCTGTTAGAAACGGGTCCGTTGAATGGTAATTGTACAAACACCTACCTGCTAAAATGGTAATTGTACATTCACAGTCAAGGCCATTTTGTAAAAACTTAAATACTTAAGGATAGTTTTTAAAAAATGTTTATCAAAAGCTTTGGAAAAGCTTTTTTGCATTGGAGAGGTTTTATAGAAATGACTTTTTCAAAGGCAAAATTTATTGAAGTATTAATGAGATATTAATATTTATGAGGCAAAAAGTCATTATAGACTTTTACCATAACAGATGCTCTAATAACATTGATCACTTTAATAGCATTAATGTTGTAAGTCTGAAAATTACACCATGCTTATTTTGTTGTACACTATGCTTATTTTGTTGTAAGTCTGAAAATTTTGTGCATTAAAGTGTTGTAAACCATGCTTAATTTCTTGTAAGTCTTAAAATTTTGGAGAGAGAGTCATCTATGCTTTATATGTAGTACTAGCTTAAAGACCCGTTGACACCGGGTTATTTTTTAAAGAAATAGAGAAAATGAGATAATAAGAAAAGCAATTACGTAAACTTGTTCCATTAATAATATCAAATAAACAATGACATAATTTTGGAAGGTTGAATGACGATAAATGACAATTTAGAGTAATAAATGTCCATTCCGATGTTGTGTCCAAATCTGAGCATTAGATACGATAATACGTGATTTATTCGATAAACAGGTAGATACGATAAACAACTTAGTTTGTAAATACTAAAGAAATAAACGTGCATGAATCATATTGTCCACCAGGTAGATGCGTTGAATAGCAAAGGTATGCAGTTAACGTCAAACAATTGAGAAATCCATGTTCAGTCCATGAGCAGGTAAAAATGAAGAAAAAAAAAAGTAAGTTATTGATAAGAGTCTATGTAAATTGTAAGAATGGTATAAAACGTATAAAAGTGTTAAGTGCATTTAGCGGATGTAATAGATAGAAAAGCAAAAATTGTCGTGTCATGTTAGATGTTTACTATCTCCTACAACCCGTTTCATTTTAGGTGTTTACCATGTATTGATACATGAAGATAAAAGAGACATGGCATACCTTCTAAATCACTTTCTATCAATCTATTGCAGTTGAATATATCACTTAATCACTCCTACAACCCGTTTCATTCAAGTTAAATATTCTCAAGCTTATATTCAAAATCACTTAAGCAGTCCTACAACCTGTTTAATTGCAGTTTTATCTTCTTACACTTATATTCTAAATAAATTAATCACTCCAACAACCCTTTCATTTTAGGTGTTTACCATATATTCAAAATCACTTAATCACTCCTACAACCAGTTTCGTTACAGTTAAATATCTTACGCTTATATTCAAAATCATTTAAACACTCCTACAACCTGTTTAATTGCAGTTTTATCATCTTACGCATATATTCTAAATCACTTAATCATTCCTACAACCCGTTTCATTTTAGGTGTTTACCATCTCTTACAACCCGTTTCATTTTAGGTGTTGACCATTTCCTAAAACCCATTCCATTTTAGGTGTTTACCATGTATTGATGCATGAAGTTAAAAGAGACATGACATACCTTCTAAATCACTTTCTATCAAGCTATTACAGTTGAATATCTTACACTTATATTCAAAATCGCTTACTCACTCCTACAACCCGTTTCATTACAGCTAAATATCTTATGCTTATATTCAAAATCACTTAATCACTCCTACAACCTGTTTCATTTTAGGTGTTTACCATCCCTAAAACCCGTTTCATTTTAGGTGTTTACCATGTATTGATGCATGAAGATAAAAGAGACATGGCATACCTTCTTTATTTCTTTTGTAATACACATTTTCATATTTCTTTAAAAAGTAATATAGAAAAAGAAAAAAAAAAGAAAAAGAATAACAACTCGTAAACTGAAGATCACTTATATATGAGAGAGTTTGTGGTTGTATATTGTAAGATATGTAATTGCCGTTCTCAAAAAACAAAATTAGAAAACAAAATTAAAATGTGTATTACAAATAGCTCCACTAATCCCAAAGAGCACAATGGTGCTATTGCTATATACGGTAAGCTTGAGAATACGTACTGCAAAAAAAATTAGAAGAAAAATGAGATATATTTAATAAGAAACTTTAATGTTCAAACCCCATAGCATGTCAAAAAATATTTACATTGCATCAACAAATATCATGATGTAATTCTCAGTTTAACCGTTGTTAGGTTAAACTTGCCCTTAGTGAAAGGATCCATTCCTCAAGAGATGTACTCTTCATTACACAATCCATTGGCTTGATCAATATTTCGCAACAACATAATCGGGACTCCCACTTTTAAAGCAAGACTGTGGTATTAAGGACTAACGTTGCAAGTGTTTGTTGCAAACTATCGTTAGTTAATGGAAAAAACTAACGACAGTTAGTCTGAGGGACCAAACCAGATTACGGGTCTCAACCACATGGACCAACCCCATTAAAAAAAGTTTAGAGACTATTTCCGTTAAACCCAACAGACCACGATAGTTAAACCATCCAAAGTTTTAGCTTAGCTCAGGCCTCATAAGGATTTTCAAATTGTAAACTTCAAAGGCTCCGACTTGTACACCCATGAATAACATGTATACTTCTTTCTCTGTAAATCATCAACGTTTTTTTAATTGGTGTGGATGTGTGAGATGACCATATGGCAGAACATAAAATATGTGATGCATTTATTTAGTATCCTATGGAACGAAGGAATATCATAATAAGGATCATGTTTACGGAATTACCGTAATCGTCTTCAAATGCTCTTTTTACTAAAGTGTTTTTAAAATTAGTTTCTTCACATGAATGATTGCAATCGATAACTCTAGTTAGTATTGTACTGTAAGTGAAAGTTCAATGCTAATTACGCTTTTGTATTAGCTTTAAAGATGAGACACTGAAAGTAAAAATAACATACTGAAACATTTGGTTTCGTTTTTCTCTCATCTGGTGCTTGTTCATGGCTTCTTTATCCATATTTAATAGGTGATCCCAAAACAACCTAAAAATGATTATTTCAATACATAATCCCAAACAGACCCATGTAATCAGTTTCTAAAAGAAAACCCAAACGACCCTTCAAAGTAGTTTTTCTAAAAGCAATGCCAAACAGTCCCTGAAAGTAGTTTTTCTATAGAGAAATCTCAAACAGCCCCTTATAAGCAATCTCCGAAGATTTGATGACAGTGGGGGAGCTTTCTCCTTTGAAGCCTACAAAACAATGCATCCCTTTAAGTAACAAACTGGACAACTTCATTAGCTTGTAAAAAATTGACAACTTCATTAGCTTGTAAAATATGGACAACTTCCTAATTCACTTTGCCGGCTCGACCCGTTTCCCTTTTAGTAAATGTGGTACTATGTCCCGTGTACTATGTAATATGGTACTATGACCCGTTTCCTTTTTTTCAACTTGTGTCAAACTAAATTAGTAACTTTATATCACACATTTATGCAGGATCTATAGTTAAATCAAAGTAGGTTAAAAAATATATTAACATACGAATAAAAACGCACATAGGTCAAATTAATTTTGATTAATTAGGCATCAATGTAATTGTACCTTTCTCTTCACTGCCTTTTGCCTAAAGTTTCAACACAGATAGGTCAAAATGTCAAATTAATTTTAGCTTCGCGGAAATTAAAAATGGGTCAAACTAATCCACCCAGTTACTTATACATGGGTACATTCGGGCATGTTATATCTCTAATGGGTCAAATAAGTAATAAAAATAGAGAAAAAGGAAAACAAAAAGGTCGACGGATCAATCAATCTAAATGGGTACACTATTATTACACATTGTTAGTAATAAAGTTACTAAAGATATAAAATTTATTATTGATATACCTGTTTATAAGACATCAAAGTAGTAAATACATGTTTACCCAATTATTGTGCACCCATATACTGGTACACTATTATCACACATTGTTCTTGATTGCTCTATTATTCTAAAAATATGAATAAACAAAGTAACGGGCCCTTATGAGTTCTTAGCCTCATATAGCACCTGAATGAGCTGATAGAAGACCCGTGTGGCTCAATCTTTTTCAAATTTATAGCTTTATCATACTTGGTTCCCCTTTGAGCATTCCTGTTAGTAATAAGACAATGAAGAACATGTTAACTTAAAACCCATTACCATGAACTGAACCTACTTACTATTGATCTATCTTTTAGACTAAAGATCAACACAAAAAGGATAAACTATAATCATTAAAAATGCATTTAAGAAGCATACACATTCTCTTTTACGTACATAAAACATATGACTAAAAAAGGATGAAAAAACAATGTTTCCAAAAGCGTATGAATAAAATTATTTGTTCTAAAAAGCAATCCTATATAGGCTCTATAAGCGGTTTCATAAGCAATCCCAAAGTGACCGTAAAAGTAGTTAATCTAATAAGCAATCTTAAACAGACCACACAATATACGATAGCCTAATGATAGTTTACCTATGTTTTCTTTCGTTAAAATAAAAAAAATGGGATCATACAAAAATACTTAAAAGAGTACTACTCACTTTATTTCTGATGATATAAAACTGATTATCTCACCCGATATATGGGTAGAATCTGTTTTTCAAAATACTAAAAAAGTACTACTGTGATTTCAAGATACGCATACCTAAATTATGAGTGTATTATATACGATTACAAAATCCATATTGTTTGAATGTGCACATTCATATACTACTTTAGATGCCTTTTGACCCATTTTTACTACTCAACCCAGTTTGACACTTTGACCCATTTTCAAGTGATTGCGTTGAAATTGGAAACTGTAATACTATATGGTAAACAATTCACATGTGAACTCCTAATCTCACTAACTTTGTACCAAATATTTAAAGCCTATTATCACCTCTTGTTAATGACAGATCTTAAAAATTTCTTCCTAAACAGGATTATATATGAAGCTACCAGGTTACCTTTAAGTTCACAATTTCAAGTGATAGGGTTGAAATTGGCAACTCTAATACAGTATGGTAAACAATTCACATCCAGGTTACCTTTAAGTTCACATGAGCGTTCCTACTCATGAGCAATTTTGCAGCTTCGATATGGCCACGACCAACAGCCCAATGCAAAGGGGCCCGAACCTTACTATCTGCAATTTTAAGAATAACAGTAAATATATATTGCAGTTTGAAAGTTGAAAGCATCCCCAACCCCAATGAAGGTTAACTAATAAATAAATTTTACCAAAAGACTTAAACTAATAAGAAGGTAAGATACTTTCCATATGTACTTAAATGCCACCCTCAACACACTTGATCAAGTTCATATCTACTTCAACCTACTTCATATCTGGAACAATACATCCATTTTTCATGGAGACAGAAAGCAAATGTGGGCATATTATCCTTTTCTTTTCAGGCTAAAATGAGCTGAACAACTTCTATTGCTGCATAAAAAAGTTGGCTTCACATTCACAACTAAATTGAGCTCCACAATTCAACAGAACACGCCCAAGTATAGATGACATCTTGTTCTCTTATTTCATCAATCAACTATCTGCTGATATAGCACACAAAACTCGGTTGAATTGTGGTATTCACATCTTCGGTTGAATTGTGGTATTCACATCTTATGTTTTTTTTTTTTATCACAATGCATAAAATATACATAGTCAACACAAAAAGTGACAAAACTAATGGTATTTATATCACGAAAAGCTTGAATCTTTATAAAAAAATAATAATAATAAACCTTGAGATAAGCAACGATCAACAGCTTCATTAGGGTCCATATCACACTCCTATAAGTCTCGTGGGAATCCTTGCTACACCACCGAATCCAACAAAGGGCTGGCATGTTCACACTTAGGTGCACTCGTAATCTGAATAAATAGTTGATATCCGATTAATAATCACCATTCGAATCTAAAGGTGTCAAAGTTCGTGTCATTTTGTTACAGCAGTGATGGTTACATTTTAGCATTTCAAGAAAAAAGTGAAAAGAGATTAAGAGCAGCTTGTACGTACCTTCCAGTACCAGCGAGGAGATCGACTTCCTTGTCACCTACAAAAAAATCTCTCAAAGTATTTCCTCTTATGTGAGGACCTTGTCAAAGTATTTCCTCATATTACAAAAGCAAGATTTATACTTTCTCACTCAATCGACTTTTCTTAGCAGCTTCTCGATGCTGACCCAACCTTCTTAGTATCTAAACTCAAATTCTGTTTTTTCCATATCTACACCTAAATCAAAACATGTAAAGACGAAGTGTGTATTCATTCTCAGCTAAAATGATTCAAGTAAAACTAAGACATACCCATTCATTTCATGTCATTTGACTTGGCTTCTGCTCCTCGGCCAAACCTACTGTCTTCTCCTTAGTACTCTTACTTTTGCTGGTCAGGGTCCATCTAAAAATTCTCTCTCATTTTCTGCACAAATTCCATTTTTTTAGAATAAGAAAAGAGAACTTCACCCACTTGATGAAAAATTGTAAAAAGATGAATAATCAAAAGGGCAAATACAAAAACTCATTATCAGAACTTGCAACATTTATGATCTGCAACAATTACAACCAAAAGGTTACCTTAATATCAGAATTAGTCTGTCGATTTGTCATATCAAAATCTTGATCTTGAATGAAACACGGAACTGCACCATATTAGCAGATTCACCTGTAACAAAAATCAAACTTAGATGCAATAATCGCCCTAATCAAAACCAGAATTCCAAATAACACCAGTTACCTGCAATAAAAAAAATGACACAAACAAAATCAATTCAAGAACAAAAACTTATTTGATCAACTCTATACCAAAAAAAAAAACATTAATAACTATTTAATCATCCCTAAAACTCAAAGAATAACAAATTATGTGGGCAGCTTTGTCCTCTAACAATAGCTACCCATAACAAATGAAAATGGCAGCTTTGTCCTCTAACAATAGCTACCTATAACAAATTATGTGGGCAGCTTTGTCCTCTAACAATAGCTACCCATAACAAATGATTTGCAACACATAATTCAAAACCCTAAATATTGAAATTAAATTGATACTTACCAATTCTTTGATTGGTGTTTCAGTTATCAGTAGCGTATGATGTCCATTATGTGTGTGTTTTTTTGAATCGAAGAGATATGCTTTTATAGGGATCTCATACAGATTTTGAATTGGTGATTTTGAATTGTTGATATGAAACTGAAGATTAATTGAAACTTGTAGAGGAAGATTTGAAATGGTGATTTTGAATTCGTGATATGTAACTGAATATTGATTTTGAATTGAAGAAGAGGAGCGTGTGTTATTAATGGGATTGAAAACCTTACAAAAATAACCCAAAAGCCTTAAACATACCCGCTCCTCATTAAACACCTTACAAAAATAACACAAAAATGAGACTTATTTGACTTTTAGAGGTGTAATTAATTTTATTTTTTAATGCTCCTGCTTTAGGGAGCTTGTACAATTGCTCTAATTATGGAATTTTTGAGGTGTAATTAATTTTATTTTTTAATGCTCCTGCTTTAGGGCGCTTGTACAAAACCTTATTTTATTAGTTAAAATAGATAGATATGGTTTAAAAATCTATATAAACTCTTTCCTTTTTTTTATACAAGATCTCAATTTAAATCAATCTTCTAGAAAGAAAATGAAAACAAGAAAGATAAAAACGACCAACTAGGGGTGACACTTCTTAGCGCGACATGATAACCAATACTATTAAAAGAAACTTTCACGTAAAAGACTTTCAAGTTTAGCAAGACAAATTCTAGGAAGTTACAATGTAGCTTTGAAGATAATGTAAGCAAGTTGCGATTTAGTGTAAACTCTCCTTTTGGTAAATAAAAGGTACAATAGAATACTGCAACCTACTTTTCAATCTTCTCTTTGTTTTAAACAAAAAGAAAAAGCTTTCCAAATCCGGGCATTGGTTGTCACTTGATCGGGCAAAAATCAACTTTATAACAGCTTCATCACTTAATACTTGATTTATAATTATAGTGGGGCTCACATAACTTTTATTTGTAAATTTTATATAGGTCTCACAAAATTTATGTGTATGAAGTAAATTCATATGTGGAGATATCACTACATTTTTTTTTATGGTCTCAGTTGAACCCATATTTCCCATATTGGTTAAAAACATGAAATGTTCTTTGGTTATATACTACTGGTATGTTTTATATTAACGGTGTATGTACAAATTTTTTGTTTAGGATATAACAGAAGTTGTAAATAAAAATCTTTGAGCTTAACTCATAATACATGCATACAAACAAATATTTTAAACCATATAACAAAATTAATTAAAAAGGGAGTGATTTTTCTTTCTTTTTGAAATCGGTTGTATATATTTAAAAAGAAGTCGATAGCTCAACGTTAATTACTCAAAGCAATTTAGACACTAGGGGAAAAAATTATGGTATCGTCGACTTTCTCCTCAAAACCAACCATAGAAGAGCGTAAAAAAGTATGAGTAAACCGAGCAGCTACAATTCTTCAAAAGATAAGAATATATAATGAACACACACGTCGTATAGATTAGAAAACTAAAGTTTAATGAGTCAACATTTAATTATTATTATGTCCTTATATAGTTATAAGACCATTTCATCCATGTATCCCACATCGGTGGTAAAAATTAATCGTTCTTTGCTTATATACTGCTGTGTACACAGTCATATGTTTTAAGAATAGTACGATGTTTAGGATTTATGTTGATAGTGAGGTTCAAAATTGAACTCCACGATCTAGGTAAGTTCTAAACTTCTAAACTATTATATGATTTCTTACTTTTTAATATCTACTCTAACTTAATTTTCTTTATCTTTAAGGGGTGGCAACCTTGCGGTTTGGGTGGTTCGGCAAGGGTTGCCGATCGGCAACTTGGATTGCCAGTGGATCGGTTAGTTTCGGTGCCTCAATCGGTGAATCTTACCGATTCGGTGGGGGAGAAAAACAAGGAAAACATTACCGTTTGGCATTAATGCAAGGGGAGCATGATGTTTAGGCAAGATTGCCACTTAAAAATGAAGTCTAGACAAGTTTAGGCAAAAAATGTGTTGGATGACCATGATTGGTTGTTTGCAAAAAAAAGATGAGACAACCTTAGGCAAGGTTGCCACCCCTAATAACTACTTTAAAATATTTATTTACAAAGCAATGATTGAACTTCAGTTTTAATATTTACTCTAATTTAACTTTCTTTAGCCTTGATTGTTGCTTGAAAATTTTCATTCATCAATGAGTGGTGTTGTAAATTTATATAGCTTTTTAACCTTTTGGATAGATTTTAAATGAAAAATCATTAAGGCATCATGTCCACACTTTGCTACTTTCAAATCCTTAGCTTTTAATTAAGCAACAATGAAAAAAACTGAGATTACTGAAAATGCCAAAGAATACCATAACCTCAAGTTCCCAAAGGCTACGAGAGTCACTTGAACCAAAGTAAACGAACGAATGGAAGCCTATGTGAATGCAACTACAGTCCGGTCATGAAAACGCAAATAATTAAATACCCAAACAAAAAAATTCATATAACAATCTTGTTTCGTACAATCGATTTAATAGCATTGTATATTAATCCCTCTTAAATAAAACAAAAAATAAGCCATAAGATAGTTTTCTTCAATAGCATTGTATACAAAAAAATTTAAGTATACTTTGTAATCATGTGAGAGTGCATGCCAATTGGCTCATAAAGTTATTTTTCTTCAAAAGCTCGTTATTTCATAATTAATTGTCTATCAGTTTATACCGGTACCAAAAAAGAGTAACATGTAACTATGCAAGTATAAATATTAAAATATTTTGCGTATGCTATCTTGTATTCTTGTTTGATTTTATTTTTCAAAGGTCCAACGTTTGCATGTAAAGTTCCAAGCATACTGAACAAATTAACTGTTTACTCGTAAAACTAAGCCAAGTAAAAGCCATCTTTTGTGTACTTAGATTTGTTTTATAACAAAAGTGAAATGCATGTGTTTTCAGTTAAACATACCGGTTTTTCTTGGCATGTTGATTGATAGCAATAATGGTTTGAAACACTTTGATCAGCAGTATTAAAAGTGTGGTATACATTAACTTTTGGTTCGAATGTAGTCTGTAGAAGAAAGTCGTTGAGGTGAGTGACATTTATACACTTACTTCGATAGTTTATAAGACAGAAATGTTGCTAGATAAAACAATATAGTGTACCCAAAACTCCAATAGACTTTAATTTTTGTTTTGATGGTTCCTCTACCAAACTTCTGAAATTTTGAGTCTCATAGTAGATATAAATGTAGTTTACGGTATAAGTAGAAATAAGATCACGTCTTGAAATTAATACTATGTGAATTATCTGATATGATATCAAAGTTAGCTAGATAAGTCGAAATAATGAAATAATTTGCTTATGTTATCTTGTTTGATATTTTTATTTTCTAATATGGTCTTACTTCTACACTGTATTTCCTTGCGTACTATTTATAATGTCCAGCAATTGATTCTGAAAAACCGAAATACCAAACACCCAGCATGACAAGTGAGGCCAGTTAACCCTCTGATGCTTATAGATTTAAGAACATTGTACTTGTAGCATTTTTTGTCCAGGAAACAAAAGTTTATGTTCGCCATTGATTTATCTAATAACAATCGAAATATCACTTTAAACAACAAGATATTTTCTCCAAATTTTATTTTAACGAAATAGAAATTTTTCTTCATTTTCAAGTATTAAAACATAAAATCTGAATAAAAGACCCCGACGATAAAAAAAGTACCCTAAACTATGTTACACAAGTCTTATTCTTAACAGGTTATTGTGAACACATAAATGGTAGGGTTTAAATACTAAAATTTCATGAGTCAATATGTTGACACTTTATAAATTTGTTTCATAAAGCCATTTTAGCCTTTGCATCCCACATTGGTTAAAGAGATGAATTGTTCTTTAGTTATATACTACAGTGTGCATTGCTAGTTTATGTTAAGAGTAGTGCTATGTTTTGAACGTGTTGGTGGACTTAGTTTAATCGAAAAGATTAAACAGGTTTGACGAACATGTTTAAAAAATTATACAAGCTCTTAAGTTTTTAGTTTCACTCAAGCTCCTTTTTTAACTTCGTACTCCATAAAGTTTACTGTATTTACAAAAATTTAGGGTCTATGTAACATTATGATGATGATGCTTTTTTTTTCTTTTTCTTTTTCTTTTTCTTTTTCTCTAAGATGATGATACCTTGATGTTCGTAAGGTTGATCAGCCTTCTTAATGGTGTCCACCTAATGACGGAGCTCTAGAAATTTAACATGGATGATTCTACAAAGGTTAAAACGTGTTTAGCGGGTGCCGATGTTTTGTTACATACGGAATAGTGAGGGTTGTGATTGTGTTGTTCTCTATCTGAGCTAGTGTTATGGACTCTAATGTTGCATAAATGGTGACCATAAAAGAAGCGTGCAAGGTGACAAAAATGACGAGTTTAATTCTGTGAATATCATTATTGAAAGTGATTATTTGAATGCAATGTTATGGGTTAGTTGTCCAAATAAGAGACCATGGAGGTTATTACCTCACTTCCAGGATATAGACAACTTTTTTCGAGTTGATTAAATGGATCGATTGTTCATGTCAATAACGAACGCGATTATGATGCTTATGAATTGGCCAATGAAGCAGTTTATGACAGATATCCTCGATGTATATCAGTATATGGAAGGTTGATTAAGTCATAGATTGTAATTGTTTTACTTTGGTTATATTTGATGTCGTTAGCGAATGGTATAACTTTAAAATAGATAACTACACCATCTAAGTGTCCTAAGTATTATCTAGCAAGAGGCATAAATAAAGTCATTAACAAATTACAAACCGATGGAACAATAACATGGCAGTTCCAAACTTCCCCCATTTATGCCAGCACTATAAGCAAAAGGCCATTGGTGTACATGAAGTGCAAAAGGAAGACAGTAGCTAGAAACCATGAAACCAAAAACACAAAGTATTACAGGCATTGAAAGGCAATATTCCGTTAAAGACAAAACCCCACCACACAAGACAATAACTATTAGAATTTGCAGCCCCAATCAGGAGTCAGGCCCAATCGTTCCAAGAATATATAGCCTCCTTCGCTCTGTTTGGATCCACAAGAAACCTAATACCTGTAGCACGTCACAAATATATAAGACCATTTTATTCTTACATCTCACATAGCTTGAAGAAAAGAAATGTTCTTTGGTTAAATACAAACATGTATAAGTGATCTTTGACTACTAGTAGACCGTCCTAAATTTGCATATCTTCTTAACGTTTCAATATTTATTCTAACTTAACTTTCTTTTTTTCTTAAAGTACTCTAAAAATTTTATTTACAAAATTTTGATTGAACTTCAATCATCATTGTATATCCGAACTGTTTTAACATGTTTCGTCTTCGACAGAAATGTTCTTCAATTCTTTTTTTCAGTGTGATAGAATTCATAGAAAGTTTTCTTCTTTTTCAAGTGTTAAAGCATTATTTTTAATTCACTGTAAATCACTCAGCCCAGTATGAGCCCAAAAGAGTAAATTGTACATTAGTCCGGGCCCATCATAAGTAAGCCCACTAAGCCTACGTTCGAACTAGGAGAATGAGAATCTAAACTGTTTTGACTTGTATCCAAATTCAACTCAGTTCGATCAGTTGCTATATAAATTTTATCTTTAGGATATAACTAAAGTGGTAAATAAAAAATCTTTGAGCTTAACTCATTTTACATGTATACAAACAAATATTCTAAACCATATAACCAAATTAAACAAGAAGGAAGCGGTTTTTCCTTAAATTGGTTGTATAGATAGCTCAACCTTAGTTACTCATAGCAATTTAGAAAAAAAAAAAAAAAAAAAAAAAAAAAAACCTATACTTTTTACAATACAAAAAAATAATAATAATAAAAATAATAATAATAACAAAAAAATAATAATAAAAATAAAAATAAAAAAGGAGAGAGAGAGAACATTATACTTCATGGCATGCAATTTAGGAAAGAAAGAAACATGGTTGTGTAAGCTATCATAGATTTTCTCCTCAAAACCAAACATAGAAGATTGTGTCTTTGTATAATTAAGAATATAATTAACACGCACGTGGCATAGATTAGAAAACTAAAGTTTAATGAGTCAACATTTAATTATTATGTCTTTGTATAATTAAGACCATTTACATCCATGTATCCCACATCGGTGGTGAAAATGAGTTACTCTTTTGTTATATACTGTTGTGTACATAATCCATATGTTTTGAGAATAGTACGATGTTTAGGATATATGCTGATTTTGAGGTTCATGTACAATATCAAAATTGAAAGTCAGAATCAAAAGTCAGAATCAGTTTCTATCTAAATTACTATATGACTTCTTAATTTTTTCAATACCAACTCTAACTTAACTTTCTTTATCTTTAATAACTACTTGAAAATATTTATTTTTAATATCTACTCTAACTTTATCTTTAATAACTACTTGAAAATATTTTTTATTTACAAAGTAAGGATTGAACTTTTCAGTTTTAATATTTACAAACAACATTATACTTCATGGCATGCAATTTAGGAAAGAAAGAAACATGGTTGTGTAAGTTATCATAGATTTTCTCCTCAAAACCAAACATAGAAGATCATAAAATTATTGTGTATTTGTATAATTAAGAATATGAACACGCACGTGGCATAGATTAGAAAACTGAAGTTCAATGAGTAAACATTTAAATTATTGTGTCTTTGTATAATTAAGACCATTATTACATCCATGTATCCCACATCGGTGGTAAAAATGAGTTATTCTTTTGTTATATACCGTGGTGTACATGAACCCTATGTTTTGAGAATAGTACGATGTTTAGGATATATGCTGATTTTGATCTTTATTTACAAGATCAAAATTGAAAGTTAAAATCAGTATCTACCTAAACTACTACCTCCGTCCCAAAATTATTGTCCACAGACAAAAAACACACAGTTTTAGAAAAGTATCAACTTTACAGCTTTCTCTCTCTTACTTTTTGCACAAAGACAGTTTTACCCTTAATCAATTAATTTCCAACTTTTTTAAAGTTTGTAATAATAACTACAAATAAGGGTAATATGGTAAACTTAATTTATATTCCCTATCCATTTATAGAAGTGGACAATTAATTTGAGACAACCGAAAAAGGAAAGATAGACTATAAATATGGGACGGGGGTAGTATTATATAACTTCTTAATTTTTTTTAATATCAACTCCAACTTAACTTTCTTTATCTTTAATAACTACTTAAAAATATTTTTTATTTACAAAGTAAGGATTGAATTTTATAATTAAAAAAATTGGTTTGTTTAAACAAAACAACACTTATAAAACATAATATTGTAAAGAATTTAATAAAGTTTATGTTTGTTTGTCTATTTTCATTTATGTTCGATCATTTATGTTCGTTTACCGTTCATTTAGTGTCTTAATGAACGAACATAAACAAACATGAACAACTCATTTTCTTAATAAACGAACATAAACAAGAAAATTTGTCCGTTTAAACGTCCGTGTCCGTTTATTTGTCCGGTTAAAATTAAATGAACGAACATGAACTAGGCTCCGTTCGTGTTCGTCCGGTTCGTTTACAGCCCTACATGTGGAGTAACAATGTAAGTGTAAATATTAAAATATTTTGCGTATGTTATCTTGTATTCTTGTTTGATTTTAGACAAAATTACACGGATGGTCCCTGTGGTTTACACGGATTGCAAGTTTAGTCCCTAACTCAAAATAAGTACACCAGACATCCCTATTTTTTGAAACTTGTCACACATTTAGTCCCTATCTTGGATGGCCGTTAGTATATCCGTTAAGTTATTTGTACCGTTAGTCCTTCGTTAATATTTTTTGCACCGTTAGTCCTCATTTTCTAAAAAAGTCCCCATGATTTGCACCGTTAGTCCCTCCATTAATATTTTGCACCGTTATCAATCTTTTTACGTTTTTGTCCGTTTTTTTAATGTTCTTGTCCGTTTTTTTAACGTTTTCGTCAATTTTTTACGTTTTTGTCAATCTTTTTACGTTTACGTCCATTTTCTTACGTTCTCGTCCGTTTTTTTTAACGTTTTTGTCAATCTTTTTACGTTTTCGTCCATTTTTTACGTTCTCGTCCGTTTTTTTAACATTTTCGTCATTTTTTTACGTTTTTTTTCCGCTTTATTACGTATTAGTCTGTTTTCTTATATTTTATCCGTTTTATTATGTTTTCTTCCGGTTTTTTTTATGTTTTTATATGTTTTCTTATATTTTTATCGGTTTTCGCCTTTTTTACGTTTTCGCTCATTTTTTTTGTGATTATGTAAGTACTCTAAAAGAAAATTTGTCATTTGAAAAAAATATTTCTGTGTCAATTTTAAATCACGATTTTGACCCCTTTCTAGTCTGAATATTTAAAAAAAATTCGAATAAATATATTTTTTCAAAATTTTATTTTCTAATTTTTTATTCAAAAAAATTTTGAAAATAAATTCAAAAAATAATTATCGTAAAAAAAAACTTAAAATATTCGAAAAATATTATTTTTTTGGAATTTTTTAGAAAAAAATTTTGAAAAAAAATCATTTTTTTTTTAAATTTCGAATAAAAAAAAATTTCGAATAAATTTTTTTTTTCTAAATTTTATTTTCTAATTTTTTTTTGAAAAAAATTTTGAAAAGAAAAATTCAAAAAATAATTATCGAAAAAAAATCTTAAAATATTCAAAAAATATTTTTTTTGGAATTTTTTATAAAAAATTTAAAAAAAAAATCGAAATTTAAAAAAAAAAATATCGAATAAAATTTTTTTAGAAAATTAAAAAAAAATAGAAATATTTTTATTATTCGAATATTTTAAGATTTGAATTTTTCTAAAAAATATTTTTTCAAAAAAATATTTTTTTTAAAATATTTTTTCTAAAAAATAATTTTTTAAAAAATTTTTATTCGAAAAAAAATTTTATTCAATTTTTTTTAATTTTAGAATTTTTTTTAATTTTAGAATTTTTTTAATTTTAAAAATTTTTATTCGAAAAAATTCTAAAATTTAAAAAAAAATTGAATAAATTTTTTTTTCGAATAAAAATTTTTAAAAAAATATTTTTTAGAAAAAATATTTAAAAAAAAATATTTTTTTCAAATAAAATTTTTAAAATTAAAAAATTCTAAAATTAAAAAAAAAATAATTTAAAAACAAAATTTGAATAAAAAAAATTTTCGTATAAAAATTTTTAAAAAAAAATCTTTTTTAGAAAAAATATTTTAAAAAAAATATTTAAAAAAAAATATTTTTTTCGAATAAAAATTTTTAAAATTAAAAAAATTCTAAAATTAAAAAAAATTCTAAAATTATAAAAAAATTGAATAAAATTTTTTTTCGAATAAAAATTTTTTAAAAAATTATTTTTTAGAAAAAATATTTAAAAAAAAATACTTTTTAGAAAAAATATTTTTTAGAAAAATTCAAATCTTAAAATATTCGAAAAATAAAAATATTTCTATTTTTTTTAATTTTCTAAAAAAATTTTATTCGATATTTTTTTTTTAAATTTCGATTTTTTTTTTAAATTTTTCTAAAAAATTACAAAAAAATATTTTTCGAATATTTTAAGATTTTTTTTCGATAATTATATTTTGAATTTTTTTTTTCAAAATTTTTTTCAAAAAAAACAAATCGAAATTTAAAAAATAGGATTTTTTTTTTAAAATTTTTTTCTAAAAAATTCCAAAAAAAAAATATTTTTCGAATATTTTAAGTTTTTTTTACGATAATTATTTTTTGAATTTATTTTCAAAATTTTTTTGAATAAAAAATTAGAAAATAAAATTTTGAAAAAATATATTTATTCGAATTTTTTTTAAATATTCAGACTAGAAAGGGGTCAAAATCATGATTTAAAATTGACACAGAAACATTTTTTTCAAATGACAAATTTTCTTTTAGTGTACTTACATAATCACAAAAAAATGAGCGAAAACGTAAAAAGGGCTAAAACCGATAAAAATATAAGAAAACATATAAAAACGTAAAAAAAACCGGATGAAAACATAATAAAACGGACAAAATATAAGAAAACAGACTAATACATAATAAAGCGGACAAAAACGTAAAAGAATGACGAAAATGTTAAAAAAACGGACGAGAACGTAAAAAATAGACGAAAACGTAAAAAGATTGACAAAAACGTTAAAAAAAACGGACGAGAACGTAAGAAAATGGACGTAAACGTAAAAAGATTGACAAAAACGTAAAAAATTGACGAAAACGTTAAAAAAACGGACAAGAACGTTAAAAAAATGGACAAAAACGTAAAAAGATTGATAACGGTGCAAAATATTAATGGAGGGACTAACGGTGCAAATCATGGGGACTTTTTTAGAAAATGAGGACTAACGGTGCAAAAAATATTAACGAAGGACTAACGGTACAAATAACTTAACGGATAAACTAACGACCATCCAAGATAGGGACTAAATGTGTGACAAGTTTCAAAAAATAGGGATGTCTGGTGTACTTATTTTGAGTTAGGGACTAAACTTGCAATCCGTGTAAACCACAGGGACCATCCGTGTAATTTTGTCTTGATTTTATTTTTGGAAGGTCTTATAGTTTCAATTTTATTACAATAAAATAGTGTCCAACGTTTGCATGTAAAGTTCCAAGCATACTGAACAAATTTACTCGTAAAATTAAGCCAAGTAAAAGCCATCTTTAACGTTTCTGGGTTTAACAACGTTATACTTGTAACATGTTTCGTCTTCGAAAAAAAGGTTTATGTTCCTCGTCGCTTTATCAAATACAAATCGATATATCACTTGAAGCAACAAGAAATGTTCTTCAAATTTCTATTCAGTGTGATTTAGTTTGCTTGTTATTTTTTTTTAGATGAAACCAATTCAATCCCACATAGGTAAAAGAAATATGATGTTTGTAGTTAATATAACACAAGGTTTATAGAACAAACGTATTTGGACTAGTGTAATATTTCTAGCTATAAGTTTGAAGTACTCTAAACAAATCAAAAGTTATAGTGTACTTTGATCATATGCCTGAAAATTTATACAAACTCCAAACTTTTTATACATGAACTTGTAATTCTAAGTCAATCTTAATATAAACTCCAAACTTCTCATATGCCTGAAAATTTATACAAACTCCAAACTTTTTATACATGAACTTGTAATTCTAAGTCAATCTTAATATAAACTCCAAACTTCTCATATGCCTGAAAATTTATACAAACTCCAAACTTTTTATACATGAACTTGTAATTCTAAGTCAATCTTAATATAAACTCCAAACTTCTTATACATATGAGTTTGTAATTTAAGTAATTTTTAACTGTAAAACATTTTTTCCCCCAAAATCCATAAGTCACATAGTTGGTTAGCTTAAAGCTATCTTTACGCTTCTCTTAATCACTTTTTATATTTATCGCACACATATCTTTCCGCATTTCTCTCATACGAGTATAAGTTTACTAATTTTATATCTTTCTGCACACATATCTTTCGGCATGATAAATGTTTGAATCACCTTTCACAACATAACTCTTATTTTGAACAAAAAAATATTAATCAAAGAAAGTAACATGTAAGTATAAATATCAAAATATTTTGCTTATGTATCTTATTTGATTTTCAATTTGAAAGGTCTTATATAGTAGTTTCAAATTTATTGCAATTAATAATGTCCAACATTTGCATGTATAGTTAGAGTACGATGGCCTAACTGCTTATTCTTAAATCTAAATTATAGATTCAGTGAGAATACAATGGATTATGAGATGTCGAAATGCAAAACGTGGATCATCACAAGTAAGGTCAAGTAAAAAAGCCATAGTGTTTATAACATGATTCGTCTTCAACAAAAAACGTTTATGTTTTCCATCGATTTGTCAAATGCAAATCGATATACTCCGTATCACTTTAACCAACAAGAAAATATATTTATACTAGCTAAAAGACCCGTGAAATTCACGGGTATTTTAAAGAGATGACAAAAAGTAGATAATTACATCTATTACGTAATTAGCCGTTAGTAAGAAATACATGAGTAATTGAGTATACGCATTCATAAATAAAAACTTCGCATAAATTTAACTTATATCTAATCAAACAAATAGTTAAATTACCAGAAGAGACCATAAAGTTGCATAAGCACATATTGTAGTTTTTGGTTTGATGACTTGTTTTTGTTGCAAGAATTCAAAAATATGTTAATTCACTTGTCGATGATTTAAATGGATCTCTAATAACCAATTAGACACATGCAATTCTTGCCTAGAATGATGGATAAATGAGTTGATTAGAAAATAACATTGTATATGTATAAAAGTTTGTACCACTTCTTTGTAGACAATGTTTGGCGTCGAAGTCTTGATGTTGTCATCTTTGTTGCATGATAGGTGTTTGTCGGCCAAGGGTTGAGACTGATAGTTCAATTAGTTGATGATGTTCATACAGTCCAATGGAAGGTTATAATATCGGTTTGTGTTAGACATAGTTATATTTCCAGAGTTTGCATTCTGTATAATGTGGTTTATGAGCATCATTTATCATTTAACTAAATATTTACTCAAAACATGCTTTAAATACACTGTACATCATGCATTCAAACATGTATTTTGGGTATATATATATGATATTTTGATGTTTAGATTGCGTATATATGAAAGGATTATAATTTTTTCATGTTCAACCCCCTCATGTTTTTCCCATGTTACATATTGTGAGATGATATAAATTGGTGAATCATATATTTTATCTAAGAATAACCCCACAATTTTATATATTATTGATAAAACATGACATGACACAAACATTAGAAGATCTCAATCTTATATGAAATTATCCCATAGTATAATATGAGTTGGAAGAATTGAAAGTTTGAAAGTATGAATTTAAGAGGTTCAAATTTTGGAAGAACTACAAATGGAAGACCCTTTCTTGCGTCATTATAACAAAGTAGCACATCGATAAAATTGTATGCCAAAAATATAGAGTGGTAAAAAATAGGTAGTGGTATGTTTTGTCATGACAAATTTAATACTAAGCTTTAAATATTCTGTACTATTTAAATGATATTCTTTATTTTTTTCAAAAAGTGATTCAAGATGATATGATCACTCAATACACCTTATTGAATATTTTGACCGGTTAAAAGAAATATAAATAGGAGACGCATTTTTATGAGTTGGTTTAAAAAGAATGGGGAAATGATCCCTACCGAAGACCCATTTTTATGAGTTGGTTTAAAAAGGGTTATACAAAGTTGTTTATCGTCAGTTTCACATTAAGAGAAGGAGTTTTCAATGTTTATATTTTTATGCCACATATTTCATTGTTTTTCTCTTGTAATAGAGCTTCTTTAAAGCTTTGCTCGTTTGTTGCTTTTCCACACATCTTTTGAATACCCCCGTTAACTAACCCATGACTAAAATATGTTCGCCTCCATGATGTCCCAATATACTAAATTAAATGTTTTAGTTTGAAATTCATCTCAATCAAAAACTTTACACCAGTTGATATAATTAAGATGGTAGTAATAAGTTGCACAAAATTAAGAGAAGGAATAGTCAAATGAGAGGCTACAATTAAAAATGAGTCAATTAAGAATGAGTTATACACACCTTGTACTCAAGCACAATGTGAAACGTATGTGATTGATTGTTGTGCAAGGCCTCATCTTATTATGCTACAATTTGTTCTTTGAAGCTTGCACTACAAAGGGTATCCATACTAATACGCCACTCGTGCCAAATAATAGGATATAAATAGTACTTGCGACCTACCTAGTTAACACACACTTAGGGCATGTTTGTTAAAAGTAGCAATGAGCACTAACAGTGGGCAGTATGAGCAGTAGTCACAACTCGATCACAGGCATTGGAAAAATGAGCATTCTTAAAAATAGCAAAGCTCACTGCTGTTTTGCAAAACGACGACTAAAAATCAGAATGTTAATTGATCACCGCTCACCACTCCAAAAAGATCCACACCGCTCGGTGCCAAATAGACCCTTAAAGAAGAAAAGAAATAAACATCAACACTGCCCATTCCTCTCGCTAAATATTATCCTCCCAAACCATCAAATCAAATGAATATCATAAAATTTTGGACCATAATATAAATGGTAGTATTACCGTCATTCTTGCTCAACATATATAGGTTGCTCGAAATAGGCCACAACTCCGCTACAACCAAGGATTGCGTATCAGATAAGTACATGCTAAACCAATAAAGGTTCAATTAAACTTCCAAGATGGAATCATTAAAGTTTACATGAGAGAAGTTAAACATTACAATGGGTGATACTAAATATATATTATTTAGCCTTATTACGTTAACAACCGCATGAAATTGATCAAGATTATTATAAGGTAATCCTAGTTTGCCGAAACCTTAATCTCAGTAAGCAACAAAGATATTTGACGTTAAACCATAGATATAGCAAACAAACTACTGATACATTGATTGAAAACTTACACCATGAATTATTAAGCACAAAATCTCGAAAGTTTATAACATAAATAAAGCTCGGATCTTTCTCAATCCTTGAAAATCTCGTTAAGCTACCGAAACATCTTAGGATTAGAGTATAGATTAACAAAGTCAGGTGCATTATGATTCCATTCCAGCTGATCTTGGCTCATTTGCACCCAAATGAAGCATGAGTGTGCAAAATAAAATCACATATAGCCCATCTATAGTCAAATTTTCAATTTCGATTTGCTGGCTTTTATTGTATAAGAAAATTTATTGTACCTGCCGAATAACCAATGTGATGTGAGTCTACACTAATATTTAAGATTTAAAAAAACATAAAAATCAGTAATGCACAGTTTAATGGAAATAGTAAGCCTAACCTATAGTTCACAGAAATGGTATCTTACTGTTGCATTTCTTTAGGAGCATTGATTGGCATGCCTAATTGGTATGACTAATTGGCATGCCTAATCTATGTGGCATCTTCTTATTAGTGACAGTAAAGGGGCCCACACTTTCACAAACCAATAAAACATCAACACTTCAATTTAGGCACAAAAGTAGTCATATTTTTAGGTCTCTAAATCATTTCTCTTTCTTTAGTCCTCTAATTGAGTTTTAAAACGGTTGGGATCTTTATTTCAAATAGTGTTATAAACCTTACTTTGTCTAAAAGCCTAATGCCTTTGTTTCTAAACACTACAGCTAAAGCAATAAATAGATTTAGAATAACATTACCTCATGTGGTCATCAAGAACATGTAATAGTTACACTTACATGTGCAAATCCTTGATCCTTAACACATATAATTAGAAGGCTATTAGTTTCATATGCAAGTATGGAAAAGGATATTTTTAACTCCTGTGTTCAAAATATATTTGACCTCTCTCATGTTCCTCTTTGCAATCAAATATAAAGAGTAGAAAAACAAATCGGATCATTATGTGCCTAACTACTAATAAATCATAATGTAAGATAACGGCTAAACATACACAAATTTTTGTGGGTTGACTTGCTATCCCTAATCAATATTTATATTTTTATAAAAATGAGGGACAAATAAGTAATCAAAGCTAGTACCACTTTGCGATAATTACTAATTCCAAAAGGTAGGTTGAGTGGGTTTTGTAAAGGGCAAAATGAGTTATTTCGGTGTGGCAACGCCAAAATTTGTAAGGAATCCATGTGTAATAGTGACAACAGCAGAAGAGGTCTTCTTGTCTTATAAACCATTTTAGTTACTGCAATGCCGCAACACATTATATGCTCCCAAATTCATAATCTGAAACTTCTTCAACACATAAATTCATTTACAACATTATTTCGGAATCTGTGATGATATTGGCTAATTTTGGAACTTAAATGCATTCATCAAGCAAGAAGGACAAGTCATAATAAAACGATTTACCTGATAGTGACATTGTGTTTTGCATCATAGTTCCGCTTCATATCGCGAACATAAGTGAACTTCATAACCTTAAAAAAAAAAAAAAAAAGCAATTCATACAAAATTCAGCTTCTCGTTGTTGGATTACATTGAAACCCGTAGGTATAACTTTATTAATAACCACTATATATAATAGTGAAACCCTAATACCCAAAACCCACAAACCGGGCTTGGGCTGAATTATCCACTAATGAAATTTTTGGTAGGTGTGACGGGTGATAGAGGTGGCTTGATGACCGACTAGGTCTCAAGATCAGCTCTTGATACCATGTTGGATTACATTGAAACCCGTAGGTATAATTTTATTAATAACCACTATATATAATAGTGAAACCCTAATACCCAAAACCCACAAACCGGGCTTGAGCTTAATTATCCACTAATACTCGTGCAGTGTACATAAAATTCCATCATCAATTCGTTACACATGCAACTCAGAATTTCTTTTCCCAATAAAAGAATGTTTGAAGCAGCCTTAGAATTCTGTTTGAAAAAGGAACTGTCATCAATGGAACTCAACATTTAATTTTGAAACATAAACATTCAATTTTATTTATCCTTTCAACATAAAAATTTACCAACTCTGGATAACTATCCGCGATCAAATTTAGCTAACATAGATTCAAGATTAAATTTAACACAAAATAGATATTAAGATTGTTGAGACAAAGATGATAAAAGACATAATAATAAATTACCTCAGAGATGGTGGTAATGGTCTGAGTTCTATGCATATAATTTACAAAACTTTGTTATGTTTGGAATGTTTTAATTGCATAGTTTTCAAAAAGTTTTGAACTTGGCTTACTTAAGAAGCTTCGACATGGGATTTTTAAATCACAAAATTGAAATTGTATTAGGGGGCGTTTGGTTGAAGTAATTTAGAATTCTGGAATTTTATATTCTAGAAAATTTAAATTCTTGAGAATTTAGAATTCCGGAATTTAAAATACCTTCGCATGTTTGGTTGACAGAAATTTATAATTTTTTTTAATATAAATTTCATAAATATTCTATTTAAAAGTTTATAAAAAAATTATAAAAAAAGTTTATAATAAAATTTATAAAAAAAAAGTTTATAAAAATTCATAAAAAAAGTTTATAAAATTAAAAAAAAAAAAGATTTAAAAAAATTTATAAAAAAAGTTTGTAAAAAACTTTTTAAAAAATTTATAAAAAAGTTTATAAAAAAAAGTTTATAAAAAATTTATAAAAATTTTAGAAAAAAAAATTATAAAAAAAGTTTATAAAAAATTTATACAAAATTTATAAAAATAATTTTATTAAAAAAGTTTATAAAAAATTAATAAAAAAGAGATATAAAAAAAGTTTAAAAAAAATTATAAAAAATTTATAAAAAAAAGTTTATAAAACATTTTTCATAAATATTCTATTTAAAAGTTTATAAAAAAAACAATAAGAAAAAAAGTTTATAAAAAAAATTCTAAGTAAGTTAAAATTCCTAACTTTTTGGAGACATTTTAATTTCCTCATTTTAAAGAATTTTAATTTGCTTTGCCATTTAGATTTTCCCCTCTCTTTTGAACCTAACATGGTAATTGGGGGAATTTTAATTTCAAATTCTCCCAAATTTCATGAAATTACTCCAACCAAACGCCCCCTTAGGGATTTTTTGTTTTAGGGGATATTAAATGGGGCATATCACTTTTAATTTTTATAGAAGATATGAAACGGGGAAGGAAAAAAAAACCGAATTATCTGTTTTGTTGTTAATATTTGTCTTTGCCACGTGTCAGCTTGAGGAGAAGAGATATTTTTGGAAAAAATTAATTAGTTGACTTAAGAGGGTTGTACAAAAAGGTTGCTTAAGAGGTTGTACAAAACTCCGTTTTATTAGATAAAACTAGCTTATAGACCCGTGGTAACCCACGGGTTTTTAGATGAGATCGTGCAAAAAAAAAATAGTGTGTGTAAACAAAGTAAGGAAAAATCAAAAAGTAAACAGGATGAATCATAATAAACGGTCATGCACGCGTGCTCCAATCTTGGTAATGTAGATGAAAAGCAAATCTTGACAACCTTGGTAAGGCAATGAGCATTTGTTGATAACCTAATAAGTATAAGAAGAAAGTGGAAGTAAAACATTTTGTGTGATTGATACTATATGTAAAATCAAGAAAACGGCATAAATCACATCATATTCCAATTGGTACATACCTCTCGATACGTGATCATATACCGTAAAGAAACTCTTTGTAGACTACATTTGTAGTAGTGTTTGATAAATTACCATCCGGATCCGAAATAACAACCTTCAAACCCTTTTTTGCTTTTGACGCGTGAAATAGCCACATACAACTGTCCATGTGTGAAAACATTACGTGGTAGGTACAAACCCACTTTTGAAAGTGATTGACCTTGGCTCTTGTTTATCGTCATGGCAAATGAGACTGATGCAGGAAATTGTTTGCGCACGATCTTGAGCAGTAAACGTTTAACAATGCAATGAGCGATAAATGCTTATTGATTGCTTTTGGACTTCCTCTATATCACAAACTAATGCTATCACAATAATCATTCAAGTTTTTCAAATATAACCGTATATGGAGTGGTAAACATTAGAAAAAAAGGTTTTGACCCGTATCATCCATGTGACCAATTCCAACTTTAGCTAAAAATAATTATTTGACCCAACTCCATGAACTTACTATTTGAAGGATATAAATGTACGACTCAAGTGTAAGAGTATGAAAGCCAAAGTCCAATGAGGCATTCGTTTGTAGAAAGTTTGGAAATAATATCACCTTCCTTACAACTGACAACCTTCAAACCCCTTTGCTTTTGACCCTGGAAACGGCATGTCTTGAGCATTAGCAAAAGGGTGTTTCGGGTAGGCTTATGCTTAAAAGTTTTATTTTCATGTCACGTGTGTTTTAAAAGAGTGATAAAAGTAAACATGATATTATGTATTGCGCAATAAGATGTTGGAAAGAAATCAAAGTGAATAAATAAATTAGAATTAGTTGTTACATAACAAATAATAACAAACAAAAGTTCCAGTTGAATTCGTTCAATCCTTTTGGACTTTTGGTTCTTTGACTTTTGGGTCAAGTAACTTTCCGTTGGTATTAGATTCTCCATCCACCGGTATAGCCTCGCCATCATTATTCCATGTTAAACACTTTTCGAGAGGACAACTTTAAGTACTTTTCAACGGTTTATGCGGCGTCCCATCGTCATATATAAGGCAAGCAAAATCCTAATCATAGAGAATAAAAATAGTTATCATAATGTGTACATTTTTAACTTCAGTGAAACGGGTCAAACGTGTAAAAACAAAAAAGTTATCTATGGGAGGGAATGAGTCAAATATAACTATTTGTACTTTGTAGCTTCGTAATAAAGAGATTAAATCACTATTCTAATACTAAGTTCTGAAATCATATATGAAATGTTTAATAGATGGCCAAACAAATTTTTAGCGGGTCAATCCAATCTGTTCCAACCCACCCTACAAATATACCCTTTTACCCCGTTAATAAATCCATCAAATTTTCCACCTATATTGGCACAAAAAATTTACTCCTATGATTCTCGAGCACCTGAATGGATGCAATGTCCAGAACATTTTTTGCATGAAATTTTTAATTCATAATCAAGTACCCAAAAACACCTATTTATATGACCATGATAAATGAGAAATAAAGAAACCTTGTAGCCTTATGCAAATTGAAGGTGGCACACGACCAGGACCATCAGTATCGCCATCAAGTATTAGTTGATGAACCTTCAATAAAACATCCAATCAGGTTCTTCCCATGCGCACCTTCTCCAGCTGTAACTGAAGTTTCCTGGGCCAATCATTCCCTGATTTTTCTAGCCAATTCCTTCCAACATTCTTTGGAATCCCATCTGTCCAATCATTAAAGCCGTTATAGCTCCTGTTGCCATTCTTTTCTCTCGTCTTCATCAACCTGGTATTGCTACTCTCGTTCATCAATACTTACTTCTTGATTTGTACTTTGAACAACCACAACACTTTCTAAGCCTCCTGTTCAATCTGTAACCTGAGAAAGGCATATAAAATGGCATGATACAAAATATGTGTAAGCAATAAAATAAGCCTAATCTAATAAGCTCAAAAGCTGGAAAAAGTTAGCTTATTGGTTTTTCGAAATCGCAATAAGCCAATAAACCCAACACAAATTTAGTTCAACTCGTTACCATAGTGATCAGCAAAACACAGTCCCTCACAATCACAATCCACAATCCTAAACACAATTAAACTCAAACCATTAAATGCTAGCTTAGTTAGGCCTCAAATATAATAAAACCCAAACGAATACTCAAAATGCAAGAAACCTAAAATCGACTCACCATTTTCTGTCAACCTAATCACCACCAAATTCCAAAAACCCACAAAACTTAATAATGTTCAGCGAAAGGTTAGTACAAATATTATTGATAAAAAGATATGAAAGAACCACACTCGAATAGGATGTATCCGCCATGGCTGACAAAAAGGATACCCACTTTCCATTGAAGTATAAATAACAATAGATGATTAAGAACTTCATATGCCTAATATAGTAAACAATGTACTATATTTGGAGAAAGTTTTACTTTTGGGGTATTTGGTTTTGCTTTTGTAGAAGAACCTACACAATTTTTAAAGGCCACATAATAAGCGTGTTAGCCTTAAATAAGCTCATTATGGGTCTGTTGCGTTTTATAGCTTATTTGATAAGCCTAAAAATTAAGCTATTCCAAACACCCCATAACCACCTAATGACTTTTTGCCATTGCTAATTACCTCTAAAGCTAACATTTTCAGCAATATTTGATCATTAGTAACCCGGTTTCAAATATTACCTTTATTATTGCACGGTTTGGAAATGGGTATGGGGTATATTTCACACATTAGTGAGTAACACAACTTTGAAATATATATAAACAATCGAATCAATTAGTATGCTAACCTGTAGGCCTATGGGATTGCGCGGTTCAGGAAGATGTTCAGATGTACAACACAGAATCAAATGTTTCCATGACTCTTAAACCAAAAATGATCACCAGATGATCTTATGAGTGAAATATTTGTTTAGATTTCACTTAAACTATCTTCATCATTACCAGCTTCCTCTACCTCTTCATTCTGCAAAAAAAGATCTCGTTAGTGCAACATTCTTTTAGATTTTACTTAAGCTTTCTTAATTCTTAAGAGCTTCTTCTACATCTTTTGCCAAAATAGCTCTGCTTTTTCCACCAGGGTCATATTAGTAACCCTTTATTTTTCTTGTTTTCTATTAACTTTATATGGTAAGCTTTGTTTGTGAAACCATATCTATCATACCATCATCATCTTTTAAAAAGTAGTTGGTTCCCGTAACTCTTCGTTGCACATGGGTATTTGGAGTGTTTGCTAAGGGTTAATTTAGTGTTTTTACTTCAGGTACTACTGATCAATTAATTTATCAAAAATTCTATTAATTTGGAAATCTTACCTGGTGTTGGTTTAGTTAAATTCAGTTCTATCAAGTGAATCATTTGTTTTCTAATTTACTCGTTTCTGGGGTGCTGGTCGAGTCAAACTTAGTTTATCAAGTAATTAATTTTTTCAAACTTGACTCCTTTCTTGGAGACGGGTCTAGTCAAATTCACACCATTAAGAAAATCATTTGGTTTCTTTCTTATGTCGGATACATCAAACGGGATTTTCTTTACGTCGGTGAAGACTTTTACCCTCTTTTTATTGTAAGGAAAGCATGCTCAAAACGTTAAAAATTCATGAATAAGCAAAGCATGCTCAACAACAAAGTTTTAAATATGTCATGGGTTGTGATTTCATTTCAGTTACGAAAAGCGCTAACATAATTAGCCCAACTCAAATCAGCTTATAAGTCGAAAAATAAAGCTTAAACAAATAACGCCTTAGATTTTAACGATTAGCTAAAACTCTTAATCACACAAACTAACATTTTTGCACAAATGACTCAATTTCGCAACAAAAACCAAAAGCAAAAGGACCTGCTACACATCTGGCACTAATTACATATTGTGGACTTATGTAAAAATCTTCGTTCGTCATTTCACGTACTTTAGATTGAGTTATACCTAAACTTTAGATTGTCATTGTCATAAATGGTTGTAAGTAAATCACTTTAATTTTAAATAAAAATTTAATGTGAAAATATCATACCTCCACGTATACTGATGAAATAGACGGTGCCATCCCTTTAGCAACATGTAGGGGCTTTTAAGGGCTGCAAATAACTATGATAACTGGAAAGTGCATGGCACGTAAAACTTGTGCAGCGAATTGGTCTTTTACAACCTAGGATGGTCACAATTTGAAACCAAATGTTATTAGATGCTTGCTATTCTATGCTTGCTATTCGGATCATTCAAATCATAAATCTGTTATCATCATGGTTATAGACAGAAAAACGTTATGCATCTGTGATAGGAAAAATAAAATTTCAAAATACAATATGATCTTTTAACAAAATGAATCTGTAAAATGTAAGTTTAATTTTGATGCATCCGTTAAAAAAACATTGATTTAATATTTAATATCATCTTTTGATGCATCCGTAAAATTATATAACATACTGATGAGAAGACTATTCTTACCTAACCATCACAGACAACCCGCAGTTAAAAACACTTTCTAGTATGGCTTTTGCATTGTCCAGGACATCAAATTTGGGTCTAGTGGTACTTCCACCTCATCATGAACAATAATACAACTATCAACCAATTGCAAATGCAAACAAAACCTTAAATTAAAAGTTCATGGATTAGTTTATAAAACCTTAAATTTCAAATTTTATGATCACGAATCAGTTCATAGAAAACCTAATATAACTATTTATCAGTTATTATCAATCAATTTTAGGGAAAATGAGCTAATCAAAGTTGAGTGGGTAGAGTTACTTTGCTTATAAGCAGTTTCATTATGCATTTCTAAACAACCCTCATAAGCTAAATTCTTACTAAACAATTCCACACATTGCCTTTAATGTATTCTTAATACTAACATCTTCATAGTTGTTTTGTCTTTTAATGATGATTATTAAAGTAAAACATAGTTTTATCGCAACAATTATCCTTTAAATACATTTACAGGAAATGGAGAAAAAAAAGTGCCTTTGGCTACATAAAAATAGCATGTTTCGACCAACAACCCAAACGATATCTTAAATAGCCATTAAATGCAACTTCTTTATTTCAAATAACACCAACTTATATCGCTCAGTAAGAACTCATATATTTAAAAAAAAAAAGTTCAACAAACATATTGTATGCATACCTTTATAAAGTAACCCGATTGCTTCCTTCTTGTTCTCTTCATCTAGCCATATGAAATCAAAAATAGAATGGATGAGTTAAATTTACCTTGACCTAAAGGTGGAGAATGCTTATAAAGAATAAAATTGTGATAAAATTGGCCATGATGATGCACATAAATTAGTGATAAACAACCTTGATTTGTCGTTCATAGATTATCGAAAAAAGTATGAAAGAGTTTTATTCAGACATGTCAAACATATAATATGCATATATTTAGGCCCGCAACTAATCTTTTGAGAAAGCCTGGTAAAAATAGTATAAAAAACAGACACACATGAAAACAAACAAAACTGGTTTACCTTTTGATCAAAAAACAACTTGAGTCGTCAATTATTTATGCTCTCAGCACACCATGTGTTGGCCAATTCTTCACCCACATCTACCATTAACAACTAACAATAGTAAAAACAGTGAAAAACAAATCCAAATAACTTAATAAAAGAACACATTTTTATTGGAGCCAAATAAGACCACTTACCTGATCGAATTGAGGGTGCTGGAATAAGAAATGTGTATGCATAGAACCTTCATATCTATAAACAAAGTATAATCAAAATTCAAAAACGAATCCTCTAATCATTCTAAATCATTACCTAATGGTGTGCTGAAGAACACCAGAAAAATTAAACATGTATTATCAATAAATCCCTAAAATTTATATTTAAAATTAATTAGTTGACTTAAGAGGGTTGTACAAAAGGTTGCTTAAGAGGTTGTACAAAACTCCGTTTTATTAGATAAAATAGATAGATAGATAGATCATTTTTCAATGAAATAGGAAATTTTCTTCATTTTCAAGAGTTAAAACTTAAAATGGAATAATAGACCTCGAGGATAACTAAAACCGAAAACTTTATTTATGGAATTGTTAGCCCAGGATAGAAGACTTTACATAGGTCTTAACAGATTATTTTTGGCCCATTATCTGTCAGCCCGCTAAGCCCAATGGTTGTAAAATGAAACCAACATTCAAACAAGTCTATTATAAAAATTGTTTCATGCTGGTTAACATGCATAATAAACTCAAGTTTTGAGATCGTCAATCAGTTGGCTAAGATATTGAAATAACGTAAACCAAAAATTCAATTAGAAAGAAGCATGCAGCAAAACGTGAGTTACAAAAGAAAAATAAAAATCTTTACTTGACGGTACAAACAACCCGGCCTATACTATATGGCATGTAACCGAAGAAACAAAAATGAGTTGCATTATCGTTAGTTTTCTCCTCAATCACAACCAAACAAAGAAGATGAAAAAAATATCGTAAAAACATATGTAACTAATGATAAATTTGTACTCAATCTAATGGTTTCAACACTTTAGAAAAGAAAAGAAAGTTTGTACTCGACCATCATAAACTGAGTTACCAAGCTCTAACAAAAGTTCCAAGAGCTTATTCCACATAGGTAGGTGAGCAAACTTGGAATGTGTTTATAAATAAGAATGTGAAGGCATACGATAGTTCACTTTGAAATGTTACAAAAATGGGTGTCTCTCTAGGTTGATTAGTAAACAACACTTTCTAAAGAGTGGTGGCACACCCATCTGGGCAACATTTAAGGTAATTTTTTTTATCATCTTGATTGTAGGAATAATATACAAAAACACTTTTAACCATTGTGTTGCATGATAGTCTTCACTTTCTCAGTAACATGATTCTAGTAGAAATATTAAAATGTGCAATAAATTAGAATATGTTATATTTTTTATTTTGGGAACTGAAAATTGTACGCGAAGTTAGAGATTAAGAATATATCAAGTACACAATATTCTGTTTGTGTATACTTGTATCTACCTATTATATAAGTTAAGGGTTTTTGTTTACTGTGGAGCTTCCAAAAGTTGCCACGTAAGATCTTTGGACCATCCAAAAATTGCCACGTAAGCTCTTTGGAGCTTCCTAAAATTGCCACGTAAGATGTAAATAGTTTTTTTTGGGTAAAGGGTTAATACCCGGTGAATATATTAAGATAAAAATATGTTTGGTACAAAGAGGATGGTAATGAGCCACCCTAACCAAGAACATTATGTTTTGAACAACCTCAAAACATAACAGCCAAACAAACAAGAAACGAGGCTAAACTAGAGATGCACATTGAGACACGCCCAACTTCTATGACAAGCAAACTAGCCTATGTCGACTTGAACATTTGCAATCTTCCAAGTTCTCTTCATCTTCTCCACACAAACTTTCTTTTTGAAATGAATAGAAGCCAATTTGAGCCGGACCATGTCAAGAATAACTCGAGCAACAGCATCAGGATTCCTAGTACCCTTCCCATGGATTCGATTATTGCGTTCCTGCCACACAAAGTATGAAGAAGCTGCCACAATTAACCGACCAACTATAGTTGCAACCTTATTTTGTTTGGAGATGGGAAGAAGCCAAGCAACAATATCACTCCATTTCGGAGAAATACCAGTCATGCGAGCCCCGTCCATCACCAAGTTCCATACTTGCAACGAAAACGGGCACTCAAAGAAGAGGTGCTCATGCGAGTCAGGTTGGGTTTTACATAATGAGCAACGAAGAGTAGCTAAATCGACATCGTTTCCAACGTGCCATTGCCTCATCCTATCATGGGTAACCAGCCGCTTTCGCATCACAAGCCACAAATGCGTCGTATGCCTTGGAATGGCATACTTTGACCATACAAGATATACCCAATCTACTTCCACTCCACGATCACGTATAGCATGCCAAGCATGCTTAACAGAAAAATCATAGCACACGCCATCATATTTCCACATGAGGGAATCCAGTTTGTCGTGTATTAAATTAGGAACAGTGAGTTGGTTCAGGGTAGGATACGAATTGTACCAGGTTATAGGCCAAGTCCATGCACCCTCACGCACAACATCAGCCACCATTTCTTGTTTATCGAAACCAGCGTTACTCACAGCCCTATGAGTTACCCGATTTATCAACAGACACAATTCATCCCAATTGTCAAACCACACAGAAGCTTTGCTTCCATTCCCTAGCTTGTACCAAACATGAGGTCGAACCATGTTACGAATTTGGAGCAGCTTGCGCCAACCCCAACTTGCATTAGATAACAATGGAATATCCCAAAAGCTACGATGTTTGAGTTTGTACGCATATATCCATTTAACCCACATGGATTCTTTGTGTGTTATGAGCTTCCATATATGGCTAGACATTAAAGCAATGTTAAAAGATTCAATTTTTCGCACCCCTAAACCACCTTCAGAAATGGGCATACACACATCATTCCAAGCGACTTTTACTTTCCCACGTTTCATATCACCTTGACACCATAAGAAACCATTCATGAGCTGCTCAATGTCATAAATAACACCTGCAGGAAGGATAAACACCGACGCCCAATACAAATGCATAGAGGACAAAACTGATTTCACGAGCTGCAACCTCCCCGCAAAAGATAACGACTTATTCTTCCAATCACTTATTCGTTTTTGGACACGCTCAATAAGAATTTTACAATCCTTATAAAGAAGCCTAGATGAAGTAAGAGGAACACCCAAGTATTTTATAGGAAGAGATCCACGTTCAAAAGGCATAAGCTTCTAGAGAACGACACAATTGGTAGCCACCACTACACCGCAAAAGACTTCTAGAGAACGACACAATTGGAGACAGCATATGGTTGTCACTAAAGGTTAGGAGGGGCCCATAATTTTCAACACTTTTGCAAAGGGAATGGATTGGCGCTCTCAAAAATTTGATTGAGACACTCAATGTACAAACAGTTAAAACAATTTATATTTACAGTACAACTGTTTAATGCACTGTTTGGAGTGTCCCAATCAAATATGAGAGTGTGCAAATCACCTCCCTTTTACAAATATTTGAACATTTTTTTTGCAACAACCCATGTTGTCACCAAATGTTAGATTAAAATTTTTATTTTTATTTTTGTCAAAAATTAAATAGCCTTGAAAAAAATAAAAAAACCCGCCACACGTTAAAACCAATTAAAAATATTTAATTTTTTTTAATATTTGTTAAAATTACTTTTAAAAAATATATAAATTAGTTTATTCAAAAAATTACTATTTTATTAAGGTACAAAAATTATTTTTGTAGTTGAAATGTGTTTAAAATTATTTATAATTGTTAAAATGATAAATAAAATATTATTATTTTTGTAGCCCAATGAGGTAGTCCACTAAGGCTCAATGTTAACTAGCCTAAAAACAGCCAACACTGTAAATGATATTCTTGAATCTTCTTCCTTTTTCGTTTATACCAACCGCCTCTCACACACAGATACATACACCGACTCAAACCTTGTAGACTACACACACATACATGCAGTCTAATTATTTTAGTTTTTTTTCTCTGAAGATTTAATTACAGATAATTAAAGACGAAGAGTTTGGGTTCCAATTTGGATGAGTGTTTGATTACTTAATTTTTTTATTTTTTTTTGTTTTGTTATGATTTTTTTGTTAAAGATGCAAGAACAGCTAGGGGTGTTATCGGGTCGGGTTGATTCGGCTTTTTGTGTCCCAAATATTGACCAAAACCCAACCCTAACACAATATAAAACACAGTTGAATAAAATTTGCTTATAGACATTATACATATTTGAAGTACCCTTTGGCAATTATATCAACGATATTGTTAGCATCTGTTTCTAACATCACATTAGTTAAAAAGTCAAATTTTGATCATTTGTCTTGTAAATATATATTGATATTGTCACTAAGATTTAACCAATTTTTTTCTTTATGAGGTGTTTCGTATATGCTATTAATTTGTGAAAATAGTTTTTGACTTGAAGTCTTTAAATTTATGTTAATTTGGAAGTTGAAAAGCAACAAGTATGACACCTAAAGTCAATGATCAACTTTATTCTAATTATGGAAGACTGGAACTGATTGTATCTTTAAGAAAAACATTACTTCATTGTTGTGTACTTGTATGGCAATCGGCAAATCAGTAAGACTAAAAAAAAGTGCACAACACATTAACATAACTACATAAGTACAAAACACATTAACATATCAGTAAGATTAGAAAAAAGTTCAGTTGCCTAGAAAAAAATATTAGTATGAAAAAAAAAAAAAAAGTGTGAGGGAGGCTTATACAATTATCGGGTTATCGGGTTGAACCCGAACCCGATAAGTATGAAAAATATAACTCTAACCCGACCCTTTAAGGCTATCGGGTTGACCCGATAGACCCGATAAGCCGAGTTGAACCCAAATGAACCCGACCCTATAAGGCTTTATCGAGTTCGGGTCGGGTCGGGTCGACCATTTGACACCCAAGCAAAAATACGTAAGTATTTTGTTCACGCTAGCTTAGGTCATATTTGTCTTTATCAATAACGGTTGCAAAACACTTGTGTATAAATAGGTTGCTTTTATAGTAGAAAAAATGGGAGCTTTCGGTGACGACATGTCTAAGTCTACTAATTTTTCTTAACCAATTCAATCTTCTATCCCACATTGATTGAAGGAAGAAAATGTTCTTTACATGTATACTATTGTGTGCGACAATAATATGTGTTTAGAAGAGTATAATGTTTTGCGATATACTATTGGCATTGAGGTTCATATACAAAGTTAAAAGATTGAACCTCGACATCTTTAGAATATCCTAAATTTATACAATTCGTTAACCTTTTAATCTTATAACCAATAGAGTATCCTAAATTTATATACAATTTGTTAACCTTCATATTCGGTTGCTTATTTCTATTTATTCAATGACGAAACCCTTAGTTTTTTAATCATAGTCCTTAACCTTTTAATCATATATGTTCAATGACTTATTTTCATCTATTCAATGGTGAAGCTCTCAGATTAACTGCAACTTTTTAATCCTATATATTCACTTATTTTCATCTATTCAATTGCAGAGCCCTTAGAGCATCCACTATGGTGTTTCAAGAATAGGTCTAAAAATTTATGAAGAGGTCCAAGATTTTGTGTACCATAGTGAGGAACCATTTCATGCCAAGGTGGCATGAAAAGGTCTAGGATTTTGGAGAGGTCCAAGAAGTGTTTATTATCATTTTTTATTTTTATTTTTTAACTAAATAATTAATGATATTTAAATGGTGACTGGTGAATTACCAATGTAGCCGTTGAGTGACATTTAAGTTAGAAAACAATAGTTTCGTGATGGACTGTTCTACATAAACTTGTCTCATCTCAAACACTCACTGTTCTATATAAACTATTCTACCTTCTGATGTTCATGATCGCCTTTGACATTGGTTCTATTTTTTTGTTATATCTGCTGTATCAATTGGTTATGGCTGAAATTGTAGGCTGCGTTTAAGCTGCTATTTGGCTTATGTTCCTGGTCTTTGTTGGTGTTTGGTTTATGTTCATGGTCTGCACTACTGTTTGGGTTCAAAAGCATTTTTACGGGATAGTTAAGGTTTCATTTTGCTATTGTTCTTTGGAGTCCTTGGTCCCATTTGTGATTTATATATTCTCTCGTGGGCCTAGTTTATGTAGTAAAGCATTTTTGTTTGTCCTTTGATTCATGTGTCTGCATTTTTGTTTGTCCTTTAATTCATGCTTCCCATTTGTGATTTATACCGGTTTATGTAGTATAGCATTATTTAATAGCATTAATTATGTTGGAACAATTTATAAAGCTTTCACCATAGCGGGAATAGGTTCATAATATGAAATTTTTTAAGAATTAATGATAATGTAAGAGGTGGCAATTTTATAAACCTTTTAATAGGTCCACCATAGTGGATGCCCTTAGCTTCTTAATACGAGTTCTTAACATTTTAAATTCAACGGCTTAATCCATCTATTCAATTATGGAGCCCTTAGAAATGTTGCCTATGGTCCACTATATTTATATTGCCTATATATTTCATTGTAAGTCATATAAATCATATTGTAATGAAAAACAACGTGATTAAATCTTACATCCCACATAGCTTGAAGAACACAAGTGTTCTTTGATTATATACTATGGTGTACATGGACAATATGTGTTAAGAATGATATTATCTTCCGGACATGCTATTTGTAGTGAAGTTCATGTAGTGTGAACTTCGCTACAATTTGCGAGTTCGGAATTTATAGAGCTTCTTAACTTTTTTATATTTACTCTACCTTAACTTTCTTTGTTCTTAACAAGTACACCAAAATTTATTTACAACTTAAAGATCAAACTTCATTTATAGCGTGTATCCAAAATTTACGTAACTTCTTTACCTTTCAATATTTACTTTATCTTAACTTTCTTTGTTCATAACAAATACTCCAAAAAAATTATGTACAAAGATTGAGAGTCTATAATTTTGTGTATCTATTGAAGTAGGATAATGCAAAATACCATGTCTCCTAGTTTTTTTTGGCAATAAAGATTTAAAGTTGCACCACGATACATGACAATTCATGACTTATCAACTGCATTGAATCTAATGAATATGAGCTCTATTTTTTTTTCTAGCGTTTAATGAAATCATCGTTAAAAAAAAAGGTATGAATAGTCAAAGTACATGTACTCACAAGAAATCAATGACAATAATATTAATAACATTCAAGCAATGAAGTTGTTTATATTGCTCTTGAGCAAAAGTCAAATGCAATGTGTTTTTTCGTGTAGACAAATCAATACTCTTTGACATGTCGATTGATTACAACAGCACCAGCAGAGCCATTTTGAATTGTAGTATACCGGTTCTGCAACTAAAATGATGAAAATGTTACAATTTGATCGTGAGTTCGTGACACTCTCCTTTCAAATATTGATGAACCTAATGAATAATAACATGATGATAAATTTGTTCCAATGGTTTTTTAGTTAAGAAATCTGCTTAGAATAACATGAATTAAAGGTGTGATAATCTTAAATGAACAAATTAACTTTGAATACATCTGTGATCGCTATAATGTTCTAAATCCGAAAGTGACATGAGTATGACTTAGTTGAAATAACATAACTATGTTTGCTGCAAATTGGTTTATGTTATGTAATTAGTCTTCATATTAGCTTATTATTATTAGTCAAGTAGGAGTCGGGTAGGTTGGCTTGTGTCCCAAGCCCAACCCGTGTCATTGTAATAGCCGACTTTCTAAGAGTCGGTGTTTCCTCCCCCCTCATCTCTATAAAAGGAGGGGGGGGGGGGGGGGGGGGGGGGGGGTTTGTACGCATTCTTTCAATACTAATCAAGAAACGATTAGGGATACTTACTTGTGCAAAGCTATTCTTTTCTGTCGACATCTTATCTTCGCGGTCGAGTTATCCGTGCTAGTAACCAGGGGTTGTAGGTTGTCGAATCTTACAGTTTAATAACTCATAACCTGAGTATGACTATATTTGTTCAAAATGAAAGCTTGGATGATACACAGGCTAAAAACCACATACAAGTTATTTATTTATTTATTTATTTGACGTAACTTAAATTATAAATAATATAACTCATGATTATGCATAAAACAAACATCATTCATAAACCAAAATTCAATTAGAAAGAAGCAGGCAGCGAAACATTAGTTACAAGAGAATAATAAAAATCTTTACTTGACAGTTCAAACAACCAGGCCTATACTTTATGGAATGTAACCGAAGAAACAAAATGAGTTGCATTATCGAAGTTATCTCCTCAATCACTGCCAAACAAAGAAGATGGAAAAAATATTTGTAAAACCACATGTAACTAATCATAAATTTGTACTCATTCATGGACAGGGGCGAAGCTTGGAAATTTCGAGTGGGGGTCGGGATCTAAAATTTTTTTTTCCTAACACTATGGGGGGTCGAAACCGAATTAAATTGGGGGGGCGAAACCGAAAATACCGAAATTTTTCTACACGAAAACTATATACCCCTACATCGTAAAAAAAATTTCGGGGGGTCGGCCGCCCCTCCCCGCCCCTTAGAAGCTGCGCCCCTGTTCATGGATCTACTCATCTAATGGTTTCAACACTTTAGAAAAGAAAAGAAAGTTTGTACTCGACCATCATTAACCAAGTAACTTTAATTTAAAAGATAAACCGTGTACAATGAACGCATAAATGGAAGAGATCAGAATACTAAAATTCATTAGTCGAAATATAGGTACCTTATTAAAACCTTTTTATTCTTGCATCCCACATTGATTCAAGGAAGGAAGTGTTCTTTACATATATGCTATTGTGCGTAAAAATGATATGTCTTAAGAATAGTATCATGTTTAGGATATGCTATTGGCATTGAGGTTTATGTACGAAGTTAAAAGACTGAACCTTGCGGCAAATAGTGTAATCCTGAACTTATACGAGTCCTTAAACTTTTAATCATCAATAAACGGCTTATTTTAATTTATTTAATGGTAGAGCTCCAATTTTTTTAATTCTTTCAATCATTTTTAAATAGAATGAAAATCTTAATAAGTAGTGGTATGGAATAGTGTCAAAGTAACATGTGAGTCTCACTCCAAATTGTGTAAGATATCAAGTTCAATTTCTGCTATTGCAAACAACTTTTAAGTGATCACGCCGCAATCACTACATTAGAGTCCATAAAATAGCTCGGATAAAGAACGACGCAATCACAACACCCTCACTATTCTGTACCAATCACTGTTACTCGCCAAACCCGGTTTGAACTTTGTCGAATCATCCATGTTATATTTCTTGAGACCCATCATCTCTCACGCGAACACCATTGAGAAGGCCGATCAACCTTACCAATATCAATGTATATATATTGCTGAAATTGATGAAATGCTCACAAAGAAATCCACATTTTATATTGTCTATAATATGCAATCTTAAATTTTGATCAATTGAAGTTTTTTTTTTTTTTAAGAATAGCATAAAGATATCATCATCTAATCTAAATTACCTATAATGCATTTTAGACCCTCTCTCCTAATTTTTTAAAGATTTCCAAAAATAGATTTTAAGCATTACAAGTTCTAAAGCTATATTTACAATCATTTAATGCACCAATACATCTATAAAACACCGATAATGAATGTTAGATTTAAAATACCTTTTCAATAAAAAAATTATAATTAATACACCACATGATACAAACCAAACAAGCTACTAATCTATTATGAAAATCTTAACCTATGGTAACCAGCAAGTACCTTTCATCGCCAATCAATACAATTTCGTAATACTATTAGCTACCGTGTTCATATTGCCATTGCATCATGATGCACGGGTACTCTACCAATTTATACCAGATAGTGTGCGATAAAGTTATTCCTTAAAATTATCAACATACGTAAAGTTATTATAAAAAAAACATATAATTAAATAACATTTTTCGTCAAAAATTTGATCATTGGATACCCGACGCTGCAACGCGATGATACTCTGTTAGTCTTAAAAGAACAATTTAACTTGTAAATAGACATAACTATGACTTAGATGAAACAATGTAAGTTATGTTTGTTGCAAATGGGTTTAATCTATGTTAACTGGTTCAAAATGAAGCTTGAATGATACACATGCAAGCTAAAAACCACGTTTAATTATTCTTTTGTTATGACATAACTCAAAACGTCAAACGGTAAACTAAAAATCATTGCACATAGCTCAAGATACATATAATCAAACAATAGTTGTAACCATAAAGCCACATTTAAATTAAAAAGAAGTAGATAGCTAAATGTGAGTTACTCAAATCAAATTAGAAAAAGAAAAAAACTTAATTTTAACGTACAAACAATACAATAGTTCATGGCATGCAACTGAAAAACAAAATGAGTTGCATTATGGTCGATTTTTTACTCAACCACAACCAAACAATAAAGATCGAGAAAATATAAATAAATCGACGTCTAAGTAGTGATAAATTTGTACTCAATCATGGATCTTCACATCCAATTATTTGATCACTTAATAACTGTAAAGTGTTAACGATGTATAATGAACGCATAAAAGGTATAGGCGGGAATACTAAGATTTTATGAGTCAACATTTAGGTACTTTATTAATTTTTCTTATAAAACCATTTCAATCTTTTATCCCACATTGGTTAAAGGAAGAAAATGTTCTTTACATATATACTATTGTGTGTAAGAATGGTGTGTCTTTAGGATAGTATAATGTTTAGGATACATTGTTCGCATTGAGGTTCATGTTCATAGACAAAAGATTGAACCTCATGCACTGCAATGTAGTCCTAAGCTTATACGAGTCCTAATCTTTTAATCCTACTTATTCAATGGTGGAACTCTTAGCTTTATTTATCTAAGTCCTTAACCTTTTAATCATATATATTCAATGGTTTGTTTCTATCTATTCAATGGCCAAGCCTTCAGCTTTTTAAATATAAGCCCGTAACCTTTTATAGAGCCCTTGGTTTTTTATTGTGAGTCCTTAACCTTTTAATCTTATTATATAAGTGCTTATTAATATATATTTAATGGTGGATCCCTTAGCTTTTTAATCTAAGTACATAACATTATATCATATATATTAAATGGCTTATTTCCATCTATTCATTGGTGGAGCCTTTACCTTCTTAATCTCAGTCCTTAACATTTTAATATTAATTATATATTCAATGGCTTATTTCTATCTATTCAATGGTGGAATCTTTAACTTTATAGTCACACATATTAAATGACTTATTTCGATCAATTTAATGGCTCTCGTCCATTTGGATTGGCAAGAATTGCTTGGCTTGTAACTCGTATTGTGACCAATGGATCCTCAACCCTAGAAGCATGGTTGTCAAAATTTTGTGATGGGTTCATCGTTCCTTGTCCTTTGGTTTATTGTAGTTTTGTAGATTCCTTGTTGACCGTCCTTGGAGCTTTCAACTAATAAAATTCTTTCCTTCCCAGAAGAAAAAAACTGAAAAAACTAAAATGTTGCTAGCTAAGATAACATAGTGTAACCGAAGATGCAAAGGGCACCTCGTTTAGATGTATTAGACTAGAGGTAATGAACACCAAACCTATAACCTTTACGTCTGCGTCACATCATCATTTATCACACCACAAAACCCAGAACTAAAACCAAACAGGTGTAGTGGTGACCACTAAACCAAACACATAATAATGACTCGTTTTTTGCAAACATACCCCCGCAATATACCCTATGTACGAACACCACTAACAAAAAAGAAATGTATCCATCACCTAGCTAGGTAGTGTGCACCACCAAACCAGTGTCAAAAACCCACCACTGAGTGTGGTGGTGAGACAGGTGCAATGGGGCTGGCGTGTAGTGGTGGTACCACCGGTGGTCTACCACCACCCATTACACTTAGGTCCTATTTGAGAGCCTTTGAATAAGGCAATTAAGAGGATATCACATGAAAGCTAATATTGTTTGATAAAAGAATATATGACGCTGAACAATTTTGAAAGCTTCTGAATCATGCATGGCCACAATAATGCAAAATCATACAATGCCTACCTCCTCTTATTTTATCCTTTTCTATTTTTAATCATTGACTTAATACTTGGCTTCAATTATTTATAAGATACATTGTGTATCATGAACAGATAACCATATAGGCTAGAATACCAATATTTCATGAGTAACATTTGGTTTCATTTTTAGTTATTTTATATTGGCCATTTCAACCCCTTGTATCCCATATTGGTTGAAGAGATGAAATGTTCTTTGATTATATACTCTGGTATACAAATGGTATGTGTTCAGAATAATAGTAATGTTTCGGGTACATACTTGTGTATGCAGTTCATCTACAAATTAAGATTGAACTGCATACAAAAGTGCTAACTCGAAATTTATACGACTTCTTAACTTTTAGTATCGACAAGTTCTCCAACATTTATTATGAGTATGATTGGAAAATCCTCAAAAGGTCAATGGGAGATTGGAGTTGAAATCACCATCAAATGTGAGACCTTAGTTTTAAATTTGAAAACATGGTATGATTTTATTATTACCCCAGTCAAACTGTAATCTTGATATGTGTTTCTTAAGGATTCACAAGCAAACACATAAAAAATAAATAAATAAAATAGAACCATTGACTCCAACAAAATGACATTGTCATGAAGCTAGGTGATAGAAAAGAGTTAGCTACTTCATACGTTCATTCTCGTGAACATGACACTCCTCCTGAAAATGATCAACCTTGACCATTGAGTTTTTCTAAGATGGACAACAATACAATTAGAAGTTGAACACCATAGCTAACGACATCAAACACAACCAAACAATAAAAATACAACACTTCTTTTATGTCAACACTTCTGCAACGTTTATAGTCCATAACACTAGCTGGGAGAGAGCATAACACAATCACAACACCCTGATACTCGTCAAACCCGGTTTAACCTTTGTTGAACCATCGTGGTTAAATTTTTAGAGACGTTTTCATCAGGCGGACTCCATTTCGGTCAACCTTATGAACATCAAAGTGTAATACTGAAACTGAGAAAATACTCACAAAGAATCCACATTTATATTGTCTAAAATACAGTCTTAAAGTAATGATCCATTGAAGTATTTAATTTTTTTGCTTTGAATACCATAAAGGTATCATCATCTTAGAACAGATTAACTTATAAATGGACCTGATTATGACTTAGTTGTAACATTGCAAGTTATGTTTTCTGTAAATTGATTTAGTCTATGTTAACTGGTTCAAATTAAACTGAAGCTTGAATGGTACACAAGCTAAAAACCACATTTAAGTGATCTTTTGTTATGACATAACTCAAACGGTAAACTAAAAATCATTGTACATAGCTCACGATACATGTAATCAAACAATAGTTGCAACCATAAAGCAAAATATGAGTTTAAACACATATAATTAGGGGAGCTAGAAAGTTATGGTCGAAAGAGTAAATTTTGATTTATTTTATTTTATTTTAGAAACCACATTATAAATCGATTCGTTAGGAGTGTGAAATAATAAAAACCCCATAGGTGATACGTTTTATTGATACGATATATATATAAAGGAAAATACATAATGAAACCATAAATGACCCAACCCACAATCAGGCTTGAGCCATATCTAATACTTCCCCGCAATCCGAGTAAAAGCAAATAACATATTTGTTGATGAAGACATCCGGCAACCAGCAGAAAATTAATTTTCACCATGCAACAAGAACAAAAGAATAAGCATAGAAACAAAAAATAAAAGTAAAGATTAGACCATTTTTTTCCTTTTTCTTTTTTTGAAAAGAGGATACATGGCGGTGGCTAGAGTTTGACGGGATGCCATAAAGGAGGCGGCAACTTAGTCACCCAGGTCTGACGATCAGACCCGCTCCGATACCATGTTAAATAATGAAAACCCTATAGCTGATAGCCTGGTCGGTATGTATAGAAGCAAATACAAAATGAAACGCTAATTGACCCAACCGGCCAACCCACAATCGGGCTCTGTCTCTACCTCTGCATGTAAACATTGATAAATTTGTACTCGATCGTAGATGTCCTCATCCAATTGTTTCATTGCTTAATAACTGTAATTGGCACTAACATGGAGTAATCAAGTATAGTACGTAGCTTCATCATTCAAGTTTCTTATTTATCTTTCTTATACATAAGACCATTTTTATCTTACATCCCACATAGCTTGAAGAAAATAAATATTCTTTGGTTAAATACAAACACTACAACAATCACTACTTTTCCCGGGGACATTTTGAATCTTTCAGCGGGGACTTCTCCCTGTCCAATACTTTTGGCGGGGACATGTCCCCGCCGAAAGTTCGCCGGCAAAACCCCTTCGCTGTAACCTTTTGGCGGTGACAGACACTACTTTTGGCGGACACGTGGGACCCACACTGCCAGCGTGGACAATTTTGGTCAGGTCAAACATGCCAGCATGGCACTACTTTTGGCGGGGACATGTCCCCGCTAAAAATATTTTACACCGGTGTAATTAGTGCCTTAATCAGATAATTTGATTAATTATTCACCACTTTTGGCGGGGACATGTCCCCGCCAAAAGTGTGCACCAGCTATAACTGGAGCATGCTTTTGGCGGGGACATGTCCCCGCCAAAAGTGCCTGACCCATTTTGCAGCATATTGCTGCAAAATGGGTAATTTACAGATTTTTTCCGGAAAAAATCTACCTGTTCTCACCAACACAAACATGCCAGATTTGCTACAACACCAAAAATTAACTCGCTAAAACTTTAAAATCACAAATAACATAACGGGAATACAATATATCAATCTACGAATATCTTTTTATTCATTGAATCAAAAATAAGTTTTATAATCTAGTGAGCTTTAACAAGCATTTTCACTCAAACATCTATAACTCTAAGAAACCTCCCAACAAAAGTAATTCCAAACAATGTGAAGTCCTTCGGATTCCTCACCATAAATCTGAGTTCCTTGGGTTGTATCTCCCCAATATCTTCCTCCATTGTTGATGCTTTCAAGTAAAATACCTTCACAAATGCATAACATCAATTAGTTACCATTTAAGTAAAAACTTATCGACGACATAAATAAACATTTGCCATCTGTAAAATGAACTAGTACAAGAACATAAATAAACAAATCAAACACCCCTTGGCTGTCTTGTTTTGACCGAAACAAATAAAACCAAGCACACCCCTTTCGAGGGCTGAAACAAGCAAAACCAAACACCCTAAGTAGGCAATGTTGGTGAACCAGATAAGCAAACCCAAGCGCACCCTAAGTGCAGAAAATCAGCAACAATTTCACCCCTTTTTGTGCAGAAAATTAGCAAACAAGCACACCCTTTTTGCGCATAAAATAAGTAGACAAACGCACCCTTTTTGGGGTTGTATTGCAGCAAACAAACGCCCCCTATTGGGGCTGCATTTCAGCAAACAAAGGCCCCTTGTTGGGGCTGTGTTGCACCAGATAAACACCCCTTGTTGGGGCTGCGCCACGCAAAAACGAACACCCTTTTGGGTAGGTTGTGACAGCAGACAACAAACACCCTTGATTTTATTGATGTAAGCTTTTCCTAAACATTTCAACCTTCAAAAATTAGAAATTTCCCCCTATACATTTACCCTTTTTGTTACAAAAACAGGTGCTATATATCTCAATTTTCAGTCATAACTAGATGGGCCAATGCAACTAAGAACACTAAAGCATAAGCAGTTCTAATAAGCACCGTGTGGTGCGGCTGTGGTGCGAAACCAAACAAAACAAACCCATAAGCAGTTCTAATTGTCATTTTCCAACACATTCTAACAAAAAAATGCGCTAGCTATAAAATACATAAACACGAATTTATCACTATAAACTTTTGGCGGCGACATGTCCCCGGTAACACATACAAAAAAAAAGAATATAACAAATAACAAAAATTAACAAAAAAAAAATAAAAAAATATAACAAATAATAATATACCTTTTGGTCTCGGCTCTCGATTGTAGCCTCGGCTCGGTCTTCGCTCTCAGTTTTGGTATTGGCAGTAGACTGTACCAAAAAAAATTAACAAAAAAAAAATAACAAACAAAAAAAAAAAAAAATTAAACACAAACATAACTTAAAATTAACTAAAATTAAAAAAAAAACAAAAAAAAACACCAATCTTAGTGTGTTTTTGTACCGGTTGATGCGAGTGGTGGTGGTCCGGCTCCGGCTGTGGTGCTAACTAAACACAAACAAAAAAAACCCCAAAAATTAACACAAATTGCAAAAATTAACAACAATTAACAAATAAATAAATAAGAAAGAAGAAGAGAATAAGGGAATAGAGAGTAAGAAAGAAGAAGAAGAGAATAGCGAGAATCAAATGGTGGTGCGAGTGTGGGTTGCGGTGGTGGAGATGGTGCTGTGGTGGAGATGGTGCTGTGGTGGTGAAGTAGTGTTGCGGTGGTGGAGATGGTGTTGTGGTGGTGAAGTAGTGTTGCGGTGGTGCGTGGAGATGGTGCTGTGATGGCTGTGTTCATTTTTTTTTATTTTTTCTAAGTGTTGAAGAAACCTAAATCTGCATCTGTTAATAATTGAGGTCACATTTTTTGCGGGGACATGTCCCCGCCGAAAGTTTTCACCAATCGCCAAAAGGTTTGGCGGGATAAAGTAAATGTACCGAGGGAAAATCAAAAAATTTTGGTGAAAACTTTTAGCGGGGACATGTCCCCGCCGAAAGTATTTTTGATAAAAAAAATTATTTTATACCATTTAATTAACTTAAATCAATATTAATTAAATCATTTAAATTTAAATAATTTTTTTCTAAATCATCTTTAATTAATTTAAATATTTTTAAAATTATTTACATCACTTTTTAAAATTATTTACATCACTTTTTAAAATAATTTATATCATTTAAAATAATTTAAATCATTTTAATTAAGTTAAGTCAATATTAAATCTTTTAATTTCAATTAAAAAAAATTTAAAATCATCTTTAATTAACTTAAGACTTTTTAAAATTATTTACATCACTTTTTAAATAATTTAAAATTATTTTTGATAGGTCCTTGGTTAAAAGAATGAGTCGGGATGATATGGTCATACATCAGATGTTAAACAAATGAGTCGAGATGATATGGTTATACATGAGATGTTAAATGAATGAGTCGAGTCGTTATGGATAAGCATAACATGTTAAACGGATGAGTCGAGTTGTTATGGATAAGCATAACATGTTAAATGGATGAGTCGAGTCGTTATGGATAAGCATAACATGTTAAACGGATGAGTCGAGTTGTTATGGATACGCATAACATGTTAAACGGACGAGTCGAGTTGTTATGGATACGCATAACATGTTAAACGGACGAGTCGAGTTGTTATGGATACGCATAACATGTTAAACGAATGAGTCGAGATGATATGGTTATACTTCAGATGTTAAACGAACGAGTCGTGATAATATGGTTATACATGATATGTTAAACGAATGAGTTGAGATGATATGGTTAGACATCAGATGTTAAACGAATGAGTCTAGATGATATCGTTATACATGAGATGTTAAACGAATGAGTCGAGATGATATCGTTATACATGAGATGTTAAACGGACGAGTCGAGTTGTTATAGATACGCATAATACGTTAAACGGATGAGTCGAGTTGCTATTGATAGGCATAACATGTTAAAAGAATGAGTCGAGTCGTTATGGATAAGCATAACATGTTAAACAGACGAGTCGAGTTGTTATGGATATGCATAACATGTTAAACAGACGAGTCGAGTTGTTATATATATGCATAACATGTTAAACGGACGAGTCGAGTTGTTATGGATATGCATAACATGTTAAATAAATGAGTCAAGCCGTTATGGATAAGCATAACATGTTAAACGGATGAGTCGAGTAGTTATGGATAAGCATAACATGTTAAAGGGATGAGTCGAGTCGTTATGGATAAGCATAACATGTTAAACAGACGAGTCGAGTTGTTATGGATACGCATAACATGTTAAACGGACGAGTTGAGTTGTTATGGATATGCATAACATGTTAAATAAATGAGTCGAGCCGTTAAGGATAAGCATAACATGTTAAACGGATGAGTCGAGTTGTTATGGATAAGCATAACATGTTAAAGGGATGAGTCGAGTCGTTATGGATAAGCATAACATGTTAAACAGACGAGTCGAGTTGTTATGGATACGCATAACATGTTAAACGGACGAGTCGAGTTGTTATGGATACGCATAACATGTTAAACGGACGAGTCGAGTTGTTATGGATACGCATAACATGTTAAACGAATGAGTCGAGTTGTTATGGATATGCATAACATGTTAAACAGACGAGTCGAGTTGTTATATATATGCATAACATGTTAAACGGACGAGTCGAGTTGTTATGGATATGCATAACATGTTAAATAAATGAGTCGAGCCGTTATGGATAAGCATAACATGTTAAACGGATGAGTCGAGTTGTTATGGATAAGCATAACATGTTAAAGGGATGAGTCGAGTCGTTATGGATAAGCATAACATGTTAAACAGACGAGTCATGTTAAATAGACGAGTCGAGTTGTTATGGATACGCATAACATGTTAAACGGACGAGTCGAGTTGTTATAGATACGCATAACATGTTAAATCAATGAGTCGAGTTGTTATGGATACGCACAACATGTTAAATGGACGAGTCGAGTTGTTATGGATACGCACAACATGTTAAATGGACAAGTCGAGTTGTTATGGATACGCATAACATGTTAAACGGCCGAGTCGAGTTGTTATGGATACGAATAACATGTTAAACGGATGAGTCGAGTTGTTTTGGATATGCATAACATGATTAACGGACGAGTCGAGTTGTTATAGATATGCATAACATGATTAACGGCCGAGTCGAGTTGTTATATATATATGCATAACATGTTAAACGGACGAGTTGAGTTGTTATGGATATGCATAACATGTTAAACGGATGAGTCGAGTTGTTATGGATACGCATAACATATTAAACGGACGAGTCGAGATAATATCGTTTATTTTTGAATCATTTATTTTTATTTGAAATCATTTTTAATTAGTTTAAATCATTTTTAATTTATTTAAATAAATTTTAATAATTTTAAATGATTTTTAACTTAATTAAATCATTTATATATAAAATCATTTTTTTTTAATATCCCACTTTTGGCGGGGATATGTCCCCGCCAAAAGGTCAGAATTTATTCAAAAAGTGTTGGAGGGAAAAAAAACGCGGGAACAATTAGCCAGCGAGGGAGAATAAGAAAATTTGGTCAAACTTGGGAAAACTTTCCCCGCTAAAAGTTTGCGTTGAATTTCTCCTACTCGGTCAGCCATTTGGTGTGCCAGGTCAGCATGGTTTTTGTCATTTAGCGACTTTCGGCGGGGACATGGGTGTCCCCGCCAAAAGTCTCGTCGCCCGTCCTACTTATTGTTGTAGTGAAAGGTGTGTGTGCACAGCATGTCTTAAGAATAATAGTATGTTTAGGATATGATATTTGCACATGAAGTAATAATGATAACTGAACTTCCATTGCCAAATGTTTGGTCCGAAATTTCTATAGTTTCTTAACGTTTTATTATTTATTTTTGCTTAAATTTTTTATCTTTTATTTCTTATCTTAAAGTACTCTAAAAATTTTCTTTTATACATATCCATCGTACGTGTCATGTCTTGTATCTTTTGATGACAATTTTTCCCTTTTTTCTTAGTCACTTAGTTGAGTATCATATATATCTGAATCTGCTTCAATTATGAAAGTCAAATGACACGAGTCATATATTTTGATGCTTGATGAACATATATATGCAAATCACAGAAAACCTTCCATAGTTTGTAATCCAAAACACACTTTGACTTTCTAAAGAAGTCAACTATGTTAATCAAACTCCAAGAATCCACTTGTTGTCTAATTCCAACATTATATTCTGGTCAAAAAGAGAATAAACATAAATGCAATTTTTTTAGTAATGCAGTAAATTGCTAGAAATGCAGGTAGAAGAATTGTTTTGTATTGAAACTGTATAGTCAACAAGCATGTAAAAAATAGACTATCAACAAGCATAAAAATTTTACTATCAACAAGCATGTAAAAAAAGAGAAGAACCTTGGTCTGTCAGTGAATACATAAAAATATGCAACTGTAAATTGAAAATATCTCAAAAACGATTAAATAAAAATGAATTATTGCAATTTCATTATTTACCTCAAGTCAGATGATTATAGAAATTGAAACATGTTCTTGTGAATTGGCTCCCTTGGACCTTCAAAACTTCTCAAATCATTATTGGAGCACGGTAAAGTAGGTTCCGAATATTGTTTGTATCTTCGATGTAAAACCGTACGACTCAAGCCACCATCTAGACCCAAAAATACGCAGACCTTTCAAATTAATGATGCTCTGTGGAAGATGATTTATGCATGTACCTTGTAAGTGTAACTCTTGTAAACATTTTAAACATCCAAGTTCATCAGGTAACCTCGCGACAAGAACACAATATGAGAGCGTGAAAAGTTTTAGACGTTTCATCTTACATATGCTGTTTGGAACATCTCGTAAAAATATACACTCAGATAGGAGTAGCTTCTCCAAACATTCTAATCGGCCTAGATCCTCTGGTAACTTCTCAAGATACCAACATGATATAAGTTCAAGAGATTTCAGATGTTTCAACATGGAAATGCCATCAGGAAGATGTTTTATCTTTTTGGATGATATAATTAGCTCCTTGAGACCTTCTAACTGTTCAATGTCCTTGGGCGGGTCTGGAATACTCCCCTCAAGTTTTAGCTTTCTTATGTGTCGTAAACCACAAATAACTCTTAGAAAACTCTCAAGGTTTGTGCAGGCACAGTGACCTGCAGAAAGAAGCTTCTCAACATTTCCATATGATGAAGCTGGATCTTCTCTATACAAACATGTAAACCTAAATTTTGGCAAATTATTTTCGGAGTGCAATGGGCATATATCTATGGATTCCGCAATCAAATGTAACTCGGATGCAGGACCAGCCTCAGGTGAATCAAGCAGTTTGAGAAACAAAAAAGATTTGAAACTCAAACAACCACTTAAGTCTAAGTTGACAGTCTTATTTAGACATCCAACTGGAGTATGAAGCTCAAGCAAATTATAACATTCTCTAAGATGTAACCTCTCGATATTCGGAGTGAGACCAAGATCAAGTTTCTCCAACTTTGAACTGTTGAGGCAAATGTATTTGACCTTTGGACATCCGACATTCATGTGAAGTTCTATCAAATCTTGACATCCTTCAAGATTTAATGTCTCAAGATTCGGAGTTACCCCAAGGTTTAGGGTCCTCAACTTTGTATAACTCAGATTAAGAGATATGAGCTTTAAGCAATCATCGGGCATGTTAAGCTCTAACAAATGGACACATCTATGAAGACATATCTTCTCAAGATTCAGAGCCTGCCTAAGGTCAAGGGTTCTCAAGTTCGAACATCTAAGGTCAATGAATCTGAGTTTCCTGAGAACCTATTATAAGGGGAAAAAATAGAAGATAAGCATGGACGTAATACCAAACCAACATATGTGTAACATATATAAGAACGATAAAAGATGTAACACCAAGCAACCATCATTTACCTTTCTTTCTCCCCCTTCCCAAAGGTGTATAATGCTGCTGTAAGGCATTGTAAGAACCCCAAGATTATTTGCTTGAAATGTGGTAGGTAAACACCGAAAAGGGTATGCATGCCAATGCAGACATCGTAAAGAGTTTGGAAAGTATTGAGTAACCTCATCAAACTTCCAATTTTTATGAGAGTTAATGTCTCCATCAGTAAACACGTCAAGAAATCTAAGTTCTTTCATGTTTCCAAGACCTCCAATAATAATTTTGGGATTGATTTCCATTGTCGATAGCTTTATGCATCTTGTTTCTCGAGTACCCTGTAATCCAAACACAATTACAACACAATTTTGTAATAATAAATGAAAATGTTGTTTAGTTTTCTCAACTTTATAATGATTCTTACCAATGAATTAGCTAATGTATCTTTAATTTCTTCATCAACCCACAATCGGCTATGTTTGTTAGGTTCATTGGGGTGCAAACGACGAACAATATTCCTGCCCATTTCTTCTATATGGTCATGCATTCCCATGTAATAACAAGCATTTACAGTAATTAGTGATTTTTGCTCGAGAACTCTCAAACCATTCCTAGCATGAAATCCACAACTTTCAAGAACTCTGATTGCTTTCTCTTTGTTCCAACCTTTTAATATGCATGCAACATCTAGGAATATTTCCTTGTAATCATCTTCTAGACCATTAAAGCTTAGTTCTAGTTTCTCCAAAGTTTCTTTTAAGGGAATGGTTTTCAATCTTTCTAGGGCATCTATCCATTCAGGTTCAATTTTACCACAGAGAAACGAACCCAGAACTCTGATTGTTAAGGGAAGACCAGCTGCATAACATACAACTAGACTTGATAGCTTTTCATACCCTAGAACTGGAATATCTCTTCCAAATGCATATCTACTGAAGAGGCGCATTGCTTCTTCATGTGATAACAATGTAACATCATGGATACACTTCACCCGGTGTGCTATCAACACTTGCTCATCTCTTGTTGTTATGATAATTCTACTCCCCGGCTTAAACCACTCAGGCTCACCAGCTAATGCCTCAAGCTGTTCTATATGATCGACATCATCTAGAACTATTACAACCTTTTTACAACTCATTATCTTTTTCATGCTGTTTTTCCCGTCATAAACACTACTTATGGGGATATCTTTTATTTCCTTCTTTGATACATCAGAAAGGATTTGTCGTTGCAATGAATTCAAACCGGACAAAGAGGCTTTTGAAACTTCTCTGACATTCTCAACAAAGCTTTTGCCTTCAAACTGAACAGATATTCTATTAAAAACAGCTCTGGCCAAAGTTGTCTTCCCACCACCTCCCATCCCCTTGATCCCTATCATGCCGACATCATTAAAACCGGTTTCTAGAGATAAAAGAATATCCTTTGTCCTTGACTCCATGCCTACTAATTTTTCATCAACGCTAAAATTGATGGAACGTAATTCGAGTGAAATCTCTTCAACAATTTTTTGGATGAATTTAGCTTCATGCCTGTATGTTAAAGACAATTCAATAAGCTATATAAGGATATGCAATTCATAATAGGTTGTTTGACTAGTAACTGTTTTATTAAATTTACAATCAACTATTGTAAGTATAAAATTTTCAAGTGAACTTTTGATCAAAGCCAATGTTTAAATGTAAATAAGCCATAAAGAGGTTCTAACTATAGAGCATAACATAAGTTCCAAAATCACCATATATGCTAGAAGATTGAAAATAGTACAGCATGTAATGAAGGAATTACGTACCCATCAAATGTGTTCTTTAATTCCCACCCGGCCAGATCAGCTGCTTCTTTCAAAGCCTCTCTCCATTTGCCAGCAGCTTCTTCCATTTCATGTTTGGAAAACGATTCGCCAACTTTCCCATTTAGTTGGCGCACTTCGGAGGGTTCAACATCAAAGAAGACTGGGTAAGCGGTCTGCTCGGGTGACTTCTGGCACTCGATAATCTTCACAAGCTCATCTAAGCACCAAGATGAAGCTGCATAATTCCTGGAGAACACAATTATGAAACACTTTGAGTCTTGAATGGAGTTTAGTAGCTCATCACTGATCCTTCTACCTTTCTCCATACTCTCGTCGTCCTTGTAAGTGTGAATGTTTTTTCGCTCAAGAGCATAATAAAGATGATCAACAAAGCTTTTACGGGTGTCTTCACCTCTAAAACTTAAAAAGACATCATACTTAAAGCTCTTCTTAGTTAATGGAGTTGAAGAAGATGATGCCATATATAGATCAAATATATGTTCTGGCTGGGAAATTTGTACAAATAGATTATTGCAATGAAAATTGGATGTATAAAACAAAATGTGAATGTGTTGTGCTGGTTTGGACACATAACTCTTTTTCTTTAAAAAATATTACATATAGTTGTCTGGTTTGGACTCTCATAGTTGTCTTTTTCTCATCTAGATAGATATTTCTTATCTAGATTATGCTACATGTAGCTTTACCTATAATTTTTAGTTATTTTCTTCACTACGCGGTCCTAACTTCTGATCATAGTACCCTTTACCCCTCCTACCTCTCTATTACATTTATTTGTTGTGTAAGACATTTTTTTTATGAAATCTTTTTAATCTTACATTCCACAATGGTTGAAAGAAGCAAATGTTCTTCACATATATACTATTGTGAGTAACAACGGTTTGTGTTTAGAATAGTATCATGTTTGGGATATACTGGCGTTGAGGTTCATGTACAAGGTTAAAAAATTGAAGCTCACCGGCATGTGTTTCCAAACTTATACAAGTCCTTAACCTTTTAATTATATAGATTAAATGGCTTATTTCCATCTACTCATTGGTTTAATCATATATATTGAATGGCTTATTTCCATCGATTGATTGGTTTTCTAATCAAAGTCCTTAACCTTTTGATCCTATATACTGAATGGCTTATTTCCATTTATTCAATGACGAAGCTTTTAGCTTTTCAATCCGAGTTCACAACCTTTTAATCCTATATATTCAATGGCTTTATTATCATTTATCCAATTGCTTATTTCCATCTATTCAATGGAGAAACCCTTAGCTTACCAATTTGAGTCTTTATACTTCTAATCCTATAATTTAATGGCTTATTTTCATCTATTCAATGGCGGAGTCTTTAACTTTTTAATCCCATATATTCAATGGCTTATTTCGATGTATTCAATAGCTCTCATCCCTTTGGATTGGCAAGCATTTGCTTGGCTTGTAATTGGTATTGAGATCAATGGATCCTCAACCCGAGAAGCATGGTTGTCAGAACTTTGTGACGGGTTCCTTGTTCCTCATCAAGTGGTATATTGTAGTTGTGTACCATCCTTGAAGCTTTCCTCTAATCGTATTCTAGCCCTTCCAGGGAAAAAAAAACTAAAACGCTACTAGCTAAGATAACATAGTATAACCGAAAGGCCAAAGGGCTCCTTGTTTAGATGTATTAGACCAGAAGTAATGATTATTAAACACATCAACCTATGTAAGCATACATCAGTATTTATCACACCACCAAACCCACCACTAAAGAAGTGTAATGGTGACCACCAAACAAGTATAGTGGTCGGTGTCCAGCAAAAAGGTGTAGTGGTGATCACCAAACCAAAAAATAATAATACCTCATTTTATACAAACACGCCCCACCATATACATCACAAACACACACAAACAAAAAAAGGAAAATAATGCACCCCACCATACTAGTGCCAAAAACAAACCACCGTGCGTGATGGTGGGTGTTGGTGGTCTACCACCACCTATTACACTTACTCTTAGGGCGTTTCAGTTATGAATGTAAGTTTCATGACGCACTTGAATGTAGTTTATGGTACTAAGAAGTATTTCGTTTCAAAAAAACTTAATAGGATTACACGAATTGAGATTAATACGCCGTGGATTATTCATATCGAAGAAAGTTAGATATAAGTAGAATTTTTTTTCTTATTTACTTATTTATTTATTTTTTTGGTGAGGTGTTATATTTTCACTTTAATTTGAAAGTATTTTCATAACAATTTATAATCTCCAACGTTTGCATGCATAATATTTTAAAGCACGATGAGCTAACTTCTTTCAATACTAAAATGCAAAACAACGAGCATCACTTATTAACAACTAAGGCCAGCCAAAATTTAACAACATCATACTTATAGCATGTTTTGTCTTCAGCAAAACCTGCGTTCCAACTAGTAGTAAATTCTGGGATGCTAAAATCTTTGTTAGTTGTGACAAATATTAAAACAAAAAGATGTTATCATATGAACAAAGCTGATGTTTTGCAATGAAACAGTAGCAAATTTAGGTGACTTAATTCTTGTTATTTTATTTTATTTTATTATTTTATGGAAACCAATTCAATCTCACATAGGAAAAGGAAAGAGGATGTTGCTAGTTCATATAACCCATGGTTTATGGAACAGCGATCAAACATAGGGTGGCCGTGTTTGTACTCTAAACACAATTCTTCAAAAGATAAACGGTGTACTAAATGATTAATGAACATATAGAAGGTACGTATAGTTTAGAATATTAAAATTTCACGAGTCAACATTTGGGTACCTTATTAATTTTACATCCCACATTGGTATCAAAAAATAAGCCATAAGATATTTTTCTTTAATAGCATTGTATACAAAAAAATGAAGTATACTTTGTAATCATGTGAGAGTGCATGCCAATTGGCGCATAAAGTTATTTTTCTTCAAAAGCTCGTTATTTCATACTTAATTGAGGGATGGCACATTCATATAATTTTCGGTTAGAGATGCTTGGAATTCTGTTCGTGAACGTGGTAATGAAGTCGACTGGTACCATTTGGTGTGGTCTCGTTTTAGTATACCACAGCATGCCACTCACTTATGGCTTGTTATGAGAAACCGTCTTAAAACTCATGATCGAATGAGGCAATGGGATGTAGGAAGCGATGTTGACCTTAACCAGCTTCGTTGTTCGTTATGCAAGAATCAACCCGACTCTCATGCTCATCTGTTTTTTGAATGTCCATATTTGTTACAGGTTTGGTTTCGTGTTTTGCATAGGGCTGAAATTCAGTTTGCATCGGCTAAATGGAGTGATATAATGGCATGATTAATACCCATATCCAAACGAAACAATGTAGAAATTATTGTGGCTCGGCTTATCTTAGCTGCAGTTTCTTACTTTGTATGGCAAGAGAGGAATAACCGAGTTCATGGAAAGGGCGAGAGGAATGTCGACCAACTGTCTAAGACTATTACCGACACAGTTAGATTAAAATTGGCCTCCATTAGGTTCAAGAAGAAAGATCGGGTTGAAAAGATGCGCAAGACTTGGAGGATTGATTGTATTCGCATGGAAGATGGCTGATAGGCTGTTTGTTTAGTGTGCTAGAGTTCGGAGTGCAAAGTTAGTCTATCTTGAATTTTTTGTTCGATCTCTAGTTTTGTTTTGCTGCCTGTTAAGTTTTGAGTATGTTCAAAACTTATAAGTTTATTGAGGGGTGGATCATGACCACTTCTCCATGTACTATAACTCTTATCATTTTTTAATATATTCACCGGGTATAAACCATTTACCCAAAAAAAATTGTTTATTAGTTTATACTGGTACCAAAAAAAGTAACATGTAACTATGCAAGTATAACTATTAAAATATTTTGCGTATGCTATCTTGTATTCTTGTTTGATTTTATTTTTCAAAGGCCCAACGTTTGCATGTAAAGTTCCAAGCATACTTAACAAATTAAACTGTTTACACGTAAAACTAAGCCAAGTAAAAGCCATCTTTAATATCTACTAGTTATAATACCCCGTGCGCACGCACGGGTTTTTTCCAGAAAAATTCAATTCTATAGTATTATCCTTTAAAAATAAAAAATCTTGTGTACATATTTTAAAAAGTTAGAGCATCAACATGTGTGAAAGTTATAAAAATAGTTAGCAGAAATTGTAAATATAACCGTGGCATCGACCTTGTATTGGATTCTTGAGCGTGTTTCCTTATAATGTTATTGGGCCAAAGGTTCTTTGATCACACGAGTTTACACATAAATCAAATTTATTTTTAAAATTTTGTTTACTATATGGATATATAAGAATTTACTCGTGAAAGTTTAATATGAGTACAACTAATAAGTATGCATGAGTTTTTCATTATGTTTAATATCAATTAATATTTTATAAAAATTTTATTGGATAAAAGATTTAACTTTGTTTAGCTGACATAGATGTTAATGTTGAGGGTGATGTTGTTTAACTTTAACTATTAATATCATGTTGTATAAAATGTGCGAATTTAGTAGCACATAATGAGCGTTAATGAAATTTTTAAAAAATGTTTTTATGGATATCCGTATATAAACTTTAAATAATAATTACATGAGTCGTTATAAGTACAATCGTGTATATTAATTTTCATATCACAGCAACTCGTACTTACCATTTGATATTTATATTACCGTTAATAATAATTTAACTGTATTTAATATTCAAACCAATGTACGTATAGATTAAACTTTTAAATATGATAACATGAGTTCATATTTATATTTAACGTACATAGTAAAAAACTATTTTAATAGATGAAAGTTTGAAATTAATATTTATTTTAAAAGTATTTAACGTATATTAAAACTAATTCGTACATTTATAAAATTTTGTAAGTTTAATGGATGAAAGTCTCAAACCAATCAATACTCATGATTGTAAACAAAGTTCATATTATAAAGTGTAGGGGGTATAAAGTGTAAGGGGTTATTTGTTTATTATCTAAAATTATCAAAAAACTTGAAGATTTATAATTTTATACTTAACTCTTCGTAATATATTTAAAATTTAACCACTAATGTTTTATTAATTACCTCATCTTTTTTAAAGTTTTTATTTTCATAAATTTAATACCTATTTTTTATGTGTTTTTTTTCTCAATTAAATTCTGCACCAAATTTTTTAAAGTTTAACTAAAATCAATTTAATTTTGACTTTTTATTGGCCAATCATATTACTCGATTTCGCCTATATGTCAAAATCGAACATTCCTATTGGTCTAATTTTTTTTCCACTAAGATTTTTTTGTCAAAAAAAACTTCGGAATGATGTAATTCTTTTATTATATAAAAGATTAGAAAGGAAATTTACGAAGATCTAGAGTCCATAGTCATACTTTTGTGTACATAGATTGTTAGTAATAACTTTTAAGGCATCCACATTTTTAGTATTTGTTTTATAACAAAAGTGAAATGCATATGTTTTCAGTTAGACGTACCGGTTTTTCTTGGCATGTTGATTGATAGCAACGATGGTTTGAAAATCGTTGAGGTGTGTTAAGGTAAAATCTTGTGAGGATGTACTTCTTGTATCAGACCTTCGGACAAGTATAGGGACCTGCACACAAGAAGCACACGTTAAGCTCGCCCTGGGAACGTACCCAGGACCAACCTCCGGTGTGAGAGTAAGTATGAATGATACGAAGGGTAAGGGAGTAGTTAGGAGTAAATGCAATATGTGTGTGTTTGTTGTGTGACATAAATGAGGTGGGGGTATTTATACTATCCCACCTCTTTACCTGCTTTACCTCGGGAAGGAGCAAACAGTGTTACACTGTACATAGTAGGTAGGTTGTCAGATCACGTGGGTAACACAATCCCTGAGAATCTGGGATGGCGGCGTGACCGCAATTAATGCTATTGTCCTTCGTGTAAAAGAGGAGTCCTCAGATAATACGATAGCTGTGTTTAACCCTCCGGCTTCTGGATGAGGATCCGAAGGGTTAGTTACCGGAGGCGGTAGAAAAGTCCGAAGGGTGTACACCGTTCGGACACATACGCCAACATGTCCCCCCCAGTATTGGAGTATTGGTTGTAGACCGATGGTTCAATACTTGACAGTCCGAGTGATTTTTAGCGTGGCGGGCTCATATCGGGCTTTAAGATCCGAGCGGCCCATGGGCCTATTAAAATAATATTATTATTCGGTTACAGCTGGATGCCACTAACCTCTCTTGCAGGTATCGAACGGTCCACGTTATGCCACGTCATGATGTACTGTTCGACGCGACGTTCACGTTTCTCAAGGTTTGCCCCTATAAATAGTGCCCTCATATTTTTCATTTCACACCTGCCCTTCTGTTTATTTCTTGCACAGTACAATAATTGCCAGAGCGTTTCACATTTTGCGTTTCGACTTTTTACCGAGGTGCGTTATTTTATATTCGTAGTTTTCTTTTCATATAAGTATCCCTCGGTATCCTTTCTTAAGAATGGCCGCGAGTGAACCCGGTGAGATGAATAATCCGGATAACGAGCCTACAACTAGTAGATCTAAACCGATAGGAAAGTTTGATATGCATGTACATACATCTAAATTATCCCAACATACTCTAGATCGCCTTTGTACAGAATACGGCATTCCGGCCGACTTACATCCCATGGTTCCTCCCGATGGGCTTACCATGAATGAGTTACCGGAGAGTAAGATAGGGCTTTATGTACATCAGGTTAAGTTGGGGGGGGGGGGGGGGGGTGTTAGGGTTCCTTTTTCTTCTTTTCTTTTAGCCGTAATAGGCTACTTTCGGGTACATATTTCCCAACTTGTCCCTATAGGCTTGAATAGGGTTACCCTTTTTGAGGTTCGGTGTTATAGCCTGAACGTTGTACCGACCGTCCCGCTCTTCAGAGTTTTCTATCGGCTATGTAAACAAGGTCACTGGTTCTCATTTGAGAGCCGTACCGGGAAGAGAGCCATGAAGTGCTTTGAGGAACAGCTATCAGGTTTGAAGTTTTGGAAAGACTTCTTCTTTTTGATTGACCGTAGAGCCATTCCGGATGCCATGCCCTGGAGGCATAAAGATTCCAAGATCTCGGACAGGTTTCCTGAGAATTACTCGTTGAAGGATGCGAAGAAGATTGCCAATAAGATGATTGTCCTTCGGAAAACACCCTCCAGCCTGTTGTACGCATATGGATTGTGCAATGTCTTCCAAATTACCGGACATAATTTGGTTATAAAGGATGCCGAGGGGCGTGGTAATGCTTTACTTTTTATTTAACTGTACTTTGTACTTATCTTTCTCATCTCTCTTATACGTTCTTGTTTTGACTTGTAGTTATCTCGATGTCTGAATACTTGGAGCTACCGAACCTGGAAGGCACCGTGGTGAGCAGAGGGGATCCTTTTCCCGAGGGGCATGTCCGTTCGGACCATACTACTAGACCCCTGTCCCCCGGAAAGAAACCTCCTGGCAAAAGCAATCTGCAGAAGGTAGTGGAGGTTGCTGACGACGACGTTGTAGCTGCTAGGGAGGAGAAGGAGAGGAAAGCTAGAGAGAAAGCCCCTGCTGAGAAGAGAAAGGCCGTTGCGACCAGCAAGAATGCTCCGAAACGTAGGAAGCATCTGGTAGTGGAGGAGATTGTGTCTTCGGAGAATAAGAGCAAGAGCAAAACTTTGGACGTCACTCCTATCAACCAAGCTGAACCGCAAACCGACGCCGGGTCTAAGAAGAGGAGATCTCGAGAGAATGAAGACCAAGAAGAAACACAGCCGGACAACAACTTGGCCGAGGGGTCCGGTCATCATGATGGAGAGAACCCAGAGCCTTCTCCGAAGCCTCACTCTCATGGTATGTGATTTTTGCTTTTCTAACTGTCTTGTTTCTTTTGTTGATCATCCCTTACCTTTTGTTCTCAGATGTATCGGTTCATACTGCCCACTCTGAACATCATGCTTCTCCCCAACCGGAGCCTTCAAACAAGTCGCCTCCGGTTGAACCTGGTGCGTTTATCCGAAGATTATCCTGGCTTCTTATTTTTGCTCTCTTTTTTTTTATTTAACATGTTTCTACATTCTCTCCAGGTAATTCGAATCAAACCGGAGGATACTTTGTTCCTGGGTGGACCCTCCGTGACGATGTCCGTATGAATTCTTTCCGGGCATGCCGGGAGATGTTGAATCACCTTGCCACCCCAGCCGAAGAAGAGGCCATTTCAGGGCTTAATAACAATCAACTGGCCCGCCAAGTTTACATCAATTCTGGTTCCGGGGTGGTTCTCCAAGCTGCACTCCTGCAGCGCTTCAGTCAGCTGAACCGAGATCATAGGGAGCTGACGGAGGCCCATATGGGGTGTGGTGATTTGTCTGAGAAGCTGAAGGAAGTGGAAGAGGAGCGTGATGCTGGGACAGCCAAGTTTGACAAACTCTTGAAAGAATTTCACGCTCTGGAGGACGAAGTGAGTGCTGCTTCCACTCGTCAAGAAGGTTTGGTTGAGCAGCTGGAGGAGATGGAGAGGGATAAGAATGAGTGGAGGTCAACGGCTTCATCCCAAGCTGCTAGAATCAAAGAACTTGAGAAGCAGTTGGCCGATAGATCTGCAGAGGTGAATGAGCTGAAAGCACAAGATAAAAATTTGACAGCCAAGCTTGCTCAGTCCGAAATGATTCGCCATAATACTGTGAAGGAACTCATTCCGGCTGTCTGCCGTCGACTTTTTCAGTCTCGTGAGTACAAGAAGAGTATGGGCCGTGTGTACAGCCTCTCTTATACCGCCGGCTTTATTGATGGTGTAAAGGCCGAGTTTGATGGTGGAGCCAAAGTGAGCCGCAAGGAGGAGGATGTTGAAAGGGTTCTAAGTCAAGTGAAAAACCTTAACCGGGATGCACCAGCGACTTGGAAAGCTGAGTTCAACAAAATCTTTGATGCTGAGTATCCATATGTGCAGAAGGTAGCTGGGTCATACCGCCTGCCGTTGGGGGATTTAATGAACTTACAGCCGGAGGGGTATGTACCTCCCGAACCAAGCACTCAGGTTAAAGAAACTCCCCCGGTGGCTGCTGCTCAACCCTCCACTTTGAATGAAGGGAACAAGAAAATATCCGAAAGTGCCTTCTTGTAATTGTCTCTGGTCGGATTATTTCCCAACTTTTGTATTTTGATATACCGGACGTCTGTGTCCGTTGATGAAAATTCTTACATGTATAATTTTATTGGCTGCACTTCTGACAGATGATTTTGATTTCATGTTTTAAGATATCTCGGCCAACCGGTATATTATAACAATCCATTTTTGTTTCAACTTTAACCAAGTAACAAATCACTGGACGGACGGTGTGAAACAGCGGACCATATGATTTTGACTTCGTGCAACCCCGATAGTATAAAATAATTAAACATCTAAACCTTAAAATGATTCGATCACTATGTCGTGATACCGCGGATTGATGGTGTAATGTAACGACCAAATGTAAATTATCCCTCATGGTGTAAGGTAACGAACCGTTTGGTTTTTTTTTTTTTTTTTTTTTTTTTTTTTACACGATTTTAATCATAATGGTGTAATATAACGATCCGCTGGATTTGATTTGTCTTAACCACAACGGTGTAATATAACGAACCGTTTGGTTTTTATTGCAATTTGATCACAACGGTTTAATATACCGAACCGTTTGATAATAAGTTCCTAACCATAACGGTGTAAAGTAACGATCCGTTTGGTTTTTAATATGATTTAATCACAACGGTGTAATATAACGAACCGTTGGATAATAGGTTCTTAACCATAACGGTGTAAAGTAACGATCCGTTTGGTTTTTAATATAATTTGATCACAACGGTGTAATATAACGAACCGTTTGATAATAGGTTCTTAACCATAACGGTGTAAAGTAACGATCCGTTTGGTTTTTCATATAATTTGATCACAACGGTGTAATATAACGAACCGTTTGATAATAGGTTCTTAACCATAACAGTGTAAAGTAACGATCTGTTTGGTTTTTAATATGATTCAATCACAACGGTGTAATATAACGAACCGTTGGATAATAGGTTCTTAACCATAACGGTGTAAAGTAACGATCCGTTTGGTTTCTAATATAATTTGATCACAACGGTGTAATATAACGAACCGTTTGATAATAGGTTCTTAACCATAACGGTGTAAAGTAACGATCCGTTTGGTTTTTAATATGATTTAATCACAACGGTGTAATATAACGAACCGTTTGATAATAGGTTCTTAACCATAACGGTGTAAAGTAACGATCCGTTTGGTTTTTAATATGATTTAATCACAACGGTGTAATATAACGAACCGTTTGATAATAAGTTCGTAACCATAACGGTGTAAAGTAACGATCCGTTTGGTTTTTAATATAATTTGATCACAACGGTGTAATATAACGAACCGTTGGATAATAAGTTCTTAACCACAACGGTGTAATATAACGAACCGTTTGATAGCGAGCTCTTGGCCACAACGGTGTAAAGTAACGACCCGTTTGGACGGAAATAAACATACTAAATAGATGGGAAAAATTCTTCTCCGGATGTTGGAGAAGTATAGATTACTATTAAAGCAAAGCTGTTACATTGTATATTTAGCGGAAACAATTCCGGAGGTTAATAGCGTGCCATGTTCGGGGAATGCTTCGGCCTTCCGTTGTTTCTAGTTTGTATGACCCATTGTGATATGCTTCCACTATTCGGTAAGGACCTTCCCAACTTGGTCCTAACTTTCCTTGGTCTTCCACTCTGCTAGCCTCATTCCTTCTGTAGACAAAATCACCCACTTTGAATGACACTGGGCGGACCCTGTGGTTGTAGTATTGCTCCACTTTTGCCTTATATTTGGCTTCCCGGATCGCAGCCATTTCCCTCCTTTCCTGTAGCAAGTCTAAGTTCAGACGTTGCTCTTCTTCATTGTCATCCGGATTGAACGTCATTGTACGGTACGTGGGCATTCCAATTTCGGCTGGTATAACGGCTTCACTTCCGTACGTCAAGCTGTATGGCGTTTCACCGTTGCTTGTTTTCAAAGAAGTTCTGTATGCCCATAAGACGTTGGGTAGCTCATCGACCCATCCGGCCTTTGCTCTGCCTAGCCTTGTTTTTATACCGTGCATGAGACTTCCGTTAGCCCTTTCGACTAAACCATTTGCTTGAGGATGCGCAACGGCCGTGTTTATTTGTTTGATTTTTAGCTTTGCACACCAGCTCTTGAAAGGATCATTCACGAAGTTTGTGCCATTGTCCGTGACTATGATAGCTGGCAATCCGAACCGGCAAACTATGTTATCCCAGACGAACTTCTTAACTTCCTTACCCGTCGTCTTCGCAAGAGGCTTCGCTTCAATCCACTTGGTAAAGTAATCTATTGCTACAATTACGAACTTTACCTTCCCTGGGGCTTCTGTTAGTGGACCGAGCACATCCATTCCCCATTCATAGAAGGGCCATGGAGCCATGATGGAAGTCAACGTAGTTTTAGGCAATTTCGGTACTGGAGAGTGAATTTGACAAGAGTCACATTTGTTTATTTCTTCCCGAGCATCTTTGTGCATGGTTGGCCAGTAGTATCCTTGACGGATGAGCTTCGCCACAATTGCTCTTGGACCGGAGTGCATGCCGCAAGCACCCTCATGAACCTCTCGGATGATATAATTAGCTTGTAGGGGACCTACACAACGAGCCATCGGACCCAGGTAAGTCTTTTTAAACAGTACGTTTCCCTCCATGACATAGTGGGGAATTTTCATCCGGAGAGTTCTTGCTTCATTAAGATCTTCTGGCCAGATGCCGGTTTTCAAACATTTTATAATTGGTGTCATCCAATTGTCACCCTCTTCTTCCACTATAGCTTTAACCTCTTCTTCAGACGTAGAAGGCTTCTCCAGTACTTCGACTAAAACTTCTTTAGTGAGATGGTTGAAGGCTACGGAAGCCAGCTTGCTCAATACATCGGCCTTTTGATTCTGCGATCTCGGGATGTTTCGGATTCTGAACTTTTTGAATAGTCCGATATGCTCTCTTGTTTTTGCTAGATACCGTATCATACTTTCCTTGGATGCTACAAACTCTCCATTTATTTGACTTGCCACTAGCTTTGAGTCCACTCTGACATCCAGGGCTTCGACATTCATCCGTCTCGCTATTCGGAGACCGGCGAGAAGTGCCTCGTATTCTGCTTCGTTATTGGTGCTAACAAAGTTTAACCGGAGAGCATAGGTGTGTTCGACCTGATCAGGACCAATTAGGACCAGCCCTGCTCCTGAACCCTTCATACTAGACGCTCCGTCTGTATATAGAATCCATTCGTCCGAACTGGATACATCACATACTTCTTTTGCTAGTGACACATTAGTCTTTCCCTTAAGGTCAACTGATATCTCTGAGATGAAGTCAGCGAGCACTTGTCCCTTTACGGAACTTTTTGGAATGTATGTTATGTCGTATGCTCCCAACTCAACGGCATATTTAGTCAGTCTCCCTGACGCTTCGGCTTTGTTTAAAATCTGCTTGACGGGCTGATCAGTTATGACTCTGATTGGGTGCGCTTCGAAATATCTTCTCAGTCGCCTAGATGCGTGCAAGAGCGCTAAAGCCAACTTCTCGATAGGCAAGTAATTCCTTTCGGCCTCTTGCAGTGTTCGGCTGACATAGTGAATCGGCAGTTGCCTTCCGTCCCTCTCAGTTAGAAGAACGGCACTGATCGCTTGACCAGAAGCAGCTAGGTAAACATATAGGATTTCCTTCGGCTTAGGGGGTGGTTAATAATGGGAGTTTTAGGATTAATTGTTTCAGTAGTTGAAATGCTTCTTCTGCCGCCTCCGTCCATTTGTACTCATCCTTATTTTCCTTCGTGATGTTTTTCAAAGTTTCAAAGAACGGGAGAGATTTTTCCGCGGATCTGGCTAAAAAACGGTTCAAAGCTGCTAACTTTCCACTTAGGCTTTGCATTTCCTTCAACGTGGATGGAGACTTCATCTCGGCAATCGCTGTGGCTTTCCTTGGGTTAGCCCTGATTCCTTCGGAAGTTACAATGTAGCCCAGAAATTTCCCTTCTTCCACCCCAAAGGAACATTTTTTCGGATTTAACTTCATGTTTATCTGCCGGAGGTTATAAAAGGTTTCCGAGATATCTGCTAGCATTTCTTTCTCGGTCTTGCTTTTGATCACCATGTCATCTACATAAGCCTCTAGATTTCTTCCTATTTGACTTTGGAAAGCAGAGTCTACTAACCGTTGGTAGGTTGCTCCGGCATTCTTGAGACCAAAGGGCATCTTGGTATAACAGTACGTGCCTTGCTCCGTGTAAAACGTTGTTTTCTCTTCGTCTTCTTCGGCCATCTGAACTTGGTGATACCCTTTGTAGGCATCTAGGAAGCATTTGTATCTGTAGCCTACCACTGACTCTATCTTCCAATCAATCTCCGGTAATGGGTAGTAATCTTTCGGACATGAGGAATTGAGGTTTTTGAAGTCGATACACATCCTCCAACTTCCGTCACACTTTTTCACTAAAACTGGATTTGAAATCCACGTCGGATATTTGACGGGTCTGACTATTCCTGCCCTCATCCACTCTTCCACTTCTTTCGTCACCACTTGATTCTTCTCTGCCGAAAGACTTCGCTTCTTTTGTGCCACCGGTGTGTCTGCCATATTTACGTTTAGCCTATGCTTTATCAACCATCTAGGCACTCCCGTCATATCTGATGGCTGCCATGCAAACACGTCTTTGTTTTTCCTCAACAGTTCAATAAGGCTTCTGCGACCCTCTTTGGAAAAGTTTTTTCCGATGGTTACCAGTTGCTCCGGATAAGCGGGGTTAACCAATATTTCTTCGGTTGTTACGGTGATGTCCTCCCCGCCCTTTATTTCATGAAGTTCTTCGGATCGAGGCCTCTCGATCATTTGTTTTTCTTCTAACCTTCGGCACTCGGATATTATCGACGGACGAGTTCTTAAAGTCGCTATTCCCTTGGGAGTGGGAAATTTGATCCTTGAGTGTATGGTGGATGGTACAGCCCTTATTTCCTTCAACCCTGTTCTTCCCAAGATCACATTATACGGTGAGGGGGAGTTAATGACGCAGAAGCTCATTATGGCTCTTCGGTACATGCCATGGTCACCGAAGCATACCTCTAACTCAATCTTCCCCAACGGTTTGTTTGTCTCACCGGAGAAACCCACTAGGGAAGTGGTGGTTTCTTTGAGCTTGTTTTGGATGTCACTGCTAAGATTGTTAAAACAATGTTCATACATAACATTCACTGCAGACCCTTCGTCTACATATATCCGCCGAACCAGATACCCACTTATGTCTCCTTCAATGATGAGGGGTTCATCGGATAGATCCTCCATCATGATAGGAGGGAAAATAATTGGAGCTTTCATCCACACTTCCTCACGGTCATAACTTCGTCGCTTTGTTCCTCCAGAACATCTTATCATGTTAATCACTTTATCTTTTCCCTTGTCATAATTTCTCATCGGTTCCCTATCTCTTCCGGTATCTCTCTGTTTCCATTCTTTTAACAAATGATCGAGTCTACCGGACTCCAATGCCACTTCTAGTTGCTTCTTCAACTCTCGACAATGGTTGGTCAAGTGGCCAGCTTCTTTATGATATTCACAGAGCTTACCCATGTTTTCACGTGAGGGTTTACCGCCGGTGGGCCGAGGAGCCGGTAGGTTCAGATGACGTTCTGTGGCCAATATCTCCCTCGGGGGTTTTGTGAGTGCGTTTAGTCCAGGACGCTGTTGTCCTTCCCTGAAGGCTCCCATTGGTCTTCGATCCGTACGATAATAATCAGTTCGGTTCAAGTCTTTTCTAGGGGCCACATACGGGTGATACGCCTCTTTGTGACGAGGCTCGTTCCTCCTTTCATTCCGGTATTTATCATCTTTGAAGCTTCTCCTTCTGTTTGACTCAAATCCCTCCCCCCGGGGTAACTCTGTGTTCCGGTATGCTTCCTCTGCCCTGATAAAATCATCCACCCTTGCAAACATTTCTGTTACCGTACGAGGTACCCTGTCCGAAAACTTCTTAGCCAAAGTTGGACACCTATGAGCATTCATGAAAGCCGAAATGCGCATGATTTCCGGCACACCACTGATGTAGCTGGCTTCGTCGGTCCATCTTTCTTTAAAGTTCGCCAACGACTCGTGGGCTCTTCTGACAATCTTGGTGATTTCTCTGGGGTCTTTTGTACATTTTCTTCGAAGGGCAAATCGTGCGGAAAATTGTTCTCTTAATTCATTCCAGCTGTTAATGCTGCCAGGTTCTAAACGCTCAAACCACCCTCCGCCCGCTCCGTCCAGGGTCTGTTGAAACATTAAACACCAAGTAGGCATCGGCCATTGCCCCTGGTTGGCTGCTCCAGTGAACCGGGTAAGATGATCATTCGGATCAGTGGATCCGTCATAAAACTTCATGTTTAGAGGCATTGTATACTTTTCCCCAGCAAACTCTACAATCCGGCTAGTAAATGGTGACCGTAATGCTTCTTTGAATGGTTTGCTTAAATCTTCATTCACTTCGACCACCCTTTCTCTTCGGACCTCATTTCCATCATCCCCAAAATCCAAACGTATCGGCCTGAGCACATTTTCCCCCAGAGCATTATGCATCTTAATCAGGTCGGTCAGGGATGCCATTTGTCCGAGAATTAACTCTTGAAGGTTCGGGGAATTATTCAAGGGATTGTTTGTGTTGGTGTTTACTCCGCTCCCTCCGGCCGATGTAATCGGGGTATGGAAGGGTGGAGGAGGAGGAGGTTCAGTCATCGTTCTTCGGTAGAATGAATAACGGGTCCCACGGATGGCGCCAATTTGTTAAGGTAAAATCTTGTGAGGATGTACTTCTTGTATCAGACCTTCGGACAAGTATAGGGACCTGCACACAAGAAGCACACGTTAAGCTCGCCCTGGGAACGTACCCAGGACCAACCTCCGGTGTGAGAGTAAGTATGAATGATACGAAGGGTAAGGGAGTAGTTAGGAGTAAATGCAATATGTGTGTGTTTGTTGTGTGACATAAATGAGGTGGGGGTATTTATACTATCCCACCTCTTTACCTGCTTTACCTCGGGAAGGAGCAAACAGTGTTACACTGTACATAGTAGGTAGGTTGTCAGATCACGTGGGTAACACAATCCCTGAGAATCTGGGATGGCGGCGTGACCGCAATTAATGCTATTGTCCTTCGTGTAAAAGAGGAGTCCTCAGATAATACGATAGCTGTGTTTAACCCTCCGGCTTCTGGATGAGGATCCGAAGGGTTAGTTACCAGAGGCGGTAGAAAAGTCCGAAGGGTGTACACCGTTCGGACACATACGCCAACAAGGTGAGTGACATTTATACACGTACTTCGATAGTTTATAAGACAGAAATGTTGCTAGATAAAATAATGGGCGAATACCATAAAAAAGTATCATACTTGTCTTAAAATACATTTTTGGGTATCGAACAAATTTTTTTCCTCATATGAATACTCAACTTTCATTTTTTGGTCTCTTTAAGACACTTTGTGACTTTTTTGCACCTCAAATTATTAAAAATCCCGGGGCAAAAATGTCACAAAGTGCCTCAAAGAGGCCAAAAAATAAAGTTCAATACCCATATGAGAAAAAAATTTATTCGATACCCAAAAGTGCCTTTCTTGATAAGTATAGTGCTTTAATATTGTATTTGGCCTGAAATAATATAGTGTACCCGAAACTCCAAAAGACTTTGATTTTTGTTTAGATGGTTCCTCTACCAAACTTCTGAAATTTTAAGTCTCATAGTAGATATAAATGTAGTTCACGGTTTAAGTAGAAATAAGATCACGTCTTGAAATTAATACTATGTGAATTATCTGATATGATATCAAAGTTAGCTAGATAAGTCGAAATAATGAAATAATTTGCTTATGTTATCTTGTTTGATATTTTTATTTTCTAATATGGTCTTACTTTTGCACTATATTTTGAAAGTATTTTCATTACTTACTATTTATAATGTCCAGCAATTGATTCTGAAAAACCGAAATACCAAACACCCAGCATGACAAGTGAGGCCAGTTAACCCTCTGATGTTTATAGATTTTAGAACATTGTACTTGTAGCATGTTTTGTCCAGGAAACAAAAGTTTATGCTCGCCATTGATTTATCTTATAACAATCGAAATATCACTTTAAACAACAAGATGTTTTCTCCAAATATTATTTTAGCGAAATAGAAATCTTTCTTTATTTTCAAGTATTAAAACTTAAAATCTTAATAAAAGACCCCAACGATAAAAATGTACCCAAAAGTATGTTACCACAAGTCTTATTCTTAACAGGTTATTGTGAGGCCCATCACCAGTCGTAAAAGCTCTATAAGTCGGGCAAACGATGTATCGTGAACACATAAATGGTAGGATTAAAATACTAAAATTTCATGAGTCAATATTTTGATACCTTATAAATTTGTTTCATAAAGCCATTTTAGCCTTGCATCCCGCATTGGTTAAAGAGATGAATTGTTCTTTGTTTATATACTACAATGTGCATTGCTAGTATATGTTAAGAATAGTGCTATGTTTTGAACGTGTTGGTGGACTTAGTTTAATTGAAAAGATTAAAAAAGCCACATATCATGTTCAAAAAATTATACAACTTCTTAAGTTTTTAGTTTCACTCAAGCTCTTTTTTTAACTTTGTACTCCATAAAGTTTACTGTATTTACAAAAATATGGGGTCTATGTAACATTGTAAACTTATGATGATGATACTTAGTTTTTTTTTTTCTTTTTCTTTTTTTCTAAGATGATGATACCTTGATGTTCGTAAGGTTGATCAGCCTTCTTAATGGTGTCCACCTAATGACGGGGCTCTAAAAATTTAACATGGATGATTCTACAAAGGTTAAAACGTGTTTAGCGGGTGCCGATGTTTTGTTACATACGGAATAGTGAGGGTTGTGATTGTGTTGTTCTCTATCTGAGCTAGTGTTATGGACTCTAATGTTGCATAAATGGTGACCATAAAAGAAGCGTGCAAGGTGACAAAAATGACGAGTTTAATTCTGTGAACATCATTATTGAAAGTGATTATTTGAATGCAATGTTATGGGTTAGTTGTCCAAATAAGAGACCATGGTGGTTATTACCTCAGTTCCAGGATATAGACAGCTTTTTTCGAGTTGATTAAATGGATTGATTGTTCATGTCAATAACGAACGCGATTATGATGCTTATGAATTGGCCAATGAAGCAGTTTATCACAGATATCCTCGATGTATATCAGTATATGGAAGGTTGATTAAGTCATAGATTGTATTGTTTTACTTTGGTTATATTTGAAGTCATTAGCGATTGGTATAACATTAAAATAGATAACTACACCATCTAAGTGTCCTAAGTATTATCTAGCAAGAGGCATAAATACAGTCATTTACAAACCGATGGAACAATAACATGGCAGTTCCAAACTTCCCCCGTGTATGCTAACACTATAAACAAATAGGTCATTGGTGTACATGATGTGAAAAAGGAAGACAGTAGCCATAAACCATGAAACAAAAAACACATAGTATTACAGGCATTGAAAGACAATACGAAACCCCACCACACAAGACAAAACCTGTTAGAATTTGCATCTCACTCATTCCAAGAAGATATAGCCTCCTTCGCTTTGTTCGGATCCATAAGAAACCTAAGACCTCTAGCACGTATCAAATATATAAGACCATTTTAATCTTATATCCCATATAGCTTGAAGAAAAGAAATGTTCTTTGGTTAAATACAAACGTGTATATGCATAGTATGTGTTAAGAATAGTAGTATGTTTAGGAATGATATTCGTAGTAAAGTTCATGTGATAATGATAAGTGAACTTTGGCTACGAGTAATTTGTATATCTTCTTAACGTTTTAATATTAATTCTAACTTAACTTTCTTTTTTTCTTAAAGTACTCTAAAAATTTTATTTACAAAATTTTGATTGAACTTCATTCATCATTCTAACTTAACTTTCTTCGACAAAAGGTTTATGTTTTCCATCGATGTATCTCTTTAAGCAACAAGAAATGTTATTCAATTCTTTTTGTCAGTGTGATAGAATTCATAGAAAGTTTTCTTGATTTCTTCTTTTTCAGGTGTTAAAACATTATTTTTGATTCACTGTAATAAATTACTCAGCCCAGTGTGAGCCCAGAAGAGTAAATTGTATATTAGTCTGGGCCCATCATAAGTAAGCCCACTAAGCCGAATGGTTGAAAATTGAAACCAACGTTCGAACTAGGAGAATCTAAACTGTTTTATGTTGATTAACATGCTAAGAGCTCAAGTTTTTGAATTTTGAGATCTGTAACTTGGTTGGCTAAGATATTGAAAACCATGTTTACCAAAAAAAATGTTTTATAATAAATAAACGAGATAATAAAGTTGCCAAAGGTGTTTCTTCTTTCTTTTGAAAGTGTAAAACAATATATAGAAGCATACTCAACCAAATAACTGACATAAATCATAATTTAATTTGGATACTAAAATCTTTGTTAGTTGCGACAAAATTTTTAGACAGAATCTTATCTACAAGGGCTGATGTTTTGCAAGTAAAGGGATTATAACACACTTCTTTCATGTATCAGTTACATAGTAGAAATCATGGAATTAGCTGTAAATTCAGCCTAACATTTTTTTATTTATTTTTTATTTTTTATTATTTTTTTTATGAAAACCAATTCAATCCCGCATTGATAAAAGAAAGAAGATGTTGCTTATTAATATACTACATGAAAAAAAAAAAAAAAAAAAAAAAAAAAAAAAAACTGTTTGGACTAGTATTATGTTTCCAAGCATTTTATTTTAAGTTAATATTTATAGCTGTAAAACGTACATTTTTCCCAAAATCCATAACTCACATAGTTGATTAGTTTTGAATTTGAAACCATGTAATCATCTATACTACTTTATAAAAGGTTTAGGACTTGCTAAAAAAAGTAGTCTTAAAATTTGTAAGACCAAAAAATTTCCCTATTAAGAAATAACTAGCCATTTACTCATTTACTCAATAGCAAAAATTAGGATTTGCCGTGACAATATGTTTAGGGTTAAAAAAAAACCAATCTAATTCATGTTCTAATAAGGGATTCACTAATCAGCTTATTAGTAACCAAATATTTACAAAACGCATTAAAACATTTATACAATTATAATAAAAATGATTTTCCCCAAATCAAACATTATTAGGGTTTCATTTAAAAAAACAATTTAATCAACACAAATAATTTAATCAGAAACCAAATAATGAATCAAAATAATTTAATCAAGACAAAGAAAAGCAAAAAAAATATAAAGCTTACAATAACGAAATACAAATGGCCTGGCATCTCCAAATTGATATTATTGACTTTACAAAAATACTACACCGCGAAACGTAAGGAGGAAGGATGTAGAGGAACCTGTGGAGCGGAATTAGTTGTTATTTAATGGTTTCCAAAAATAACGTTAAATACATAACTGAAATTGAAATCGTGTAAGAAGAAGGGTAGAGAAGAAACTGTAATTGGATGATTGGGTTGACTTTGATATTTTGTTGTTACAAATGATTGTGCATAAGACGGATGTACATTGCTGCTATATATGGTATCTACACGTCAGTAAATTAATTACAATTTTAATGCACGTGCTTAGGAAGGTTGTAAAAAACCTTCGTTTATTAGAGAAAATAGATTAGTAGACATCATGGAATTAGCTGTAAATTCAGCCTAACATTTTTTTTATGAAAACCAATTCAATCCCGCATAGATAAAAGAAAGAAGATGTTGCTTATTAATATACTACATGGTTTATGGAAGAAAAAAAAAACCTGTTTGGACTAGTATTATGTTTCCAAGCATTTTATTTTAAGTTAATATTTATAGCTGTAAAACGTACATTTTTCCCAAAATCCATAACTCACATAGTTGATTAGCTTTGAATTTGAAACCATGTAATCATCTATACTACTTTATAAAAGGTTTAGGACTTGCTAAAAAAAGTAGTCTTAAAATTTGTAAGACCAAAAAATTTCCCTATTAAGAAATAACTAGCCATTTACTCATTTACTCAATAGCAAAAATTAGGATTTGCCGTGACAATATGTTTAGGGTTAAAAAAAAAACCAATCTAATTCATGTTCTAATAAGGGATTCACTAATCAGCTTATTAGTAACCAAATATTTACAAAACGCATTAAAACATTTATACAATTATAATAAAAATGATTTTCCCCAAATCAAACATTATTAGGGTTTCATTTAAAAAACAATTTAATCAACACAAATAATTTAATCAGAAACCAAATAATGAATCAAAATAATTTAATCAAGACAAAGAAAAGCAAAAAAAATATAAAGCTTACAATAACGAAATACAAATGGCCTGGCATCTCCAAATTGATATTATTGACTTTACAAAAATACTACACCGCGAAACGTAAGGAGGAAGGATGTAGAGGAACCTGTGGAGCGGAATTAGTTGTTATTTAATGGTTTCCAAAAATAACGTTAAATACATAACTGAAATTGAAATCGTGTAAGAAGAAGGGTAGAGAAGAAACTGAAATTGGATGATTGGGTTGACTTTGATATTTTGTTGTTACAAATGATTGTGCATAAGACGGATGTACATTGCTGCTATATATGGTATCTACACGTCAGTAAATTAATTACAATTTTAATGCACGTGCTTAGGAAGGTTGTAAAAAACCTTCGTTTATTAGAGAAAATAGATTAGTAGACATCATGGAATTAGCTGTAAATTCAGCCTAACATTTTTTTTATGAAAACCAATTCAATCCCGCATAGATAAAAGAAAGAAGATGTTGCTTATTAATATACTACATGGTTTATGGAAGAAAAAAAAAACCTGTTTGGACTAGTATTATGTTTCCAAGCATTTTATTTTAAGTTAATATTTATAGCTGTAAAACGTACATTTTTCCCAAAATCCATAACTCACATAGTTGATTAGTTTTGAATTTGAAACCATGTAATCATCTATACTACTTTATAAAAGGTTTAGGACTTGCTAAAAAAAGTAGTCTTAAAATTTGTAAGACCAAAAAATTTCCCTATTAAGAAATAACTAGCCATTTACTCATTTACTCAATAGCAATACGTGAGAAATAACAAGCCTGTGGTCAATACATTAAAAGCCTGTAATAAAAAGGCTTTATGACCAAAAACTTGACTTTATGGAAACATTTAAGTTAATTTTGCTATAAACTTAATACATACGCATGGTCAAAGTAACAGCTCATTTCAACAGTATGGAAATTAAATGTAAAGTTAGTAACAATCGTAGTCACAGCCCATGTCATCATAGCTTGCATTACATCCTGAAAATTAGCTTGTAACAGCCCATAATTATTACACACCCATACCTGTAAAATAGTATGCAACTGTTAATCTTCTATATATCCCTTTATATAGGTTCATCAGAAGCTTGTAATTCGATGTCAAATTTACCCACCCACTCTTTTATAGTGTCTCCATATAAACACGCAATCTCAACATCACCATTTCTGTTTTCTTTTGTAAGCCTTCTTATTTGTTATCCATTATTTCATATGCAGTGGTTGTTTCTCATCACATGGACCTAAGGTAAACAACTCTCTTCCCACATCTTGCTTTTTTATAACTCAAATAATTGTAGTCACTTTTTTAAGACAACTTCTGAAGTTTATGTCTTTGTCTGTACGTTTCCGTGTTCAATATTTGGTGTTTGCAGGAGGCCTTAGGGAAAGAAACTCTAGAAGCAAGCCTTCAAAAGGAAGAGGAACTATGCATAAAATTTACGGAGAACGTCTTACGTAAATGTCCACGTACACACCTCATTTCTCATACACACTCATGTTCTCTCAAAATCTTTGTTACACATTTTCTCTCATCTTCTCCATCATCATCTTCTCTTATGGCTCTTTTTCCATACCTCTGCCCATAGATGGTAAACCTTTAACTTTTACTCATCTTTTGTTTCAATTTTAATTTTTTAGTTATCTTCTTCATCAACTTCTTTTTTTATCTTATCTATTTTAACTTTTTTGTTTTTCCTATCCATTTTGTTTTTTTACTATGAATGTATGTTGTACACTCTTGGATGATTTTAGTTTGTGTAGCACAGTGGTTAGTTACTTATTCTGTCATGCATCTTTAAACATCTTCTAAGAAGAAAAAAAAAGCAACACTTACTTATTTTATACTCCATAATAAATGAAACAAAAATTATATGCACACGTACGGTGTTATGAATTTTCTGGTCAACATAATACATTTGCATCGTCTTCAAAAAATTTCTATACTATCAAGCTTTTAAGATCTGTTATTTTACTCATGTACGTATCATAAAAGGCAGAGATGCAAAAACAATACCAAAGCAAACAGATATCATGGGGCAAGCGACTTTGTTTTTTACCTCCAAGAAATTGAAAATTATTATTGGCACAATGGTGATGGTCAATGGGAGTGGGTATTTGTTTAAAAGAAGAAAGGGACTGGGTGAAGTAGTAGACGTATGGAGATGACAAGGGGAAATTGGGTGATACAGTATAAAATTTTTTAGTTGATGTTAGAGAATAGAACCGTATGTAGAGACGGTGGGGATTTTGATGTTTCTGAAGTGTTAGGATCAAGTTTTATTATATAGAGAGAGAAAAAAAATCCCACATACCACTTCTTTGTGATTACAGGTAATAAAATACAATGGAACAACAAGCTCAACCATTTGGTTCATAAATTTGTTATCTATATGTGGGATTTTTTTGCAGTGTGTTAAATCTAAATTTATTCTTAATTTTTTGTTATTTTCTTTATTATTGAAGTGTCAATTTTTTTCATGATGGCATTTCGTGTTTTCTGTTATTTATAGAAATAAATATGCAGTAGTATGAATATCTATTCTATACTATCTTATAACGCAAATTGTACCTTCCTCATACTAATTTTTTAAGACTTCTTAATATAGATTTTTAAGTAAATATAAAAAAACATAATATAGATTTGTTATAAAATTTTGGGCCAAGTATAATACTCTTTTTGGGCCGAGTGATATTATAATTTTGGTATTATTTAAAGTTTGTTGTGTTGAACTACATACACTAACGCGTTAAAAAGTTTTACGTTATAAATGATACACATAAGTATGTGATCACGCAACCTTTTAGTTATTTGCAACTACCCGTTAATGTCGAGCACCACGACCTCCTACATCGTCATACAACCAATATCCGCCTCCTTATCACCGCAACAATGCGTTGACAATCACACAACTTTTTAAGTACTTGCAATTATACAATTGTTAAAACTAAATTTATTGTTATTTGTAATTAATTGTTAAAAAAATATGACCACATAACATCACATTGCCAGAAAATATAGTCACAGGGTACCCGTCGCCGCATCGCACGGGTACCCTGCTAGTTTGTATTATATGTGGAACTAGTCGTATCATCATTTTGAATTTGGGTTTTATGCAATTTTATTAGCTTAAGTTTTTTATGAATATATATTTTATTGCGAGTTCTACGGTGTTGTTATTTTTGTTGTTGCCATTAATGGTATTTCAATGATTGATCACTTTTATGATATGTTTATATGTACGATTAGTTGGAAATGGACTTTACAAATTCTATAAAGTTGCAGCGTAACTTTTAAGATATTACTTCCTCCGTCCCATAATTATTTTTCACATTTTACTTTTTTAGTCTTTAGCTTTTAAATTTTACCGTAAATATTTTTCTTTGTGATATATATTACTTGATGCAAAATATATAAATGGATTGAGTTTTAAATGTATTTTCATTCATATAATTTTCATTAAGTATTATATAACACAAATAAAAATATTTAAGGTCAAAGTTGCAAAATAAAGACTTCAAAAGTCAAACGTGGACAATAATTATGGGACGGATGTAGTACTATATAAGTACTTTGTAATTTAGCATGGACTTTTTCATTTTCGTCAAAAATAAGTAAGCAAAGTACATTTAAGATGTGTCTTCAATTTTGTTTAAAACCAAAAAGAAATATTCTCTCGAAAAAGCTTTATAAACTCAGGCACTTTAATGGGCTAAATACATCATTATAATTGCTCCATTACTTAAAACTATACTTGGCTTCAGCTCTAAGATAAACGATATGTCATGAACACACATAAATGGTATGGATTAGAATACTAAAATTTTTATGAGACTAAACATTTAGGCTATGTTTGTCAAAAGTAGCTGTGAGTAGTAGCAGTGAGCTGTGAGCAGTAGCCATAAAAGCTCACAGCATCATAAAGAAGTATTAAAAAAATGAGCTTTCCAAAAAAATAGCAAAGCCCACAGCTCTCATGTCAAACGAACACTATAAATCAAAAAGCTCATTGTTCACCGCTCATTGCCCTAAAAAGCTCCAAAAAGCTTTGGCTATGTTTGGCAAAAGTAGCTGTGAGCAGTAGCCAAAAAAGCTCACAGCTTCATAAAGAAGCATTGGAAAAATGTGATTTCCTAAAAAATAGCAAAGCCACAGCTCTCATGCCAAACGAATACTAAAAATAAAAAAGCTCATTGTCCACCGCTCATTGCACAAAAAAGCTTCAAAAAGCTTTGTGCCAAACATAGCCTTACATACTTTATTAGTCTGTGTTATAAAAGCCATTTCCACCTTGGCACCTTGCATCCCACATTGGTTCATGATATGAAATGTTTTTTACTTATATACTATAGTTTGGGTTGTTGATATGTGTTAAGAAATGGTATTATGTTTTGAATCTTATATACGAGCCGGTTTAATTCAGAAAAAAAATGTTTAAACCGGATTGGTTGTTCGAAAAATTGTACATGCTCTTAACTTTTTGTTTTTACCTAATTTTCCTTTTTAACTTTGTACTTCAAAATCTATGTTTTTATGCCTCTAAATAGTAACTACTTCTCAAAGTTTAGATGATGTAGTTTAAGTGACAAAATATTGAGAACATCGATTTGATAATAGGTCGAGACTTGCTATCTTCGAACTCCAAATATCCAACAATCGTCAAGTTTTTAAAACTCTTGGACAACGGATAATACATTTTCAATAAAACCTTCATCTAAATTCGTTGCATGAAATACACACACTCCTAAGGTTAGTCCAACTAATGGTGCCACTTGGATACAATAATATGGAACAACTTTTATCGTGTAACAGGATTTTAAAACAACGAGATTTTAAAGCGGCATATAATTATATTTGTATTTTGGTTAAGCGTATTGTGTAACATTTTGGGTGGCCTAGTGGTAAAAAGGCTTATGATTATCATTTTAAAATGTGTGAGGTCTCAAGTTAGTTGATATAATTTTGTTACACAAAATGTTAAAGAACTATTACTATACAAGATTTTGTTACACAAAATGTTAGTTGATATAATTTTGTATCATTTTAAAAAGGCTTACGACCATAATATTGTTACACAAAATGTTAAAGAACTATTACTATACAAGATTAGTTGATATAATTTTGCAAAATAGAAGCAACAATTTTTCTTTTTCTTTCATAATTTAACTTAAAAGTTCAAGGATACAATATTTGAGTATTTCTTAAATAAAATTACTTACAATATGTTGAAAAAACAAACACAAGTACACTTGTGTTACATACTATGACTTATCATATTATTTTTAATCGACTAGAATAGTTTACAAGCTCTGATTAATAATAACTCTCATATTTTTCATATTATTTATCATCGAACAACTCTGAAAACAATTTAAAGCCTTAAAATAAACATGGCTACGTTTTTGATGAAACATTAATTTCTTTTCTATATACTGAATACAAGTAATTGTTGGCTTATCTGTATGACTTTCATTTTTAGGTATCTGATAAATAATCAGACATAAGTATTGAATTATGTCGTAGATTACATTTATTTCAGATATGGAGCAAATCGTATCTTTGTATTAATTTTTTAAACACATTTATTTTGGACCCAATTTTATTTATTTCATAAAACATATTTTGCCAAAATCATCGTATTTTCATGACCTTAGACAAATAAATCTAACGGCTCAGATTAATATCATATCACATTATCCGGGGCCTATTTATACCCATACATATACACATATTCCTTCACCATCATATCTCATTCTCAATTTTTATTCACAATACACACATGACACATGTGTTGTATGTGTATATATATGTTTTGTGGACTTTTCTCTCTTTTTAGAAATATTTAAATTTTGTTTGCTGTTACTTTTGTTTGAATTATTATTATATAAACTCTCTCTTTCTATATTTTTTTATTGTGTGTGTTTTTTCTTTAACAAAAATGGGCAAAACCATTAAATGGTTTAAAGCATTGTGTGGTCTTAAAAAAGAAAGAAGACAATCAAACTCCGGTGAAAGAAAAAACAATTTTCCATCATGCATTCCGCGTTCACCACATAGGTACCCTGCTAGCTCTCCGGATGACACTCCCTTGATCGGCTATGGCAGAGAGCTAAACCGACGTGCAATTGATTTTGCTGTTGCTACGACTCATGCGGCTGATTTTGCTGTTGTTGCTGCCGATACCGCCCTTAAATACGCGAAGTTTACTCGTGAGAATCTGTATATATCCGCAGCTATAACAATACAAACTATGTATCGTGGATATTTGGTTAGTAACATTAATATATGTATTGTTTTATTAAGAAAGGTGGAACTAACATAGTTATATACAAAGTACTATTTTTAGTTTCGTTTTTTGATTGACCGATTTGGATTTAATAGGCGAGGAAAGCATTGAAGGCGTTGAAATATTTGGTGAAGCTTCAAGCATCTATAAGAGGTTATCTAGTTAGGAAAGGAGCAACCGAGACTTTGCAAGGAATGGAGGCTATGTTCAAAGTGCGATCTAGGGCATGCTCACAAAGATCCCGTCTTCAAGACGATAAATATCACTCAAGAAGATCAATGGCAAGTACTCGAATGTTCAATTTTTCTTAGTTTAATTTGTGTTACTACTTCCGTCCTAAAATTATTGTCCATGTTTGACTTTTTAAGTGTTTCGTTGACAACTTTGACCTTAATTATTTATTTTTTTGTGTGTTATATAATACTTGATGCAAAATATATGAATAGATTAGGTTTTAATTGGTATAATTTTCATTAACTACTCTACAATACAAACAAAAATATTTAAGCTCAAAGTTGAAATAGAAATACTCAAAAAGTCAAACATGGATAATAATTCTGGGACGAAGGTAGTAATATTTTGTATTTGGTTTATGAACTTGTGGTGCGCATGAATTGTATATATCAAGTTTTGTGTTAATGATTAGTAAGTAGTACAGTGGTTAATCTTTGTTGTTCTCTAATAACTTTTTTTTCTTCTTCTAAACTAGTGATAAATCAGATTTTCATGTGAGAGAAACATGTTTCAATTTTGGCTAGATATGTGTTTTTATGTGAAAGTTGAAAAGTACAAAATTCAGTACAAATCGCGTAGTTGGCTAACCAAGCCGCTTTTGGTCATTTTACTGCTCTAGGAGGTACCAATAATTTGTCCGGTTTGATTTATAAAATTTTGAAAACAATCTTATGGATTTTGGTTGACACTTCACATAACAAGCAAATCAAAGTAAACCATTCACATGTATAGTGTGACCATGGAAGTACATTCTTGAATAGATAATGTAAGAAGATTTTATTTTTGAATTTGCAGAGGAGGGTAAGTGAGTCAAGGAGTAGAAGGATGTCATATTCTTTTCAAATTCCTAATGATGCAAGACTCAACATTGGTGAAGTATCCCCACAAAGGCCAAAATCAAAGTTAACAAGGAACAACACATGCGCCTGGCCGGTGGCCTGGCATCTCCAAATTGATATTATTGACTTTACAAAAATACTACACCGCGAAACGTAAGGAGGAAGGATGTAGAGGAACCTGTGGAGCGGAATTAGTTGTTATTTAATGGTTTCCAAAAATAACGTTAAATACATAACTGAAATTGAAATCGTGTAAGAAGAAGGGTAGAGAAGAAACTGAAATTGGATGATTGGGTTGACTTTGATATTTTGTTGTTACAAATGATTGTGCATAAGACGGATGTACATTGCTGCTATATATGGTATCTACACGTCAGTAAATTAATTACAATTTTAATGCACGTGCTTAGGAAGGTTGTAAAAAACCTTCGTTTATTAGAGAAAATAGATTAGTAGACATCATGGAATTAGCTGTAAATTCAGCCTAACATTTTTTTTATGAAAACCAATTCAATCCCGCATAGATAAAAGAAAGAAGATGTTGCTTATTAATATACTACATGGTTTATGGAAGAAAAAAAAAACCTGTTTGGACTAGTATTATGTTTCCAAGCATTTTATTTTAAGTTAATATTTATAGCTGTAAAACGTACATTTTTCCCAAAATCCATAACTCACATAGTTGATTAGTTTTGAATTTGAAACCATGTAATCATCTATACTACTTTATAAAAGGTTTAGGACTTGCTAAAAAAAGTAGTCTTAAAATTTGTAAGACCAAAAAATTTCCCTATTAAGAAATAACTAGCCATTTACTCATTTACTCAATAGCAATACGTGAGAAATAACAAGCCTGTGGTCAATACATTAAAAGCCTGTAATAAAAAGGCTTTATGACCAAAAACTTGACTTTATGGAAACATTTAAGTTAATTTTGCTATAAACTTAATACATACGCATGGTCAAAGTAACAGCTCATTTCAACAGTATGGAAATTAAATGTAAAGTTAGTAACAATCGTAGTCACAGCCCATGTCATCATAGCTTGCATTACATCCTGAAAATTAGCTTGTAACAGCCCATAATTATTACACACCCATACCTGTAAAATAGTATGCAACTGTTAATCTTCTATATATCCCTTTATATAGGTTCATCAGAAGCTTGTAATTCGATGTCAAATTTACCCACCCACTCTTTTATAGTGTCTCCATATAAACACGCAATCTCAACATCACCATTTCTGTTTTCTTTTGTAAGCCTTCTTATTTGTTATCCATTATTTCATATGCAGTGGTTGTTTCTCATCACATGGAGCTAAGGTAAACAACTCTCTTCCCACATCTTGCTTTTTTATAACTCAAATAATTGTAGTCACTTTTTTAAGACAACTTCTGAAGTTTATGTCTTTGTCTGTACGTTTCCGTGTTCAATATTTGGTGTTTGCAGGAGGCCTTAGGGAAAGAAACTCTAGAAGCAAGCCTTCAAAAGGAAGAGGAACTATGCATAAAATTTACGGAGAACGTCTTACGTAAATGTCCACGTACACACCTCATTTCTCATACACACTCATGTTCTCTCAAAATCTTTGTTACACATTTTCTCTCATCTTCTCCATCATCATCTTCTCTTATGGCTCTTTTTCCATACCTCTGCCCATAGATGGTAAACCTTTAACTTTTACTCATCTTTTGTTTCAATTTTAATTTTTTAGTTATCTTCTTCATCAACTTCTTTTTTTATCTTATCTATTTTAACTTTTTTGTTTTTCCTATCCATTTTGTTTTTTTACTATGAATGTATGTTGTACACTCTTGGATGATTTTAGTTTGTGTAGCACAGTGGTTAGTTACTTATTCTGTCATGCATCTTTAAACATCTTCTAAGAAGAAAAAAAAAGCAACACTTACTTATTTTATACTCCATAATAAATGAAACAAAAATTATATGCACACGTACGGTGTTATGAATTTTCTGGTCAACATAATACATTTGCATCGTCTTCAAAAAATTTCTATACTATCAAGCTTTTAAGATCTGTTATTTTACTCATGTACGTATCATAAAAGGCAGAGATGCAAAAACAATACCAAAGCAAACAAATATCATGGGGTAAGCGACTTTGTTTTTTACCTCCAAGAAATTGAAAATTATTATTGGCACAATGGTGATGGTCAATGGGAGTGGGTATTTGCTTAAAAGAAGAAAGGGACTGGGTGAAGTAGTAGACGTATGGAGATGACAAGGGGAAATTGGGTGATACAGTATAAATTTTTTTAGTTGATGTTAGAGAATAGAACCGTATGTAGAGACGGTGGGGATTTTGATGTTTCCGAAGTGTTAGGATCAAGTTTTATTATATAGAGAGAGAAAAAAAATCCCACATACCACTTCTTTGTGATTATAGGTAACTAGGTTGTTAACCCGCGCGTTGCCGCGGGGTGAATTGAGATTAGGTTGGTGCGACGTTGTCTTTATCCACATGCAACAGTAATTGTTGATTGAGAATACATGATCTCTGGTATCATTTAGTAACACGATATTGAGCATACTCTTTTTTTATATATAGTCAAGACACATATAATCTAACTATCGTATATAATCATCATTTTTAGCAACAACTTTGTAAAACTTGTATATTAGTTTTATAAAGCACATATATACAGAGCTCACATATACCAAAACAGTACCCAGTATAATCATATAAGCTCAATCATCTGGTAAAAAAACATACCCAAACAGCCTTTATGATCAGCCCTCATTTGACTTTGTGAATAACATTGCGTTTTCAGAATGCAGCAAGTCTTTAAACTTTTTACTGAACTAACCTTCTCCATTATTTTGCTGCATCTAAGCTGTTCCAAGACGTCATCCTTTTCATACGTTCCAGGAAGTTGTTTGGTCGTTGGTTTAATGCAGTTTATGAAATGCGGCATTGAATATCTAACGGCCGAAACATTTTAAATAGGAGATCCTACACGCAGCCAAAAACTCATCATCAAAACTTGCAACATGTATGATTTGAAACATGCCAATTGTATTTGGCCATTCACACGTAAACTTGGAAAACAAAGATGCCTCAATTAGAAAAAGTTTCAACCCATATTATAAAAAAGGGCCAATTTGGATTATATTTTATTGTGAGCAAGTAAAATTTGTTCATGTGAAATAGATACACCGTCCTCGGTTGCGTGGAGCTGGTTCATCAAATTAAACCTGAAGCAGAGCAGGCCAATAAAGATGCTTGATTACCTCAATTCTCGCGTCGTGATCTGAAGTCATTTGTGGACGAAATGTTGCAACCTGTACCTTCACGCCAAATCTCGTTTCCTAGTTCAAGTCTTGCTTCATCGGGTACATTCGTATCGGCTACATGGAACAAATAAAAACGTCAAAGGTTAATCCTAACTTTCGTAGTATATGCGGATTGCTGCAAAGTTAAAAAATGTAACATAACCATAAATAGGTAAAAGTGATGCAATACCATTTAATGAACAACCCTAACTGCAGCAGCAAGTTGCGTCAACAGCAACAACGATTTGTGGCAGTGGTAGCAAGAACAATCTGCATTAGCAGCAGCACCAAGTCGTGCGATAAGCAAGATGAATCAGCATCAGCAATAACCTTTCCTTGTTTGATCTGCAGAAAATGAGAAGAAAAAATCAGCAACTTTCATAGATTGTGTTAATGTAGTGAAGAAATTTTAACAGACGCAAATCAAATATGCGCCTTTTAATATTTGTGGAAAACTTATTCACGACCTCTTCTTTAAGGGTGACATGATTCAACTTTGTGAGTATTAGTTTAGCTACTTTAGCATTTTCATTTTAACAATTAGTCCACATTGATAATAATTTCACACAAACAACTCAATTTCTGCAATATTCGTAGTTACATTTTCAGAGTAGCAGGCTAGTTACCATTGCATTTACAATCAACAATAATACTATTTACATCACTTTCACAGTAAGGATACTACATTTAAGTGGTGTGAGTTTAAGCTTATTTTTATGTTTATCTCTTATAAGCAGATTTTTTATCCTTATTACATTTAATTCCCAATAAGCCCAAAAAGTAGAAAATTTAACTCATGAAATATAAACATAAGCCAAGTCAAGTTAGCTCATAAGGCAAAAAATTACCTACTCTTGAGAATAATAAGAGGGGGTTTGTTTAAGATTACTTTCGGGTGCATCAGCTTGTGTGGGAAAACCCACACAAACACATCCGTTTCAGCCCATTTAAACAAATTTCTTTTTAGGCTTATATCTAACCTATGACATCATGGCTGCAACCCTAATTTATTAGCCCAAACCCGTAAAAGTTAAACCCGAAAAAATGAATATAAAGTGCAGGGGAAATTTCTAAACCTTCAGAACGCCTTTCTCCCAGTAGTAAAAGTACATGAGCTGCAAGAAGAATGAGTGGCCAACAGGCCCTTAACTGATCTTTTGTTAGAGTACACCCAATCTCTACATAAATCGTCGCCTCTCTTTTGCGTGAGCCTCATTCATTTGTCTGAGTGGTGTTTTATCCCCCATTAACATCATCGAACCACTCCTGCAGCATGCTAATCCAGCTCCCACTATGCCTGAAAGTAAATAATTCAATTTTAAACTAATGAACTTATACATGGGGCATTTGGAAAAGCTTATTTAGCCTCTTTATGGGCTTATTTGAGTTTAGCAAAGCCAAAAATCTCGCTATTTGGACGTTATCAACTTCAATAAGACGTTATTGGCTTAAGTCAATAAGCTCATGGTAATAAGGGTTTAAAAAGTGAGCTTGTAAGCTTTTTTCTAAAATCAAATAAGGCTAAAAGCAGGCTAGATAAGCTACTAATCCAAACGCCCCCTAAATAAGCAATGAATTATGAACCCAATTATTTGCTATTTGATGCATAAACAACAACCCTAATCTATTATAACACTGCATTCCATATAGCATTCAACAACATCTACAACCGTTATAATCTTATACTATAACATTTATATAATCTTATAGTGAGGTAAAAGCCACAACTATTATAAGCCGTTCGCAATATTTAGTGATAACCAACTCAATATTCCAAAGGTTCGACACATTTAACCTAACTACAGAAACATACAATTGCTCAATTTTGCCCAACTACATAATTAATATATAATGGCCTCAAATTCATAAGTGTAATATGAAAATAGTTTATCCATAATCTGTTGTCCCTGTGAGTATCACAGTAACAGTATCTGCAAATTGCCATTCCACTTTTGACGTGTGCTTTTATTGGTCAGTACTGAAAGATAGATCACAGGTATATAAATGTTGTTACCTATATCTGTTTATGCAGTAAGAGCATTATTAATTTGGTTATGAATATACAATTTGTTAGGAATTGGATAAAAGTCCAGGAAGCATAAAATTCTTGATTTTATCAAGTGTCGGCTATATTTTACATAGTTTAGGGGGTGTTTGGGATTACTTAATTTTATACTTATGGTTAAAACTAACTATCCATAAGATGATAAGCAGAAATTTGTAATAACACAGAAGTGCCTATGCTATAAAGTAAGAAGATAAGCAGAATATCAAATAATCCCAAACACCCTTAAATACGCAACTCCCAAAATACTTGTTTCACCTTGGAATACGTCAATACACAAATAAACATAACCACACACAGATGCCACTACACATCATTTAATTCATTAAACACAGCTACTCGTATACATTAAGTTTAAATCATTTTAAAACTACTCGTATACATCATCGATCCAGACAACTCAACTACAGAAAAACATATTCTTGTTCGAAACTATTTTTTGAACCTTTATATCAAGAAACCTAGACGAAGCTTAGTTACACAAATTTGGTAAATCAATATACCTTAATGGGATTCATTACCTTCTTTCCGCATACATTATCATATTTTTGCTTCTTCGTATCACCTTTCACACTTTGCCATGGTGTATGACACCCATGAACAGTAGCCGTCTCTCTGACACACACATCTTTAAATACCCATTTTTCCCTTTAGTAATATGAAAGTAAGAGCTGGGATGTTCTGTGACTGGCCGCGTGTGGTCTGCCTCAGCTGACCTGTGCAAAAAAATTATATTTTTACTAAATCATCTTAATCTATTACCACTTCACTACACCAAAGAGGAAAAATGAAACCTCGGAATGTTTTCTACAAATATACATACGTAATTTGTTAGCTATTTAACGCATACCTTCGATTATACCAGAACAGAAGCCATTCCAAGTGGTAAAACAGGTGTTTGTGTACTGATTTGAATGGCAGATGCAGCAACACACTTTTGTGCATTTTGTTGAGTTCCACAATCAAACAATTCAGAAGTCAAATCGTTTGATGTGTTCACGCCTACTTCTGCAAAAAAGAAGAATCCGTAAGAAGTTGGTGATAGCAGCTAACATTTAATCATAGTTAACAAAAGATAAGAATGACCGTGATTATAAAGTAAAGCAAGTCTCAACTCAGACAACAAATGTTTTAAATGGGAGAAAAGTAACCGTTGTGGTATCGTCAGCATATTTCATTGACATTTTACATATCCAAAAACATTGCCAAGCCCAATGCTTGAGAATTACTGTTATAGGTTCACAACCACATAAGACGTAATGAAGTGAGTTTTCCTTTAAAAGTCAAACATAATTACACATTTAAACTAATGATCTTATATTTCAATCTTTTTTCTGAACAATGAAAACTCTTAAAAAATGATATACCACGGCTTTAAGCCTGTGGAACCCTGTTTCTTTTAAAGAGTATGGAAATCATGGTCTGCTCTTTTATATCATTCTGGTCCAAACCTCATGTTCTTTACCAGAAGCTCCATACAGTCGAGCTTCCCTACCACAAATCCAAATGAACAAAAGTACAACAGGCTGTGAGTATGCAGAAGCAGAAGAGAGTAAGTCATGAAAGCTTACCTTTTTTTGGCCTATATTGCGTAAGTTCATTTCCCATACCAAGCCTTTGGTTTTCACCCCCAAATCGACTTTCCTGCATTTAAATAAATAAATAAATAAATAAAATATTAAAAATTAAATAAAAAATTTTAAAAGCTGTAGCCAAAAATCCCTATGAATCTGCAATTTTTCACTTATGTCCATACAACTTATAGCAAATCCAGACAACCCGTAATTGTAAATCCAAATAAAACTTACTTAACATTGTATAAAGTAAAGCACCTATAAAAAATTTAACCATTTCAGCATGTTCGTTTACTGTGGCCTATAGTTACCTGACCAACTTGTGTTGCTGCTATCACCACTGAGTGCTTTCTCGAATGCTAATACCGGCTAAAAAACTGTAATCCATGAGTCTTTTTTGTTCAAGATATTGGCAGCCCGTGTCCAGTTTCCTGCACCAAAGCCCTGATGATGGTTATCTAAGCATCAAATCAAGTGGCGACAATTTAGTGAAATTATATAATGATAAACGGTCAATGTCATTACCTGCTATCGTGAGGTGTAGCTAAAACCCAGCAGCTGCCTTGTACCATAGCAAACGGCGCAATCGTATTGAAGCTAGGCCCAGTTGGAGGTGGTTTAGGTGCAGCTTATTCAAAAGTCTTTCGACGTTTTTTTTACAAAAATGCATAGGCTCAGATACAGAAATTCACCACCATTATAAAACTCTCGCCATGGCTGCAGCCACATCTCTATTGTGGCTGCCACGCCAAAATAGGGAGTTAAGCAAAATGTGGAGATCATCATTGCCTTAATGGTCATATTTAAAAATTCCACATTAGTTAGTGGAAAATGAGGCTCAGATATGCCTTTCCTTGGGCGACTTGACACACCCGCCATGGCTGCACCCACGTAACGTTCGTGGTTACCATGCCAAGATACGGGAATGTGTCAGCCACACTCATAGGAAGAGTTAATTTGCAGAAAAATTCATCATCACCCCAGAAACATAACCTTAATGAGACGGCCAAAGCTTCATGCTTCAGAGATGATCATGCATACTTGATTTTAAAAAAATATCATAAATATAAAGAACGACCAACCGGACATTGGCAAACACCTCCCATGGTTGCAATCACACCATGAACATCACCCGCCGTGGGTACAAACCAAACACGGTCAAAGTTACAAACTTTCACAAACCACATACAATCAACACCTTATACACAACCTGATTTGAGCTAAAGCATCATTCAAACAACAAATTTTATGACTTCTGAGCTTCATTTTATCTCATTTTTTATTTCATAGCATCTCATAACTACAAATGAAAGTACCTAGACAGTAGAGAAAGTATTTTTGCAGATAAGTCGAAAAGTTATCGGCACTCGGCTTTTACAAATCCAACTAAATGAAAAAGATCAGCGCCACTTATCCTTAATCCTCAAAAAATAAGCCTAACCAATGTGTAAATGTTTTTTCTACCTAAGCTGCTAGGCATAAGTATAAATCACGGCACGGTGTAGTCCGCAAATAGTAATCTCATGTGACCCGTTAGTTAATGGATTCTGATATGGCTATCCAATAGTCAAATACATGTTTTATATATATGCCCAAGCTTGTTCTTCTAGACCTGTACATGTGCTCAGCTGAAACCCCGTTGCCTTCTCACTCCCTAAAGTAAATATCAGAATGCTACCGTTGCAATTGACATTTCATTTGTTAGTGTTTGTGTCACGAAAACACCTTATTCACCGACACACCATCTATATGACAACATTATTTGACTCGGCTAATAAGCACTCTTCCATCTCTCTTAGGCATGTCATCAAACATATTTTAGGCACAATTGCATCTACTCTTTCCACAAGGTTAACCACAACAGTGATCCAAATACTATTTTCCACAAACGCTAAGGACCTGTTAGAACAGCTTATTTGTTAACATATTGGTGTTTTGAAAATTTTAAATGCCACTTTAGTTAGCTTATGAGCTTCTCAACTTGAGTTTATGGCTTAATAAAACTAATAACCCTATACTAATTAGCTCATAAGCTGGAAAAAGTAAGGCCACTTATTCTCGAGATCTCAATAATGTGATAAACTCAACATACCTCTAGTCCTTAATCCTCCACTAATGAGACGCTGCAAATTCCTCCATTGTCAACCAAGGATACGAAGGCACCATCTTTCCTGAAAAACAAAAGACCAAAGAATGACAAAAAAGAATCAACCCATCATAATCAAACAAAACCCCTAATAATCTGAAATAGTCAAGACCAAAAAAATGAATCTTTATAATAACAAAGGAAAAATAAAAACACCAAAAACCTATTTTTTTTGCCTCTTGATCATTTGTGGATGTGTGTGCGTGTTTTGTGGAGGGAAGAAAATGGTAGAGGATTCTGGAAGAGATGAGGAGGGGATGTGGATTTTGTGGGTGAGAGGTTCTGTAGCAACACTCTCAGCATGCACTGTAGAAAACTGTAGCACGAATTTTTTATTTGAAGCTATGATGAACAGTAAACGTGTCTTATACTATTGTATAATGTATAATGTATAATAAAATACAATGGAACAACAAGCTCAACCATTTGGTTCATAAATTTGTTATCTATATGTGGGATCTTTTTTGCAGTGTGTTAAATCTAAATTTATTCTTAATTTTTTGTTATTTTCTTTATTATTGAAGTGTCAATTTTTTTCATGATGGCTTTTCGTGTTTTCTGTTATTTATAGAAATAAATATGCAGTAGTATGAATATCTATTCTATACTATCTTATAACGCAAATTGTACCTTCCTCATATTAATTTTTTAAGACTTCTTAATATAGATTTTTAAGTAAATATAAAAAAACATAATATAGATTTGTTATAAAATTTTGGGCCAAGTATAATACTCTTTTTGGGCCGAGTGATATTATAATTTTGGTATTATTTAAAGTTTGTTGTGTTGAACTACATACACTGTAAACGCGTTAAAAAGTTTTACGTTATAAATGATAGACATAAGTATGTGATCACGCAACCTTTTAGTTATTTGCAACTACCCGTTAATGTCGAGCATCACGACCTCCTACATCGTCATACAACCAATATCCGCCTCCTTATCACCGCAACAATGCGTTGACAATCACACAACTTTTTAAGTACTTGCAATTATACTATTGTTAAAACTAAATTTATTGTTATTTGTAATTAATTGTTAAAAAAATATGACCACATAACATCACATTGCCAGAAAATATAGTCACAGGGTACCCGTCGCCGCATCGCACGGGTACCCTGCTAGTTTGTATTATATGTGGAACTAGTCGTATCATCATTTTGAATTTGGGTTTTATGCAATTTTATTAGCTTAAGTTTTTTATGAATATATATTTTATTGCGAGTTCTACGGTGTTGTTATTTTTGTTGTTGCCATTAATGGTATTTCAATGATTGATCACTTTTATGATATGTTTATATGTACGATTAGTTGGAAATGGACTTTACAAATTCTATAAAGTTGCAGCGTAACTTTTAAGATATTACTCCCTCCGTCCCATAATTATTTTCCACATTTTACTTTTTTAGTCTTTAGCTTTTAAATTTTACCGTAAATATTTTTCTTTGTGATATATATTACTTGATGCAAAATATATAAATGGATTGAGTTTTAAATGTATTTTCATTCATATAATTTTCATTAAGTATTATATAATACAAATAAAAATATTTAAGGTCAAAGTTGCAAAATAAAGACTTCAAAAGTCAAACGTGGACAATAATTATGGGACGGGTGTAGTACTATATAAGTACTTTGTAATTTAGCATGGACTTTTTCATTTTCGTCAAAAATAAGTAAGCAAAGTACATTTAAGATGTGTCTTCAATTTTGTTTAAAACCAAAAAGAAATATTCTCTCGAAAAAGCTTTATAAACTCAGGCACTTTAATGGGCTAAATACATCATTATAATTGCTCCATTGCTTAAAACTATACTTGGCTTCAGCTCTAAGATAAACGATATGTCATGAACACACATAAATGGTATGGATTAGAATACTAAAATTTTTATGAGACTAAACATTTAGGCTATGTTTGTCAAAAGTAGCTGTGAGTAGTAGCAGTGAGCTGTGAGCAGTAGCCATAAAAGCTCACAGCATCATAAAGAAGTATTGAAAAAATGAGCTTTCCAAAAAAATAGCAAAGCCCACAGCTCTCATGTCAAACGAACACTATAAATCAAAAAGCTCATTGTTCACCGCTCATTGCCCTAAAAAGCTCCAAAAAGCTTTGGCTATGTTTGGCAAAAGTAGCTGTGAGCAGTAGCCAAAAAAGCTCATAGCTTCATAAAGAAGCATTGGAAAATTGTGATTTGCTATTATTTCATAAACACATTTATTTTTTAAACACATTTATTTGTCCACCGCTCATTGCACAAAAAAGCTTCAAAAAGCTTTGTGCCAAACATAGCCTTACATACTTTATTAGTCTGTGTTATAAAAGCCATTTCCACCTTGGCACCTTGCATCCCACATTGGTTCATGATATGAAATGTTTTTTACTTATATACTATAGTTTGGGTTGTTGATATGTGTTAAGAAATGGTATTATGTTTTGAATCTTATATAACAGCCGGTTTAATTCAGAAAAAAAATGTTTAAACCGGATTGGTGCACTAGGTTCGAAAAATTGTACATGCTCTTAACTTTTTGTTTTTACCTAATTTTCCTTTTTAACTTTGTACTTCAAAATCTATGTTTTTATGCCTCTAAATAGTAACTACTTCTCAAAGTTTAGATGATGTAGTTTAAGTGACAAAATATTGAGAACATCGATTTGATAATAGGTCGAGACTTGCTATCTTCGAACTCCAAATATCCAACAATCGTCAAGTTTTTAAAACTCTTGGACAACGGATAATACATTTTCAATAAAACCTTCATCTAAATTCGTTGCATGAAATACACACACTCCTAAGGTTAGTCCAACTAATGGTGCCACTTGGATACAATAATATGGAACAACTTTTATCGTGTAACAGGATTTTAAAACAACGAGATTTTAAAGCGGCATATAATTATATTTGTATTTTGGTTAAGCGTATTGTGTAACATTTTGGGTGGCCTAGTGGTAAAAAGGCTTGTGATTATCACTTTAAAATGTGTGAGGTCTCAAGTTCATTGCTTACGACCATAATATTGTTACACAAAATGTTAAAGAACTATTACTATACAAGATTAGTTGATATAATTTTGCAAAATAGAAGCAACAATTTTTCTTTTTCTTTCATAATTTAACTTAAAAGTTCAAGGATACAATATTTGAGTATTTCTTAAATAAAATTACTTACAATATGTTGAAAAAACAAACACAAGTACACTTGTGTTACATACTATGACTTATCATATTATTTTTAATCGACTAGAATAGTTTACAAGCTCTGATTAATAATAACTCTCATATTTTTCATATTATTTATCATCGAACAACTCTGAAAACAATTTAAAGCCTTAAAATAAACATGGCTACGTTTTTGATGAAACATTAATTTCTTTTCTATATACTGAATACAAGTAATTGTTGGCTTATCTGTATGACTTTCATTTTTAGGTATCTGATAAATAATCAGACATAAGTATTGAATTATGTCGTAGATTACATTTATTTCAGATATGGAGCAAATCGTATCTTTGTATTAATTTTTTAAACACATTTATTTTGGACCCAATTTTATTTATTTCATAAAACATATTTTGCCAAAATCATCGTATTTTCATGACCTTAGACAAATAAATCTAACGGCTCAGATTAATATCATATCACATTATCCGGGGCCTATTTATACCCATACATATACACATATTCCTTCACCATCATATCTCATTCTCAATTTTTATTCACAATACACACATGACACATGTGTTGTATGTGTATATATATGTTTTGTGGACTTTTCTCTCTTTTTAGAAATATTTAAATTTTGTTTGCTGTTACTTTTGTTTGAATTATTATTATATAAACTCTCTCTTTCTATATTTTTTTATTGTGTGTGTTTTTTCTTTAACAAAAATGGGCAAAACCATTAAATGGTTTAAAGCATTGTGTGGTCTTAAAAAAGAAAGAAGACAATCAAACTCCGGTGAAAGAAAAAACAATTTTCCATCATGCATTCCGCGTTCACCACATAGGTACCCTGCTAGCTCTCCGGATGACACTCCCTTGATCGGCTATGGCAGAGAGCTAAACCGACGTGCAATTGATTTTGCTGTTGCTACGACTCATGCGGCTGATTTTGCTGTTGTTGCTGCCGATACCGCCCTTAAATACGCGGAGTTTACTCGTGAGAATCTGTATATATCCGCAGCTATAACAATACAAACTATGTATCGTGGATATTTGGTTAGTAACATTAATATATGTATTGTTTTATTAAGAAAGGTGGAACTAACATAGTTATATACAAAGTACTATTTTTAGTTTCGTTTTTTGATTGACCGATTTGGATTTAATAGGCGAGGAAAGCAATGAAGGCGTTGAAATCTTTGGTGAAGCTTCAAGCATCTATAAGAGGTTATCTAGTTAGGAAAGGAGCAACCGAGACTTTGCAAGGAATGGAGGCTATGTTCAAAGTGCGATCTAGGGCATGCTCACAAAGATCCCGTCTTCAAGACGATAAATATCACTCAAGAAGATCAATGGCAAGTACTTGAATGTTCAATTTTTCTTAGTTTAATTTGTGTTACTACCTCCGTCCCAAAATTATTGTCCATGTTTGACTTTTTAAGTGTTTCCTTGACAACTTTGACCTTAATTATTTATTTTTTTGTGTGTTATATAATACTTGATGCAAAATTATATGAATAGATTAGGTTTTAATTGGTATAATTTTCATTAACTACTCTACAATACAAACAAAAATATTTAAGCTCAAAGTTGAAATAGAAAGACTCAAAAAGTCAAACATGGATAATAATTCTGGGACGAAGGTAGTAATATTTTGTATTTGGTTTATGAACTTGTGGTGCGCATGAATTGGATATATCAAGTTTTGTGTTAATGATTAGTAAGTAGTACAGTGGTTAATCTTTGTTGTTCTCTAATAACTTTTTTTTCTTCTTCTAAACTAGTGATAAATCAGATTTTCATGTGAGAGAAACATGTTTCAATTTTGGCTAGATATGTGTTTTTATGTGAAAGTTGAAAAGTACAAAATTCAGTACAAATCGCGTAGTTGGCTAACCAAGCCGCTTTTGGTCGTTTTACTGCTCTAGGAGGTACCAATAATTTGTCCGGTTTGATTTATAAAATTTTGAAAACAATCTTATGGATTTTGGTTGACACTTCACATAACAAGCAAATCAAAGTAAACCATTCACATGTATAGTGTGACCATGGAAGTACATTCTTGAATAGATAATGTAAGAAGATTTTATTTTTGAATTTGCAGAGGAGGGTAAGTGAGTCAAGGAGTAGAAGGATGTCATATTCTTTTCAAATTCCTAATGATGCAAGACTCAACATTGGTGAAGTATCCCCACAAAGGCCAAAATCAAAGTTAACAAGGAACAACACATGCGCCTGGCCGGTGGACTCAAAATCCCGCACCCCTTCTCCATTCTTAAGCCACTCACATCGTTTTTCGCTACCTAATGTATCAACCCATCATGAGTTCGAGCCTCGCATCTCCACAAGCCACAACACCCCTCGTTTCGCATACTCTAGTGGGCCTAATGATTACGAGTCTATCTACAAACAAGTAACTAGGGACGATTCTTTCGCGAGTCAACCGGGCTACATGGCTAACACCGAGTCTTTTAGGGCCAAAGTTAGGTCCCAAAGTGCACCAAAGCAAAGAGTTTGGCTCAACAAGAGAGTTGGTCCTAGTGAGGTGGCATGTGGGCCATGCATGGATAAGTCAGAGTCTAGGTCTCCATCTCCAATGCTAGTCAACGACTTCAAGAATTTTATTTTAAGTAGGATTGGAAAGTCTTAAAAAAGTCAGTGGGAGTGAGTAAGGAAAAAAATGTTTTGTTTTTGATAGTTAAGTCATTTAAAAGTGGTTGATAGAAGAAAATTGTGCAATTTGAGTTGAAATCAACATCAAATGTGCGACTTAGTTTTAAACTTGAAAACATGGTATCATTTTATTACTTGTGGAACTAGTTGTAATGTCATTTTGAATTTGGGTTTTATGCAATTTTAATCGCTTAAGTTTTTGATGAGTACTATATATTTTATTGCCAGTTATACAGAGCAGTTATTTTTGTTGTTGCCGTTAATGGTATTTGAATGATTGATCACATGAAATAGAAACTTATAATTGACCATTTGACTTTTATGATATGTTTATATTTTATATTTAAGGAAATGAAAGAAAAGATTGAAACGCTCAAACATAATGAGCCTCTTTGGATGAAGTTTTTTTTTAAAACCGTAGGCTTTTTGTTTTAAAAAGACAATCTTTTTTAAATTAAAAAACTTCATTTGATAACTCAAATTTCAAGCTTTTATTTTAGTTGTGTAGCTATTAAACAAAAGCTAAAAAATGAAGATTTTTAAATTTTATTGAGGTTGAATAAGAAATAAATTAATTACTCTTTGTTTAATGAACATATGAGTACATGTTCATCTCTTCTCTTGTTGAACTAGAACTTAATTATACTTTTCATCTCCACATTTTTTAGTTAACCTAATAATATATTGTATATTATATTATTCTATATTATCTAGTTTGTTTCATTCTTTTAAGAACAATAACGCGTACTAGTAAAACTTGCAACATCTTTTATTAGAGCTCGAGGAGCCATAACGCCGGACCGGCAATGATTTCCAGGTGAGTTGCGTTGGGGCTGCATTTCAACGCACGTTATGCTGGCAACTTGCGTTGCAACGTGAGAAAGGCAAGGAAAAAAATTTACAAACCACCCCCTAATATAGCCGTTAGTTTGAAATTAAAAAAAAATAAAAATAAAAAAAACAATGGCTTGTAAACTCTCACATACCGTTGAACAACTGCAACGATATATCAAACAAGAAACCGAGAAAGGCCACAAGGATCGCCAAAATGCTATTTGAAAGTCATCAAGAAGTTTAAGCTTGCGAAACAACTGAAATGACGAATTAGAGAACGCTACGCAACGTGTACAGACATCTCAGATGATAGGAAATATGTGATCGACCAGTTCTTGTACGATGAATATCGTAAAGATGCTGCTGTTGTTGAATCACTGTGGGTTTGTGTCTACCAGATACAGGCCCAAATCTCCAACAAAATCCGTTGGAATTTTGAAGAAAATGTGAAAGCTACTATGGTTGAACAACAACAACAATTAGTGCAAGGTGCATCAAGTTCATCTGCACCAAGAGTTGTTGAGCAACAACAACAGGTGCCTCATCTGGATCACTTTCAGCTAAGTTTTTGAGGAAAATGTGGCGGTTGATGATGGTGGTTGGAACTCTGACAAGGAGCGGGAGCTGAGCAGGTTGGAAGCTTAGTTAGACGCAGAGAGGTTTGCGAGCTTTGATCCGTACGACGACGGTTACGACTCAAACAACTCTCAAACCTAGGATCACCCGAACTACAACTGAAGTTTAGGTTTATGTTTTAATTTAGTATCGTTTTTAATTTATGTTTAGGTTTCTATTTCTATTAAGTATGTTTCTTTTAAATAAAATCATTTCCTTAAAAAAAATATTACAATACGATACGAACACAAGACATACAACACAAATAATAGATACGATACGGAAACAAGACATACAACACCGTTAAGTATTTTATTCGGCCCATCTGGGGTGGTTTCTCAAAACCTCCCACACGTGAACATATTTGAAGCTTTTCCCACCATAGCGATCTTTAAAAGTTCTCGTTGCATTCATGAGACAAACATTGTGATCGTCCCCGGTTGTTAGCCGCAACTGTTTGTAAATACCATTGAATACAACGCATTCACAGTTAAGTCTGCTCCATTTACTCATGACCATATCTTTGTTTCGATTGACATCATCAGAAAGATTGTTAAACATGGCTACAACCCGGTGCCAAAAAGAGTATGCATTGTGATTGACAGCATCTTCATGAACTGCAACCCAAACTTGAGCTAGCAAGATTTCTTCTTCTACTCACCAACGATTATTCATTTCAAATGTTTGAAGTTTGAAATTTTTTTGTAAATTGGTATGCTATTTATAGCCGTTTGAAACAATAGGAGCGATATATATTTAAATTTAAAATTCAAATATGAGTGGGATATATTTAAAATTCAAATTCAAATAGGAGCGGGATATATTTAAAATTCAAATTTTAATAATATAGTGTTTGAATGTTTAATGATTGAAATTGTTGAGGGTAGAATTTGTAAATTGTTATTTAAAAAATATGTGAGTCCTTGAAAGTGGTGTTATTTGGTGTTATGATTTCACGTTTTTTTTTTTTTTTTTTTTTTTTTTTTGCTATGTTATTTGGTGTTTAGATGATGTGGTGCTGAAGTGGCGCTGAGTTATTTCATAACTCAAGTTATGGCTCCTTGTTCTCTTATAAATAATTCTATCATCATCTAAATTACAAACGATTACATGAACTCATGATGTCCGTTGTCATGAAACAAACAATGACTCCTTCTTAAATATGAAACACATGTTATCGATGATTAATGGGGTTTCTTTTTGTTTAATTATATGCATACGTTCTTTTAGATCATTTTATGCTTTACAAATACAATTATAATCACCTTACCAGTTAATAATATAAAACAGAAATGCAATAACTTGTAGCTATCATCTTCATCTAATAGTTATAAGCTTACAGTTAACCGTTATCCGTTTACATCTAATAGTTTATAGTAAGTTTTACCAAACATATATATATATATATATATATATATATATATATATATATATATATATATATATATATATATATATATTGAAAGTTAAAAGACTTCTACTTTTAAGAAACTTTAAGACAAATTCTATGAAGTTGCAGCGTAACTTTTGAGATATTATAAGTAATTTGTAATTTAGCATGGACTTTCATTTTCGTCAAAAGTACACTAAGCAAAGTACATGTTAAGATGAGTCTTACATTTTGTTTAAAACTAAAAAGAAATTGGCCTCTCGAAAAAGCTTTATATACTCAGGTACTTTAATGGGCTAAATACAAGTTTATAATTGTTCCATTACTTACAAACTAAACATGTTTTTAATTCTAAGATAAATGATGTGTCATGAACACATAAATGGTATGGATTTGAACACTAAATTTCATTTGTCTAACATTTAGATACCTTGTTAGTTTGTTTTATAAAAGTCATTTCTACCTTGCATCCCACATTGCTTGAAGATATAAATGTTTTTTCACTTATATATTATAGTTTGTGTTGTTGATATGTGTTAAGAAATGGTATCATGTTTCGTACCTCTTGTACTAGCTGGTTTAATTCAGTAAAAGAAAATTATTAAAACCAGATTGGTTCAATAGGTTCGAAATATTGTACAAGCTCTTAACTCTTTTGTTTTTAACTAATCTTCTTTGTACTCCAAAAAACCAACTGATTTTAATGAAACGACATTGTCATGAAGCTAGGAGATAGAAAAGAGTTGGCTGCTTCATACATTCGTTCTTGTGTATGACACTTCCTCTGCAAATGATCAACCTTGTCCACTGTTTTATCTAAGGTGGGCGACCAATACAATTAAAAGTTGAAACCATAGCTAAGAACATCAAACGCAACCAAAGAATAAAAATACAACCATTACATAATCAATCTTCCATATAGAAACAGGGGAGGTTAAAAGATGAGCAACTCGAAAAAATCCGTCTATCTCCTGATAGTGAGGCAATTACCTCCATGGTCATTTACTTTGACAACAAACCCATGAAACCATTTCATATATATTTTCATACAGGGTGGTGATCAACAACGTGAATGGGTCGAATGACAGAAAAGAAGAAAGTGAAAAGCAACAAGGAAGAAATGTACTAAAATAACTCATTCATGCGTTGAGTGCAAAACAAATTGAAACATATCAAGATATACTTGTAAAACTTTACCTAAGCCTCTCATACTCTTTTGTCATTCTTTTGGAAATAACATGAAAAAAAAAAAAAAAAAAAAAAAAAAAAAAAAAAAAAAACAACGTCATCATTTGGAATGTGGTAACTATGTCTAGCCTAAACATAATGTTGAAGTGCCCTCAATCAATTAAACTCATCGCAGAGAGGACCATGATCAAGCAAGTATTAATCCCAATCTCTGTGTGTTTTCTACCGGATTGTTCATGCCTCCGTGTTTGATGGAAAACTGACACCATTAGCTTCCAAACGAAAGAGGGTCTATCAAAAAGAAAAATATTAGTAATGAAAGAAGAGCTAAAGATATTGTTGGAAAAATAGTATTTGCAAGTGAGTTTTTGCAAACTTTGGATATAATTTAATGTATGTATATGTTACATATATTTATGTTTCTTGGGGGCGTTTTGTTCTCCTCCAAGAGAGCTTCGCAACGAGCTAAAGTATGTCCAAAATAGAGTTGAAATGAATGAGATATCGTGTCTCAAAGTGAGGCACGTGAAACACAAAAATGGAAAAGTCACACATCGCCCAAAACAAGAAGTGAATGCTTGTTTATAAGGAATAGTTGGTATTTGCTTCCAAATTCCTTTAGGTGAGCTATGCTCCCACTCCTACGTGCGCGCGCGCAGGGGGGGTGCAGATTGTGGGATTTCTGGGCCAAAATGAGTTCGAAGCTACTGAACTCATGCGAGCCCGCGCGACATGCGGACACGAATGCAGCTCTGAAACCTCGCCTACGTGCGAAAATTTTTGCTGCTAGTTCGGGTCAGTTTTTCCAAGTTTCTGTGAACAAGTTTTACAGAATATTTGTGTTAAGTTAAAGAGATATCAAATCGTTTTTATTGATTAACAGATTTGAATATATCTTTTATTTTTTAGCTGATATTTAGTCTTGATGAGCAAGATAAGTTTTGGCTATAAAATAAACATCACCTCATTCGGTTTTGATATAGAAAAACGCAGCTCTTACCAGACGATTTTCCAGCAGCTCTTCGATCAGAAGCACACAAGGTTTTCGTGATCTTTCAGGCAAGTAAGTCAAGTCCGGCTGTACAACAGCTTTGGACGTTGTACCCTGGGAAACACACGGCGAATCTGTTTTAAGGGAATCGTGTTTACACGAGCCTCGTTCCACGACATTTACTGTTTTATTTATTTATCGTTATAGTGTATGTCTTCATCTTCTACTCCTTGCTGTCTGTATTTAATTTTCTGTTATTTCTTTTCTGTTATTTAATCCTTGTAATCTGATTTTATAAATAAAAATGTACACCGTTTCCTACAGATATAACTTGCAATCACAACGCTCAAGAAAAGAAATGTACAAGAGGATATAACTAAAGATATTCATACTCAATCTATATGGACGAATTTTTATGCAGCCAATCAAGGAAGTACCAATAACAAGATCGATAGCACTCACTTATGTATGTGACAAGGGATTATATATTGTTTCATGTTGGTTGACATGCTAAGAACTCAAGCTTTTTAATTTACAGATCTGTAACTTGGTTGGATAAGATATTGAAAACCGTGTTTACCAAATATATATACTCGTAGTAAATAAACAAGATAATAAAGATGCCAAAGGTGTTTCTTCTTTCTTTTCTAAATGTAAAACAATAGAATCATACTAAACCACAAACTGACATTAGAGAATCTCATCTTCAAAAGTTATGGCTTGCCCTTTTTGATTTGCCTTAGCTTCAGGCCTTTTGCGTTGCCTTTCTTTGGTCTCTACTGCTTTCTTTGGCCTTGGTCTTGTGTCCCCCTCGCTACCTTATATGCTTGCGTTTGTCTTGGTGGTTTTTTTCTTGCTTGCTTTGCTCTTGTCCCATTGTCTTTAACTCTTTTTTGCGCTTCTTCTTTTCCTTTTCCTTTTCCTGTCTGCTCTGTTGGCTTGTAAGCTTGCTTTTTTCTCTTTCTTTTATGGTTCTTCTTGTGGCGTTGGTTGTGGTCTGTGTTGGTCTGTCTTTTGCTTTGTTTGCTTACGTGCTTCTATGCTTGTTGTTTCGTTATTGCTTATATGTTATTATTCTTCAGTATGCTTTTTTGCTTGTATGCTTTCTTTTGTTTTGCTGCATTATTATCGTCTCCTTTCCTTTGGGCTCCCATTGCACACACCAGCCGGAGGTCTCCGGCTTTCCTGAAAGCGGTCTCTTTACCTTTAGGTTTATCCTGGGGTATGGGTAGGATCTGCATACATTCCACCTCCCCATACCCCGCTCCGGCAGGATTGGGTATGTTGTTGTTGTTGTCATCTTCAAATGTTAAAACAAAAAGAAGCTATCATATTTTCAAGGCTGATGTTTTGCAAGTAAGAGATTATATATAACACACTTCAAAGCTATCCGTTACATAGGTTGTATATATTAGATTAGTAGACAGCATGAATTAGCAGTAAATTCATAGCAGTAAATTCAGGTAACATGCTTATTATTTGTTATTATTATTTTTTCATGAAAATTCTAAAAAAAATAAAAGTTAATAGCGTACTTCTATTGTATGCTTGGAAATTTATACAAACTCCAAACTTTTTATATATAAAATTTTCCCAAAATCCGTAACTCTCATAGTTGGTTAGTTTAATGCTATGTTTACAATTCTCTTAATAATAATCACTCTCTATATCTTTCGCACACATATCCTTATGCATTTTACTAGTATAAGTTTTCTAATTTTAGAAATATATATTTATATTTAAAAGTATCTTAAAACACTTTTTCTCTCTTATACGTGGTACGCAATTTAGTACTCCGTAATTATTTTTGACAACTACATTGATAATTATAATTATGCGCTCGTAAATTATTTTCAATCAAACAAACCACAAGCTTTTTTATTTTATTTACTTATTTATTATTTTAAATTAAGAAAGCAATTTGTTACAATAACATGTGTGACATTATAATCATGAAATGTCATTCTTTAAAGGGAAAACAACACACAATTAACCGATAAAAACACATTTGGTAGGTAACATTTATTTCAACTAAACACTCGCTCTATATGTTAAGCAATTCTCTTCTCATTCAGCTAGTCCAAAATTGAACATAAGGAGATTCGAGAGTCCAAATACTCTCTGTTACAGCATGTTTTATATGAACTTTAAATATAATATGTTCACAATCGACATGATGAATGTTGGATTTTGGTGTTTGAATCACCTTTCACAACATAACTTATTTTGAACACAAAAAGATTAATCAAAGAAAGTAACATGTAAGTATAAAAATCAAAATATTTTGCTTATGTTATCTTATTTGATTTTATTTTTTAAAGGTCTTATACAGCAGTTTCAAATTTATTACAATTAATAATGTCCAACGTTTGCATGTATAGTTAGAGTACCATGGCCTAACTGCTTATTCTTAAATCTAAATTATAGATTGAGTGAGAATACAATGGATTATGAGATATCGAAATGCAAAACGAGGATCATCACAACTATGCTCAAGTAATGTTTAGAATAATGTAATGTTTTCAAGGGGGAACCATAGATGCGCTAATAAACAAAAGACATAACACACTTTTAGTTCATTCTTGAAAATTTAGATAAACTCTTTACATTTTTTATATACAAGCTCTCAATTTATACCAATGTTTTTGCTGTATAATATTTTTGGAAGAAAGATTCAAAAAGTTTATATTAACAAGGTAGATGTAGTGTTTGTTATAAAGGTTCTGGGTTAGAGTATAGGTTTAAAAAGTCAAAAAAATCTTTTAGTACATGCTTGCTATATACGTAGCTTTGGTATTATGAACAGTTAAAAAATAGCCAAAAATCCATAAGTAGTCGTAAATTTATTAAATTGAAAACTATTCTTGGAAATGAAATGAAAACAAGAATGAAGTTCTACGTAAAGAAATTTTATGTTTAACAAGACAATTTTTTTTTTGAAGTTACAATGTAACTTTGAAAATAATGTAAGCAAGTTGTAAATTAACGTAAACTTTCTTTTTGGTAAATAAAAAGTAGAATATTGCAACCTACTTTTAAACAAAAAGAAAATCCGCTAACCGAAAAAGCTTTCAAAATCCAGGCATTGGTCGTCAATTTGATCGGGCAAAATACAACGACAAATGGCTTCATCAATTAATACTAAGCTTCGATTCTTTAGAAGATAAGTTGTGTATCATGAACACATACAATGTATACATTAGTATATGAGAAGTTCATGAGTCAACATTTAAGTACCTTGGTAATTTTTTGTAATAGTCTCACTTCAACCCATGTATCCCACATTGGTTAAAGGCATGAAAGGTTCTTTGGTTATGTACTATGTTGTATACAAATAAAATGCGTTGAGAATAGTAGTATTATGTTTGGGGTACATACTTGTTTATGAAGTTCATGTATAAATAAAATTGAACTTTGTATGAAAGTAAGTGCTCAAAATTTATACGACGTCTTACCTTTTTAATATCTATTAGAAAGGAATTTCTTTACAAGTACTCCAAAATTTATTTACGTAAATCTAGAATCCACTTTTGTGTGCTTAGATCATTGGTAATAACTTTTGAGAGTTGGAAGATGTAGTCATTTATTTAAGGTTTTTGCACTCTAGGCCTCTAGGGTCATTGTATTTTTTAAAAATATTCATTTAGGTCATTATAGTATTTTTGTGTGTATTCAAGTCATTGTACTATTATTTAAACTTAATAGAGTAACTAAACTTTTGGATCTCATACAATAGATTCACTCAACTTTCATGTCAACTCTATCTGAACTTTCATGTCATAAATCCACATTATTAAAATGACATCACATCATTATTTTCACGTTACATTTTTTTAGTTTAAAATTTTCTTTTTGCAAAGTTATTACTTCTATTTATATATATTCATAAAACTTAGGGTGCGTTTGGTATGCTGCGAGGAATGACAATGAGTATGAGTTTGATAGTAGTGGTGGGTCCCTCAACTATGAAAGATCCATTCCCCTCTCAAGAGTTGTATATGAAGTATGAAATATATTAGACTTTCATAGTCATAGTTGTGGGCCCAGACATTCTAAACAAACACAAACTATCACTTTCATAGTGATAGTTTCATTCCCTTAGGAGGAAACCAAACGCACCCTTAGTTATATTATTTACTTCTAATTTTATTTATTCGTATATCAGTTACAATCAACCAAGCTTGTTTATAAATTTTAACAATCATAACTTAAAATTTTACAAATTTTAATAGTTTATATAATTATTATGTACAACGTCAAATACGACTATCGTCATACAATTGTACACCTAAACTTTAGTATGACTTGATGAAGCCAATTGATAATAAGGATGGTTCAAACACTTTTACGAATAGAGCCGTTAAACTGTGGTATACATGAATTCTTTTTAGAAGAAAATCAATAAGGCAAGTATTAACATATCTATACTTTGATACTCTATGATAAAAAATCTTAGTGCTTAACCCCATATATAATCAGAAATATAACTAGCTTAATATATAGTATGGTGTAGCCAAAAGGCTTTTGGTTTATAGAGTCTCAAGATATCTTGTTCATAAAATTTTGATTATAGTGTCAGCGAGGAATAAAATGGATTTAACAACATTATTCTTTTAATATAATTCGTCTTCGACAAAAAAGTTTATGTTCTTCATTGATTTATCAGATACAAATCGGCATTGACATATCACTTTTTAAACTATTTGGAATGGTCCTCAAATCTTCTCATTGAAACAAAAAATTTCCTTCATTTACAAGTGTTAAAATTCAAACTCGAATAAGATACCCGAATGAAATGTCAGATCAGTCTTAAACACAAAACTTCATTACCTATCATGTAAATCATTCGGCTTAGTCGTTAGCGCCAGAGAGTCGATGATACATAGGTTTTACCATGCTATTTTTTGGCCCATATAAGTCACCACACTAAGCCCAAGGGTTGAAAACTGAAACCCACGTTCGAGCTAGTCGATCATTTATTGTTTCAGATTGGTTAGGATGCATAAGAACTTAAGTTTTTATGTATTGACATTCGTAGGCTAGTCAATTAATAGTAATGACCGAAACAAACTGCATAAGTAAACCCAGGCTCGATGGCATATGAATTGAAGAGGATTTCTTCTCAGTTATGTTCTCTAAAGTTACAATTTAATCTATTCAAAACCATTAATGGAGCTATGTGATATAAGAAAGGCTTAGCTTCCTCATAAGTTAATTATATTGACCATGAGACTCCTTGGTCCTTACAAATGTTGCCTATGGTCCACTATATTTATATTGAAAGTATTTAATTGTAGGTCATATAAATCATATTGTAAGAAAAACAACATGATTAAATCTTATATCCCACATAGCTTGAAGAACACAAATGTTATTTGATTATATACTAAAGTGTACAAAAACAATATGAGTTAAGAATAATATTATGTCCAGGAAGTGTTGTTCTTAGTGAAGTTCATGTACCAAATAAAAAACAATGAACATCAAGAGGAACATCGCTTTCTGAATTTATAAAGCTTCTTAACTTTTTAATATGTACTCTATATCCCAAATTTATATGACTTCTTAACCTTTTAATATTTACTTTATCTTAACTTTATTTGTAATTAACAAATAACAAATACTCCAAAAGTTTATTTACATAGATTAAGAGTCTATAATTTTATCTATTTGAAAAAGATAATGCAAAATACGATGTCTCCTAGTTTCTATGGCAATAAAGATTTATAGTTACACCGCGGAGACAAAATTAACTACTATGTGAATAATAACATAATGATAAATTTGTTACAATGCTCTTTTTTAGTTAAAAAATCTGCTTAGAATACCATGAATTAAAGGTGTGATCATCTTAAATGAACAAATTAACTTTGATCCGAAAGTGACATGAGTATGACTTAGTTGAAATAACGTAAACTATTCTTGCTGCAAATTAGTTTAAAGCTTGGATGATACACGGGCTAAAAGCAACATAGAAAATTTTTCTTTATGCATCATTCGTAAGCCAATATTCAATTAGAAAAAAGCAAACAACTAAAAGTGGCTTACTTAATAATATAAAAAAATATTTACTTTACGGTACAAACAAACACTATACCCTTTATGGTGAGTTTTCTCCTCAATCACAAACCAAACAAAGAACACGTGTAGTTAATAATAAACCCGAGTAGCTTCAATTCAAAAGATAAACATTGTATAAAGAATGCATAAAAAAAACATATTAGAATACTAGAATTTCATGAGTCAACATTTAGGTACCTTGTATTTTCTTTTAATGAAATCTTTTTAATCTTGCATCCCACATTGGTTGAAAGAAGAAAATGTTCTTCATATATATACTATTGTGAGTAACAATGGTTCGTGTTTAGAAGAGTATCATGTTTGGGATATACTATTCGCTTTGAGGTTCATGTACAAAGTTAAAAGATTGAACCTCACCATCCCAAACTTGTACAATCGCTTATTTCCATCTTACTCATTGGTTTAATCATATATACTGAATGGCTTATTTCCATCAATTGATTGGTTTTCTAATCAAAGTCTTTAACCTTTTGATCCTATGTACTGAATGGCTTATTTCCAATTTATTCAATATTGAAGCCTTTAGCTTTTCCATCCGAGTCCGCAACCTTTTAATCCTATCTATTCAATGGCTTATTATCATTTATCCAATTGCTTATTTCCATCTATTCAATGGAGAAACCCTTAGCTTACCATTTTGAGTCTTTATAATTCTAATCCTATATATTTAATGGCTTATTTTCATCTATTCAATGGCGGAGTCCTTAAATTTTTAATCCCATATATTCAGTGGCTTATTTGGGTGTATTCAATAGCTCCCATCCCTTTGGATTGGCAAAGCATTGCTTGGCTTGTAATTGGTATTGAGACCAATGGATCCTCAACCCAAGAAGCATGGTTGTCATGACTTTTGCCCCCAAGACAGAAGTATCATATACACCATTTTCAGTTAACACTTAACATCGCTTTACTAGACTCAGTTTCTTATTAAGGAGGGCCGAAACATTCAAAATTAAAATGAATGTTGCAGAATATATTTCGTAAACATCAATGTAGTCTCATATAAAAGAAAGGCATGAAATCTATGTGTATGGGGTGCTTGCATATTGATAAATGAAATAAAATTCTTATTACACGTGATGGACAACAAATTGTTATGTTAAATTTCAATTCAATATAAAATCATACATCAAATCATTTCTAACCACAATCAAGGAAAAATTTAAATTAAATAATCTTTGGTTTTAGTATATAAACATAAGTGCATCTGAGATACCTCTTTATCTCATTCATTTAGGCATAGTATTTGTAATCTTGCACAAATAACTTTATTTGTTTTTAGTCAAGGGCTAATTGTGTTTTGCGTTCGAGATGGTTTAATAAGTAGTTGCTTAGAGGGGGCAAGATCGCGTGTAAACTCGTAAGATCGTACGAGTTTACTTGTTCACTAGCTAAAATCGTGTAGGATCGTGGTAGGATCGCATATGTGATAGGATCACACGTAAGATCGTACGTGATCCGAGTTCACTTTTTTTATTATTTTTTTTCCTTTTTATTTTTTCTATCTTTTAAGTTCATTTCACTTGCTTAGTCTAATAAGTAAACCGTTGTTGTTTCATTTTCTAAATAGATTATAGTTTATACCTAGTTTTCTACTTTTCAAAGTAGATTATAGTCTAAAAGTGTTCAATAATTCAATTTACTTTACTTCATTGTGATTAAACTAATCAAAGGGTATATTTTGGAATGCCACTAATGAAACGTTTGTTTCTTTGAAATCATGCAGATGGCTCGTATGTTTTGAGACATTTAGGTAGGGGTGAGCATCGGGTCGTAACCGACCCGTCCCGACCCGAAACTGAATGATCCCGAAACCAAATGGCTGGAAAACCCATCCCGAGTCCCGACCCGATTATGGTTGGTTTGTGTCGGGTCGGTTCGGTCGGTTTTGGATGATCGGGTTTTGTCGGGATTGCTTGTCTTTTCTCGGTTTTTGTCCTGTCCCGACCCGAAAACCGAAACTGCCAAAAACCAAAACCGAGTCTTGGCCCGAGTAAGCTATGTTCGGTTTCGGGACGATCGGGAATTTTCGGGATTCGGTCGGGACTCGGTCGTGATTGCTCAGCCTTACATTTAGGACGCATGTTGTGTAATATTATTCTAATAAATCGTTAACGTAACGATCGAAACTTGATTTTTTTTTTTATGTTTTACTACTATTTTTGTGTTTGAAATTTGAACTTTGTCATTTTCAAAAGGATATTATATGAATTTATCTTTGACGTTGAGTAGAAATGTAAAACAGTTTGACTAGTTTATCATTAATTTACAAACTATGACAAATTGGTAGGATCGTAGGATCGCAATCCGATCCTACGATCTCGATCTTGCAAAGACAAAAACGATCCTACGCCGGATCACGATCTTGACAGGCTTGGTTGCTTTTTTCATTGTTTTTGAAATCGGCTGTATATATTAAAAAGAAGTATTGATAGCTCAACGTTAATTACTCAAAGCGATTTAGACAAAACCGAACCAATACTTTTTACAATACAAACAACATTATACTTCATGGCATGCAATTTAGGAAAAAAAGAAACAGATTGTGTTATCGTCGATTTTCTCCTCAAAACCAAACATAAAAGAGCGTAAAAAGTATGAATAAACCGAGCAGCTACAATTCTTCAAAAGATAAGAGTATAATTAACACAACAAGGTATAGATTAGAAAACTAAGGGGGTGCTTGGTGAGGGGTTAAGAGGGGGTGGGGAGTGGGTAAGGTATTGATTTGGGCCCACCTCCTTCAAATACTTGTGCTTGGTTAGTTAGAGGTAAGGGATTGATTACCCCGTACTGGGTAATCAAGCATTATAGAGTAAATTGGTGGGTAAAGTATTAATTACCCACCTCACTCATTCCTTTGCATTCCCTTACCCTTACCCTTTCCCTTTCCCCACTTTGAACCAAACGGACCCTAAAGTTTAATGAGTCAACATTTAATTATTACTGTGTCTTTGTATAGTTAAGACCATTTCATCCATGTATCCCACATGGGTGGTAAAAATGAATTATTCTTTGCTTATATATTGTTGTGTACGAGAATCATACGTTTTGGGAATAGTACGATGTTTAGAATTCATGTTGATTGTGAGGTTCATGTACAAGATCAAAATTGAACTTCAAAATCTGCGTTGAGTTCTAAACTATTATATGATTTCTTAATTTTTTAATATCTACTCTTAACTTAACTTTCTTTTATCTTTAATAACTTGAAAATATTTATTTTTAATATTTACTCAAACTTAACTTTCTTTATCTTTAATAACTACATGAAAATATTTTTTATTTACAAAGTAAGGATTGAACTTTTCAGTTTTAATATTTACTCTAATTTAACATTCTTTCTCCTTGATTGCTGCTTGCAAAATTTCATTCACCAGTGAGTGGTATTGTAAAATTATTTAGCTTTTTAACCTTTTGGATAGATTTTAAATGAAAAATCATTAGACCAAGCAGTAAGGTGACTTTGTCACCTGCGTTAAGTTTAACGCACCTCACAAATGGACCGAGTTACCTTACCAGCATAGGAAGGCAAGAGGTGAGTTAAGGAGCCACGTTAAGCCCTTAACGTGCGTTAAAAAGGGGCAAAAAAAAAAAAAAAAAAAAAAAAAAAGTTTACACTTTTGGCCCTTGTAATATTAGTTCCTTTTTTGAATACCAAAATGAAAAAATTACAAATTCAACCCCTACGATTTAAAAATCAAATCACAACTTAAAATTCATTATCGAATACAAAACAATACGAAACGTAAAATAACGATACAATTTAAATAGACTTGTAATTATCGATGAGTGCTGACTTTTCTTCCCAAACTTGCAACACTTGTTCCCTGACCATTTTCAAGGAGACTTGAAGTTGCAAATCCGTTTCATCATTTCTTAAAAGGGTTTCTAGACCGACCCTGATCGCATGAATTCAAATTTCAAATTCAAATTCAGAGCGGGATAAACGTTTATATTTCAAAAATTCAAACAAAAAAAAACAGGTGAAATTCAAATTCAAAATTCAAATTCACACACAAATGGGCGGTTAAACGTTTATATTTCAAATTCAAATTCACACACAAACGGCTCTATAAATAGCCATTCTCACAAATTACAAACAATTCTCTCAAAGCAATGGCTAACAACAATTCACAAGATAACGCTTCAGATTACAACACCCCACCAGAAGAACTTATCCCAGTATTCTCATACGAGAATCAACAATCCAACAATCCACCACAAGATTTGTTTCCCGTTTTTGATTATGACAATACACCACCAAACACTCCACCGGAAGTTCTGTTAATCCACCACACTACAATCCACCACAAAACCAACCATGTCCTTTGATTGAAGACGAATTGTATGAGCAAGATATGCGAGAATTGTTAAGGGTTCAAGCAGAGGAAGAGGAAGAAGCACGAGCTCGTGAGGAGTACTTACGAGAAAAACAGGCTCGGAGAAACGCTCATTGTGCATGGCGAATCCAACATGGATTGCCCCGCGTGTCAACAAGTGACGACGATTCGAGTGCTTCGAGTGACGAGGGCTAGGTCTCGGATGATTCGTTTTACTGAATCGTAGTTTTATTATCATTGTCGTATCGTTGTTCAGGGCTTTTAATTTTCGTTTCGTTGTTTGATGTTTTAATTAATTAATCGTAGTTTTAGTTAAGATGTTTTATGCTTAATAATTGTAGTTTACTTAAGATGTTTTTATGTTTAATTATCGTAGTTTAATTAAGATGTTTTATGTAATTTGTGTTTTATAAATGTTTATGTTTTATTTAAATGAAGTATTTGTTAAAAATTGGGGTTGAAATTGAAAATATTTGGGGTGGAGGTGAGTTAAGGTGAGTTATAGGTGAGTTATGTTACCGGGGTGGAAAGTTAAGAGTTAAGGTTAAAAGAAAAAAAACTGATGTGACGCTGAGGTGGCAGTGAGTTAAGTTTTAACTCACCGTCACCTTACCACATGCTCTTAAGGCATCGTGTCCACACTTTGATACTTTCAAATCCTTAGCTTTTAATTATGCAACAATGAAAAATACTGAGATTACCGAAAATGCCGAAGAATACCCTAACCTCAAGGTCCAAAAGGCTACGAGAGTCACTTGAACCAAAGTAAACGAAGGAATGAAAGCCTATGTGAATGCAACTACAGTCCAGTCATGAAAACGCAAATAATTAAATACCCAAACAAAAAAATTCATATAACAATCTTGTTTCGTACAATCGATTTCATATCATTCTATATTAATCCCTCTTAAATAAAACTAAAAATAAGCCATAAGATATTTTTCTTCAATAGCACTGTATACAAAAAATTCATATAACAATCTTGTTTCGTAATGTTCGGTTTTTGTAGAATCCAAAACCGAAATCGTTCGGTTTTTGGCGGTTCGGTTTTTTTGGTTTATTATCGGTTTTGGTTCGGTTTTTCGGATTTTTCGGTTTCTAACCGTTTATATTTGGGCATGAAAAATATATACCAACAAACATTGGTTATTTATTTATTTATTTTTTATTTTTTTATTTTTTTTGTCAATCTAAGCATAATAACATTTATTGCATAAACCTTTAATTACACACATATAAATAAGAAACATACATGCAAGTGAACATACATATAGTATGATCATCGTCATATATTTATTGATATATTCTAAAATAAATACACGACACGATAAACACACATATAAACATAAACGTTAAGATAAATATCTTAAAAATCCACCAACAAAATGAATATGAATTTATAAATTTGATTTATTTAGTTATTTATTCATGCTATATTAATTATATATCATTATATAATAAAATCGGTTCGGTTCGATTTTTACGGTTCGGTTTTTGGACGAAAACCGAAACCAAACCGTATTTTTCGGTTTTTGAAAAATTAAAAACCGAACCATCGGTTTTCAGTTTCGGTCAGTTTTTTTGGTTCGGTTTTCAGTTCGGTTTCGGTTTTTTCGGTTTTGTTTGCTCACCCCTAGTTTACAGTAGTAAGTTTGTCTCTCAAAATGTTATAAAATCACGTCTTGAAATTAATACTATGTGAATTATCTGATATATTGATCAAAGTTAGCTAGATACAAGTAGAAATAATGAAACAATTTGCTTATGTTATCTTGTTTCATATTTTTATTTTCTATATGGTCTTACTTTTACACTATATTTTGAAAGTATTTTCATTACAATTTATAATGTCCAGCAATTGATTCTGAAACACCCAAATACGAAACAACGAGCATGACAACTGAGGCCAACTAAAGCCCTCTTTGATGCTTAGATTTGACTGCATTGTACTTACATGTTTTGTCATTAATTTATCTAATAACAATCGACATATCACTTTAAACAACAATAAAATTTCTCCTAATATTTTTTAACAAAATAGAAAATCTTCTTCATTTTCAAGTATTAAAATAGCTCTATAAACTCGGGCACTTTGATGGGCTAAATACAACTTCCTTACTTAAAAAGTGTACATGGCTTCAATTCAAAGATAAACGATGTATCGTGAACACATAAATGTTAGGATTTAAATATACTAAAATTTCATGAGCTAATATTTAGATACCTTATAAATTTGTTTCATAAAGCCATTTTAACCTTTCATCCCACATCGATTAAATAGATGAATTGTTCTTTAGTTATATACTACACTTTGCATTGTTGGCATGTGTTCAGAATAGTGCTATATGTTTTGGTAAACCTTTTAAAAAGTTCAAAAAATTATAAAGTTCTTAAACCATCTGTTATGATAAACCTTTTAAAAAGGTTTAGAATTTTGGTAAACCTTTTTATATCTTTTAAAAAGGTTTAGAATTTTGGTAAACCTTTTAAAAAGGTTTATAGAATTTCCATGTCATATGCTCTTAAATTTCTTATTTTATAAACTTATTATCACTATGCTTAAACTTGTTAAAACTTTATAATTTAATGAGGTATTAAATGAATTACATGTATTTATTTGCAATGAAAAGGTCTATAAACTTGGATCTATTTTATTCCATGTCATCATAAACCTCCAGTGAGGTGACTCAATTTATAAATTTCTTCAAATTTTATAAACCTTTTCATGAACCTCTTATAGTGGATGCCCTTAACTTTTTAGTTTTCATTTATTTCTTTATTAACTTTGTACTTCAAAAAGTTTACTGTATATACAAAAATTTAGGGTCTATGTAACATTGTAAACTTATGGTACTAACATAACTTACATTGTTACAACTAAGTCATATTCAGGTCTATTTATAAGTTAATTAGTTTTTTTTAAGATGATGATACCTTGATGTTCGTAAGGTTGATCGGCCTTCTTAATGGTGTCCGCCTAATGACGGGGCTCTAAAAATTTAACATGGATGATTCGACAAAGGTTAAACAAGGTTTGGCGGGTATCGGTGTTTACAGAATAGTGAAGGTGTTGTGATTGTGTTGTTCTCTATCCAAGCTAGTGTTATGGACTCTAATGTTGGCATAAATGGTGACCATAAAAAAAGTGTGTAAGATGGTAACAAAAATGACGAGTGTAATTATGTGAGTATCATTATTGAAAGTGATTATTTGAATGCAATGTTATGGGTTTGTTGTCCAAAAAAGAGACCATGGTGGTTATTACCTCACTTCGAGGATATAGACAGCTTTTTACGAGTTGATTAAATGGCTTGATTGTTCATGTCAATAACGGATGCGATTATGATGCTTATGAATTGGCCAATGAAGCAGTTTATCACAGATATCCTCGATCTATATGGAAGATTGATTAAGTCATATAATGTACTAGCTTCAAGACCCGCCTGATGGGCGGGCTAGCTCTATCAAATCATTTTAATGAATTTTATAAGAGTAACTATACAGTTGATTATTTAAAAAGACCATAACAAATATGTAATACGTTATAAGAATTCTAAAAAGATAAACTGTGTTTAAAAAATAACAAAAAACAATGTATGAACACCAAAAAAGAAGAGTAAATGTTTAAAGTATATGGATTACTTCCTTGTAGACAACATTAGTGGTTTCATCAGTGTAGTTGATGTCCCCGTCGCAACAAAGTACTTTAAGTCTTTGCTTGTTTTTTACTCTTGAAACCGCTAGTTATAAATAACCGTGTGGAAAGAAAAGGCGTTGTAGAAGGAAACCAACATGAGACAACGTTTGCCCTTTGCTTTTGTTTATGGTCATAGCGAAACAAACAAACCTGAAACAATCAAATGATACTACCTTTCCATCAAAGACTTTATCGGTAGCTAATGATGATTCATATTATACTATATATCACGGACCGCCCTGTCAAAAGCTTCAAAACAATGCCTATGAACCATATATTGTTAAATATATGGATAAATATTAATATGTAAATGTCTAGTATCGAACCCGAGACCTCGGGATTGCACACTTTACAAACAAGAATAATGAATAAAAAATATATATATGTTAAACGTATCGTATATATATATTTATAAACACTTAATGGACTAAATGGTCGTTAGTTATTAACTGTATGGACTAACTATCATTAGTAACGAAAGATATGGACTAGAGTGTAACTTGGGAGTCAAGAAAGATCTAGAAACACCCTATGGGTGCTATGGCCGGTCGAAGCCCACTCCATTGGGTCGACCCATACTTGCTTGATCACCAAGTAATCCTCTAGTATATATACAAGGCCAAGGATTAGGGTTTCACATCTTTTGTGCACACTTACTAACCCTAAATCTTTCCTCCTTGTGGTTTCTTTCTTGGCCGATCGTACAACCCCTCCCCAAGGGTGTTTGGATCGATTTTCCATAAGCTAAAAATAAGTGTTTTTGTTTACTTGCATCAAACTTTTATTCGTTGGTAGTTTGTGTGTACAAGAACGAGGTAACAACATACTTTTGTTGTTATCAAGGGATCGATTAACAAAACGGTAAGGGGTTAATCATTGATCCATATAAACCCTTATTAGGGTTCTTCATATTGTTAAAGACAATTACTTATGATTCTTGTTCGGGCTAGAATCACCACGGTACGTTCCTATTTATGTTTTAGTTAATATTTATGTGTTATACTTGATCCTTGCTTTCGCAATATGTGTTATTTGATTGTCAAACTCTAACATATATGTCACACTAAACTTTATCTATAACAATATATAACACATGGTTTGAGATTGTTGTTCATGAATTTAAATACATAAGTGAACAGAACTTGCATGGATAGTTATCTAAAAAAGAGATTGGCATTTTACTCAGCTTATTGTAGGGGTGAATTCCAATGGATTCTTTACCAAATTCATCATTTCTCTTCCACATTCATTTATGAAAATTTATTAGTCAAATGTCATACAATAAGTTCAAAAGTATTAACGAAGCATGACAACACAACGGAAATCATAAAGATGTAAACCGCATTCTTTACATCACTGTAATATATTGTTGTGGACGTTGTGTCATGCTAACTCAAGCGTACTTTGGGACCCCCTTATATCTAACCACCAAATCCTAGATAGCATATATATCAAAACAAATAAACAATAATTACTACTCCGTATAAGAAGAACATAAAACTATCAGAATCAAATTCACTTTAATGACGGAGAAAAGAGCTTGCAGCTAATCCGTTTGTGTACTCAAAACAGCTAAAAAAATAGAGAATAAAAGATAGAATCTTTAGTTGATCGTGTGGCCCATATGACGATTTAAGAAACTTGTTCAGGTAATGCATGGGGATTACCTGTACCACGATGGTGCTATAACATCAACCAAGTCATTTGCTGGCAGAGAGAAATATGGAACCTGTTTTAGTTAAATATAAAGGTGGATGATTAAAATGCTAATGGCACTAAAAACATTAAGTATAGGTTTATCGGTTATAGTGCCTCTTCTATATGACCATCCAAATGCTTCAAATGGACCATACCTTGTACTTGCCATCCGAAACCATAGAAAAGCAAACGCTTCACACCCACTACCTGACATACACAGAGAGCAATGTTACCATATGTATTATTAGAGGTTGCAATTTCGACCCATTCAGCTATGAATTTGTGAATTCAGGTTATGTTTTATATCTAACATGTTCAACATTTTGAAAGTTTTCGAAAGTTTATATCTCTTATTCTTAATAGTTCATAATATCCTCGATCATTAGTCAATAAATAGACAATAAGATACATTTTTTTTACTAAAGATTCCACACATGAAAACAATTGAAATAATGAGTTAACGTTGAGCTTGCACAGGAGGCACTCTTATCTTATCATCGACCTTATTCATATCAATATCATGCATTATGTTTAACTCAGTTTCTTAAAATATGTATTGATGTGTGGGAATTGCAGCAGGCTTTACCTCTCGAGGGATCTCGAGAAGCTTACAACCCTCACCAGGCATTGTACCTGATCGTTGTAGTATAGTATAGTGACAAGTACCGGGGGATTGATCGTTCAACTCAGGAATAGTGTTGCTAGGATTAGGAAGCCTAAAAACTAGGTCTAGAGGTGAGGGATGATTCTTTTTGTATTTTTATCTTTTTATAAAAGCAATTAAAATCTCGGGTTTTGAAAAAGTGGGCGGAATTAGTTGCTAGTCAACTAACCCAATAACTAAGAGGCAATTGAAATAAAATAACAAAAAATGTAAATTAAACTAATTACTAATGTGGTGTGAACAATAAATGGGAAAATTGTGTTTACCTAGATTTCATTACTCCCTAGATATCTTTTACAGGTTGATAGCTTGTTACAGTTGCGTGGATGACGGGTTATATTCCTTAATACCAATCGTGGGGTGGCGTACGTACTTCCCCAACTCTATAAGCTCCTACTTCACTCCTTTGTCGAGCCTACAAGAAGCTCCTAACATGGGATCACTAGAATTCGCTCATGCATTAAATACAACCATAAAAACCTAGTACGCATTTGTTCATGTTTCTTAAGACGTTCAAGCAAGTTAACCTATGGAAGTCTGCCAGTTTTCTTAAGCCTAACATCGAAATCATTCATCTGTAACAACTATAAACAAGCAATCAACCCATAATCAACATCTAGGTTTCACTACATTTAAGCAAACACACAAGAGATCTAGCCTAGCATGTTAAAATCAAGACAAACGTAAGATATATTCAAACAACACATAGACATATTGAATGAATTAAAAGGATACTTATCTCGATTGAACATGAAAGGTTTCAAAGGGTGAAAACCCTTGAAAATACTGATAAAATCGTGCTAGGGTTTCTCCAAGTTATCCCTAAAATTGTCCTCTCCTAATGAATGAAAATTACAAAACTATATATAGATTTTCCAATGTGACGGCGTCAAGAAGAGAAATCTGACGCCGTCAACTCGCTGCCTGTAATAATATCGGATTGCCTAGATCCAGATCTGACGCCGTCAAGAGCAAATTTCCTCTGGGCCGTCACGTGTAAAGGGACCATGACGGCCTATGGTGACGCCGTCATGCCCCTTAGTGTAAAACTCTCTGGACCGTCACGGACTCTATCCACTTCACCTCTTGTTTTACTCTTGACGCCGTCATGTAGAACTTGGTGACGCCGTCAGGTACTGTTCCCAGCAAGGAAAATTAAGACTTTGCCATTTTCTTCACTTTTATGCTCCAAAAACGTCCAAAATGCTTTATTTTCCAGAATTCACTCCAAAAGTACTTAAAATCACAAAAGAAACGATTTAGGACAATATTTGATCAAATAAATTCAATTCCGGGCTTAAATGACCCCCTAAAAACAGATCATTTTTCGCCTCATCATGTATATACCAAACAATGATACAAAATGTATTCTCAAAAAGTCAGTGCAGGATAACACCGCGGTAAAAACAGTATCCAACCATAGACAAAGATATTGATTAACACTAATTATTAAGATTTTTAAATTTCACTTTATCCGCATAGAGATAACAAAAACTTTAAGCACAATCTCTTAGAAAACTTCTAAAAAGTATTCGACGTCTTTTTAATCCAACTGGTGGTAACTTTTCCATTTCAAGTTATGTTCCGTGTTTTATAGGTCAAATGGTAAAAAATCATAAAACCAAGCTAGTATTGACAACTTTGCATACCAAAACAAACAATAGTTTCATCGAACAAATCACCCTCATAATGCAATAACAGAAGCACCGTGAATGAGGACTCCTTTCAATATCCAAGTATCCATTCCATTTCATTAATTTCCTTGCACCAAAAAATTATAATTATTATAAAATGTATGCACATTAGACCATTACAGGAAACGTCTTTATCATAAATTTAAAGACCAAAATCAATTTGGATGTACCTTATAAATGTTCCATGAAGAAAGGAGAATAAACAACAAACTCAAAATTCTTTTACTCATTCATGTTTTAAAAAAAATCTCCAACCAGACAACATTCAAAGTTTGTTATATATAAGTTGGATCTCTAGTTTGACATTCAGACAAGATAAAGGCTATTGTGTTGATATAGCTTAATATTGCGTTTTTAGTTGAGACATGTAGTTTTACCTCTTAAAGAAGCATGAAGAATCTGAATGCACTTCAAACCAACCCATCACTCATCCACAAAATATTTCTAACATCTATAACAATGGACCTCAACATATTTTACTTGATTTAAAACACGATAACTACTGATCCAAGCAGATGCAGGGTTTTAGGAGTACATCATTAATAATGCAATATAGTGGGTCATGAACCGTAAATTCAAGTGGCGAGTGCCTTGAAGTTTGTTATATTACGACTTTACCATATTCAAAAAATCAAAGTTAAAGAAAAATTATTGCTAAAAGGAACAAAAGAGTTTCTATTTTTGAAAAATATGGGTGATCAAAATGTACTTATAAAGACTCCAAGGTGCGAGATAAACTTTAAATTTTTAGCTAATAGATTGTTACAATTAGTTAGCAATATTAGATGGCTGAGGTTACCAAACCAATTCAGTTATCATAAACAGGTGTGTGTAACTATGTAAGTACCAAGTCATTGGAATACAATCACAACAACAGTATACAACTTAAAACGAAGGTATGAAAATCTGATTGACAAACCTCATAGAACTCTAAGAAGGTAATCATAATTTTGTTATCAACATACTCAGGCATCACTAACTGGAGTGCATGAGGAGTCAATCGTGTGAACTTTTGACCACCAACCACCTCAGCCTGAACATAAATTAATTGTTAAACTTGCATTGGGAGAAATTACAGGTACATAAAAACCACTCAGATATGGGACGATCATTGTACTTGGTAATATATACCTTTAACATATATGAAAGTCTTTCTTAGTTTATGTATGTGAGAGATACATGCCTATTACTCAAGGCTAATCACACCTGCCAAACACTTTAATATACCAATGACACCATAAACTGCCTGGATTTTTGGAACACGAACGGTGGCTCTATGTGGGATGACTTGGTATCCCAACCTCACTGACACTACATGTTTACTTTTAAAAACCAATAAGCTTAATATACTTCATTTTCTTAAGGGCAAGAGATAACAAACGTGATAAATACATCTAATATGATATCTTATCCCATTTGTGATCCTTTTGCCCTTAATTCCTTATTACGTGTCCTTAACATAGAGCTATAGATATTGTGCACATGTCTGTTACGAAGACTAAACATTTTTTTCAAAGACACAATGACTCCTTCAAATACACAATGATCCCAATCCATAATTAAATAAGTATAAATTCACCTATAGTATATGTTAAAATTACAAAATGATAAGTGGCCTTGTTTAGCTACATAGGTTATGTAGTAAATGAAGAATACCTCTTGTAGTAAATGAAGAATGCCTCAAAAGTGTGGTGAATCATGTGTCATCTTTTGAGAACAATTTATAGCATAACATTTGGTTTTGAAGTTTTGATCATGTTGCTCCAATGATTTTTATTCAAGATATTAAAGCAATGCGGTAACATCTTGTAATTGATGAAGACATTACTATATTAGTCATAGTCACATGGAAACTAAAGCAACATACATCAAATATTGTCATTTCAAAACATTGTCCTAATGTGAATACAAAGGTACCAAGTTATGGTTGATAAACATGTAGTCATGTACAATAGCTTGCTCGTGTTGCACACTTATAGAATAAGCCCCCATTATTGAAAGAGCTATGGCTTTAAAAAGGAGCAGAAACGTACTTGTTAACGCTCTATAAATCATGTTTCATCCATAACATATAGCTTGAGATTTAACCAAGTTTATAAAACATTGCACTTGAAAATAAGTTCATTTGAGCATTTCATCAAACAACTTACCTACATATAAATATTCAGTAACTAACAGCTTCAATTATATGACACACACCTTATTGTTGATATAAATAAATCATCATTTTAAAAGTGAATAACATTATACCAATCAATCACACATTTACAATCAATATAAAAAAGCCATATGCCATATTATATATAGCAAAAATGAAACTGGAAATCCAACATACCAAATTGAACACTAACATGCTTACATATGTTCATCCATATAAACATGTAAATCAAATACGGGAAGGTTGATGATTAGTATCGACTATTGAAGTAGGTAATTGCTTACATGTGCTATTAGATTATTAATTAGATGAAAAAATTACCTGCATTAGATGATGAATTTCTTTCATACACAAATTCAATCCTAATTTCAAGAAAAAATAAGAGTTAACAAAATCCCCAAAATTAATGAAAGTAATAAACGAAAAAAATGGATAATCAAAAAATAAATCTTACCACAGTCAATTATCCAATCTTGAAAAATTATAATCTTGTGTTAGTATCATTCGAAAATAGTTTAATAGTTAAAAATAGTTGATGATGTGTCAATGATTTTTACTTTGTGTGTTTTAGAATTTTGTTAAGAATGACAATAAAACAATGCTAATTCAAAAATTAATAATCATCCTTATTTTAAGGGATTTTGTTTTGAATTTTCAAAACCAAATTGATTTCAAAAATTTTGCAATCTTTCTATTTCCTGAGAAAATGCCACGTGTAGTTTTTTAAGAATTTTGAGGAATTTTTTATGAATTTTGCCTTCTAATAATAGGAATCACACTTGTGCTTTATATAGGTTGTGATTGTTTTACTTTGGTTATGTTTGATGTCGTTAGCGAATGGTGTAACTTTTAAATAGATAACTACATCATCTAAGTGTCATAAGTATTATCTAGCAAGAGGCATAAATAAAGTCATTAACAAATTACAAACCGATGGAACAATAACATGGCAGTTCCAAACCTCCCCCATGTATGCCAACACTATAAGCAATAGACCATTGGTATACATTGTTGGACGTTAATTGCATAAGTCTTGTTGGACAAAGCATTGCTCGGTGTACCCTTGTAATAACATAAAGCCAAAGGGCTGTTTGTGTTAGTTTAGTTTGTTAATAACCGAATAGCGGTTAAAGGTAGTTAGAAGTTAGTTATGTAGTTAGTTATTCGGTTATATCTGTTAGTGAAAAGACATGATGGTTCGGTAGGAACCTTATAAATAGGCAGCACATGTAATGTTTTAAAGTGTGTTTCAATAACAATGTAACAGATTATGTTGTTTTAATATGGAATCAAAGTCTTGTCAATCTTATGTATATTCAATCCTGGAAGTCACGAGTGAAACCTGTGCAACGATTCTACATTGGCATCAGAGCCAAAGGTTCAAAACCTGGGAAGTGGCATCAGAGATAAGGGTTACAAGATTACAAGTTTGATTCAACTTTAAAGACAACAAGGAAAAACTCTTGACGCTTAGAAGGAACACGCTGGAACTTTGTTACAGCAGGAAGTACGCGGCGTTTAAAAGAGAGAAACGTTGCCTGGATAGCTAGGAACACAAGGAAAGTAGTGCACGACCATACTTGTGTAGGATTTGCAAACGCTGGCATTAAATGAAATTGGTGGAGAGGTTCTGTTGTGATCATTGTAACGCGACAACAACCAAAGAAGAAAAGAAAAATTGTTACGAGGCTTTGTTGGTGACTGAAATGAAGCGACAACAAAGAGAAGGGAAACCTTTGTTTCTATTTAACGCAACAAGTAAGAAAGTATACGACGTCAAGAGATAGGGAACTTTGTGTAGAAAAGGAAACAGGTTGACAAAAGAAACACACAAAGGGATACGCATTATATATTCAAGAAGAGAGTTGCTTGTGGACAAGGTTGAAAGAACACCAAGAGAAGTTCAAGGATTGTTGTTGAAAACGTTTTGGAAAGAAACAAGAACAACAACAACAACGAAAAAAACAAACAAATCATTTGTTTTTGGATAAAGAATACCGAGAAGTATTCAAGGTGTGTTGTGGACACGGTGTGGAATAGAACCGAGAAGAACAAGTGGAGTTCAAGGATTACTTGTGGAAAACATTTTGGAGCAACAAAACAACAACAACGAAAGAAAAAAAAAACAAACACTCATTAGTTTTTTGGAAGGATACCGAGAGAGGTATTCAAGTTTATGTGGAAGGAGGTGATGAGTGCTCAAACACTCATCATTTTGTACCCACATTTGACTGTAAAAACACTGAAAACAACTAAATATGCTTAATTATACTACAAATATTCTTGGATTGTGTTTTTATGTGTTTCAGGTACAAAAAGATTGAAAACAGGTGAAAAATGAGCAAAGTATGCTGAATTGGCAGAATCAGTCCCTGAACTTTTAGAAATTAGCAGAAATGGTCCCTGGTGGAATATTTTGGGTGAAAAGTCAACATTGGTCATTGGGAATTCAAAATTTATCACAAATGGCCATTTGATGAAAAATTTTAAGAAATTGCAAGATTAGTCCCTGAACGTTGAAAATTGGTAAAAATGGTCCATGGGATTTCAAAGTTGGAAAATAACATTTATGGTCCTTTGGTTATTTGAATATGGCAAGTTGAGTCCCTTGGATAACTTCAGAAAATTGCCAAAACCCACCCTTGCATTTTCAGAAAATTACATTTTTGGTCCTTGTTGTTATTTCATAAACCAAACGGACCCTTGCTAGTATCTAATTCCAAAATCCAAATCCACCCAACAAATCCACCAGCCCACCAACCCTTAACCCATTTCCCATTTTAAATATAAAATCCCACCCCTGGTCAAATACCAGTCAACACCATCCCCACCTTCTTCTTCCCTGGTTTCCTGCTACCATGTCCCCTCCTCCAAACCCTCACCTTCCTCCACTCGTATCTCCCACAACACACCCTAGCCATAAATGCTCCCAACTACAACACCAAACTACCCTAACCTGCCAAATTCTGTTTTCCCGCCAAAGCAACTTTGATGGCTAGGATCAACGTAAACTCATCCAATGGCTAAGAAAGGAAGTGGGAAAGAAAGAGAAACACCCCAGGGTCTATTTAAGTGAAGAAAAGGGAGAAGAGAAGCAGTAATTAGAGTAGGATAGTATTAGAGTAGTGTAGCTTAACGACTTAGCTTAATTGCCCATTTTTATTGTAATTTTCAGCTTAAAAGCTTGGTATTAAGCATTCTCAGTGTATTTGAAACTCATTTCACTCTTTAATTTCAAGCTCTCAGTTTTAGATTCCAAGTTTGTATTTTTTAAGTAAAAATTCCAAATTGTTTGTGAAGTGTTGAAAGTTGTTGCTCCTTGTTTGTTTAAGCTCACTTTATCTTAGTTACAAGCTTTCTTAAGTATTTAGAGCATTGGAATCAGTTTTTACTCAGTTTACCAAAATCTCAAAAATATATCATAAATTAAAAATCAGTGTGGAGAAAGATTTATGCAAGGATCAAGGTGAATTGTGGAAGGTTTTGGTTTAGTAGCTTATTTGGAAGCTTTAGGTAATAAGATTGGCCCTTGGTTCTACAGTCCTTGGCTTGGATAACTTGTAAGCATATTTTTCCATATTAAGCAGTTACTGTAGTCAGAGCTTATTTATTGCTTATTAGTGCTTATTCTGTCTTCTTGTTGCTTATTAAATAGATTACAGTTCATATATTCAAGTTGTATTACAAGTTTCATTAGGTTAGTCTAAAATCAGATTTTGAAGGGGTGTTTGGTTCAGGCTTGTTCTATGAGTTATGGCCTGCTTTAGTTACTATATGTAGTTGTTACAGTCCACCTTAGGTTCTATTAGGCTCATGAAACTATAAAACTCAATATTTAATCATTGTAAAGTCAAAATCCATTCTAAAATACCATATCAGTTCACTATTGGAAGTTTTAGGATCCAAGATCACTCATAGGAGTTCATTAGTTGTTGTTATTACTTAAGATCATCATTTTATAGCATAAAATAACAATATCACTCAGTAAATCAGGATCAAACTTCAAATAAGTCAAACCAAGTCTCAATTTCAAAAAGTCAAAATAACTTAGTTCTCAGAAATCCAATTTTTGGATGAATTTTCCTGAATTTTGTGTTTAGAATTAGGACTTGATCTTTTTGCTAGTTAAAATAGCCCAGCTTAACTTTGGAAATCCATCATTAGCTTATTTTTAGGAAATTTCTTTCTAGCTTATTTGATTGCTTAATTTAGGCTGCAGGGCAAGTTCATGCCCTGCACCAAGGTACTGTCCCAAACAGCCCAACTTCCAAGGCTTCTCAAGTGCTTATTATTGGGACCCAGGGCCTGAGCCTTGGCTTTTTGAAAATCCCTTCTGGCTGGGTTTTTAGATCAAGCTTAAGTTTGGATCCCTGACCCCCTAGTGGACCCCACTTTGGCCTGCATTTTGGCATTTTGGCCTGTCATTTGGGTAGTTTTAGCCCCATTGCTTATTTGCTTATTCTAGCTTATTTCCTGTGCTTATCTGTTCTCTTTGGTTCATTTCAAGTTGGTCTAAGCCTGTCGTAGCTTGTTTTCCATTGTGGAATTAGATTATAGCTTTTTGGTTAGCTTTTTCTAGGATTAAAGTCCTAATAAGCTAAGAACACCATCTGTTAAGCATTTCTCTTTCAAATATGCTTATTTTTCAGTTCCACAGCTTTTGTCTTCATTAAAGTTTATTATTTTCAGTATTTAAGTAGATTTGTAAAAGAAAAATCAACAAAATCCAAAAATAAATAAAATGATAGCTTCAATTTCAGCTTTTTAGCTTATTTTCAGCTTTTTCAAAAAGCAATTTTCATTTTTATAATTTTCATAAGTTCCTGTCATTATAAAGTAATTTTAGAAAAAGTTTTAGATTTTTCACACTTCATTTGCTATTTTTCTTAATTTAATTTAGTTTAAATTAATTAATAAATATTTTTTAATTAATAATAATTATTTAAAAAGTAGGAAAAATATATTTTCTGTTTCAAAATTAGTTTTAAGTTATTTTAGATTTTTCTAAATTTAATTTTCATTTTTCTAGCTTAAAATAATATATATTTGTATTTTAGTATAATTTAAATTAGTTTAAATAAATAATAAATAGTTTTTAATTACTAATAATCAATGTTGCAAAAATCGGCCAAATCGGCCGATTAATCGCTAATCGGTGATGCACCTTGTCGATTTTCGAAAATCGGTCAAAAATCGGCCGAATCGGCGGAATCGGTCAATTTTAAAAAAAATAGAAATTTAAGCATTTTACTTAATTTGGGGATCGTTTATTTCACTTATAACGTACAATGGGCCTCATAATCAGAATTGAAGCCTTTTATTGAGGTTTGTAATCATAGAAGGCTTGGAATTAGTTAAGATCTTTAGTTTGCTCTCCAGAAATTCCCAAAACATGCAGGAAATGCCAAACCGATTAATCACCACCTTGACCGATTACAGGCTGCAGGGTGGTCGACCGCCCGACTACCGATTCACGATTTTTGCAACATTGCTATTAATTAATTGAATAGTTGTAAAAATAATTTTAATTTTCCAAAAAAATTCTTTTATCATTAGGATTGTAAAATATAATTTTCATAACAGTAGGCATTTTATTTCTCAAAACTCACGTTTTATTTCGTACGTTTACGTAAATTTAATTTAAAACGTACGCGTTTTCAGTTTTAATACGTTTTAGGATAATTTGATTTCACGTTCTTGTCATTATAGCTTGTTTAAGCTATTCTATCTTATATTTCTTAGTTCAATCAATCATAACCCTTTTTCCATTCAAATTCACCCGATCACAAACCCGTTTTAATACCATTCACACCTCGTCGGAATATAACACCCCGGGGAAACACTATACTTCCACGGAGTATTGGCCCTAAGCTGTTTGACCATATTGACCACATCCGTGGTTGACTTTGGTTGACCGTTTGGAGCAATCAGGAGGCTTGGAATTCGAAAAAAATACAACAATGAAAAACACTTGTTTTTTTGGAGAATGTATCGAGAACAAGAAGAAGTCTAGGGCACGTTTTGTGGAATAGAATTCAAGTCGACAACAAAAAAAAAAAAAAAAAAAAAAAAACATGAAGAACAAGTTAGTAACACCGGAAGGAAAAGAAAGATAATTGTTTGGTTGTGGGGCAGAATAGAATTCGACACAAAAAAGGCAAAAGGAAGCCGTGCATATTTTTGTTGTTTGCGAACTGTTTTGGACACAAAGGAACAATAGCGAGACAACAACAATTTGGTGAACATCGAAAGGAAAACAACAAGTTATGTTGATTGGGTGATACTAACGCGGAGAAGAGCATGGAGACTCAAAGAACAAGACTTAAACAATTAGGGGAGAATTGTTGGACGTTAATTGCATAAGTCTTGTTGGACAAAGCATTGCTCGGTGTACATTTGTAATAACACAAAGCCAAAGGGCTGTTTGTGTTAGTTTAGCTAGTTAATAACCGAATAGCGGTTAAAGGTAGTTAGAAGTTAGTTATGTAGTTAGTTATTCGGTTATATCTGTTAGTGAAAAGACATGATGGTTCGGTAGGAACCTTATAATATGCAGCACATGTAATGTTTAAAGTGTGTCTCAATAACAATGTAACAGATTATGTTGTTTTAATATGGAATCAGATTCTTGTCAATCTTATGTATATTACATCCTCAAAGTCACGAGTAAAACCTGTGCAACGATTCTACATACATGAAGTGCAAAAGGAAGACAATAGTCGGAAATCATGAAACTAAAAACACAAAGTATTACAAGCATTGAAAGGCAATATTCCGCTAAAGACGAAACCCCACCACACAAGACAAAACCTTTTCGAATTTGCAGCCCCACTCGTTCCAAGAAAATATAGCCTCTTTCCCTCTGTTCGGATCCATAAGAAACCTAATACCTATAGCATGTCACAAATATATAAGACCATTTTAGTGTTACATCCCACATAGCTCGAAGAAACGAAATGTTCTTTGGTTAAATACAAATGTGTATATGCATCGTATGTGTTAAGAATAGTAGTATGTTTAGGATATGTTATTTGCACATGAAGTTCATGCAATAATCATAACCGAACTTCATATCAGCAAACGATAATCCTAAATTTCTATATCTTCTTAACGTTTTAATATTTACTAGTTATAATATCCGTGCATGTACGAGTTTATTTATTTATTTTTTCTAAAATTATTAATTATGTATTGATATCAACTTCAAGTAATAAACAAACAACTTAGCGTGTCTTAAATGACTTTACTTATCTTAACTACTTATAATGGAAAAACAGTCAATTGTGAAAAGTGAAAACTGAATTTTTGGTCAATCCCGATTTTACCCCTGTCACCAATAAATGTAAACCTAATAATGTCAACCGTAACTGCAAATCACTCGTATCCTCAAATCTCCCTTCCTCTTTTCTCTCTAATACCATCACCACCAACTGATCACAGCCGCCATTACGCCTCCACCACCGTAACCCCACCACCAACGAAGGCACACGACCATCGACCCCTCCACCGTAACCTCACTTAATAACTTTAATTCCACCAAGAAGATATTCCAAATTTATTGCTCAAAAATTCAACCTTATTAAAAAAAGTTTATCACCTTTAAGTCTCATTTGATTCAAAAGCTTCAAGAATTGCTCTGATTTCTATACACTTTACATACAGTTTTATTTTTGGGTTGACTGATTTTGTAAACCTTGAAATACTATTTGCTTCATAGATTATTGACCCTGCAAGATGCTTACTTTGAGGAAAAATGCGGATAATTAATTGATAATTTGGTTCGGCAAGTACCACTTGGAGGAGGGTATGATTTTTTACCTATAAATATGAATAAAAGCTATAAATTTTTTTCATAATTATTTGATGACAATTGAGACATTTAAACAATTAGGCTTGCTTTTTGTGCTGATAATGATAAAAATCTCATTTGTTATCATTTTAAAGGATAATTGGACAAGCTGCTTACAACAACAAACACACATGGATGTCGTGAGAAGATCATTACAATGAGCAGAATTTTTCGGGTTCGATATGGGATATGTTTCTGGTATAGATTACTTCTTATTTCTTGCGGGGTTACTTTCTCTATATTTATAGTAAAAGTCTTTGTCTTTATTTAAGATATCAAACATTTGACGCCAGTGATGGATGCTTATTTGTTCTAAAGAGGTATCTTACATTGTGGTTTGAAAGTGATTATATGTTTTTTGCATTTACTACTCTCAAATAATCAGTTTATATATAGCATCTGTGCATTGTATAGAATAGTTATATTTGATTATTTACGGGTCAAAATAATCTGTTATAACTAGCTAAGAAATAGTAGCAATAGCACTGACTTTGAAATTTGTTGTAAATGGTCATCTTACTTGTAAACCAAATGGTCATAATTTGTCAATCACTCAAACAACAAAAGCACATCCAAACATTCCCTAACTAACACCCTGTACTTACTTTTCAGGATGATTATGAATTTCGTCGGCAGTTTTCTGGTGGTATGAAGTTACTTCTTTTCGTTTAATCCTATCTTACAGGTGCGATGGATGTCTGGTCAAGTTGTACTTACTGGATCATTCTTTTTACAACGTTAACTCATTTTCTCTCATGTTTTGTAGACAAATGCAGTCATCCCTGTGGAGCCACAAGGAGTGGTACAATTTGGGTCCATTGATAAGGTTGGTCCTATGATCATTGATCACTCATAATGTACTCTTTTAGATGTTTCAAGAAATTTTGAGTCCTTATATATGTTTGGGTCCTATGACAAGGTTGCCGTTGGTCCTATGATCATTTTTATCATTTTTTTTATCTCAGCCGCTACTTGCATTAGCCTTCCGCCGCCACCACTGCCTTTAACCGAAGGTTAGTTGGAAAATTAGTTTATCTCCAATCACTTACAAGATCTCACTGTGTATGCGAGCCACATACTAATTTAGTTTTTGCCGTGAACAACAATCACTAGACAGAGCACAAGTCATAGCCAGATGAACATAACTACACCACACTATACTGGCATCGCTACACGGGATCGTCCACTTATAGAAGCATAAGTACGCACACGTATCGTATCACAGGTATGCATATGTGTCCATGTGGTGTGATTTACAAAGTTTATGAAACAACTTCGGAAGGATTGACATTTATTTAGGTGCTGGAAAAGCTGTAGGAACATGTTTAGGGGATGCCACTCTGGAAGGAACCAATGCAGAAGCCGAAAATGCCCATGTTTTGTAGGTTGACGTGAATGCGACCCAGATGTTTTCTGAAATTTCTTGATGAGGTAAAGAGCTTCATTAGTTTTCTTTTATTGAATTTACCAATTATGAGGGATAAATTTTTTAATTAGAAATCAGATTACTACATTTACTTTGTGTTTTGAATTAGTTTTGAAACAGTTCTGACTTTCAACTTGATTTACTTTCCTGAGAACAAAGATTGGATCAGTATTTGAATGAAGTATCGAGTTCTTGAGATAGGCTATGGTTAGGGAATCTGATGTGGTAAATTTGAAATGTACAGTAGTTAGTTGTCAATTTGCTCATGTTGGGTTTGCTTATTAACAAGTGGGTGCGATGTGGTCTGTAACCATTTTCGTAGTTAGCTGGCGAAAGCTGTGGTCCATCAACATAGTCTTATATTAATTTTAGTCTTTAGTGTTTAATTGTGGTTATTGTTTTGTTTTGCAGGACACGTGGCTTTTACCCGGAGGTAGAACTGATGGAGTAGGTACAGATGATATTCGAACCGTGTTGAAGGAGGCTGAGGAGGAAATTGGACGGAGAAAAAGTTGTGCGCACATATAGGTATGTGTATGCTTATTTATTTCTTTGAAAATGTTACAGGTCTGAAGCAACCAATGTGCCGGGTCCAAACATGTCACAATCTTTGGAAAGTTATATACATGACATTTCTGTATTCATAATTTAGGATTACACTTCATTAGAAATATCAACTATTTTAAACTTAGAAAATGAAACATTATGTCTACATGGTCATCTGCTTTCATGGGGTTTTAGTTAGACAACATGGACTTATTTATATAAGTTTGATCAGTTAATAGTCTTTAAATATAGTAACTTCAACAATGTCTAGCACAATCAATTTTTAAAGAATAATACTTGAGGATGAGTCTATAGTTGTATGTTTATCGTAGAAGTTTGTTTTTATATTAGGATTAACAAAAAAGAACTTACAAGTTCATTTTTACATTTATTTTTCTTACCGTTGTTAAAAGTTGTGCACTTTCTGATGCGCCATTATATGTATGCCTTATCGCAAGAAATAACTAGACATCATATTTGTAGTTGCAGCCGACCATGCCATTAATGATGTTTAGATTCCGAAAATTGCGTCTTGAATAAGGTTGAAGACAAAGGCAGCAATTTATACTTTTTTTATTTATTATTATTTTTTTAAGGATATTGTTTTGTTTGTTTGCAATATGTAATGGCTTGTTTATTGTGGGCAAACTACCTGCACATTACAAATTTGTAAGTCAATTGCCCATATTTATGTATGTCACAGCAGTATAATATTCTGAAGTTGTGATGAGGTTTAACGTGTCCGGTTAAAGCTAAGATTGCCCGTGTCTTGGCGAGTGTAATGTACAATGTTATGAGGCTTTTAACGGGTATGTAATGCAACTGCTTTTTAGGCAACTTCTATAAAATTTTCTTACTTTCTAGGTTATCTTAGTGTTTCGGTTAGCAGTTGAATTTCTTTTTAGATACTAATTGTAGTTTGAAAATTCAATTTCCGATGCTCACGACACTATCGTATATACTATTTTGAACGCTACACAAAACACTCACCACGATATCACAAATCGTTAATTATCTGCCGCTAGGAATTCCGTTGCTATGCACGGGTACTCGTCTAGTTGCATTAAAATATGAAATGTTAACAATTAACCTCACTCCAAATAACTTTGATGGTTAGGTTAAGTTTTAAGTTGGACCTCAACAATTTAGAGAAGTGCATTTAAGTCCCTACACGATAGTTTGTCGTATGTTTGAGCTTAACTCAGTTCCGCTGATGTATAAATTTTCTTTAGGATATAGTTGAAGTTGTAAATAAAAAAAAATCTTTGAGCTTAAGTCATTATACATGCATACAAACAAATATTTTAAACCATATAGCAAAATTAAATAAGAAGGAAGTGTTTTTTCTTTCTTTTTGAAATCGGCTGTATATAAAAGAAGTAGATAGCTCAACGTTAATTACTCAAAGCGATTTAGTAAAAAAAAAAAAAAAAAAAAAAAAAAAAAAAAAAAAAAAAAACAATACTTATTACAATACAAACAACATTATACTTCATGGCATGCAATTTAGGGGAAAAAAAAAAGAAACAAATTGTATTATCGTTGACTCTCTCCTCAAAACCAAACATAGAAGAGCGTAAAAAGTATGAATAAACCAAGCAATTACAATTCTTCAAAAGATGTAATAATATAACGAACAAGCCCATGCATGGTATATATTAGAAAACTAAAGTTTAATGAGTCAACATTTAAATTATTGTGTCTTCGTAATAATATACCGGACCGGACCAAAACCGAAATAAGGAAAAACCCCGGATCGAGACCGGACCGTTGGTCCTTCGATCGGTCCGGTCTAAACGGTCCGATTGCTCACCCTTAGTGCAAATCACTCCCCATATCTATGCTACTTATAAAGGAAAAACAGTCAAAGTGAAAAGTTGAGTTTTCAACACTTGGTCATATGAGAGAGAAAAATAATGTAATTAATACTCTTATTAAAACACCCTATTACTTAAAAGTACAATGATTTATTCACATTGTACAACCAATTAAAAATATATCTATCAAATTAAATACAACCCATTAAAACACAAACCGGGTTGACCCGGGACGCTTCAAACCCGGTGGGTTGACCCGGTTTAATTTGACCAGTTTTCGACCCAACCTAGCAAGTTGACCCGGTTTACATCGACCCATTTTTCAACCGGAACGGTTCAACCGGTTGAACCACCTGGGTCGAACCGGGTTTCAAAACATTATGTTTAATTCCCAAATCTTCAAACTTTTATTATTTTTAGTTTATAACCTATAAAAAAAAATTATCAATAAACTGTCTGTCGCTATAAAATCCCATTGCTATGCACGGGTACTCGTCTAGTATATATGATGTGCTAGTGATGTTCTATATGCATTGAAAACTTGTCATTTGGGTAAATATGAAATTATGAAGTTTTTTTGAGTATATATGAAAATTTCCCTTTATTAAATGACGAACCTGTCTTGTTTGTTAATGTTTACAAGAAATTAGCCGAGTAATGAGGAAGTAGTCCAGCTTATTAAAATCTATCCTCATTGCTCACTTAAAATCATGTTTGACTGCAGGTCGACCACTCTTTATTTTTGGTAATTATGTTTATTTAGATTTTGCTAACCATAGTTAATGATAAAAAACAAACCTTCTTTTGTTTAAGGTCTTTTATCATGTTTAATATTATTGGTTGTAAATATTATTGGTTGTGTAAAAAGAAACGAGTGGCCGATTGTCAAGCGGGTAATTTACGTCTCTATGGTTACACATACTTTTCTCTCAAAATAATCAAATAGATGTTGCAAAAAAAAATTAAAAAAAAAAAATAATAATAATAAATAAATAAAAAATTGAAAGATGGATTTTTAGAAAGTTGTTCATTGTTTGTTATGACCCTGTAAAACATCCAATTTTTTAAATCCTTCCTTGCATGCGCGTAAACATGATCATATTTTCTTACCAAATCCCATGGAAAAGGTCCATCCAACTGCAAAAAGTAATAATATTTGTACCCATTAGTTAACAACATTTCAGTTTTTCATTAAGTATATACTCACCCAAAAACTACCCATGTGGCTCGTGCTTGTTTTCATATGTTTATTCGCTACCCCAACCTTATCGCAAAACGATTTCCTTTACAGAAATTGTGAAACGGCTGCTAGTTATACTGATAACAGTATGTTTGAAAAAAATCTAGACACAACCCTCTCCAACCTCTCTAAAACAAACTCTGGCTTCGGTTTCTTTAACTACTCCACCGGGCAAGGCATTGATACAGTCAACTCAATCACCCTATGCCGAGGTGATGTCACTCCTGATGAGTGTCAGAGTTGTCTCAGTGGCGCCATTGTTAACTTGAGACAAGGTTGCCCTAACCAAAAGGAAGCAACCGTATACTACGACTACTGCTTGTTAAAGTACTCCAACCAGATTATATTGGGAAAATATCAACCAAAGCCGCGATCTCACATTTTTTGGAACACGCAAACCTCATATCATCCGGATCGTTTTAATATGGCCCTGCGGCCGTTGTTGTACGATCTGATAGCCAAAGCGGCTGCTGGTGATTCGCGTCGCAAGTTTGCTACTGGGAGTACACCTGGATTTGATCAAACAACCATTTATGGGCTTGTGCAGTGTACTCCAGATTTAATAAGCAAGCAGTGCAGTGATTGCTTGATAGATGCAGTCAATGAATTTTCAAATTCTTCGTATAGTGGGAGAGTCGGAGGGCGAATTCTTCTCCCTATGTGTAACTTTAGGTACGAGACTCGACCATTTTTTAACGAGACTAATCTAGCAATACCCACGCAGCCGTCACCAGGTATGGAACAATGCATTTTAAGCTAGGGTTAGACTGTTAAAAACATACATTAAACAAACATATCATTTGCACACATGCATCTCTGAATTGACGTGGGAATTTTAAGATACCAAAATAGAGGCAATTCGGTTCCTAACCCGTATCCAAAAATGTCTTTTTTAGACTAGGGCAACTCGTACAATTCGGCAACTAACGAAGTGTCACTTTTCTGCAAGTGACATGTGTCGCTTGTCTGTCAGTTTTTTGGGCAACAACCGCCAATTTTTTGGGCAACTGGAGACACTTGTCATCATATGAGTCGAGTTGCCTGGTCTAAAAAAGACATTTTTAGATCCGATAAAAACTTTTACAAAATATTAATAGATATTAATAATACAAAATGAAAATCTCTGCATATTTGTTAGTTGTACTTATATCACAATTTTCACGGGTAAATTCTTACACTAAAATTTTAAAATAAATTTGATTTATTTGTAAACTCTGTGCATACACGAGACTTATAAATTTGATTTATTTGTTACGTCTATATTACAAAAAATCCCTTTCCATCTAAGAAGTTTTAAAACATTCCACGAACTATGTATATATTTGCTATACAAAAATTTAATAAAGTAAAAAAGTGAACATGAAATTTTGAGGTATTTTCGTGACTCGTGAATTTACAAAAACAATTATCTTAAAAAAAAAAAAAAAATTAGAAACGTATCTCAAGGAAAAGTCTTTAAAATTCGATTGAAATGAGCATAATATTAAACAACATTTGAAGTTTTGCACGACTTAAAGAAAATTGTCGAATTTTTTTTAAACAGTTACAAAACCAATTTAAAAATTATAATACTACAATACCCTTAGTTAAATCGCAAGGTTTTGAAAAATTTGCAAATTTTGATTATCTTAAGAAAAATTCAAATTTTCACTCTACCGCGACATATGAGCTATTCTAAATAAAGAATACACGTTTATCTAAATTAGCTTTTAAATATACTTAATATCACTCAGCAACATTAGAACAATAATAAGTTATTCAAATTTTCACTCTACCGCGACATATAAGTTATTCTAATTAAAGAATACACGTTTATCTAAATTAGCTTATAGATATACTTTGTATAATTCACCAACATTAGAACAATAATAAGTTATGCTTTTTTTATGATAAGAAATAGTTATAAGTCCCGTGCACACACGAAGTTTATAAACAAATCAAATTTATCTTAAAATTTTAGTTTACTATATAGACGTATAAGAAGTTATCTGTAAAAATTGTGAAATAAGTACAACTAATAAATATGCATGAATCTTTCATTATGTATTAATATCTATTAATATTTTGTAAAAAATTTTATTAGATGAAAACTTTCACTTTGTTCATCTGACATATATATTGAGCTTGATGTTGTTGTTTAACTATTTATATCATGTTGTACAAAATATGTAAGTTTAGTAGCACATAATGAGCATTGATGAAGTTAAAATATACTCCGTAAAATTTTTCGAAAATGTTTTTCCGGATATCCGTATATAAACTTTAATTAATAATTGCATGAGTCGTTGTTATAAGTACAATCGCATATATTTATTTTCATATCACAGTAACTAGTGTTTAGCATTTGATATTATATTACCGTTAGTAATAATTTAGCCATATTTAATATTCAAACCCGTGTACGTATAGATTAAACTTTTAAATATGAGAGTTAAGATCAAATAAGAAGAATAATAAAAATAAGAATGATAAGAAGTAATCATAACTACACATTCTAGATGCACATACAAAAATGGATACATCTCCCGTCAAAGTTTTCCTCCCAAATTAAAATATGTGGCTAGAATTACTTCTTACCATTCTCATTTTAATTATTCTTCTTATTGGATTTCTTCCCTTAAATAGGATTACATGAGTCCTTATTTGACGTATATAGTAATAAATTTTAAACTAATATTTATTTTAAAAATATTTAAAGTATATTAAAACTAATTCGTATATTAACAAAATTTTGTATTTTAATTGATGAAAGTCTCAAAGTAATACTAATATTTATGTAATTGTAAACAAAGTTCATATTATAAAGTATAAGGGGTATAAAGTGTAAGGGTTATTTGTTTATTATCTAAAGTTATTAAAAAATATGGAGACTTATAATTTTACACTTAACTTTATAATTACATCATTTTGCAGTGTTTTTGCAAAACCCTTCTCATCGAAAAAAAAATTAGACCAATAGGAGAGCTCAGTTTTGCCATGTAGGCAAAATCAAGCAACATGATTGGTCAATAGAAAGTTAAAATTAAACTGATTTTGGTTCAACTTTAATAAATTTGGTGGAGAAATTTGGTTAAGAAAAAAAAAAACACATAAAAATATTTGTGTCAAATTTGTGAAAACAAAAACTTAAAAAAAGAAGAAGTAATTAATAAAACTTTAGTGGTTGAATTTTACAAAAATTATATAGAATTAAGTGTAAAATTACAAGTTTTCATATTTTTTAATAACTTTAGAAAAATAACAAATAACCTCTTACACTTTATACCCCTATACTTTATAAGATGAACTTTGTTTAAAATTACATAAAGATTAGTATTATTTTCAGACTTTCATCTATTAAAATTACAAAATTTTGTAAATATACGAATTAGTTTTAAGATACGTTAAATATTTTTTTTAAACTAATATTTGTTTTAGACTTTCATCCATTAAATATTTTTACTATATACGTTAAATAAGGACTCATGTAATTTATTTGAAAAGTTTAATTTATACGTACACGGGCTTGAATATTAAATACGGCTAAACTATTGTTAACGGGAATATGAATATCAAATGTAAGCACGGATTACTATGATATGAAAATAAATATACGCTATTGTACTTATAACAACGACTCATGAAATTCTTATTTAAAGTTTATGTATGGATATCCAGAAAAACATTTTTAAAAGACTTTACGGAGCATATTTTAACATCAAGAGGACTTTCCTCACTACGAAAGGTATCCCATGGATAGTGTACTGATATATCTCCTATTCATGCTGATTATGTGCTACTAAACTCGCATATTTTGTACAACACGATATAAATAATTAAAGTTAAACAACAATATCAACCTCAACATCTGATGCGTGGTTTTGCAACCTTGCAAAAGGTTTTACCTCTCAAGGGACCTTGAGAAGCTTACAACCCCCACCAGGCAGTGTACCTGATCGTTGTAGTATAGTATAGTGACAAGTACCGGGGAATTGATCGTTCAACTCAGGAATAGTGTCGCTAGGATTAGAAAGTCTCTTAAACTAAGTATAGAGGTGAGGGATGATTCTTTTTGTATTTTTATATTTTTAGGAAAGCAAGTAAAATCTCGGGTTTTGGAAGAGTGGGCGGAATTAGTTGCTAGCCAACTAACCCAATTTATCTAAAGATGCAATCAAAATAAAATAACAAAAATGAAAATAAACTAGTTATACTAATGTGGTGTAAACAATGATAGAAAAAGTTGTGTTTACTTAGGTTTTATTACTCCCTAGATATCTTTTACAGGTTAATCGCTTGTTACAATTGCATGGATGACGGGTCATATTCCTTAATACTAGTCGTAGGGCCGTGTACAATATTCCCTAACTCTAAAGGATACTACTTCACTCCATGTCGAGCCGTTAGAAGCTCCTAACATAGGATCATTAGAATTCTTCTACGCATTAAATAAAACCAAATATCGTAGTACACCTCCGATCATGTTTCTTAAGACGTTCAAGTAAGTTACCAATGGAAGTCTGCCAGTTTTCTTATGCCTAACATCGAATACAATCATCCGTAACAACTATAAACAAACAATCAACCCATAATTAACATCTAGGTTTCACTACATCTAAGCAAATACAAAAAATCTAGCCTAGCATGTTAAATTGAAGACAAGCGTAAGATATATTCAAACAACACATAGACATATTGATTGAATTGAAAGAGTACTTATCTCAATTAAAACATGAAAGATTCAAAGGGTTGGAACCCTTGAAAAAGCAGTGAAAATTGGCCTAGGGTTTTTTCCCTCAAAGTTGCACCCTCCAAGTTACACACCAATGAATATTATTTGGAAAACTATATATAGATTTTACATGGTGACGGCGTCAAGAAGGAATCTGTGACGCCGTCAACTCGCCACCTATAATGAAATTGTATTGCCTAGATCTAATTGTGACGCCGTCGTGTGTAATTCTGTTCTGGACCGTTACCAACTCTTGAACCATGACGGCCTTGGGTGACGTCGTCATGTTTTCACTGGACCGTCACGGAAATCATCCATATCCACCCCCTTTGTAACTCTTGACGCCGTCATCAAGAAATGTGTGACGCCGTCAGGTACTGTTTCCAGCAAGAAAAATTGAGACTTTGCCGTTTTCTTCACTTTTATGCTCCAAAAACGTCCAAAATATTTCCTTTTCCAGATTTCTCTCCAAAAGTACCTGAAATGACAAAAGGAACGATTTAGGGCAATATTTGATCAAATAAATTCGAATTCGGGTTTAAATGACCCCTTAAAAACGGTTCATTTTTCACCTCATCAGCATCTATGTCAGTTAAACAAATTAAATCTTCAACCAACAAATCTTTTTACAAAATATTATTATAATAGATATTAATACATAATAAAAAATTCTGGACAAGTATTAGTTATATGTATATCACAATTTTCACGGGTAAATTTTTATATGTCCGTATACTAAACTAAAATTTAAAAATAAATTTGATTCATGTATAAACCCTGTGCGTGCACGCGTCTTATAGCTAGTATATACTAATATCATTACTTTAAATAACGTATAGCTTCTACATACGGTAAAATGATTTTTTTTTTATTTTTTTTTAAAAAGGGTTATCTGGTAGAATATTATTACTCTAAAAGATAATTTAAGTACAACGGATGTGGGCGAGTCTCACATGTCACACCTCAGCCCAAAAAGGCAAACCAAAAGCACCTACTGTGCTGAGACCTAAAACTAGCATAAGAAATGATATGCCATACTTATGCAAAATAAAAAAGAACAACACTATCTAAGCTGACCACGAAGACTAATGTCATATGCATTAGCAAACTTCAATTATGCATCAGTCAGACCACAATCATCAAACACATCATCATCATAAGGGTTTTGGTCATAGGTGTCCTCCTTCCACTGTTCCAATAAGGTCTTCATGCCCACTCCACTACCACTTGTAGAACCGTCAAATGTCATAAAACTTCTGGTTTCATTGTAGTCCTCAAGAACTTCATCATCATCACTATTACTATATGAAATTACCAAAGTCCCAACATTAGAAAACGGATTACCAAACTTTTTTCCATCTTTAACCATGTCATGTATGCTCTTTAAAGAAGGAGCATCATCGGACGAAGTAGGAATGTTTTCATTGTTTTTCACGTGTCCTCCATCAAAATTAGTAGCAACATTACCACTAGATGCTACATTAACATTAGCACCTTCATCCAAATCAACAATAGGCGTATTGAAATTATCACTTTTTGAACATTTTACATAGTAGAATCATCCATATCATCAAGAGTAGCAAACGTATTAGAAGTACTAATCTACATTACGATCTTTAGTAGGTTGTTTAGAAGTAGACGCCACGTTGGTTGAAACTTTCGCATCCTTCGTTGGTTGTCTAGATGTACGTAGACGCATATTTTGTGTTATCTTTAGTAGGAGACGTCTTGGTATTCTTAGGAGCAACCGGTCGATACCCAAATTTATTCATTTAAATAGCATTGAACTTCTTAATATTATCACTTTTCCCCTTCACCACAATAAATCCATCATTAGGCAGCTTCTTAGATACACTCGAATGAATATCTTTGCTTTTATCCATCCCATTCACCACACGTTTTGGATTTTAGGACAATAATCATTTGAATGACCATAGAGTAAACAAGTATTACACCGAGGTGGTTCCCACTTGTATTCAATGTGAATAGTTTCCTTTGTATACCCTTCCTCAACGAGTTTAGGAACTACCAACACTAAATTGTCATGAAATTCACTAGATGCATTAATTTCTATCAAAGCTCTTGCATAACTACTACGCGCCCATGACTCCAAACACATGGTATTAGTATAAGAATTTAGCATCATAGGGACATCGTGAAACTTCAAGCATACTGGAACACAAGACAAATCTTCCTTAAGAAGACTTATCGATGGAGACCAGTCGTTATGAAAGATAGAGATTCCACGAATCATCAAGGTCCATCCCGGAGAATATACTCAGCATCCTGTATAGACGAGAACTTGAAAAAGAAAAAAATCATTCGCATTCATCGTAATTCTCTGAATCCCATATTTTCCCTAATTGTTACGCATAAACCATAACATTCACATGGGACTTTGGTATCGGAATGAAAATGAAAGTATTTTACAAATAAAATATCCAAAAAGATAATTTTTCATCTGCTCATTCACCTCTTGTACCAAATCTATAGGTAAGCCCACGTCATAATCAGCATCCGTATGTAACGTTTATTCAATAAAACGAAGGTTAGCTTTAGTAGAAGCTGTAGAGGGCTGATTAAAGAAGATGCAGGGCTGATTTTGATTTTAGAAGCATAAGATGAGGGGGTTTCCACATTAGTTTTGGTCACTAATATGTTGTCTACTGTTGCTTTCTTGCCTTCGATTAAACCTTGTTTCTGCACTTATACAACTTCCTGAGTTTTGGGACAGCAACTTGTAATCAAAATAACAGAAGTATAGAAACTGATATATGATTTATTGAATTGTATTGATATGGAATGAATTGTTTACAAAAATCTAACCTAGTTATACTACATGAATCGGTGTCTACACAAAGAGACATGTGGATTCTTCTAAAGTAAACGTTATACCTATTCTAAACGTTCTAACCTAACTTCTAATGGTTTATACCATTTCGAATAAACCCACCCCAATATAATGGGTCGGTTTATACCGAAACTGGATATAAAATTACACTAAACTACCCTAATCTTTTCTTCTATAACATTAAAGTCCAACATTCACCCCCTAATATTATAGACTGTAATCGAGTCTTCTTTACTTGTCTTTACAGCAATGTTGGTTCATTGTCAGTTTCATAAATGAGATGTGTTAGACCCTTCATGTCTTTCTTCTTGTCCTTCCATTTCGTGCATTCCTTTGTGAAATGTCCATGCTCACCACATTCATTACACCTAAGCTTGCTTTTGTCTATGCTTCCACGACTAGTACCTTCTCCATAGCTATCTTTGTTTTTGGTAAAGTTTCTTCCATGTCCTCTACCTCCTTGATTATTTGAACTTGCAAATAGAAGTTTGTTTTGATAATTGTCTTCTGGTTTGTCGTGGCTTTTAAGTCATTCTTCAAAAGTTGTTATTCTTCCTATGGCTTCTTCAAATTGCATTGTATCAATCTTTTGATATTGTTCGATAGATGCCACGATTGGTAAAAACTTCTTTAGGACTGAGTTAAGCAGTTTCCTGACGGGTACTTTATCCTTCAGAATACCCCCAAGGCTTTTAAACTTGGCTTGTATGCTACTTAACTTCCCTGCAAACTCACTTGCACTTTCATCCGGTTTCATCTTTAATGTTTCCAAATCACTTCTTAAAGTATGCAAACATGCTTTCTGAACTAAATCAGCTCCAAGATGTTTAACTTTGATTGAGTTCCATACTTCCTTTGCAGTGGTGTATTGTGCAACTTGCATTAACATGTCTTGTGGTAATGTTTGGTATATCATTCCTTTCGCTGTATTTTCTGCTTTGTCATCTATTGTTGTTTCTTGCTTGCCACCAGTTTCTTGAAAGCCATCAATCACTTTCCAAAGTCCATACGCCTTTAATATTGTTTCCAATTTCCATCATCAGTGTCCAAGTTTTATAATTCGTATATGTCAATTTTGGACATTAAAGTGGAACATTTTCTTCTCGAATTGATGCATTGCTTGATGAGTTATCATGTTTGTCATATTCTACCATGCTTGCTTGCTTTTAACTTGCTTTCTTCTTACAATCAGAACCGAGATGGTTTCTGGTTTTCTTGCTCTTGTGTTTGATCAAAAGATCAAAAACTCTTACTTGCTAATATTTAAAAACCAATGATTATACTTTATAGTTGGTTTGAATCAAGGGTTCAACTTGCTATTTGAACTTAAAAAAAGGCTCGAAACTTGCTATTCGAATCTTAAGGCTCGAAACTTGCTACAAACCTAAGGATTCGATTTAACTTGCTATGAACCACAAGGGTTTGGTTAACTTTCTAAGAATTACTAGGATTCGGATTAACTTGCTATGAACCACAACGGTTAGGTCTTGACTTGCTAAGAATCACTAGGATTCGGATTGACTTGCTATGAACAACAAGGGTTCGGTTAACTTGCTACTTGCTGAAACGAATTCTTTAAAAAAAAAATCGTTTGTCTTACTGTAAATCCCAAACGAATCGGTCTTTGCTACTTTAATCAATCGGGATTTTTTTCTTGCTAATGGGGAATTTCTATCTTACTAACAATCAATAAAAACTTTTCCTAATTTATATGGAGTAGTAAAAAGTAAATAGGTTGAAGGAATTAAAACCGGTCGATTAGGGCAAGCACCAGACGTGTGTTCCTTTCTCTGATTCGTGATTCCAATATGATTCCCCCGTTCTTGATTCCCCTCTAATTGATTAAATACTTTCCCCAAAAAAAATAATAAAAATAAAATTCTGTGTTGTTAACAGAAATCGATTTTCTTCTTCTAATAACTTCGGAAATCAATGGTTACAAGTTCTGTAACAGGAATCGTTGTTTTCGTCTTTCCCTGGGTTGATTAACAAGAATCAATGGTTACAAGTTCTGATGCCAATTGTTGCTTTCTTGCCTTCGATTAAACCTTGTTTCTGCACTTATACAACCACCTGAGTTATGGGACATCAACTTGTAATCGAAATAACATAAGTATAGAAACTCATATATGATTTATTGAATTGTATTGATATGGAATGAATTGTTTATAGAAATCTAACCTATTTATACTTCATGAATCGATGTCTACACAAAGAGACATGTCGATTCTTCTAAAGTAAACGTTACCTATTCTAAACGTTGTAACCTAACTTCTAACGGTTTATACCGTTTCTAATAAACCCAGCCCAATACAATGGGTCCGTTTATACTGAAACTTAAATTACACTAAACTACCCTAATCTTTTCTTCTATAACATTAAAGTCCAACATCTACCTTGCCATTAGAAAGCATAGAAGCACACGCAAAACCACTCTTTGCCTCTTAAAAAATCTTACATGCAACTATAGTAACAGTAGTAGGTTTGAGTGGTTTTCCATCTTCGCCCAATAAACCTGCTTTACCATCAAGCAATTGCTTTTCTAGGTTACGAATCTTGGAAGCAAGATCAACACCAGAATCAAAACTAGAACTGCATGCGTCCGTGTTTTCTTGTTCAGCAGTATCAACGGCATGTAACTTAGAAGTGGTTTGGTTGTTTAACTTCGAACCACAGCTTTGAATATTATCAGTGTCACCAACGTTACTAGTATTGTTATAACCACTTGTGTCTTTATTAACAACTACATCATGCACGTTCTCAAGAACCTCAGCACCATGCATAATAATATCGCTACCTGTGACACTAACATTGTAGGCCACTCTAACCTGACCACTAGCATCAATGATGGTGAACCATCTGCATTAGCATTTCCTGTAGATGCTATTGCTACATTCGATTTACCCATAATCCCTCCAGCCATCTGTTAATTACCTCCCAGATTTGAAGGGATACCCTCGACATTATGAATATCACTATCAGCTTTATCCACTCGAGATCCACTTCTAAATTTGAGTGCCTTTCCATCCGTTCCCAACAACTTTCCATCAATTTTACGTACCTTAGATACCAGGTTAGCCAACGTAGGAAAACTCTTATCCAGCTCTTACTTCCCAGATCGATTCTTCGCAGCCTGGTTAACAAAGCTATCGTCTTTTTTCTTTTTCTTCTTACCTCCTCCTCCACCCGAATCCAAAAACCAAGATTTCATACTCAAAACAATCACATACAAGTAAACAGTGGCGAAGCTAGAAAATTTTCAGTGGGGCGTCGGGATCTAATTTTTTTCCTAAGGCTATTTTTCGGGTAATACCGAAATTTTGGGGGGTTGACCGAAGTTTTTCTACACGAAAACTATATACCCCCTACATCGCAAAAAAATTTTCGAGGGGTCGGCCGCCCCCTGTCCCTATGTAGCTGCGCCATTGCAAGTAAACAAGAAGAACATGTAGCATCTAATCTTCAAAATTCATGCAGAAAACCCTAACTAAAAATTAGGGTTTAAAACCATGCACACCCAAACGTCACATGAGAGAAACCCTTACAGCCGTTAATTAATTAATAACAAGTATTCAAACTATAAAGTTAAACCCAAGTGACCAAAAATATGGTACAAAATGCAGTGAAAGAGTAAACACACGCAAACTAAACAAGCGACGAAGCAAAAGAGAAATCCTAAGAGCATGGGGAGTGATAACTCAAGTTATCACATAACTTAGCGCCACATCATCTCAACACCAAATAATATAACACCAAAAAATACTAGGAAATCATAACACGACCTTTTGAGACCCACTTTAAAAAAAAATAACGCAAACCATAATAACTTGGTATAACTCAAGTTATAATTTGGCAACGGGATTCATAACTTGGCATAACTCAAGTTATAACTTGAGTTGCTATACCAACTTGAGTTGTAACGTGGGATTAACATGAGAACTCAGGAAATGGTCATAACTTGCGTTATCAAGTTAAAAATGTGCTACACAGGAATAACGTCGGAATCACGTTGTTACTCCTCATGCTCTAAAGTGCATAAACAATTAATGCAGACCGGCCCACCGACCCACTATGGAACCTTAAATTAATAATTAATTTGAGGACAATAGTGGAGAACGATTAAAGAAACAAAAAAGGTTTAAGAATCGATATAGGATGTAAAGGTATAGGCTTTCTTCTTCTTTTTTTCGCTAGAGAGGAGGTATTTTTTAGGGATTACTTATTTATGATTACAAGAGACAATTGCATAATTGAAAAACTGCTGACTCGTTGCAAATCTAAATATTGTAGCTAGGAGGTTAATTTCATATATTGGTTGAGATAACAGATTTACGTACAAAGGCAAGAAACTTAAAGTAAGTTACAGTAAATTCTAATAATGCTAACCTAAGCCAATATATTGAGAAAAATAGGTCGGGTTGTGCCTTTCTTTCTTACTGTCTTGGATGAATCTGAGGCATTTAATCATAGCATACATTTTTATTTATTTCTAACTTTTCTAAACAGATTGATCTTAGTTTTAAACAGATCGTCTCTGTTAACGTCACTTATTACAACATTATTTAATTATTATTTCATTTCATACCTAAAAACCTATGAATGTTCTAATATCTGTGCATTCAAATTATGACAACTGTTTCATGAGATATATATTTTTGCAGGCAAAAATACAAGCAGAACACGAATTGTGATAATAGTAATAGTTATTGTGATAGTCGGTGCCATGATAATAATCACTTCCATTTGTATCTTTATAAGATTGAGAAAAAAGCAGCAGCAAACACCACAGACCGTAACTACAGAGAGTAAGTTCCAAGTTTGTAATTTACACAATGGTCATATAGTATAGGGGTCATACTTTGTAGTCAAGTTAAATTCTAACTCTCTTTATCTACCAGCTGAAAGTATGGATATTGAAATGGCTGAATCATTGCAATATAACTTCAGTTTAGTAAAAGTAGCAACGAATGACTTCTCTAAAGAGAATAAGCTAGGGCAAGGCGGCTTTGGAGGGGTTTACAAGGTATACACATCTCTTTATTGCTATTTATTTCCCAAAAAACATTTTATATGTTAATGTAACATGACCATTGATATATGTTCTCAAATGATTTAGGGTAAACTTGAAGATGGACGAGAGATAGCAGTAAAGAGGCTTGCAAGAGATTCTGGGCAAGGTGAATTAGAATTCAAGAATGAGGTTTTGCTGGTTGCGAAACTTCAACACCGTAATTTGGTTAGGTTGCGTGGTTTCAGCTTAGAAGGAAGCGAACGACTTCTCATATACGAGTTCTTGCCAAATGCTAGTCTTGATCAGTTTATATTTGGTAAGCTCTGACTTGGCCTATTTTTTCGACCTCACCTTGATTCCTTTACATGTATGTTAAGTTCCTAATTAACAAAATATACCTATTCGTTTACAATGTAACAATTTGCGTCAAGTGATTTGATTTTGGTAACACTGCTTGTAGCCGAAGAATTGAAGTTAATTTTCTTTGTAAAAATTGCTTGGCAAAAAAAATATTAATATTGATTGATACTTTAACGATGTTTCGCCACTTAAATGACACACTTTTGAGTTAGGAGATACTGTTTTTGTTGTATTAAATATAGTTTTCTGATGGTGTTTGTAGATCCCACTAAGCGTACACTTCTTGACTGGGAAAAACGATATAACATCATCAAAGGCATTGCTAAGGGACTCTTATATCTTCATGAAGATTCACGTCTAAGGATTATTCACCGAGATCTGAAAGCTAGTAATGTATTATTAGATGCCGAGATGAACCCTAAAATTGCAGATTCTGGCATGGCAAGATTGTTCAAACCAGAGGAAACTCAAGGCGACACTAGTCGAATTGTTGGAACCTAGTAAGTATTTATACTTTGGACAATATCATTAGGTAGTTCTCTTGTTTATTCCCTCCAAATGTGAAAGTGCTAAAATCTTCGCTTTCTTGTTCTCTTCAGTGGTTATATGGCACCCGAATATGCTATGCACGGCCAATTCTCAGTAAAATCGGATGTCTTTAGCTTTGGTGTGTTAGTGTTGGAGATGGTAACGAGTCAGAAAAACCAATGTTTTCGTATTGAAGATAAAAACGAAGACTTGCTTAGCTTTGTAAGTACCCCAACTACTACAAATCAATCAATCATTACATATATACTTTTGTGGAGAACTGTCTCACAACCAAGTAGTTATAAAGATTTCTTTTGAAAACATGTTATTAGCGAGGAAGCATTGATTTCCTTGCCAAAATCATTTTTCATTGTAGTTATTAGATGTTGAATAACATACTGTTAATCTTTTCTAGGCATGGAAAACATGGCAGAATGGGACAACAGTAAATATGATAGATCCAATATTGAAGGCAGGATCAGGTTCACTGCACGACATAATTAGAAGCATCCATATTGGGTTATTGTGCGTTCAAGAAAAAGTTAATGATAGGCCAACCATGGCTTCGGTTGTTCTTATGCTAAATAGCTTCTCTGCTACACTTCCAGTACCATCAGAGCCTGCATTTTTCATCCGTAGTAACACTGATCCTGAAATGCCACTCCTAAGTGAGTACAGTTCCTCAACAAGTAGCAGTGGTTTAGAAAAACATAAACCATTAAAATTGAGATCAAGATCGGCCCAACATTCGGCAAATGACGTTTCAATATCATATGTGAGATAGTTCCTAGATAGGGTGTGAGATGGAAGGTTACATCCTGAACTTAAAGTTGCCAAATATGTGATCACCTCTATCGTCAGCGAGTTTCTCATCATAGTTTTCTTTTTAACTATTGTATGTTATTATTTTGATTTTGTATAAACTAAATGAGAATTACAAAAAGATTTTTAACTTTCTCCACATAATTATGCCTTGTTTGTATGATATGCATTTAGGATAGTTGGTTCAAGTATTACTATATCCGTTCCATGATAGCAATATTAAGATGTAGTGATAAACTGATAAATTTGCCAACTGTCAAACATAAACAACAATATTAAGTCTTTCTTTGCCAACAATACATCAATAACTAAATGTTTCTCAATTAATTACCATATAGTGTTTCGGGTCATTGCTATGTATTAGCTGCACCCGGTCATGGCTATGCTAATGAAATGTTGTAGAAATTAGATAGTTTGAAGTAATTGTGCCTTTAGTTCGCTATGTTCTCGAGTCTAAATTTTAAAGAATGGAAAGAGATTAGATAGGAAGGTCAAAGTAAGGAATGTCATTGTGAAGAAATTGATTATGTCAATTTGTGTTCTTGAGTTTGAATATAAGTTAAAAGGAAAGGACGTGGATGTAAACAAAGTTACCAATATACCCTTGAAACTTTATTTACACATATTAACCAATAATGCTCATGAATTGAAAATTACCAATATGATCATGAATAGAAACTGAAATGAAATCAGTGCTAGTCTTAAGACCTTCATACAACACTCCACTACACGAAATAAAGCGTATCCCATTGTCGGTTTCGGCTAGTGACCAAAACTGAAGTAAACCAGTTATACGCGGCATACCAATATCACAAAATGCAATATTATCTTCTCCTCAACATTCTTATTCTTATGTTCCTCCTCGGTGCAATATTATATTATATTGTTAATTACATCACATGATGTATAGTTTAATATAATAACGACTGTATAATATTAAAGACTCACCAGACACCAGATGATGAATTGAAAATACGTCTTTTATTCAATGAAAAAAATAGGATATAATTGTAATTTAAAACAACCCCATAATGTTAGTGACTCACTTCCGTTCCTAATCCTCCAAATTTTGGGAGGAACAAATCTACACAAAAAAAACCATAACTTCCCTCCCTCATCACTTCTCATCCCCTATCTTTCCATCTAAAAAAACTCGAGAACACCAATATTTGTAGTTTCCCTTCTTGTACCTTACCTTTCCAATTAAAAAAAAAACGAAGAACAAAGACATGACATTACTCCAGAAGCCTTTTGTTGCTTGCACCAAGCAATAGCAATAACATAAACAAAGATGCTACCGGTGGTACAACCGCCAACTGTCCATATAAATTTACGCATACCAATATCCTTTTCAGCATCAGTGGGATATCTGGTTTCCAGATTTTCAGTCGTAAGATGATTGGTTTATTTAGCTTTCGAACCTGTGTTTAAGTAGGAAAGTGAAGAATGTTTTAGAGGGTGTTTTTTACGTGGTGTGGTGGAAGATTTGTAGCTTTCGTAATTAGCTCCTCTTTAGTCCAAGTAATCTTAGAAGGGCAACGTTATTTAATGATAATGTTTCACAATCTTATAGTTGGTGTTTTAATAGAAAATGTACAAATTAACTTTCGCCTGAGTATGACTTAGCTGAAATAACGTAAACTATTTTTGCTGCAAATTGGTTTAATAACTCATGACCTAAGTATAACTATAGCTGTTTAAAATGAAAGCTTGGATGATGCACGGGCTAAAAACCACATAGAAAATTTTTCTTTATGACATAACTGAAAATATAAATAATATAACTCATGATTATGCATACAATCAAACATCATTCGTAAACCAATATTCAATTAGAAAGAAGCAGACAACTAAAAGTGGTGTTGATACAAAAGTTGGGCGTTCCTAGTTTGGGCTCTTGCTCTCGTACCAATTCGCTCTTAATGCTTGAAACCTGCGCACTAAGAAAATAAACAAACACCGTTAGGCTTATCGTGGGATTGTCTCCCACGATTATACTCTGGCGTGAGAGTAAGTAATCGGTTTTAGGGTTCTCGTAAAGAGTTTTAGGGTTTGTAAATCGTACCTTTAATGAAAGTTATGTCATTCCTTATATAGGCGCAGAATCCTTGTAGGTTTCGTGCTCCTTACGTTTCGCACGCATGGTGCTTATCCGGCCCAAGGATCTTTATCCATAGATAGAAGATCCTTATCTAGACCATAAATAGTTTGGTTGGGCTTGGGTCTACGTGAGCCCAATCCCATTAACAATGCGGCCCAAGTTATAATAGCCCACTCATGGTGGATTTGGGCCTTAGTGATGTTTATCATTTGGGCTCGTGGCCCAAACATAGACTATACGTCATCACGTCCCCCCAGTCTAGTGTGCGCGGCTTGTAGCTGCGGATGCTAGACTAGTGAGAGCAGCGGTAAGCGTGGCGGGAGGAAATTAGAAATTTGCCGCCCAATATTAAGAACTATGTATCTAGTCCAAAATAGTTTAAAAAATGCCTCGGTAAATGGGGAGTGTATCCACGTATTCCCTAGAAGATGGGAAAAAGTGCATGTACCTTCTCATGTTCCAGCCACAGGTTTTTATGAGTGGGATCCACGTGGCTCACATCCTAGGGTTTTGGTAACCATATATAAGTACCGCCTCCCTTTTACTGAAAACACACAGTAAAAAACACACTTCCACCGTTTTACATTTCTTCAAAGCGTTTTCAAAGAAATCAACTGTTTTATTAGGTAATCCGCGAAAGCGTGCTCTATTTTTAGTTTCTTTAAAATGGTTCGTCAATTACACGAGTTTCCTTCTGAAATGGATGAGGATGAACTGCGTCAGTTCTCCTCGGATTATTTTATTCCTCTAGACGTGCATCCGGTTGTACCGGAGGCCGATGCGTGCATCGCCGATTTCCCTGAGGGAAAGATAGGGTTATATACGCGCTTCTTTGAGTATGCGAACCAGCGCGTACCCATATCCATATTTTTGAGCAATGTGCTCAACCACTATCACCTTCACATTTCCCAGCTGCACTGTATAGGTGCGGCAAAAATATCCAATTTTGAAATAAATTGTCGGTTACTTGCTATTAACCCGACAGTTGACCTGTTCCGTGCGTTTTACCGCACAACGTGGAAAACTAGAAGGGGGGGTTGAATAGTTTTATGTCCTTTTAAAATTTATTTCCAAAATATTTTGTTGGTTATAAAAACTTTCGATTCGATCTTAAGTGAATTCAAGCAACAACCAATATAAGCAAGTCTAAACTAATATTGAAAGTATTGAAATATAATGAAGAAAAGATAGAGTTAGAAAGATCAAACCATAACACGCGAATTTATAGTGGTTCGGCTACAAGGACACCTTCCTTGCCCTACTCCACTCCCCGAGTACCACACTCGAGAGTTTTCTTCACTATGTCAACAAACTCCTTATGGTGGAGAAACCTTACACACCTTGGCTTACACAAGTTAACGACACTAAGCTAAATGTCGAGTTCTAATCGTAGCTAGAACCAATCTCACACCAAATATCACACCACGTGATCTTCACACCTTCTTCAAGACTTCACACCGTCTTCACACCTTGTCAATCTTCACACCTTCTTCTATGCACAACTAAGTCACAACTACTAAACTAGTTTACAACACACCAAGATTCTACAATCAACAAATATTCATAACACCTTAACAAATAGCTATCACTAGTACTATATGAAACTAGCTATACACAACACCACTACAATAAGATGGATGTAGAGAAGTGTTCTTCTTCTTGCACTTGAATGGATGAAGCTTTGGATCACTTGGAAACAAAGACTTATGAAATATATGATCAAAGGATTTTAGATCTAGAGAAGAAGATTGGATCAGAAAGTTTATAGTGCAAAAAGGTGAGAAAAATATATGGAATGATCCAATATTTATAGGGCCAGAAAATACTGTTCGGGAGTGTGCCGGTCCCCTTAATTATAGGCCGGTCCCCTTAATGATTAAGGGGGCCGCCTAGTAAAATTAAGGGGGCCGCCCTCCTGAACGTTTGAAAAGATTCTCTAGATAAAATTTGCCCTTTTTGGTTGGAAATTTGAAATCATATTTTTGTGGTTTAATAAAGCTTTACCAAAAATGATTTACAAATATATATAAAATGTTAAAACTATTTTATATAATGTTATGTATTAATATAAAATTTCCTTTGATCATGTAATGCATAAGTTACTAAGTTTATGCATACCTTAAGTGATATAAGATGTAGAGGTAAATATTTGTCACCAAATACTTGTTTATGTCTTATTCTTGACTTAATTTGATTTAAGTTTTGTGATTATCAAAACATAGGTTTATTGAGAAATATTAATAACATTCACAAACATTATTTATATCAACAATCTCCCCCTTTTTGATGATTACAAAACTTAAACTCATTAACTCAAAAATTAGTTTATAAACAAGTATTTTAGTGAGTTTATATGTACTTCTCCCCCTTTTTGTAACATCAAAAAGGTTATGCCGACAAGTTTTCATTCGTGAAAATTTTGACGGGTAGAAACTCCCCCTTGATGTGTACTCCCCCTCGTTTGGGGGCACCAAGAGAACGAGCTATGGAATGCTTGCAAAACAAAAATATTAGAAGCACAAGTATAGACATGCACACAAATATAATGTAATAAGGAAAGAAAGAAGCATTCATATTAGAGCAATGGTTGTGTCAAGACACAACAATACAAGTACATAAGCTACCAACATAATAGCAAATACATAAGCCAATTAATCAAGAAAGATACATCATCATGCAAAAGTACATGGACTTCATAGAGCTTGCAAGCAAAAGGGGTGGAAAAGACTTTATTTATTAAGCATATCAAATACTTAATTTGGAGAGCATGATGGTGATGGTGGAGGAGTGGATGAGAATTGTGGTGGAGGAGTGGATGAGAATTGTGGTGGCTTGGTAAGCAAATGTTCAATATATGAAAACATATATTTAATTTCATCTTTAAGGCCAAAGATGATGGTTCGGTTGTGGATACAACAAAGGCAAGTATCACCATGTGATTCAAGCATCCTCCAAGGTACGGGATTGGCAAAGTATGGTGGTGTAATTTGTGGAGATGAGAGTTGAGTATCAAGTGGTGTTGTTGGTGAAAGTGAGATTGTAAGATGGGTGGATATAGGTTCTTGTGTGGGAAGTGGTGATGATACTTGTGGTGACAAGTGTGAATTGATGTAGTCATTGATTGATGAGGTTGAGGGTAAGGAAGATGAGGAAGTTCCATGAGTGGAAGGTGTTTTGGATGGTGCATTAGGTGCACTTGGAGAGGGGCATTTTGGTGGAGGTGATGGGGTTATGTTGTCTTCATTTGTTAAGTCAATGAAGAGTTGTTTTGGAGGAATGACCACAAGTTTTTGTTTCTTGAAGGTTTTGGAGTTTGAGGTGCTTGGAGGAGTCATGATGATATGATGAATGATGAGATGAAGAATGGTGATAATGGAGGGAATTTATAGTATGAAAATGGGTGATTAAGGTAAATGTTTGAAATGGTTGAAAGAGATTCTAAAATCAGTTGAGTCAAAATGGGAAATGGCAGCTAAAACTAGAGAAAGGATTCACAAGATGCAAAAGAATACAGTAAACCCAGTTCCAGATGGCCGGTCCCCTTAATTGTATGCCGGCCCCCTTAATCATTAAGGGGACCGCCTAGGGAATTAAGGGGGCCGCCCATCTGGTGTTTTCCCAGACGACCAGAAACCCAAAATTTGCAGAATTTGGCCATTTTTCAAGTTTGTTTTTCCAGCAAGCTCTATTAGAAGCATATACACTAGGAATGATGATATATATATATATATATATATATATATATATATATATATATATATATATATATATATATATATATATATATATATAAAACCAAATTTTGCATGCAAATTAACATATTATAATCCATATTTGAAAAGAAGCATAGCATAGCATGATAATTATTCAAAGGCTAAAAATTATTCAAGAGAAAAACAAGAGCTAACACAAGTATTTCCGAATAAGTCGGACAAGTAGCAAACCATACAAATGTCAAATAGAAACAAGTAGTAACAAATAGCAATACATCAAAATCTTCTACTTCTTCTTCTTTCCAAGCATCTTCCTAAACATCTTCCCAACGGATTTAAATCCCCCTCGAAGTTCTTCATGCATTTGTTGTTGACGATTGATGATAGACGTTTGATGAGTGAAGAGAAGCTCATCGGTACGTTCATGAGGAAGAGGAATTTGATACTCGGTATCATCAAGATCGGAAAGATCCTCAACAAAGGTCGTGGGGGATGGAGTACTAACACGTGAGGTGTCTTCCTCCTCATCATCATCGTCATCACGATGAGATGTAGAACCACGAGGCCTAGAATACAAAGGAACACGAGATTTTCCTTTGTCACTACGAGGACAGCGAGTACGAACACGAGTAAGTTGGTTCAAAGTAGGAAGGATATGAACGTAGTAGTCTCTTTAAAGATGTGGGTAATGTTCCATCACATAACGATAAAGTCGTGTGAGAAACATACCGTAAGGAAGATTGGCATTTGGGGTGTTTTTGGCGGACATTATTCGATGAACAAAAAGATAAGCCAAATTGTATTGCTCTTCAGCAATAACACAGTAAAGCATGTGGGCAATGCTCGCCATGACATGATCACGGTGACCACCCGTACCAAACGCATTCTCGCGAATGAGTTCTTCCCACTTCTTCATGTCGGGGCTTAGCTCTTTGAGGAGGATTTGATTTGCATGAATGTCGACATTCTTTGATTTGATTACTCGACTAGTCGTACGACATTCTAGTTCGAGCATTCGACGAATGTCGTCAGGACTAGGAATCTCAGAATAGTATGGACCATCCTGAGGACGATTTCTTTCAAGAGTTGAGAGATCCCATTCATTTGAAAATACGGCTTGGCCGTTGTATGGGATTCGAAGAATTTGCCCAAATTGAGCAAGAGTAAGAGTGATGAATTGATTTTGAATCATGAAGGAAATGAGGAGATGACCATAGGGATCGGTTTGCACCGTCACTTGGCTATAGAAGTCGAGGATAAAACGAGGAAAGATAGGTTCGTTGATTTGAAAAAGACATTCAAAACGAATATTGGAGAACATTCGTTCTGTGTCATCAGATTCATAGAAAGATGGGTCAACAATTCTTCCTTCGTGAATGTTTCTATTTTCAATAGGACGATAGAAACATGCAACTGAAGGAGACATGCCGGGAGTAGAAGAGACATTTGGAATGTATTGTTTGGTTTTGGATACATCACCAACCGTGGTCTTAGGCATTTTCACCTAAACAAAATAACAACAAGAATAGAATTAATATAAAAAAAACAACTATCATGCATATATTATATATATATATATATATATATATGTATATATATAATTATATGCAATATATGTGGAACGAAATTCTACTTCGACACAAAAAAAATATTCAATGAAGTAGTTTCATGATGTTCCTTTTATTTTCATTTTAAACTCGTTTAGAATGTATAATATCAAAAGGGTATGATATCATAATTCATTTCGAAATAAGGCTAGATATATATTAGATTATATATCTTCCATTTCGTAAGAGTTTGACACAACATAAGCTTGTTTAAAAGATTGAAATGCGAATTTTAGTTTTCAAAAATATCATTTTAAAGATAAACCAAACGCTCCCTTAATTAGATAACAATATCCTAAAAATATCAATATATATATTGATTATATATCTTGATTCTAGTATTATTAACAAAACTTATAAGCTAGTTTTATGTTTCAAGTAACTTCATATAGTTATGGCCCATGTTGTCTTCATGAACCATTTAACAACAACTTGAAAAGTATGCTTTGATTGTTTAGAGCGTTAAAACAATGTAATGTAGTAAGTTTTAAATGGTTTTTAAGAGTTATATCAACAATGTGCCTTTTGAAAAATAAAATTCGACTAGGGTTTATGGGCGATTAATGATTTTTACAAGATGATATGTTATACTAATTTTGAGTTGCAAAACATCATCCTAATCCTATGGGGAGCATTTGGTAGTTCAATTTCTAGCTTCAATAACACTTAAAACAGAATTAAAATGAATTTTAATAAAATGCATAATTATTGATTAGACACCAAATCGAATGAAATGTGATGAAATGCATGTTGGAAAACTTACAAAAGATGTTGTTATATGTTTGGTTGATGTTTGCCCCTTGCGAAATAACCCCGGATTGGTGATATGATGGAGGATTTTGAAGTTTTTGGGTGTTTTGGTTCGTACTCAGTAGCAGTGGGGAGGAACAAATGAGTGAATGGAGTGTTTGGGAATGGAATTAAGAAGGAAAAACGAATTTGGAACTGTCAGATGGCCGGCCCCCTTAAACATTAAGGGGACCGCCCTCGATAACAAGCCGGTCCCCTTAATCATTAAGGGGGCCACCTTTGAAATTTCCAAATTTCGCGGAATTCGTTTCTGGAACAAAAATATTTACACGTATATAATTAGATTTATAATATATCAAAAATACGTAAACGTCTATTGGCACGATGATAAAATTCTTAACAATTTTTAATTACCGTTTCGATAATTAAAATATACCTTTGACAATTTTTGGATAAAATGATTAAAGTGTTAAGTTGATGAAGGGTTTGAGGTGTGTTCGGGAATATATGAATAAGTGTATATATATATATATATATATATATATATATATATATATATATATATATATATATATATATATATATATATATTAGTATACTTTACATTTATTGGGCTTCTTATGAATAGTACACTTATGAAAAGTACTGTAGCATTTTTTTGTAGCCACAAACACAAATGTAAAACTCGCCTTATCTGTTCCACACCCACAAACACAAATCACAAAACACAGGCACACAAAAAAAATAATAATAATAACGATTCATGCCAAAAAAAAAAATAATAACGATTCATGCCCAAAATAAATTTATCGATCCAACACAAGATTCGCAGATCCACAAACAAGATTAATCAGCGAAGAAAATTAATCAGATCCACATATCATGTATAAACAAGGTAAAAGTTAGTAGGTGAAAGGTAAAAGTTTATTTATTTATTTATATGTCGTTCATAATAATTAGGGTTTCATGTTAATTTAGGGATTTTTCTGAAATGGTTCATATAAATTTGGGGTTCGTTTAACTTTTAGGGTTCTTATGAAATTAGTGATGGAATTTTATGGTTAGGATTGGGATTTGGTATGTGGTTATTTAATTATTGGGGTTGTAACGGTTGTTTGCCTTGGCTATCCCAAAAACATTAAGGAGCTCTGATTGAATTGTGATCACTGTTTATTTAGATCGATAAGAGGTTCTTTAATGATAAAACTCAATAACACAATGTAAGAGTGAGTTTATTTTAGGTTATGTGATGTAAATATTGCTTTGAGTTGTGATGTGGTGTATAAAAATAGAAAAAATGCTGGAAAGTTATGATGTTATTCTGCTTTGTATACGTACATTTCTTGCCACTACATTCTTATTGCACTAAAACAGGTGCGCATTCTTAACACGAATACAATCGGTCGATTCACTGCAACTACGGGTAATATGCAGGTTCTGTTTGTCCAATTGAGGGGGTGTGGTTCAGGGGCTTTGGTATTTTACCATGAACAAAATATTGAACCAAAGGTATGAGGTGTATATTATTATTTCAGTTTGGTTGAACTATTAGTATATAAACTTTTATTAACATATAGTGATGTTATACACCACATCAAAGGTAATCCTTTGGTGGTTATTGGAAACTCATTATTTTATTTTTGTGGTAGGAAATCTTGGCGAGGTGATCAATTTCCAGCCCACTCAAAGGGCCATGGCTAACGTTGAACAACAAATACATGCCTCTGTTGAACAACCAGGTCTTCTATCAAATGCGGGTAAACATTAACCTTTGTTAGCTCGTAGTTATGAATCTTAATAAACAGCCATTTTTTTATGGATATGTCTTTGATTGACACCCTTATTAATGTGGCCATTTACTTTATGCAGGCACATCTCTTCAGTCACAAGAGCAAAATTCCTTTCTACAGTCAAGAATTGACTGGCGAGAAAGGCGAACAAGCCTGAAAAGAAAGGAGGATTTCCAGTGTCATGTCAGGAGTTCTGTTGTTTCGGATACCTTTCAATGCAGTTCACTTAACGGTAATTTGTTTTAACAATGGAACTTATGCAAGCATGGTAGTTTCATCTCACTAAAGAATGTCTAAACAGTTTTTTGTTTGTTGGCTTATGCAGAGGCTCAAAGCCCTTTTTAAGTAAGTAATATTGCTGCTGCTACAAAAGGTTCTAAACGTAAGAGGACAACAACAGCAGGACAGCATACTCAGGAAGTAGTTTGCCAGCCCGCTCAAAGGGCCATGCGTAACAGCAATCAACGGATACATGCCTCTGCTGAACAACCAACTTTTCTGTCAAATGACGGTAAACATTAACCTTTGTTACTTAGTCGTTGTCAATCTAAATAAATAGCCTTTTTTATGCATGTATGCCTGGTCAAGGACCAACTATTTTGTCAACTGAAGGTAAACATTGCCTTTTGTTTTTTACCATTTGTTGTTCTAAATAGACAACCTTTTGTTTAACCAAATATCTGCTATGAAAAGTTATATTAGTATGGAAATATCCTTTATGCAGATACATCTCCTTCATATCAAGATCTATATATGTGTTGAAATGGTTTACTATCGCGAATTTATGACAAATTGTATTATTATATCTTCTAGAGAAGCTCCTATAAGATGGTGTGGTGAAGCAAGAAGAACACTCACAACCCACTCTGAAAGTGGATATCGCGACACACGGATACAGGGGGAGTCAGAGAAGAGAGAACCAAAAAAAAGTACGTTTGACAAGGTAATCGTTTATTGTCTGACTCACCTTTACTTATTTTGCTAGGTCTAAGAAGCAGCATATGGAGATTTTATTGTGTTCTTGGAGATGGGCAAGGTACTTGAGTTTAAAACGGGTCAATCCAACCCAATAGCTACTTATGGTTTCTGGTGTGTCTTAACTATTATTTATGTGGCAGATGGGCATGCAGAAGATACCAATATGAACGTGTCAGTGAGTTTGGTTATTGATTCTCAGAATATTTGAATCATCTCAGTATGAACATGTCAGTAAGTTTGCAGTTTACTCTACTTTTCTGTATTGAATCTTTTGTAGGTTAAGTTATAATTTTGTTATTCATACATTTGTTAAAGCTGTTAAGCGGGTGATTTGGGGATATATTCGTTTCATGGTAGGAAAATGGAATTATATTTTTAAAATATTTCCATAAAATTCAGAAATATATACTACGTATAAGAATTTACATCTAAAATGGCCCCTAATGATATGGAAACAATAACAATTTGGTCTAGGTATGCAGTGTTTGGGTTAGCTTATTAAAACAGCTTATCATCTTTTGATGCAGCTGATTTGCACTTTCGAGGGTTGGGATAGTGTCAAACAACTTAGACTTATCAGCGTATTTAAGTCGTTCCACTAAATTGTTTTGTGCCAACTATGTCGAGAAAGATTCAGATTATTTGAACAAAAAAGATTCAGCTGATTCACATTACCGAATACAAATAACTACCCTTAGTACATCAAAAGTAAGTGCAGTAGCGTTAAATGGCTAAGGTTACTTGGGAAAACATTCCATATTTGCTTTGTTCTTTATTCATAAGGGGTGTTCGGATTACCTTATTACCTAGCCTTATTAGGCCAACAATGGTTTCAGTTCGTATGCTCAATAACTTCTCTGTTACACTTTCAGTACAATCAGCATCTAAGGTCAATAGACTAATTTTCCAAATGGGTCAGTATAGGCATGGCGTAGTTTGATAGACCTGAAATAATTCCCATTTTAACAAAAATAAATTAAAGTTGTTATATGTTATCAATATTTGAATTTCGTTGACCACATGTAATGAAAACCAAGGTAAGTAGAAACTTTGGGTTGGATGGCTATTGTGAACTTATAACATTAGGATAAAGGTTGGTTCAAAAGTGTTAAAATAAATTATTTGCAACTGTAGCCAAAGACAAAACCTTTTATAATGGTGTGGTTAGCCGCATGCTATATAGATTGTAATCAGATTGTACTAAGTAACCTTTTTTTATTTTTATCACAAGTACTTCTTTATGGATAATTGATCAGGTACTTCTTTTTTAATCCAGGTTCTTTCTCACGCATACTCTATGATTTCATGTTTCTCACATTCTATCTCACGCATACTCTAGATCTAAACTAAATTGGCTGATGCAAACACTTTAGTCGTTGGAATTGGGGATGGAGCTAGAGAGGTAGAAGAAATAGTGCTTCAAACTGATGCAAAGCTCGTATATATATATATATATATATATATATATATATATATATATATATATATATATATATATATATATATATATATATATATATATATATATATATATATATTGTTTATATATATAAGTATAAATGTGATTGAAAGATGGGTTGATGAGTGAAATTTGAAGGATAGTAGCGGAGATAGGATATAGTTGGCGAGAGGAGTTTGTTTCATCCATAGTGTTCACGTGCGAAGGCGTTCTTGCATTATAAAAGACCACTTGACTCATATCCCTTCATCATCATGAGTCTCCTAAAAGAGGACTTACTAGAATAACGTGAGGGGGGAAAGAAAGGGTTCGATAAAGAACGATTTCTTGGAGTTCTAGAAAGTCAACAAATGACGTATCTAGGTTATGTACAAGTGAATATATATATATATATATATATATATATATATATATATATATATATATATTTATTACGTATAATAGTATATATATATATATATATATGTATATATAAGTATATATGTGATTCTAACAAATAGAAGACAATAACAAATTATATCTAAATAATTGACGAAATCAAACAATGCATATTAATCTAAGCATGGCAATGAGTTGTAAAAGAATGGCGTACCCGGTGGTCTTCAAAAGAAATCTTCAACATCATCAAGGTGAAATATAGACTTTGAAAAAGTCTATGTTGAGAGAAAAACCAAGATTGCCTCAAGGAATGTTCGTCTAGCCATTTGATCTCCATTTTCCTTTTCGTCCAAAGTTGTTTGGTCCAAACATGTTTAACATTTGACTCGGGTGCATGAAAGGTGGTAGAATGCCCCAAGGATTGTAGCTTTGTTGGTAGTTCCACATTTGATTACTATTGTTATTATAGTTTTGTCTATTTTGATTTCTTCTTGGTTGAGGTGTTTTAGACCTAGGATGAGAATTATTTGGTTTTCTAGGTGGTGGAGTTTTAGATCTTATTTTGGGTTTAGAAGATCCTACTTCGGTCTTTAAAGACGGTTTATAAAAATCTTTAACTTCTTAATCGTTGGCAAGAGGTATTTTCTTATCATTAATAAGTATATACTTAGGATTAGATTTTAAAGGTTTTTGTTTGTTGAGTTCACTTTCAAATTTTACATTTTTAATCTCGCTTGTTGAAGCCTCATTTAAATTAAATCCTAAGCCGGTTTTGTCTCCGGATGTTCTTTGAATACTTATTATTTTACTAAGTGATTGACTACTATTTTCAAATTTGTCAAGTTTGCGAATTTCTTCCCTAAGTATTTCGTTTTCACCTTTAAGCTCTTAACATGATTTACATTCTTCAAAAATTTCTTTACCTTTTTCTAGTTGATGTATTTTAATTTTTAGTTCAAGTACTTCACTTTCTAATTGATTGTTAATGTATTTTAGTGATTTGTTTTTGGTCATTACTAGTTGTCCTAATTTGCATAGTTTAATATATTCATTATCTAGATCTTTTTCATCTAATGATATACTTTCATCACTAAAATATTCGGTTTCGGAACGTACCTCATTTGGTGTATTCGCCATGAGACATTTTTCTTCCTTTGTCGTTTCATTCTCATCATCATCACTATCACTCCAAGCACCTCCAACAAATGCTCTTTGATTTTGATCTCTTGTCATCATTGGACATTTTCCAATAAGGTGATTTGGATCTCCACGCTTGAAACACTTTCTTTCAATCTTGTTGTTCTTGTCATCTTTACTCTTTTGAAATGTTTTCTTTTCATCATACGGTTGTCTTACGAATCTTCCTCGCCTTTTGAAGAATTTCTTGAAATCTCTTATGGCCATGGCGTATTCTTTATCATCACTTTCGGAAGATGAGCTATCTTCGATGCTAGATTCCTTTCTAGCTTTCAAGGCGATTGACTTTCTTTGCTCTCGTTTTTCCTTGACCATTTCGGAGTCCTTCTTAATGATGACTTCGTAGACTTTTAGATTTCCAATTAATTCGTCAAGTTGCAAAGTTGACAAATTCTTCGATTCTTCAATAGTCGTCACTTTAGCTCGCCATTTTGGATGAAGAGCCCTAAGAAACTTCCTAACAAAATTCTTACTAGAAAAATTCTCATCAAGTGCTTTTAAACTTGTGATGATAGTGTTAAATCTAGCAAAAGCATTGTCAATTGATTCCTCTTCCGGAATCTTGAATTGCTCGTATTGTTGAACAAGTAGATCTATCTTATTATCTTTGACTTGACTATTACCTTGGTGAGTTATTAGTAAAGAGTTCCAAATTTCTTTTGCGGTTTCACACATAAAGATCATTTCGTACTCTTTACGTGGTAGCGCATTATAAATAACCATTTTTGCTTCATTATTTTTAGCAAGTTTTCTTTTTAAATCATCATTTTGTTTTTCAAAAGGTACGATTTCATCTTTCTTAGTTTCCGGGTTATTTTGAATAGGTAAAAAATCACCATTAGTAATAACATGCCAAAGATCTAGATCTTTTGACTTCACATAAGTTTCGAATCGATTTTTCCAATATAAAAATCCATCACTTTCAAATAGTGGTGGTCTTTGCATAGATTGCCCTTCTAAATATTTTTCAGATTCAATAGATCGTTACAAGTTTCAAAATACAATATATTTTAAAGATCTTGCTAGACGTGGCTCCTGATACCAATTGTGAAAAACTAGAAGGGGGGGTTGAATAGTTTTATGTCCTTTTAAAATTTATTTCCAAAATATTTTGTTGGTTATAAAAACTTTCGATTCGATCTTAAGTGAATTCAAGCAACAACCAATATAAGCAAGTCTAAACTAATATTGAAAGTATTGAAATATAATGAAGAAAAGATAGAGTTAGAAAGATCAAACCACAACACGCGAATTTATAGTGGTTCGGCTACAAGGACACCTTCCTTGCCCTACTCCACTCCCCGAGTACCACACTCGAGAGTTTTCTTCACTATGTCAACAAACTCCTTATGGTGGAGAAACCTTACACACCTTGGCTTACACAAGTTAACGACACTAAGCTAAATGTCGAGTTCTAATCGTAGCTAGAACCAATCTCACACCAAATATCACACCACGTGATCTTCACACCTTAATCACACCTTCACACCTTCTTCAAGACTTCACTCCGTCTTCACACCTTGTCAATCTTCACACCTTATTCTATGCACAACTAAGTCACAACTACTAAACTAGTTTACAACACACCAAGATTATACAATCAACAAATATTCATAACACCTTAACAAATAGCTATCACTAGTACTATATGAAACTAGCTATACACAACACCACTACAATAAGATGGATGTAGAGAAGTGTTCTTCTTCTTGCACTTGAATGGATGAAGCTTTGGATCACTTGGAAACAAAGACTTATGAAATATATGATCAAAGGATTTTAGATCTAGAGAAGAAGATTGGATCAGAAAGTTTATAGTGCAAAAAGGTGAGAAAAATATATGGAATGATCCAATATTTATAGGGCCAGAAAATACTGTTCGGGAGTGTGCCGGTCCCCTTAATTATAGGCCGGTCCCCTTAATGATTAAGGGGGCCGCCTAGTAAAATTAAGGGGGCCGCCCTCCTGAACGTTTGAAAAGATTCTCTAGATAAAATTTGCCCTTTTTGGTTGGAAATTTGAAATCATATTTTTGTGGTTTAATAAAGCTTTACCAAAAATGATTTACAAATATATATAAAATGTTAAAACTATTTTATATAATGTTATGTATTAATATAAAATTTCCTTTGATCATGTAATGCATAAGTTACTAAGTTTATGCATACCTTAAGTGATATAAGATGTAGAGGTAAATATTTGTCACCAAATACTTGTTTATGTCTTATTCTTGACTTAATTTGATTTAAGTTTTGTGATTATCAAAACATAGGTTTATTGAAAAATATTCATAACATTCACAAACATTATTTATATCAACATAGGTTTCATTAGATCTAAGCAAACACAAAAGAGATCTAGCCTAGCATAATAGAATTGTGACAAGAACAAGATATAGACAACCAACACATAGACATATTGATTGAATTAGAAGAACACTTATCTCAATTACAATGCAAGGTATCAAGGGTTTGGAACCCTTGAAAAACCTGTAAAAGTTGCACCAAAATCGTACTTAGGGTTTCTCCAAAACATCTCTCTAAATGTGAAAAATTAGAAAACTATATATAGAAAAATGGGTTTGACGGCGTCAAGAAGAAACATGTGACGCCGTCACCTCGCCGCCAAAACTCTTCTCGGACTGCCTAGATCTACTTCTGACGCCGTCAAGACTAATATGTTTCCAGGCCGTCACGACTCTTTTACTCTTGACACCCTTCCTACGTGACGCCGTCAAATCTTCTCTGGATCGTCATGGATTTTCATAAAATTTGCTCTTGACGCCGTCAAGGTTTTGCTCTTGACGCCGTCACCTACTGTTCCCAGCATGGAAAATTAAGACTTTTGCGTTTTCTTCATTTTTATGCTCAAAAAACGTCCGAATTGCTTCCTTTTCCAGATTTCTCTCCCAAAGTACCTAAAATCACAAAAGGAACGATTTAGGGTAATATTTGATCAAATAAAGTCGGATTCGGGCTAAAATGACCCCCTAAAAACGGATCATTTTTCGCCTCATCATATACCCTTACACTTGAGATTTGCTTGTCCTCAAGCAAATGCGCTTTTATTCTACTCAAAAGACAAGTTATGGGTCATTTAACACTAATATAAAAGTAATTACAACAAATAATCGTTCCACTAAAGACCAATAGACAAGCACGGAGGTCATATACAAGCACCTCACAAATAGTGTTTAGATACTCACATCTCTCGGGTGTAATAAAGTATAAATTACAATATGGAAACGGAAGATATCTCTCACTACCTGTCATAGCAAAATAGATTACCATAGGTTTGGGAAAGGATCAAACCTCCACCACATGGCGTAAGCACCTAGGATAAACTATCAAAGAGGTCTTTTTAAGGGTTGTAACGTTAGGTATAGGGATATGAAATACACGGTTTTGTTGGATAAAGGAAGTTTTACTGGTGGCGAGTTAACAATCTTGGTTAATTACATGTACAATGTGGCGTTGCTAAGCCAAGACTAGACTCGACTTAAGCTAATAAATGAAAAATAACAAAAATATAAAATGAACATAGAATAAAAAGGGATGGTAGTCCGTATGTTTTTTCTCTTTTTCCTTTTTCTAATTTTTTTTCTTTTTCTTGATTTTTTTTTCACTTATTTATTTATTTATTTATTTTTTTGCATACACTCTTACCCTACCATCCAAAATAATACATCATAGGGGATTGAGCATTCCCCTTACACTTGAATCTTTACATACTTTACATTAAACTAATCTAATGACTCGAATTAAGAAAATCAAAACACTTGGAGCACTTTTAAGATTAACGTACATATGGGGGTAATAATATTATGTTCTTCCCCATTACTCCATAAAATAAGTACTTACCCATGAGTCCCAATCGTCCCAAAACAATATGTACAAGGATATGACTCGACTTAGCAACCATGTAATCAATTAGAAAGTTAACTTAGGGTTTAACAAATAACAATAATGCACTAAAAATGAGCATACACGGAAGGCTAAGGCGATTTGGTTGTACATTTAAGTGGGGTGTAACAAATTCTTCCTTTAAGTAAAATGCTTAAAGTTAGAAACGAAAAGATAGGCTCGGAGGGGTGTACTAGGGGTTTCGTGTACTAAAAATGAGTACAACGCTAAGGGTGTGGGAAAAATTAGTTGACTTAACTAGCCAAGTAATATGACTTAAATGGTCAAGTAATTATAATACGGGTTTAACACAAGGGTGATCCTAATGCCTCTTATCATGTAGTAAATCCTACTACACGAATGTAGTCTCACTAGCGGTCTCGGGATGCATCACTAACGCAAGTTCTAGAATCTAAATGCTACCGGTACACTCATAAGCACTAATAGTAAATGCTTTTCCTATCAAATCTAAAGGCGAACCTCACATATTTGGGTGGAAATTTTTTCTGAATATACGGTTATGTGCTAGTCATACAATCTCCTATCCATGAGACGCTTGCTATGGCTAAAGTTTCACTCCTAAATGTTGTAAAAAATTTTAAATTTGGCGCTAAAATTGCACTAACAAGTATTTCTCATAGTTTTATTACACATCTACCATTAAACAAAACAAACTCAAGCGAAAGTGCATATGTAAGGTATCATCTTTTTACCCTCCCCTTACACTTAAGATGAACATTGTCCCCAATGTTCAAGTAAAGAATGTAAAAGTGAAAAAGTAAATAGAATGAAATCAAATACTCCCCTGATTCGCTCGGTATGGATAGTAGGATGGCCAGGTTAAATCTTCCTCCAAGAAAATGAACAATCAAAGCTTCCCTTCCAAAATATAAATCATCTCCTTGTTATACATAACCTGTAAAACCTGACAAAATAGACAAGACAACCTCGCGTAAAATCGGCGGCATCCTATATAAGTTTCTAAATCCTAGAAAACAAGATAAGATATAATGCTTGTGGAATGAAGTTTGCAGATCTCCTGGAGATTATAAAACTTAATAATTCACAAAAACCATAAGACTCCGTTAGAAAAACAAAACCGGTAAAATTTCCAAATTTTAACTCCTGACGCCGTCAAGAGTAAAACTCTGACGCCGTCAGAATGGACCTGCAGAAATTCTTATGTTAAGTTTCCGGAAAATTTCTGGAAAAACTTGGTCTTACTTCCTGGAAAATCCTGCAAAACTTCATTATGACTCAATACAATCATTTGACTCTAACAAATACGAATATACATGCTCATTTAATATCGTGGAGAATCATGATCGGTTTGTTTCTTAAAAACATATTTGGGGTTTCCCCTTACACTTATCTTTTGCAAAAATACATCTAGGTGGAGTTAAGACTAGGCCAAAAAAACAAAGTAAAGTATTTCCACTTATTTAGTTCAGAAACATGATCTACCAACAATAAAAATAAAACATGCAAACGGAAGCAAATAACAATCAAACAAATAAAATCACACAAAACATGGGTTGCCTCCCAAAAAGCGCTTTTCTTTATTTACGAGTCTTGTAGCTAGACTCAAGGTCATGGGTTACTACGTGATTTCATCATTCGAAATGATATACCCCATGTAGTTGCGATCATTACTATTATGGTGGTAGTGCCTCAATCTATCGATACCCGCAATCACCATTCCACCTAATTTGCTTCTCAATTTAGCTACCCCATCTTGGCTCAATCCTTCGATTGTGAATGGCCCATACCACCAAGGACTTGGTTTATCGGGTGGTATTGTTGTTTCCAAGTGTCTCAAGAGCACCAAGTTCCCTTCCTCAAATGGTGTATGATTTTTTTCATGTCGAGTATGTTCGAGTTCAATCGGAACCTTATTGATTTTTCTTCTTTCATCCTTAGCTTTCTTATAGCTTTTGATCCTTGCCTCCCATGCAAGAATCTTATTCTGAACACGAATGGGTGTCGTGCCAATGTTGTTTTTGATCATTCTCCAACTCAAATTCTCATGCCCACTTCGCGGGGTCATGGGGAAGCTTATCTTTCTTTTTCCTGATTTAAGCTCAATCTTCCTACCTTCATACTTAATGACAGCCCTAGCGGTGGTGAGGAATGGTGCCCCAAGGATTATTGGCATGCATCCATCCCCTTTATCATCAATGATCATAAAATCAACGGGGTACATGAATCCTGCAACATTAACTAATACATCTTCTGCGATTCCTAGGGGGTATACGTACGAATGTCCAACAAGAGATAACCTAACACGAGTAGGTGCTGGCATTTTTGACGTTAGTTGGATGTAAATAGTTAGGGGCATAAGATTTACTTCCGATCCTTGGTCGGCGAAAGCACTAAGATGTTTCAAGTCCCCGATGCTCGTTGGTATTTCAAAGTTCCCACATGCTACCTGCTTAGTAGCCACTTTCTGTACCAATAACCTCTCGAATACTGATCCTCCAGGAAGCGTATCATGCTCATCTTCTTCTTCTTCCTCTTTCTCAGGAACCTGTCCGGAGGGTTGGTTACGCCCATCACCCTTAATCCAATTTGTTATGGTGTTTTTGTTTATATCATGTTTCAGGTAGTAACTCAAAGGCTGGGATTCTGGTGGTTTTTCTAAGGTCTGTTTAGCAGGAGTTTCTACCTTCTCGTTATCTTTATGGACAATGGTGATGGAGTTAACAAATTGGGTGGTGGGAGTGGCGTTTTCTTTCCTTAGTAGTATTCGTTCTGGGGTTCTCTGGTTGGCATACTCCTCCAATAGACTCAACATCTCATTCATTTTCTCCTGCATCTCCTCTTTTTGCTTATAAACTGCTTCTTCGAATCTAGCAAGCCGATCTGAGTGAGTTTCCATATATTCTCTCATCCTAGCCTCAAACTCCGAGCTAAGTTCCTTGGGAGGGGAACAAGGTGGGGTGCACCTCTGAAAAGTCTCGACATGTTCTCTAGAAGGTGACTCAGATAATGGTGCCGAAGTTGGTTTTGAGACAGAATTGACAGTGGCTTGTCTAGGACTTAAAGGTCTCCTTTGCCTTTCCTCAAAATAGTCAACTTTTGCCTCAAGTTTGCATAGGAGTTCATCGGGGATTTCGGTGGTTCCTCCAGATGTCGAGACTGCATTGATGGCCGCTTCTATCGTATGTTTAAATTCCCAAATCTCATGATTCTCAACAGCGAGCTCTTTGATAATTGCCCAAGACTCCTCGGCGTTCTTATCACGCAATTTACCTCCCGCGGCCCTGTCGATGGTGCGCTTAGTGTGATAGTCAACATGGTCGTAGAAAATCTAGACTAATAACCAAAGGTTTATGCCATGATGAGGGATCTTGTGGAGGAGATCCTTAAAACGGGCCCAAGCCTCGTAGAAAGTTTCACCCCGCTGTTGCTCAAACATCAAAATGTCCCTTCTAAGCATTGCAGTCTTTTTCGGCGGAAAGAATTGGGTAAGGAAGCGATTGGCGAGATTGTCCCATGTGGTGATGGATCCCGCGGGTAAACGCTCAAGCCATTGACTAGCTTGATCCCGTAGAGAGAATTGGAATAGGCGTAAACGGGTAGTCTCTCTAGTTTCAACATCTAGGTCTATGGAGTCTACGATTTTGAGAAAGTCCTTAAGATGTTGGTTTGGATCTTCGGAATGAAGTCCATGGAATGCACATCCGCTTTGCACCAACCGGATGGTGTCGGATTGCAAGGGGGTCACATTGGCTCCGGTGAGCTCAATGGTGTTTCGGTAGCCTTGGTGGCTATGTCGGGAATACTCTCCTAAGGTTCGAGGCCTAAGGGGTTCTAGTGGTGGGTTTTGTTGTGGTGGGATGACGGGTTCAAAGATGTTACCACCTTCCATGATGTCAGATGGTAAAGAGTTACGAACAAAGACACGAAGAAATAAGATAGACTAAAGAAAACCTAAAAATAAAAATAAAATCTTACTAGAAAGGAATCTAGCAAGTAGACCTAATAAAAAGAAATTCTAACCTAGACAATAACTATTCCCCGGCAGCGGCGCCAAAAACTTGATGCGTGGGAATCGCAACAGGCTTTACCTCTCGAGAGATCTCGAGAAGCTTACAACCCCCACCAGGCAGTGTACCTGATCGTTGTAGTATAGTATAGTGACAAGTACCGGGGGATTGATCGTTCAGCTTAGGAATAGTGTCGATAGGATTAGAAAGTCTAAATACTAGTTCTAAAGGTGAGGGATGATTATTTTTGTGTTTTTATATTTTTTAGAAAGCAAGTAAAAATCTCGGGTTTTGGAAGAGTGGGCGGAATTAGTTGCTATTCAACTAACCCAAAACTAAGATGCAATCAAAATAAAATACTAAAAATGAAAGTAAACAAATTTATACTAAAGTTGTGAGCAGTAATTGGAGAAAATGTGTTTACTTAGATTTCACTACTCCCTAGATATCTTTTACACGTTAATTACTTGTTATAATTGCATGGATGACGGATTGTATTCCTTAATACCATTCATGGGGTGGCATACATAACTCCCCAATTCTATGAGCTCTTATCTCCTCCTACACCATGCCCAACACAACTATAGGGATTGTAAACAGTGGCTCATGCATTAAATACAACCAATAAAGACCTAGTACGCCTCGGTTCATGTTTCTTAAGACGTTCAAGCATGTTACCATTTGGAGATCTGCCAGTTTTCTTAAGCCTAACATATAAATCATTCATCCAAGACAAGAATAAACAAGTAATCAACACATAATCAATATCTAGGTTTCATTAGATCTAAGCAAACACAAAAGAGATCTAGCCTAGCATAATGGAATTGAGACAAGAACAAGATATAGACAACCAACAGACAGACATATTGATTGAATTAGAAGAACACTTATCTCAATTACAATGCAAGGTATCAAGGGTTTGGAACCCTTGAAAAACCTGTAAAAGTTGCACCAAAATCGTACTTAGGGTTTCTCCAAAACTTCTCTCTAAATGTGAAAAATTAGAAAACTATATATAGAAAAATGGGTTTGACAGCGTCAAGAAGAAACATGTGACGCCGTCACCTCGCCGCCAAAACTCTTCTCGGATTGCCTAGATCTACTTCTGATGCCGTCAAGACTAATATGTTTCCAGGCCGTCACGACTCTTTTACTCTTGACGCCCTTCCTACGTGACGCCGTCAAATCTTCTCTGGATCGTCATGGATTTTCATAAAATTTGCTCTTGACGCCGTCAAGGTTCTGCTCTTGATGCCGTCACCTACTGTTCCCAGCATGGAAAATTAAGACTTTGGCGTTTTCTTCATTTTTATGCTCCAAAAACGTCCGAATTGCTTCCTTTTCCAGATTTCTGTCCCAAAGTACCTAAAATCACAAAAGGAACGATTTAGGGCAATATTTGATCAAATAAAGTCGGATTCGGGCTTAAATGACCCCCTAAAAATGGATCAATTTTCGCCTCATCACCTGCGCATGTGGAGAGGTTGCAGGCTGAGTCTTCTGACAGCGTGGAGGTACTAGAGCCTGTAGCGCAGAATCTAAAGCGCAAGGGAGAGGCTGATGCCCCTGGTACTTCCAAGAGGAGGCGCTATCTGATTGCAGATGAAGAGTCATCCGCGGAGGATGACATATCCGCCACTGGCGCGGATAAGGAGACTGCAAAGGCTTCTCCCCTTCTGTAAGTGATATCCCTGATTCTTCTTTTATTCTTATATATTTATTATTACTTGTCGTAATATGCGCTCACTTTCTTCTTTATTCGTTGTAGTGACTATGCTGCAAAGGATGATGCGGCATTTGTGCTGAGTGTGGTCCCTCCTTAGAATGAAAACATGGAGGAGGGAGTGAAGGTGGCTGGGGAGTTATCTGCGCAGCAGCTGTTGGTAGAGTTAGCAGCTACTGCAGAGTGTCAGACTGAGTTGGTCGCTCAGTTGAAGACGTGATACGTTGGAGAGAGCAACACTCTTACCCAGAAAGATGAGGAGATTGCCCTTCTCCGTGCGCAGCTAGCTGAGGCGCAAGCGGAGGTAGGGTCCGCCAAGGCGCACGCAGACAAGGTCACTGATGAAAAGTTGATCATGTTGGCTGAGCTGCAGCATGCGCGCAGGGAACTGCATCAGTTCAGGGCAAACCTTACCTGGGGGGTAAGGTATCTTGAGGAGAAAAAGGCCGAACACTTTGCGAAGATTGATGAGTTTCGCCTGCACATGGAGAAGATTATTAAGGAGCAAGAGGAGAAGCTGCGCGGCCTGAGCATAGACTATGATGAGGAATTATACCCGCATCTTATGTCTACAATAGATGAGCGCAGGTACGTCCTTATATATTTTCTGCAATGTTGCCTTATTATATTGATTGACTTGTTTCTTCTCTTCTAATGCATCCTTTTCCTGTTTATGTAGGTGGTTGATCAGTCATGGCTTGCGCCTGGCTGTGATGGGCACCTTAGAGTCTCCAGAGGTGTTGGAGACCTTTGGAAAGGTGGTGCAGTGCGCCGTGGAGAATGGTAGGGAGCAAGCTATGGAGGAGCTCCATGAGGCGAAGGTGCTGAGCGTGGTGCTTACTGAGGTGCCTGGCTACAATGCCAATGCTTATGACGAACTGATGAAGGCTATGGAGGGGATGAAGCTGCTTGAACTTCCCCATATTGCGCGGCTGGAGCGCGACCAGGATTACCCTATAAAGGTAATTATGGAGGGGTTAACCCTGGGGCGCCATATTTTGGAGGATGCAGAGGCGCAGCCAGACTATTTTCTAAAGCCTGACGAGTCGAAGCTGCAGGTTCCTGTTTTTGCGCAGCCGCGCCATATGTTGAATCCTTTTGTTCTTGAAAAGGAGGTTCCTCTTAAGGAGGTATTGGAGCTGCACGCGGAGAGAGCTGCCAAGAAGAAAGGTGTTAAGGGCAAGGCCATCCTATGCGGTGTGGGCGCTGCGCATATTCCTAGATTCGATGGGGTTCCTGTTAGCGTAGCGACCGTATCGCCTAAGGATGCGTTGCTTTTGAGAAAGCTCCAAGAGGCAGGAAGCTCCGCTGCCCCAGAAGATAGTCCTGAGCATCGTCATAGTGTGTAGATATAGGCTTTTGTAACTTGTATATTTTTGTATAAATAACAAATTATATCTTTTGCGTGTTATGGTATCCGTTCGGAAATTGTCATCCTTTATGTAAAAAGATCAATTAAGATATTCCTTTTGTTGGAACCTATGTTTAAATTAAGTGCGTGACTCAAAATGAATCATAAGCATGAAAATGGATTTGCATTATTTTTGCAAAGTCTTATTACATGACCAAGAGTCTTGGCATATAATTTGCTAAGCTTATACAGTGCACGTAATATTGCGCATCCTTCGTAGGATGCGCATAGAAAACTTACTTCAACGTCTTGAAAGTAAGGCGCCTAGCAAGGATGCGTGATCCAATGTTGATGGGTTTGTAACCCTCTTACTCAACGAGTTAGTTAGTAGGTTTACTCATCCTTTATGCCATCGTGGGTCTTAATTAGTGCATGCGCGCCATGTAGGCAAAAATATAGTATAACAATATTGACACATATAAGAATGTACGCAATAAAGTAAAATGTGTTATGAAGTTAGCTAGAAACCATAACGTTTTATTGATACTTGCAAGTTTTTGAAAAAGTAAAAAACAATTCCTAACAAAGAAAAGAAAAAGCAAACAATTATTGGGCACATACTAAAGTGCAAAGTTGTCTGTTTGTAGGCCGTAGCCTTTCCTAAAGATAGCATCTTTTGAGATTGCATATATTCCAAGTGCGCGCCAGATCGTGACCTTCCATATCGCGCAACCTGTATGCACCATTACCTAGCGCATCAGTGACCTCATAAGCTCCTTCCCATTTTGGTCCAAGCTTGCCTGTATCTTCTGTGTGGCTCGCGTCGTTAGCGCGGTATACGAAGTCTCCTGGCCTGAAGGAAGTATGTTTGACTTTTGCGTCATAATACTTCTTCATTTTTGCTTTTGCCTTTGCTTCGCGTATAGCTGCGCGTTCACGCCTTTCTTCTAGCAAGTCCAAGTCTATGCGCCGCTCCTCGTCATTTGTTGTCACGTTAACCTTTGCTGTTCGTATAGTTGGCATCCCTATTTCAGCTGGTATGACGGCTTCTGTCCCATAGACCAGAGAAAATGGTGTGTCTCTGATGAGGCGAAAAATGATCCGTTTTTAGGGGGTCATTTAAGCCCGAATCCGAACTTATTTGATCAAATATTTCCCTAAATCGTTCCTTTTGTGATTTTAGGTACTTGGAGAGTGAATTCTGGAAAAGAAGCCATTTCGGACGTTTTTGGAGCATAAAAGTGAAGAATACGGCAAAGTCTCAAATTTCTATGCTGGGAACAGTGCATGAAGGCGTCAAGAGTTGCTCTTGACGGCGTCAGAGTCCCAAGAATAAAATACCGTGGTTGATGATGGCGTCACATAGGCCGTCATAAGTAGATCAAGGCCGTCCGAGGAAGTATTTGGCGGCGAGATGACGGCGTCACACCATTGCTCTTGACGCCGTCACCCCAGTTTTCCTATATATAGTTTTCTAGTTTTTTACAAAAAAAAAAGAAGAGGAGAAGTTTTGGGAGAAACCCTAAAGACGATTTTGGTACAACTTTTACAGGTTTTTCAAGGGTTCCAAACCCTTGATACCTTGCATTGTAATTGAGATAAGTGTTCTTCTAATTCAATCAATATGTCTATGTGTTGGTTGTCTATATCTTGTTCTTGTCTCAATTCCATTATGCTAGGCTAGATCTCTTTTGTGTTTGCTTAGATCTAATGAAACCTAGATATTGATTATGTGTTGATTACTTGTTTATTCTTGTCTTGGATGAATGATTTATATGTTAGGCTTAAGAAAACTGGCAGATCTCCAAATGGTAACATGCTTGAACGTCTTAAGAAACATGAACCGAGGCGTACTAGGTCTTTATTGGTTGTATTTAATGCATGAGCCACTGTTTACAATCACTATAGTTGTGCTGGGCATGGTGTAGGAGGAGATAAGAGCTCATAGAATTGGGGAGTTATGTATGCCACCCCATGAATGGTATTAAGGAATACAATCCGTCATCCATGCAATTATAACAAGTAATTAACGTGTAAAAGATATCTAGGGAGTAGTGAAATCTAAGTAAACACATTTTCTCCAATTACTGCTCACAACCTTAGTATAAATTAGTTTAATTTCATTTTTAGTACTTTATTTTGATTGCATCTTAGTTTTGGGTTAGTTGAATAGCAACTAATTCCGCCCACTCTTCCAAAACCCGAGATTTTTACTTGCTTTCCATAAAACATAAAAATACAAAAATAATCATCCCTCACCTTTAGAACTAGTATTTACGTTTTCTAATCCTAGCGACACTATTCCTAAGCTGAACGATCAATCCCCCGGTACTTGTCACTATACTATACTACAACGATCAGGTACACTGCCTGGTGGGGGTTGTAAGCTTATCGAGATCCCTCGAGAGGTAAAGCCTGTTGCGATTCCCACGCATCAAGTTTTTAGCGCCGCTGCCGGGGAAATAGTTATTGTCTAGGTTAGGATTTCTTTTTATTAGGTCTACTTGCTAGATTCCTTTCTAGTAAGATTTTTATTTTTATTTTTAGTTCTTCTTTAGTCTATCTTATTTCTTCGTGCCTTTGTTCGTAACTCTTTACCATCCGACATCATGGAAGGTGGTAACATCTTTGAACCCGTCATCCCACCACAACAAAACCCACCACTAGAACCCCTTAGGCCCCGAACCTTAGGAGAGTATTCCCGACCTAGCCACCAAGGCTACCGAAACACCATTGAGCTCACCGGAGACAATGTGACCCCCTTGCGATCCGACACCATCTGGTTGGTGCAAAGCGTATGTGCATTCCATGGACTTCGTTCCGAAGATCCAAACCAACACCTTAAGGACTTTCTCAAAATCGTAGATTCCATAGACCCAGGTGTTGAAACTAGAGAGACAACCCGATTACGCCTATTCCAATTCTCTCTACCGGATCAAGCTAGTCAATGGCTTGAGCGTTTACCCGCGGGATCCATCACCACATGGGACAATCTCGCCAATCGCTTCCTTACCCAATTCTTTCCGCCGGAAAAGACTGCAATGCTTAGAAGGGACATTTTGATGTTTGAGCAACAGCGGGGTGAAACTTTCTACGAGGCTTGGGCCCGTTTTAAGGATCTCCTCTACAAGATCCCTCATCATGGCATAAACCTTTGGTTATTAGTCCAGATTTTCTACGACCATGTTGACTATCACACTAAGCGCACCATCGACAGGGCCGCGGGAGGTAAATTGCGTGATAAGAATGCCGAGGAGTCTTGGGCAATTATCGAAGAGCTCGCTGTTGATAATCATGAGATTTGGAAATTTAAACATACGATAGAAGCGGCCATCAATGCAGTCTTGACATCTGGGGGAACCACCGAAATCCCCGATGAACTCTTATGCAAACTTGAGGCAAAAGTTGACTATTTTGAGGAAAAGCAAAGGAGACCTTTAAGTCCTAGACAAGCCACTGTCAATTCTGTCTCAAAACCAACTTCGGCACCATTATCTGAGTCACCTTCTAGAGAACATGTCGAGACTTTTCAAAGGTGCACCCCACCTTGTTCCCCTCCCAAGGAACTTAGCTCGGAGTTTGAGGCTAGGATGAGAGAATATATGGCAACTCACTCTGATCGGCTTGCTAGATTCGAAGAAGCAGTTTATAAGCAAAAAGAGGAGATGCAGGAGAAAATGAATGAGATGTTGAGCCTTTTGGAGGAGTATACCAATCAGAGAACCCCCGAACGAATACTGCTAAGGAAAGAAAGCGCCACTCCCACCACCCAATTTGTTAACTCCATCACCATTGTCCATAAAGATAACGAGAAGGTAGAAACCCCTGCTAAACAGACCTTAGAAAAACCACCAGAGTCCCAACCTTTGAGTTACTACCTGAAACATGATATAAACAAAAACACCATAACAAATTGGATTAAGGGTGATGGGCGTAACCAATCCTCCAGACAAGTTCCTGAGAAAGAGGAAGATGAGTATGATACGCTTCCTGGAGGATCAGTGGTCGAGAGGTTATTGGTACAGAAAGTGGCTACTAAGTAGGTAGCATGTGGGAACTTTGAAATACCAACGAGCATCGGGGACTTGAAACATCTTAGTGCTTTCGCCGACCAAGGATCGGAAGTAAATCTTATGCCCCTAACTATTTACATCCAACTAACGTCAAAAATGCCATCACCTACTCGTGTTAGGCTATCTCTTGTTGGACACTCGTACGTATACCCCCTAGGAATCGCAGAAGATGTATTAGTCAATGTTGCAGGATTCATGTACCCCGTTGATTTTATGATCATTGATGATAAAGGGGATGGATGCATGCCAATAATCCTTGGGGCACCATTCCTCACCACCGCTAGGGCTGTCATTAAGTATGAAGATAGGAAGATTGAGCTTAAATCTGGAAAAAGAAAGATTAGCTTCCACATGACCCCGCGAAGTGGGCATGAGAATTTGAGTTGGAGAATGATCAAAAACAACATTGGCACGACACCCATTCGTGTTCAGAATAAGATTCTTGCATGGGAGGCAAGAATCAAAAGCTATAAGAAAGCTAAGGATGAAAGAAGAAAAAGCAACAAGGTTTCAGTTGAACTCGAACATACTCGACACGAAAAAAATCATACACCATTTGAGGAAGGGAACTTGGTGCTCTTGAGACACTTGGAAACAACAATACCACCCGATAAACCAATTCCTTGGTGGTATGGGCCATTCACAATCGAAGGATTGAGCTAAGATGGGGTAGCTAACTTGAGGAGCAAATTAGGTGGGAAGGTGATTGCGAGTATCGACAGCTTGAGGCACTACCACCATAACAGTAATGATCGCAACTATATGGGGTATATCATTTCAAATGATGAGATCACGTAGTAACCCATGACCTTGAGTCTAGCTACAAGACTCGTAAATAAAGAAAAGCGCTTCTTGGGAGGCAACCCATGTTTTGTGTGATTTTATTTTGTTTGATTGTTATTTGCTTCCGTATGCATGTTTTATTTTTATTGTTGGTTGATCATGTCTCTAAATTAAAATGTGGAAATACTTTACTATGTTGTTTGGCCTAGTCTTAACTCCAACCTAAAAGTATTTTTGCAAAAGATAAGTGTAAGGGGAAACCCCAAATATGTTTTTAAGAAACAAACCGATCATGATTCTCCACAATATTAAATGAACATGTATATTCATATTTGTTAGAGTCAAATGCTTGTATTGAGTCATAATGAAGTTTTGCAGGATTTTCCAGGAAGTAGGACGAAGTTTTTCCAGAAATTTTCCGGAAACTTAACATAAGAATTTCTGCAGGTCCATTCTGACGGCGTCAGAGTTTTACTCTTGGCGGCGTCAGGAGTTAAAATCTGGAAATTTTACCGTTTTTGTTTTTCTAACGGAGTCTTATGGTTTTTGTGAATTATTAAGTTTTATAATCTCCAGGAAATCTGCAAACTTCATTCCACAAGCATTATATCTTACTTTGTTTTCTAGGATTTAGTAACTTATATAGGATGCCGCCGATTTTACGCGAGGTTGTCTTGTCTATTGTTGTCAGGATTTACAGGTTATGTTCGACAAGGAGATGATATATATTCTGAAAGGGAAGCTTTGATTGTTCGTTTTCTTGGAGGAAGATCTAACCTGGCCAACCTATAATACATACCGAGCGAATCAGGGGAGTATTTGATTTTATTCTCTTTACTTTTTCACTTTTACATTCTTTACTTGAACATTGGGGACAATGTTCATCTTAAGTGTAAGGGGAGGGTAAAAAGATGATACCTTACATATGCACTTTCGCTTGAGTTTGTTTTGTTTGATAGTAGATGTGTAATAAAACTATGAGAAATACTTGTTAGTGTAATTTTAGCGCCAAATTTAAATTTTTTTACAACATTTAGGAGTGAAACTTTAGCCATAGCAAGCGCCTCATGGATAGGAGATTGTATGACTAGCACATAACCGTATATTCAGAAAAAATTTCCACCCAAAAATGTGAGGTTCGCCTTTAGATTTGATAGGAAAAGCATTCATTATTAGTGCTTATGAGTGTACCGGTAGCATTTAGATTCTAGAACTTGCGTTAGTGATGCATCCCGAGACCGCTAGTGAGACTACATTCGTGTGGTAGGATTTACTACATGAAAAGAGGCATTAGGATCACCCTTGTGTTAAACCCGTATTATAATTACTTGACCATTTAAGTCATATTACTTGGCTAGTTAAGTCAACTAATTTTTCCCACACCCTTAGCGTTGTACTCATTTTTAGTACACGATACCCCTAGTACACCCCTCCGAGCCTATCTTTTCGTTTCTAACTTTAAGCATCTTACTTAAAGGAAGAATTTGTTACACCCCACTTAAATGTACAACCAAATCGCCTTAGCCTTCCGTGTATGCGCTCATCTTTAGTGCATTATTGTTATTTGTTAAACCCTAAGTTAACTTTCTAATTGATTACATGGTTGCTAAGTCGAGTCATATCCTTGTACATATTGTTTTGGGACGATTGGGACTCATGGGTAAGTACTTATTTTATGGAGTAATGGGGAAGAACATAATATTATTACCCCCATATCTACGTTAATCTTAAAAGTACTCCAAGTGTTTTGATTTTCTTAATTCGAGTCGAGTCATTAGAATAGTTAAATGTAAAGTATGTAAAGATTTAAGTGTAAGGGGAATGTTCATTCCCTATGATGTATTATTTTGGATGGTAGGGTAAGAGTGTATGCAAAAAAAAAAAAAAAAAAAAAAAAAAAAAAAAAAAAACGGACTACCATCCCTTTTCATTCTATGTTCATTTTATGTTTTTAGTTATTTTTCATTTATTAGCTTAAGTCGAGTCTAGTCTTGGCTTAGCAACGCCATCTTGTACATGTAATTAACCAAGATTGTTAACTAGCCACCAGTAAAACTTCCTTTATCCAACAAAACCGTGTAATTCATATCCCTATACCTAACGTTACAACCCTTTAAAAGACCTCTTTGATAGTTTATCCTAGGTGCTTACGCCATGTGGTAGAGGTTTGATCCTTTCCCAAGCCTATGGTAATCTATTTTGCTATGACAGGTAGTGAGAGATATCTTCCATTTCCATAATGTTATATTACTTTATTACACCCGAGAGATGTGAGTATCTAAACACTATTTGTGAGGTGCTTGTGTATGACCTCCGTGCTTGTCTATTGGTCTTTAGTGGAACGATTATTTGTTGTAATTACTTTTATATTAGTGTTAAATGACCCCTAACTTGTCTTTTGAGTAGAATAAAAGCACATTTGCTTGAGGACAAGCAAATCTCAAGTGTAAGGGTATATGATGAGGCGAAAAATGATCCGTTTTTAGGGGGTCATTTAAGCCCGAATCCGAACTTCTTTTATCAAATATTGCCCTAAATCGTTCCATTTGTGATTTTAGGTACTTGGAGAGTGAATTCTGGAAAAGAAGCCATTTCGGATGTTTTTGGAGCATAAAAGTGAAGAAAACGGCAAAGTCTCAAATTTCTATGCTGGGAACAGTGCATGAAGGCGTCAAGAGTTGCTCTTGACGGCGTCAGAGTCCCAAGAATAAAATACCGTGGTTGATGACGGCGTCACATAGGCCGTCATAAGTAGATCAAGGCCGTCCGAGGAAGTATTTGGCGGCGAGATGACGGCGTCACACCATTGCTCTTGACGCCGTCACCCCAGTTTTTCTATATATAGTTTTCTAGTTTTTTACAAAAAAAAAAAAGAGGAGAAGTTTTGGGAGAAACCCTAAAGACGATTTTGGTACAACTTTTACAGGTTTTTCAAGGGTTCCAAACCCTTGATACCTTGCATTGTAATTGAGATAAGTGTTCTTCTAATTCAATCAATATGTCTATGTGTTGGTTGTCTATATCTTGTTCTTGTCTCAATTCCATTATGCTAGGCTAGATCTCTTTTGTGTTTGCTTAGATCTAATGAAACCTAGATATTGATTATGTGTTGATTACTTGTTTATTCTTATTTTGGATGAATGAATTTATATGTTAGGCTTAAGAAAACTGGCAGATCTCCAAATGGTAACATGCTTGAACGTCTTAAAAAACATGAACCGAGGCGTACTAGGTCTTTATTTGTTGTATTTAATGCATGAGCCACTGTTTACAATCCCTATAGTTGTGCTGGGCATGGTGTAGGAGGAGATAAGAGCTCATAGAATTGGGGAGTTATGTATTCCACCCCATGAATGGTATTAAGGAATACAATCCGTCATCCATGCAATTATAACAAGTAATTAACGAGTAAAAGATATCTAGGGAGTAGTGAAATCTAAGTAAAAACATTTTCTCCAATTACTGCTCACAACCTTAGTATAAATTAGTTTAATTTCATTTTTAGTACTTTATTTTGATTGCATCTTAGTTTTGGGTTAGTTGAATAGCAACTAATTCCTCCCACTCTTCCAAAACCCGAGATTTTTACTTGCTTTCCATAAAACATAAAAATACAAAAATAATCATCCCTCACCTTTAGAACTAGTATTTAGGTTTTCTAATCCTAGCGACACTATTCCTAAGCTGAACGATCAATCCCCCGGTACTTGTCACTATACTATACTACAACGATCAGGTACACTGCCTGGTGGGGGTTGTAAGCTTCTCGAGATCCCTCGAGAGGTAAAGCCTGTTGCGATTCCCACGCATCAGTCTCCGGTACTGGTTTTGATTGTGGTGCGGTGCGCCCATAAAACATGTGACAACTCGTCCACCCATTTTCCTTTGTGTCTGTCGAGGCGTGCTTTTATCCCTTCGCCTAAGCTGTGATTCGTGCGCTCAACTAAGCCATTGGTTTGTGGGTGTTTTACTGAAGCAAAGTGTTGTGTGATGTTCAATTGCGCGCACCAATCTTTGAATGGGTTGTCACAGAATTGTTTCCCATTATCTGATATGATTTCACCAGGTAGCCCAAAGCGACACACAATATTGTCCCACACGAAGCGTTTTACCTGGTTACCAGTGATGTTTACCACTGCTTTTGCTCCAATCCACTTGGTGAAGTAGTCTATGGCTACGATGAGGAATTTTAGTCCTCCTGCTGCAACCGGGAAAGGGCCTGTGATGTCAATGCTCCATTTATAGAATGGCCATGGTGAGGTGATTGGGGTTAACTCTTGTTGTGGTTGGCGCGGAATTAGCCTGTGTACTTGGCAGTTGCTACATTTTTTTTATCATATCTCGCGCGTTGCGGTGCATAGTGGGCCAATAATATCCTGACCGTAGAGCGCGCGCCACAACAGACCGTGGTCCTGAGTGCATGCTACATGATCCAGCGTAGATTTCTCGGAGTACATAATCTGCTTGAAGAGGTCCAACACATCGGAGCCAAGGTTGTAAGAAAGAACGTCGATATAGGATGTTATCATGTAATTCAAATCGCTGCGCTGTGCGTCGCACTCTTCGAGCGTCCTTAAGATTTTGTGGTAAGATCCCTTTGCCAATGAATTCCATGATAGGTGTCATCCACGTGGGATCTTGTTCTTCTATCACCGTGGATACTTCCATCTCCAAGATTGATTTGTTTTTTAGAGTTTCTACCAATACCTGTTTTGATAGGTGTGCAAAGCTTGTAGATGCAATCTTGCTAAGCGCATCAGCTTTCCTGTTGTCCCCTCTAGGTACTTGTTTGATTGTGAACCTATCAAAGTTCTGAATTAAGGATTTGGTTTTTTCCAGGTATTGGATCATGTGTTCATTATTGGCTTCATACTCGCCTAACACATGGTTAGCTACTAACCTGGAATCTACGTTTGCTTCTAGGTTGCGTACACCCATTTGAATTGCAATACGTAGTCCAGCGAGTAGGGCTTCGTATTCTGCCTCATTGTTTGTGGCTGTGAATTCGAAACGCAGCGCGTAGGTGAACTCCATTCCTTCTGGATTAGTAAGGATAAGGCCTGCGCCTGATCCATCCACGCATGAGGATCCATCTGTGAACAGAATCCAGGGTTCCTGTAGATCTGTTTTGGTTGTTGAAGTTGGACTATCGGTATCTGGCTTTTCAACAATAAAGTCGGCTAATATCTGCCCCTTGATTGCAGTGCGTGGTCTATACGAGATGTTAAACTCGCTCAACAACACACTCCACTTTTGTAGCCGTCCTGATGCATCAGGTTTAGAGATGACTTGTTTGATTGGCTGGTCCGTGATCACAGCTATTGGGTGCGCTTGAAAGTACCTGCGCAGTCTTTTAGCTGCGAATACTAGAGCTAAGACCAATTTTTCCATGGCGCTGTAGTTAGTCTATGTCTTCTTCAATGTTTTGCTTACAAAGTATATAGGTGTCTGGACGGAGTTCCTATCTGTCAATAGTACTGCGCTAACTGCTCCATGGGTTGCAGATAAGTACATGATTAACTCTTCCCCTGGTCGTGGTGCGACAAGTTTGGGGAGTGATGCCAGATGCTGTTTTAGTTGTTGGAAGGCTTCCTCTGCTTCCTCAGTTCAACGGAAGTCTCCCTTTTTGGTGCACTTCGTGAGTGTTTTAAAGAGAGGGAGTGATTTGTCTGCTGACTTAGATAAGAAACGGTTTAGCCCAGGTAGCTTTCCGTTTAATGACTGGACTTCCTTCAGTGTGCGCGGTGAGGGGAGATCAATAACGGCTTTTGTTTTTTCTGGGCAAGGCTTAATACCATCAGGTTCTATTAAGTACCCCAGGAACATGCCTTCTGTTGCACCAAAGGTGCACTTCTTGGGGTTTAACTTCATGTTTATTTTTCCCAATGTTTTGAACGTTTCCTCGATGTCGCGCACCAGTTCATCCTCTGTGTGGCTCTTGATGACAAGGTCGTCAACATAGACTTCCAAGTTTTGACCCACTTGTTTTTCGAAAGCCATGTCAACCAATCGTTGGTATGTTGAGCTTGCGTTTTTTAGGCCAAAAGGCATTTTTGTGTAGCAATAGACCCCTTGACTTGTGTGAAAAGCTGTTTTTTCTTCATCCTCCACTGCCATCTGGATTTGATGGTACCCTTTGTATGCGTCTAGGAAGCACTTAAAAGGATATCCACACAGGGATTCTACTTTCCAGTCGATCTCTGGCAGTGGGTAGCAGTCCTGTGGGCATGCTTTGTTGAGGTCTGTGAAGTCCACGCACATCCTCCAACTGTCATCGCTCTTTTTTACCATCACTGGGTTAGAGAGCCAGTCGTGATAGTATACTTCACGCATTATACCTGCGTCTACAAGTTTATGTACTTATTCTAGAATAGCTTTTGCGCGATCTGGGGCTTGGCCGCGCTTCTTTTGTCGTATTGGGGGATATCCTTGTCGGATTTGTAGCTTGTGCTCCGTGATAGAGCGTGGCACTCCGGTCATGTGCTTTGGTTCCCATGCAAATATATTCAGGTTCTTTTGCAAGAGTGCACACACAGCTGCTTTACCTTTGTCAGATAAAGATCCTCCAATCGATATTTGTTGATCTGGGTAATCGGGATGAATAGCGACCTTTAAGTTTGGTGTTTTTTCTGCGCGCTGTTCTGGAATATTCTCCACCTCACTGGTTACTGCGTTGCATTCTTTGGGTGGTACTGTGGTGTTGTAGAGGGTGACAATTCCTCCTTCTACCGGAAATTTGAGCATCCCATGTGCTGTGGATGGTACAGCGCGCATTGATGATATTCCAGGTCTCCCAATGATGCCATTGTATGGTGAGGGAGACTTGATTACCATGAAATTTATCCACGTTGCTGTTGAGTGTTGTTCATCGCCCACAACTACGAGTAAGCGCAATTGCCCCATAGGCCAAATCTTTTCTCCTGTGAATTCAGTCAGCGAAGTTGTAGCCGGTATCAATTAATTTTGTATATCAGGTCGTAGCCTTTTGAAGCAATGATCATATAGGATGTCTGCGGATTCCCCCCCCCCCCATCGATATACATGCGGCGGATCTCATGTCCCCCAGTATGTATTTCAATAGTTAGTGGTTCTACTACTGCGTTGTCCGCAGCTAGAGTGGGGAAGGATATCTCCTTTTCTGGAGAGAACTTTTGACTGAATTTTTGTTTTGTCTTGCATTGCCATGACTATATCATGTAGATGATGTCCGCTTTATCTTTGGGAGGTTCTTTCTTGTCTCCATTACTTTGCTTGTCCTTCCCTTCTTTAATGTTTTTTACGAGGTGATCCATTCTACCCTCCCTTACTAATTTTTCAATCAGTTGTCGTAGCTGGACACACTCGTTGGTTGTATGGTCCTTTTGGCCATGATATTCACAGTATCCATTCCATATGCGCTTGTCCTCTGCGGTACGCATTGGTGGAGGTTTTGGGAAGTTTGCACCTTATGTTACAAATATTTCCCTCGGGGTCTTTGTGAGAGGGGTATACTTGTCATTATCTCGTCCACTGCGATAATTCTTGTTGTGGTTGCTTCTCTGATCATTGGATTGTCTCCTAGGCTATTCTTGTTGCCTATAATTTAAGTAGCCTCTTTTACTGTCTGCAGCGGCTGCTTCTCCTTGTATGAAGGATCTTGTGCGCTTCATTAGCTCATCGAAAGTTTGGGGAACCTTGTCGTTTAGCTTCCGAATGAGTTCTGGGTTATTAATCCCATTCATGAACCCTGAAATTTTTAGGACTTCAGGACACGCTTTGACGTGTATACACTCATCTTTGAAGCGTTCCATATAGGCACTGGTTGATTCCCCTTGGCGCTGTTTTACCCTGGCTAGTTCAACGGGGTTCTTAGCGCACTTCTTTCTTTGGGTGAAGTTTAATCGGAATGCTTTTCGCAATTCTTCAAACCCGCCAATGCTCCTTCGTGGAAGCTTGATAAACCACGTGCGCGCATTCCCTACTTAGGTGGAGTTAAACATATGGCACCATACAGGTTGTGGCCAATTTTCGATAGTAGCAGCTGATTCGAAAATTTTTAGGTGGTCATCCGGATCACCTGTTCCATCATATGTTTTGACATTAGTGGGCATGCACCTTCTCTTATGATCGGCGTAATCGCTGATGCGTCGTGTAAATGCATCAACTTTGTGGCGACGCCACGGAAGAGACATGTCTTCATCTTCTTCTTCGCGTCGTCTTCCTCTAGACTTCCAGTGTCCTGTTTCCTTATCCTCGTTATCCGAGGAGTCGTTGGAGGAAGAGTAATCTCTTTTGCGGCGCTTGCGCCGACTTCCCTCAGAGGAAGAGTTTGAAGGGCTTTCACTTGGGGATATTCTTCTCCCTAATCTGTCATGAACTCTTTTGCTCCCAGACCTGGAGGAACCTTCGCTTGGTGAATGTTGAGGTCCTAATCTGTCTTGTATCCCTCGAATACCAAGTCTGGAATGAACATTAGTGCGCCTCTCGCCGTCTTCATATACCTCTGAATATTGTGAGTCAGATGTCGTACCCAGCCTATCATGGATAGTGGTACGTCTTTCATCATTTTCGCGTCTTCCTCGTAGGTGGCGCGGTGGTGATACTTCGCGTTCAGGACCAAAGTTGAGCCGAGCTTGCAGGCCCGTACTCGACCTTATCCTCGCTTCTTCTTGCATGAGGGCGGTTAGAGTTTCGTAATTTTGGGATACAAAATTACTCAACGTTAGGTCAGGTGCGTCCTCATTCGCTGCAAGAATATCTGCCTCAGAGTTGGGCACCCTATCTCGGTTAGGTGCGCCAGGCGGCACAGTGTTGTCCACTATAGTTGCCGTTTGGTGGGGAGTATTGAAGAGGGTGCGCTGGAGTTCTTCAACGCTCGAGACTACGGTGGTGGCCTGGGTAGTCCTTACAGGCAATTCTACCGCTGGGAGAGGTAAGGTTGGTCCCGTTTCTTGGTGACCAGGCGCACTGGTTGTCCCAGAAGCCTGCTTAGGGGTCGAATCTTGTTGATTCTTCCTCTGGGGATCACGTGTTTTTTCCAACTGCGGAGTCCACTGGCTTGAATTTTTATTCTTCGTCATTCTAGTTCTTTAGTTCCTAGTGTTGGTCCCACGGATGGCGCCACTTGTTGATACAAAAGTTGGGCGTTCCTAGTTTGGGCTCTTGCTCTCGTACCAATTTGCTCTTAATGCTTGAAACCTGCGCACTAAGAAAATAAACAAACACCGTTAGGCTTATCGTGGGATTGTCTCTCACGATTATCCTCTGGCGTGAGAGTAAGTAATCGATTTTAAGGTTCTCGTAAAGAATTTTAGGGTTTGTGAATTGTACCTTTAATGAAAGTTATGTCATTCCTTATATAGGCGCAGAATCCTTGTAGGTTTCGTGCTCCTTACGTTTCGCACGCATGGTGCTTATCCGGCCCAAGGGTCTTTATCCATAGATAGAAGATCCTTATCTAGACCATAAATAGTTTGGTTGGGCTTGGGTCTACGTGAGCCCAATCCCATTAACAATGTGGCCCAAGTTATAATAGCCCACTCATGGTGGATTTGGGCCTTAGTGATGTTTATCATTTGAGCTCGTGGCCCAAATATAGACTATACGTCATCAAGTGGGTTACTTAAAAGTAAAGTAACTCCCAATACCGTCTTCCACGGGTTATGGGTCCCAATACCATCTTCCACGGTGTATGGAGAGGTTGAGACGTAGACAGCCTTACCCCTACCTAAGGTAGAGAGGCTGCTTCCGGTTCTACCAAAGATAGAAAAGGACCTCCGGCCTTGCAAGCGGTGAGGATCGAACCCTTAAAAGTGGGTTACTTAATAATATAAATATATATAAAAAAATCTTTCACTTCTTTCCTCTTCTAAATTTCAGACATTATCTTTCAGTTCTTAGAGCACAAGGTGTGGTAACATCTATTAACACCATTTTACCCGCCACGTCAGCACCACATCATTTCAACACAAAATAACATAACACCAAAAAACACCCGATAATCATAACACCAAATAACACCACCTTTTGGGACTTACTTTTAAAAAAAATAACGCAAACCATAACTTCGCATAACCCAAGTTATAAATTGAGTGGGGGTATCATAACTTGGCATAACTCAAGTTACACCTTGTCCTCTTCCTTGTTACAACGTACGTTATTATATCAACGCAAAACATAACACAACAACAACGCAGCCATGGTCGGAATGGTTAACGCGAATTAACGTCGTTAATTTCATGCCACATAGACCATAACGCCTTGCCATCGTTATGGCTCCCTGTGCTCTAACCTCTTCTTTCACAAACCCTACATCTCTTTCTTAATATCTATTTTTATACGTTTTGTTTATTTTTTTTACGTTTTCATTTGTTTTTTATGTTTTTGTTTTTTGAAGTTTTCATTCATTCTTTATGTTTTCGTTCGTTTTTTATGTAAAAAACTGGACGAAAACGAAAGAAAATGGACTAAAACATAAAAAATGAATGAAAAAGTAAAAAAAACAGACGAAAACGTAAAAAAAATGGACGAAAGCGTAAAAAAAATAAGCGAAAACGTAAAAAAAAAACAGACGAAAACGTAAAAAGAATGATGAAAACGTAAAAAACAGACGAAAACGTAAAAAGAAGGACGAAAACGTAAAAAAATTGGCGAAAACATATAAAAACGGTCGAAAGCGTAAAAAATGAATGGAAATGTAAAAAAACAGACAAAAACGTAAAAAAAAAAATAGACGAAAACCTAAAAAAACAGACGAAAACTTTAAAAAAAAATAGGCGAGAATGTAAAAAAACAAACGAAAACGTAAAAAAGCGGACGAAAAACATTAAAAACATATTAAACGTATAAAAACGGGGGGAAACGTAAAAAACGGGCGAAAACGTAAAAAATGGATGAAAACGTAAAACAACAGACGAAAACATAAAAAAAAATGGACGAAAACGTAAAGAACGGACGAAAACATAAAAAAATGGATGAAAACGTATAAAACGAACAAAAACGTAAAAAACAGACGAAACGTAAAAAAACGGTCGAAAACGTATAAAAACGGAAACAAACGGACGAAAACATTAAAAAAAACTTGTGAAAAAGAAAAAGAAAAAGAAAAAAAAGTAATTCAATAGCAAAAAAATTAGTATTGAAAAAAAAGTACTTTAATAGCATAAACGTTACTAGTGAAAAAAAAAGAGAAAAAAAATATTTCAATAGCACAAAAAACAAACGGTATTGTTATTGCAGATGAACAGCTTAGATGTAACTCTTCTTTTGCAGACATGGTTTGCAAATAAAGAGGTAAAAGTTCTGAAAAAACAAATGACACCTCATAAACCCGAGTAACTTCAATTCAAAAGATAAACATTGTATAATGAACGCATAAAAAAGAACATATTAGAATACTAGAATTTCATGAGTCAACATTTAGGTACCTTGTATTTTCTTTTTGTGAAATCTTTTTAATCTTGCATCCCACATTTGTTGAAAGAAGAAAATGTTCTTCACATATATACTAATGTGAGTAACAATTGTTCGTGTTTAGAATAGTATCATGTTTCAAGCAAAAAATTTGGTCAAACAAACGAATACAAAAACACACTCGGGAAGTAATATATCTTTCGATCAAATGTTCGGGCGCACTATATCGGACCCTCTCATCTTCATCTATTTAAATAAGTTTGACGCTACAAGATCTAACAACACAATTTAACTTATAAATGGACCTAACTATGATTTAGATGAAACAATGTAAGTTATGTTTGTTGCAAATTGGTTTAATCTAATGTTAACTGGTTCAAAATGAAGCCTGAAAGATACTCAAGCTAAAAACCACGTTTAATTAATCTTTTGTTATGACATAACTCAAAACGTCAAACGGTAAATTAAAAATCATTGTACATAGCTCACGATACATATAATCAAACAATAATTGTAACCATAAAGCCACATTTAGATTAAAAAGAAGTAGATAGCTATATGTGAGTTACTCAAATCAAATTAGACAAAGAAAAAACTGAATTTTAACAAAACAATACAGTACTTCATGGCATGCAACTAAAAAACAAAATGAGTTGCATTATGGTCGATTTTTTCATCGATCACAACCAAATAATAAATCGAGAAAATATAAATAAATCGACGTGTAAGTAGTGATAAATTTGTACTCAATCATGGATCTTCCCATCCAATTATTTCATCACTTAGTAACCGTAAAATGTTAACGATGTATAATGAAGGCATAAAAGGTATAGGCTAGAATACTAAGATTTTATGAGTCAACATTTAGGTACTTTATTAATTTTTCTTATAAAACTATTTCAATCATCTATCCCACATTGGTTAAAGGAAGAAAACGTTGTTTACATATATACTATTGTGTATATGAATGGTGTGTCTTTAAGATAGTAGAATGTTTAGGATATGTTGTTCGCATTGAGGTTCTTTCTTCAAAGATAAAAGCTTGGACATCAGGTTCAACAACTAATTCTAAACTTATACGAGTCCTTAACTTTTTAATCCTACATATGCAACGGCTTATTTCCATCCTACTTATTCAATGGTAGAACCCTTAGCTTTTTTATCTAAGTCCTTAACCTTTTAATCATATATATTCAATGGCCGAGCCTTCAGCTTTTTTAATATTAGCCCGTAACCTTATATTTGCGAACCCCTTAGTTTTTATTCTGAGTCCTTAACCTTTTAATCTTATATATATAAGTGCTTATTTATATCTATTCAATGGGATCCCTTAGCTTTTTAATCTGAGTATGTAACCTTATGATCGTATATATTCAATGACTTATTTCCATCTATTTAGTGGTGGAGTCTAAAACTTTTTAGTTCCATATATCAATGGCTTATTTAGATCAATTCAATCGCTCTCGTTCATTTGGATTTGCAAGTATTGCTCGACTTGTAATTAGTATTGAAACCAATGGATCCTCAACCCGATAAGCGTGGTTGTCAGAATTTAGGATGGGTTCCTTGTTCATCATCCTTTGGTTTATTGTAGTTTTGTAGATTCCTTATTTACCATCGAGCTTTCCTCTAATAAAATTATCTCTTTCCAAAATAATAATAATAAATAAGTAAATAAAAAATTGTTGCTAGCTTAGATAACATAGTGTAACTGAAGAGGCAAAGGTATCCTGGTTTAGATGTATTAGACTAGAGGTTATGGTCACCAAACCACCATCTTTACGTCAACACCACATCAGCATTCATCACATCACAAAACCCACAACCAAATAGGGTGGTGACCGCCAAACCCAAATCATAATAATAATCTATTTTATACAAACATACCCTACAATCAGGACCGTCCCATGAATTTATGAAATTTTGAGGGCCCTGGACGAAATTAAATAATGAGGTCTTTCGATAAAGAATGTTATATATAAAGTTCCACCGTTTATAAGATATAATGCAATTAGTTATCTAAATGTTCTAACATATTACTCATTTAAGATATTTTATCATCTAAATATTTTTTTTTCCGTCAAAAATATGTGTACACATGCATATAATCATTAACGGGACAAATTTTGGTGCTCTTAAAAATTTTAGAGCCATGAGCGATCACTCACCTTACACATCCTCAAAGACGGCCCTGCCCACAATATACCCCTCAAATATACATAAACGAAAAAGAAAAACGTGCATCACCTAGTTGGTGTGCACCACCATATCAGTGTCAAAAACTAACCAACGCGCTTGGTAGTGGGAGAGGTGTAATCAGTGACGGAGCTGGTAAAGGGGCTGGAGGGTGCCCCCTAACCGGCTCAGCTGCCTTAGATATATATGAGAGGAACAACCTTGGATTAATTTCATTTTGATAAAAAATCAAAGAAGGAAAATATAGTTATAAGTTCTGGCCATAAGATAGATGTATGGCCATAAGATAGATGTAGAAAATGAAGGTGTAGGTGTAGGTGTAGGTGTAGATGAGAGAAAAATTAAAAGAGACAAAAACATGTATTGATAACTGGAATATTATGTAGTGTATAGCTGGAGTATACTAAGGTCAAAAGTCAAAATCTTCTAATAATACATTACTATATATATAATGTAGCGTCACTTTTGTGCCTTCTGATTGGTTGCTTCAGTTGGGCCGGTGTTTTGAGTCCAGTTACATTAGCGTCCGGCCCGTTTCTTTTTTTACACTTTTTTTTCCGCTATCTTCCGGGTTAAGAAAATGTTGCTTCCAGATTTTTCAGATTATAACAAAAAAATAAAAAATAAATCCCAATCTTATCTTCATACCTCCCAGCGTCTTCATCAACCGCCTAACATCTTCATTAACGTCTTCATATTCTACGTTAGCCCAACAACAAGAGGTGGTTGTGATTGTTCCACTTTATGTTTAGCAACATGTGGGTATAGTTTAATTTTGTTTAATTCATACTTTTTATTTTTTTAAATCAGGGTTTTCGAGGAGGTTATGTGAAAAAAGTAGTAGCTTACCACCAACAAGCCGCCGGTGTTGCACACAGCGCTACTGACGGTAACTGATTTTTTTTTCTTTTTTCTTTTTTTTCTTTTTTTTTTTTAACTTTCAATAAATATTTCAATTGGTCTTAGAAACCAGTTAAGCTTTTATCATATTGAAGTTGTGAATACGTTTTTTACAGCGTCGGCGACATCATCTATTTCATCTGAGGAGTTCTCTTGAAAAACGGTTATGATTTACAGCCGTGGGGACAGGAAACAAGAGCTACGGTAACCGCTCTTTTGACAAATAATATGATTAACGTCAACTACAAATTTCATTTGTTGATGTCGTTCTTCTCGGCCATTGTAGTTAATTCGGTTATTTGCATCTGTTTTTTTTTTTCAAAGTTTAGCTAAGTGACTTATTTTGTTGTGCCGAGGTTTGTTAAATATATGATGTCAGTTAATGATTTGTTGTTAACAGATGCTAACAAAAGTCACTTACCTAATAACAAAAGTCGATTGAGGAAGAGAGTATTATGCTTTTGTAATATGTGTTTGTTTTGCAATATGCGCATGTGTGTTTAATGGTTTTGCTTAACTGTGTGTGTCTGATGGTTTTGCTTAATTGGATTTGGTTTTTGATGCAGGCATATGTTCAGCGGTTGGAAAGTTGTAGACTTAAGCTTGACCAGGAACTTAAACAGGCACACCAGCAGGTATACATACTATTAGCAAGTGGATCTTTGGCGTTATGTTTTAAAACTTTTTTCGTGATTATAGTATATGATTATTGTCTTTTAGGTTGTAAGTAATCAATGTATTGCTCATCATGGAGGAATGTTGGAGGTTCTTGGATTCTTTGTTGTTGCCGGTCTTCCAACTGCTGTACGTTTGTGTTTTCTTTGTTTCTAACACTACTAAGGTTAGGGCTGTATGGATTTTATATCGATTTCTGTTGCTTATTCGAGAATGCTTTTCTGTACATGAGGAAATATGGTTGCGTTAAGAATCCAAATTTAGCTTTAATTGTTGTACTTACGGAGTTTCTCTTTCAGGTGCTATCATAACAGGGTTTTTCTTACGATGCTTTATGTCGTGAGGTCGCCTAGACTGGTCAACCCGCCCGCTTGCTTGAAAGATCTTCTAAGATAAATGATGGTTGGAGAGAGAATTGGTCAATTTGAGCTCCTCCTGATATTATGAGGTAAGCATTACAACATTGACGTAGAATGACCTGCAACAAAATGCGAATGAACTTTTTTGGATATAGAATGACCTCCAAAAAAAGCCAAATGAACCTTATTGGCTTTGGAAGTTGATAAAAATTTCATGCTTACGCTATCATTAGGTTATGTCGTTTGGGGTCTTCATCGTGGCAGCTGTATTACTAACATCCAAAGCATTTTCAATGTGGTATAGTTTTAACGGTGACATAGAAGCTAATAGGGATAAATAAATTGGATATAAAGGATTGTTTACCTTTATTTTGATGGTCAAGTGGAAAATAATGATAATCGTGTCACCCTTTTTCCAGGTTACTAACGGAGCACTTGAGGCAGTCTGAAGATGGACGCGGTAGTTTAAGAGATTGGCAAGAAGTTGAGGTATACTTCACATACCTAAATGTATAAAAATTGAGATATACTTACTTGCTTTTAATCATTGATAATGTACTTTGTGGCATCAATACTAAATATGTGATTATACTGTCGTTTTACATGCAAGTGCTATGACCTTAACTCCTGCAACAGCTGACACGGACTTGACAGCATCATCATCAGACGCTCACCAAGGTAAGCCATATGCGGTTACATAAAGCAGGTCGCCAAACTCATTTGGCTATGCATGCACCTTTTTGTAACAAGCTTTTACATTGCTTTGCTACCATATTCTGGATTACCTTTGATTATTTTGTCCATGCTGTTTTAGGCACCGCGACTTCACATGAGTATCAAAATACAACGTGCGCCTAAAAGAGAAGTAGAACAACGCCGCTACAAGCTGGGAGGGCACCTGTTGTACACACTCAAAAGACACCAGGAATAATTTTATAAGCAATACTCGGGCCATGTCTCATCCTATTTACTTGCAGTGTTTCGCTGCATGTGTTTGCGTATGCGGGTTTCTGATCTATTTTTCTGTACAACATGTAGGACAGCCGAAAGAGTACAACACCTTCAGTCCTTGCAACTGCATTTGCTCCTGTTGCCACAGCCGAAAGATACTTTGTGCATAATTTTATAAGCAATACTCGGGCCATGTACATCTTAAACCCAGATCGATGATGTGAAACAACGCTCCGCTGCAACACGGCGGCCCGCCGCCCATTCGTTCAATTGCTATAAGATGGGTCTAGAGTTTTTTACTCAGTGATTTTTTACTTTTCTGCTGATATGCATTCTGCTATGAATTAGGAAGTGTGCAGCGGTTTCTGTTACTGTTGTAGCAGCAGATGTAGTGCTTACTGCAGCGACAGAAATATTCCTGCTTGCCTTCGCCTGTGATATTATTTCTAGTGCTATGATTTTCAGAGGCAAGTATATATTACATTATCACAATGAACAAACATATACACTCCTTTGTTTTGAAAGTAATTTATGCGTATGTTTCAATAGGTACTACTCCATCTACGGTTTCAAAAAAGGCATGGTGGGAATGATTTACATATGTATGAACGAGCCCCTGAATTGCAGATCAAATAAGTAACCCATTATTGGCATATGGGGTAGTCTTCTATGAGGAGTCTTAATCCATGCGACTTGGTCTCATCAGGTAGCTGCCTCATTTATAAAATCTTCTAAGTCAAAGCACTACCGATCACGATAGGCAGCAGCCACCATTTACATGCTATATTTCCAGGAGAAAATTTACCTTCAATCCATTCTATAGAAATCAGGAACGCGTGTGCCATTGCATTTGTTGCAACGGTATGCTTCAGGTGCCGATTAAGCAATTTAAAAGCCAAATCGAATAAACAGGTTCCGATGCTAGGCTATTATAAATATCTGTTAAGAATTTTCTGCTGCAACGAATAATAATTGGTTGTTCACTTGGTTCCTTGATGTCATTTGTTATAGGGTTTCAATGGATCCAATTTTTGCTGCACGAATGTTTATAAATACCATGCAATTATCAACGATGTGAAACGACGCCCCGCCGCAACACGGCGGCCCGTCGCCCACCTCGTTTTTTTAATGTGGCATCTACATAGCATACACTATACTCCATATTTTGTTTTGTGCTGTATTTTACATAAATGAAGTTTTGTTAAACTATAAGAAATTTGTTTGTCGCCATAAATTTGAAACCTTCTTAGTTTGTCTAATATGTTTTGTTATCAAAAAGCCGCCGAGTCAATTAACTTTTTTATTTTATCTATTATACTTGTAAGTATAGCATTTAAATCAACACAATCTTGCACCTTTTTTCTAACTATACGCCCAACTGGATAAAACCGTTTACCAACTTACTTGTTCACTGGTCGATTTTATCGCGTTGGATAAGTTGAGGAACATTCGGATAAGTAATTGTTAGTTACTATAGAAAAAATATCAATGGACACGTATGTCGAACGATTCAAGCTTCGATCTAATTTCTAAAACAAAGAATTGTATGTTTTTACCAAAATATATAAAAAAAAAAAAAAAAAAAAAAAAAAAAAAAAAAAAAAAAAAAGTTCCCTCCTTAACAAAAAGTGTAATGGGGTGGCACATAGTGGTGGTCACTGGTGGGGATTGGTGGTGGGACCAACCAAGATATATGTCGTCCAACCCAACCTTAGACTGTTTCTTCCAGACCTATTTGGTCTACCACCACCTATTACATTTAGTCTTAAGGTGTTTCAGTTAAGATTTGAGTATCATGAGACAGTTTAATGTAATTTATGGTAGTAAGTTTTTATTTTGAAAAATATCATAGTAATACATGTTTTGAGATTAAGAATGGGGATTATTTCTACCAAAAGTTAGATATAAGTAGAAATATTAAAATATTTTGCTTGATTTTTACTTTTTATAAGGTGTTGTGTTTCACTTTCATTTGAAACTATCCTCATTACAATTTATAATGTCCAACGTTTGCATGCATAGTTTAAGGCTATGTTTGGCGCAAAGTTTTTTGGAGCTTTTTGGGGCAATGAGCTGTGTGCAATGAGCTTTCTGATTTTCAGTGTTCGTTTGGCATAAGAGCTGTGAGCTTTGCTATTTTTTAGGAAATCTCATTTTTCTAATGCTTCTTTATAAAGCTGTGAGCGGTGAGCAGTGAGCTGTTGCTACTACTCTTACTTTTGCCAAACATAGCCTAAAGCACGATGACTTAACTGCTTATTCTTTAAATTCAAATGATAGTTGTAGTGAGAGCACGCTTCTGGATCTAACAAATTCTTATACGTTTATTACAAATTCGACCAAAAGGTTTATGTTATCAAACTATTTATCAGATCGATATATCACTGTAAACAACAAGAAATGTTCTTCAAATCTTTTTTTCAATGTGATACGGAGTAGTCAGTAGAAAGCTTTCTTCATTTCCTAGTGTTAAATTTTTTATTTATGGTCCAGTACTCAAGTGCTTAAATCACTCAGCCCAGCATGAGCCCAAGATAGTAACTGTTCATAAGCATTAAAAGGTTATTATTTGGGCCCATCGTTATTCAGCCCACTAAGCCCAGCAGTTGAAAACTACAATCCAACTTCCGTCTAGTCGGGGTTTTTTTTTTTTTTTTTTTTTTTTTTTTTTTTTTTTTTTTGAACAGCTATATTGTTTCATTAACATGCTAACTAAGAACTCGAGTTTTTATATTTTGAGATCTATAAATTAGTTGACTAAATATATGGAAAACTATGTTTACTATAAAACGTTTTATATAATAAAAAAGTTGAGATAATAAACATGGTAAATCTGTTTTACGAGGCATGAAGAACCCGTGTGTTGCACGAATTGTATCTAATTGTTGATTGCGTAATGTTTGAGTAAATTGTTGAGTTACTAACGGTGACATTTTTACCATCATTTCACAAATATGTGGCCATGCACCTTTTACAAATAATTTTGACGTTATATTTCACTTGTAACATGCAAAATAGGTTCGACTAAAAGTGCTACCATCTTGGTCGGGTTACCAACATGTCAAAATAGGTTCGACTTAAAATGTGATATTCTTTGAACCAACGAGTAGCAGCATCAGTAGACAATATTACCATATTGATCAGTTTAGGGGTGAGCGCGGTTCCGGAACCGCATGGAACCGACCCGGAACCGCAAGAACCGAGAACCGAAATACTCATAATTTAGGAACCGAGAACCGGACCGCATAACATGTTTCGGTTCCGGTTCGGTTATCGGTACCGGTTCGGGTATTTCGGTTCTACCCGATTGGAACCGCAAATTTAAAAAAACCCGTGTTGTAAAGGACCCTTGTACATATATTTGTTGTCATGGTTTCTTTACTATTTATATTATGTTTTGCCTGTATTGGTTTGTGCAAATCATACATAAAAAAAACTACATAAGTATTTACGCATGTTTGTAAGACCCAAAAGAATGATATATAAACGTACGTCATTAACAAAACTTGTGTCATTAATATTGAAAATTGACACAAGAGAAGCATTGGATATATTTACGCATGTTTGTACGACCAAGAGAAGCATTGGGATATATTTGCGCATGTTTGTAAAAACAAAACCTTGTGTTATTAACATTGAAATTGAAAAAAATATAAACGTACATATATATAAGCAGGATTTTTTTTTCCCTTTTAAACAAAGAATACATATATAAGAAAATAGTTTACCAACAAGGGATTCAGTGCCCGCCACGTTGCGGCGGGGCTTCTTAGGACATTGTTTTGTTGCGTTTGTGTGGTGTCCAAGGGCGGAGCTTAGTGAGGACCGGGAAGGGTTCCGGCCCCCTAAGCCCAAGCCTTATTTATTTATTATTATTTTTTTTTTGCGATTTCATGTGTTAACAAAAGTTTATTTCATCTCGGCTCTCCTATCTAATTTTTTTCAGAAAAAATTTTGTTTCGGCTCTTCCATAATTTTTTTTTCTAGTTCCGCCACTGGTGGTGTCGTATTTGTCGGAAAGAAAAGGGATTTTGTTTACGTTGTTCCTTTATGTTTCGGGCGAATATAACCGAGTAATTTTTTTTTTATTATTATTATATTTTCTAGATTGGTTATAAAACTTTGATTATGAGTAAGCTTCTATTTATTTCGGGCCCCTGAAGGTCTATGGTGAGACTCGAACCTGAGACCTCTCCAAGGAAACCTCCCTAAGATTACCCTTGGTGGCCAACTGGGTCTGGAGTTATCGTTTGATTTTAATAATTTGTTATTTGTATGTTTAATCATAATGTTTGTGTGAATTGCAATTAAAATCTAGTGTATAATTGTGTTGCCGGTCTTATTTCTAGCTACTTCATCTTCAAGATATATCATGAGAGGTGGTGACAATATATAAGAGTGGTGGCAATGGACAGCGGCATGGACAGCGGCATCACCATGCCGGCGGTGAACACCGCCGCCAGTCCACCGGCATGGCCAGCGGCATGGTCTCAGCGGCAATTATTGCCGTGGAAGCATTGTATTTTCGATGCAAAAATTGGACCGTTGCATGCTACAATAATGCATAAAAAACAAAAATTATATCCGTTGCATGCTTTTGGAGGAGCGGGGTAAAAAAAAAAAAAAAAATTTCCTATATATACAAACACAAACACAGCCTACAACTCACACACAAACACAAACATTAACTCACACAGAAACATAAATTTTTCATATACATACATTGTGAAGCATGGAAAGTGGGAGATCAAGAGGTCGTGGACGTGGCTACCGTCCTCGTGTTCGTCCGCAAGGTCCACCACCGATCCATCAACAATACCCTCAATCGGGATATTATCCACAACCTCCACCACCGATCCATCAACAATACCCTCAATCTTTTAACTATCCTCAAGCTCCACCCGCAATGAACCCAACCCAATATAACATATCGATGACGAGTGACTTCAACCCCTTTGGTGACTACCGTGAAGGTCCTTCGCGTCGTGAAGCAAGTATAGAACGCGAACTTCCTTTATATGGTGACTACGATGATGATGACGTTGACTTTGTTCCCGAAACGCAACAAGAAACTCAAATTGGTATATATATATATATTTTTATAAGCGTTATTTTATATGTTTTTTTGTCGTTATGGTATAAATATATTTTTTTATATGTTTTTTTTCGTTATGTAATTGTTATATTTTTTTATATGTTTTTTTTTTTTTTTTTTAGATGAAGATGTTCAAGTGGTTAAAGAGAAAACTAGAGCGGATAAAAGGAGTTGGTCGTCGATCGAAGAGGTTGCTTTGGCCAAAGCATGGATTCATATCTCGACATGTAAAAAAGTCGGGAATGAACAAGGAAGAGATAAGTTTTGGGAAAGAATTTTGGAGCATTTCAAAGCCACAATTAAAAATAGTAAACGAACTCATCATTCGTTGAACACAAAGTGGAAACATTTGAATCACGCAATGGGAGTATTTAACGGGCTTTACATCCAACAAGTAATTTTTAAACTATATACTTGTGTTAATTTAAATATACTTGTGTTAATTTATATACTTGTGTTAATTTAAATATACTTGTGTTAATTTATATACTTGTGTTAATTTAAATATACTTGTGTTAATTTATATACTTGTAGAACCGCATTCGTGCGAGTGGGTGTGACGATGTCAACGTCTTGGAAAATGCCATGTCTGATTATAATAAGAGGAATAAGGGCGTTTCGTTTAATCATCTTGATGCGTGGAGGGTTGTTAAGGATGAAGCGAAATGGTTTGAGCAACCATGTTTTGAAAAAGTATCTTCGACATGTCATTCCGACAAACGAAGAAAGTCGTCGGAATCTACCTACTATGGGTCCGGAAGCAATGACACTGTTATTCCGAATCTAAATGACGACACAACTCCTGTTTCAAAAAGAAAAGGGAAAAAGACCGCTAGTGAGACGTCGACAAAGAATAGTGCTGCTGAGTTTATTGAGCAGTATACGTCAAAGAAAGCACTAGCTTTGGATGAGGCCATGGCTGAAAAACGTGAAAAGGATAAATTGGCCCAACGGTTGCTGCAGACACAACTCGACAATGCTCAAGAAAAGGCTATGCATCGGGCACTGAAATTCTACAACGAGCCGCACGAACACATAACCAATCAGGTTATGCGAGATTTCATTATTGCCAAAAAACGTGGGTACGCGGAGACATATGGATGGCCTACGGATTTTTAGATTTAATTATGTATTTTTTTTCCAAGTATTATGTAATATTATTTTTAATTATTAATGAAATATTTATGTTTTAATTAAATTGTTTAATTTAATTTATTAAAAAAAAAAAAAAAAAAAAAAAAAGTTGGGAGGTATGGAAAAGGCATGGTTGCCACTAAAAAGAGGTTGGGAGGTATGAAAAAAGTATGGATGAGGTGAAATGAGGTGGAATGATATTATTGGTGGATTTGGGAGGTATGAATGATTCTGAAATCATGACTGCCACTACCCTAATACGTGTAAAACAAAAAGGAGGAGCAGTTTGGCCGTTTGGGTATTCCTTTTTTTGGCCAAGCAATTGGACTACAAAGCTGGGCCAACGGTGCAGTAAATATCAACAATTAGTATTTTAACTAAGGAATATTCCTAGATACCCTTGCTGAAATGTATTATATATATATAATATAGATATAGATGACAGCATGGAAACGAAAAAGGCCAGGTATGGGCTGAAAGGAGACCAAAGGTAAGGCCCAAAAAAACTATTTTTAAAGATACATCAACACAATTAGTATATATAAGGAATGACAACAACAACATTACGAGCTAAATCAGCAGAAACCGTGGCTTGAGATGAAATGAAATGTGTTAATTTGTGTGTATAAGAAACAAACAGATGGATAGTTGAATAGGCAAGAGCAAGCTTGTATTTTATACTAAATGCTATTTGTTGTCATGTTGAAATCGTGCGGTTCTTCAGTTCCGGAACCGATACCCGCGGTTTCGGACCGAACCGAACCGAGAACCGAAACTTGCAATATATAAGAACCGAGAACCGGACCGCGGTTCTAAAATGCGGTTCAAGTTGAGTCGGTTCCGGTTCGATTCTCGGTTCCGGTTCAGTTCTCGATCCATTTGCTCACCCCTAGGTCAGTTTACTAACGAGTCAAAATAGGTTCGATTCAAAATGTGCATGGCATAATCATATCGCATAAAAGCAACATAAGAATCATGTCACATCACATATGTCCTTGGCAGTAAATTCATGCATCATCCCGATTTTAAGAAGTAAACTAAAATACATTAACAGAATAACGGTCATTGCACATAACAGTAAGATCCCAAGTTACCATGCAAAAATGAAAGATGAAGTTGACAATCTTCATATGATTCATTAAGCACCTAAACACGTATATAATGGCATTGGATGATACTTCATAACTCATTAGGTAAGCAAAGAGACATCTTTAAGAGCAAATTCCCAAAAAGTGTAAAAAACTTGAAGTTTTTCTCAAAAAAGTAAAAAAATAATTTGTTTTCTCAAAAGAGTCATGTGTGAATATGCGAACGTACGATTTACTAAATTTTTGACACGTGTTAATACTAATTGAAAGCCTACATTTAAATAGACTAATCAATGGCATGTCCTTTTGTATATCATATTCGTTTCATCTCCATTACATACTTAATGACTCCACATTCACATAATATATTTTAGAGTTGATAACATTCTTGTAGTTATTGGTGTGTAATGTATCGGTTGTACCGTACTTTCCATAGTGCACAAATCCTCTCCCATCTTAAATTATTCATGAAAAATTGTATTTATTGGTGTGCAATGCCTAAGTTGTACCGTACTTTCTTTTGTGCACAAACCCGCTTGCACATTAAATTAAGGTGTTCAACTATTATGTACAATAAATATTTTCTTTTTATGGTAAAGCTGGGCATTTTGCAAACCAAAAACTGACATAACCACATTGTTGAATTTTGATACTAAAATCCTTGTTAGTTGAAACAAAATGTATAGACCATTTCATCTACAAATGTTAAAACAAAGAGATACCTTCATATTTCAAAGCCGATGATTTGCAAGTAAAAGTCATACTACACTTCATATGCACATAAACACGTATCAATTATTCGAGCAATTTGAGTCGATAAATCTCAAAATTCAAAATTCAATCCCATTTACACGTTTAATCCCACATTGGACAATGAAAGAAAAAATTGTTAGTTAATATACCACATGGTATGGGGATCATCGTGATTGGACTAGTGTTATATATTCCGGGAATATCATGAAAGATGGCTAAATGAAGCAAAAGATTTAGCCAACTTTTATTCTATGCCGGAAAATTATACAAATTCCTAATTTTTTAAATATGAACTTGTTTGTCATTTTAGTGAATCTTTTTTTAGCTATTAAACATTAATTGTTTAGTCAATCTTTTTAGCTGTTCAACATTAATTCCGAAATCAGTGCATATTTTAGTAACGGGATTACATAAAAAAACATGTAAACTAACTAATTTCTTTTTTCATTCCAAAATACTTGTCAATCAAACAACACACTAAGGGTGTGTTTGTTTCATTTAGATGTTTTATGTCTGAATCTGACTACCACATCTTACTAGTAAGAGGTGGCTAGAACGTCTAAATCTAAATGAAATAATGTTGTTTGTTTTTGTATAATTGCCCGAATGATTTTAAGTGCTCGTTTATGCAATTTATTTAAGTAACTTGTGTAAATATGAAACAAGACTTTTTATCATAAATATAACATAGTTAATAAACCATCAAATATATTATATTAACACGAGTCTTCAATCTCTCTTATCGAGTAAGAGGCAGTAAGACAAGTCCCCCACCTCTTACTGAGTAAGATGTTATATGTCTAACTAGGTCTGACTCAAAAGAAAAAAACAAACAAGCAAAATGTCTGCCCACCTCTTACTGGTAAGAGTAAGAGGGAGTAAGAGGGCTAGTAAGACTTTTTTTAAAAAAACAAACACACCCTAAGTAAAGAATTATTTTTATCAAGAAACCAATTGATTACAATAACGTGACACTATCATGGATGTCGCGCTTTAAACGGAAAACAACACACAAAAATCAACCTATAAGAAACACACTCGGTAAGTAACATTTATTTCACGAAACACTCGCGCTATATCAACCAATGCTCGTCTTGTTCAATTGTCCAAATCACACATTAAAATATTCGAGTGTGCAAATCTGCTCACATTGTTGTGTTTTAGACAACTTTATATGTTAGACACTATAAGATCCAACAACAAAATCAACATGATAAATGGTAGATTTTTGGTGTTTGAATCACTACCCCACACAAAACTTACTTGTTGGGAAAAACCTCGACAACAAACCCGAAGATCGAAACGCGGAAGCTAGAACCTTGAGGACAGTCGACAGTTACAACACCAAAACCTTGTGATCGAATAAGAAGAACAAGAAACTACAAAGATATTAACCAGAATATATGCACACACGATGTACCTCGAACACCCCTTTATTAACCAATAAAGCTTACATTCGAGTCAAGAAGAATGAGAATACTAGCAGCCCCCCTCACCTCTATTTATAGAGATGAGGGGGTAGGAAACCATGTAAGAGTCGGTTATGGATTCTCCCCAACCGACCTCACCATGTAACCGGCCACATGGGCCTTCCTTGCCTTGCAAGGCAAGCTTAACCAATCCTAGTTATCGTCTAGTCCTAATCTTAATTACAATGTACATTTAAACCCCTAATATATGTTAAGTGTACTCCTAATATTCAACAATTTCCACCTTAGGAGTAACACTTAAACATAACCGATACTCAGCATCTTTTCTTAGTGCTGGAACCTCGAACCGGGGACCACCTTGTCGACCAGGCATTGTACTTCAGTAATTTTCCAAGATTAGCTTCCGTAGACTCTTTCACTTTCTTCTTTTCAGCAACATTACCCTCTGCACCCTCTTGACCAGGTACTCCGGTTACCGTAATGTCTGCCCCCACCTTTATACCAAGGTGTACCTTTTCCTGCTCATATACCAAGCAGCCCGTGTTTGTCTTTTCTTCAAGTTGCTTGTCCTCCAACTTTCTTTGAGCCAATGCAGCATCATCGTTACTATCCTGAACAACCTCAGCTTCACGATTTTCCTGAGCTCCCTGCAGTTCCACCTCAAACCAAACACGTTCATCAACCTGTACTCCATGGACTCCTGTTTTAACACCAGGACCAAGTTGTTTGAACCCAACTTGTTTATGACCAAGTTGTTTGAACCCAACTTGTTTATGACCAAGTTGATTAAATCCAACTTGTTTTGAACCTCAATGCTTTTGTACACCAAAAGTCATCACTTTTGCTTCAAGAGTATACACACAGTTCTCTTTCCTGATCCCAGTCATCATAACCCGACAACCTTTGATCACCTTGACTTTACCCATCTGCATCTTCACAGTATAACCCTCTTTTTCAAGAGTACCCAATGAAATCAAGCTTTTTCTTAACCCTGGAACATACCTGACATTTTCCAGTATAAAGCATGAACCATCATGCAACTGTATCTTCACTTTTCCTGTCCCTCTGATAGTGCATGTCCTGTTATCACCTAACTGAACCGAACCACCATCAAAATCCTTGAAGTCATACAAGAAATCCTTCCTAGGTGTCATATGATAAGACCCACCTGAATCCATTACCAATTCAGTCATCTCATCATTCCCGACCATCGACAAGGCTTCTCCAAAGTAGGCGTTACCCTCGTCATCAGAAGAATCAGAATCCTGATCATGCTTACCCTTCTTGACGAACCCACTCGACTTCTTCTTTGGACAGTCTCTCTTCAGATGACCCTCTGAATGACATATGAAGCACTTGAGTTTACCAGTTCCACCCCTTGACTTGAACCGCGAACTTCCACCAGAATGAGCTTTCCTTGAATGATCTGACCCTCCCCTTACGTATAACCCGTCACCAGTTTCTTCCTTTGTGCCTTCAGTTCTTTTCTTCAACTCCCTTGAATACAAAGCCGCAAGAACATCCTCCATTGTCAAGGATTCCCTCTCATATAACAATGTCTCCACAAAGTTTTCATAAGACGATGGCAACGACGTAAGTAACATAAGTGCCTGATCTTCATCCTCAATCTCGATATCAATATTCGCCAAGTCAAGTATCAACTTATTAAACTCATCTATATGATCACCCAGTTTCTTACCTGGACTCATATAGTATGTGTACAGCTTCTTCTTCAGATACAGTCTGTTTGCTAAGGACTTAGTCATATACAGACTAGTCAACTTTGACCAAATTCCTGCAGCAGATGTTTCCTTGGTAACTTCCCGTAAAACTCGGTCTCCCAAGCATAGAATCAAGGTACTTTATGCCTTCTTCATCAAAGCAGCTTTTTCACCTGCTTCCATGTCCGCGGGTAATGTCTCTAATGCAGCATCACATCCCAGCTGTACCATTAAAGCACGCATCTTTATTTGCCATAACCCGAAGTCATTCTTCCCATCGAATTTTTCGATGTCAAACCTAGTTATAGAACTAGCCATTCTTCTTATTCCTTGCTAAAAACCTTGTCAAGTTGTTTCTTAACCAACTTTACCGACAAGTCTCACAAGCCGTGTGCAATATTCCTCCTTGTTGCTGTAAACCCTTCTTGTAAATCGAATTAATTAGAATACCCCTAAATCCTCGATTTCGAACAAACAAACCTGATCGTAAACTTGAAACCCAAAAAAACCATGATCGAAACTTGAACCACAAGAAAACCCGCAACAATAACCTTCAAATAATCGACTTTAAAATACCTTAAAGTCAAACCTTTAAGTTGATTTTACAAAACCAAAAAACCCTTGTATTTATTAAATAACCCTTCACTCGTTTTGTAGTAGACCAAAACAACAACCAGAAGTTAAATACAAGTTCCTTAAAAATAGTACCCTTATGTCTTTGTAGTACACATAGTCTTCACGTTGGTTTTAGATAAAAACAACCAATCACAGTTCAACCTTTTTGTTTCTATTAATTAAAAAAGACCCCACCTTCGTCTTCTTCGAATAACCTGCAACTTCAAGAAGAAAAAAAAATGAAACCGAAACCTTAACCGATCTTTTCTTCTTCGACGCCTAATCTAGCAACAATCTTCAAAGACACAAAGAACCTTGCTCTTGATACCACTTGTTGGAAAAAACCTCGACAACAAACCCGAAGATCGAAACGCGGAAGCTAGAACCTTGAGGACAGTCGACAGTTGCAACACCAAAACCATGTGATCGAATAAGAAGAACAAGAAACTACAAAGATATTAACCAGAATATATGCACACACGATGTACCTCGAACACCCCTTTATTAACCAATAAAGCTTACATTCGAGTCAAGAAGAATGAGAATACTAGCAGCCCCCCTCACCTCTATTTATAGAGATGAGGGGGTAGGAAACCATGTAAGAGTCGGTTATGGATTCTCCCCAACCGACCTCACCATGTAACCGGCCACATGGGCCTTCCTTGCCTTGCAAGGCAAGCTTAACCAATCCTAGTTATCGTCTAGTCCTAATCTTAATTACAATGTACATTTAAACCCCTAATATATGTTAAGTGTACTCCTAATATTCAACATTACTCTTGAATAAGAAAAAAGATTATTGACAGAATATACACACTAATTAAGTTGATGAAAATGTTACAACTTAATCGAGACAGAACCATCAATGAAGCTAAGTGATTGAAAAGGCTTAGTTTCTTCATAAGTTAATTCTTTTGACCAAGACACTCTCCTGCAAATGTTGCTTCTGGTCCACTACATTTGTATTGTCCATAACACACAGTCTTGCAATATTATCATAGGTTAACAAATCATATTTAGCGATAAATTCCGAAAGCAGTCTCCCTACTCTCGGGTTTACCCTTAGAGTAGGGGTAGAATCTGTTTACATTCTACTGATCTCATACCCCGCCCCGACAGGATTGGCTATATTATTGTTGTATATTTAACGATAAATAACATCACTTTAACCTCATTTTGATAGTATTTTCAGTCAAATGACCCTTTTAAGTTATTAAAAGTTGCTCATGCCATAAAGCTATGATCATCTTGATTACTATTACCTAGCTAATTAATAGTTAGACAAACGTTAAAAGTTTTATCTTATAAAGTACTGCTCCGTAGTTTATTTATTTATTTATTATTATTATTATTATTATTATTATTATTATTATTATTATTATTATTATTATTGTATGGTTCGAAAGATAGGATAAGATACATTAAAGTATACTCTTTAGATCAATAAAAGTTAAATCATTGTAATTCACATGGAGAAACTAAATAACATACAAACCTTATTCACGAGAAAAAAAACTAATGTCCAAGGAAAAACATACGAGTGGCAAGTTAGGTACGGTTTCATATGGTGTCAAGTTAGATCATATGTAACTCGACTACTAGTAGATGCGGATTCACGACTGTAAATTATCGGGTGCGCAAATTTTTTTACAAGTATACAACAAATAAAGATAAACTAAAATGTATGATTTTATTAAGACTAGTAAACAAATTAAGAAGATATTTTTTTTTCTAACTAAGCAAGATATGTATTTGTGTGACACATTTACAGACTATGTTTGTTTCTAAGAAATTATGAATTTTAACGAAAATTTACACTAGATGACAAATATTTTTCGGGTTCCTATGAACCTCCGAAAACCCCTAGATCCGCCATGATTACAAGTATCCATTGAAAAACATTTTATGAGTCAACATTTAGGCATTTTATTAATTTTTCTTTTAAAACCATTTCAATCTTCTATCCTACATTGGTTGAATGAAGAAAATGTTCTTTACATATATACTATTGTGTGTAAGAATGGTATGTCTTTACGATAGCTGGTATCATGTTTAGGATATGTTGTTGGCATTGAGGTTCATATACAATGATAAAAGATTGAACCTTTTCAACAGCAACAAAGTCCTAAACTTATACGAGTCCTAATATTTTAATCCTACTTTTTCTATGGTGGAACTCTGAGCTTTTTTTTTTTTTTTTTTTTTTTTTTTTTTTTTCCTCTTCTAATCCTTAACCTTTTAATCATATATATTCAATGGTTTGTTTATGTCTATTCAATGCCAAGCCTTCAACTTTTTTAATATGAGCTCGTAACCTTTTATTTGCGGAGCCCTTAGTTTTTTATTATGAGTCCTTAACCTTTTAATCTTATATATATATAAGTGCTTATTTATATTTATTCAATGGTGGATCCCTTAGCATTTTAATCGGAGTACGTAACATTATATCATATATATTAAATGGCTTATTTCCATCTATTCATTGGCTGTGCCTTTAGCTTCTTAATCTGAGTCCTTAACATTTTAATACTATATATTTAATGGCTTATTTCCATCTATTTAGTGGTGGAGTCTTTAACTTTTTAGTCCCATGCATATATCAATGGCTCTCGTCCATCTGGATTGGCAAGTATTGTTCGACTTGTAATTGGTATTGAGACCAACTGATCCTCAACCCGAGAAGGGTGGTTGTCAGAATTTTGTCTTGTAGATTCCTTGATCACCGTATGTGGAGCTTTCCTCTGATAAAATTCTATTTCTTCCAAAAGAATATATATATATATATATATATATATATATATATATATATATATATATATATATATATATATATATATATATAGAGAGAGAGAGAGAGAGAGAGAGAGAGAGAGAGTTAGGATCAAATAAGAAGAAAACTTAAAATAAGAATTATAAGAAGAAACCACAACCAATCATTTCAGATGCATCTACAAAAATGGATGCATCTCCCCTTAAAATTCTCCCACCTATTTGAAATGTTTGGCTAGAAATCTTCTTATTCTTCCTATTTTAGTTTTTCTTCTTACCGGATCCCTATATATATATATATATAAAATATGTTTATTGAGGTCTTTAGCAAAAGGGCTTTCACGTTTTTTGTATTGCTCTTTAGCAAAAGTGAAATGTATATGTTTTCAGTTAGACATACCCCGATTATTCTTGACATATTGATTAATAACAATGATAGTTTGGAACACTTTTTTACTAGTAGAGATATTAAAACTGTATACATAAACTTTTGGTTCGAATCTTTAACAAAATTGTTGAGGTAAGTGGTGGCGGAATTTGAACATTTATTTTGGGAGGGCCGAATTTATTTTGGGCGGGCCGAATCGGAGAATTGTTTGTATTATCAACTTAATTGCCCCTAAAACTTATAATATTTACACTATTTGCCGCCACTTTTGAGGGGGCCGGGACCCTCCTCTGCCCCTTAAAAGTTCCGCCCCTCAGGTAAGTAACATGTATACACTTCGATACTCTATGAGACAATTCCAATCTTACATCCCACATAGCTTGAAGAACATAAATATTATTTGTTATATGCTATGGTGTATAGGGACAATATATCTTAAGAATAGTGTTACGTTTAGGATATGATATTCTTAATGAAGTTCATGTCGGAAATGATAAATGAACTTCATCGAAGGATTTATACCTAAATTTGTATTGCTTCTTAACTTGTTTTTTTTTTAATGCAAAACGGTGAATTATATTAATTTCAAAGCACAAATTACAAAAGATCAACATTCAATTGGAATGGACATCACCCATCCAATTTCACTTACTACATACACTAACAGTCTAGAAACAAGAGACTTTAACATTCTTCCTATCCAATCACAGATACCAATCATACCTAAATTTGTATTGCTTCTTAAGTTGTTAATATTTACTCAAACTTAATTTTTATAAAAAGTTTATTTACAAAAGTAAAATATTTACTCAAACTTAAACTTTTATTGAAAAGTTTATTCACAAAGTAAAGACTCTCATACATCAGTGTGTATTGTAATTTTATATAGGTTACTTTTAATTTAACTATCTTTTGTCCTTAAAAAATATTCCAATTTTTTTTATCATAATTTCTGACCTTTTAACCGACTAATTCATGACATTTAAACTTATTGTTACACCGGGTCAAACCGGGAAAGCCCTTTTGAGGTGGCACCTAGTTGCCGTTACTACTTCAAGGTTGTTTGCACCTAGCATAATTGAACTTAAGATATCACATATTTTCGTGATGATGGTCACAGATCTTTTGCCACTAAGTTACCCCATAATTTTATTCACAATTCACAATTCACGACTTATCAACTACAATTCACGACTCATCAATAGAACATTTTCTTGTTCGTTTTCAAGTGTTAAGGGTGGTGGCAGTGGTGCCTCCGAAAACATACTTAACCTCCCAACCAACCAATAATATCACTCCACCTTACTTACAACTTTTTCAAACCTCCCAACTATTTTTAGTGGCAACCATACCTTTTTAAACCTCCCAAACTACCAACTTTTTTTTTTTTTTTTCATAATTAAATAATTTAATAAAAACATAACATTTCATTAATAATTAAAATAAAAATACATAATACTTAAAACGAAAATTACACAATACTTGAAAAAAAAAACATAATTATTCTAAACCTTCAGCAGGCCATCCATACTTCTCCGCCAACTCACGTTTTTTCTTGAGAGTGAACTCTCGCATTGCCGAATTGGTTATTTTATCATGCGGTTCGTTAAAGAACTTAAAGGCCCGATACATATCCTTTTCTTGAACACTTGCGAGTCGTGAAGGACCATCACGTCGTGAAGGACCATCACGGTAGTCACCAAACGGGTCGAACTCACTTGTCATTGATATGTTATATTCGTTTGGATTCATCGGGGGTGGAGGTGGAGGTTGTGTATAATATTGTTGTTGAAGGTATTGTTGTTGTTGTGGATTCATGGGTGGCGGAGGTTGGGGATAGTAGGGACGTTGTTGAGGGTATTGTTGTTGTTGATTTGGAACTTGCGGACGAAAACCCCGACCCCGACCTCGACCTCGTGTTGATTTGGAACTTGAACCACCTCTAGATTTTCTTGCATCCATGGTACACTTTTTTTTTTTTTAAAGAATGAATTAGATAAGAAGAAATGGAAGTGTGTTGTTTGAATTGGTAAAGTGTGGATTTTATAGAGATTTTTTTTTTTTTTTTTTTTTTTTTTTTTTTTTACCCACGCTCCCAGCCAACGTCCATATCCCAACGTTCGAAAATTAATTGCCTAACGTATACTTTCTCCCTCCCCGCCCCGGTGAACTTTGCCTGCGAAAGTAACCTCCGAGCCAAACCGGCGAGGTGGCAATGGTGTTCACCGCCGGTTTGGGTTCACCGTTGGTGAAACCGGCACCACTGCCACCACCCTAAGACTAACAAAGTAAATCGAATAAAGAACTGTCCACTATGCATGCTCAGCAGTGAAAACTGAACCCATCATCAAACAGTCAAAGTGTCAAACTAGCCGATTTTATATTGTTACTTGTTTATTAACTTGCATAGCCGCATAGGAACTTAAGTTTTGAGACCCTTAAATTAGTTAGCAAAAATATCGAAAATCATGTTTACCTAAAAAAAAAAAGTCTATCCGATAGAAACTAACGAGATTATAAACTGGGCATTTTGCTTTCTGTTTCTAATTGTAAAACCAAAAACTGACATAATCACATTGTTGAATTTTGATACTAAAATCCTTGTTAGTTGTAACAAAATGTATAGATAATTTCATCTAAAAATGTTAAAACAAAGAGATGCCTTCATATTTCAAAGCCGATGATTTGCAAGTAAAAGGATTATACTACACCTCATATGCACGTAAACACGTATCAATTATTCGAGTAATTTGAGTCGATAAATCTCTAGTGACATAGATGGTATACATTTTCAAAATTCAATCCCGTTCCAACATTTAATCCCACATTGGACAATGAAAGAAAAAATTGGTAGTTAATATACAACATGGTATGGGGATTATTGTGATTGGTCCTATTGTTACATATTCCGGAATAGCCAAAAGTTTTTTTATAGATCTAAATTTTACCATAGAACCCATCAAGCAATTTTAGCCACTCATTTTTTTTTTTTTTTTTATCAAAATACAAAAATAAACTTCCACCATTTTTTTAAAACTTAAATATTTCGCAAACCGTAAATCGTCAACGTACAAAAAAAATACCATCGCGACGAGAATTAAATTATCTTTCTATAGACATGCATTGTTATATACTTTCGACGAATTTTTTTTTCGCCCAAAAAAATCATATATGATTTGTAAGAATCATATATGATTCGTAAGAATCGAATCATATATGATTTTTTACGAATCATATATGATTTTTTACGAATCATATATGATTTTTACGAATCATATATGATTCTTTCTGGGCGAAAAAAATGTTCTTCGAAAGTATATGACAATGCATATCTATAGAAAGATCATTTAATTCTTGTCGCGATGGTATTTTTTTGTAGCTTGAAGATTTACCGTTTGCAAGATATGTTGTTTTGAAAAAAAAGGTGAAAAATATAAATGGGTGGCTATGATTGGTTGATAGGTTCTATGGCATGTATGGGTTCTTCATTGATCTCAACTCTTCCGGAATATCATAAAAATCGCTAAATGATGCGATTTCTATGTTCCGGAATATTTATACAAAGTCCTAATTATTTAAATATCGACTTAATTATTTAAATATCGACTTGTTTGTAATTTTAATCAATCTTTTTAGCTATTAAACATTACATTAATTTTTTAATCAATCCTTTTAGCTGTTAAACAATAATTCCAAAATCAGTACATAATTTAGTAATGGGATTATATTAAAAACATGTAAACTAACTAATTTCTCTATTCGTTCCAAAATACTTGTCAATCAAACAACACAATAAGTAAATAATTATATTTTATCAAGAAATCAATTGATTACAATAACGTGACACTATCATGGATGTCACGCTTTAAACGGAAAATACACACAAATCAACCTATAAGAAACACACTCAGTAAGTAACATTCATTTCACCAAACACCGCTATGTCAACCAATGCTCGTCTCGTTCAATTGTCCAAATCACAAATTAAGATATCTGAGTGTCCAAATCCGCTCACATTGTTGTATTTTAGACAACTTTGTGTATGTTAGACGCTACAAGATCCAACAACAAAATCGACATGATAAATGGTCGGTTTTGTTGTTTGAATCACCTCCCTCCGCAGAAAAATTACTCTTAATAAGAAAAAAGATTATTGACAAAATATATACACTAATTATGTTGATGAAAATGTAACAACTTAATCCACTCAAAACCATCAATGAAGCTAAGTGATAGAAAAGGCTTAGCTTCTTCATAAGTTAATTCTTTTGACCAAGACACTCTCCCTGCAAATGTTGCTCCTGGTCCACTACATTTGTATTGTCCATAATACACAGTCCTGTAATATTATTATAGGTTAACCAAATGATATTTAACAATAAATAACATCACTTGAACCTCATTTTGATAGTCTTTTCAATCAAATGATTCATTTAAGTTATTAAAAGATGCGCATATACCATAAAGCTATGATCATCTTCATTAATACTAGCTAATAAATTAGTTAGACAAACGTTATTATACTTATAAAGTACTACTCCGTAGCTCTATTGTATAGTTCGACTGATAGGATAAGATATGTTTATAGTATACTCTTTAGATCAATGATTGGTAAGTTAGGTATGGTTTCATATGATTGGCAAGTTAGATCATATGTAACTCGACTACTAATTACTAGTATTCATTAAAAAACAATATCCAGGACCTCATATCTTGCATCCCACATTGGTTGAAAGAAGACAATGTTCTTTACATATATACTGTTGTGTGTAAGAATGGTTGTCTTTAGGTTAGTATAATGTTTAGGATATGTTGTTCACATTGAGGTTCATGTTCAAAGATAAAAGATTGAACCTGAACTGCCAGCAACTAACTCCTAAACTTATACGAGTCCTTAGCTTTTTAATCCTTCATACTCAATAGCTTATTTCCATCCTACTTACTCAGTGGTGGAACCCTTAGCTTTTTAATCTAAGTCCTTAACCTTTTAATCATATATATTCAATGGTTTGCTTCTATCTATTCAACGGCTGAGCCGTTTTAACTTTTTTAATCTCAATCTGTAACCTTTTAATTCTATATATTTAATGCCTTATTTCCATTTATTCATTGGCAGAGCCCTTAGCTTTTTAATCTCAGTCCTTAACCCTATAATCTTATATATTTAATGGCTTATTTCCATCTATATAATGGTGGATCCCTTAGCTTTTTAATCTGAGTATGTAACATTATGATCATATATATTAAATGGCTTATATTTCAATCTATTCAATGGCGGAGCCTTTAGCTTCTTAATCTGAGTCCTTATCATTTTAATATTATAGTTTATTTCCATATGTTCAGTGGTGGAGTCCTTAACTTTATAGTCCCATATATTCAATGGCTTATTTCGATCAATTCAATGGCTCTCGTCCATTTGGATTGGCAAGTATTGCTCGGCTGCTTGTAACTGGTATTGAGACCAATGGATCCTCATCCTTTGGTTTATTGTAGTTTTGTTGATTCCTTGTTCATGTCCGATACCATCTTAAATTATACCATCCAATTACTTTCCGAATTAGCGTTATCTGCGGCTCTCCTAATCTTAGCCAGCTGGCGAGTCGCCCGGCTACGCAATTTTAACAATCATGTGGAGCTTTCCTTCGATAAAATCTATCTTTTCAAAAAAAAAAAAAAAAAAAAAAAAAAGTGTAACCGTAGAGGCAAAGGGCTCCTGGTTTAGATGTATTAGACTAGTGGCAGTGGTCACCAAGCCAAACACATTCACGTCAACGTCACATCATCCTTTAGCACACCATAAAACCCACAACCAAACATGTGTAGTAGTGACCATCAAACCAAAAATATAATTATATCTCATTTTATACAAAAATATCCTGCGATATACTCCAAGAACGCACACAAACAAAAGAGAAAAGTGTGCACCACCAAACTTGTGTCAAAACCCCACCACCTCGTGTGGTGATGGAACGGGTGTAATGGTACTGGCGCTTGATGATGGAAGGGGTGTAATGGTGTTGGCGCGTGGTGATGGTCACCACCACTGTCTACTACCACCTACTATACTTAGTCTTAAGGAGTTTCAGTTAAGAATTTGAGTTTCACTTTTATTTGTTAATATTTTGATTACAATTTGTGATGTATAGTTTACCGCACGATGACATAACTGCATATTCTTAAAATTCAAATGATAGTTGTAGTGAGAATACAATTGACTAAGAAACAACAAGCATCGGTTATTTACAACTACGGCTAACTAAAAGCCCTCTTTAATGCTTCTCGATTTAACATATTCTTATATACGTTTATAGCATGATTTTTCTTCGACAAAAAGGTTTATGTTCTCCAACTATTTATCAAATACGGATCGATATATAAGCGTAAACAACAAGAAATGTTCTTCAAATCTTTTTTCAATGTGATACGGAGTAGAAAGTTTTCTTCATTTCCTACTCCTAGATTCCTAGTGTTACATTTTATATATGGTCCAGTGTTTAAATCACTCAGGCCAGCGTGAGCCCAAGAGAGTAAACTTTTCATAAGTCTTAAAAGGTTAGCCAACTAAGCCCAACGGTTGAAAATTGAAACCTATGTTCCAAGTTCCAACTAGTCGAATATTGTTTCATTAACATGCTAAGAACACGAGTTTTTACATTTTGATATCTGTAAATTAGTTGACTAAAAATATGGAAAACCATGTTAACTTATTGTAACTATGATTTCTAATCTTTTAACCAACTAATTCACGCTCATCGCCACATCGACTTAAACCGAGTAAAACCCATTTGAGAAGGTTAGCATGATCACTTTAAGATTGTTTGCACCTAACGAAATTAAACCAAAAGTATCACACATTTCAATGATGATAGTCAAAGATCTTTTGTCGAGGATCAAAGAATCAAAGAGTGTTGAACTTTTGAAGCAGTCAAGTTATTGTTTGTATTGCTCTTTAGCAAAAGTGAAAATGCGATATGTTTTTCAATTAGAAAGACCAAAGGGGTGTTTGATTTTGACTTAATTAACTTAATATGAAAAAACTGAATTAATTAAGTTATATGAAAACTGTTTGTTTGTAACTTATTATAGAAAGATGACTGAAAATATTAAGTAATAAAACTGAGGTTGTCTGAATTAAATCATCTCTTAATTAAACATGACTTAATAAAAAAGTTTTGAATTTTTGAGTCTCATGGTAGGTATAAAACCGAATCATAAAAAGATTTTGAGTTTGTGATTTATCTATCGTATAAGTTATATAAGATCACATTTCTTGAAAGTAATGATATGTAAATTTGACATATCTTTTCTTTTTCCTAATAAAATAAAACCTCTAGTGGGGACTTTTTCATTTCAAAAAAATCAAATGATTCCTTATTAGGCAATATTCTATTTATTTTATTATATTTTTAAAAATATGTTTAATTAAAAAACCCTAAATACTTCTATATTTGATCAAAATTTATAAAAAATCGATTTTATACGTTTTTTCATTAAAATTATGTTAAAAATTTTATGTGTCAAAAGTGTAACAAAAAAAACTTTAGAGAAGGCGGAGTCAATCCACATAAAACTCAGGTGTCAAAATGAAAAATCGAACAAACAAAACGTGCCTTTGACACAAAACTTCCAAAGCTCTGAACAACATCCATCTGAAAATCTGAAACAAAACAAATCGAATCGGTTTGTTTAATGGTGTCAAAAAACAAATCAATCATGAAAGTGTAACCCTAACTTTGCTTCAGTCCTTCAAGAATAAGGTATACAACATGGATTATCTTAAATTTAATCTTCTCATTGACCAATTTTGAGGTCTTCTATCACACAATTGGGTATGAACCCTAAACCAACAATATTTTAGATCAGGCGATGACTAACTATTTTAGTTATAGAAAGTCAAAATTGATTTCATGATTTTATAAAATAGGGTTTAGATGATTTTATATGCTAAATTTAAGTTAGGGTTTAATGGTTGGTATGACTTTTAATGCTTTTTTGATCGTTTGCTGTTTGTTAGTTTTGATGATTTGTTGATTTTTGTAATGATTAGTTATTTAACTATTAATATGCACACATTGGTTTCTGGTATTGCTACATCTTTGTTAGGGTAAGGAGGTGTCTCTATTTGAAATGTGCTTTTTAAATTTTACTTGATGGTGAATTGTGATGCATTTTCCTTGAGTTTAACTCGACGAACAAAGGAGTAGTTAATAAGGAAATTGTAGAAGAAGCAAATTTTTGTTCCGGTTGCTAATTAGAACACTTTATGATTACAGAGTTCATGAAGGAGGAGTTCCCTGCAGCAAAGGTGGATCCAGTTTATCAAATCTCTAAGCGTGTATTCATATGAACCCACTATTGATGCTAATTTTAAACTAAGGTGGCAAATATTTGATATGAACCAAAAGGAGTCGGGTTTTATTAACCAGTTGTAGATAATTTACGTCAAACCGACTCAGTTTTAGATTAATGGGTCAGTACATATTTTGATATCTTAGTGTGTATAAAGTTGTGAGCCAAATTAAAGAAGGGATATTATTAATTACACTTCTTACTCAAGAAGTTATGTGAGCGCATTTATGATTCATTTTTAGTATATTGTGAGCAGTTGGAGTGGTTGCTTTTGGCCAAAAGCAGAGTATGATTTCATGGGTTTTGTTTACTTTATATGATTTTATTATGCGGGTATTGATTAACTTTCATTTTTATGGTTACAGGAGAGCTTTTTCAAGTTGTGCCACAACATGGAGATGGACAAAAAGAACAACAGATCAAAATTTCAAGATTCGGAACAAGAAATGTAGAAACCCAGACCTTCAAATGGCATGTAAGCGGTTAGCTTTAAAATCTTTTAATTTTGAATACTGAATAGGTGTTTCTTTAATTTTGTTACTTGATTTGATGAATTAAATTCGAAAAATGGGCTATGATATATAGGGCGAGTCCAATAAGTTCATAAGCGTACATACAAGCTTAAACAAACAGCAGTGCTTATTAGCCGAGCGCCCAAGTCAAATAATGTTATTATATAGATGGTGTTTTATAGATTGTGTCACATGACTTATTTGCTTATTTTGGAGTAAAATAGATAGTGTTTGACCCCTTTTTTTGTTGAATTTTGTCACCACAATTTGATTTCCAGAATATCGTCAGCCAAAATATCAGCTATATTTGGTATGACACAAGGCTGCTACTGGGTTTTCGTTACACCTCAGGATACCAGGTGATCGCATATCCTCTACGAAAGTTGTTTTCAGATTGTGCATTTAAAAGTACTATTCTTGACAAATCATATGGACGTGAAGACATCAGGTATATGATTCATTATTCGTGTAACTCAATATCAGGAATGCGCGTCACACTTTCTCCATCTTTTCTTTGCTTGGCTATTATGATGTTGCTTCTGCCTTTTCTTGCCACCAGGATGGTAAGATTCGATCTGATAAAAACATTTATGAAAAATTTTGTACCATTGTAATAGTTTGTAGTTAGTTTAAGGGTGTTTGGTTAAGTTGGAATTAGTATAACTAACTCAATAAATTTTTTTGGCAGGCTATTACATTGAAGTCATACCCTCCAGAGCTTTCAGTTACAACTCTTATTTGCGACTACGGTCTATGATGTAAGAAATCTATATAATATGGAAGCTTATTAATCAAGGCCACTCATATTGGGTAAGAAAATGCAATTGTTCATATAGTTAAGGCTGCTCAATTTGCAAAAGCTCCTATACAGAAACTAGCTGATCGAATATCAAGGTTTTCCGTCCATGTGGTGAGTAATTTGCGTCTACACTCTGTTGGTACTACTAATCATGGTCGACGAGTCACTTTTGATGTGATTTCTCATATTAGAAGTCCCTTACATGTTTATATCTTTAAACAGCCACAGTTTTCACTATTTTAAGAGTGTTTGATTGTCTTAAAAAGTCGGCCGGTGCGTGTTTGAATAGTGACGTACATGTGTAAGTATGTATATATTAATAAAAGTTGCCTTTGGGACTGTTTGTGTATCATGCTTCTGTTGGTTTAATATTCAGGAACATAGGCAACCCAGTTAGCAACAACAACTGCACGGTTGTAGACGGGCTGTCAACACACTATATCATTGAGGAGTGTTTACCATGGGAATCCAGCGGGGACAACGGAGGCTATTGCAATGTATAAATGGAAATTCAATGTTGTCAAGGTAATTTATCTTCCTTTTTTTAGGTTGAAAACCGGAGTTTTTACAACCGTTAACCATCTTAAATAGATCCTAATGTATTCAACCACCGTAAGTATTAACTAAGATCTGTGAGTTCTTGTGATGTTCGATTATTTATGAAGTGAAAATGAAGTAAATGTATAAAATAGATTTGAAATTGGAAGTGATAAAAGCAATTTTTGGAATATTGATCAGTAGTAATAAGACGTGGTTTGGGATTTAGGTACTTTATCGAGTATTGTGTAGTTAATGTGAAATTTAGATTGGCTATTAGGTAATTTCTGAAAAAAAAAATGTGACGCAACAGACGTGGTGTGTAGCTCTTTTGGCTATCAAGGTTTCCAACATCATAATCGTCCACTTCAATGTGTAAGATCCACCTCAATGCATACCCTTGCCACACCGGGTCGAGATGGGGGTCGGTGGAAAAAGGAAATAAAATGTCCGAATATAATGTGGTGGGACTTCATGCCATTAGCTCAGTTCTTATGCTTAATATTAATGCTTCTTAGTAATTAGCTGCTGCTATTGTGAATAAAATATAATTACTCATTGCGCAATACACCAACTCAAATTACATCAACTGAAATTCGTATTTTGCCACCTCTGCATATGGTATTACATGTTTTTTATGTATCCATCACACTTCATTTCCTCATTCTTTTTACCGGTGCCTATTGAGGTTTTCAGAGGAGACCGAAATGCTTAAATAGAACAAGTGAAGAAGTTGTATTAGCGTTTCTGTGAATCTGATTGCACACAATTTGAGGTAAGTGTTAATTTTTAAACAGAAATTATTTCTTACTTTAGTAATTTATGCATCTCAATATATGGGTGTTAATTTCAAGCATCCTCCTGATTAATCCCATTGTAGAGGCTTTGGATAACAGGTGATGATAATGTCGTTTATCATCAGAAAGAGACATTTGCTCTCCGTGGTCCAACACAGGAGGATCCTCGTGAGGTTTGAATTTAAATAAAAAACACTTTATGTTTGGTATTACTATGACGGGGTTCTGTATAATGACATTAATTTAGACATAATTTTGTTTGCATAAAACTGGTGGACACACTAGCTGTTAGCTCATCTATTTTGATAGGGGTAGTTGGAAGTAGTTAGGAGGATGGTACATGGGTAGTTGTAACGATGTGTGTATTAGTAATTTAAGCAACTTAAAATTTGTTTGACCCTTTTAGCTAATTTTTCTATGTGGCCCGTTTGAGATAAACAGAAATGTTCGGGATACATAATCGTTCTTGCCCCATTTATGTTTGCACTGTATGTTTTACTGTCATAAAAAATTGTTGAGGGCACCATATATGTAGAAAAGTCAACACGGTTTAAACAATGATTTATCAATTGCTTAACATGGCCAGTAGAGCCAATGACCACTATGATTTAGTCGGTGAGCTTCTACGCTTAGACAGTAACCACCTGATCAAAAAAAATTCCCTTAGGCATATACATCGCCTTGAGGTGGTATGGGATGATGAGGAAGAGTTTGATGATGTTGCTTTCTTTAGTAGCCCAAAATTTCTTACACGAAGGTGACCATGAAAGAGGAAAAAACACGCTCATCAGGTCTCCTTATGTCGGGTGGCTTCTGTACACCGCTGCATCAGCGGGTAAGTTCGCGTTTGTTCAAGAGTTATTGCATAAAGACCCTCTTTTGGTTTTTGGTGAAGGGGTTCTAAAGAATTTGATAAGAAATTGGAAATACAAAAATTTTCTTTGAATGTGTGCATGTATGTTCTTATAAGACGTGCAACGACCATATTGCGGCCGTGTGTAAGGTTTTTGTGAAAAAAGAGGATGAGTTCATAATGATATTGAAGAACATAGGTGGATGCTTACGATAATTGATGATTTGCATGTATTTTTATTTTATTTTAAAAGGCGTGCATGTATGTTTTTGATGGTTCTCTCAGTTCTCGCAGATAAAATGGTTCTCGTAAGAAAGTCCCCCTATATATATATATATATATATATATATATATATATATATATATATATATATATATATATATATATATATATATATATATATATATGTTTTTACAATTTATGCAAATCGTTTTATTCATGATATCTAGAGTGTATTTGATATAATGTAATCTTTGGTTGTCATATTGTACACACTGTAGTTGACATTTTAATTAACAATGTTCTGAATAAGAGATAAAAGTGGAATGGGGCAAGGGTTTGGCTCAAAAGATAGAAGCAGAGCCAAGAATAAGAAGAACTAGAACTTGAGAAAGCCAAGTCTTTTGCAACGACAAGGTAATTACGGCTTTTTAATATGGTTTTTAATTTTAGTACATGTAGAATATCTGAACAACTGTTATTAACTTTATAACCATAAGAACCCAATGGACTGAAAAAAAAATGGAAGATTCACATTTTTCTGTTACATGTGGATGCAGAGATTATCCTAATCTTAAACGTATGTTGAAGGACAGAGTGAGATAGGTTAACCATGTACCACATTTTGTAAAGGTAATCGCTTCAACATAAAAGCTTGATTATTTAGTATGAGACTGATTTTGAAAGATAACATTTATTCATTGTAACCAATTTGCAACAGGTATATGTGCCGTTTCTTGACTTTTATAATGGCGTTGGATTGAATGGCTCCTATATCTTTTATCTTTTCTTATAGGATATTTGGTGGATCAAGATCATAATGTCGCCATGTTGGTATGTCACAAGCACCAAGGAAAAGATAATTTGTTGGCATTTGGTATTTGTCTTAATCATGTCTGATCAATTTTTTTTGATAATTATATTATATAAATTTAATGAACGCATTACGCTTTTGTTGTTTCTTATAGTGAAACTAATTGGGAAACCTTAAGATGCAGCTGTGTTTGTGAATAAAGGAGAGAATGAGGTGCCGTCCGAGTTTGAAATAGATGAAGATGAGAAGGTGGGTCCCTTCTTGGTTTTAATCTGATTTGTCAAAGTTACTTAAAATACGTAAGCATGCTGAACTAAGAAATTTAGGAAGGTTGCTGAATTTGCAAATGATATTTAGCTTTGCCAATATAGATTTTGGTGATTTGAGGATGTTGAATTTAGATGATTTAAGCCTGATGAATTTTGGACGGTTTTTAATTTTGCCTAAATAGATAGATTGATAGCCTAAATAACCGATGTCATGGTTTCCTGATAGGAAGTATACTTATTATTTGTAGCTTTTTTCAATAACCTTGAGGTCGAAGATATTCCTAAAACGATTTAAAGAATCCTAAAAATACCAACTAAGAGCATGAGTCACTAAACATTAATGGCCAAGACACCAAAAATAAAAAAAACATCTATTTATTGCTTCTTCAAGTAGTATACCACATTGTCACAAGTGTTTCGATTTATGCAACCGATCTATATATAACTGTTTGATTAGGTTACTAAAGAATGTTACCAAGACGTCATTGGTAAATCTTGGTTCCATAAAAAAAAGGCTGTACGTTCAAGTCTCAGTCAAGACATTTGTGTACTAAAAGGCGCATAATGGGGGTGTGTGAGTCTTTGCGTATCGAAAGAAAAGTACACCAATAAGTTAAAATAAATAGACATTTAATTCAGCATTCACAAGTATGTTGCTTCCCTAATTTTGGTGGGTTGAGCTTTTAGTAAAATACCGCTTTTCCAAATAAATCTTACAAGGATGAACATTAACAAAATAAAGCATGTCACATATATCGAATCCTTTGAGAAGTTACGTTGTATTCTAAACTTAACTGAAATCTTGAGCTGCAATGAAACTTTCAAGATTTGATAATGAAGAATACGAAGATTATATGAGAGTAATTGTTATGCTTGGAGTCAGCTTTAGTTTTTGATTCTACGACTATGATGAAAAGGTATTTGGATTCAGTTTTTAATTTGGGTATGTCACAGGGGTGTTTGAGTTAGATTAAAATTTTGTTTTGTCATATCAGTGTTTAGATTCAAATTTAACTTGGGGTCTTTCGAAAGGGTTTTTGGATTCAGTTTCAAAATTTTGGGGTCTTTCATAGGGGTGTTTGGATTGGTGTGGTGTGTGAGAGTGGTTATGAAATTGACAAATGATCATAATGATATTTATTGCATTTTTCTCCAATAATTTGCAACATCATATATCTGTATATCCTTATTTTACTACTTATTTTTGGTCTTAATGAATAGATAATAATCATGATTCATAACTACTTTTGTTTAATCATAAGTTTGGAACTAAATCTTAAACGTGTCCAGGTGTGGTGATGAAAGTTTCGCGACGTGATAATGTGAGCACATATCATACACGCCTATCTTATACATGACTTTTCGTCCAATGGTAGCAGTGACAGTTGCTCCTTTTACATGACATGAAGGTGAAGGAAGGGCCTTTAGCAGCAAGTGAAACTCATTTGCAGCTAGCTGGTTTAGACTTGGTTGTCTCTTTTTAATGTAATACATTTTAGTGTTGAGCTGCTATATATTGTCACAAAACTGGTGTGGTTTGCTAAATTAGGAATGAATGTAGAGGATGTGAGTTGCAAATGTAGATCAATGATATATTAGGATAGGCATATGATAGTCATTTATATAGTTATTTACAATTAGAGGGGGAATAACTGGATAAAGCGACAACTATTTCCAACCAACTTCTATAAATTTATAAAAGAAACTATTTTGGGTAACCAGTAGGACTCTAGCTTACACCATAAACATTGTGTTCTTAAATTTCTTTTAGAGCGAAAGGAAGTAAAGAAAAGGAAAATACATAGGAGCTTACCTTTGTTAAAGTCTTTGAATGTGAATTCATCATAGCCAATAACTGTAGCTCCCTGTTTTATTGTATTTGTACATTTCCCACATGTTACCTTATATGCTTGCCAAAGTTACGTCATTTAGTTTTCTTTTCCAGCTTTCGTATGAGACCCAATAAGCATGGTGATTGACCTGAGTCAAAGTCTCTAGAATTCTAGATACTTTTACAAATAAATAAACATTTTATACATTTCCATTTTAGTTTTGATCTAGATTAGCTTAATGGCTTTGGTTAATTTATGGATTTATAGCGACTAAATTCATTGAACATAGCTTTAGTCAAACATACAAAATTATCAGAAAATATACATTTATAAACAAATGTGCATTCGTTGAAAATTTATATCTAAAATTTAAAAGTTGATAAATCTATAAGCATTTTATATTAGTGTTCTTTATCGTCTAAAAAAAGCTACGAGTTTATAAAAATTATAATAGCTGAATTTAACATCGTAACATGGTAACCCAACTATCAATATTCCAACATAAAATTAAACTATAAGTTTACAAAAATTATCGATGCAAGAACAGAACATATGGTAACTAAACTTTGAGTAATCATATGGACAATCTAATCATATTTGGTTTTTATTTTGTCTCTAGAAGTATTGTGTGGAATAAGATTCTGCCAAATACTTTGAAGTATTGTGGGCAGTGAGATTCTACCAAATACTTTGTAAAAATGCATCATTATTCATTTACTTAGTACTTTGTATACAAGATATTATGCCTTCATTTTTATGTTAGATCTGTGCCATTTTTATTATATTTACATTAAGAAATAAAAAAAGCCTATTCGTTAAGACCTACTGTATAACAAAAATAATTAAAAGTGGTCTAAATAACATGTTATAGAAAACAGTAGACAATCCAACTAACAATAACTAAACTAAATTTTATTATGTCCAAATCCCATAACTTTTACCCTCTATGAAAATACCATATATGAACTTTTATAACATACATCAAACATAATTATAAAACAAAATTAAGAACTATAATACAAACAAAAAACAAGCTATTTCTTTTTTAATAAATAAAAATACGTTTTTAAAAATTTTAGAAAAAACCCCGCGCGTGCGCAGGCATTATAACTAGTTCAAACAATAAGGAATGTTCTCCAAATCTTTTCTCAATGAAGTAGAAACTTTTCTCCATTTGCAAAATTGCAAGTGTTAAAACTCAAAATCAAATAAGATACCCAAATGAAATATCAAAGTCTTAAACCCAAAACTTCATTTATGGCTTATCATGTAAATGATTCAGCCCAATCGTTAGCTCTCGAGAGTTGATGATACATAGGTTTTAACGGGCTATATTCCGCCCATATAAGTCACCACACTAAGCCCAAGGGTTGAAAACTGAAACCCACGTTCGAGCTAGTTGATCATTCATTTTTTCAGGTTGGTTAACATCAATGTTATAAATAGCGTTATAAATAGCGTAAGACGTGACATGACGGCATAACCAACCCTCAAGCCTTAGCGTAAGGGGCGGCATGGTGTTTTTAAGGCGGTAAAAAGTATTTATAGATTTATATTATACTTAGATTTTAAGTATGATACATAGGTTTTAACAGGCAATTTTCCGCCCATATAAGTCACCACACTAAGGCACTAAGCCCAAGGTTTGAAAACTGAAACTCACGTTCGAGCTAGTCGATCATTTATTTTTTCAGGTTGGTTAACATCAAGGTTATAAATAGCATGGGATGTGACATGACGGCAGGACCAACCCTCAAGCCTTAGCATAAGGCGTGGCAGCATGACGTTTTTAAGGCGGTAAAAAGAATTTATAAATTTATATCATACTTAATAATTATATGAGTGGTAAACATTAGTAAATCCAAGCCCAAATCCAAAGTATTAGTAAATGCAAGCCCAAATCCCAAATATTAGTAAATTCTCTAAACGCTTAAGAAAAGTTCGTCACGCCTTTGGCGCCTTTTCACGCCTCAACTCACGCCACGCCTAGCACCGACGCCTTGGTGTATATTGTAACTTTTATGTCACGCCTCGCATTTTGGCGCCACCATAGCGTGCCTTTTAGAACCCTGGTTAACATGCATAACTACATAAGAACTTAAGTTTTTACGTATTGACGTTCTTTTCACGCCTCAACTAATGCCACGCCTAACACCGACGCCTTGATGTATTTTGTAACATGGCCTAACCCTGGTTAACATGAATAACTGCATAAGAACGTAAGTTTTTAGGTAATGTACAAAACAAACCCAGGCTCGAATTTTCCGGGTGGAATGCCCTTTACCCAAAAAAAAAACCCAGGCTCGATGGCATATGAATTGTAGAGGATTTCTTCGGCAAGGACAAAGAAATCAAAGGCGGTCCTTTGAAGGGGCAGGGGAGGGTCCCAGCCCCCCAAAATTTACGGCATCTATTGTAAATATTATAGGTTTTAGAGGTAATTTAGTTGAGGTTACAAACAAATCTCCAATTCGTACCCCTCAAAATAAATTCGGCCCCCAAAAAAAAAGTTCTAGCTCCGCTACAAAAAAAATACGACAAATTGTAACCTCAGTTAGTTTTATAAAGTTACAATTTAATCCATTCAAAACCATTAATGAAGCTATGTGATGACACTCCTTACAAATGTTGCCTATGGTCCACTATATTTATATTGCCCATGTATTTCATTGTAAGTCATATAAATCATATTGCAATGAAAAACAACATGATTAAATCTTACATCCCACATAGCTTAAAGAACACAAGTGTTCTTTGATTATATACTATGGTGTACATGGACAATATGTGTTAAGAATGATATTATGTTCCGGACATGCTATTCGTAGTGAAGTTCATGTAGTGTGAACTTCGCTACAATTCGTGAACTTCACTACAATTTGTCTGTTCGGAATTTATAGAGCTTCTTAACTTTTTTATATTTACTCTACCTTAACTTTCTTTGTTCTTAACAAGTACACCAAAATTTATTTACAACTTAAAGATCGAACTTCATTTATAGCGTGTATCCAAAATTTACGTAACTTCTTTACCTTTCAATATTTACTTTATCTTAACTTTCTTTGTTCATAACAAATACTCCAAAAAAATTATGTATAAAGATTGAGAGTCTATAATTTTGTGTATCTATTGAAGCAGGATAATGCAAAATACCATGTCTCCTAGTTTTTTTTGGCAATAAAGATTTAAAGTTGCACCACGATACATGACAATTCATGACTTATCAACTGCATTGAATCTAATGAATATGAGCTCTATTTTTTTTTTCTAGCGTTTAATGAAATCATCGTTAAAAAAAGGTATGAATAGTCAAAGTACATGTACTCACAAGAAATCAATGACAATAATATTAATAACATTGAAGCAACGAAGTTGTTTATATTGCTCTTCAGCAAAAGTCAAATGCAATGTGTTTTTTCGTGTAGACAAACCAATGTTCTTTGACATGTCGATTGATTGCAACAGCACCAGCAGAGCCATTTTGAATTGTAGTATACCGGTTCTGCAACTAAAATGATGGAAATGTTACAATTTGATCGTGAGTTCGTGACACTCTCCTTTCAAATATTGATGAACCTAATGAATAATAACATGATGATAAATTTGTTCCAATGGTTTTTTAGTTAAGAAATCTGCTTAGAATACCATGAATTAAAGGTGTGATAATCTTAAATGAACAAATTAACTTTGAATACATATGTGATCGCTATAATGTTCTAAATCCGAAAGTGACATGAGTATGACTTAGTTGAAATAACATAACTATGTTTGATGCAAATTGGTTTATGTTATGTAATTAGTCTTCATATTAGCTTATAACTAAGTCTAGTGGTTAGAGTGTTAAGCTTAAACTTATTATTATTAGTCAAGTAGGAGTCGGGTAGGTTGGCTTGTGTCCCAAGCCCAACCCGTGTCATTGTAATAGCCGACTTTCTAAGAGTCGGTGTTTCCTCCCCCCTCATCTCTATAAAAAGAGGGGGGGGGGGGGGGGGGGGGGGGGGGGGGGGGGGAGGGGTTTGTACGCATTCTTTCAATACTAATCAAGAAACGATTAGGGATACTTACTTGTGCAAAGCTATTCTTTTCTGTCGACATCTTATCTTCGCGGTCGAGTTATCCGTGCTAGTAACCAGGAGTTGTAGGTTGTCGAATCTTACAGTTTAACAACTCATAACCTGAGTATGACTATATTTGTTCAAAATGAAAGCTTGGATGATACACAGGATAAAAACCACATACAAATTATTTATTTATTTATTTATTTGACGTAACTGAAATTATAAATAACGAGCATGTAAACCCGCGCGTTGCCGCGGGAATGTTTTGGTTGATATTAATTTTGTTATATGAGTGTTTGAGGCATGTTATTTGTTTTCCTTTAAATGCTTCGAGAATGCCAAAGCAAAGTATACTTGCTGTCATAATTTCGGAAAGACACTATAATTATGGCCAGGGTGGTTTGGCCTTATGCCAGGCCCATAAATTATCCTTATTGCCCTTATTTTACTGAAAGACGTATAAAATGGGTGTAGTAGGCCAATAATAAATAGCATTTTTAAACTGATCAAAACTTTAAACTTCCAAATAATCTATGTTCATAGTTGTATATGGAAAGGTAGGTACACATTAAAATTCAGCATGGTTGTAAAGTAGTGATGTCACATATGCTCTTGAAATAAAAGTAAATAAAAGAGTACTTACATTCGACGTTGTTTCAACATTCAAAGTAGCTGATCTTTGTCCATCTTTGATATCAGGCATGACCCAAAAGGGCCAGGAGTCACCCTTGTTTAGAAGTTCGTCGAACATTGTTTGTTCCTCGACTGGACCCACGCAAAGACTATCCAGAACATCCATGGCATAAATGGAGGCTAGAGATGCGGCTTCATCAATCTCCAACTTATCTTCACTGAATACAACACATCTGATAGCCTGGACCATAATGACTTCTGCATATGCGTCGTTATTTGATTCATCATCTAAAACCGCTAATGTGCTGTGTTCCCAATCGATCATTAACAATGCAGCCAACACACATGGGGGCAAGCTAGGATTGTTTGTAAGAGTGTTTAATCTCGATAAGCTACCATCGAGCACTTCCAATGCAAAATTAGCCATTTCAAGCACATTCGTTGAAGATTCACATCCATCAATGGTTATGTGTTCCTCAGAATTAAAGATCGTGTTAGCATCCCTTCCCCAAACTGACCCATGTTAGTGCCCACTTCAGCCCCCAAACAGACCAATTTTAGCCCCATTTCATAAATGTAAAGTGTTCCATATCCATCTGATCCACACATAACCCTGCAAGCGTAACAATATATATAAGCATCTCGCTGTATTTTTGCTTCTTACCAGTTTATGATTGTAACACACTAAGTAGCATATATTTTTAAAATACATTAATTTTTAACATATTCGTAACTTCATAAGTGTTGGGGTGCTTACACAGAAAATTAGAAAAGCTATATTCTGAAACTAATTGGTTGTGAATTTGATATCTTGAGCTGCTCGGATCTCACTAATATAACATGTGGGTTTGGTGTAGGCCTAAACAGGTTAAAGCATTGTATTGCAATGTCTATATTCTTTTTTCAGAGATTAAAAAAACTGTATTCTTATATGTTCAAGTATAAATAACCTATAATTCCAGCTTTGGCCAATTAATCAGCATATATAGTAACGTAAAACATGATTATTAAATAACTAATTGTAGCCCATATTTTTAAAGCATAATCTGTAATTTGGTGTTTAGCAACAAAATTATAAAACCCTTACACTAAATGCTCCAAGTTACATTATTTTTAGCTTCAGTTTCTTCCAGGAGCTACATGTATTCTTAGCACATAGCTTTAAGCTACTGTAACTTTTCAATACAAATAAATTAAATCGTACCAGAAATTTGCCAGAGAGGATTGCCCATTCCAACTGCAACTTCTGCTGCAGGTTGACCAATTTCAGCTATCGAATCGATTATGCATTGATCATCATCTCCAAGACCTGTTGGTAATGATGCTCTTTGCACCTGTAATGTGAAAAGCATTAACTTGAGATACACCACCAAGAATCAAGGACTCGAACTAAACTTCGAATACAAAAACGCATTTTAAACAGGAATACCAAATTTTGAATTTGTACAATGGTAAAGAAAATACAGGGAAAATCAGGTACCTTGTTGCGTTAGTTGCTCATCTATCACCACTGCAATCTGTTTAGTGTATACAGTGAGATGATAGCAAATTGAAAGGAGATAAAATTTACGCTGCAACAATGAAAGAAGCCAGTGTTTGCTTTTTAAGCTTTTCTTCTTATTTGTCTTTATCAGCTGCATAGTCATCCTAAGAAAAAAAATCACAAAAACGCTTGAGACATTTTTTAATTCACATAATGAGAACTTTCTGTAAACACATACCAAGTCAACAACCTTAACGACAGCCTTTTCATATCTTGCCTTGATTTCTTCTGCTAAAGCCTGCCATTAAAACAACTTTACTCACGTTGTAAAAAGTAAGTGTTTGGCCACAAAACAACTTAGATCATTTACACCAACGCATGTGTGTTGGCTGCATTGAAACTTCGACAAAACGTTATCAAGACCAATAGGGAAAAGAATTAAGGGGAAACGGACCCGTTAAGAAATTCAGTTTTGTCCCGTTCAAAATTCCCTTTATCTGATTATTCCATTAAACTTACCTCAACTTACTATATCTAACACAAAAAACATGATAGTTTGAATATGAAAAGTAACAAAATGTCATGTATTTCGACTAAAAGTCCAACACTCATAATTTGCTATAAACCATTTGCAGGCCAACATTCATAAATATAGTGAAAAAGGTGCAGTGGAGCAATTCACAGGAGTATGTACATTAGCTTCACCTCGATAGTTTTGTTTATCTAACCTCATTTTAAACCGGTCCATGCCTAGGTAGTTAGGTGTTTTACCTAAACGACGTAAACAAATACGCAAGTGTGTATATGATTGCTTATTAAAACTACTTATTAAAGCACATTGCAAAAGATAATCCTTAAATATGCTTTATGTTGAAGCAACTACTGTATTAGATAAGCAACTAACCAAATACGCAGCCGCAACACCTAACCATTTTCTTAGCCACCTTGTTGCTTCATATCCCCCGTACCTGAAATCACCTTGCACCTCATCACAACCACCCTGTCACTCCTCTCCCTCAAATTCTAGTTACAAAAACTAATCAGTACGACGTATAAAAAACCATCTTAATTGCCTAAAATCCAAAAAGAAAAATAAAAAATTTTAAAAAAAAGAAAAAACAAATTTTTTTTTTCATGCCTGGTTCTTGAATCGGTAGATCTCGCAATTGATAATGGGTTTCCAAATTGTTGGTTTTGTGTTTTTTCTGAATTGTTTGATTCTGAAAAGTGTTGTCTGTGGTGATTTAATGGCAATTAGGGATGATGTTAAGAACATACAAAAAAGATTAATTGGTTAAAGTAGAATAACTTACCTACAATTATAAGTCTTAGCATGATTCATCTTGTCAATCTTCATTTGTAGATGAGTTTGGCAGATGAATCGACGGGATACGCCTGGCCCGAAAAAAAAAAAAAAAAAAAAAAACACACTCGCCGGTGATTGGGGATGTGAAATATAATAGTTGGTGGGTCTTGATTGTGATTTATGTGTGTGTGTGGTTTTGATTGTTTAGCAGGTGGTAGAAGTGGAGAAGAAGGACCCAGATCTGGGTTATGTGAAAAGATATGTGTTACATTTGCAGCAGTGAGGTACAGTCATTTGTTGAAAAATGCGCATAGTATAAACGGTAACGGAGTGCACTGTTGCTCAAGCACTGTAGCACTCCGTTATAGTTAAGCATAGTTGACCATTCATTTGATGAAACGTGTCCCATTAATAACAAACCATAGTGGAACAACCAATTACAAACCTGATTAGTTGCATAACAATCCCGTGATACATATTAATTGAACGGCGTTTAACTTTGGGTTTTAGAATATATATAATATAACTCATGATTATGCATAAAACAAACATCATTCGTAAACCAAAATTCAATTAGAAAGAAGCAGGCAGCGAAACATTAGTTACAAGAGAATAATAAAAATCTTTACTTGACAGTTCAAACAACCCGGCCTATACTTTATGGAATGTAACCGAAGAAACAAAATGAGTTGCATTATCGAAGTTATCTCCTCAATCACATCCAAACAAAGAAGATGGAAAAAATATTTGTAAAACCACATGTAACTAATCATAAATTTGTACTCATTCATGGATCTACTCATCTAATGGTTTCAACACTTTAGAAAAGAAAAGAAAGTTTGTACTCGACCATCATTAACCAAGGAAGGAAGTGTACAATGAACGCATAAAAGGAAGAGATCAGAATACTAAAATTCATTAGTTGAAATTTAGGTACCTTATTAAAACCTTTTTAATCTTGCATCCCACATTGGTTCAAGGAAGGAAGTGTTCTTTACATATATGCTATTGTGCGTAAAAATGATATGTCTTAAGAATAGTATCATGTTTAGGATATGCTATTGGCATTGAGGTTTATGTACGAAGTTAAAATACTGAACCTTGCGGCAAATAGTGTAATCCTGAACTTATACGAGTCCTTAAACTTTTAATCATCAATAAATGGCTTATTTTAATTTATTTAATGGTAGAGCTCCAATTTTTTTAATTCTTTCAATCATTTTTAAATAGATTGAAAATCTTAATCAGTAGTGGTATGGAATAGTGTCAAAGTGACATGTGATTCTCACTCCAAATTGTGTAAGATATCAAGTTTAATTTCTGCTATTGCAAACAATTTTTAAGTCATCACGCCGCAATCACTACATTAGAGTCCATAAAATAGCTCGGATAAAGAACGACGCAATCACAACACCCTCGCTATTCTGTACCAATCAGTGTTACTCGCCAAACCCGGTTTGAACTTTGTCGAATCATCCATGTTATATTTCTTGAGACCCATCATCTCTCACGCAAACACCATTGAGAAGGCCGATCAACCTTACCAACATCAATGTATATATATTGCTGAAATTGATGAAATGCTCACAAAGAAATCCACATTTTATATTGTCTATAATATACAATCTTAAATTATGATCAATTGAAGTTTTTATTTATTTATTTATTTATTTATTTATTTATTTATTTTTAAGAATAGCATAAAGATATCATCATCTAATCTAAATTACCTATAATGCATTTTAGACCCTCTCTCCTCATTTTTAAAGATTTCTAAAAATAGATTTTAAGCATTACAAGTTCTAAAGCTATATTTACAATAATTTAATGCACCAATACATCTATAAAACACCGATAATGAATGTTAGATTTAAAATACCTTTTCAATAAAAAAATATAATTAATACACCACATGATACAAACCAAACAAGCTACTAATCTATTATGAAAATCTTAAGCTATGGTAACCAACAAGTACCTTTCATCGCCAATCAATACAATTTCATAATACTATTAGCTACCGTGTTCATATTGCCATTGCATCATGATGCACGGGTACTCTACCAATTTATACCAGATAGTGTGCGATAAAGTTATTCCTTAAAATTATCAACATACGTAAAGTTATTATATAAAAAAAAACATATAATTAAATAACATTTTTCGTCAAAAATTTGAACATTGGGTACCCGACGCTGCAACGCGATGATACTCTGCTAGTCTTAAAAGAACAATTTAACTTATAAATATACATAACTATGACTTAGATGAAACAATGTAAGTTATGTTTGTTGCAAATGGGTTTAATCTATGTTAACTGGTTCAAAATGAAGCTTGAATTAATGATACACATGCAAGCTAAAAACCACGTTTAATTATTCTTTTGTTATGACATAACTCAAAACGTCAAACGGTAAAATAAAAATCATTGCACATAGCTCACGATACATATAATCAAACAATAGTTGTAACCATAAAGCCACATTTAAATTAAAAAGAAGTAGATAGCTAAATGTGAGTTACTCAAATCAAATTAGAAAAAGAAAAAACTTAATTTTAACGTACAAACAATACAATACTTCATGGCATGCAACTGAAAAACAAAATGAGTTGCATTATGGTCGATTTTTTACTCAACCACAACCAAACAATAAAGATCGAGAAAATATAAATAAATCGACGTCTAAGTAGTGATAAATTTGTACTCAATCATGGATCTTCACATCCAATTATTTGATCACTTAATAACTGTAAAGTGTTAACGATGTATAATGAACGCATAAAAGGTATAGGCTAGAATACTAAGATTTTATGAGTCAACATTTAGGTACTTTATTAATTTTTCTTATAAAACCATTTCAATCTTTTATCCCACATTGGTTAAAAGAAGAAAATGTTCTTTACATCTATACTATTGTGTGTAAGAATGGTGTGTCTTTAGGATAGTATAATGTTTAGGATACATTGTTCGCATTGAGGTTCATGTTCATAGACAAAAGATTGAACCTCATGCACTTCAATGTAGTCCTAAGCTTATACGAGTCCTAATCTTTTAATCCTACTTATTCAATGGTGGAACTCTTAGCTTTATTTATCTAAGTCCTTAACCTTTTAATCATATATATTCAATGGTTTGTTTCTATCTATTCAATGGCCAAGCCTTCAGCTTTTTAAATATAAGCCCGTAACCTTTTATTTGCGGAGCCCTTGGTTTTTTATTCTGAGTCCTTAACCTTTTAATCTTATTATATAAGTGCTTATTAATATATATTTAATGGTGGATCCCTTAGCTTTTTAATCTAAGTACATAACATTATATCATATATATTAAATGGCTTATTTCCATCTATTCATTGGTGGAGCCTTTACCTTCTTAATCTGAGTCCTTAACATTTTAATATTAATTATATATTCAATGGCTTATTTCTATCTATTCAGTGGTGGAATCTTTAACTTTATAGTCACACATATTAAATGACTTATTTCGATCAATTTAATGGCTCTCGTCCATTTGGATTGGCAAGAATTGCTTGGCTTGTAACTCATATTGTGACCAATGGATCCTCAACCCTAGAAGCATGGTTGTCAAAATTTTGTGATGGGTTCATCGTTCCTTGTCCTTTGGTTTATTGTAGTTTTGTAGATTCCTTGTTGACCGTCCTTGGAGCTTTCAACTAATAAAATTCTTTCCTTCCCAGAAGAAAAAAACTGAAAAAACTTAAATGTTGCTAGCTAAGATAACATAGTGTAACCGAAGATGCAAAGGGCACCTCGTTTAGATGTATTAGACTAGAGGTAATGATCACCAAACCTATAACCTTCACGTCTGCGTCACATCATCATTTATCACACCACAAAACCCAGAACTAAAACCAAACAGGTGTAGTGGTGACCACTAAACCAAACACATAATAATAACTCGTTTTTTGCAAACATACCCCCGCAATATACCCTATGTACGAACACCACTAACAAAAAAGAAATGTATCCATCACCTAGGTAGTGTGCACCACCAAACCAGTGTCAAAAACCCACCACTGAGCATGGTGGTGAGACAGGTGCAATGGGGCTGGCGTGTAGTGGTGGTACCACCGGTGGTCTACCACCACCCATTACACTTAGGTCCTATTTGAGAGCCTTTGAATAAAGCAATTAAGAGGATATCACATGAAAGCTAATATTGTTTGATAAAAGAATATATGACGCTGAACAATTTTGAAAGCTTCTGAATCATGCATGGCCACAATAATGCAAAATCATACAATGCCTACCTCCTCCTATTTTATCCTTTTTCTATTTTTTAATCATTGACTACCCTTTTTTTTTTTTTTTTTTTTTTTTTTTTTTTTTTTTTTAACTTTACTCGAAAAAGCTAGGGAACTAGTACTTTGCATGATTTCAATATATGATGTGTTATGTTTTCACATTTATTTGAAAGTATTTTAATAACAATTTATGATGTCCGACAGGGACGGAGCTAGAAAGAAATATGACTGGGTGCACAAATTTTTTTAACCGTAATATAATAGAATTAAAAAGTTGATAAAAACAACTATTTCATTAAAACGATAAATAAATGAATATATTGTCTTCTAATTAGTGATTCTATAATCTCCCAAAGCAAAAAAACACTTACGTGCACCCTCATTTTTAATATTAATAAGTTCTTATTTCTCTATAGCACATGTTAAAGCGCCGTTAAAATAATCTATCAATCATCCGATTACGCAAATCAGTTTTAATGAGTGTCATTTTAGAAAAACATCTTTCAACCGTAGCTGTAGCAACAGGCAAAAGTAAAACCAGCTTCATTTAAGCACTACTTTTCATATATATTGTAAATACGACAACAATAAAAATGCCCTATGACAACACAATTTGGGTATTATTCATATTCTAATATATTGTTGACTATCACTTAAACTTGTTATCCCTATTTGTCTTAATAGAAGTTGCATAGTTATTCACTTATTCTTATTACCCTAAGCCCTTATTGATGATGATAGACTATACGGAACCAACAAATTAGTCAAGATGTCATACAACCAATCAAAACATGAAAAATTTAAAAGACATAATAAACAAATGAAAGATATATGTTACGACTTACGAACCTGTTTCATCTTTGTGGTGTTGGTTCAATTTTGGATTTTGTAAATTGTTAGGATGATGAATAAACTTGTTCCACTAAAAAATTTATTTCATGGACTTTTGTGCTTTAATTTATTAAACTTGTTTCATCTTTGGGCTTTTACAAAATTTTATATTTATTTTTTATTTGTAAGTATACGAACTAAATAATACTAGAGACACATTTTAATGCACCGGGTGCATTTAAGATACATTTAGGAAAAATCGATAATTTTTTCAAAAATTAACACTATGTCGAAAAAATCCATAGGGTGCACGTGCACCCGCGGGCACCCCCTTGGCTCCGTCCCTGATGTCCGACGTTTGCATGTATAATATTTTAAAGCACGATGACCGAACTGCGTATTAAAACTTAAATTATAATTTCAGTGAGAATACAATTGACTATGAAACACTGAAATGCAAAAGAAGGAACATCACTTATTAACAACTAAGGCCAATTAAGCCCTCTTTTGACGCTTCTGAATTTTACAACGTATACATATAACATGTTTTCTTTGACAAAAAAGGTTTACGTTATCCATCGATTTATCAAATAGAGATCGATATATCACAGTAAACAACAAGAAATGTTCTTCATGTTAGAATATGGACATTATTTTAGTAGACGTATGTTAGGATCGAACTCGAGATCACGGGATTGCACACAATACGTATGAAGAGTAAAAGAAATAATTATTTATAAATGTTATAATTAATTATTAAACACAAAATAAATAATAGTAATTAGTATTTAATGATTAATGACTAAATATTTATTAAACGAAGATTAGGAAAGTAATACTAGACAAAACATGGAAACAAGAGAAGGTTCCGGAATTCCCTAAGGGGATCCTTAACCAATCAACATAGGGAGGTTTCCACCTCCTTATGTGCCTTGAGCTCCAAGTTTCAAATAGTATATAAACAAACCCAAGATGTATTGTTTTCTCATAACTTGTACACACACATCTTGGTGTTTTCTCTCCTTCTCTTATTCTTAGTCGATCCAAACTAAATCCCTTAAGGGATTTCGATTTTCATAAACTAAACATAGTTTTGTGTTTGATTTACTTGCATAAACTTTTTCTTGAATTAGTACATGTGTACAAGAACGTGATTCAAACACATTATTGTTTGATTCTTGGATTGAATTACAAAAGAGGTAAGGGGTAATTCTTATAATCCACATAAACCCTAATTAGGGTTCTTGGTTCCGGAAGATTGCATTGATTCTTGTTCGGGCTAGAATCATAACGGTACGTTTACTATTTAATTATTGATTAATTAATTACATGTTATATGATCTTGTTATAATTGCTTCCGCTATGCTCACTTTGATGTACTTGGTTTATTTATATGAAGGTCATGATATATAATTATTCCAACAGTGGTATCAGAGCCAGGTTATAATGTGTAATTAATTATCGAAACGCATAAAAATTGGATCTTGATTCGTTTAGTTACATGTTTTTAGGGTTTTTTTGTTAGATTCCTAACCCTAAAATTTTTATGGGTCGATTGACCTTATTAGAGTTTTAGGGTTTATGGTTTTTAATTTTTTAATATGATTAGAAACCCTAGGATGTCATGTAATTGTTATGCGTTTTAGTAAACGAACTTGGTGCAATATGTTAATTGTTAAGCTAAATCCATGAAAAAGTGCATATTTGCATGGATTTTTATATTGTGTAATAATTTAAATGGTTTAAATTGTTTATATGAATTAATGGTTAAGTTATATTAAAACATGTAAATTGATTAATAGATGTCGAATTGGGGAAGACTCCAATATTAAGTAATCAATTATGTGCTATGTGGTATTTATTTAATTTTGGCTTACGCAATCGATTTATCGATGTATGTGGCTCTTTTTCCTAGAAGAAGAAAGCTTTAATTGAATTAATACGTTATACACCTAGATTTGATTATTAATAGGAATATTGAATAAGATTTGCATGTGGCTACATGTTTTATCTATATTTAATTGTTATGATTATGTATATTTGTTTATTTAGTTGTTTTATTTTTTTATTGTACATTACTTGTTTTTGTTTATTTATTGTGTTAGACATGTTTATAAACGAAAAGGGTAATTTTTAAATAGAAAAATAATACGGACTAAATAATGGCGAAATTGTTTTGGTTTTTAAGAATAAATCTCAAAGGATTGGTTGATTGATGTTTTTGTACGTAATGATTAAATAGGCTCGACCGAAATTTACACACTATAAGATGGGTATAAGGATGGCAACGCATTAAATTGTGGCCTTAGAGAGACAACATTTTGTCTTAACGCTCGTTTGTGTGTAAATTAGACTTACCGAACAACCATTACATGTACACTGTCATCTTAAGGGTGAATTAACCACAATTCCACAATGATTATCCGAAACACTAAGCTTTCGGGCTTATGCAAAAGTACGATATAGTGGACGATAATTGATGGTAATTCTTTAATTGGTGAACCCGATACCTCAATCAAAATTTTGTTATTTTATTCTTAGCAAATTGGTAATAAAAATGTTTTGTAAAACCAATGTTATAAAGTTGTATGCATGCTTCTTCATACATTATTTTGATTACACGTCAAAATTTAATACCCTTATAAAATTAAGTTGAATGCCATCTAATTAAGAACACTTGAAGTTGTAATTTATGTCATGTGAGAACTTGGCGAGATTGCAATTGAGAGGTAAATTTCATAAATTCATTGCTAGCAGATCAACTGATGTGATGGATTTATGAGTTTGCAGTTTTTAAGTTAGATGACTTAAATTGAGCAGGAAGTGAGATCTTGGACTCAAGGCATTAAGATGGGGATCAAACATGCATACATTACAAAAGTTTTGTGATTGTAAATCCCATAAATCTAGGAATTGCAATATGAAATTGGCAATTATTGTACGACAATTACCTTGTTGAATACTATCATTACTAGCAGATCAACTGATGTAATGGTACTATGTCAATTAGGATCCTAGCTTTAAGAAAATACTACGGTTTATATGAATATTTACCAATGGGTATTTTATTTTCTTAAAGATCTAATTATCGAAAATACTGAAATTGAATTTTGTAATTCGTTTTAATGTATTAATGCAACGTTCAAACCGTAAACGTATTTGGGCTTTGGTAAATTGATCTAGTTCTGTTTTCAAACAAATGTTTGATTAAGAAATATTTACTTAAAAGACAAAAGAAGTCTCCTTTCTATGAAGGAAGAGTGAGACACAATCATATTCCTTTTCATGAATGAGAAAGGATAATAGGAATATTAGATACGTCTAAATTCTAATATAACTCATAACAAATTTTTTAATAGTTAAGAAAATTGCGAATATTTTTCATAGGGATTTTATCATCCTCATTTGGTGATTAAATTCTTAGTAACAAATATGATATTTGGTTAACAGAAAATTATATATGACATTTTATGAGTTATTATAATTAGAAGCTAGACTAATTACTGCAAAATAAACTAGTTGTTTTGACTATTTTAAAGGTGCTACATACATTGTAGGATGGTAGACCTGTTAAGGAAGAAATTGCATGCCCAATTTTTTAAGTTAAAAGCATTTGGTGGATAGTCCATCATTTACGTAGTAGAATACACTCTTTAGTGCATAAGTAATTGTTACGCATGGACATTTAAAGATGTAGGAAAGTTAAAGACACAATATTTGTTTTCACTGGATATGAAACATTTACAATGTTGTCAAATTCAGTGGGAGTATTGTGTACTTATCACTAAACAAGGAATTATTGTAATGATCTTTAATTCAGTGGGAGTTACAAGCTTTGACATCTTGGTAGCTAAAGATAATTACTTTCCAAGTGTAGACAATCATACTTTTAAGGATAGTCTTGTACGTTTCCTTACTAGACATTGTTGTTTTACATATACTTGTTATGCTAAAATCTATGACACAATCATATTGAACACATAAACAAATGCATGGCATGTTGTTTATCAACTATATGAGGTTGTTCCATGCACAAGTGGGAGAAATGTTATCTTTAATGTGTGCAAGAAACAACTCATAAAGATATGATTTAATGGATTCTCTTGACTACAAGGTAAGAGAATAATGTTCTAATATTAATTCTAGAAACACTTGGTGTTACAATTTATGTTATGTGAGAGTTTAGCTAGATTGCAACAACAAGGTGAATTTCATATTTCATTACTAGCAGATCAACTGATGTAATTGAACTATGAGAATTTGCAGTTTCTAAATTAGAATAATGTTTTGAAGAAAAAAAAAAGGTTGTGATTGCGTTTTGATAAATTGTGCTAAAGATTAGGGTTGTGGTGTTTAGTGGTATTTTATAGATAATATTAATGTTATGGGTTATTAGTTATCTTGTGCTGTTATTGGACTTTTTGTTTCAATTGAGCCTTTATTGGCATATCTATATCTAAATTTACCAGTTTTATGAGAAACCATAAGTCCCATATATGGAAGGAAAGTAAAACACTTAAGTTAGTTGATTACCAACAAAAATTAGGGTTCTAATCATTTATACAACACATATGATATAAAACTTTATGCCGTTCGTATGCTACTGTTTATAAAACTTCATTTTTGCCCAGAATGCCATATCAAAGACTTGTATGAAGTACATATGTCTTGTCCTTTTATTTTTATTTTTAAAAAAATAAAGTTATAATGATATTTGATGCATAATATATTAGTCTTGCCCTTGTACTTTTTTTTATAAAGTTATAACGATTTCTTATTAATTTGTCCATAAAACTTAGTTCTTTATATAAATCAAATAGATATTTTGAACGACGAAAAAACAGTGCTCAATAAAATATTTATTATCATAATCGTATAATGAAAAACATTGTCATTAGGTAAAAAGTTGAAATACATTACATGTAATTCTTGATGTCCGTAAATTTATTGTCAAAAATAAAATAATAAATTATAATACATAATTCATCAGAATATTTTATTTCAGGGTACCCGCCGCTGCAACGCGCGGATATCCTGCTAGTATTAATGGTGCCAAAAGCCAACATCATAATTTCGTACCAACAGTTTTTTGGACAAGACCATTTAAAAGTCAAAGGCAGTAGACCAAAGGTAGTGATATCTATATTGGAAGACATTTACACTGATACATATCTAAAGAAAAGAACTAGAAGAAAAAGACTCTTTACTATAAAAACACTTTATAAGTTAATCCCAATAATGTTTTTCATATTACCAAAGTAAAGATGGACTCTTCAGCCTAATCATGGTGCTAGAAGTTAACATTTCACCAAACGCATATCAATCAACAATTAAACACCTAAATGAAACATTAACTTCTTGTTAGTAGCTCTATTGTCCAAGTTTTTGGTGTTACAGCTGTATAGGTTCTACGCAGTATTTATTTTGCCACGTAGACTTAATCAAAATAGCTGACGCCGCCTGATGCTTTAACATTTATACTATACTAATAGTTGTTACATTCGTGCATAACATTGTTATACGTATGTCTAAAGTGAATGTATATTTTTTGTAATGCAGCTCCAATGTTTGGAAAAAATAACTGTGACATTTAGAGAGAAAGGTTCAAAGTTTTATGAAGGCTGTCGAAAGTATAGGTAAGCATGTATTATCTTAGATTTTGAACAGTTTTGTAACTGTATTATCTCAGCTCTCGCATACTATGTTTTGACCATTGGATCCTAAATGAGACCGGCTTTTTGTGGAATAAATAGATCGACCGAGGATTGGAAAAACGGATGTTTAAACTTGCAGTACAATTTATGTAAGTTATATCATGATCATTTCTTCCCTATACAAGATAACATACAGGATATATGTGTTCTTTCCATACAAAACAATGTAGATTGTTGTGACCATGGAAATGACTGCAAATGAGTTGAGTTTTTATCAGTTAACTCGAATTCTATTGAGTTTGAGATTGTGATGTAAATGTGAGTTTATTACTTTATTACATGTTGTTGGAATATATGAATAATACAAAACTATAAACATATAAACATCAAAGAGTACGCAGCGGAATAGATCAAATACAAATAATAAATTAACCGAAATATAAATGGATACATACCTCTTGATTGCTAGCAAGAACAAGAACTTATAAACCCTAGGAGAGGGCTTATATGGATCGACTAGGGCTAGTCACAAGGCAAGATCACCGTTAGCAAAAGTATGCTAACACTTCGTTCTCACACACACGTACTATAAGCGTTTCAATGGAAATGCTAGATTCGTAGTACACGAAAAGATTAAACTATTGGTCCTATCAATCAAAGATCGATTAGACACAAAGAAAGAGATTAGAGAAGATTAGGTTGCAATGGAACCAAGAGATGATTAGAATGAATGAGAGGGGTCTCATTATATACTAATCAAGAGGCTTGGAGCAAAAGCTATCCCAAACCCTATGGGGTTATGGGTGTGGCCGGCCATGGGTTACAAAAGCCCAACCCGAACCGAACTTTCACTCTTTTCCAACTCTAGTCCTTCATGTTTCGTCTAACGGTCGTTAGTTACCGTTAAGTTTATATTTCGTGTATTTAATAATTATTCGTCACTAAAACAATAATTATTAATTCATTGAAACTCATACGTAAAGTATGCAATCCCGAAGTCTCGAGTTCGAGTCCGGTCATGATATATTAATTTATTATCCGTCAAACTAACAGCTCCCACTCGGATATAGATTAATGTAACAATGACAATGGTTAGTCTAGCATAACACGCCAATGCCCCCAGAACGATCTCGAGTATGGTTTCCTGGAAAAAACCACCTTTGATGATTCATCATCATACTTATCCTTTTGATTCTAATACTATGTTAATTTGGATATGGATTGAAGTCATTCCATAATTAACTAGTGTTTCTCGTTATTTATGATTAAGCAAGATTACCAACTCTTCTGAACGTATTCCAGATAGACCTTGGGCATGGCCATGCAAACATCTTGTTAATCCTACGAGCGGCCAAATAGTATTATACTTCAAAACAAATTTGAAGGAACCAAATCCTGTATTGACTACAAGCATAACCTATGAACTTCGCATCACCTCTGAAAATAATCCTTATAACTACCAGTTACGGATAGCGTTAGATTATCTCACAGAAAATGAGCTACATCCACAGTAGTTACCTAGTATCTCAAGTCTGAGGATAAATATTCATGATTTACTATAATGACAATATCCATAAGTACAATCATGTAGTTGGGATTTTGTCCTATATTCAATTTATCCAGTATTGAATATCATGTGAATTTGGCATGTCTACGCACTAATATAATTTATATATATTATACCAAATCTCACATTTGTCTTAGTTCAATGATACTCCCATATCATTAATTGACAACGGACAATTTTAGAATAACTTAAGTTATTCATGGATTAAACATGCAAATATAGGATACAATATTTATGAATAGAAATAAACATAACACAATACTTCATTTCATTCGAATAATTATTGTTTACAATCCTTTATCCAAATACTAACCACAGATCTACATGAAACTACTAGCTAAACGAAGTCCAATGCCATCAGCAAGTCGAGTAAGCTTTTCCTTAGATAAAGCCTTCGTAAATGGATCAGCTAGATTGTTATCTGTGTGAATTTTGAGTAGATTGATTTCACCTATGTCGACTTGTTCTCGAACATAGTGATATCTTCTTGGAAAATGTCTGGCGCCCTTCATAACTCCAGGTTCATTGGCGAATGTAACTGCGGCAGAGTTGTCACAATACATATTAATAGGTAATTCAATTGACGGCATAATACCAAGCCCCGAAATGAATTTCCTGATCCAAACAGCTTCCATCGCAGCTTCCGATGCAGCAATATACTCAGCTTCTGTAACAGACATCGCAATTGTTGTCTGCTTCTTGCTCTTCCAGTCAACTGCTCCTCCATTAATAACAAAGACATAACCCGTCTGAGACTTTGTATCATCTTTATCAGTTTCAAAGGACGCATCACAGTAACCTGTAACATCAAGTTCTGCTTCTGGATTTCCCCCATACACTAGAAACATATCTTTAGTATTCCTTAAATACTTAAGAATACTTTTAACAGCGTGCCAGTGCTTTCCACCTGGATTCTGTTGATAACGACTGGTCATATTTTGTGCAAACGCCACATCAGGTCTTGTGCATCTAACTGCATACATGATAGATCCTACTGCTGAAGCATACGGAACCTTCTTCATGATTGCAACCTCTTCAGGTGTTGAGGCACATAGTTTGCTACTTAAGCCATGTTCCACTTGCATTGGCAAATATCCTTTCTTGGAATTTTGCATATTAAATCTCTTCAATACTTTATCAATGTAAGTACTTTGACTTAATCCAATCAACCGCTTTGATCTATCTCTGTAGATCTTGATTCCAAGGATGAATGTTGCTTCTCCTAAATCCTTCATAGAAAAACATCTACCAAGATAAGCTTTAACATCGTTTAAACTTGGTATATGATTTCCTAATATTAATATGTCATCGACATATAGGATAAGGAAAGTAACATTACTCCCACTAGCTTTCTGGTATACACATGGCTCATCAAGATTTTGACTAAATCCAAAACTTTTGATTTCTGCATCAAATCTCTTATTCCATTGACGTGATGCTTGCTTTAATCCATAAATGGATCTTTTAAGTTTGCATACACGGTTTGGAAATTCTGGATTCACAAACCCCTCAGGTTGCGCCATATAGATGTCTTCATCTAGGCGACCATTCAAGAAAGCGGTTTTGATATCCATTTGCCATATCTCATAGTCATAGTAGGCAGCTATGGCTAAGAGAATCCTAATAGCTCTAATGTCAGCTACAGGAGAAAAGGTCTCCTCGTAGTCAACACCAAATGTTTGAGTATAGCCTTTAGCTACCAAACGAGCCTTATAGATGTGTACAATGCCATCCATGTCTGTTTTCATTTTGTAGAGCCATTTACTTCCAACTACCTTAGCATTTGGAGGTAAGTCTACTTCTTCCCAGACTTCATTGTCTTTCATGGACTGCATTTCCCCATTCATAGCACTCTGCCATTTCTCCTTTTCAGGACCATTAATGGCAGCCTTATAACTAGTAGGTTCATTAAGATCCCCTAGTATCGTTTCCTCACACTCTACGTTAAGACATAGACGTTCGGGTGCTTTCACAGTTCTTGAAGATCTGCGAATGGGTACCACTTCCACTTCAGGTGGAGGACCTAAACTTTCAGGTTCCACAGGAAGTGTGCTAGTGTTTTCAGAAGGTGATGTATCTTCATCCTCTAGATCATAAACTCTCCCACTGAATTCTTGAGATATGAGATTCTTTTCAAAGAAATCTCCATACCTAGCCACAATGACTTTATTCTCTGGTGGAAAGTAAAAGTAGTAACCCATTGTTTCCTTTGGGTATCCTACGAAGATACACTTAACAGATCTCTGTTGGAGTTTATCTGGTGAATCACGTTTAACAAACGCGTCACAACCCCAGACCTTTAAGTAAGAAAAGCTAGGAGCTTTTCCTGTCCATAATTCATATGGAGTCTTATCAACCTTCTTTGTTGGAACCATATTCAATATGCGAATAGCAGTTTTAAGGGCATAATCCCAAAAGGATAAGGGTAGAGATGTAAGATTAAACATTGATTGTACCATGTCTAGCAAAGTACGATTTCTCCTTTCAGATACACCATTTTGCTGTGGAGTATAAGGAGCCGTGAGATGTTGGACTATACCACACTCAGTTAGATAATCTTTAAACTCTTGGCTTAAATATTCACCGCCTCTATCGGATCGAAGTGCCTTAATCTTCTTACCGAGTTGTAATTCTACTTCACTTTTAAAAACCTTGAAGGTATTAAAGACTTCATGTTTATGTTTAAGTAAATAAACATAACCATAACGACTATAATCATCCGTGAAGGTTATGAAGTAGGTAGCACCACGTCTTGACACATGTCTAAGTGGACCACACACATCAGTGTGTATTAATCCAAGTAAATCTGTTGCCCTTTCCACTTGTGGTGAAAAAGGTTTCCTTGTCATCTTCCCAGATATGCAGGACTCGCATTTATCAAATGATTCATCATTGATCTTTTGTAAAAGCCCATCATGTTGCAGCTTTTGCATGCGATCCTTGCCTATATGAGCAAGACGACAGTGCCAAAGATAAGACGAATCCAAGTTAGACTTGATTCTCTTATTGTTAATGCTATACATAGAATTATTTCTATTGGACATGGAATCTTCCATATCAATTTCAAACACACCATTTATTGGAATTGCTTTAAAGTAAAAAACATTATTTAAAGAAATAGAAATTCCATTATTAATAAATGTGTGAACAAAACCATTATCCAATAACAAAGAAACTGAAATGACACCCCTAACAATAGAGGGTGCAAAGTGACAATTATTCAATACTAGTATCATTCCCGAAGGTAAAACTAAATCGAAAGTCCCTATGGCTTCAACTGCTGCACGTACTCCATTTCCTACGTACAAGTATCTTTCTCCATAGGCCAGCTTCCTTGCTCCTCTAAGTCCCTGCGACGTATTACAGATGTGAGTACCACATCCTGTATCATATATCCAGGAATTATTCTTACGAGGAAAAGAAAATAACTCAATCATAAACATACCTGAAGTGCTTGCGACGTTACCAGGCATTTTACTTTTGTTGAGGCGCAACTCCTCTAGAAATAATGGACAGTTTTTCTTCCAATGACCAGGAGTGTTGCAGTGGTGACATTTAGCCAAATCCTTATTGAAATTTTCCTTCTTCTTCTGAAAAGGAGGATTTTGCTTCTTAGGCTTCTGTTGGTGATTTGCAATCTGCTTGCCTTAACCAGTACCATTGCCTTTACCCTTGATGTTCGCATTATGCGGTTTGTTGGGTTTCTTGGTGATCCTACCACCCTGTATCGCCATTACAGCAGGTGTAGGTGCCTTCTTATTCAGGCTTTTCTCATAATCTATAAGCATTGCATGAACTTCACTTACTGTCTTCCCCTTGCAATGCATATTATAGTTGCGTACAAACTCACTATACAGATCCTGATTAAGGGATCGCAAAATGAGACCAATGCACACACTTTCTTGATATCCGCAACCAAGTCGCTCCAATTGATCCATATAATATTTCATGGACAAAAAATGGGCACTCACGGATTTTCCTGCTTCCTGCTTACAATTGTGCAGAGATTCTATTAGATCATATAATTCTGCAGCAGGTGGTTTCTCAAACATTCGTCTGAGTTCATTGATCATGTCCATGGGACCAAAGGGCTCAAACCGCTTTTGCAATTGAGTATCCATCCCAGCCAACATGAGACAAGCCACATCATTGTGCTTCTCATATTCAATGTTGTATGCATCCTTTACGGCTTGTGTTGCATCATCAGCAGGTTTCTCAGGTAGAGGTTCACCAAGATAATCATATCTTCAGGCCATCCTTAAGGTGATTCTTAAAGATCGATACCAGTCATTGAAATTTTCACCAGTCAACTTGTCTCGATCAATCATTTGCTTGAACGCAGAACTCATGTTGCTCATATTAGTGTTTTCAGGTGTAGCCATTTCTACAGAAAAAATTCAAAAGTTAGTACTTTCGATAATTAAATTTCAATAAAATTAAATACCCTAGGTTCATAAACATATAACCATTTTAATTTTACATTGAAATACTAGGATCCAAATTGACATAAGTTCATCACATCAGTTGATCTGCTAGTGATGACGTTATTCAATAAGGTACGGGTCGTGTCCCAATTGCCAATATTCAATTGCAATTCCTAGAATCGATGGGATTTACATTATTTGCCAACCGCAGTTGCAATGTAAACATGTTTTATCCCCATCTTCTTATGCCTTGAGTGATCAGTTCCCACTATCAACTCAATTAAGTTAACCAATTTAAGAAACAACAAACTTACATAATGACACCACACCAGTTGATCTGCAAGTGATGAAATCATGTAATTTGTCCTTCCATTGCAATCTAGTCAGGTTACGCCCTGGCGTAGATCCAATTTCAGGTGTTTCCGTTTCATTGGATGGCATATAACTTAAATTTAAGGGTAGTATTTTTGATGTGTGTAATCAAAATATATGTACAAAGATGTCATGCATTCATCTTGTAGCATATGTTTCATGTAAAAAAACTTTTACTCATTAGTTTCTTTACGAGCTTAAATCTTCAAACTTTTGATTGAGGCGTTGAGAAACTTACAACTTTGCCTTAAGTGCTTCGTAGTTATCATGGATGTTGGGTGAAGACTAAAATATGACTCACAGGCGAGCGGTAAGCCAGAATGGAGGCTCATTAAGGCCGCAATTTAATGCGTAGCCATCCTTATACCCACTTTAATAGTTTGTCATAATTAGTTCCACCTTTCAACCACTTAATAGAGTCGCGATCAATCAACCAAAAGTCCAAGATTTATTAAGTAAGCTCAAAACAAGATTTCACCATTATTAAGTCCGTTTAATATTTTATTTCTTGAAATTACCCTTTGTTACTATCATGTTGCAAAAACATATAAAACAAAAGTAATAAAATAAAATAAACAAACAACAACAATAATGGTCATGCAAATTACAATCAATATAAAACACACTATTGATTTAATATACGATTAATAGGGTCTTCCCTAATTTTATAATTAATCAAATTTTAGTAATCTTTATACATAATATTTACTTAAACATTTATCAATTATAATAAATCGCATAAATAAGCATGAAATCAAAACAAATCATAATCCATAACAACACATGCATAGTTTGTCATGGATGCCCATATTGCACATATTATACAAATAATCATGTCAATCAAGGAAAGCAACCAAACGACATATAACAATATCCATACACATAAATTACATGCAACCTAGGGTTTCTTCAAGTTTTTATAACATAATACAACAAACCCTAATTTCTTTTTAAATAAAAAAAAAACTTTCGACATATATATAAAATAAATTCGAAATAAAAAAAAATAAAACTAGGGTTTATGAAAAAAATAAAAACATAAGAACACCAAGCATGTTATAATCAAACGATTCAATTTTATGTGTTTCGGTAATTCATTATAATGTATTAACCTGGCTCTGATACCACTGTTGGAATATATGAATAATACAAAACTATAAACATATAAACATCAAAGAGTACGCAGCGGAATAGATCAAATACAAATAATAAATTAACCGAAATATAAATGGATACATACCTCTTGATTGCTAGCAAGAACAAGAACTTATAAACCCTAGGAGAGGGCTTATATGGATCGACTAGGGCTAGTCACAAGGCAAGATCACCGTTAGCAAAAGTATGCTAACACTTCGTTCTCACACACACGTACTATAAGCGTTTCAATGGAAATGCTAGATTCGTAGTACACGAAAAGATTAAACTATTGGTCCTATCAATCAAAGATCGATTAGACACAAAGAAAGAGATTAGAGAAGATTAGGTTGCAATGGAACCAAGGGATGATTAGAATGAATGAGAGGGGTCTCATTATATACTAATCAAGAGGCTTGGAGCAAAAGCTATCCCAAACCCTATGGGGTTATGGGTGTGGCCGGCCATGGGTTACAAAAGCCCAACCCGAACCGAACTTTCACTCTTTTCCAACTCTAGTCCTTCATGTTTCGTCTAACGGTCGTTAGTTACCGTTAAGTTTATATTTCGTGTATTTAATAATTATTCGTCACTAAAACAATAATTATTAATTCATTGAAACTCATACGTAAAGTGTGCAATCCCGAAGTCTCGAGTTCGAGTCCGGTCATGATATATTAATTTATTATCCGTCAAACTAACACATGTTACATATAGAAATCAACTCAATTTCTTTATCAACCTATTTGACTGCCATGTACTCATGTTTGTGTCAATATCTTTTGGGTTGGGCTTTGAGTCGAGCTTGTTTAATCAAGGTCAAACATTGCGATAGTTTATGAACTTATGTTTATACATAGTTTAAAGTCTTGGTTTTTTATTTGGTTTTGAGGTTTCCTTTGAGTTTTGCATACTTAATCTCGGTGGCAATTGATTTATTAGACCTATGGTTTTATTATCAAGTGGATATTGGCGCGCAACACAAAGATAGGACAACACCAAAGGAAATAACTAAAGTGACACCTTTCAGTTTGGTCTTATAAGATAGAACACCAAAAGAAATGGTCAGGGAATAAGGAGTTACACCTGCTGAAATCCTTATACATCCTTATACTCACTTAACAGATCGCAATGATTTGTGAAAAACCTAATGAGGTTGCAATTAAGTTGCACCTGCTTCTTTAGACCCACGAATTAGCTTTGTAACAAGTCGGTTAAGTTTCTTTTATATGGCCAATTTAATTAAAATCAAAACAAAGACAGAACTAAACCAAAAAAAGAGCTAGAAACCAGCGTACTATTTTAGTTATTTTAGACTTGTCGGGCATTTAACACAACTTTTTGTTTTAGCATTGTTGGTTAGTTGAAATGTAGAAAAAAACTGCAAATCCTTGCTTCCAAACTTGAAATTTGGGAGATAATCACCAAGGTTGGGAACTAGAGACTTACGGCTTTTGAAAATATCAACTTACCTATGATGTTGTTTGTTCTCTTAACTCTTTATTTATAACCACCTCTCTCCAGCCGCTTCTCTTTACAGAGCGATGTGGGATTGCCAAAAAGCAATCTATTTTAAGCACTTCACTCCGATTTTTATCAAGCTATTTGAATGTCAAGTTTGTGTGAATATGTGTATTCACTACTAGTTATAATGCTTGCGAACGCGCGAGGTTTTTTTTTTTTTTTTTTTTTTTTTAATTTGAATTATATATTTTATTTATTAAAAAAAAATTAATCTTTGTTTTGTTTGATATATGATTTTGAATTATAGTTTTTTATTATTAAACACAATAATTTAAAAGATTAATCTTATTGTTACTTGCATCTTATCTATATTTTTTATATTTATCTTTTACTTGTGTAGTATATCAATTAAACGAATTTATAAATTAAAAAAAAATAATTATTAAAATATTACTTAATAAGGAAATATATATTTTTTTTAAATTCGAAAGTTTCTACTTGAGATTTTGTTTTATTATATAAATATAAAATATTGCACCAATTAAATTAAACGTACTCTAAGTTTTATTTCCAAAAAAAGATCAATAAATTATGTTATCCTTCTACTTTAAGAAAGAGGAAATTACTAATATTGGACCACTTCTAGCCCAATTATACTATCTAATATATGAAGGTTTTGCACAAGTCCTCTAAGCGCGGATCGTTAAAAATTCATTTAATGAGCTTATGTGTCTTTCCTTATATAACTACTATGTACAACACTTGATTTCACTCTTTTTTCTTAAACACCATAAATTCCTCTTATTTTCGTTTTCTTATCAAACCGATTTCTTGAACCAAAAAATCCTCTCCACGCTCATTAATTGTGTGAAGTAAAAACGCTCCTCATATTTTTGTAAAGTATTAAACTCTTTTAGAATTGTCATGATCCTCTCTAATCTTCAAGACGCGGTTTTCCAAAATATAACAGTTCTAAGATCCGTAAGTATTTGTTTTTCTTTGTGTTATACGATTACTTCTGATTTTATGATTGTTAATTTTAATTTTATGATTGTTTATGATTGTTAATTTTAATTTTATAATTTTTAGTGTATGCCTTTTCCAATATGATTAGTCATATGTTCTTAGGATTGATTAGTTATATGTATCATATTACTAATTCTTAAAATAGTTTACATCCAAGTGAATCAATAAATCCTTTATGAGCGTGATTTAGAATTAGAATTATGTTTTGAAATACTTTTGATTAATCACCAAAAACATATAAATAATTGCCTTTTTAAAAGTTATCAAAAGTCAAATGCCAATTCTAAGAGTTTTCTGGCAAAATCGTTTTACCACAATCAAAATCATTAAAACATTCTAAATATATGTTATTGATTAGGGTTTATACATATCTATATAATGTGTTTATGCTATTGCATTGTTTCACACACATTCTTATACCTCTATTCAAAAAAACCACGTCTGATAGCATGGCTACATATGTTTCAGGTTACCTCTAATGTGTTTATTCTATTCGATTGTTGCACACAGATTCTAAATTTATATAATATGTTTATGTAATTATAATGAATAACGACACTAATAGCATTGCTACATATGTTTCAGGTTATATCAATGATTTGTCTGCGGTTAAGGACAACATCAAACTCCGAGTGCGAATAGTAAGGAGTTGGATGCAGGACGTGTATGGAAAACAAGGGATAAAAAATATGGAATTGGTTCTTATGGATGAACAAGTAAGCACAATATGTCCCTAATTCAGTGTTAATATTACAGGTCATTTACATTCATTTATTTGTTGGTGTTATCCACTTTATTGCAGAGCACTAAGATGCAGGCGACTGTGCGTATGGCTTTAGTGAATGGGTTTAAGCACAAACTCGAAGAGGGCAGTGCTGTCACACTTTCTCGCTACAGTCTTGGGGAGATTCAGCCAAAGTACCGCATGGTCAACAAACCACTTCGACTGAGTTTTTTGTCCAACACTATTATTGAACCATGTCCTGATTTTACCGGATCGGTTTATGGGTTTGATTTTAGAGGTTTCAAAACAATAACTGATCTGCAGCATGAAGAAGATGGGCAATTTGGTACGTAATTAGAGCTGTTGACAATTACGATAAAAATGGTAGATCAGTCAAGAAGAAGCCGTTGACCCTTGCTGATGCCGAGTGAGTGTCTTAAACCTTTTAAAATTTTCAACAGTCCCATTATGAATTCTATAATTGCATTTTCCTTATCTTTCTTATTGTTTCATTATGTTCAGAGGTAACGAACTCAGATGCACTTTGTGGGGAGTATATGCATAGCAGTTTCAGGATTTTGTTGATACTTGCACCAACCGTGGTAAAATCATGCTAATTCTTCAGTTGGGCATGATGAGGGTGTGGGACGGTATGTATAATTCGTTTATTTTCAAGTATAAACAACTATTATATCTTAAATTTTACATATTATGCCACACCCGATTGCCCATGTTAATTTGATTCAATATTGTCGCTAAATAGGAAAAATGGGAATTCAAAATGGCTATAATGGGACGAGGCTGTTCCTTTTCAACGGTCAGGAAAACATAATGAAGGAAGAGTTTATGGATTTGGAATTCTATAGGCTAAGGTCTGCTAAACTTTACTTTTGTGTACCTTTCTTGAGATGCCATTCTGAGTTTATCTTCAATAGCTACTAATTTTTTTTTTCAGGCTATTTGCCGACAAGGATCAGGCAAAAAGTGAGAATACGGCTTCCCGTATTTCAACTCACTCAAAACATTCAACTAGAGATGAATTCCTTAATAAGCTTCAGGTAAAAACTATTGTCGAACTGCTTGATGTTGATCAGGGTAAGGCAAGCATAATTGTTGAGACAATAATTGCTATCCATGAGGAGGAAGGCTGGTGGTACCTCGGGTGCAGGAAGTGCAATAAAAAGGTGGTTAAAGAAAGTCAGTTTGTTGACCTCGAGACCGAAAACAAAAACAAGTTTGGATACCAAACAGCCAATGTATGGAGATGTACCAAATGCGATGTTATTGTTACCGGCATCAAAACAGAGTGAGTTTATACAGCTTTCATTTCAAATATTCTATTTATACCACAGTTGATACTGTATACTTTCATATTACTAATTTGTTGCATCTGTTTGTCGTGCTTAGATATCGTCTCCAGCTTAGGGTTCAGGATGAATCAGGGACAATATCTTTGTCCCTTTTTAATGATGAGGTGCAGGCAATGGTTGGTAGGTCTGCCTACCAGTTATGTGACAAGTATGGATGCAAGGTAATTTAAATGTTATAACATATTGGTATATATACTGTTAGTATTTTTGGTTAATATAATATGATTAACGTAAATTCATTATTTTGTTTCATGTAGAATTCTGAAGACCAGAATTTCCCGACAGAAATCACTAACTTGGTTGGCAAGAGGTATGCTTTTAAGGTTGCTATCGATGAGCTCAATGCCAAAAAGTTGTTGCCGGTCTTCACTGTCCTACGTCTTACGGATGATTCTGACATTCTCAACTCTATTGTCTCCACGGCAACTCCTGTTAAGGTAATTATGCTTTACGAGAAATACTAACAAACTTTATACAATGATTGGACAACCTATTTAAGTAATGAATTTGTCTTTTAAATAGGATACTGAGGCGATGAGTTCAGCCGTGCCTCAAGTGACTCCGTTGGTAGGCGCATTACATTTTCATTAGCAAGTCATCTTAGTGGTTAGCAACTCATGTTACAATATTAAATAAGTTGTACTTAATGTGTTTTGGTAACCAGGACCTGGAATCTCAAACTGACGAGAATACTACCCCAGTTGAGAAACAGAATAGTGGAAAACGTGCATCCGATGTCGATCGTGAAAGTGATGGCTCGAGCATCAAAAGACAGCTCCTTGAAATCAAGCTGGAGAAAGCTGCTAAATGATGATTGAAAAATTCAAATAAGTAATTGCAACTATATAGCATTTACACAGATCTCTTCATTAATTTTTGATGCTCTATTTATGCATTTCTGAGACATGGTTGAACTTTTGTTGTGATTTGGGAGTCCAACTCACTTTAGACAATATATTTAGAATAATTTGGTATGATTTTAGACATTTTTGATTGTGTTTATCAATGGGGAGTCCTATTGATGGTTTATGAATTTTATATTTTTCGATGTTATACGTTATTCTTCTTGGTGCATCTCCTCAAGGTTATAATTCTCTTTATTTCATACGCAATGCATATTTCGTTTTTCCTTTTCATGTTACAGGTGTTGTGTGCCATCAACGGTCCTATGAAGAAGAGGCTTCTATTGAAGGAATGCATCTTTGCTATCACTGCTACATGAAAAGCTTATACTTTGAGTCAATAGTTATGTATGTATAGATGTTTGTTTAGCATCAATGATTAAAAGACAAATATTTGAACCTGTATTGAGATTTACTATTGTTTGTTTTTTATGCTTAAGTAATAATTTTTGTAACTACATTTTATTAATGTTCAATATTAAGAGAATTATTAGAGAATTATAACCTTGAAAAGCTTATACTTTGAGTAAATTGTTATTTTTGTATAGATGTTTGTTGAGCATCAATGATTAAAAGACAAAAATTTGAACCTGTATTGAGATTTACTATTGTTTGTTTGTTATGCTTAAGTAATAATTTTTGTAACTACATTTTATTAATGTTCTTATCTTCCTAATCTTTAATTTGTCTCTCAAACAACTTTAGAGTTATTTAACAAAACTTTTAATAACAACAAATTATTATGAGGTACGTTTTTTGTGTTCGTGTTCCATGTTGAACAACTAAACTCATTGATACACTTTGCCAAATATTACATCACCCAAAAAATATTGCCAGGCACATTTACATTTTTCTAAACATTCACAAATAAAGGAAAATTCAAACAGTTATATAGTCATACTAAACAGGTTCCATTGCCTGCATATTATCCAAAGTTCACAAAGACCTTATTTCAAATACTTAGAAAGTGATACTAAATGAAAGTACTTCAAGGAATTCAAAATACACACCACATAAGTTTCATACACAGCATTACTACCAAGTTTCATAAACAGCATTACTACCAAGGACATAAGTTTGTTGCATAATCAGGTAGATTCTTAACACATGTCGAAGAGTGGAATCATAACCGGGTCACTGGAATTCAACGAAGCAATCACATCTGGAATTTCATCGACAAGCTTGAAACGTACCATTTTGTTTTTTTTCCCAACCACACTTTTCAACAATTTCCTTCCATCTGTATTTCATCGTCACGTGGTTTTTGCTTTTTGGCCTGTCACTGTGGTGTTCCAGATCAAGATCCATATAAAACTCTTTAGCTTTGTATCTTAGGACTGCGTTATGGAACTTCCACATCTCATGGGACTTCACAAACTCATGGAATATGTTCTGCATTAAAACAGGGTCGGTTTTGTTTATTAATAAACTTAACTTAATTGGATATGCTTTTTCCAATATATAGTCAACATGTTAAATATGTCCGTCAAGTAAAATTCTAATGGTCCAATATCATCTTAGTTATATAAGGGAACGAATAAGAACATATGTCAAAGGTTTACCGTTTGTTTTACTGTATAATACCAAACATCTAATAGCAAACATCATTATACTCAGTATGGCCATCTATTGCACTATATATATACTATCGACAAACTTCATAATCAATAGAAATATAAATCTTTATGGACTACTTACCAAACGTCCTCTGTCCGTGACATACGCCACAATTGGAGCGTAAAAAACATTATCCTCATCATCGTGCTCTGTGTGATCTTCCCATTCACACATGTGTTCAAGCCTCAGTTCTACATTTGAAGTAAAAAATAAAAATTTGAATAATCATAATCAAGCATGAAAATGACATGGAAATAAGTATGTCTACTTAAAAACATTTTTTGAATGCAACATACCTTTAGTCTCAATTGGGCTTTTCACAAATGGTTTTAGTTCGTTGAGTACCATGCGTTCAACAACCTCCTCACGCGTCCCCAAACCATTCCCATCAAATAGCATCAAGGATAGAGAGTTGTTTACTAACTTAGTAAAAACCATTCTTTTGACAGGAACGATGTTTTCAACTTTAATTAGGTGCTGCCATCCCGGTCCTCCAAATCTATGGGCATTAAACGTACCTGATTGCACTATCTTAACCTTTAAGCGAGTGACAGTTGCTACCTCCATTCCAGCCACAAGAACGCGGAATTCAGAAGTGCCATCGTTTGGCAAGAAACCCCAAGGAATGAACTGCGAGAAAGTTATTTTTATAAAAAGATTTGTCAGCAAATATTTTGGTTAAACTAAAAAATTCAAATGGATATATATTATGTAATGGTTATAAGTTCGGAGTTACCGGTGCTTTTTTTATATGTTCCAAAGTAAGCATGCATCTCTGCTGTCTATCACCTACATCGGCAAGGTTGTATCCATTGCATTCATAGCCCATATTGTTGTACGCTGTCACATAGTACAAGTCCGGTTCTTCGCAAATAAAATGCAACATGTATATGTTCCGATATCCACTGTCATCTAAAAACTTCTTCCATTCATGTGAGTACAACGTCAAATGACCAGCAATCATTTTCAAGTACACCTTGTGCTTTGTTCCCTTATTGTGTATTTGGTATATCCAGTTATCCTTCGGATACAATCTTTCAGTGAAGAACATAGGAAGCATCTGTCATTTAAAATCGTCATTTGTATATAAATTTTAAGTTACCGTAATAAAGTATAAGGTATATACTTATTCTAATAATAAAATACCTGTCGTGTTTCGATGTTTCTTGGGTTAGCCTCGACCAAAAACTGCATTGCCATCCTATTTAATAACATCACCAAAATTTTAAACCTCTTTTTAATGGTGGTTAGTCACAGAGACAGTTTCAAGCGTTTTTTATTCAAAGGGAATCGCCTAAGAGTGGATCAAACAAGTGTATTTTTCAACTTAATAGTAGGTCAATTTATAGAAAACACTATTAGTTATGGTTTCACCTATACTATATTATCTCTACAGCTTTATTTCTTACAATGTAAGTTCGCATTCGAAGTTGCACAACTCTGTTTAGCTTAATTTCGTTACCAAGTCGACTTAAGCCGAAACTAATCGATGTCGTACTAAAGGTAAATAGTAAAAAGGTTATTTTAGGACATATAGGACATGTATTGGGATAATCATACGACACTAACCCTAATGTATTAAATCGAAATTATAGTTGTTCTTGAATCAATATACACCTCTCTGGCTATCATAAAACATCAAAACTAATCATTGTTGCACCTAAAAACACAAATAGCACCCATTCTTAAACAATGTAAGTTCCTATTTCGAAGTTGCACCTATATCAGCCATTCTTAAACAATATCAGCCATTCTAATAACGAAATTATAGTTATGGTTTCACCTATACTATATTATCCCCACAGCTATCTTTCTTACAATGTAAGTTCCTATTCGAAGTTGCACAACTCTGTTTAGCTTAATTTCGTTACCAAGTCGACTTAAGCCGAAACTAATCTATGTCGTGCTAAAGGTAAACAGTAAAAAGTTTATTTTAGGACATATAGTACATGTATTGGGATAATCATACGACACTAACCTTAATGTATTAAATCGAAATAATAGTTGTTCTTGAATCAATATACACCTCTCTGGCTATCATAAAACATCAAAACTAATTCTTCTTGCACCTAATAGCACAAATATCATCCATTCTTAAACAACAACATGCACCCATTTCATTATAAATATCAAGGATAAAAAATAAGGTTATTTAAGATATGCTAAAAAACAGGATATCTTAACACAAGTAAGTTACATTAACAGATTCACAAAAAGAATGCATAACAAACTATTTCAATAGATACGAATGATGATCGCAACTACCCTAAGCAAACTTGCTTTATCATAAACATTAGATCAAGAATATCATATTACCAAACAATGAGTAGCATTATTTTGTGATCAAAACCTGTGGTTTTTTTTTTTGATCGGTGATTTGACATATGATAATCGGAGTCAAGTTGTGTTTCTTGAGCCAAGTGATATAGCAGGTAATGATGGAAGTGCGAATTAAACCGTAAGCTGCATGCCTTGAATGAGATAACCAAACGGTTATTGGGCTTAATAATGAATTGGGTGAAACATTTACAAATAAAAGGGCTTACAAGTTAACAATTTTGCACCACTTTAAAGTTATAACTTTGCAAATTTTGAATACCAAAATAATATGCCACACCCAATTGTTTTATAGTAAATTAAAAACGTTTTTGGATACTAAAACTCTTTTATTTAACAATTTTTGGTAAAGATATTTACTTAAACACATTTTAGTAATAAGAAATTTTTATTCACTATAAGTAATAAAATATAATGTAATCTACAAAAAAAATACACTATTCTATATGTCCATTCCTAATATATGGTTTCTTTCATTTTCTATAAATCATAACATTATTTTCATTACTAATGCAACCTAATTTGTTTTCCTTCTCTCAATATGGTTAACAGTACATCTTCAAATGTACTATCCTTAAATGTTCTTTTTAATTTTGTTCTAAATCCTAAGATATTGTTTTAACTCGATTTGTTTGTAACACGCATTTGTTGTAACACGAATTTTTTTAAGATTTGGTGTTCTATTACTAATATTCGTTTTTTTAAAAGCTTTTGGTGTAACAAAACTTTGTTTGATATGGTATGTATAACTTTTTTTCTTTCAATGTAGCTAAGCCAAAAGGAAGAAAGCGAAAGGATCAAATTCTGCAGATGTCCCTGGGAAAGATATACCGGTTATCGAGATTTCTGATGATGACGTGGTATTTACATTATATATTGCACGGAAAATTCTTGATTATATCCTTTTTTATATAACAATGCACACTTTGTTATTGATTTATTTATTTATTAATTGTGTAGGCTGTCCCTGTCTCGCGAAAACGCGAACGTTTGTTTCAAAATAATGATGATGTTCCTAAAGATGTTGTTGATATTCCATCTTCTGACGAGGAAAATGTTGAACCATTGTCACAAAAAAAAAAAAAAAAAAAAAAAAAATTGCCTTTGGACGCCACTCAAAATAATTCTAAAGTGGTATTAATTTATGATTTGTCTTATTTTAAAACTTCTATAGTTTTTTTTTTATATATATATATATATATATATATATATATATATATATATATATATATATATATATATATATATACTATTAATGTCATGTTTTTATACTTTTTTGCATAGAACCTTGATGAGGACGAGCCTATCCGTTTTAGGCGTTCAAACAAGAAATCAAGGACGTCGTCATCCGCTTTCATTGACGAAGAAACGGATGATGACATTTTTGAAGATAACTCTACTCACATTAGCGATACCCTCGAAGAAGGTACGGATGAGGAAGAAGGAATTTCTTTGGACGACTTTGACACTAATAGTGACGAATCTTCCGGTGAGGCAGATGATGGAGATGACTTAGCCGGCTTCATTGATGATGATGATGCTTCATCTAATTCTACGGATGACGGAGACGATAATGATGATTTTTGATAATTCAAATCATGTGGTCAGCCTTTTCTAAATAATGTTATGTTTTGATTTTATTTGACGCTTTTCTTTTTATATTTCCTTATTTTTTTGTTTCTTTTTGTTTGACAATTTTGGGATTGCATTATGTTATTGTTTATTTAATATGTTTGCATTACACCATTGGTAAATTTCATTCAATTTCTATATATATTTTGTTAGTCACTTTTATATTTAGTATATACGCAAATCGTATTTACCATCTTCCTAATAAACATGGACCATATGTATAAATAGTCTAACCAAACCCTAATTAGTTTATGTGTATATATACTCCTAATCTACACATACATTTTTTATTCCAATTGGTGATTTACGTTAAGAAAGATGTCATCATCAAGCCATAACAACATTGAAGACACCAAGTCACATGACACTGAAAAAAAGTCCAAACCCGATGATGCAACATTTGTTGGTCCAAAACCGTGCCCCCAACCAGAAAGCCAACATGGAGTACGTGATGAAGGTGTTAAAGCACCAGAGTCTAAAGTTGATCAAGCCTTAAGGTTTCTTCTATCGGTCTTTGAATCCGGTGATTCCTCTACAAATATAAAAGGTGTCGAATCTAAGTTGTTTGCTAAAGTTAATTATAAATTTGTATTTTTACTAATTATGTGTTTCTCCATCTCTTTTTTATGTCACAGATGACCTTGATGAAAACATTTTTCTTGACTGGCTAAAACTCAATGTTGGTGATCACGCAGAGTGTCAGAAGGTTATGCAAGGTGTAAACTCGAGGATCCAAAAGGCAGATGCATTGATCAACGAGTTACGAGCAATGGGTCATGAGTTAACGGATGACTACGTTGTGGATTTAAGTTTCTTCAATGAAGAATGATTTGGCAACATCTTATCATCTTTCAAGTTATTAATCTGCTTTCACCAGTGTTAGCCAATAAATTTTATGATACGATGTCTACGTCCTACTTTGATGTAATGGTTTCACCGATGTGCTTTCCTTTAATATAATTTTAATATTTATCGTTTACCATATTACTCATGAATTATATTTATGTTACCATTTAATGTCATTAAACTCAATCAATTCTATTTATGCAAGTTATATTTTCGGTTACAATCACTCAATCCGTCTCATTAATTTAGCCCATAAATCATGTTATTAAATTAAATCAATTGATTATGTAACCGAAAATAATTATACGTTTTCTAAGCATGAAAACAAAATCAATTATACATCTTTTAGTATAATGCTTATTCTTATTGCATTTGAATGATATCATATATTTCCAAAATAACTATAAGGAATGATATGTAATCCTGTCTTCACTTCTTCCAATTCAGTCGACATTAAAATTGATGCTTTTTTGTTACAACTTTCATTCTAACCATGTCAGAAAACAGCCAGCAAGATTTAAGGAAACGTAAACAATCAGGTGATTCCGGTCAAAACTCTCAACGTTCAAAACAGCAGGCTCTTCCTTTGACACATATACCAACTCCCCAATTTGCAAACCAGCGTGTTCCGTTCTCAGATTTACTCACTCCACCTTCAAGTAGAAGAGTTTCATTGTCCGAGCTTCTCACATGTAAGTTTCTGTGTATATTCCAAAAAATAACATGCATGATATAAGTCGCTTGGTTTTATGGTATATAATTTACTATATGTTTATATGCATTAGATGATCCACTAAAGGAAAACAATCCTGCACGATCGGTTTCAAATACGTCATCAACGCAACCGTCAAACAATGGAGGTATGAGTAACTTTGATACATTAATTTTGTTTTTCTCATCATTTGCTTTATACACTTTACAAAGTGCTATGGCATAAATTAACTATTGATACTTTTCTTTGTAATTATAGATTCATCTACGCATTATATACCCAAGCAAAGAAGACCTTATAATAGACTACCTCTCCAAGACGTTACTAACCGTGAGTGACTTTTTAACTTTCAGCATATAAAACTACGTATTGCAAATCTTCTTATCGTTTGTGGAAGTTACACATGCATATATAATTCTTCTACATTTTATATATGCATTTAGGATTAAATTTTGGCGCAACAAACAACATATTGCTCTTAAGTAGTCACTTCCCGCTTGGAACTCAATTATCACCGTTGACTCCAGCTGCTTCTACACATGTTAGGCGAACTACAACTTCAAGTTTTCAACCACAATTAGGTTGTATATCTATCCATTGTGGTGTCGTGAATTAACCTTTTCAATAGAAATTTGTCTTGCCTTTTTAACAAACAAGGTATACTAACATGGTGCTGTTGTTATATTATATTAGGAACAAATTATACACTTCCTCAAAATGCACAACAAGGAACAAATGTTTCAACCAAATCTGCAGGTCGTGTGTCATACGAGGCACTACACCAACCGAATAAACTCACCAGTTCTTCCGCCACAGGTCTCATAAGAACTACAACTTCAGGTATTCCAAAAAGTTCGAATGAGTATTTATCTGTGTTATAGCTACCATATACATAATATTTGAAGTTTTCCCCAAGTAATATATGTTTTTCGCGTTCAGAATCTCAAACATCGTTTCTTTGCAACACCGTTGCCAATGCTAATCTTAGACCCGTTACGCGTATTTCTACTCCTACAAGTAATAATCAAGCATCTACGGTGGCTTCGTCACGAAAAAGACAAAATCCTTTGCACGTATTTTCAAACGGTATTTTAAAAACTCTCATTTACGTTTTCAACCCTTGCATCATATTTATTCTACATGTTTGTTGCTTGTGAACATTTGTAAACGACCATATATGGCTAACAATGACATTTATGCATAAATATCTGACATTCATTTTATTCTAACCAATTTTTTAGGACCTTTTTCACTTATGGGTAACCGACATGAAACCATTACAACAAGTCCTTCCTCTAATTCGTTAATTAGAACTCCACCTTCTGGAAGCTCAATTGGTAAGAAACATCAACCTTTTTTGTATCTTCTACGCTTTATAAAATTTAGTGCATTCTCTAACTTTGTTGCTTAATTTATTTATAGTATCAACAACTCGCCTTCCTTCAAACACGTGTGACACTGTTAATCGTACTAGAACTACGTCTACTGCTTTGCCAACAAGTTCTGATCAAGTTACTGCTGTTACACGTACACAACAATCTCCTTTGAGTGATGCTTCAAATGGTAATTTTTTAGACACAAAATATTTATAAGAGCAACATGGTTACTTTTTTATTTGGTTTTGATTATGGACAACATATTTTTTTCAGTTTGTTTGCAAACACCAGCGATTCGTCGTGTTAATCGATCCAACAATATAACATCAGGGCCTGGTGTTACAACTACAAAAAAATCAATATATGAAGTAGGTGAATCTTCAAGAAGAACAAAGAGGTCTGCTAACAGACCAGCTTTTCAATCTCATGCACCGGTTAGATTTAATCTTAATGTTGACGGTGAGGGTGTGCACAAAGAATATGACAAGTACATTGGTGTTTCTGAAGGTAGTTATATAACTTCTTATTTTACTCATTGCGAAAGGTTATTTGCAATTTCACATGACATTAAGACAAGTGTTTTCTTGAATTTGCAGAGTACTATGATCTTGGTGATCCGTCGTTTGAGTGCACAGAGTGCCATGCTTTGGTATGGGAACCGGAAGCAAGAAGAGGAAACTCTAATCCAGCAAACAAAGCCTATAGTATATGCTGTGGCAAGGGAAAAGTCTTTGTGAAACAACCACCGCCTGCTCCACAACCGTTGCGTGATTTGTTTTTTAATGATGATTCTAAGAGTAAAAATTTCAAAAAAAATATAAGAACGTACAATAGCATGTTCTCATTTACTTCTATGGGCAGAAAGGTTGATGAGAAAATCAATAAGCAAGGCCGTGCTCCTTATGTTTTCCGCTTGCATGGGCAAACATACCATAGTATTGGTAGTTTGCTTCCCGAATCAGGTGTTCCTCCTAAATTTGCGCAGCTTTATATATATGACACGGAGAATGAAAATGAGAATAGAGCAAAAGCGATAAGGTAATACAAATTTTTTAAGTTTTTATGCCATATTCTATGGATCATTTGCAACTTTCATAATTTAATATTGTCGTCATAAACTTTAACTTTTGCAGGAGTTCTTCAACGTCGTCTGTGTCAACCAGTTCAAATGACGGTATTGATCGAAACACTATCGGTCAACTAAGAGACATTTTAGACTCCTCAAGTGAGTTGGTACAAACATTTAGAAGAGCACGTGACCGGTACGATGAAGACAACGAACAAAATATAAAAATAAGACTCATTGCAAAGCGAGGAAAAGATGGACGAAATTACAATCTTCCATCTTCCAACGAGGTTGCTGGTCTTATTGTAGGTGACTTCGATACATGTATAGAAGATAGAGATATTGTAATAGAAAAGCATCGTGAAGGTTTGGAGTGTATCAACATTTTCCATCCTATGTACCTTCCTTTGCAATACCCTTTGTTGATGCCCCGTGCACAAGATGGTTATTACTTGGGAATACCACATAGAAAGAAACCTGGCAAACGCCCGGTTCGTTCTGAAAGCTCTGACCCGTTAGTTGAAAAGAAGGACAAAACAGTTACTATGAGGGAGTGGTTTGCTTATCAAATACAAGATCGTCCAAATCAAGAAAATTTGTTTACACGTGGAGGACGTTTGTTTCAGCAATTTCTTGTGGACGGTTACACTATGGTTGAGACCGAACGTTTGTTTTTCCATCGATCAAAACAGTCAAAGCTTAGGTGTGATACGTACTCAAACATCCGTCAGAGCATTGCGTCGGGTAACAGTGACCCCACGACCATTGGAAAGCCCATCATCTTGCCTTCTTCATTTACCGGTGGACCAAGGTACATGAAACAGTGCTATATGGATGCCATGGCATTGTGTAGATGGTATGGCTGTCCGGATTTGTTTATAACGGTTACTTGCAACCCTAACTGGCCGGAGATTGCAAGATACATGCGAGAGCATAACCTTGCTGCTACAGATCGCCCAGATGTGCTTACCAGAGTTTTTAAAATGAAATTGGACCAGTTAATGACCGATTTCAAAGAACTCCGTTTATTTGGACGCGTTCAAGCAGGTGTTTTACCTAACATTTTTCTGTATGCTTATACATTTACTTTACATTTTATATTTTGTCACCAATTTTATACGTTGGTAGTCTTCAAAATAACTATTACAATGTCTTGCAGTCGTGTACACCGTTGAGTTTCAAAAGCGAGGACTTCCCCACGCACATGTGTGTTTGTTCTTGCACAAGGACGACAAGGTACCAAACGCTGATCAGATTGATAAATACATTTCCGCAGAGATACCAGATAAAGATGATGATCCCGATTTGTACAAGTTGGTTTCTGATTTTATGATGCACGGCCCTTGCGGTGTAGATGACCCAAAACAGGTTTGTATGGATGAGGGTCGATGTACGAAACACTTTCCTAAAAAATTCACGCAACGCAGCTCCGTTGACGCTGAAGGTTATCCCGTTTATAAAAGACGGGACAACGGAAATTATGTGGAAAAAAATGGCCATAAGTTGCATAACGGTTATGTTATTCCTTATAATGCTACCCTTCTCAAACGTTATCAATGCCACATTAACGTTGAGTGGTGTAACCAGACCGGTTCAATCAAATATTTGTTTAAGTATATCAATAAATGTCCGGATAGAGTGTCGGCAGAGTTGTATGAGCCGGTTACCACAGCCGAAGGTGAACAGGTTGCCAAACCTGTTGATGAGATTAAGGCGTTTTTGGATTGAAGGTAACATTAAATATTTATGTTCTATTCATTTTTGACAAATTCATAGGATATGATTATTTGTTGCAACTTTATAATACTATAAGACCAGGATGTTCATACTTACATGGTAATACCAGCATGAAATTTATTTGAAAGTAGCTTATGTTTTAATCAAAATGTTTGTGTCAATACTTAAATGGTAATACGAATATGAGAAAGTAACTAAATACAAACAGATTAAGAGACGGTGCTTAAGTAAATATCTCACGTCTACATGCTTATATTTCCTCAATATATACATCTCCTATGCATCTATAGATCTTAACAAGTTTATTACGGTAACGCTTTGATGGATTCCAGGTACCTATCTGCTTGTGAGGCGGCATGGCGGATATTTGGCTTTGAAATTCACTATAGAACACCAAATGTCGAGAGGCTATCCTTTCATCTTGAAGGCGAGCAGTCAATTGTGTATGATGAAAACGCAGACCTTGAAGCTGCTGTTCAAAAGCCAACTGTTGGTGCTTCTATGTTTGATGGTTGGATGAAAATGAATGAGCAATTTCCAGCAGCAAGGGAGTTAACGTATGCTGAGTTTCCTACAAAGTATGTTTGGAACTTAACAAAAAGAATGTGGACGCTTAGGAAGCAAGGTAGAGCTATAGGAAGAATTCATAGTGTTCCTATAGGAACAGGAGATGCCTACTATTGTAGGATGTTGCTGAACAGTCGGAAAGGATGTCGAACTCACGCTGAGATTAGAAAGGTTAACGGTGTCGTTTATCCTACATACAAAGACGCTTGCTACGCAACGGACCTTTTGGAGGATGATAAAGAGTATGTTGAAAGCATCAAAGATGCAGCCCATTGGGCGCCCGCTGAACATCTTAGTGAACTCTTTGTCACATTGCTTACTCAAAAGGAACTTACCGCGCCTTTGACTGTATGGCTGGAAACATGGCATTTGCTTGCAGAAGACGTTCAATACAGGAGAAGGCAGATTTTACGGATTCCAGGTAAAAATTTTAAACAAGTTGTGTTTCTATCGTCTTTTATTAATCTTTTTTATTAATGAGTTACGGAAAATGTTATCTTATGCAATAGTTATTAAGCATTTTCTTTTTTGGTTTTAACTATCAACATGCTACCTCATGCAACAGTTATGTCTCTCCTTTACAATTTATAACACTTATTGAAATTTTTATCTTATTCAACAATCATGTAACATATTTTCGTTTAATTAAATGATTAGCAATTGACTACCTATATGTTATTTGTTCTATGCAGACCTGATTCTTAGTGACGAGGAAAAAAAATATTGCATTGTATTATATTGAAGAGCTTATGCGATCAAGAGGGAATACTCTGAGAAGTTGGCCTGAGATGCCTTATCCGGACGAGAGATACGTCACTGAATTTGGTAACCGGCTTATATATGATGAGTCACATTATAACCCGGCTGAGATGCAATCTGAGTATGACCGTTTGTATGCATTATTGACAACGGAACATAGAGGTGTATATGACATCATCGCGAATTCCGTTGAAAGTGGAAATGGAGGAATCTATTTTGTTTACGGTTACGGCGGTACCGGTAAGACATTCTTATGGAAAACACTTTCAGCCGACATTAGACGAAAAGGTGATATAGTTTTGAACGTCGCATCCAGCGGTATTGCATCGTTGTTAATGTCGGGAGGGAGAACAGCCCACTCACGGTTTCATATTCCAATTAACGTAGATGAGACCTCCACTTGCTCAATAAGTGCTCAAAGCGATCTGGGTAAAATGTTAAAAAAGTGTAAGCTTATTATTTGGGATGAAGCTCCTATGACAAATAAGCTTTGTTTTAAAGCCTTAGATCGTTCTTTGAGAGACGTGCTTCGTACAAGCCGTTATGATGAGTGTGGCCAGCCTTTTGGAAGCATTACCATGGTTTTTGGCGGTGATTTTAGGCAGGTTCTTCCCGTCATTCCAAAAGGCTCTCGACAAGACATTGTGGGTGCTTCTTTGAAGCAATCATATTTGTGGGATTACTGCAAGGTTTTAAAGTTAACCGCGAACATGAGGCTTACGGTCGGATCACGGCCTGAAGATGTTAGCGAAATAAGAGAATTTGCAGAATGGATACTCAATGTGGGAGACGGTAAGCTTGGAGCAGCAAACGATGGAGAGGTTGAGATAGATGTGCCGGAAGAAATTCTAATAGATGCTACTGATGACCCGATAGCATCTATTATCGACTTTACTTATCCAAATATTCTGGATAACATACACGATCCGGCGTACTTCCAAGAAAAGGCCATCCTTGCTCCAACAAATGAAATCGTCGACACTATAAATGAAAATCTGTTGTCAAAATTTCCAGGAGATGAAATGGTCTACTTAATTTGCGACAGCGTGGATAAAAGTGAACGTGGTGTCGTCATAGACCAGTCCGTTTTCTCACCAGAATTTATCAATGGATTGAAGTTCTCAAGAGTTCCAAACCACAGAATTGCTTTAAAAGTTGGAGTACCGATTATGTTGTTAAGAAATATCGACCAAGCCAATGGTTTATGTAATGGGACAAGGCTTCAAGTACTTAAATTAACAAGAAACTCTATTCAGGCGCAGATCATTAATGGAACAAACTTTGGGAAAAAAGTGATTATACCAAGGCTGAGGATTACTCCATCAGATAAGCGTTTGCCACTAAAGATTGTCAGGAAACAATATCCTATATCGGTTTTGTTTGCCATGACAATCAACAAAAGCCAAGGCCAATCACTTTCTAAGGTTGGTTTGTACTTGCCCCGTCCTGTTTTCACACATGGTCAACTGTACGTTGCTGTATCAAGAGTAAAAAGCAAGCAAGGTTTGAAGGTTGTCGTTTGTGATCGTGATGGTAATGTCTCAAAAACTACGACAAATTTCGTGTATAGAGAGGTGCTTGAAGGACTATGATTCAAACTTTTAAAAGGTATGTAAAATTCACACGTTCGATTTACTTTCTCATGTTCTCAATTTTATTATAGATTCATATCTACTATATGTTTTGACATACAACATATTTTACTAACATAATACATATAACCTTAGGTGTCATTTAAATTTTGAAGCTAATTATTGTATTTACAATATTTAATACCAATTTTATTGCTTTCAAGATAAGAATACTAATAATGTTAGTTCTGCAAACGTATTTCAAAAACCAATTTCCTGTATGAACTTGCAACTAAGGTTCCATGCATGAACATGAGACTTTCAACCTTTCCTTCCACTAATTCGTTTGAATGATTTGACCAAGAAATATTAAGTGCATTTTCATTAAACATATGACTCTTTAGTTGCCAAAAATTCATTATTTAACACCATATCCCTAAATCACATATCACAACAAGTTTCTTGCAATCTTTAAAGAAAAAAAACTATCATTCTAATTCGTATACAATGTATGAAAGTAACAAGAGGATCCGATCTGTTGTGTAGAAGGAGGATGACAGCGAAAAAGAACAAAAGAACAACGCAAAGTAAGTACACATTCATACGTTTAAACATTCAAATTAGATTTTTTATGCACTTCGTTTGGGAGCTTTTCTTGATTACTATTGCTTGTGTAACTTTAGGAAAATACGTTTTGATGTAGAAGTTTCAAGTGTCACAGAGACAAGCAAAGGTATGTAGAAACTTATTTGCGCTTTTGAACAACAGTTTCAAATAACTTATTTGCTCAGGTTCATCTATTACGTGCAGCCAAGGATAAAGATAAGTTTATTGAATTTGAAGAAGATGAGTCTACTGAATCTGAAGAAGACGAAAACTTTGATGTTAACGAGTGGCACAAGTCGTGGACCGATGAGACAACAAAACTGAGAAAGGAAGAAAGTGATCGCCAAATCTCTGAAGATGAGAAGGAATATGATCTGTCAAGCGTTTGTTTGGAAGAAGATGATAATAATGATGTTCCTTCTTATAGTGACGAGGAGAGTTTGGATTGCATTGATTACGATAATGCACACTTAGCATTTGATCCGGAAAAGTCTCATAAATTTAATTTTTAACTTTTTATGAAACTTGGATTTATATTTCATGTAACGTATGAAACTTGGCATCATTTTAATGTAACATGTTTACATTTGTTGGCTTGCTTAGAATTACATTTTGTTTTTTATTTTAATTGACGTTTCAAGAATATTAAGGACTTGAAAGTTGTCGTTTATGATACACATGGTATTCAATGCAACATGTTTACGTTATCCTTTTTCTTATCGTCTCATTCCTTATTTCTCTAAAAAATTACCCGGTGTCAACGGGTCTCTAAGCTAGTATAAAATATTGCACCAATTAAATTAAACGTACTCTAAGTTTTATTTCCAAAAAAAGATCAATAAATTATGTTATCCTTCTACTTTAAGAAAGAGGAAATTACTAATATTGGACCACTTCTAGCCCAATTATATTCGTTACATTGAAAGAAAGAGGAAATTACTAAAGTACGTGTAAAGAAATTGCGTTTGTTTGAAATTTGAATGAGGGACCCTAACATGCATATCGTAATCTCACGCGTTTTAATATTGAGTCGTCCTAGAAGTCGTCTTCTACATAGAGTCGTCTCCAATATAGTTAGTGGTTACAGAGAGGAAAATGAAATAGGTAACCTATTCGACTCGTAGTGTGGTGGTGAAACAATGGGAGGATCACTACTCGATGTGGCTGTTAAAGAAGATCAAGAAGCTAGAGATGAGAAAAACCTCAAGTTTGGTGACACAAAAGATCACTTTGACAAACGTAACGTTGGCATAAAAATGCAAACAGGTACCAGTGTCATGAATAGAATCACAGAATTCGTCAAAAGATTTATAACTTTTGATGATCAAACATAATATCACCACGACTATAAAAAAATAGAAACAAAAATATTGGGGAAAAGGGTTTAGATACATCAATCTGTATTCTCAACCCCACAACCCTAAACAACTTGATATTCTTAGACCCTTTTCTTCTCTTTCAATTCTTTGATGGATCTTGGGATCTTACATAGCACTTTAGCATCGACAACGGCATATTGCTTCTTGATTTCAATCCATGCTTTCTCTGCAAGTGGGCCAATCTTATCCTCGTATTTCTCATAGGCCATAGGAACCGTAAAGATCAACACCACCTATATGTAGACCAAGGTCAAAAAGGCTCCGACATTTTTTTTTTTTTTTTTTTTTTTTTTTTTTTTTTTTTTTATATATATATTAGGATTTGACGGGCGGTGGCACCTCGGTCTGAGGATTAGACCCGCTCTAATACCATGTTAGACAATGTAAACCCCGTACGTATTACTTTATTAATGACCATTATTTATAATAGTAAAAGCTTAGATATCATAAACCCATAAACCGTGCTTGAGTCTAATCCTCCTAGTATTTAAAAGATTACAAAAAAGATTTCGTGAAATATAGGAACTCGTGGTAAAATCCCTATCTAATTCGTACCTCAATATCTTATCCCGAATTAAACTAAATATATTCATAAATTCTAGAGTAAATTACACCGTTCGTCCTTATGGTTTGGCCGAAATCACATCGCAAGTCCTCTCGACTTTCATTTTTGCATGATGAATCCTTATATTGAAGTTTCATAACACTATTCGTCCTTTTCTCTAACGCCATTCGTCCCTGTGGTTTGTCCGAAATCACGTCGCAAGTCCCTCAACTGTTAAAAATAGGGATGAATGGTGTTACAAAACTTCATTATAAGGATTCATCATGCAAAAATGAAAGTCGAGGAACCTGCGATGTGATTTCAGCCAAACCACAGGACGAATAGTGTAATTTACTTTAAATTTTATTTACTTTTATGTTTATATTAAACTTCGACCTATCAATTATATTTCCTAACCCTAGCTAGTTGTTGGTACGTGGAGAGACTATGGCTGCCCGTATAAACATCACAACGAGAGAGATTCCACAAGATGTTATATTTAACAAAATGCTTCCAAGGCTTCCGGCGAAATCACTAATCCGTTTTTTGCTTGTTTCCAAACAATGGCACTCTTTCCTAAAGTCACCTGTGTTTGTCAACATGCATCTCAACCATGTAATCAAAGATGATAATGAAAACCATTACAAATTTCTCGTGATATATGATCACCCGCAATGTGGTTTCAGCAACATGGATTGTGAAACACTTAAAACTGGTCACATCCGCCACCGCCGCCCTTTGCCATCACAATTCAGTTCACGTGTTATATTGATTAAATCATCTTGTAACGGACTTGTATTCGTAGTCCTAAAGAAGAGCATCTATGATCATATGTTCTCGGATCTAATTTTATGGAATCCCTTAACGGGTGACTATAAGACCTTGTCTAAAAGTGTCTCAATCTTACGCTCTATTCACAACATAATCGAGTTGTATTACAACTCTTCTGAAGAAGACTACAGGCTTCTACATATAACCAGCCACAATGTTGTCCACATTTACTCGTTGAAATCAAACTCATGGAGAAAAATCAATTCAAAAGACGCGTTTCAGTGCGTTCCCAACTTGACTCAATCACGTTGGTACCCAAGTACTTGTTGGAACGAAAATCTTTATTTTATGAAACGTGGCAGCAAGTATTATTCAACTATAAGGTTTGATACTAAGACTGAGAAGTTCACGGAGATAGAAACTCCCTTCCACCGAAACAACGAGTGTTCCAGACTCACCGTTCAAAGAGGCTGTATACACATGTGTGTGGAGGAGTGTCAAATGCAAAGAAATCATCATCCCCGTACTATGTTATGGAGTATGAATATAAATGGAGTTTGGAATATGGTGTCAACTTTTAAACGGGAGAAGTATATTGATTCCCTTCTGGATCCACTGCACTTGATGAAGGACGGGTATTGGCTAATGAAGTCCAAACACAGCAGCTCTAAAATTTATAAAGTAGACCTGGAGAACAAGCATAACGAAAGCACGCGTTTATATAACTTCCATGGTTGTGTAGAAGAGAAATACATTGAGACTTTTGTGTCACCCAATCAATATATGAACTGAAAAGCACCTAACATCATGATCGGCGATCATATTAATTGTTTTTTTTCTATATTATGTTTTGAACTACAACATTATGGTTAGATATATGTGGTTACATCTAATCTATACAATGTATTACGTTATCTGAAAGGAATTTTAAGTTTCGATTTATGATTTTCTTAGGAATATCAAGCTTGTTTGTTTTACAGATTCAAAAGGCACCACCATATTTGGTAATGCTCTGAAGCTTTGCAATATTTCTATAGATTTCTATACACAATGTGTAAATACTGATAACTGATCTTTCTAGCCTTAAACAGGAATAGTTAGTACTAAACAAGGTTAACGACTTATATTTTAGTAAATTGGGTCAGTAGGCGTAGGAAACGGTTGATCTAAGTCTTGGATGATAAGATTCTCAGTCCATGTAATGTAGTAATAAACTATGTAGGCTCGCAGTGGTCACTAAAAACAGTTTCATCTATATGATACACATTGAAAGCATTACAAAGGATCTTCGGAATATTTTTCAATAGGTCTTTATTGTTCATCACTAGTGTAAATAAAACCCCATTTTTTTAATGTTAGGTTTATTATGCATATTATGTAACTGAAATAAGTTCCTCAAAAGTGATTGTAACCATTTAAGCTGGGTTTGTAATAGGAAAAATGACTTGAGCATGGATCATAAAAGTGACTAGGATGAAAATGCCCAAAGGGACTCAATGGTGCCACAGAAGTGTACCCACTGGTTGATGAATATATGTAGGGATCAACAGGAGGTCCTGAAAAAGGAGGAACTTGTGGTACTTTCATGCTAATAAAGGATGGATGATGCTCGTTATATCCGTCTCAAAAATTTCAGTGAGAATTTGAACCATAATCCATTGGAGCAGCAAAATGTCCATTGTCCATCCTATGAATGTAAGACTGCTCTACAGGAGGATAATTGCTAGCATGTTGATCATGAAGCTTTGATATCATGTTAGATTTATTAAGCTAGAATCTAAGATCACTTACAAAAAGTATAAATATAGCGAATATCAAACGATATCTTACTTAATTAGGCAATTGTGCCATGAGTTCGGATAGCTCATATAAAGGACCATCATGAAATGACATAAAAGAAGATGTTGCATCATCCACCATTGCGAAGGAAGACAGTGATTCTAAAGAATCACACGAATCGTCCGAACATTCTTCAACAAAATCAGAATCATATTCATTTGTTACATCACTTTTAACTTTAGCCAATACATATTCAAACCTTCTTGCTTTGCTGTTTTTATTAGAGGGTACCGCGCAATGCGGCAGCGGGTACCCTGTGACCATTTTTATGGCGATTAACAATTTTTTATCTCAACCATTACATAATAATTCAAATACATTTAAAAACATTACAAATAAAACTTGAAATATAACTTAAAAACATTTACCCTGTGTGTTTAGTATTGGTGTTTTTAGGTTTGCTTATATACGACTGAGGTTTGGCTATTACAAGTTTGGTTGAAATGAACATTATAAATATTCGAAGGCAGTTACAAGTCGACACTTAAATACATTTAATTTCCAGGATGTTACAATTCTGATTTTTTTAATAGCAAAAATTAATACATTTAACTTTGGGATGAAACCTCTTTATATCTAACTTTCTTTTTGTGGAAATGTTTTTGGTTTTATTTTTTTAAGACTTCTAAATTTAGATGACCTAAATACATTATAAGGTAGTAAAGATATAAGGAAGGAGATCAAATAAAAAGGATACAAATAATAAAAAGAGCAAATTCTCTATCTATACCAGTTGCTCAAGTTTTTAACCCCCCCCAAAAAAAAGAAAAAAAAAATGCTTTTCTAAATATGAGGCACTTTATTTTGGATACTCAAAAAGTGCCACATACCAATGGACCAATCAGAAGCGTTGGATCAAGAAAACAAACTTTAATAATAAAAAACACGTAGGGACCATTTTTGTCAACTCACCAAACTTACCCCACCAACCTCACCCATACCTCTCACTTTCCACACATTCGATATCACAAAAAACCCACTTTCTCTCTCTAACCATCACCAAAAATTACCATAACAAATAAAAAAATAACCGCTTTTTAACCGTTCAAATCATTAATAAAACACAAAAATGGAAGAATCGAGTGCATAAGCAAATCCACGAAAGAAAACTGGTTCAAAATGAACCTACTGAATCTCGAGATGAATGTATGATGCTTCTTACTAATTATTTAGTTATTTTATTGGTTGTGTTTTTTAGTGTTTACATTTGGTTGAGTTTCTGAGTAAAAAGCTTTGTATACATGGATGCACACCAAGTGTTTGATGAAATGTGTGAGTGAAAAGTATCATACGTGTGTATCACCAGTGATATTTGAAGTTGAACTGTATATGTGTATTATCACTAGTGATATCTATATTTGACTTAACTGTGCAAATCACATAAAGCTCACAGAAAATGAAACAATCAAAATATAAAACAACGAATACTTTAGTTTTTACTGTTATAGAATCATTATTAGTGTGTTTTACTAGTTAATTTTTGATAATTTGTGATGTTGTGATGATTTATGTGATAATATGAGAGATTAAAAGTTAAGTTTAACATAACAACAGATATGTTGTGATGCTTCTGTTTGATTTGTGGTGGATTGTATGTTTAATGGATAGATTGTGCATGTTTCAAAAGGTACCGCGGTATTTGAAAACAATATTGACTGGCAGTGTATCACATGTGATATAAAAGTTAAATTATTGTTGATTGGCAGTATATCTATTGTGATAACAAATAGTTATTTGTTTGACATATGATATTGAAAACAAATTAACTATTCGTACACACCAAAAATTATGAAAATATTTTGATACAGATTTGAATGAGACCCGTGCAAAAAACAGCCTCATCAAACAACAAGTGCAATTTTCGTTAAAGAAAGCACAACATCTCCACAAACTAATTGAATAAGCTCAAACACTTGTGATATCACAAGTTCCTCCATTACCACAATTGATTCAATAAATAGAAGAAAGCTGACACACATGTGATATCACTTGATATCACCTGTGATTTCACATGTGATATGTGATCACATGTGATATCAAAGATTCCCCCGAAAGCACCTAGGAATAAAATGAAGGTGCTGGTTGATGAACCAATAAAGAGGACAATTGTTGAAGAACAAAAGTAAATAAAACAAGTTGATGAAAACAGTTGCATTGTTATGTTTTAACAACTAGTGCTAATATCTTTTGGTTAGTAATATACAATGCTAATTATAACAATTTAGGTTCTCTATATAAAAATGCGTTATTAACTGAGATACCCAACTAAGAATGTGAATTATCACAAGAGATAATCAACTTCATATAAAATGTTATGATTTTAATTTTTGTTCTCTACATATATGTGTTATCAATTGTGATACTCAACTAAGAATGTGAAATATCACATTCTTATCACATGTGATAATGAATTTTGTATTTTAACAAGTGTATATGAAAGAATAATAAACATCGATTATCATATTTTATCGTCAGCTCAGCCTCCGGCTTTTGAATTGCCTAAAACTTAAACACTTTTCTTTACCTTTACAGTGTAGTATCACAAGTGATACATAAAAGTGAAGCTCATGTAAAACTTAAAGTAATTAACATCCATTTAAATATTTGAAAAAACAAAACAGAACGCAAATTCTTCAAACACTCATCAACAGAAATCCTCAAACACTAGTTCAAAATCATCAAACATAGAAAATTATTGTTGAACATATGTACACATACGTCCACTAAAGTAGATGCCTCATTTGCAAGCCTCTCACTAATTTCATTCTTCTCACAAATAATGATTTATTTTCTTCCTCAACTCAGGTGGAATTAAGTTCATTTTCCAATGCCTCAACATATATAATTGTTTTGGGATACGTATGATATTACAATTCTTGAGCACAAAAAAAATATGTGTCAACATAGAATCCCACAACGAACACAAAGTTGACAAACAAGCTATTAAACTATCTTGTTTGTTATGCAACACCTTCATCAAAACAAACAAAACACATAAAAAATGTATGAAATAGAATATCACAAGTGATACTACACATATGATGCAGAACAGATTTAAAAAAAAAATTAATATCACAAGTGATACTATACATATGAAGCAGAATATCACAAGTGACACTACACAAATGATGCAGAACAGATTTAAAAAAAACTTTAATATCACAAGTGATACTATACATATGAAACAGAATATCACAAGTGATACTACACATATTGTACTAGTGTAGTCAGTTTTTTTTTTTTTTTTTTTTTTTTTTTTCAAATTGATTGCAGATCTGTTAAGTGATTAAAATATATATATATATATATATATATATATATATATATATATATATATATATATATATATATATATATATATATATAGAATTGAGATCAAATGAGAACTTTCTTAAAGTTGTAAAAATGAGAACCAACCAAAATCTCACAAATGACACTCTACTTAAAAGAAAATAAATCATAATTAATTACAACTAAAATTGTTAAAGATTTGATGGGTTTTCTTATGAAAATTGACGTAAACTAGGTGATACACTTTGATTCAACGTGTAATGTGTATCAATATTTAGTATTTTGTATCAAGTTTTTAGTGGTTGTTGTGTATTAGGTGTATCAATTTATGTATAAGAAACTAGTTTTTTGAGATTTTAATGTATATATATCAAAATTTTAATTGTGTATCAGTAATCCGTTTCTCATGTATAAGTTGGTTATTAGTCGATTTAATGTTAACTTGTATTAGTATATAATATTTTGGTGCATCTTTGCTAAAATGGTTATGTATCAATGTTTTAATGGTATTTTAGAATAGTTCTCATTTTTACAACTTTAAGAAAGTTCTTACATTAACCTTCCCCTATATATATATATATATATATATATATATATATATATATATATATATATATATATATATATATATATATATATGGTAGATATATTGAAATGGTTAATTTAGTACAAAACGCCATCATTGATCATATCGTTAGTTAAAACCAAGATACACATCAGTTTTACAAAATAAATATTAGCATCCTCTTATCAAACATTACAAAAAAGGCTACTCAGTTGACACCTATGGAACAATAAAAGGCGCTACTCGGTTGATATCTAATCTCTATTGATCAGTCGGTATTCTTTCACGCATCCTCCGCTTTCACTTTCTCAGGAATAAAATCTGAAAAATTTTCACAAAAATAAAAGCTTTCATACAAGTTCGGGGGTAAAAAAAGATAAGAATTCCACCTAACTCAGGTGCAATAAACTTAACTGCAAAAAAGTCGAATCTCTTCCGCTTACCAACGACGGATGCTGATTCAAGACAACAAATTAGCAGATTTCATTAGGTGCACTAAGAAACTTGAAAATAAAAGATACACTTCTAAATTAAATATGCACAGCAGCAGCCACTACTTATACAAAAACTTCATTTTGGGCTCCCCTTAAATATAAATTATGTCTTATAAATAATAAGCAATATTACACTATAATTAACAACTTATCAGTAACTTATACTCACAGCTTATCCCTACAAACTTATATTTTCATCCTCATCAAAATGTCAAAAATATTATATAAGCAAATTAATCATTTTAACTTGAACAACTTATAAATAAACAGACTAACAATTATCACTGGTGATACTAAACGTATATCACTGGTGATACTAAACCAGCTTATAATCATCAACTTTAAATATCACTAGTGATACTAAACGTATGCTACAGAGCAGATTTAAAACCACAATTAGACACAAAAACAGCATTCAAATGCAGTTAAAAACATAAATTCAACTAACAACTTAATTAATAAGCAAAATTACAAGAGCAGATAACAAAGTTATCAAAATTTTTTTACTTACACATTTTATTAAACACTTGGTGTGCAACTTAATAAGAAGAAATGTTAACAACTTGATTCACATAATTATCAACCAATTCAACAACATTATCAATCGCAACAATATCAATCAAATCTGCTTCTGAAACAAACAGTTATTTAAAATCAAAATAAGCCATAAAAATGATGTTAATGGTCGGAACAGTGATGGTGATCGGAGTGTTGATGGTGATGGTGATGGCGATGGTGATCAGATCAGGATAATAGTTTTTGGAGGGAAGGAATGAGAGCACAGGAAAAACACACACGAAGTGTTGCAGTGGAGTGCGGTGGTGTTGTGGTGGAGTCGCGATAGTGTTGTGGTGTTCTGATGGTGTTGCTGTGGTGTTGCAGTGGTTGTGGGAAAAAGAAACTGATTATGGAGAGAAGCGGTTGAGAGAAAACACACACAAACTGTGTGTGAAAAAAAGAGCGAATGGGGAAAATAAATAAAATAAAAATTTATATAGTTGGGTGAAAATTGGGTTTAAAAATTTAAATATTAGATTAATTTAGACCATTAGATCAAAAATGATTGATGGTGAGGATTTGTCAATTGGTATGCACCAAAATAAAGGTATATAATTGAATATCCTCAGACAACGAGTGTTTTTATTTATTATTATTATTATTTTGTTTTACTTTTTCATTTTACACCCTTTTTTGTGCTTACTTTTACATTTACACCCAATAGTATCTGACCATCTTTTAAAGAGCTAACTTTTCAGTGCATGTAGTAGTAGCTAGACTGGAAATTCGGATCTTGTGCTGCACTTTTTTTAGATAACCAACTTTTTCTATTTTGATTTTTTTTTTAATTTATGTAATCTATTTTTATTAATGTAAATAAATTTTAATTTAATATATTGTTTTATTCAAAAAAATGAAATAAATAAATAAAATATGCACGACGGCACCAAAAAACTGGTGTTATGCCAGAGAGGGATGTTTTGGTGCCATAGTCAAATCTAGTGCCATAGACAAAAGGTGTTGAGGTGGCACCACGTTTTCCTATGGCACCACCTCACGGCACCAACTGTACCTAGCACTCTTATAATATTTTGCTTATGTTATCTTGTTTGATTTTATTTTTGAAAGTTCTTATAGATTAGTTTCAGTTAGACTACAATGGATTATGAGATACAGTAATGCAAAACGATGATCATCACAACTAAGGCCAAAGTAAAAGCCATCTTTAATTAATTAATATTTCTGGATTTAACAACATTATACTTATAACATGATTCGTCTTCGAAAAAAAGGTTTATCTTCTCCATCGATTCATCAAATACAAACCAATATATCACTATAAGCAACAAGAAATGTTCTTCAAATCAGTGCTAAAACTTTATTTATGGTTTACTATCTAAATAACTCAGCCGGCCAGTGTGACCCCGACACTTGAAAATTGAAACCTACGTTCGAACTAGTAGATTCTAAATTGTTTCATGTTGGTAAACATGCTAAGAACTCAAGTTTTTAAAATTTGAGATATGTAAGTCTGTAACTTGGTTGGCTAAGATATTGAAAACCATGTTTACTAAAATAAAGTTTCATAATAAATAAACGAGATAATAAAGTCGACAAAGGTGTTTCTTCTTTCTTTTCTAAATGTAAAACAATAGAAGCATACTAAATCAAAAACTGGCATAAATCATAATTTAATTTGGATACTAAAATCTTTGTTAGTTGTGAAAAATTTATAGGTAGAATCTCATCTACAAATGTTAAAACGAAAAAAGATGCTATCATATTTTCAAAGTTCACGTTTTGCAAGTAAAAGGATTATAACACACTTCTGTCATATTATAAAAGATGTATCAGTTACATAGGTGGTATATATTAGATTAATAGACAGTATGAATTAGCAGTAAATTTAGGTGACATGCTTATTATTATTTATTAATTTTTTATGGAAACCAATTTAATCCCACGTAGGAAAAAGAAAGAAGATGTTACTAGTTAATATACCACATAGTTCATGGAACAAATGTGTTTCGATTAGTGTAATGTTTTCAGACATACGATCTTGGTCGTCTAAACAAATCAAAAGTTATAGTGTACTTTGATCATATATCTGAAAATTTATACAAACTCTAAACTTTTTATATATGAACTTGTAATTTAAGTCGATCTTTATGCAAACTCTAAACTTTTTATATATAAACTTGTAATTAAAGTCAATCTTTTTGGTTGGTTAGTTTAACGCTGTCTTTCCACGTTTCGCTCATAAGAGTTTAAGTTTTCTAATTTTACAAAAAAAAAAAATTATAGTTAATTAGAAAGATATATTTATATTTAAGTTATCTTAAACACTTTTTCTCTCCTATACGTGGTGCACAATTTAGAAATTACTTTTGACTAAGGACGGTGTTAACGTATGTACCCTCCGGACAATTTCCGTACGATGATAAATCCTCCGGATCCGTATCAGATAAAACGTACTCAAATGTGTTCAAACAACACGGACCAATATCCGATGGGTTACGAATGTCCGTACGAGCTCAGTCCTCCGGATATCACAAACCCTTCGGACGAGCCAACAAGTACCTAGACCAAAGTACAAGCAAGTACGCCAAAGTATACGATAATGGAGTTTAAACTAGCGAACATTAGGGGTTAAGTACGAAACAGCCTGGCACCCCATATAGAGAGTCTATAAATAGAGAGGAAATCTTCATTTAAGGTTAACTAATTCTCCCCCACTCTCTAGTTTTATTTATACTTTCTCTCACTACGAACGTATACTTACTCTCACGCCGGAGGTTGGTCCTGGGATACATTCCCGGGGCGAGTCTAACGGACGTATTTGTTTTGCAGATATCCGAAGCAACACACTATAAGCTAAGATCACATTGAATCCGCAGGACCTATTCTAGTCCGAAGGATTCATCTTGCTTGTTCGAAGTAGAAGCAAACTTTTACCTCAACAAATTGGCGCCATCCGTGGGACCCGTCATTCACTCTACCGAAGCTAATAAATGACAGGTCCTTCCCCAACCACACCCGAAGGATCCGGAAGTCGTCCGGATAACAATACCAATCCTGTTAACCTTGAACAAATCCAAAGTCATTTGCTGTTCTAAAATCTCTCATCCAACAATACAATGTCTCGGGAGAAACACCGATTGACCCCATCCAACTCGACTTTGAGGTTGCCGGATCTCATGATGTCGAAGCCCAAAAAGCCGAAGAAGAAAGGACGGACGACTTATCCAAGCCTTTCAAGGCAGCGTCCAAGAGTCCGTTTACCCGGAGGATCATCGATTTCTCCGGACCAAAGGGTTCAAAGTATCTGATGCCTTCTCACTTAAAGTTATACAACGGATCTACAGATCCTGATGATCATATCACCAGATTTGAAGGGGCGGCCAATCAAGGTGCATGGCCCATGCCCATTTGGTGCATGATGTTTCAGCAGACCCTGGACGACGCTGCTAGGGCATGGTTTGATCGTCTTCCGCGAGGTAGTATTGACAATTGGGATGAATTGAGTGAACAGTTTGTTCAGAGGTTCGCCCTTCGTAGAAAATGTATCAGGGATCCGATGGAAATTACCAAGATCATCCGTAGAGCCAACGAAGCCCTCCCGGAATTTAAGGAACGATGGACGGATGAGGCCAGCCGCATTTCAGGAGTACCAGAGCTGATGCAGATATCCTCTTTTATTGATGGTTGTAAAAGTCCGGAGCTAGCGAAGAGATTCTCCGAGAAGGTTCCCCAGAGCATAACCGAAATGATGATACGAGTTGATGACTTCGTCCGTTCCGAAAGAGTGTATCGGCTAACGGAAGTACCGAAGGGAGAAAGGATGGATAATTCTCGTAGAGATTATCAACCTAATCCGTACGGCCGAAATGACCATAACACACAACGGTCCTCCTTTAGAGGAAACCACAGGAAAGATGTCCAAGACTTCAAACCAAGACGAAATGAAAATTTCGCACCATACATGCCCAGACGAAACGACAATAACACCTATCGGACAGACTACCGGAGAGATCATCGGCGTGACGATGGAAATAGAAGAGATACCAGACCATTAGACTTGAACATGCTCACAAAGGCCCCAAAAGAGATCCTATCAACGGAGCACCAGCTCAGGCTACCGGCACCACCGCCACTAAGAGGAAGACCGTCGAGAGAAAACATGGATAAATACTGTGATTATCATGGAGAGAAAGGCCATCTCACCAACGACTGTCACAATCTAAAAGAACAACTCAAGATAGCCCTAGATACCGGCAAGCTTGACCACCTGATCAGAGACGTCCGACAAAGAGACAGAGCACCGCCCAGAAATAACCAGCAAAACAACCAAGGTCGAATCATCAATATGGTCCGATACCAAGAAAGGAAACCGAAGCGAAAGACAATAGATCAGGAAGAAGAGTGGATGAGAGCCCCCATAAGCTTTCCTCCGACCCTTCCGGGGGACGCTTCCGAGGAGCCACTTATAGTGGAAGCAGAGATTGAGGGATATACTGTACGGAGAGTATATGTCGACCAAGGTGCATCGGTAGAAGTAATGTATGAACACTGCTTCCTAAATCTGGACCCTTCCATCCGATCACGTCTATCTGAGACAAACACACCGCTAGTGGGATTCTCAGGAGAAAGCATAAACCCGTTGGGGAAAATTGAACTAGAAGTATGCTTCGGAAGTGAAGGGCTATACCGCCGAACTATCATGAAGTTCGCGGTAGTTAGATCTCCCTCTCCGTATAATGTGATACTTGGTCGATCCGGAATCAAAAAGCTAAGAGCTATCCCGTCAACTATACACTCCATGATGAAATTCCCGACGCCGAGAGGCATCGCCACTCTAGTAACCCGATCGGTCATCATCTCAGAGTGCAGAAAGCTCGAAGAAAAATTCTTAATGGAAAAGGAAACTCAAACAGAGATTTCCTCGGAGACACCCATCGAAGAAACTGCTGGAACCGAAGATGTGCTGGTCCATCCGGCTTATCCGGAACAACTAGTGACAATAGGAAGGAATTTCTCAAGAGAAGGGCGAAGACAATTAATAACTTTACTCAAAAATAACCAAAACATTTTTGCATGGGAACCCTCGGATATGACTGGCGTTCCCCGATGGGCAGCTGAACATAAACTCAACGTAAACGTCCAGGATAAGCCGGTAGCTCAGAAAAAAAGATTCTTCTCGGAAGAAAAGAACCAGGCCATAAATCAAGACGTAGAAGAATGGCTAAAGGCCGGAATAATCAGACCTGTGCGATATCCGACCTGGATCTCTTATCCGGTACTAGTAAAGAAGCCGGACGGTACCTGGAGAATGTGCATTGATTTCAAGAACCTGAACTCATCGTGCCGCAAGGACTACTATCCGTTGCCCGAAATAGACTGGAAGATCGAGTCGGTAATAGGATTCCGATACAAATGTTTCTTGGACGCTTACAAAGGATATCATCAAGTACAAATGGCAAAGGAAGATGAAGAGAAGACGGCCTTCTATACAGATCGGGGAACATACTGTTATGTAAAAATGCCGTTTGGTTTAAAGAATGCCGGGGCAACCTATCAGAAATTGGTAGACTCCGTCTTCCGGAAGCAAATAGGCCGGAACTTGGAAGTGTATGTAGACGATATGGTGATAAAGAGCCAAACGGAAAGAGAGCTATTGGCCGATATCGCTGAAACGTTCGACAATCTCCGAAAAATAAACATGAAGCTAAACCCTAAAAAATGTTCTTTCGGAGTGGAAGAAGGAAAGTTCCTCGGATATATGATAACATCCGAGGGGATTAGGGCCAACCCCAGGAAAGCCAGAGCAATCGCCGATATGCAATCACCAAAATCACTAAAGGAGATGCAAAGCTTAAGTGGCAAACTCGCGGCACTCAATCGTTTCTTATCAAAATCGGCCGAAAGGTCCCTCCCTTTCTTTGAAACTTTAAAAAACATCACCAAGGAAAACAAGGAAAAATATCAATGGACGGAAGCAGCTGAAAAAGCCTTCCAAGATATGAAGAAAATGATTCTGGAGCTTCCCTGCTTAACGACTCCGAAACCCAAAGAGGATTTATATCTGTATCTGTCAGCCGCCGCAGAGGCAATAAGTGGAGTACTGATGGTCGAAAGAGAAGGGCGACAAATCCCAATTCATTATGTAAGTCGAACCTTACACAAAGCCGAAAAGAGATATGCCCCAGTCGAAAAATTGGCTCTAACCCTCCTGCACTTATCAAGAAGATTGCGGCGATATTTCGAAGCCCACCCCATCAAGGTCATAACGGATCATCCCATCAAGCAAGTGCTCAACCGGGCAGAATCATCCGGACAGTTAGCCAAATACACAGTAGAATTGGGGGCTTACAACATCACCTACATGCCCAGAAATGCTGTCAAAGGACAAGTGCTTGCTGACTTCATTAATGAAATACCCATCGGAACAGCATCCTCGGATCCGAAGAGGAGAAGCAAAGAGATATGCAACGTTTCTCAACCAGAAGAATGGATCCTATATACTGATGGGGCCTCCAGCAGGAAAGGCGCCGGAGCAGGATTAGTGTTAATCAGCCCGGAAAAAGAAGAATACACATATGCTCTCCGTTTAAATTTCGAAACTACCAATAACGGAGCAGAATACGAGGCACTCCTGGCCGGATTGAGAATTGCAAAGGAGATGCATATGGAGGCATTGGACGTACGAGTGGACTCTAACTTAGTGGCAAGCCAGATCAATGGAGAGTTTACTGCATACAAGGAGAGCATGGCGAAATACCTCGCGAAAGCCAAAGAATACATCACTTATTTCAAGCGCTTCAAAATAAAGAATATCCCAAGAACTCAGAACCAAAAAGCAGATGTGCTTAGCAAGCTAGCATCCGTTGCATTTAACCACTTGACGAAAGAAGTCCTCGTAGAAGTATTGGAGAAGCCGTCCACCGAAGAAGAAACAGTCAACGCAATAGTGGAAGAAGAGGAAGAGAATTGGATGTCCCCCATATTCCGATGTTTAAACGAAGGTATATGGCCGGAAGATCAAAATGAAGCTCGGAACCTCCGTATGAAAATAAGCCACTACACACTAATTGACAACGTGCTATTCAAAAAATCTTATCTCGGACCAATGCTACGATGTGTCGGACCTCTCCAAGCCAATTACATAATTCGAGAGGTGCACGAAGGAGCCTGTGGCATGCACTCCGGACCCCGGACGGTCGTAGCTAAACTCATGCGGCAAGGCTACTATTGGCCAACCATGCACCGGGACGCTAGGGAAGTCATCCGAAAATGCGATGCTTGTCAAATACATGCTCCGGTCCCCAAGCTGCCAAAAACGGTATTAACCTCCGTCATGGCACCATGGCCCTTCTTCCAATGGGCAATGGACATTCTGGGGCCTTTGCCCGAAGCCCCAGGAAAAGTTAAATATGTTATTGTGGTAGTAGACTATTTCACAAAATGGATGGAAGCAAAACCGTTGGTCAAGACAACCGGAAAAGAGGTCAAAAAGTTTGTATGGGACAACATCGTCTGCAGGTTCGGACTACCCAAGATAATTGTCACGGACAATGGAAGCAACTTTGTGGGAGATCCGTTCAAAAGCTGGTGCGAGAGGTTAAATATCACACAAATCAACACGGCCGTGGCTCACCCTCAAGCCAACGGATTGGTCGAAAGAGCCAACAAAAGCCTAATAAAGGGATTTAAGTCCCGGCTAGGAAGAGAAAGAGCAGGATGGGTAGACGAATTGCCAAACATACTATGGGCTTTCCGGACCACTCTGAAAACTAGCAACGGAGAAACCCCTTTCAGTCTAACTTATGGAAGTGAGGCAGTCATTCCGGCAGAAATTGGCATGCCTACCTTCCGGACTATGATGGCAAACCTTGAAAACAATGACGATGAGCTAAATCTAAATTTAAACTTACTAGAAGAACGGAGGGAAATGGCAGCCATAAGAGAAGCAAAATACAAAAAGAAGGTAGAGCAATATTACAACCGGAGGGTTAGACCCGAAGCCTTCAAAGTGGGAGATTTCGTGTACCGAAAAAACGAAGCGAGCAGAGTGGAAGATCAGGGAAAGCTGGGACCTAATTGGGAAGGTCCATATCGGATAACGGAGGCCTATCAGCACGGCACATACAAGCTCCAAACCATGGACGACGTGGAAGTACCCCGAACGTGGCATGCAATTAACTTGAAGAAATGTTTTATGTAACCTATTATGTACTTTGATTTTTCAGGACCTATTGTAAGGCATGAGCCATTTTTACATCAATAAAAAGTCCGATGCATTTTCACCATATAAAGTTATTTTCCGTAGAGCACAGGTTGTCCAATGAATAAAACCCCAAGTGGGTATTAATAAGGCCAAGAGCCGAAGGGTACAGGTTACCCCGTCAAAGAAAACCCCAAGTGGGTACTAATAAGGCCAAGAGCCGAAGGGTACAGGTTACCCCGTCAAAGAAAACCCCAAGTGGGTATTAATAAGGCCAAGAGCCGAAGGGTACAGGTTACCCCGTCAAAGAAAACCCCAAGTGGGTATTACTAAGGCCAAGAGCCGAAGGGTACATGTTACCCCGTCAAAGAAAACCCCAAGTGGGTATTACTAAGGCCAAGAGCCGAAGGGTACATGTTATCCAATCAAAGAAAACCCCAAGTGGGTATTACTAAGGCCAAGAGCCGAAGGGTACAGGTTACCCCGTCAAGTAAAGATAAGAGGAATAAGCCATGGTCTAGATCCGTAAGGCGTATGTTGTCCGGTAAAACGGAACCCCACGAGTACATAATTAAAAAGCCAAGTTACATAAATTGCATATTACTCAGAAACACACATGTAAGTTAAAAACAATACGGATAACAAAAAAGTGATATATTCATATGATCCAAATTCGGTTACATCAAATATTCCGAAATAACGGAATAACAAAAATTGAATTTTAAACCCTATTCTATTACATCAGTTGGTAAGCTTCACAGGGAATCCGAGATACCTAAATCCATAGTCAAAATGGAGGTATCCGGACTCCAACATACATCAAACACATGAGCAGCTTCAGGCGAAGACAGAGGCATTCTGAGTGTCGGAGGGATTCTCGATGTGAGGTTCAACCTCCGGACCCTCAGTAGTTGACTCTTCGGCTGGGGCAGGATCAGGAACCAAGGCATTTAGCTCATCAAATTTCCGGAAGATAGTTTCCCGGATCTTCTGAATGTAAGGATAATCCTGAGACAAAGCCTTGTCGTACAACGGACCATATTTGGCCCCGGCCTCCATATCCATTCCCTCGACCTCCCCTAACAACTTAGCCGCTTTCTCCGGCTCCTCAAACAAACCTGCCCCATCGATTAGCCCCGAAAGATAAAACAAGTTGAAGGGCTCTGCCAAGGCTGATCGGAACTCATGACTCCCGAGAAAACGGTGGATAGCTTCCGGGATAAATTCATTCACAATACGGTTCCTATCCACCTCGGCATTACCAGAGGTCACAGCAAGATCAACCTTCTCCTGACAAAGCTCACTGTAAGCCTTTTCCTCATCCTTCAGCTTCTGCTGGGCCTCGGCCAATTGCCCCTCCAACAACCTAATCTTCTCGGCTTGCTCACCGGACACTCTTCTCCACTCATTCTTTTCCAACTCAAGATCACCAACCCTCCCCTCCAAACTTGCATTCTCTGCACGAAGCTTCCTCAACCCCTCCGGATTCACCTCGGCACACTCCTTGTGTTCATCCTTCAATTTCTGAAACTCTCCGGACATTTGCTGGAACATCTTCCAGTTGTCATCCAAGGTTTTATCACAGATCTTGTGGGTCTCAGACAATTTTTGATGCTCCTTCAAGAGGGACTCAAAACGGAAAATAACATCCGCTTGAACCGTAGCACATTTACCCAGCATCAACCAGGACCTTCGGATAGCTTCCTCATCACTCTGATCATCCAAATACTTCTCCTCCCTAGGAGTCGCCAAATTGATCATCATATCCCTACAGACATTCGCATTATTCATGCGATGCCCCCTCCTCACCGACCAAGCAGGAACAAAAACATCTTCATCATCACCATCCCCCTCTATATCAACCTCTGTATCATCCTCAGCAGCAGTTTCCTTCCCCGGACGTCGGGAGGCAGACTCCGAACCCCCTGACAACAAAGTTTATATTAACAAACGATAAAAATGCCGGAAGGAAAGACAACTAAAAATATATAAGCAAAAAAGTAAGTCATAACATACCAGCACCTGATCCTCTGGATTGACCCTTCAAAATTTGATCCGGATGTAATGAACGGATAGGCTCCGGCCTCTCCAGGGACTCTCCGGTATCCAAGTCAATAACTGTATCACCAGCAGAAATTTTACTTCTCTTATGAAAGCGAGAAGAGACACTCCCTGCTCCGGTTCTCTTCAACGGAGGCTTCTTCAAACCCGCCTTCCCAGCCTGCTCCTTCTTCTTCTCTTTAGCAGCTATCAATTTGTCATCAGCAGCTTCCACATTCCTCAACTCCTCCGTCTTCTCCGGTACCTCAGTATTGGAGGCCAAGGGAGGAGTAACATGCACTTCACGGGTATGCCCTTCCGGAAGCGGGGCACCTTGAA